>JAKFHU010001798.1:12500000-13750000 GCA_023783475.1 Daubentonia madagascariensis
TGCTGCCTGGAGACCCAAGGACAGGCATGCTCGGCTCATCACTGTCACCACTGGCACCCAAGGACTGGCCCACCTGATGTTCTGTCCCCAGAAAAACCTTACCAGAGCCTCCATTAACAACTGCAGCTTAAGCCTCTTTGGAAATCACAGACACCAGTGAAGGTATTTACAACTGAAGAAATCATATGGAGACTGTACTACTATATGGATCCAGAATCAAAGCTAAAGTGCCTTACTCAACCAACACCATGGATACATCTATAGCTGTGGTCCCCGACCCCCCAGCCGTGGCCTGGTACTGGTCTGTGGCCTATTAGGATCCGGGCCGCGCATCACTGCCTGAGCTCCACCTCCCCTCAGCCCCACCGCCCATCCAGGGAAAAATTGTCTTCCATGAAACTGAGTAACTGGGGTGCACAGCAGGAGGTGAGCAGCAGGTGAATGAGTGAAGCTTCATCTGTATTTACAGCTGCTCCCTATCACTTGCATCACCGCCTGAGCTCTGCCTCCCCCTCTAGCCCCTATCCATGGAAAAATTGTCTTCCATGAAACTGGTCCCTGGTGCCAAAAAGGTTGGGGAACGCTGATCTATAGGAGAAAGTCTTCTATGAAAGCCAATCCAAAAACTTAGAAGAAGCAACTGTTACACCTGATGTGCAGATATTGACAAAAGGACACAGGAAATATGACACAGTAATTCTCCAACAACAGATTATAACAAAATGATGTTTATGAAATGTAAAAAAAACCAAAAAAAAAAATCAGTGAGATACAAGAGAACACACATAAACAACACAAAGAATTCAGAAAACAATTCAGGATATGGATGAGAAATTCACCAAAGAGATAGATACCATAAAAAAGAACCAAGCAGCATGCAGATATTTTCTCCTATTCTGTAGGTTGTCTGTTCACTCTAATTTGCAAGAAATAAATCAAACAGCCTCTTTCATAAGTGGGCAAAAGACATGAACAGAAACTTTTCAAAAGAAGATAGACTGATGGTCAACAAACATATGAAAACATGCTTAAAATCTCTAATCATCAGGGAAATGCAAATCAAAACCACAATGAGATATCGCTTAACTCCAGTGAGAATGGCTTTTATCAAAAAGTCCCAAAACAACAAATGCTGATGTGGATGAGGAGAGATAGGAACCCTTATACACTGTTGGTGGGACTGCAAACTAGTATAACCTCTATGGAAAGTAGTATGGAAATACCTCACAGAACTAAAAGTAGAACTACCATTAGATCCAGAAATCCCACTACTGGGTATTTACCCAAAGGGAAAAAAGACATTCTGTAAAAAAGAGACCTACACTGAATGTTTATGGCAGCACAGTTCACAATTGCAAAGATGTGGAAACAACCCAAGTGCCCATCAATACATGAGTGGATTAATAAAATGTGGTATATGTGTACCATGGAGTACTACTCAGCCGTAAAAAATGGTAAACTAATACCTCTTGTATTAACCTGGATGGAACTGGAGACCATTCTTCAAAGTGAAGTATCGCAAGAATGGAAAAACAAACACCACATGTACTCACCACTAAATTGGAACTAACTGATCAACACTCATGTGCACATGTGGAAATAACGTCCAATGGAAATCAAGCATGTGGGAGGGGGGAAGAGGGGATGGGTAAATTCACACCTAATGGATTCAATGCACACTATCTGGGGGATGGGCACACTTACAACTTTGACTCAAATGGTACAAAAGCAATTTATGTAACCAAAATGTTTGTACCCCCATAATATTCTGGAAAAAAAAAAAAAAGAACCAGGCAGAAATCCTAGAACTGAAGAATTTAATGAATGAAAAAATGCAATCAAGAGCTTCAGCAATAGACTAGATCAAGAAGAAGAAAGAATTTTGGAACTTGAAGACAGGTCTTTGCAATAACCCATTTAGACTAAAAAAAGGAAAGAAAAAAGAATGAAGAAAGCCTACATGGCATATGGGACACCATAAAGTGACCATATATCTGAATTTTGGGTGTCTCAGAAGGTGAAGAGAAGTCCAATGACATAGAAAACCTACTTTACAAAATAATAACTGAAAACTTCCCAAGTCTAGAAAGGGATTTAGACAACTAGACACAGGAAGCTCAGAGATCTCCAGATGGATCCAAATATAACCCCAAAGATCTCCCTGGCATAGTATAGTCAAACTGTCAGAATTCAAAGACACAATTCTAAAAATAGCAAGAGAAATGTGTCCAGTCACATGTAATGGAACCCCCATCAGACTAATAGCAGATTTCTCAGCAGAAACCTTACAGACCAGGAGCGAATGGGATGATATAGTCAGAGTGCTGAAAGAAAAAAAATTGTCAGCCAAGAATACCGTAACTAGGAAAGTTATCCTTCATAAATGAAGGAGAAATAAAGAGTTTCTCAGACAAGCAAAAACTGAAGGAATTCATCACCAATAGACCAGCTCTACAAGGAGTGCTTAAGGTAGTCCTATACCTGGAAGTGAAAGGATGATATCTATCATTATGAAAACACACAAAAGTATATAACTAACTGGTAGAACAGACACAAATGAGGAAGAGAAAGGACTCAAATGTTATCACTACAGAAAATCCCATAATCATAAAGATAAACAATAAAAGAGAAAGGAACAAAGGATATATAAAACAACCAGAAAAGAGTTAGTAAAATGAGAGGAATGAGTCCTCACGTATCAATAGTACCCTTGAATGTAAATGGATTAAATTTTCCACTTAAAAGATACAGACCGGCTGAATGGATAAGAAAATATGACCTAACCCTATGCTGCCAACGAGAAACACTTCACCTATAAAGACACACATAGACTGAAAATAAAGGGATGGGAAAAAATATTCCATGCGAATGGAAACCAAAAGTGAGCAGGAGATAAAAGGAGTTGTTATGTCAAAAATTCTAAAAAAAGATGAAGGTCATTATGTAATGATAAAAGGATCAGCAAGAGGATATAACAGTTCTAAATATATATGCACCCAACACTGGAGCACCTGCATATATAAAACTAATATTACTGAATCTGAAGGGAGAGATAGACCCCAATACAATACTAGTTGGGGACTTAAACACTCCACTTTCAGCATTGGATAGATCATCTAGACAGAAAATTAACAAGGAAATATTGGACTTAATATGTACTATAGACCAAATGGAGCTAACAGACATTTATAGAACATTTTACTGAACAGCTGCAAAATATGTTCTTCTCATCAGCACATGGAACATTCTTCAGGATAGACCACATATTAAGCCACAAAACAAGTTTCAACAAATTAAAAAAAATCAAAATCAGGGTGGGTAACACACCTGTAATCCTACTGCTTTGGGAGATGGAGGCAGGAGGATCACTTAAGGCCAGGAGTTTGAGACCGGCCTGGGCAACACAGCAAGACTCTGTCTCTACAAAGAAAAAAAAGCCAAAATCATGTTAGGTATTTTCTAGACATAAAACTAGAAATCAATAACAAGAGGAACTTTGGAAACTGTACAAAAACATGGAAATTAAACAACATGCTCCTGAATGACCATTGAGTCAATGAGGAAATCAGTAAGGAAAAAAAAAATTTTTTTGAAACATATGCAAATGGAAATACAACATATCAGAACTTATGGGATACAGTGAAAGCCGTGCTAAGAGGGAATTTTATAAGCAATAAATTTCTCCATCAAAAAAGTAGAAACTTTTCATATATCCTAGTAATATACCTCAAGGAACTAGAAAAGTAAGAGCAAACCAATGCCAAAATTAGTAGAAAGAAAGAAATAATAAAAAGCAGAGAAGAACTAAATGAAATAGAGACTAAAAAAATACAAAGGATCAATGAAATGCAAAGTTGGTTTTTGAAAAGATAAAATTGATAAACCACTAGCTAACCAAGAGCAAAATAAGACCCAAATAAATAAAATTAGAAATAACAAAGGGAGCGTTACACCTGATACCACAGAAATACAAAACATCATCAGAAACTACTATGAACAACTATATGCTAACAAACTGGAAAACCTAGAGGAAATGGGTAGATTTCTGGCCACATACAACCTACCAAGATTGAATCAGGGAGAAATAAAAACGTGAGCAGACCAATAATGAGTAACAAGATTGAGTCAGTAATAAAACATCTTCTAACAAAGAAAAGCCCAGGAACTAATAGCTTCACTGCCAAATTCTAGCAAACTTATAAGGAAGAACTAATACCAATTCTACTCAAACTATTCCAAAACATCAAAGAGGAGGGTATTCTCCCGAACTCATTCTATGAGACCAGCATCACCCTGATACAAAAACTAGACAAGGACACAGTAAATGAAGAAAACTATAGGCCTGTATCCCTAATGAATGTACATTCAAAAATTTTGAACAAAATACTAACAAACTGATTCTAACAGCACATCAAAAATGTAATATACCACAATCAAGTGGGATCTATCCCAGGGATGTAAGAATGGTTTAGCATATGCAAACCGTATCATGATAACCTCATATCAACAGAATGAAGGAAAAAACCATAGGATTATCTCAGTAGATGCAGAAAAACATTTGATAAAATTAAACATCCCTTCCTGATAAAAATGATCAACAAGATAAGCATAGAAGGAATATACTCCAACATAATAAAGGCCGTATATTTTATGACAGACACACAGCTAACATCATATTGAATGGGGAAAAGCTGTAAGTCTTTCTCCATGAACTGGGACAAGACAAGGATGCCCAGTTTTACCAGTCCTATTTAACATAGTACTGGAAGCCCTAGCCAGTGTAACCAGGCAAGAGAAAGACATAAAAGGCATCCAAATTAGAAGAGAGGAAGTCAGTTGTCCCTCTTTGCAGATGACATGATCTAATATTTAGAAAAACCTAGAGTCCACCAAAAAACTCAGATCTAATAAACAAGTTCAGTAAAATTGCGGGATACAAAATCAACACACAAAAATTAGTATCACTTCTATGTACTAATAAGAAGATAGCTGAAAAAGAAATCAAGAAGTCAATCTCCTTTATAATAGCAATCACAAAAACCTAGGAATAAATTTAACCAAGGAGGTGAGAGATCTCTATAAGAAAACCTACAAAATACTGATGAAAGAAATTGGAGATGACACAAACAAATGGAAAGATATCCCATGCTCATGGATTGGAAGAATTAATATTGCTAAAATTATCATACCACCCAAAGCAATATACAGATTGAATGCAATCCCTATCAAACTATCAACACCATTCTTCACAGAATTAGAAAAACCAATCATAAAATTCATATGGAACCAAAAAAGAGCCCAAAAAGCCAAGGCAATTTTGAGCAAAAAGAAAAAAAACTGGAGAAATCACACTACCTGACTTCAAAATATATTGTAAGGATATAGTAACCAAACAACATAGTATTGGTATTAAGACAGGCACGTAGACCAATGGAATAGAATAGAGAATCCAGAAATAAACCCATGTATTTAATACTTACAGCCAATTGATTTTTAAGAAAGCTCAAAGTGTTGGGGAAAGGATACCCCTCTCAATAAATGGTGCTGGGAAAACTGGATTTCCACATACAGAAGAATGAAACTAAACCCCTGTCTCTCACCATATATAAAAATCAACTCAAAATGGGTTAAAGATAAACATAAGACCTGAAACTATAAAACTACTAGAAGAAATCTTCGGTGAAACACACCAGGACGTTGGTTTAGGTGAAGGTTTTATGGGTAAGATCCCAAAAGTACAAGCAACTAAAACAAAAATAGACAAATGGGACTATATTAAGCTGAAATGCTTCTGCATAGCAAAGGAGACAGTCTATAACAGAGTGAAGAGACAGCTTGCTGAATGGGTGAAAATATTTGCAAACTATTCATCCAACAAGGGGCTAATATCCAGAATATACAATGAACTCAACTATAAAACAATTCCATTAAAAAGTGGGCAAAGGACATGAATACACATTTCTCAAAAGAAGAGATACAAATGGCCAACAGGTATATGAAAAATGCTCAAAATCACTAATCAGGGAAATGCAAATCAAAAGCATAATGAGATACCATCTTACCCCAATTAGAATGACTATTAAACAGACAAAATATATCAGTTGCTAGTGAGGATGCAGAGAAAAGGGAGCTGTCGTAAACTTGTGGTGGGAATATGAATTACTACACCATTGTGGAAAACAGTGTGGAAATTTCTCAAAAAACTAAAAATAGAACTACTATATGATCCAGCGATCTCACTACTGAGTATTTATCCAAAGAAAAGAAAATCAGTGTATCAAAGGGATACATGTACCCCCATGTTTATTGTAGCACTATGCACAATAGCCAAGATATGAAATCAACCTAAGTGTCTATCAATGGATGAATGAATAAAGAAAATGTGGTATATATACACAATGGAATAATATTTGGCTATTAAAAAAGAATGAAATCATGTAATTTGCATCAACACGGATGGAAGTGGAGGTCATTATGTTACGTGAAATAAGCCAGACAAGGAAAGACAGATGTCTCGTATACTCTCTCATATGAGCCAGCTAAAAAAGTTGATCTCATGGAGGTAGAGAGTAGAATGATAGTTACCAGAGGCTGGAAAGGATGTGGGTGTGTGTGTGGGAGGGGGGTATGAAGAGAGGTTGGTTAATGGGTAGAACCATACAGTTAGATAGAAGGAATAAATTCTAATGTTCAATAATAGAGTAGGGTACCTATAGTTAACAGCAATGTATTATATATTTCAAAATAGAAGTGAGGACCTGAAATGTTCTCAACACATACAAATGGTAAATGCTCATGGTGATGGATATCCTGAATACCCTGACTTGATTATTACACATTCTATGCATGTAACACAATATCACATGTAAACCATAAATATGTACAAATATTATGTATCACTAAAAAATTAGGCTTTTTGTTAGATGATTTTGCTCAACGGTAGGCTAATGTAAATGTTGTGAACATGTTTAAGGTAGGCTAAGCTATGATGTTTGTCAGGTGTATTAAATGCATTTGCAAGTTATGATATTTTTAACTTATGATGGGTTTATTGGGACATAACTCCATTGTAAGTTGAGGAACATCTGTATGTTCTAGATGTAAGTCTTTTATGAGATATGTGATTTGCAAATATTTTCCTCTAGTCTATAGCTTTCCTTTTCTTTCTCTTAACAGTGTCTTGCAGAGCAAAAGCTTTTAATTCTGATGAACTATGTTATATTCATATATAAGAAAATTATTTTTTTCTTGATCCTACTTTTGGTTTTGTGTCTAAGAATTTTATTTTCTTCTAAATGTTTTATACGTTTATGTTTTATGCTTAGGTCTAAGGTCCCCTTTGAGTTAATTTTGTGTAACATGTAAAGTGTAGGTCAAAGTTTATTTTTACTACATATGGATGTCCATTTGTTCCAGCATAATTTGTTGGTAACATTATTTTTTCATCACTGAATTGCCTTGCCCTTTTATCTAAAATCATTTGACATATTGGTATGACTCTTTTTCTGGACTGTATTTGGTTCCATTGATCTGTTTGTCTCTCTCTATGTCATTATCACACTGCCTTAATTACTGTAGTTTTATAGTAAGTCTTAAAATCAGGTAGTGTGAGCCCACTAACTTTTTTCTTCTTTTTCATAATTATTTTGGCTATGCCTGTTTCTTTTCTATATAAATTTGAAAATCAGCTTTTCTATTTCTACAATAAATCCTGCTGAGGTATAGATTGGGATTGTGTTTACTTTGTAGATCACTTTATGGGGAAATGACTTCTTAAAGGTATTGAGTATCTTTTTCCATTAATTTAGGTCTTCTTTGACTTCTTCTATTAATGTTTTTTATTTTCAGCATAAAGATCCTGCACGTATTTTGTTAGATTTTTTACCTAAGTATTTTGTTCTTTTTTTTTGAGCTGTATTGTAAATGGTACTGTTTTTTAAATTTTGGTTTCCAATTGTTTATTGCTAATGTATAGAAATACAATTAATTTTTCTATATTGACCTTCTATTACCTTGGTAAATTTGCTAATTAGTTATATCAGCTTTTTTGTAGATTCCTTGTGATTTTCTTTGTAGAGTCACATTGTCTGTGAATAGAGATGGTTTTATTTCTTCCTTTCCAATCTGTACATCTTTTATTTACTTTTCTTGCCTTATTTTACTGACTAGGACTTCTAGTATGCTGTTGAATAGGAGCTGTTAAGTCTTGAACATCCTTACCTTGTTCCCAATTTTAGGGAGAAAGCATTCACTCTCTTACTGTTAAGTAGAATGTTAGCTGTAGGTTTTTAGAAAATGCCCCTTTATTATTTTCATTTCTCTCCTCCCCTTTTATTAGTAAAAATTCTGTATTCTAACTGCTCTCACGTGTTTGCAGTATCACTACTTCATTTTTCATCATTTTAATTTCTACTTTTTCTTAAATCTTGTACAGATTTTAAGTTTTCCATTTTGTTTCCCAGCAATTCTTTCTTCTTTTAACCATCCCACTTAAAAAAATTTCTTTTTGCTCTTTAATAGTAGCCTGTTCTCTATTTATATTTTTCTTCTATAAAGTTTTATAGGGTCAATTTTTTTGTGCACTTTAGTAGTCATGTTATAAGAGTTAAAAATATTTTTTTTCCTCTGCTTCCAGAGGTATGTGTTCTGGATGATTGTTTAATATTTTTTTCCCCATAGTTGCATTATGTAAGCATCTGTTTAAGAAATGGTTTAATCAGTTGTCATATAAAATATGCAAAAAAGAAGTTAGAAAGACCTGATTAATTGTACATTGGCTCATTGAAAATGCTGGAAATTATCTTTTGCTAATTCTGTGTGTATCTATAGGATAGCTAATATATTATTTTAATGCCTTAAATGCTTAATTAAGATAATATAATAATAGCAAACATTTATGTGTTTATTGTAGGCCTAAGTGCTTTATATCTCACAAAACCCATTAATAGCTCTAGTTTATACATGTACTTACAAAACTGAGGCTTGGAGAGATTAAATATCTTGCTCATGGTCATACAGCTAAGTTAGTGGCAGAGTTGGGATTTGACATTAACAGTTACACTCCTAAGCCATTATACTATATTACCACATACATGTCAGCTGCGAAATTTTCCTGTGTCAGGCATTATGCAGGGTGATATATATAGTTGTGTGTGTATTTTATATCTTTGAAAAGTAGGGAAATAAAACTTTAGATAAGAGTGTAAATAAGTATACCATGTTACCCAAGTGGTCTATGATGTAGCTGAGATGAGAATCAGATCTCTTACTTAATGTTTGTTCCTTTTATATCGTGTTATCTCTGGCAGCTATAATGCTATCTTCCTTTTTCACTCTGATAACTATTTAGGATATTGTGGCTAAAATAGCTATGTGTGAAATTAGATCATGCCACTTAAATTGTAACAAAAATATATGACACTAACTTATATGATGAAAAAAAAGTGTACAGGTGTACATACAATGACTTTAACTGTTGATTTATGGTAACACAGGGGCTTACCTGTGGAAATTGTCTGTGTGGTGCTTGCAGTGGAATGTATGTGGGGAATACAGTCTGTCCTCTGTATCTGTGGATTCCGCATCTGTGGGTTCCACATCCATGAATTCAACTGGCCGCAGATCAAAAATATTTAGAAAACAAAAAATTCCAAAAAGTTCCAAAAAGCAGAACTTAAATTTGCTGCTCGCCAAGCACTCTGTTGAATTCATGCAAGTGAAGTGATGTGTTGGCATTGTATTAGCTATTATAAATAATCTGAAGATGATTTAAAGTATATGGGAGGATGTGCATAGGTTATATGCAAATACTGTGCCATCTTACAGAAGACAGTTTAGTGTCTGAGGGGGTCCTGGAACCAATCCCCCACAGATACTGAGGGAAGACTGTAATTAAAAATTCAAAGAAAGTAAGACTCAGTTAAATAGTAAGTTTAGAAAAAGATGTTTATTTTTATTAATTCAATTTTTAAAAACACCTCTTTTTTTAGCTGTAATGAAGTATAATTGACAAATAAAAATTGTATGTATTCAAGGTGTGCAATATAATGATTTGGTATATGCATACATTTTGTAATGATTACCCCAATCAAATAGATCAACACATCTATCACCACACATAGTGACCCTCCCTTTTTTGGGGAGTTGTGTGCAGGAGGACATTTCTACTCTGTTAGCAAATTTTAAGTAAACAATACAGTATTATTAGTTATAGTCACTGTGCTATACATTAGAGTCACAGAACTTACTCATCTTATAACTGAAAGTTTGTATCCTTTGACTAGCATCTCCCCATTTCCTTCATGCCCTGGCCCCTGGCAACTACCATTCTATTCTCTGCTTCTATGAGTTTGATTTTTTTAGAATCCATGTAAAAGTGAGGTCGTATAGCATTTGTCTTTCTGTGACTGGCTTATTTCACTTAACATCATGTCTTCCAGGTTCATGCATTTTGTTACAAATAGTAGTAGTTCCTTTTTGAAGAATCAGTAATATTCCTTTGTATAGATTTATCACATTTTCTTTATTCATCCATTGATAGACATTTAGGCTGTTTCCATATCTTGGCCATTGTGAATAATGCTGCAGTGAACATGGGGTTACAGATATCTTTACAAAATACTGATTTCATTTCCTTTGGATATATACCCAAAAGTAGGATTGCTGGATTGTATGGTAGTTCTATTTTTAATGTTTTGAAGAACCGCCATCTGTTTTGCATAATGACGGTACCAATTTACATTCCTATCAATAGTGTACAAAGATTCCTTTTTCTCTACACTCTTGCTTAGACTCGTTCTCTCTTATCTTTTTGATAATAGTCATTCTAACAGATGTTAGGTGATATCTCTTTGTGGTTTTGATTTGCATTTTCCTGATGATAAGTGATATTGAGCACTTTTTCATATACCTGTTGGCCATTTTTACGTCTGTTTTGGAAAAATGTTCATTCAGATTCTTTCCCCATTTTAAAATGGGTTCCTTGCTTTTTTGCTACTGAGTTGGTGAGTTTCTTATATGTTTTGGATATTAACCCCTTATTAGATATATGGTTTGCAAACACAGGTTGAGTATCACATACGTGAAATGCTTGGGACCAAAGGTGTTTTGGATTTTGGATATTTTTGGATTTTGGGATATCTGCATATACATAATGAGATGTCCTAGGGATGAGACTCAAGTCTCAACATGAAAATTACTTATGTTTTATATATACATTGTATACATAGCCTGAAAGTAATTTTATACAATAATTTTAATAATTTTGTGCATGAAATAAAGTTTTGTTTATTACCCATCACATCAGGTCAGTTGTGAAATTTTCCCCTTGTGGCATCGTGTCAGAGCTCAAAAAGTTTCAGATTTTGGAGCATTTTGGATTCTGGATTTTTGGATTAGGGATGCTTAACCTATATATTCTCACATTCCGTAGGTTGCCTTTTCATTTTGTTGATTGTTTCCTTTGCTGTGCAGAAGCTTTTTAGTTTGATGTAGTCCCACTTGTTTATTTTTGTTTTTGTTACCTTTGTTATATCTAAAAAATCATATGCTTTTGGTGTCATATCAAAAAAACCATTGCCAGGGCCAAGCTCAAGGAACTTTTTTCCTGTGTTTCCTTCCAGGAGTTTTACAGTTTTAGGTCTTACATATAATCCATTTTAAGTTAATTTTTGTATATGGTATAAGATAAGGGTCCAGTTACATTATTTTGCATGTGGATATCCAGTTTTCCTAGTACCATTTACTGAAGAGATCATCCTTTTCCCATTGTGCATTCTTGATGTCCTTGTCAAACATACTTGAAAAAAACTTTTTTGTTTTTTATTATTTAGATCTAAGTGAGAGCAGCAGATTGAAAAATAATCTTAATGATAACTTTTTGCAGGATGCAATTGAAGGGACTTCTAAATTTTATTCCATCTCACTTTTTAACACTTTATCTTAACCTCTTTAGGTACTTGAGAGTGAAATGTCACCACTAATTAGAATTTGTATTCTTTACTCTTTTATCAATGTTGACTGTCAGTGGTGTTCTTCTAATAGGATTTTCTGTTTGATTTTTATTATAATGCTTGTGTGGTCATAATATTTATTAAATTATGAATCTCCTTTCAGACAGAAATTGAATATTGTGTTTAATTTTAATTCTGTAATTCTGTTGAGAGTTCTTTTGCATGTATTCTTACTATATTAAATGTAAAAACTGACATGTCAAATGTTTTTGACGTCAATATATCTTTTTTCTAGGAGGGACCTTAAGGAAAAGACCTGAGTTCTTTTGTATATATTTTCTGAAATATTTGTACAAATAAGAGTATGAGACATACACATAAGTCACATTTTAAGCACTTCTGCATAGCTTGCTCTTTAAAGGATACATTCATTGACTCCTTTTCTTAACATGCACTTAAATTTTTGTTAGGGAGTTTTAAAGTATAAATGTGACAGTTTTATCTGTTTTGAATGTTCAACATGTGTTTAATGTGATTTTCTCCTGTTAAGAGTGTTCTTAACTTTATCAGTTACATGGCGAATTTTTTCATAATATAAACTTATTTCATTATATTGTGAATTTTTGTATCTTCTCACAGGTTCTTGAGATACCTACATTTAAAAATGGATGGCCACTCTAGCCTGGGCAACAGAGCAAGACCATGTCTAAAAAAAAAAGGTGGCCAGTATTCCTAAGATAATACTGTCCCTATACCATTAAAAAATCCCCTTTAAGCCATAGTAAAATTTACTTTATTGTTAAGTATAACAACTAATTGTTTCATTAATTATTAAATACCTGTCTTTTATATGTAGTTTAAGAACTTTGATATTTTGAAAACTTTTTTTGTTTTATTATTTTCTTTTATTTCATTTCTTTTGGAATTCTAAGAATGGATGAATGACTTTATTATAAAGAGGACAGAAAAAGCATACTTTATACAGCAAAATCTTGAAACACAATATATAACTGTGAATATATATCTGAGAACTTCTTCAAGATTTAAATGCTTCTTAACATTATTGTTTTTATTTATAGGAAAGGTGTAGAAAAGGTTGTAATTGTATCCACATACAACTCAAATCTCTGCCACTTTTGTTACTTTGATCGTTGGCATGTTATCCATGTGAAAGGCATAGTTTTTCTGTGCTTGAATTAACTGAATATAAGTAGTTATGAAGTTTAAATGTTGCTATGTATTTTTATTTACTATGTTTTACTTAAATATAATTTACCTGCAGTACAATGCAGATTTTAAGTGTTTAGTTTGACGGGTTTCAGAAATTATATACACTGATTTAATCATATGAAATACATGACTAAACAAAATATAAGACATATTTTGTTCTATAACAAAATGTAGAAAACACAATATAGAAAACTTTCATCACCTGGGAAGTACCCAGTTTCAGTCAATTCCCTCTACCCTCATCCTCACTTTTTGATTTCTGTGACCATAGGTTACTTTTGTCTGCTCTTGGATTTAATATAAAGGGACTCATATAATCTGTATCTGACTATGGTACCTCAACATAATTTTTTAAGATTAATTCATATTATTACATATATCAGTAATTCTTTTATTATTGAGTGGTATTGCATTATATGAAAATATCACAATTTGTTTATCTGTATTTCTGTTCATGGATATTTGGGTTGTTTCTAGATTCTGGTTATTATGCAGAAGATTGTTATGAACATTCATGTACAAGTCATTTTATGGACATATGTTTTTATTTCCCTTGGGTAAGTATCCAGTAATGGGATTGCTGACCCCTCAAGTCAAACAGTCAGGGGTTTTCTATTTGAGTTTTAGCCACCCCATGCTACATGGATTGGGAAAAGTCATACATATGTGAATCTCTTCCTTGTGTGATTCCCTTCTTTTTTTTTGTTTCTTTGCTTTCCAGATCAATTTATTCACTAAAATCTGTTGTTCATTGTGCCACCACATCTATTGTGGTGATTCCCTTCTTGTAAGAGTAGAATTCCCTTTCATTTTTGCCTACTTTTAGTCAGTCTTCAATGTCTTCAAATCGTTTTTTAAAAATACTTTGTATAGAGGTTATAATTTTTATCTTGGAGATTAGAGTGATATAAAGTACTTCCCATCTGTTACTAGATTAGGAACTCTGAAAGTGATTATTTTAAACGGTAAGTCTTGTTTTATCCCTCCTTTGTCTCAAATCCACTAAAGTCTTTCTGTGTTGCTAATAATAGAAGTCAGAGTTCTTACTACTCTTTAAGGACCTGCATGATCTATATCCCCCTTGGCCCACTACATATCTTGTTGACTTCCACTTCTTAAATCCTCCATCTAGCTCACTCTGAATACTTCTAATCTCTTTACCTCAAAAATTCTTCTCCTGGATGTCTGTAGGGCTGGCTTTCTTAGCTTCTTCAAATCTTTGTTTTGTTTTATTTTTTTAGAGATGAGGTCTTGCTGTGTTGCCCAGGCTGGTCTCGAACTCCTGGCCTCAAGTGATCCTCCCACCTCAGCCTCCCAAGTTGCTGGGATTATAGGCATGAGCCACTGTGCCTGGCCAGATCTTTGTTTAAATTAGACATTTATCAGTGAGTCTTTCTCTGTTCATCGTAGTTAAAAGTACCCCCACCTTTATGGCACTTTCTTATCTCATTTTTATCCATAATGTTTATTTTTATCTGGCTCACTATATATTTTACCTGTTTCCTTTTTTTTTTTTTTTTTTTGGTCTCTACCACTAGAATATAAGCTCCACAAGGGCAGGAATTTTTGTCTGTTTGGCTCACTGCTCTATTTTTACTACTTTAATGGACCTTGGGAGATAGTGGAGACTCAATAAGTAGTTGTTGAAATAATAAATGTACAATATCCTTGCTTTACAAATTGTGCTATTTTGAAGTTCAGTCTATTCAATTTTCTTATAAAGAGGGATATTTCTATTTATTGGTAGATAAAAGAACAGTAAAGAGAGGAGGATATGAATTGTGTCTCGTATTTCTGAATGTTCTTTGGTGTTTTCATTTTGGTTGTACTTTAAGCCTTTTTGTGGCTCATTTATTTTATGGCTCTTGAATTTTGCTGGAATATTTGATCCCAGTCATTTAAAATTTTTCCTCTTTAAAAGCGAGAATATAGAAAGAATTGCTTTAGCTTGCAACAGATGGAAATTCTCCAGGAAAAAAAGGTAATGGACTTAGCTGTCGATGCAGCAATCAATTTAAAGAGCTTTAGATCTAAGAGACCCTTAATCAGTCTTATTTGAAACAGAAACATATTCTGTGCTTCATAAGTAATTGGCTGAAACCAGACCATTAACAAATTGAGTAAAGATTTTGTTAATGCCAAGGAACTGTGCTGTTAGCAAAATTACTCTGATGTCATAGTATTCAAAGATGTGCACTTGCTAAATAGAGTTGATGTACATTTTCAGAGTGTGCCAATTGTGAGAGTATTAGTTGAATGACACTTCAGTGTTCTGAAACTTGCACTATTATTTTCATATATTCTTGGTATGCAGAGGTGACGGTTTGAAAGATAATTCATTGACGTTTCCCCTCAACTCCTTACAACTTGGATATGAAGACCAATCTCATGATTAGGTACTTTGGTCAAGAGGTATAATTAAGTTTCTTGTTACCCTAGCAGTAAGACTAAGCTGACTTATGTGGTGTCTAAACTTGAGGATATTGGTTAGAGAGTATCCCTAAGTTGTGGTGTTTGTAATAAAGCATTTGTAGGTTTTATTATGATTTGATGTAGTAGCAAAATTAAAAGCACAAAGTGCCAAAAAGAGGGCATTGGCTTAGTCACTTTTGGATTTTTTCAGAGATTCCTCATGTCCTCTGGAGACTGCCTAACAGGTAGCCCTGTTGGAGATTTATGCAGTATATATTGTGGTGGTAGGCAGTCACTTGCGTGCTGGATAACTCTAATATAAATTCAAGAAGTTTTTCACATCTATATAAAATATTGTAACATATTCACATCTATGTAATATAGGTACCATATTGTATACCAGTCATCTCTGAGATCCTGACACTGTCTTTGTAAACTTATAGCTGTCACAGTAGAGGGTTCTTTCTCTGGGAGGCAAGCAGTAGTGTGGCTTGGTCCTTGGTGACTTACTGCATCCTGTTCTTGCCAAGGACTAGAAGATGGCAAACAGGGTGATTGATAGTAGGCAGCTGAAGATGTTCTTTTATTTCATCTGTACATTCTTTTGGAACAGAATTTAGTATATTGTATCTTTAAAAATTAATCTTTTAAAGTTATAATTTGCATAGTATAAACTGTATCCTTTTAAATTGTATAGTTCCATGAATTTTAATAGATGTATGCCCATGAGATCACCACTATAATCAAGATATAGAGCATTTTCATTACCGTCAAAAATTTACTCATGCCCATTTGCATCCCTGCCTCCCCTAACTTGGCCTCAGACAACCACTGCTTTGCATTCTGTCACTATAGATGGGATTTTCTAGAATTTTATATAAATGGAATCATACAGATACACTTTTTTGTGTCTGCTTCGTCCACTGAATGTAATGATTTTAAGATTCATCCATTTTGTTACATGTATTTGTAGTTCTTTTTTATTAGAGAGTAGTATTTCTACTATGTGGATATACTACAATTTGTTTATTCATTCACCTGTTGATGGAAATTTGGGCTGTTTCTAGGTTTTAGCTATTATGAGTAAGTCTGCTATTAACATTTATGTGTATTTTTTTTATGGGCTTGTGTTTTCATTTCTCTTGGGTAAATACTTATGAGTGAATTGGCTGAGTTATTGGGTAGGTGTAGGTTTAATTTTAAAAGAAACTGCCAAACAATTTTCAAAAGTTCTTATAACATTGTACATTCTATCTGCAGTTGTTCTACATCATGGCTAGCACTTGGTATTGCCAGTCTTTTTCATTTTAGCCATTCTAATGGGTATATAGTGGTATGTCATGATTTTCATTTTTCATTTGCATTTTCCTTATAACTAAGGATGTTTAACATCTTTTTATGTGTTTTACTGGCCACTGTATGTCTTTTTGGTGAATTACCTTTCACATTTTAGCCCATTTTGGTATAAATTTCTTTGTTTTATTATTACTGAGTGGTAAGAATTCTTTGTATATTTTGTATACAAGTCCTTTGTCAGATATATGGACTATGAATATTTTATCAGTCTATGGTGTGCCTTTTCTTTTCCTCAATAATGACTTTTGAAGAACGGAATTTTTTAATTTTGATGAATTCTACTTTATTATTTTTTTCTTTTACGGTTTATGCTTTTAGTGGCCTATCTAAAATCTCTGCCTATCCCAAGATCAAAAAGATTTTCTTTTGTGTAGAAGTTTGATCGTTTTAGTGCTTACATTTAGGTCTGTGATGCATTTTCAGTTAATTTTTGTGTTTGGTGTGAGGTAGGCTATGTTCATTTTTTAAAATACAGATTTCCAGTTGTTTCAGCATCATTTACCTTGGCACCTTTGTAAGAAATCAACTGGTGGGTCTATATGTCTATCCTTTTGCCAATGCCAATTGTCTTGATTGCTCTAAGTAAGGTAGTGTAACTCCTCCAATTTTTTGTTTAATTGCTTTGGCTTTTTTAGGTCATCTGCATTTCTGTTTAAATTTTAGAATGAGCTTGTCAGTTTCTATTTTTAGAAGTGCCTGCTGGGAATTTAATTGGGATTGCCCTAAATCTGTAGATCACTTTAGGGAGAACTGACATCTTACATTATATCAGTTGAGCCTTCAAATTCATGAGCATGGTATTATATATCTCTCGATTTCCTGATGTCTTATTTAATTTATTCCATTAATATTTGTAGTTTTTCAATGACCAGGATTTGTAAAAGTTTTGTTAAATTTATCCCTATGTTTTGCTACTATAAATGGAATGGCATTTTTGATATTTTCTAGTTTCTAGTATAATTGAAATACTATGGTTTTTTTTCATATTAATCTTATTTGCCATAACCTTCCTAAAATTTTACGTATAAATTCCGGTAGCTTTTATGCATATTACTTAGGATTTTCTACATATATCAAAATCATTTTCTTACGTGTTTGTCTTTGCCATTAGACTTGGAGGTTTTTGGGCAGAGACTGTAGGTTTATTCATTTTTATGTTCCTAGCATCTAAGATAGTGTAAAAGTCAGGTCTACTCTCTTCTGATTTTTCTCCTTTCTGGGAGATTCTTTTAGTCACATTTGCTACTTTCTCTTCATTCCCACAGTCTCTGCGTTTTGCAGTATGCCAGGAGATAATCTCTGGTCCTTTTTCTTTTTTTCTGTCTATATGCACTTACTTGGTAATCTTATGTAGGCTTCCTTCAGACTTAAAATTATTTTTTTTTTCTAGCCTGGGCCTACCTGCTTGATAACCTCATTGCATGTCTAATAGGCATCTCAAACTTAACACTAGAAAAGTAAAGTGAGCTTTCGATTATTCCCCTTAAAACTGTTCTTGTATATTTTCTAGCTCAGTTAATGACAATTCTGTTTTTTTTTTTAACTTGTTTTTTCATTTGCACAGGCCAAAAGCCTTTGCAGTTATTCATTTTTTTCTTTTCATTTCTTTTTTTTTTTTGAGACAGGGTCTTTTTCTGTTTCCCGGGCTAGAATACAGTGGTGTCATCATAGCTCACAGCAACCTCAAATTCCTGGGAACCTCAAGTGATCCTCCTGCCTCAGCCTCTCAGGTAGCTGGGACTATGCCACCACTCCCAGCTTGTTTTTTCTATTTTTAGTAGAGACAGGGTCTCGCTCTTGCTCAGGCTGGTCTCGAACTCCTGGAGTTATTCCTGATGCTCTGTTTCTGTCATATCGTGTATCTAATTCATCAGCAAATTCTGATGGCTCTGCTCTCAAAATATATTGAGAAAATCTGACAATTTCTTAGCACTTGCACTGATCATACTAACATTATTTCTCCCATGGGTTGTTGTAATCATTGCCCAGCTGATCTGTTTCTGTCCTTGCCTCCGTTTAGTTTATTCTCATCATAGTAGCCACACTGGTCCTGTCAAGGCCTAAGTGAAATGATGTCACTTTTTTGTCCAGAGTCTTACTTCTTATCTCACTTGTAATAAGCCCAAGTTCTTACACGGCCTTACGTGACCTGTGAGGTCTTACTGACTTGTCTTTTACTACTCTGCCTCTTGATCGCTCTCTTCTAGTCTCACCACTGTCTTTCTTATCCTCATACCAGCCTGACTCAGGGCCTTTGCATTTGCTGTTCCCTCTGACCAGAACGGTCTCACCCAGTTTTTGTTCTTATCTTCTTTAGGTTTTTATTCAGTTGCTGCCTTCTCAGTGAGGTCTTTTTGGCCACATTATTTTAAATTACAAATCCTTTCTACTACTTCTTATCCCACTCTGTTTTTGTTTTCCTCCGTAGCACTTAGTACCATAGTGTATTGTTGACTTATTTATCTTTATGTGTCTTTTGACACATGTCAGCTTTATGAAGGTAGATATTTCTGTTTATTTTTTTCACTGCTACTCCCTCAAGCCTAAAATAGTATCTGGGACTCTTATTCTATTGAGTAATAGAAAATGTACTCAATGAGTGCTTGTTGAATAAATTCTTAGAAGAATCACAACACTGAATAGGTAGTACCAGAGAGTTTTGATATCCAACAGTGGGAAGTATATGGAGTAACATATTTCAGTCCAGGACAATGTGCTGATATCCAAATGATAAACAGCATTGCTTATAGCTGTGACAAGGGTGAAAGGGGTTTCTGAATAGTAGGGGTATCCAGGGTGGCTTTAGCCTGAGCAACTTTACAGCTACTGGTGTCTCATTGGTTTTTGGGTGAGTCTCAGTGTTAAGCTTCTATTCTCTTTCTCTTTTATTTCAAAATATTAAGGGGGTACAAATGTTTTTGTTACATACATAGCTTTTATAATGCTTAAGTCAGGGCTACTAGTGTGCCTATCACGTAAATAGTGTTCATTCTACCTGTTAGGTAGGTTTTTGCCCCTCCCTAATTCACCCTCCCCTATTCTTGATTTCCAGTGACTTTTACTTCTCTCTGTGCCCATGTGTGCCCATCGATCAGTCCAAATTATTAGAGAGTACATGTGGTGTTTGTTATCCATTTCTGAGATACTTCACTTAGGATAATGGTTTCCCCTTCCATCCAAATTGCTACAAAAGACATTAATTCATTTCTTTTTATGGTTGAATATTACTCCTTGGTATACACATACCACATTTTGTTAATCCACTCATGAATTAATGGACACTTAGGTTGATTCCATGTCTTTGCGATTGTGAATTGTGCTGCAATAAACATTCGAGTGCAGGTGTCTTTTTGATAAAATGACTTCTTTTCCTTTGGGTAGATACCCAGTAGTGGGATTGCTGTGTTGAATGGTAGGTCTACATTTAGTTCTTTGAGGAATCTCCATACTGTTTTCCATAGAGGTTGTACTAATTTGCAGTCCCACCAACAGTGTATGTGCATTCCTTTCTCTCTGCATCCATACCAGCATCTATTATTTTTTGACTTTTTAATAAAAACCATTTTGACAGGGGTAAGGTGATATCTCATTGTGGTTTTAATTTTCATTTCCCTGATGATTAGTGACGTTGAGCCTTTTTTCATGTTTCTTGTCCGTTTGCTTATCAGCCAACATTTGAAAAGCTTGTGTTCATGTCTTTTGGGCACTTTTTCGTGGATTTCTTTGTTTTTTTTCTTGCTGATTGTTTGAGTCTTTTGTAGATTCTGGATATTATCCCTTTATCAGATGTGTAGATTTTGAATATTTTCTCCCATTTTGTAGGTTGTCTGCTTGCTCTGTTGATTATTTCCTTTGCTGGGCAGAAGCTTTTAATTTAATTAAGTCCCATTTATTTATTTTTGTTGATGCTGTAATTGCCTTTGGGGTCTTAGTCATAACTTCTTTGCCTAGGCTGATGTCTAGAAGGGTTTTTCCTAGATTTTCTTCTAGAATTTTTATGTTTTCATGCCTTACATTTAAGTCTTTTATCATTTGAATTAATTTTTGTGAGTGTTGAGAAATAGGGGTCCTGTTTCGTTCTTCTGTATGTGGCTTTCCAATTTTCCCAGCATGATTTATTGAATAGGGATTCTTTTCCCCAATGCACATTGTTGTCTGCTTTGTCAAATATCAGTTGGTTGTAGGGGTCATAGGTAGATGGTTTTATATCTGGGTTCTCTCTTCTGTTCCATTGGTCTATGTTTTTGTGCCAATACCATGCTGTTTTGGTTACTGTAGCCTTGTTGTATAGTTTGAAGTCTGGTAATGTGATGCCTCCAGATTTGCTCTTTTTGCTTAAAATTACTTTGGCTATTCGGGCTCTTTTTTTGTTTCAAACAAAGCATAGAATTACTTTTTCTAGATCTGTGAAATATGACATTCATATTTTGATGTGGATTGCATTGAATCTGTAAATCACTTTGGGTAGTGTGGACATTTTAACAATGTTGATTCTACTGATCCATGAGCATGGTATGTTTTCCCACATGTTTGTGTCATCTGCAATTTTTTTTCTCAGTGTTTTGTAGTTCTCTTTGTAGAGATCTTTCTCCTCCTTGGTTAAATACATTCCTAGGTATTTTATTTTCTTTGTGGCTATTGTAAATGGTATTTAGTCTTTGATTTGTCTCTCAGCTTGAGTGTTACTGGTATATAGAAATGCTACTAATTCTGCCACATGGTTTAGTCTGTTGTTGAAGCTGTCTGCTATGTTTTGAAATCCCCTAAGTGACTCTTTCATTTCTTTAACTTCTGTTGTATCTTTTCTTGTGTTGTCTAGCTCTTTAGCAGCTTTCTCATTTTTTCACTGATTTCCTGAAACTTTTTTTGACTGCTTTTTGTTGGTCTTCAACTTTCTTTTTGATTCTGTTCTTCTTATTTGCCATCCATATTCTGAATTTCATTTCTGTTCTTGTAACAATTTCTTTATGGTTGGAGTCCACTACTGTAGCTCCATTGTGATCCTTTGCTGTGTCAAACTGTTTTGTTTTTTCACATTGCCAGGGTTCTTTTGCTGGTTTCTTCTCATCTGAATCCTTTTCTCTCGGCTCAGGTTTCATAGGGTACCTGATCTCCTTTTTTGGGAGCTGTCGTGCTTAGTGAGAAGAAGAGGAGGTCCCTAGATGGTGCTTTTGTGTCCTACTCTGGAATGTTGACCTGGCAGGGGAGGGGCACATATACTGAGAGCCTGTAGTGCAGCTGTTCTGTTTTGTCCTGTTTCCCTGTGATTGTCACAGCTTAAGCTGGTGCTGGATGATCTTTGTGTGGGATGGTGGATTGTTCCCCAGATTCTTGTTGGAAGTTCTACTTGGGGGCTGGGGGAGACCCTTTCCATGGAGGCTGGCATGTGGGGGCTTGCTCTACCCCGGGTCTCCCCACAGATGTGATGGTGGCAGCTGGATGAGGCTATCTAGGCAGTGGTCATGGGTGACTAGGCTGTGGGCGTTTGCTTGAGCCAGGTCCAGGTATAATGGTGGTTCAAGGCTGAGGGGGATCCCTGGCAGAGCATTGGACCTTCAGGCAGTTCCTCTGGCCCAGCAGAGACTGAGGGGTGGGTCTTGGGGTCCAGACACAATGCTGGAATCTCTGAGGTGGTGTCATGGGCCCAGAGGGAGCTCTGGAGACATAGGGGCAGAGCCTTGGGCCTGAGCACAGCAAGAGCCTTAGAGCCAAAACTGGGGATCACGGAGTCAGAGCCATGCAGGTGGGGGCTGTTCAGCCAGCGTGGGGACGGCAGATACCATGTTGTGTGGGCTGGGGTTGGTTCCAGTGGCCCAGGTACTACAGAGGTGGGCCAGGCCTCTGGCCAGCTGGGGTTCTCCCATTGCTTAGGTCCCACTGAGGCAGTTGCCCAAGCCTTCCCAGGTGGTGCCTGTGGTGTCTGAGGCACTTCATATGCTTAGGTCCCATGCTGGGGTGGGAAGGGGACTCTGCTCCCAGTCACCAGGCAAGGTATGGGGGTGTGTCTGCTCTGCCCTCTCCCTCCCTGGCCTGGCGGAGGCTATGTGAAGGCTGCTGGTGTAAAGCCTAGTCCTGAGCAGACCTGGCACCATTCACCTGAGAGCTCAGGATGGCATCAGCTGTAGAAACCCAGGATCAGCAGCCATCAGATCCATACCATGCCTGCTCACTGGTGCAGTGTCTTTGCAGAGACTTCGTGCAGCTTGCTGATCAGTCCAGAGGTCTGCGGTGGTGGAGGGAGCCACCTCACAACTTGGCCGAAGTGCCTGTGCAGGGGGAGTGTGGCATCCCAGGTCTTTATCCTCCTGCCCTTCCCCACGTGTGGATGCCTCCCCACAGATCCCTTCAGTCTTGCTGAATCAATTGCCCTGTCACCTTTTGCTTCACTCTGCGTGTCCCACATCACTTTATGAGGGTTTTACAATGTTCTTTCCCAGATGAGCCATCCATAGGTAGGCATCCGCCTGCAATTTTCGATCCTTTCATTGAGAGTGGCTTGCAGGTGGGCTCCTGATCTGCCATCTTCCCCTCCCTCTCTCACTCTCTTAAGTCCCTTGATGGACAGGGTACCACCTTTATGCAAATACTTTGATTTCTCCCAAAGGTGAAAAGAGGCAGAGGCCTCAGATTGAGTGTGAGTTTAGGTACATAGGTGGTTCTTGACTTATGTGCTAATATTTATTTTCATATGTTCTCCATCAGTACTACTAAAATTCTTTTAGTGTGCTAAACACAGACTTACATTCATCAGCTAACTAATGGACATTTTGAAATATAGCCTTCTCTACTTCTTGCAGTTAAAACTTAGCTCTGTCAATGTTGCCCATTTACACTGAAGAGATGATTGATGTAATCTTTGTATCATTTTGCCATTGTTTTTTAAAATGAATACAAAACTAAGATGAAAGTCTGACTCTATTGATAAGTATAGGTTTCATAAACAATGCAATTTATGTAGAGGTATGAATCATTAGTATCCTGAAAATAGCAGGCTTTTTCTCAAATTGGATGCTTGTCTTCAGGTTGATATATATAGTATATATATTATATATATAATATTTATATATGTTACATATCTATAATATTTAAGAAATACACATATATTTCTTATATATAACATTTAAGAAAACCACACACATAAAATGCTGGAAATTGAAGATTTGTCTTACTGCCTTGGTGTAATTTGTTTTTAGCCCTGGAGGTGAGGGGTGGTGGAACTTCCATTATTATTTTTTGAATTTTAGACAATCCTCTGGTTAGGAACCTATTATATACAAAAGTAGGGAATTACTTGCATTCCTCCTATTAAATTATTTAGTGATATAATCACCATTTATAATGTTACTCTGTTTGCAAATTTAGTCTGACTTCCAAACAACTAGATTTTTAGAACGCAACTTTGTAAGTTGAGTGCTGTCAGCCTAAAAATGAGGAATAACACTTGGGATCTCCTGGAGGGCCTCCAAATGACAGATTGTTTAAAATTTTGCTCATTTGATTAAAGAACCTATTTTAGCTGATTATAAGTACTTTCTTCATATTCTGTAGTATTTTCTTTCCAAAGAAAATTAGGTAAAAAATTGAGGTTTGATCATCTCTGCTACAGCATTATGCTCTGGTATATAGAATGCTGTTGCCAATGAAATATATTCCTAAATTGGTGGTATCATCCTGTTTCCTTTGGCAAGTCCTCATTTTCTGGGGAAATAAATCTCCATATAGTATGATGGAAAGAATGGAAACTTCATTATTTTAAACAAAGGTAAAGTTACTTTCAATCTTACTTATTTTATTTTATTTTATTATTTATTTTATTTTGTTATTTAGAAAATAGAATGCGTTTATTTTTACTATTTTTAAATACATTACCAAATAAATATTTAAGAATATGTTTAGTTTTAATTTTTAATTTTGGTAGTTAGAACCCAGGAAAGCTCTATAGGGTGTTCAGTAGTTTTTTGTGGTATAGCAGGGTCCTGAGACCATTAGGTTGGAGAAGTGCTGCACTAGGTGGTATCACCTTCTGATATGGCTGGAGCATGTGTCTGCCCACAGCTATCTTTTTTCCTGCCACAGATATGGTGAAAACCAGAGCTTATACACCACACTGGCACCTCCACCGGGCCTTGCCCTCATCCCATCTAGGTTAGGTATCCTCAGCAGCAGTGCCTTCCGGGCCATCCTGGTGCCATGTGGCAGGTAGGATGAGAGGGAACTCCTCTTCCAGGTGGGTTGCAGGTGGTGATTTCCATCAGCGTTTGAGCTCCATGCTCTGTTCTTGTCAAACCTCTGGATTTCATGTGAAAGCCTCATATTTATGAATCTTACACCTATAATGAGGCCAAGATCTATTTGCAAGATCTCTCTGTGAAAGGGGCTATGGGGACAATAGCAAGTTCACCATCAGTGGAGATTTTCGCACACAGACAGAATAAGACCTTGTTGGGATTGTTGTGGATGGGATTTTGGAAACAAAAAAGAATTAACTGCGTTCTCTGAGATCCCTTCCAAGTGAAAGCTCTAAAACTACTCACAGAGGCAGGGGCCAGTAGTGCTAATAAAACCAACCAGTTGGTGCTGTTTTTAGACCCGCTGAATTCTAGGATGAGGCATTCATGAAGAGAGTACGAATATTTTCTCCGATTCTTTAGGTTGTCTATTTGCTCTGTTGATTATTTCCTTAGCTGTGCAGAGGCCTTTTAAATTAATCAAGTCCCATTTATTTATTTTTGTTGTTGCTGTGATTGCCATTGGAGTCTTCTTCATAAATTCTTTGCCTAGGCTGATATCTAGAAGAGTTTTTCAAACATTTTTCCTCCAGAATTCTTATGGTTTTAAGCCTTAGATCTAAGTCTTTTATCCATCTTGAATTAATTTTTGTGAGTGGTGAGAGATAGGGGTCCTGTTTCATTCTTCTGCATGTGGCTTTCCAATTTTCCCAGCACAATTTATGAAATAGGGCTTCTTTTCCCCTGTGTATATTGTTGGCAGCTTTGTAAAAGATCACTTAGCTATACATGGATGGTTTTATATCTGGGTTCTCTGTTCTGTTCCATTGGTCTGTGTCTCTATTTTTGTGCCAATAACATGCAGTTCTGGTTACTATAGCCTTGTAGTATAGTTTGAAGTCTGATAATGTGATGCCTCCAGATTTGCTGTTTTTGCTTAAGATTGCTTTGGCTATTCAGCTCTTTTCTGTTACCGCGTGAAGCATAGAATTACTTTTTCTAGATCTGTGAAATATGACATTGGTATTTTGATGTGGATTGCATTAAATCTGTAAATCACTTTGGGTAGTGTGGATATTTTAACAATGTTGATTCTACTGATCCATGAGCATGATATGTTTTTACACTTGTTTGTGTTGTCTGCGATTTCTTTCCTCAGTGTTTCATAGTTCTCTTTGTAGAGATCTTTCACTTCCTTGGTTAAGCATATTGCTAGGTATTTTATTTTCTTTGTGGCTATTGTGAATGGTATTGAGTCTTTGATTTGACTCTCAGCTTGATTGTTATTGGTGTATAGGAATGCTACTGATTTGTGTACATTGATTTTTGTAACCTGAAATTTTGCTAAATTTATTTATAAATTCTAGGAGTCTCTTGGTGGAGCCTTTGGGTTCTGTAGATACAAGATCATATTATCAGCAAAAAGCGGTAGTTTGACCTCCTCTTTCCTGATTTGGATACCCTTTATTTCTTTCTCTTGCTTGATTGCTCTGGCTAGGACTTTCATCACTATGTTGAATGGAAGTGGTGAGAGTGGGCACCCTTGTCTCATTCCAGTTCTTTTTGGGAATGCTTTCAGCTTTTCCCCATTCAGTATGGTGTTGGGTGTGGGTTTGTCATATATTGCTTTTATAATTTTTAGATATGTTCCTTCTTTGCCTAGTTTGTTGAGGGTTTTTATCATGAAAGGGTGCTTGATTTTGTTGAATGCTTTTCTGCATCTATTGAGGTGATCATATGGTCTTTGTTTTTGCTTCTGTTTATGAGGTTGAATCACATTTATTGATTTACATATGTTGAACCATCCTTGCATTCCTGGGACGAAGCCCGCTTGGTCATGGTGGATACTTTTTTGATGTGCTGTTGAATTCTGATTGCTAGTATTTTATTGAGGATTTTTGCATGTATATTCATAAGGGATATTGGTCTGTAGATTTCTTTTTTTGTTTTGTCCTTTCCTGGTTTTGGTATCAAGGTGATACTGGCTTCATAGAGTGAGTTGGGGGGGATTCCCTCCTTCTCAATGTTATGGAATAATTTCTGCCATATGGGTACCAGCTCTTCTTCATAGGTCTGGTAAAATTTGGCTGTGAATCCATCTGGCCCGTCGCTTTTTTTTTTGTTGTTGGAGTCTTTTATATTACTGCTTCAATCTCATTGCTTGTCATTGGTCTGTTTTGGAGTTCTATTTCTTCCTGCTTGAGTCTTGGTTGTGTGTTTCCAGGAATTTGTCCATGTCTTCTACATTTTTGAGTTTATATGCATAGAGATTTTGATAGTATTCATAGATCATATTTCGTATTTCTGTGGTATCAGTTGTAATATCGCCTTTTTCATTTCTGATTGAGCTTATATGGGTCCTTTCACTTCTATTCCTGGTTAATCTAGCAAGAGGTCTATCAATTTTGTTTATCTTTTCAAAAAACTAACTTTTTGTTTCATTGATCCTTCGTATTCCTTTTTGTTTTCCATTTCATTTAGTTCTGCTCTGACCTTAGTTATTTCTTTTCTTCCGCTGGCTTTGGGTTTGCTTTGCTCTTCCTTTTTTATTTCCTTCAGATGTGTCATTAGATTGTTGATTTGTGATCTTTCTGTTTCTTTGATGTAGACATTTAAGGCTATGAATTTTCCTGTTAGGACTGCTTTTGCTGAATCCCATAGATTTTGATAGCTTGTGTCTCCCTTGTACTTCAGTTCGAAGAATCTTTTGATTTACATCTTAATTTCAATTTTGACCCAATAATTGTTCAGCAGCAGATTGTTTAATATCCCAGACTTTGTGTAGAATTGAGTGTTTCTCTTGGATTTGATTTCTAGTTTTATTCCACTGTCTGAGAAGATACATGGTATGATTTCTTTTTTTTTGAATTTGTTGAGACATGTTTTGTGGCTAAGATATCATCAATCTTAGAGAATGTTCCATGTGCCGATTAGAATAATGTATGTTCAGTAGTTGTTGGGTAAAATGTTTTGTAAATGTCTGTTAGGCCCATGTGTTTTAGAAATCCAGTGTTTCTTTCTTTATTTTCTGCTTGGATAATCTGTCCAGTTCTGTCAGTGGGGTGTTTTAGGCCCTGGCATTTACTATGCTGCTGTTTATCTCTTTGCTTAGGTTTAGTAGGGTTTGCTTTTTGAATCTGGTTACTTCTGATTTAGGTGCATAAATACTTAGGATTTTCATGTCTTCTTGTTGAATTGCTTCCTTTACCATTGTATAATGACCATCTTTGTCTTTCTTTACTATTGTTAATTTAAAGTCAGTTTCATCTGATATAAGAATGGCTACACCTGATTTCTGTTGATTTCCATTTGCATGGAATATTTTTTCCATCCCATTACCTTGAACCTGTATTATTCCTTGTGAGTTAGATGTGTTTACTGGAGACAGTGGATAATTAGGTTGTATTTTTTGCAGCTATTCAGCCAGCCTTTGTCTCTTGAGTGGGGCATTCAGACTGTTCATATTGACTGATAGAATTGAGATGTGAGATGCTGTTCTGTTCATCCTGTTGGGTACTTTATTGCTTTGTTTTACTTCTCGTGGTATTGTTTTATGTGAGCTCTTAGCTTTAGATTTTGTGTGGTTTTACACTGGTTGGGGTGTATTGTGCTGATCCGTGTAAAATACAGTTCTGAGTATTTCCTGTAGGGTAGGTCTGATCTTGACAAATTCCCTCAGTGTTTTCTTTTTTGCAAAAGTCTTTATTTCTCCTTCATACATGAAACTTAGTTTTGCAGGGTACAAAATTCTAGGCTGGCAATTGTTCTGTTTACAAAGACTGAAAAGGGGACCCCTATGCCTTCTTGCTTGTAAGGTCTTAGTTGAGAAGTCTCCAGTTAGCCTAATGGATTTTCCTTTGTAAGTTACTTGATGTTTTCATCTCATGGCTAGCAGGAGTTCCTCCTTCATGTTGACTTTGGCCAGTCTGATGACTATGTGTCTTTGTGATTGCCTCTTTACATCGAATCTCCCAGGTGTTTGTTGAGCTTCTTGTACCTGGATGTCTAAATCTTCAGCAAGACCAGGGAACTTTTCCTCAATTATTCCCTCAAATAGGTTTTCTGGCCCTTGACCGTTTTCTTCTTCACCCTTAGGGATGCCTATGATTCTTGTATTTGGCCGTTTTACATAATCCAATATTTCTTGTAGGCTTTGTTCATTCCTCTTAATTCTCTGTTCTTTAATTTTGACTGGCTGAGTTAATTTGAAAGAGATGTCTTCAAGCTCTGAGATTCTTTCTTCTGCCTGCTCTCGTCTGTTTTTACAAATTTCTACTTTGTTTTGTATTTGTTTAAATGAATTTGTCATTTTCAGAAGTTAAACATGTTGATCTCTTTAGTGAATTTTTCTTTTTCATTTCCTGAATAGTTTTTCTGATTTCTTTGGGGTTTTCTATTTTTTCCTGGATTTCATTGAGACTCCTTACAGTCCATATTTGGAATTCTTTATCTGTCATTTCATTATTTTCATTTTGGTTGTTATCCATTGCTAGAGAGCTGAGTTTCCCTTTGGGGGTATCCTTTTGCTTTGATTTTTTCATACTTCTGGAGTTCTTTCACTGATTCCGTCTCATCCGGGGCAGCTGCCACTTCTTATTTTTGGATTTCTTTTGTTTCGGTGGGGATCGCCCCCGCCACTTGTAAAGGCGTGTCTGTATCATGTGTTAGGTAAGAAACTTTGGCTTTGCTTGTGGTTGCTTTGATGGCGATCTAGGTTCTGGATGGATACCTTGGTTCTAGATATCCTTACTGTGATGGTTTTATCAGTTGCTAGTTGTTTGTAGGCTGTAGCAATGGTGAGCTAAGTGAGTGGTTATATTCCCTGTCTCTCTTTGATGAGGGAGGGTGGACGTCTTTAAAACCCTTTCTCTTTCCTCAGCCCTGTGGTCTTAGCAGTGCGAATTGTATTTGCATGCTCAATTTAATCTCTGAGACAGTAGGTGGTGCTTGTGGGTAACAGCCAACCGCACCCTATATGACTGAGTCAGTAAATGCTGTAAAGTGCTGTGCAAATTGACCTCCCTGTCAGTAGGTGGTGCTTGCTGGATGGAACCAGCTGCAGTGTTGTTTTTGGGACCTGTGACTGGTTCTAACCCCTTACGAGAAGCACTTGAATGCTCCAGGTGGTGGGTGGGGCCCTGGAACTTTGAGGTGAATCATTCACCGTCACACCATAGTTGGGTGAGGGGGTGAGGCTGGGCGGGGCTGTGTTGGGTGAGCTTGCCCTCAGGCTCCACAAAAGCTGGTAAGGTAGCTTTTTTGGCTGGGGTGAAAGGTCTGCTCCCAGCTTCTAGGGACAGATGCCAGGGAGGGCCTGATGTGGCCCCACCCAGCCAGAAAGTCTGTTTGTGGAAGTGGGGCCATCTGAGATTAACAATCTGGCTGCCAGGAGCAGGTTTCACTCTTCTCTCCCTCCTCTGCTCTGCAGTCTACCTCTGGTGTCTGCCAGCTGGCAGGAGTTCAAACTAGCTGAGGTCCCTAATGATAGTGCTGTGGGCTGGGACGTTCCTTTTCTAGGATCTCGCCCTGGGCTGAGAGCATGGCCTTCCTATGGGGGGAGGAGTGCTCCATGAGTACTCTGTGTCTGGGGCCCACACTGTCCTCTTTTTTCATTTCTGCCCATGTAGGCTCCCTCATCTGCCAAGTTTAGTTCTTAAATCTCCCCTCCGTGCCCCTGGGCAACACTATCAAGTCCTGTGGGTATGTGATCTGGCCTGCAGGCCTGTCCCCGAATCCCCGAAGATCAGTCCCTGACCATGGCAGGGAGAAGCTTGCTGTTCCTGAGCTGCCTATGGGGTGCTCAAACAGGTTTGATGTCCCTCCACTTTGGAGTGTGCCCTGCTCTGATGGTGCAGCCAGGCAAGCAGCACTGGGGAGGGCCGGTGAGCAGGGAGCTCAAAGTCCGAGCATCCCTCAGTCCTCTGCAGGTCTTTAAGATGAAGGCTTCGAGCCCCCCTCTCTGTGGAAGCCCCAGTGTTGTGTATGCACCAATGGAGGGAAGCAGCAGCTCCTGAGAGCCCTGGCTCAATGGCCTCTCTCGGCAGCGATGGGTGAGGGAGGGGAAGGGACACAAAAGAATCTGGATTGAGGAAAGCTAGCACTCTGGTTATCTCTGTCCCTCTCTCTGGAAGGTAGCCTGCTCGGAATGTTCAGGCTCTGGAGTCACGTAGATCCCCCAGGACCCACTGGCCCCCTTTGGTTCCTGCAGTCTGGGCCAGAGTTGGGAATTGGTTTCGTGGGAATGAGCAAGATGAAAACTGCAGGACTGAAGTCCCCTGGTGTGGACAAAGGCTTATGGTGAGGGGAGAAGCAATATGGTGCCTGCCATCTCGGCTCAGGTCTGTGGTGATGGGATGCTTTGTCCTTAGGAAGCTCCCAGTTCACTGGCGGCAGCAGCTTTTGGGCTTGTGAAGGTAAAAAGGCTCTCCAGCAGCTTGGAGCCTGTTGATTACCAGAGAAGTGAGGAAGGGAGAAACGAACTGCTCTGTCTACCCTTTTTGCTGGACTCCAAGTCTCTCCAAGGTTGTGCTCTGCCGATATCTTGCTCCTTCTTGTTCTGCTTTGCAGCTTCTTCCTGTGGGATGTCTTGTAGGTTCTGGCACTTTTCCCTCAGAATTACACCCTATCTATGTTTGTTTGTTTGTTTGTGTGTTTGTTTTTTGCTTTTCATCTAAAACTTTTGACTTTTTTCTGACACAGTCTGGCTGCTGGTGTCTCTGGTCAGCCATCTTGTCTCTCCCCTTGCATTCATTTTCAAGCCTAACTCAATCTGTTATTTTAAACAAAGTTTAATTACATGCACATACATATATACATTATTGAGGAATCATAAATATGTCTTCTTATAGATTCATAAATTGATCTTCCCAGCAATTATTACTTTCTTTATTATACAGGTTTATAATGAGAAATGCTTCAAAAAGCTTACTGCATGAAGTACATTTCATCAAATTGAAAAATGCCCTTTTCCACTGTGTGAAAGATTTAGAAAAAGTTTTTTAATCTCATGCTTCATTCTGTATGTACAGTTTTTTACAAAGAATATGGAAAAGCCAACTTAGAATTATAGAAACTTTGTAGAGGAGCAGATTTGCTTTAAATGCCACAATTATATACCTAAGAGTGGGGTGTAAATATGAACTTAGCAAGTTTTCCATAATTATTTATATTTATTAATCTTCTTCATTCTCCTTTTCTTCACGCCCCCCCTTTTTAAAAATTTCACTTTTTTTGGAACATGATTATAGATTTACATACAGTTGTAAGAAATAATACAGAGATCCCATCTACCCTTTACTCAGTTTCCTCCATTGTAACATCTTACCTAACTACAGTGCAGTATTACAGCCAGTACATTGACACTCATATAGTCAATGTACAGAACATTTTTATCACCACAAAGGTCTCTTATGTTGCCCTTTTATGGCCACACTCACTTCCTTCCCCTGCCCACTCCATGCCCCTCAGGTAACCACTAATCTATTCTCCATTTCTATAATTTTATCATTTCAAGAACGTTATATAAATGGAAGCATAAATACGCAATGTTCTGGGATCAATTTTTTCATTCACCATAATTCTCTGGAGAGTCATCCTGGTTGTTATGTGTATCAATAGTTCATTCCTTTTTATTGCTAAGCAATATTCCATAGTATCAATGTGAAAGAGTTTGCTCAAGCCTCTAGCCTTGGAAGGACGTTCGAATTGTTTCCTGTTTTTGGCTATTAACAAATAAAGTTGCTTTATACATTTGTGCATATGTTTTTGTGTGAGCGTAAGTTTTTATTTCTCTGGAATAGATGCTCAATGCAATTGTTGGGTCATATAGTAGTTGTAAGTTTAGTTTTATAAGAAATTACCAATCTCTTTTCCAGAGTGGCTGTATCATTTTGCATTCCCACCAAAAATGTATGAGGGATCCACTTTTTTTGTATCCTTGCCAGCATTTGTGTTGTCACTATTTTGTATTTTAACTATTCTGATAGGTGTGTAGTGATATCTCATTGTGGTTTTAATTTGCATTTCTCTGATAACTAATGATGTTGGACATTTTTTCTTGTGCTTGTTTGCCATGTGTATAACCTTTTCAGTGAAATGTCTCTTCATATCTTACACATTTTTAAATTGGATTTTTGGTTTTTTACTGTTGCATTTGGGAGTTCTTTATAAATTTTATATACTAACCCTTTGTCAGATATGTGGTTTGAAAATATTTTCCCCTATTCTGTAGCTTGACTTATCTTCTTAGTGGAGTCTTTTGCAGAGCAAAAATGTTTTGTTTTGATGAAGACCAGTTTATCAGTTTTTCTTCTAATGGGTTATGCTTTTGTTGTCAAGTGTAAGAATTGTTTGCCCAACTCTAGATTTTCTTTGTTTTTTTCCCCCTAAAAATTGTATAGTTTTGTTTTTATTTATGTTCATGATCCCTTTGAGTTAGTTTTTTGTATAAGGTGTGAGAGTTTGGTTGAGGTTCATTTTTTTTGCCTATGGCTCTTGAGGTTGAAACTTAGATCATTGATTTGAGACTTTTCCTCTTATCAAGTGTAAGCATTTAGTGCTTTAAATTTCCCTCTCTGCAGTGCTTCAGCTGTATTCTTACACGTTTTGATACAGTGCATTTTCATTTTCAATTAGTTCAGTGTATGTTTTGATTTCTCTTGACTTTTCTGTTTGACTTGTGGATTATTTAAAAGTGTCTTATTTAGTTTCCAAATACTTAGAGATTTTCCAGTGATCTTTCTGTTTTTTATTTCTGGTTTGATACCGTTGTGGTCAGAGAACACATTCTGTATGTGTGTCCAAAGTAACATATATTACATGTAGTAAATAGATCACATAATGAGATTTTAAAAGTTACAAAAACAGAATATGTAATATAAAATCATTCAGAACAAAGATCAAACATCTTTGTAAAAATAAATAGAAATTACCAAATTACCTACATATAGAAAATTCTTTGGACAATGGATCATAGAGTAAAATCAACTCTGGGCTTTATATAAGAGATATATCCAAAACAAATTGATATTTAATACAGTACATTTGAAGATCAACAGGTGTGTGATTTAAAGGTCAAAAGGAAAAGACATGAAAAAGAAATTGGAGTTTCATGCCAAGAATCAGTGTATGCTTATGCATTGAAAGAATAAGGCAGGGACATAGTTATAGATACTGGAATATTACTAAGAGATATTTTGGAGCAAAGGCATTTAAGTGAAATAAAGCCATATAAGGCTTATTGTATGTCTAGAACTGAATTCTGTAATTAAATACAGAGGAAAGGAAGAAGTTTTGATCCTAAAGTACTTTTGAAGAGATAATAAGAGATAATGTAATTTTTCCCCTTTCCCCACCCTCCCATAATTTTGAGTACAGTTTTCAGCAAATGAGGAACACCTGCCATGAAATAAATTAGATAAACATGAAAGGATACTAAAAAATTTCAAGGTCTTTAAAGAGACTACAAAGTATTGCTATGAAAATAATTGACATTGATCTTGAAGTGAAAGGGAGGACTGGAAAGTAACATATATTTTTAATCTCCTGTTTGTTACATGCTTTGCTGGTACTTTAATGTATTACCATCTTACTTATTACCCACAAAAGCTCAATGCAATGGTTAAATTTAGATTTCCTCTCTTTTACGCAATGTTAAGAAACCATGGATTTGGGAGGATTAGGTAGTTTGCCTGGTAGCATGAAACTAAGAGTAGTGGGCCTGAAATTTGAATACAGGTTTGACTGATTCAAAAAGAAATAATGATCTTGTTATGGAGCCTCAAAGATTTCACAAAAAATTGCAGATATGTTGGTTAAATCCACATTCATAATTTTAAAACCTGAAAAAAAGGCAGCTTCTGATTAAGGAGGTTATACCAGTACTTAAGGAATATGATTCCAATTCCCTGATATTTGCCCCCATCTCTGAATTTGTCACTTGTAAAAGGCAGCTGTTCAGATTTGTCCAAAATCATATCTGAAGAAATGTGCCCCCAAGCATTAAGTCCTATTAACCTCTATCTTTTTCCAGTTTTACTTGAAAATCTCCATATCTCTTAGTGTACCTCTTTCTTTCCCTTCCTTAAACAATCTTCCTTTCCCATCTGTTCTAGTATTGAAGAAAATAATAGATATTTCTTTTTAAATTTGGATAGGTCAAAGAAAATCATAATTTCTAGCCTTGACCTTCCCTTCTCCCACCGTTGGAAGATGTATTGTGTATACAGTAGTCTGTCTGCTAGCATTTGAAGCATACCCTGTTTTAAACTTCCATCAGTTTTTGCTTTATGTATTGTAAGACACATGCGTGTGTTTGATTATTATGCCTTTTTGATAAATTATCTTTAAGAATGCTCTTTGACTTGAAGTCTGTTTTATTTGATATTGGTGTAACCAGTACAGCCTTTTTTTAAACAGTCATGTCTGTTTTAAAGAAATTAAAAAGAAAAACATATTTTGTATCTACTCATATATTTACCACTTTGAATGGTCTGTTTATTCCTGAAGATCTGAGTTGCCCTTTGGTATTATTTCCTGTTAGCCTGAAAATCATTCTTTAATGTATTTTATTGTATAGTCTGATGGTGGCAAAATTCTCTTAAGTTATTATTTATCTAAAAATGTTTGTATTTAACTTTCATCCTTAAAGATATTTTCACAGGATATTGAATTCTGGGTTGACGATTTTTTTCCAGCACTCTAAAGATATTGTCTCACTGCCTTATTGACTCCCTGGTTTCTGATGAGAAATTCATAGTCATTCATATGACTTGTATGTTATGTGTCATTTTTCTCCAACTGCTTTCAAGAATTTCTCTTTATTTCTGGTTTTCAATAGCTTGTCTGTGATGTTCCTAGTCATGGAGTTTATCATGATTGGCGTTTTCTGAGCTTCTTAAATCTGTAAATTTATGTCTTTCACCAAATTTGGGATGTTTTCTGCCATTATTTCCTGAAATATTTTTGTTCTTCACTAATTCTTTCCTCTCCTTCTGGGTTTATAATTACCTGTATTTTAGACCTATCAAGATTATCTCAAAGTTTCTTGAGATTCTGTGCTTTTTTAAAAAAACTTTTTCCCTCCATTTTTCATTGGTGGACTTATTTTGATCTCTTTTCAAGTTCACTGAGTCTTTCCTCTGTTATCTTATCCTACTATTAAACTCACTTGTTGAATTTTGTATTTCGGATATCTTATTTTTCAGTTCTAAACTTTTTACTTTTTTGTAATTTCTATTTTATTGCTGAAATTTTCTATCTTTTCTTTTTTTTATGAACATACTTTCATTTAGTTGAGTGAACGTAGTTACAATAGCTATTTTAATAATCCTTGTCTGAAAATTTCAATGGGTTATCTTGGGAGTTGGCATTTGTCGACTATATTTTCTCTTGACACTAGATCATATTTGCCTGGCTTTTCCTATGTTGGGTAATTTTGGATTATATTTTAGACAATGTGAATATTACGTTATTGATTTTGTTAATTACTCTGATGTTTTTCTTTTAGGGGAATTAACTTGGTGTGACTCAAACAGCAAACTGCCGTTCCTTTGGTGGGTGGTGACTTAAATCTCATTTCAGTACTTTAAGTCTTAGCTACAAACTGCTTTCCATTTGCCCCTTGTATTTTTAGTTCAGGAGTCATCCAGGGACTTGGGTCTGAATTTAAACATAGGATTTGGGGGTTCCTTTGTCTCTTATGAGGTACCCCCTTTACTCTGGAGGTCCTGGTTGTCCTGGGTTCCTTTACCTGGTTTCTTCACCCAGAAAGATGGCAAGCTTGAAGTTGTCTCCTACACCACTGCCTCAGTAACTGTCACTACCTCAGGGCAAAGCTGCAAAAAAGTGGGTAACTCTGTGTCGGTATCTTGCATTATGTTCGATTCTCCAAAGTCCATGTAACTTTTTTCTGTACAGAGCCATTAGATAGTTACTTTTCATACTTTGTTAAGAGTTTATAGATGTTTGTGGAAGGATTTTTTTTTTTAACGTGCACATTCCTTGATACCAGAACACACTGTTTCTCAAGTTGGGAATTTTCTATAATTAATCAATAGATTGTATAGGTAGAAGTTGGTGAAGTCAAGAGAAATGGCTAAGAAAAAATTTGTGGAGCAAGAGTTAGTTAAGTCTTAAAAATAGGTAGGTTCATGTTCTTCTTGTATTAAACATTTAGTCAGCTTGTTTTTTTTTGGTGTAAACTTAAGGAGTGCAAGTACAGTTTTGTTGCATGGGTATATTGTGTGGTGGTGAAGTCTGGGCTTTTAGTGTAACCATCACTGGAATAGTATACATTGTACCCACTAAGAAATTTCTCATCCCTCACCCCCTTCCAACCTCCCTAGTCTCCAGTGGCTATTATTCCACACTCTATGTGCATGTGTACATATTATTTACTTCCCACTTATAAGTGAGAACATGTGGTATTTGACTTTCTGTTTCTGAGTTGTTTTACTTAAGATAATGGCCTCCAGTTCCATCCATGTTGCTGTAAAAAACATGATTTCATTATTTTTTATGGCTGAATAGTATTCCATTGTGTATGTATACACACTACATTATCTTTATCTAGTCCTCTATTGAGAGACACTTAGGCTGATTCCATCTATTTGCTATTGTGAATAGGGCTGTAATAAACATATGAGTGCAGGTATGTTTTTGATGTAATGAATTATTTTCCTTTGGGTATGTACTCAGTAGTGGGATTGCTGGATTGAATGGTAGTTCTATTTTTAGTTCTTTGAGTAATCTCCATACTGTTTTCCATAGAGGTTGTACTAATTTACATACCTACCAACAGTGTATAAGTGTTCCCTTTTCTCCGTATCGTTGCCAACATCTGTTATTTTTTGACTTTTTAATAATAGCCATTCTGATTGGTATAAGATGATATCACATTGTGGTTTTAATTTGCATTTCTCTGAGGATTGCTGATGTTGAGCATTTTTTTCATATGCTTTTTGGCCATTTGTATGTCTTCTTTTGAGAAATGTCTATTCATGTCCTTTGTCCTCTTTTGAATGGGGTTATTTGCTTTTTGTTGTTGTTGAGTTGTTTGAAATCCTTGTAAATTCTGAATATCAGTCCCCTGTAGGATGCATAGTTTGCAAATATTTTCTCCCATTCTGCAGGTTGTCTGTTCACTTTTGATTATTTCTTTCGCTATGCAGACACTTTTTAGTTTAATTAAGTGCCATTTGTCTGTGTTTGTTTTTGTTGTTTGTGCTTGTGAAGTCTTAGTCGTGAATTCTTTGCCTAGACCAATATCTAGAAGAGGTTTCCCTAGGTTTTCTTGTAGTATTTTCATAGTTTCTGATCTTACATTTAAATCTTTGATCCATCTTGAGTTGATTTTTGTATATGGTGAGAGATAGAGGGTCCAATTTCATTTTTCTGCATATGGCAGTCCAATTTTCCCAGCATCATTTATTGAAAAGAGTGTCCTTTCCCTGGTGTATGTTTTTACAGACTTTGTCAAAGATCAGTGGACTGTAGATACATGGTTTTATTTCTGGGTTCTCTGTTCCTTTACATTGATCTATGTGTCTATTTTTCTATTAGTACCATGTGGTTTTGTTACTGTAGCCTTGTATTAATAGTTTAATTTGAGGTCAAGTAATGTGATGTTTCTAGCTTTGTTCTGTTTGCTTAGGATTGCTTTGGCCATTTTTTTGGTTCCATATGAATTTTACGGTTTTTTTTCTGATTCTGTTAAAAATGACATTGGTAGTTTTACAGGAATTACATTGAATCTGTAGATTGCTTTGGGCAGTTTGGTCATTTTAACAATATTAATTTTGCCAATCCATGAGCATATAATGTTTTTCCATTTGTTTGTGTCATTTATGATTTCTTTCATCAGTGTTTTGTAGTTTTCCTTGTAGAGACCTTTTACTTGCTTGGTTAAATATATTCCTGGGTATTTTATTTTTGTGTGTAGCTATTATAAATGGGTTTGGCTTCTTGATTTGGTTCTCAGCTTGATTGTTGTTGGTGTAGAGAAATGCCACTAATTTTTGTATGTTGATTTTGTATCCTAAAACTTTACTGAATATACTTATCAAATCTAAGAGTTTTTTGGTGGAGTCTTTAGGGTTTTCTAGGTATAAGATCATATATTTAGCAAACAGAGATATTCTGACTTCCTCTTTTCCAATTTGGATACCATTTATTTATTTCTCTTGCCTGATTGCTCTGGCTAGGACTTTGTGTAATATGTTGAATAGGAGTGGTAACGGTGGGCATCCTTGTCTTGTTTCAGTTCTCAGGGGATTGCTTTCGACATTTCCCTCTTCAGTATTATGTTGGCTGTGGGTTTGATATTTATGGCTTTTATTATTTTGAAGTATTTTCCTTGTATCATGAAGGGATGCTGAATTTTATCAAATGCTTTTTCTGCATCTATTGAGATGATCATATGGGTTTTGTCCTTAATTCTGTTTATGTGATGAATCACATTTACTGATTGGCATATGTTGAACCATCCTTGCATCCCTGGAATGAGACCCACTTGATCATGGTGTATTATCTTTTTGATTTGTGGGTTCAGTTTTCTAGTATTTTGTTGAGGATTTTTGCATCTGTGTTCATCATGAATATTGGTCTGTAATTTTCTTTTTTTTGCCATGTCTTTTCCTGGCTTTGGTATCAGGGTGATATTGGCTTTGTAGAATGAGTTAGGGAAGATTCCCTCCTCCTCCTCAATTTTTTTGAACAGTTTCAGGGTGATTGATGCCAGTTCTTCTTTCTACAGCTGGTAGAATTCATCTATGAATCCATCTGGTCCTGGGGATTTCTTTGTTATTGTGGTTGCTGGGAGATATTTTTGTTAACTAATTCAACCTCACTACTCATTATTGGTCTGTTCAGGATTTCTGTTTCTTCCTGCTTCAGTCATGGAAGGTTGTATATGTACAGGAACTTAGCCATTTCTTCTGGTTTTCTAGTTTGTGAGCGTATAGTTGTGCATAGTAGTCTCTGATGATCTTTTGTCTTTCTGTGATATCAGTTGTAATGGCTCCTTTTAAAATTTCTGATTATGTTTATTTAGACCTTCTTTTTTCTTTTCTTGGTTAGTCTAGCTAGGGGTTTAATCAGTTTTGTTTATCTTTTTAAAGAACCATGTTTTCATTTCTTTGGTCCTTTGTATTTTTTTTTTCAATTTCATTTAGTTCTGCTCTGCTCTTGGTTATTTGTTTTCTTCTGTTAGGGTTTGGTTCTTGTTTTTCTAGTTCTTTGAGGTGAACCATTATGTTGTTAATTTGTGATCTTTCTATTCTTTTTGTTTTTGGTAGAGATGGGTCTTGTTATGTTGTCCAGGCTGGTCTTGAACTCCTGTCCTCAAGTGATCCTCCCACCTCAACCTCTAAAATGCTGGGATTGCAGGTGTGAGCTACCACACCTGGCTGCCAGATCTTTCTATTTTTTTGATGTAGACATTTAATGCTATTAACTTCCCTCCTAGCACTGCTTTTGCTATGTCCCAGAGGTTTTGGTTTGTTGTGTATATATTTTCATTTGTTTCAAAAAATATTTTACTTTCCATTTTAATTTCATCATTGACTCAAAGATTGTTCAGGAATGTGTTGTTTAATTTTCATGTTTTTTTTTATAGTTTTGGGAATTTCTCTTGGTATTGATTTCTGGTTTTATTCTGGTGTGGTCTGAGAAGATACTTGATATGATTTCATTTTTTAAAAATTTATTGAGGCTAGTTTTGTGGACTAACATATGGTAAGTCCTGGAGAATGTTCCATGTGCTGATGAGAAGAATGCATATTTTGCAGTTGTTGGATAGAATGTTCTGTAAATGTCTGTTATATCTATTTGGGCTACAGTCCAGTATGTCCAGTGTTTCTTTGTTGATTTTCTATTTTGATGGTCTGTGTTCTGCTGTGAATGGGGTGTTTAAGTTCCCCACTATTATTGTATATCTCTTTCTTTTGTCTAATAATATTTGTTATATCCATCTGGGTATTCCAATGTTGGTGCATATATATTTATATATATTTATGGTTGTTATATCCTCTTGTTGACTTGACCCCTTTTTACTTTTTTTGATAAAGTCTGTTTTGTCTGATATAAGTATAGTTACTCCTACTTGCTTTTGGTTTTCGTTTGCATGGAATATCTTTTTCCATTCCTTTACTTTCAGTCCATAAGTATGTTTACCAGTAAAGTGAGTTTTTTGTAAGTAGTATATAGTTGGTTCACATTTTTTTTTATCCTTTCCACCAGTTTATACCTTTTAAGTGGAACATTTAACCCATTTATGGTCAAGGTTAATATTCATATATGAGGTTTTATTCCTGTTAACATTCATGTGTGAGGTTTTTTCCTGTTTATCTAGTTGTTTTGTGGATTCTTTGTTGTTTTTTTTTCCCTGTGTGTGTCTGTGTGTTTTGGTGGAATTCTGTGGTGTTGTTATTTGATTTTTTTCTCTTCTTCCTTTGTGTAATTCTTTTATAAAACCTGTATTATACTCTTGTGTGTTTTTATGATGGTGAGTATTGACCTTTTGTTACCATGTTTAGAACTTTTTTTGGCATTTCTTGTAGGACTAGTCTAGTGTTCACAAATTCCCTCAGTGTTTGCTTGTCTGGAAAGGACTTTATTTCTCCTTCACTTATGAAGCTTATTCTGGCCAGATATAAAATTCATGGTTGACAGTTTTTTCCTTTATGCACCTTGAAAATAGGATTTTAATCTCTTCTGGTTTGTAAAGTTTCTGCTGAGAAGTCTGGTGTGTGTTTGATGGATTTTTTTATATAAGCAATTGGATGCTTTTTTCTTGCTGATTTTAGGATTTTTTCCTTCATATTGACTTTAGACTGTCCGATGACTGTGTATCATGTTGAAGTCTGGCTTGCAATGTATTTTCCTGGTGTTTGTTGAGACTCTTGTATCTGGATGTCTAAATCTCTTGCTAGACTAGGAAAGTTTTCATCAGTTATTTTCTTACCTAGTTTTCCTATACCTTTTGCTTTTTCTTCTCCCTTGGGAGTATCAGTGAGTCATAAATTTGGTTGCTTTATGTAGTCCCATACTTCTCAAAGACTTTGTTGATTCGTTTTTATTCTTTTTTTCTTTATTTTTTTCTGACTGGATTAATTCAAAATACCTGCCTTTAAGTTCTGAGATTCTCTCTTCTACTTGGTCTAGTCTGTTATTGAAGCTTTCAACCATATTTTGTAATTCCTTCAATGAATTTTTAATTTCTGGAAGTTTTTTTTGTTTGAGTTATCTGTCTCCTTGGCAAAGTTTTCATTCATATTCTGAATAGATTTTCTGATTTCTTTTTATTGGTTTTCAGATTTCTCTTGGATCTCATTGAGCTTCCTTAAAATCAATATTTTAAATTCTTTGTCTGTCATTTCAAAAATTTCAGTTTGGTTGGGATCCTTTGCTAGAGAGTTAGTGTCATCCTTTGGGGGATGTCATAACACTCTTCATTTTCATACTTCCAGTATTGTTATGCTGATTTCTTCACATCTGGAGAAATAATCACTTCTTATTTTTGAATGTGCTTTCATTTGGATGGGACTTTTGAAATTGTTATTATTGAGGATTCGACTCTAATGTACAAGTGCTGTCCGGACAGTATCCAGCCATGTAATATGTTCTTGTTATATTAACAATGGCTGGATACTTTCCGGACAGCCCTCGTATGTTGAGTAGGGCCATTTGGATTTAATTCTGGGTACATTCAGTGGCGAAGACTCTGTATGAATGCCTTGGTTATAGATGGCCTTAGTGTGGTGGCTTTCTCACATGCTGGTTATAGTAGTGGTGTTCCAGACAGGTAAGCAGTCTCATGCCCTCCTTAGAAGCTGAAGTGATGGAGGTCATGAGCAGCTTATCTCGTTCTCAAGTGCTGTGCACGTGTGCCAGCAGGTTTTGTATTGGGTTGTTGAAGTCAAGTCAATCTTCAGGCCAGTATGCACTGCTTCTAGGTAAGAGCCATCTGTGGTGGTAGCAGTAGGGTTAATGCTTGATCTTTTTTTTTTTTCACCAGAAGAAGCTCTCTGGTATCCCAGGTAATAGGCTGGGTTGTGGAACACTCAGTGGTTTGGGTTCCATGATTAGCCTCAGGGGAAGCTGGATGGAGCTGGACTGGGCAAGTCCAGACTTGGGCCCCTGATGATGGGTGCAAGCACTAGCTCCTATGAGGATCTGGGGGGGCAGCTGCCAAATGCCTGGAGATATACCTGTGCAAGGGGTGAAGATACCACTGCTGCACCAAGTTCCTTGCAGGGGAAGGGCAGGGCAGCCCAAGCACCTTGTCCAGGCAAGTGGATGTGGGACCTGCCTCCCTCTCATCTTTCATAACTGTCAGGGTTCACTCCCCTGTCCCAATCAAGGGAGCGAGTTCAGGGGTACTCAGTAAAGTCACATTTAGTTTGGCTTTAGATCTCAAAGGCATCCCTGGCTGTAAAACTTGCTACCTGGGCAAAACCATGCCTCTCTGGCAAATCTGCTGCTTCAGTCCTGTGAAGGGGGAGAGCCCAATTCTAGCACCCGTGGCTGGAGTGCATTCCATACTCGCCTCTCAGTTCTGGCTGTGCAGTTCCCTCCCCTGCTCCAGACCCAGCACCCCAATCCCTGGCCCCAGACTTTGTAATGCCTGTGGTAGTTGCTGCTGCTAGGTTTCTGAATTCCACTCAGCTTGGCATGGTCCAAGATTGATACTGGCTTTCTCTGATTGGGTCCTGGATCTGGGAAAATGCCTGGGGCACTTCGTGGTACCTTTCCTTCTCACAGTCTCCGGGGCCTCGGGCGTCTTCCCAAGTTAGGTCCAGGGCTTAGAGGGACAAAGTGCTCTCCCATGGCTTGGGTTGCAAGGTTTCCCAGTGAAAATGTAGGTCATAGAGGAAAACATTGTCTTTCTCTACTATATTGGGGCTTCACTCACAGTTCTTAGCCAGACCCTGCCACATAGGCTGCCTGTCCACCTTCTTTTCCCCAGGATCTGAAGTGCCTGTCACTTTTCTGTTAAATTCCTATGTTCCTTTTGGAATAAAAGTTCACAGTGTGAATCTCTGTATACTATTTTACTTCTTCCAGGTGTGTTAGACACACTGGAAAAGTCTATAATCTGCCATCTCAGAAGAAAACTTAATCAGTTACCTAATTTTTATATTTCGTAAGAGTAAATAGTGGGCTATACAGGCATACTTCATTTTATTGTGCTTTGCTGATGTTGTGTTTTTATAAATTGAAGGTTATGGCAACCCTGCATTGAGCAAGTCTGTTGGAGCAAGTCATTTTCCCAATGCGTGTGCTCACTTCATGTCTCTGTGTCCCATTTTGGTAATTCTCATAATATTTCAAACTTTTTCATTATTGTCATATCTGTTATGGTGATGTGTGATCAGTGATCTTTGATGTTCTATTACAATTGTTTTGGGATGCCAGAAACCAAGCCCATATAAGATGGCAAACTTAATCTGTAAATGTGTGTGTTCTGACTGCTCCACTGACTGGCCATTCCCCCATCTGTCTTCCTTTCCTTGGGCCTCCCTATTCCCTGAGACATAATAATTGGAATTAGGCCAATTAATAACCCTCCTGTGGCCTCTAAGTGTTCAAGTGAAAGGAAGGGTTGCATGTCTCTCACTTTAAATCAAAAGCTAGGAACGATTAAGCTTAGTGAGGAAGGCATGTCAAAAGCTGAGATAGGCTGAAAGCTATATTGCATCAGTTAGCCAAGTTGTGAATGCAAAGGAAAAGTTTTTGAGTGAAAATAAACCGCTGCTCCAGTAAAAACACAAATGAAAAGAAAGTGAAACAGCCTTATTGCTGATATGAAGAAAGTTTTAGTGGTCTGGATAGAAGATTAAACCAGTTGCAATATTCCCTTAAACCAAAGCCTAATCCAGAGCTAGACTCTAACTGTCCTTAATTTTGTGAAGGCCGAGAGAGGAGAGGAAGCTATAGAAGAAAAGTTAGAAGTTAGCAGAGGTTGGTTCATGAGGTTTAAGGAAAGATGCCGTCTCCATAACATAAAAATGCAAGGTGAAGCAGCAAGTGCTGATGTAGAAGCTGTGGCAAGTTATCCAGAACATCTAGCTAAGATCATTGATAAAGGTGGCTACACTAAACAACAGATTTTCAATGTAGGTATAATAACCTTCTATTGGAAGAGGTTGCCATCTAAGACTTCATAGCTAGAGAGAAGTCAATATCTGGCTTCAAAGCCTCAAATGACAGACTCTCTTCTTAGGGGCTAATGTGGCTAGTGACTTTAAGTTGAAGCCAGTGCCTATTTACTATTTGGAACATCTTAGGCCCTTATGAATTATGCTGAATCTACTCTGACTATGCTCTATAAATGAAACAACAAAGCCTGAATGACAGCACATCTGTTAACAGCATGTTTTATTGATGATTTAAAGCCCACTGTTGAGACCTACTGCTCAGAAAAAAAGATTCCTTCCAAAGTATTACTGCTCATTGATAATGCACTTGGTCACCCAAGAGTTCTGATGGAGAGGGACAAGGTGATTAATGTTGTTTCCATGCTTGCTAACACCATAGCTATTCTGCAACCCATGGATTAAGGAGTAATTTCTACTTTTAAATCTTATTATTTAAGTAATAACATTTTGTGAGAGTATAGCTGCCATAGTGATTCCTCTGATGGATCTGGGCAAAACAAATTGAAAATCTTCTGGGAAGGATTCACCATTCTAGATGCCATTAAGAAAATTTGTGATTCATGGGAGGAGGTTAAAATACCAACATGAACAGGAGTTTGTAAGAATTTTATTCCAGCCCTCATGGATGACTTTGAGGGGTTTAAGCCTTCAGTGGAGGGGTAACTACAGATGTGGTGGAAATAGCAAGAGAACTAGAATTAGAAGTAAAGCTTGAAGATGTGATTGAATTGCTGCAATCTCATGATAAAACTTGATGAAGAGTTGCTTCTTACGGATGAGCAAAGAAATTTGGTATCTTGAGGTGGAATCTACTCTTGGTGAAGATGCTGCTAACATTGTTGAAATGCCAAAGCATTTAGGATATAAACTTAACGGATAAAGCAGTGGCACGGTTTGAGAGGATTGACTCCAATATTGAAGAAGTTCTTCTGTGGGTAAAATGCTATCAAACAACATCGTGTGCTGCAGAGAAATCTTTCATGAAAGGAGTAGTCACTTGATGTGGGAAACTTTATTGTTTTCTTGTTTTAGGAAATTGCTACAGCCACTCCATCCTTCACCTGCCACCATCTTGATCAGACAGCAGCCATCAGCATTGAGGCAATATTCTCCACCAGCAAAACAATTATTTCTCACCAAGGGCTCAGATGATTATTAGCATTTTTTCGCAATTTTTCTCTGTTGGGGATTTTCTGGTAAAAACTGGAAAACCTGCTAGAGAAATTCTAATAGAGGTGTAACACTAGCAATAAATTATTTTTTATTTAAGGTATGTACATTGTACATTGTTTATTTAGACATAATGCCATTTCACACTTAATAGACTACAACTATGTGTAAACATAACTTTTATATGCACCGAGAAACCAAAAAATTCATGTGCTCATTGTACTTAATAGAATTTCTGCTTATGTTATTTGCCAGTTATAAAATGAATGGTGGATAATAACAACAGAACTCAGATGGTATTTTCAATTTTGGTAGTTAGGGCTCTAACATTATGTTTTTATGATTTATTATAATAAAAAAATAACTTTTATGAATACTCATACACATAGTCCCTAAAACTCATTCATTATTTCTGAGCAGTGTTTTTCAAACTGTAGATTACTTGACCTGTTAGTGGTTTAGTGGGTAATGAAATAAGTTTAGAAGGGTCTGAAATACTGTTTAAAAAAAAGAAACATAATAGAGAATATCAGAGAACACTGCTCTGTGTAAAAATTGTTCTGTGAAACTTTTGTGTATGTGTAATGGTTTGCAACATAAAAAGTATTTCTTACATGGGGCATGGCCTAAAAAACTTTAATGCTACTGTTTTTAGAGAGCTACTAGTTAAAATTTAGGTGATTAACTTACATTTTCTTTTTCAGTTTTAAAGAGTTAATATTATAATTTTGGCTAATTTTGGGTGTGGTTAATATTGTGGTTTACAGAGCAATTATGAGAATTAAAGATTATTTTGAAGTTGTTACATGGAAATTAGAGAGAGGATGAAGTCAGTATATTTTGAGGTGACATTTTAGTAACATTCTCAGGTAAGAAGTAATGTGAGTTAGATGCCTGAGAATTATCATATTAACGGTTTTGGCCTGGGTTGAAAACTTTTAAAAATATTAATGGCTTATTTTTCTGTTTTATTGTATTTTGATGACAATTTAAGCCTAGGATGTTAATTAAGATATATGGACTCTCAGACTTAAATTTGAATATGAAATAATAAAACAAGTTACATTTAAAAAGTTCCTTGGTATTTTAATGTATAAATATATGATGTACACATAATTTTATTTTAAATAGAAGCGAATGTCATTTAGCTAACTTAAGGCAAAACTCTACACTAGATTTTGTTTCAGTGTAATTAAAATATTGATGACTATCTTATTTGTTTCTCGGTTATGAGTCTCAGAGGTATACTGTGAGACTTTCACCTTGGCAAAGGAACTGTTTTGTTCATATTTAGATCATCAATGCCTATTATAGACCTGGAAAATAATATAATAATACATTCTAAGCAATGTAAGGAGTTACTTCTTTCCTTGGCTTTTCTTTGTCTTTTAGGACATTGATATTTCTGAAGTATACATGCCATTTATTTTATAGGATATTCCTCGATTTTTATTCTTCTGTTGTTTCTTTATCATCTAATTTAGGTTATGATTTTTTGATTATAATACTATTTAAGTGATGTTGTACTCTTTGCAGAATATCACACCTAAGGATACTCCATGTCCATTTGTCACATTTCGGTGATGTTAATTTTGATCTCTTTGATAAAGTGGTGTTTGTTTTCTCCACTATGTAATTACTTTTTTTCTTTTGTAAATAAAAAGGCAATTGTGGGTAGATACTTTGTGACTATGTAAACATCCAACTCCACATCAGACTTCCCCCACTTTGATTTAGTATCCACTGATAATTTTTACTTGAATCAATTTCTTGTAAATTGTGATTTTTATGTAATTTCAAACTTAGAGAAAAGTTGTTATAATGATGTAGGAACCCCATATATTCTTTACTCTGATTCACCGATGTTTGCATTTCTTGTACATTTTTAATCTATAAAATGGGGATGATAAGAGAGGAATAATCTCACAGTGGTATTAGTTTTCTTTGTCTTCTAGTTTCACTGAAAAGAGAGTTTTGTTTGTTTTGTTTTTCTTATTGCTTTATGTAACTAGTAAGTATTCTTTTATAATACTAGTTATCCTTTCCATATTCCCTTTTTCATTTAAGGTTTCCAAATACTGATTATTTTCTGTGAAACTTTATGTGGGTGTTAGTATGTGCAAATTCCCACATATGAGCTTAGAAATTTTTTTTTTTTACTTTTTTATTGCTCTGTCATACGGGCAAAGGATAAATATTTTTAAATCACAAAATTCGATAGAAAAGGCTCTGGAAATTAAAGTCAACCCACAAATACTGTTTAGTCATGACTCTTTTAAAAATTGTCTTTCCTTGTGCGTACTCTTTGATTCAGTCAAATTCTATTCAACAGATAGATATAGAATGCCTACTGTATGCTGGGCATTATTCTAAGTGCTCTGGATACAGCATTGAGAAAAAGGATAAAAACCTCTGTTCTTAAGTTGCTTGGTATCATTGGTGATAGTCACCAAACAAATAAATACTATATATATTACGGTACAGCACTGAGAAGAAGGACAAAAACCTCTGTTGTCAAGGAGCTTAGAATCATAGGTGATAGTCAACAAACAAATAAATACTATATATATTATGATAGCCTTAAGAAGATAAAGCAGGGCAAGTAGTGACATACATACATATCCACTTACTAGTTTTCTGTTATCCAGGGACTGAGAATATACTTTATGAATTTGTTGACCTTGATTCTCTGTCTTCTGGATGTTTGTTATGTTGTCATTCTCATTGTTAGTTGAGATCGGAGAAACTCTAATCTAGGAGTTCTTAACTTGGTTCAACTTGGGGAGTGGGTAGTGCATTAGCCTTTCAAATTGGATGCAATTATGAATGTGTGTGCATTTTTCTGAGATTCTGTACCTTTCATTCAGTTATCAAATGGTCTGTTACCCAACTACTCAAATATTTAAATGATTGCTCTGTTTTGTCATTTCTTCTAGCTACATGCCTAAGTAGTTTTGTGAGTGAGTAACATAGTCTTGGTTAACATGAGGTTTGCAGACTAGCGATTCTGTACCTATCCCCAATTAGTAACTCTATCTTTTCATCAAATGACTTGTCGCTTTTTAATAATTTTCTAAAATGAATATAATAAATATAAAATTATGAATATAACAGTTTAAAATAGTTTTTGTTTACAGTTTTAAATTAAAATACTTGATAGTTTCTTGCCTGGATGATATAGATTCTAAGTTGTATTTTCAAAAAGATAACATATAATGTGAACAGAAGGATAACTCATAGCCATACTATAAATATACACATATCTATTTGGGGAAAGAATAGAGAGATTGGAAAGAATACTGAATTGGAGAAGTCAGGAAAGGAGGGGCCGCTACCTTTATATGTGATAATATAGCATTTAATGCTTTGCAACAACTTAATGAGGTGGGTTTTATTGCCTCCATTTTGCAGATGAGGACACTGAGGCTTAGAGAGATGAATATGTAACTTGCTTAAGGTCAACTAATATGGCACTCCACAGCCCACACTCTTAACTGCTACTCAGTAAACTGGATGAAAGCTAGAGTAATGTTTACACATTATAAAAAGGATTTCTGGACATGCTTTGATCTGCATATACCAAAATTTATTGTGTGTGTGAGGTGTGTGTGTGTGGGTAAAGAACCAACCACATGTTGGCTCTATAGGTTGCAATATTGCCTTCTACAAAGCCATATCCAACTGGAAATATAACTTTTTTTCCTCCCCTTTTTAACATTTGTTTTCATTTAAATACTCCTCCTGAAAGCTCATATATATTATGTGATTGATTACTTGTTTGAGAAGAATCTTTTAGTGTTGACTCTTTCAGAGGTTGTTGTAGTACACAGGGATATAAAGGTGAATAAGACTTCAGCCTTCTCCTAATGGAGATTACAGTTTACTCTGAGAAGATTGACATGTAGACAAATTATTACAATATACTGATCTAAATGTTAATAGAGAAGGATACACAGGGGTGAGGGAACAGAGTGGCAAACTACAGAAGGAAGGAAAACCAGGATGTGACATTGGAGCAAAAGAATAGACATGTGAAACAGCATAGTGTGTTCTAGGAATGACATTTGGTTCAATTATAGATAATTAGTAAGGTGTATTAGAACATAGGACTAGAAAGTTAATTAGGTATCACATCCTGAGGGGTTTGTATACTAAGACAGTTTGGATTTTATTTTGTGGGTAGTAAGTAGCTATTGGAGAATTTTAAGAAGGGAAATGTAATGATGGGATTGGGTTCGGTAGGACGCAGGTAGCCGTTTCAGAATTCTACTGTGGTAGTCTGGGAGAAGATGGATGGTAAGGGTCTGAACTGGGTCATGAATATTTTGGAAAATATTTGAAATATACTATAGAAATAATTAGGTGATCAAAATGCCTTATATTTATAATACTTTGCAGTTTCCAAAACACTTTGAATATGAATTTTATTTGATATTATCAGTAACTCAGAAAAGAAGATAGTTCAGATAGATTTATTTCCATTTTATATGAGGAAATTGAGAGCTTGAAAGATTGTGACTTAGCCAGGGTTACATAGCTAGTGAGTAATAGTTTGAGCATGAACCAAAGCACAAGTGTAGTTCAGGGCTCTTTTTAAGTCCCCCACACCACCTCCATGCAGTGCCTAAGCACACATTAGTTAATGTCAAGCCTTCACCACAATGGGGTGTGTGTTTTGATTTAATCACTTAATATTTGTCTTCATTGGTTAAGTGCCTAAAGGATAGAGATAGGATCATTTAAATAATGTCAGTGCAGTGTCGTACAGGTCCATATGAATACCTGGAAGGTGCTTTTCAATTAAGATATGATGTGTTAAAATGCTTTGGATATATGAGTGTGGCTATGACATATTTATTCCTGTTTCATTGGAGGGTCTATTACATGTGACTTTTGAAAATAGTAGTAGGATGGTATTAAACACTATGCTTACTATAATCAGTGTTAAAGATAAGTACATCAAGAATCCTTACTTAACATGCACTGTTAAATTGATTTTTTACTTATTAGGTGTTATAGATTGTGTCTCTACAGTATCTTCCCCCATTTTATCCATAACCTCTAAAAGGATCAGTGTCAGAAAGAACAGAACTGTATCTTTATTTTCTCATCACATCCTCTCTCGAATAGATGATACTTTCATGCTCTCTTTCCAACTTGGCTTTGAGTCACTGCTGTGATTCTAGTTGTTGAACGGTCTTTCAAGTTAAGTGATTAGCATTCTGGTCAAGTAAAAATTGTTGTGAGGCTGCCAGTCTTACCCAGTATAGCGAAGGTAGTTTTACTAAATCCATTATTAGGGTCAGGTTGTCAGAGGCATATGACAATTGCATTTCACAAAACGTCCCTAAATGTTGATATTTGAGATGTACAGGAAATTAAATCTAAAACCTTATACTCATACTCCTGAGGTTGGAAGCACCAATAACCTGTCAAGTTCAATAAAGCCACATTTGTGCTGCTTAATATTTAAAATTATACTGCCTTAGTCTTTCTTTACTATTTTTGTGTTACCTGATTAAGTTTCGCTGTTGTGTTAATAAATTCAAAGGAAATGTTCTAATTAGTTTCTGTAATAACTGGGAGCCATAGTAAGTTAGAGTAGTTTGGTAAGTATAATAGTCTATTGGATAACACCTGCTGACTAGTAGATAATCAGTTCTTTGCCTGGCTCTATTCCAGTCTCACTAACTGTGTCTAAAGGAGTGAATCTCTTACCATGTAGGTGCTTCAGTTTCCCTATAAATTAAAAAAAAAAAAAAAGCAAGGCTTACCTGTGTACTACCTAATGCAAAGATTTTTGAAAGATAATGGGAAGTCATTAAAATACTTTTCGCCAATTTATGCTGTTTATTAGTTGAAATTTGTAATTAAAAAAATCATTGGTTTTAAAAAATACTGTTTTAAAATAGTAATTTACTATTTAAAAACCTTTGACTCTTTTAGTATATTTCATTGCTTAGTCTTAGAATTTTTATTTTTAGAATAGAGTGTATTTAAAGATCATTTTACTGTTGAATTTGACAGGCATGGCAAGAGGCCAATCTAATGAACCCAAAGGGAGAATTTGCAGAATATGCAGGTTAAAGGAGCCCTGGAACTGACATTCCATGAAGCCCAGTCTATCTTTGTTTCGTTCCTGTTGAGTGGAGATTTGCTTAAAGTTGACTATTTTCTTCCTTCTGTACCATCTGATTCCAATCTGCACTTGTCTTTTATAGCTAGAGACAGTCGGATGGCAGCTTAACCTTCAAATGGCTCACTGTGCTCAAGCAAAACTAAAATCTCCTCAAGCTGTGTTACAACTAGGAGTGAGCAATGAAGATTCAAAGGTAAGTAATGGTATCCTGTTGCAATGATGCATTTTCTTTGTTAGGTTTTATACTTTATTGTTAGCAGGGTCTTTGCTCTCTGGATTTAAAATTTAAACATATTTCAGTTAAAATTTTAGAAAGGATTAATAAATTGATGGATCTGTATTTGTGACAGATTTTGATTCAGATTTAAATATCACTATTATTTATCTGAAGAAATAGCTTATCTTGCAAGGTACCTTTCTTACCAGAACATTTCATAATGTCTTTTAAATTCTGCAATGAAAAAAACTGGAGACAATATAAAATTATGTTTTTAATGTTTTAGATATTTCTGGCTATTCCTGGGTATTTCATGTTTTACACTGCGTACATATGATAGAGGGAGTATTGTTTGTTGTCTAGCCAATGCCTAGAGTAATATGATGGTGACCTGAATTGTATTTGTGTGTGTGTATTATGTGGGCATGTGTTTAAATCCCAGATCTTGCAAAATAGAATTTTGGGTTAGTTTTATAACACGTGGTGATTTCGCCTTTAAGCATTAATTTCAGAATAATTTGAACATGATTATCAAATATCAAAGAGTTACTGTGGAATAGTTTTTCTTACTATAGCATATAGAGAAATACATATTTCAGATTTAATCAGAGCTATTTATCGTATTTATATTGTAATTGACTATTGATTTAATGAGAGCTATTTATCATATTTTATATTGTAATTGATTATATTTTTAATATAGAAAAGAGGGAGTGACTTTTTTCCCTTCAGTAGATGAGACTTTATCTCATTTTAAGACAAAATAGAATTGAAAATGAGGTTTTATGGAAGATCTGAGGAAGGAGAGATTATAATGGCCGAATATAAGAGAAAAATGGAAGAAATATTACTATTTATAATGGGCATTGAAGGATGGGAATACTATTGCTTTTTTGTTAGCATTTTTGCTATTATTTATTATATCATGCACACATCTGTCTTTAAGAACTTAGACCAGTGCCTAGCCCAGGTTACATGACTATAAAATTCTATAAAATTGACTTGGGTCTTATATTAATATATAATTTATTAGTTTATTACAGTATCTCGAAAGTATCATTTTATTGCACACATTTTCACTGGAAAGTAATATAAACTTAGTGGTTAAGAGTCAAACTGGTATATTATGTACAGTAGTTCCCCCTTATGTGTAGCTTTGCTTTCTGTGGTTTTACTTACCCATGGTCAACTGCCATCCCAAAAGAGATGAGTACAGTACAATAAGATACTCTGTATATGTGTGTGTGTGTGTGTGTGTGTGTATGTGTATGAGAGAAACATCATATTCTCATAACTTTTATTACAGTATATTGTTATAATTGTTCTATTTCATTATTATTGTTGTTAATCTCTTACTGTGCCTAATTTATAAATTAAACTTTGTCTTAGGTATGCATGTATAGGAAAAAACATAATATATATAGGGTTTGGTACTATCTGTGGTTTCAGGTATCCATTGGAAATTTTGGAACGTGTCTCCTGCATATAAAGGGGTACTACTCTCTATGCTCTAAAATTTAGTAGTGGTGTAACCTCGGGCATGTTACTTAACCTTTGAGTCTCAGTTTCTTCATCTGTAAAATGGGGATAATAGTATCTATCTCACAGGATTTTTATGAAGATTAAATACCTAGTGTAGGGAAAGGGTTTAGTCCAATGCTTAGTATTATGGTATATGCTCAATAAATGCAGGCTGCTACCATCATCATTAATAAAACTGTTTTTTTTCTAAAATAAATTAATCCCTTTGTTTTAAGCCAAAATTCTCAATTTATTTCCTGATGAAATGATTACCTTTTTACCCCCCCCCCATTTCTTGCATTCTCCCTCCCTTTTTTTCTTGATTATATTTTGCATATATATGCTTAGTGGAAAGTAGGAGAAGCAGAGTATAGAAAGTCCCTTATTTGTTCTCCCATGAACTGGGGGAGGCATTCCTCTGGGTTTAGGATAATGATCTGGAACTCACTAGCATAGACTGTACTAGTCCATGAGTGAAAATGCAAATATACATATGCACATACTCCAGTAGCTATATATCTTCTGTGTTTTTTTCTCATGACTACTATATGTTCAGTCTGAGTAGCTAAAAGCATTTTATAAGTTGGAAGGATACTATTTTGACCATATATTGGATATGCTTTAAGCATCATAACTTTGACAGTGCTTGACTTTGGGTTTCTTAAGTCCTCCTAGCTTCTTTACAGCTTTAAAATATGCCTATTATATCTGTTATATTTTTAGGTAGCAGGAATGAAAGAGTAATGCTTCTGGTAAAACAGCCATGTTTTAATTCATATTATTCAGGAAGTCAGTATAGATGTGAAATCCAACTCATCTGAGATAATGGGCTTCAGTGCATTTATGTTTTTATGTGTGTTACTATTTTGAAATTTTGAATAAATACAGACATATTTGTTAGCCTTTTAACTTGCAGAGCTAGAGCATTATTTTCATTAATAAACAGACACTCAGGAAAAAGAGCAACAGCACACAAATGTAAAGGATATTTCCTTTTAATTTTGTATATAGACATAAGTGACTTTTGTCTCTGTATTGCCTTTCTCTCCAATGGTATTGGGGGGATTTGGTCCCTATTTCTTATATCTCCTAAACAGTGGACACATAATGAAGTATAGAACCACTCAACCTGGGCCAGAAATATACCCTCCAAGTGATGTGATGTGCCCTAGCTATAAAGGTACAGTTAACTACTATACCTATTTGCCTCAGTGAACTGCTGCCTGGATTCATTGCTTTTTCTTTTGTTTATATTCTCCCTGTTTTTATGATTTGGTATTCTATTCTTTTTACTCTTAATTCATCTGGTTCCTTGATGTTAATTTTTATGTAACTCCTGTTATTAAGGACCATAAACTACTTTTCTGCCAAATATTTGCTCTGTTCTGAAATGAGATTTCAGGAACTCTTGACAGGTTGGAATATTAAGTAAAAGGAGTAGGGGTATGGAGTATGTTTTAAAAACTAAGTTTGTTAAAGGAAGGGAGAGATTTTATTAAAAGGAAGATTAAAAGTTATCACTGCTTAGTTTATAATATAAAGTACCATAGAGTACAAAGGTGTGATACTTATCAAATTGGTGTTTGTTTAAAACAGGAAGCATTAGGTAAAATTCTTTTGAATGTGTAATTTACGGGATAATTATCCTGAGTATATACATACATTTAAATACATCTGAGAAGATTAGAGTCAGTGTAAATTGTGGGAGAATATTTTGATGGTGTTTACTTCTGAGCTATTGAACTGAAAACTTAACTGTAATTCACCAAAGAGTGTGGTTTCCAAGGAGCTCTTGTTCTTCTTTCTCACTTCCAACATACACATGAAAAATGTAGCCTGCAGTGAAGTTTTAATTGCTATCACACTAGATAACTTTGTTTGACTGTGGTCTCCTTTCTCTTAGAACATTTTTGTCTCAGGGCTTTCCTGTTTTGCTACTAATTTTATCATGAAAACTGGGTGATTGTAGCTTTCCTACAGTATTTTGATATATATTCTAGTTGTTTTCATTTAATTGTCTTAGTGTTTGTCTACTGCATTTAGCAAAGTAAGATTATTTTTCTGTTCTTTGGTTTTATTTAAAAGTTTATTTCATTAGGGGGCAGTAGAGTGCTTTGCTTACCTAACTTTTTCTGGTATTCACAGTGTTATTTGAAATAACATTCAAAATAAAGTCAGTAGTTGTGGGAAATGCTAATTGTTTACGTTTCTAATCTGTATATAACAATAGAGTTCTTTTGTTACCATAAACAAAATTAATTCCTATTAATCAGATATCTGTAGGACAAATAAATGAAATCATCATGATTCAGCTTTTAATTTGTATATGATCATTTGCCAAAATGAAATTTAGTAAAAAGCCTTCTACAGTATTGACTTTTTGTTATATTCTGTTACTTGTATTCATTTCTTTATGGTAAAAGGGAATAAAATAATTCCCAAGATAATTGATTGGCTCTATTAGGTTATAGTGTAACTAGTTCCAGGCCAATTATAGTCAGATGAATTTTCTTTATTTATAGAGAATAACAACATCATATGTAACAAATGTTGGTAATTTTGCATGACATCAGCACTTTAACTTTGAATATCTTAAAAACACTAAAATACTTAAATTTTGCTCTTAATCTTGTTGCATTTTCCCAGTAAATTTGCTGTTCAAGACAATCATGTTTTGTTAATACAGGGATTTTAAATTTTATTTGTATATCTTTTAAGAAAGAATCCCTGTGTTTCATTCTTTTTTTTTCTTTTGCAACAACTAGGATAAAATCACCTTGACAAGAGAACTTTCATTTATCTTAATGAAAAATTAGATTATAGTCAGATTTTAGAAGGTACTTTATGGACAGGTGATAAGGATTTTTGCTGAATTCAGAACTTTTAATAGTAGTTTTCTGAGTTAGAGATCTTCATTCTTATTTCCAAAATGTGTGATAGTTCTATTTAGTGTGAGAAAAAGGGGGAAAAAGGCCTTTTTTAGAATTTGCTCTGTACTACACATGGTATTACCTCCTTTAATGTTTAAAACATCTCCTCCAGGTATAACTTCTTCTTATTATCCTTATTTTATCAATAGATGGAGAAATGGAAGCACAGAGAGATTAAATAATTTTCCCAGGTTATACAACTAAGAAACAGCAGTGCTAAGATTTGAAACCAGGCAATTTTACTTGAGTCCTAGGCTGTATTCATCAGTAGGAAACTATCATTTTGCATATTTAATAATTAGCAGTTGATCCTGTAAAATGTGTGTATGTTTCAAGGTATTGAAAGCTATTCTGAAATGCAAGATTTTGTTGTTGTTCTTTTTCTTTATAAGATTATAGTTATGGTTTTCCATCTGTTTACGTCCTCTGCTATTTCCTTCCTCAGCGTTTCGTAGTTTTCCCTGTAGAGGTCTTTCACCTCCTTAATTAAATATATTCCTACGTATTTTATTTTCTTTGTTGCTATTGTGAAAGGTACTGAGTTTTTGATTTGGTTCTTAGTTTGACTGTTGTTGGCATATATGAATGCTAGATTTGTGTACATTGATTTTGTAACCTGAGACTTTGCTGAACTTATTTATCAATTCTGGTAGTATCTTGGCAGAATCTTTGGGGTTTACTAGATATAAGATCATATTGTCAACAAACAGCGATAGTTTGACCTCTTCTGCCTCCATTTGGATGCCCTTGATTTCCTTCTCTTGTCTGATTCCTCTGGCTAGTACTTCCAGCACTATGTTGAATAGAAGTGTTAGAGGGCAACCTTGTCTGGTTCCAGTTCTGCTTTAAATTTTTCCCCATTCAGTATGATGTTGGTTGTAGGTTTGTCATATATGGCTTTTATCATTTTGAGGTAAGTCCTGTCTGTGCCTATTTTGTTAAGTGTGGATGGAAACAGATGGAAAACCATACCATGCTCATGGATAGGCAGAATCAACATTGTTAAAATGCTATACTACCCAAAGTGATCTACAGATTCAATGCAATCCCTATTAAAATACCAACATCATTTTTCGCAGATCTAGAAAAAATAATTATATGCTTCATATGGAACCAGAGAAGACCCCATATTGCTTAAGTAACCTTAAGCAAAAAGAATAAATTGGGAAGCATCAATCAACCAGACTTAAAGCTATACTACAAGGCTATAGTAACCAAAACAGCATGGTACTGACACAAGAACAGAGACATAAACCAATGGAACAGGACTGAGAACCCAGATATAAAACCATCCTCATATAGCCATCTGATCTTTGACAAAACAGACAAAAACGTACACTGTGGAAAAGAATTTCTATTCAATAAATGGTGCTGGGAAAATTGGATAGCCACATGTAGAAGACTGAAACTAGACCCACACCTCTCACCACGCACAAAAATCAACTCATGAAGGATAACGGACTTAAACCTAAGGCATGAAACCATAAGAATTCTAGAAGAAAATGTTGGAAAAACTCTTATAGACATCGGCCTAGGCAAAGAATTTATGAAGAAGACCCCCAAAGCAATCACAGCAACAACAAAAACAAATAAATGGGACCTGACCAAATTAAAAAGCTTCTGCACAGCCAAGGAAACTATCATTAGAGCGAATAGACAAACTACAGAATGGGAGTAAATATTTTCATGCTATGCATCTGATAAAGGGCTGATAACTAGAATCTATATGAACTCAGGAAAATCAAGAAAAAAATCAAACAACCCTATTACAAAGTGGACAAAAGACATGAACAAACTTTTCAAAGGAAGATAGACTAATGGCCAAGAAACATATGAAAAAATGTTCAACATCTCTAATCATCAGGGAAATGCAAATGAAAACCACAATGAGATATCACTTAACTCCAGTGAGAATGGCTTTTATCAAAAAGTCCCAAAACTACAAATGTTGGCATGGATGCGGAGAGATAGAAACATTCACACACTGCTGGTGGGACTACAAACTAGTACAACCTCTATGGAAAGTAGTATGGAGATACCTCAAAGAACATAAAGTAGAACTACCATTTGATCCAGCAATCCCATTACTGGGTATCTACCCAAAGGAAAAAAAAGACATTCTATAAAAAAGACATCTGTACTTAAATGCTTATAGCAGCACAATTCACAATTGCAGAGATGTGGAAACAACCCAAGTGCCCATCAATACATGAGTGGATTAATAAAATATGGTATATGTATACCATGGGGTACTACTCAGCCATAAAAAACAATGATGAACTACCTCTTGTATTATCCTGGATGGAGCTGGAGCCCATTCTTCTAAATGAACTATCACAAGAATGGAATCACATGAGTACCACATGTACTTACCATTAAATTGGTACTAATTGATCAACACTAATGTGCACATATGGGAAGTAACATTCATAGTGTGTTGGGCAGGTTGTGGGGAGGAGAGGATGGGTAAATCCACACCTAATGGATGTGGTGCACGCTGTCTGAGGGATGGGCATGCTTGTTGGGCAATGCAAAGGCAATTTATGTAAACCAAAGCGTTTGTACCCCTGTAATACTCTGAAATAAAAAAATAAATAAATTTTAAAAAAAATAAAATTTTTATATTCCCCAGAAGAAAAAGATTATAGTTATATGGATTCCACATTTAATTTTCTTCTTTTCCTTTTATTTGATTAAATTGAAATAATTTTACCCTTTTAGTCTGTGAGTGATGCTGTTTACTTTTATGTGGTAAGTAAAGTCTTACATGATGTCAGTTCACAGAGGCTGCATTTATTAACAAATCTTATTGTAATGGTTATATAATATTGATGTTTATGTCTTATGAACAAATAGACTATATCAATTAAAAAGAAAATATATCCTCAGATCTATTTAGGACATATTTTTCAGTAAGAGAAAAATATGTTTGCTATTCAAACCATGAATTTGGGTATAGAAATTTAAAATATTTTGATCTTCTGAAAGATGATATTATCATTGACTAATTTGGAAGGACCTTCAGATTTTTTGAGCTATTATCATGAGCACATCTGAATTTTCCAAATGTTGTATTTTTTTTGATGTAACCCATATTATATCCCATATTAGCATAAATCACACTAAAGGATACTTTCTCACACTTAGTTATACATACAAACAAGATAATCCAACTGTTGGGACATAATTTAAATATGAAAAAAGGTATCCTCTCACATGTTTAACACTGCTGGATGGCTTTTTTTATCATATATATTTAAGGTGTATAATGTGCTGTTTTGGTATAAATATACATTGTAAAATGGTTACTACAGTTAAGCAAATTAACCTGTCCATCACCTTCCATAGTTACCTTTTTTTGTGATTAAAGCACCTAAAATATATTCTCTTAGCGATTTTTCAGTGTACAATATGATATTATTAACTATAGTCCTCATGCTGTGCATTAGATCTCTAGGCTTATTTATCCTATATAACTTTAAGTTTGTACTCTTTGACTTGCTTCACCCTGTTTCCTCCCTCTCCCTGCCACTGGTAACTATCATTCTCCTCTCTGTTTCTATATATTAGGCTGATTTTTTTAGGTTATACATATAAGTGAGATCATGCAGTATATTTTTTTCTGCATCTGGCTTATTTTATTAGCAAATGTCCTCTAGGTTCTTCCATATTGTTGCAAATGGCAATATCTCCTTTTTAAAGGCTAAATAATATTGCAGTGTGTGTTTCTATATATGTGTGTATGTTTATACATATATGTGTGTGTGTGTATATATGTATACACATATGTATACCACAATTTCTTTATGCATTCATTCATTGGTGGATATGTAGGTTGTTTCCATAAAGCTGCAACAACCATGGGGGCACAGATATCTCTCCAAGATACTGATTTCATTTCCCTTCCAGCAGGGGATTTCTGGGTCATATGGTAGTTCTACTTTTAATTTTTTGAGGAACCTTCAAATTGTTTTCCATAATGGCTATACCAATTTACATTCTCACCATCAGTGTATAAGGGTTCCCTTTTCTTCACACTCTCACCAACACTTATCTCTTGTTACCTTTTTTTATAGTAGCCATTCTAACAGGTGTGAGGTGATATTTCATTGTGTTTTTGATTTGCACATGATTAGTGATACTGAGTATTTTTGTACATCTGTTGGCCATTTTTATGTCTTTGGCAAAATGTCTATTCAGGTCCTTTACCCATTTTTAAATCAGGTTGTTTATTCATTTATTTATTTGCTATTGAGTTGTATGAGCTTTTTATATATTTTGGATATTAACTACTTTTCAGATATGTGATTTGCAAGTATTTTCTCCCAATCCATAGGCTGCTTTATCATTTTGTTGTTTGTTTCCTTTGCTGTACAGAAGCCTTTTAGTTTGATGTAGTCTTGTTTATTTTTGCTTGTGTTGCCTGAACTTTTGGTGTGATATTCAAAAAATCATTGCTATGACCAATGTCAAGGAGCTTTTCCTCTATGTTTTTTTTCTAGGAGTTCTATGGTTTCAATCTTATGTTTTAGATCTTTAATCCATATTGAGTTGATTTTTGCATATGGTGTAAGATAAGGGTCTGATTTCATTTTTTGCATGTGGATATTTAGTTTTCCCAGCAGCATATAGAAGAGACTATCCTTTCCCCATTGTCCTTATTGGTGGCCTTTTCAAATGGATGCGGGGAGCACAGTTTGGGGGATGTCCACGATTATAGCTCTGACACGGGCAGTGCATGGGCAATATATATACCCAAAGTGTTGTACCCCCATAATATTCTGAAAAAAAAAAATTAGTTGAACATATATGCTTGGGTTTATTCCTGGGCTCTTACCTTGTTTCATTGGTCTGTTTATCTGATTTTATGCCAGTACCACGTTGTTTTGATTGCTATACCTTTATAATATAATTTAAATTCAGGAAGTGTGATGCCTCCAGCTTTGTTTTTCTTTCTCAAGATTGTTTTGGCTATTTAGGATCTTCTGTAGTTTCATACAAATTTTAGCATTTTTTTTCTAGCTCTGTGAAAAATGCCATTGGAATTTTGATAGGAATTGCGTAGAATCTATATATCACTTTGGGTAGTGTGGACATTTTAACAATGTTAATTCTTCAAATCTTTCCATTTAAGCATGTCTTCTTCAATTTCTTTCATTGATGTTTTATAGTTTTCAGTGGACAGATCTTTCACTTTCTTGGTTAAATTTATTCCTAAGTAGTAGTATTTTATTCTTTTTGATGATATCATACATGGAATTGGTTTTTTGATTTCTTTTTTGGATCATTGTTTGTGTAAAGAAATTCAACTGATTTTTGTATGTTGATTTTGTAGCCTGTTACTTTCTGGAATTTATTTATTAGTTTTAACAGGTTTTTTTTTGTGTGTGTGGAGTTTTCTTAGGGTTTTTTTTACATAAAGGATCATGTCATTTGCAACCAGGAATGGTTTTATCACCCTTTCCAATTGGGGTGCTTTTTATTTCTTTTTCTTGTCTGATTGCTCTTTTTAGTACTTCCAGTACTGTATTGAATAGAAGTGGTAAGAGCTGGCATCCTTGCTTTGTACCAGATCTTAGAGGAAAAGCTTTCAGTTTTCCCCCATTAATTATGTTAGTGGTTGGCATTTTGTAAATGACTTTCTTTATGTGGAGGAAATTTCCTTCTGTAAGTATTTTGCTGGGAGTTCTTAACATGAAAGAATGTTGCACTTTGTCAAATGCTTTTTCTGCATCTGTTGAGATCATGTGGTTTTTATTTTTTCATTCTGTATTGTGTGTCACACTGATTGATTTGTGTGTGTTAAACCAACCTTGTATTCCAGGGATAAATCCCAGTTGGTTGTGGTGTATAATCTTTTTGATGTGTTGCTGAATTCAGTTTGCCTGTATTTTGTTGAGGATTTATGCATCAATGTTCATCAGAGGTATTGGCCTATAATTTCCTTTTTTTGTGTTGCCTTTGTCTGGCTTTGGTATCAGGGTGATGCTAGCCTCATAAAATAATTTTGGAAGTATTCCTTCTGTGCCTATTTTCTGGAAGAGTTTTAAGAAGGATTGATATTAATTTTTCTCTGAAAGTTTGGTAGAATTCAGCTGTGAAGCTATCTGGTCCTGGGCTTTTCTTTGTTGGAAGGTTTTTGATTACTGTTTCAGTCTCTTTATTTGCTATTGGTCTGTTCAGACTTTCTATTTCTTTTCTATTTCTTAGTAGGTTGTATGTTTCCAGGAATTTACTCATTTCCTATAGATTATTCAATTTGTTGGCATATAATTGTTCATTGTAGTCTGAGGCATCCATTACAATGTCTCCTCTTTCATTTCTGATTTTATTTATTTGCATCTTCTCTCTTTTTTTTAAGCTATGGGTTTGTTAATTTTAGTTTTTTCCAAAAAACAACTCTTTCTGTTGAATTTTTCTAAAATTTTTTTATTGTCTAATTGGTTTATTTCTGCTTTGATCTTTATTAGTTCTTTCCTTCTGCTAACTTTGGGTTTAGTTTGTTTATTTTCTGGATTCTTGAGGTGTAAAATTAGGTTGGTTATTTGAGATTTTTTTTTAATGTAGTCATTTATGGGTATAAACTTCTCTCTTATTACTGCTTTTACTGCATCCCATGGTTTTGGTAAGTTTTTTTTTTTTGTCTTGAGATATTTTAAAAATTCCCTTTGACTTACTCTTTGACTCAGTGATTCTTCAAGAGTATTTTATTTAGTTTCCATGTGTTTGTGAATTTTTCCATTTTCTTACTGTTATTGATTTCTAGTTTCTTTCCATTGTGGTTGGAAAACATACTTGGTATGATTTTGATCTCCTTAAATTCATTAAGACTTGTTTTGTGACCTAACATGTAATCTGTCCTGGAGAACATTCTGTGTGTACTTGGGAAGAATGTGTATTTTTCTGCTATTGGCTGAAGAGTTTTTTATGTCTGTTAAGTCCATTTGATCTATTGTGTTGTTTAAGTCTGCTGTTTTTTTTAATTGATTTCTGATCTTGATATTCTATCTATTACTGAAAGTATGGTATTAAAGTCTCCTACTAATATTGTGTTGCTACCAATTTCTCCTTTTGGATCTTTTAATATTTGTTTTATATACTTAGGTGTTCTAATGTTGGGTGCATATATATTTATGATTCTTATATCTCCTTGTTGAATTGACCTTTTTATCATTATGTAATGACCTTCTTTATCTCTAGAGACAATTTTTAAAGTCTACTTTGTCTGATATAAGTATAGCCACTCCTGCTTTTTGTTGGTTACCATTTGCATGGAATATCTTTTTCCATTCCTTCACTTTCAGCTTATGTGTGTCCTTGAATTTAAAGTGTGTTTCCTACATAGAGCATATAGTTGGATTTTTATATTTTTATCCATTCAATTACTCTGTATATTTTTATTGGGGAGTTTTACCCATTTATAGTAATTATTGATGAGGAAAGATTTACTATTGCCATTTTGTTAATTATCTTGTGGTTTTTTTGCCCCTCTTTTCTATCTTGCAGTCTTCTTTTGTGTTTATTTCTATTATTATTTTTTTTTTTGCATTGCTTTGTTTTGATTCCTTTTTCTTTTGTGTATCTTCTATAGGTTTTTTTCTTTGTGGTTACCAAGGGGCTTAAATTAAATGTCTTATAATGGTCTATTTTAAGCTGATAACAACTTAACTTCCCTTGCAGGCAGGAACTCTCTGCTTTTTACTTCTTCTCCCCACACATTATGTGCTATTGATGTCACAGTTTACAAGTACTAATGTTATGTATCCATTAACATAATTTAGCTATAGTTGTTTTTAATACTTTTCTGACTTTTATAAGATTACAACCAATTTACTGTCCAATGTTACAGTAATAAAATATTCCCTTTTTCATCTACATATATATCTTTACCAGCAAGTTTCATACTTTGTTATACTGTTGTGTCACTGGTCAGCGTCCTTTTGTCTCAACTTGAAGAATTCCCTTTAGCATTTCTTGTAAGGCAGATCCAGTGGTAATAAACTCCCTTAGCTTTTGTCTGTCTGCAAAAGTTTTTAATTTCCCCTTCGTTTTTGAGGGACAGGTTTGCTAAGTATAGTATTCTTGGTTGGCATTTTTTCTTTCTTTCAGCATTTTGAATGTACCATCCACTTCCTTCTGGCCTGCTGAACGTTTTGTGCTAAAAAATCTGCTTATCATCTTATGGACAGTTTCCTTGTATGTAACAAACAATTTTTCTCTTGCTGTTTTCAAAACTCTTGGTCTTTAACTGTTGACAGTTTGATTATAATGTGTTTCAATGTGGGTCTCTTTGGATTCATCTATTTGGTATTCTTTGGGCTTCCTGGATCTGGATTTCTTTTTCCTTCGACAGGCTGGAGACATTTTCAGACATTACTTCCTTGAATAAGCTTTCTTTCTATTTCTCTCTTTCTTTTCCTTCTGGAACTCCAGTATTACATATATTGTTCTGCTTGATGATGTCCCATACCAAATGTTATATTTTTATTAATGTAATCTATATACTGCATATATTTCAGCATATTCTCTTAGTAATTTAAATTTATTGTTCTTTACTACAACAGCTGTACATATTTATAATACAATTTTTTTAAAGTATAGGGAAAAATCTAATTAAAATTAAGTATAATCCCCATACCCACAACACTGTTATGTTTGCCTATATGACCTTCCAGTTGTGTTTTTCCTATGCATCTATTGTAAGTGATTTTTTAAAAAATAGTGTTATTCTTATTTGACTTAGAAAAAAGAATTTACTTTATATTATTACTGTTCGATACTAGATATGACAATGAGAAGGTAATCTCATTCATCAAGTAGATTTTCTTTCCTTTTTGATAAAGAGCAATTTTTTTTTTTTTACAGTATGATATCTTGTTGTCTAATGAGGAATTCTATAAAGTCTTTGGCTTTTTACTCACTGGTTTTGATCAGAAGTTTTATAAAGTAAACTTTTTCTCCAGCAGTTCTCTGTCAAGATAATAAATTTCATTTGTGTCATTTGGGTTAGTTATTTAGTTTTCAGGAATTTTTAAAGACAGGTCTGTCTCAAATAAAGTGATTAATGAATATTGCTTGTCTTTTTAAAAAAATAATTGTGATTTATTTTTCTTTTACCTAACTTGTATATGCTTATCATAGAAAACTTATAAATTATAGAATCATGGAAGGAAAAACTCATAGACTTGCATCCAGTCTATTTGATCTGTTTTATTTCAGTGTTTATTCTGTACAAACTTTTTTTTTAGGGTCTAATCATCTGACTTGTTTGATTTTATGTTCTGCCTTTTTTCACCTAATACTGTAACAAACTTTTTTCCATATTATTTCAAATTCATCATTTATATGTTTTAACTGACTGCATTATATTTTGGCTATGATAGACATATTATGATTTCTTACTAATTCTTCTCTTGTCCAATACTGGGTTTGTTTCCGGTATTTTCCTGTTATGATATATTGTACAAACATCTTTGTGTATACATACTTAGTAGGTTTTCAGTAAACATTTATGAATGATAAATAAATGAATGAACGAATAAAGCTTCCTTAGTATTTAGGGTTATTGCTCAGGAGGATAATTACTGGGTGTAAGGGTATAAACAAAAAAAAAGTTCTTACTATAGTTTGATAAATGGCCTTCTAAAATCATTTTGGGAATATACACAGAAACTCAAAGATTGCATTCAAAGGATTTAAGAGCTTCTGGAGAAAAGTGTAACACTACTATTTCAAAAATAGGTTATTTGATAACTAGTTAATTAATTACTCTGGATTTTAGGAGACCAGTGAAAAGCCCAATTTTTTTGTAATATTATAGAGCCCTCCATTTTATAACTTTTGTATTCAATTAGTATACAAATTAAACATACTTTAGTTACATGAATTTTATTGTAGAACATGTAGGAACAATCTAATCAAATACTTAAGCAGTTAGAGAAAATAGAAATAACTCTTATTTGTTAGATAATTGTCCAGATACTTCAAAAACAAAGCCTGTTTCTTTGGAATCAAATTTATTTAAATATTCCTAAGGCTTTGTGACTGGAGTTTTCTTATTCTTAATTTTGTTTTGTGTCCTTTTTTATTGTAATCAGTTTCTCAAGGATATTCTTCAAGGTGCCATGTTTTTTAAATAAGATAATACAAAAATGTTTTCCCTCAAATTAATGTATTTTTTTAGTTTTGTGATCAGTATTACTTTTTAAAAGATAGCCTTATGTATTCAAGTATATTGATACATATTATATGTATATCACTTCTTGAGAACACAATGTGAAACCCTGTGTGTGTGTGTGCGTGTGTGTGTGTGTGTAAATGTTTTTCCATATTTCAGGCTGCCAAATGGAAAGTCTGCATTTATCCATGATAAGACTTCATAAGCTAACAAAAATACTGTTTCAGGCACTACTTATCTTTGAAGATTAAAAAAAAAAAATCGTTAATGCACAATTATTAAGTTGGTACTCATGTGAAGAAAATGATAAAAGAATCTTGGAGGAGAAAACCTGTTTTAAAAGTACTCCAAAATTTTATGTACTTTAGAATTAAAATATCACCCTTTTTACTAAGATTAAAAGAAAAAAATTTGTTGGATTTCAAATTAAGGAAACAAATATCATTCTCACTTGTCTTTTCTAGCTACTGACCCCTTGTAATCTCTGAAATCCAGAGGCAGTTGATAACTGTAGAATTCCTAAAACATAAAAGAATATGTGTAGAGGTACATTTAAATTTTGTTTGATGTATTTTTGTGTATTAGAAATGAGAATAATGTAATGAGTGATTTAAACATTTTGATATAAAAGTATTAACAATGAATTAGACATCTGAACAAATAAAATGCTAAATTCAATAATGTAAATACCTAAGCAATAACTTTTTAAACAACTTGAATTCAATAAATATTTTTAAAACATTTACTATGTGTGTGCTACTGAGCAAGGTATTAGTTATATAGGCAGGTTTTATTTTTTATCATAGAGCTTATGGGCTAGCAGGAAATATATATGTTAAGCCAATAAATATAAGTTTGGTGACTATTACAAAAGAGGAGGTACGTGGAAACCATCAGCAAGGAATTAGAGACTGTGACAGGCAGGGGAATTTCCAGATAGAGGGAAAAACACATGAAAAAGGGTAGAAGTTTATCCTTTGAGCATATTGAGTATGAGGTACCTGAGATATTCAGGTGGAGATCATCTGATTTACACTCCGAGACTTGGGAGAAAATTATAGACTAGAAATTGATGTTTGGAAATCATTGAGGTTTCGATTGTAATTTCAGTCATGAGAATGGAAGAGATCACTTAGGGGAAGGGTATAGAACCCTATAAACACTGACATTTAAAGGGCAAATAGAGTCAGAGGAGCTTATGACAGTGATTGGGAAGGAACAGCCAGAAACCAAAGGAAGAGACCATTTCTTGGTGGTGAATCGTATCCATGCTGCTAAAAGGTAAAGTTGGAGGAGGGAAGAGGGAGTGGAGAGAGAAGATACTAATTTAACCCTCTCAGCTATGTAGTAAGTACTAGTATTTTCATATTTTGTAGATCAAGAAACTGAGGCTCAGTGTTTAAATATCTTTCTCTAAATTGGATACTAGAAAGTTATGGGGCTGCGATTGGAACCCAGGTTTGTCTGAACCCATAGCCTGAGCTTACAATCACTATATAGTGGTAAAACAGTGAATTTAATGATGTACAGGTCATTGGTAATCACTTTGTGGGATAGGAGAAGGAAATGTTTCAAGATGGAGGACAGTATTGAATGCTATTTGAGAGGTCAAGAAAGAGAAGAGCAGACATGTGACTGTTGGATTTGGTAAAATGGACTTCTCTGATGACTTTGGCAATTGTAATTTCAATTACAATTGAGAGGAGAAGAAAGAAACCTGATTGGAGCAAACTGAGCAAAGAATGTGAGGAGAGAAAGTGGAAGCAATCATACAGACAACTCTTTCAAGAAGCAGAGAAATAGGACAGTTGATGTAGAGGGAATGTGGGTTCAGTGATGAGAGATATTAGAAGAGGTTTGTAGGCAGATGCCACAGATCCAGTGGGGAAGAAATTGATGATACAGAACACAGAGGGATATAAATTCCTTGTAAAAGTGAGAAGATACGAGATTCCGAGGACAATGGAAGAGTTGGACCTTGATGGGAGTGGGCACATTTCATTTGTCATAGTGAAAGAAGAGTATGGGTCAGGTAGGTGTTTTTGGTGGTGGGAAGACAAAGTTGTGTCTGATTGCTTCTGTTTTCTTAATGCAGTCATCAAGTTGGGGGAATGAGGAGGTCTAATAGGGTTAAGAAGAAGACAAAGTGTAAATTAGTTATTTTGGATATTGGATAAATGAACAAACTAGGTATTTTAGGGTATTTTACCGTTATTGAACAGTGCTGATTGCCCAACTGTGATTTGTGACCGTGAATTTGAAATGAGAACAGTTGGAAGGTTGTGCATTTTTCTTCATCCATTTTTAGTTGCTCTGGTGCAGATGTGGAGAAGGTGGATAGTTGGGTTTATTCAGGATTTTATCTTTGGCAGGTGTACCTGATGAAGGGTGAAAGGGACAAGGGGGTTGACTATGTGTACAGGGAGTAATTTTTAGCGATTGACCCTGGAATCTAAATTGGGTTAGGTAGAAAGTGAGGATATGGGGTGTGTGTGTGTGGGAGGGGGGTGATGGAGAAGGAGAAACTGTCGGGACGTAAAGCTGGAACTCTAGCCGTAGCCTCCCTAAAGTAGTTTGTATATAGAAAAGCCTCAGATAGATGCATTATTTCCAGGATCACAGACTTTTAATTTGAATATTTAGACTGCTGTGGCTTGGTCAGGTGTACAACATATCCTTTAAGATGGAGAAATGGGTACAAGTAAAACCTGCAAGCTGGTCTTTTCTGAGCTTTTACCCTTGTATTAGCTTGGAAACTGAAGTAGTCTAAGTATATGAAGACTTGTTCTACATCCTGGGAGTTCCCAATGTGCGCCCTATGGCTGCACCTCGATCAGTTGCTTCCTTGGTTGATAATAGACCCAGAATCTACTGGAAATAGTAGAGTATTTCATAATGAGCCCACTCTACCTGTGATGCTATATCCAGAAATAAATTAAAATGTGAGAATTTTATATGTCAGTTAAATTATATTAGCTTTTGAACATCAGTGGTGATTTTCTGAATTGCTTTTCTAGTATTCTGATTTTGGGGTAGCATTATAAATTTTACATTCCAGACAACATAAAGGTGGCTAGGTTAAGTTTTTTTATGAGTAAATTACATTGTTGAATATTGAATCTAGTCCTAATGATTTTGGCAAAAAAGGAGTTGACACTTTTCTTTCCTGGCATAGTTTAAATGAGATTTTAGACATGTTTACAGTGTGAGGTACCATATGAATGCTTAAATATATCTTTAATGGATTATGCAAACTATGTTTTTTTAGATAGTTTTTCTTTATATAAGAATTATTTAGAGGAAATTAAACTTGTATGAAGAGGAGGAATAACTTTTACTATATATTTCACTTCTCAGAACAAATTATTGGGCATTCTTGGCTGTTTTTATAGTATTGAGAGAAGTGAAGATTTTTCTAATAAGTCTACATATCAAATCTTCTCTTTATTTTTGCTTTTTAAAGTTTCTCAACTGTCTTTAATACTTATGATCCAAAACTCTGCAACCTTTTCAAAAATCTCACGCCCATATATTACAAAACTAATACTTATGCTTTAAGAGTTTAGTCAGATCCTCAAATCTTGCATCACTAGATTTCTTATTTGGAAATGTAGCCATCTCAAGATGCCTAATGATTATGGGTCTGGTTTGAGTGTTTTCTTGTTTGTATTTAGCATCAACTCAATGTTATCAATTCTGTGTTTTTGGTCTGTATCTGGGAGATATGTAAGAGGGTCTGAAGGAAGTTGTTCAGTTAGTGCACAAAGAGCAGTTGATTTTAGTTACCTTATATACAAGAGAATGGTATTCATGAGACAGTGAATGTATCATAACTAGGGCCATCGACGAACAAAGGGATAGAGAAAGGGTTGATGAAACAGTGTTTTCCTTTATCTTACCAATTATCTCACCCTCTGCTGCCAGCAAAAAGAAGAGACAGAATTAATATAATCTAATTTTTATAACCCTAATAACTTACTTGTTTTTTAAAAGTTTTGTTTCCTAAGTATAATCAATGAAGTAATAAACTATATAAAATTTTTTAAATATCATATTTTATGTTTTTAAAAATTGGTTGGAATTGTCTAGAATTTATATAAATTTTTCTTATAGTCAATAACTGTGCTGTTATATCATCAGTGAATCTATATTTGTTGTGATTGTTGTGGTTTTAGTTAACTAAAACATATAACTGACAAATTACATATACTGGGTGAAGATGAAATGTAATAGTAAATGAATGTATGGAAATAAATTCTTGTTTAGAAATTTCATATTTAAGGAATTTCAGTTTTATCTTTTTTAAAATTCTTGTATACTTTTCTAAAATTATACAAGTAATTTAAATTGTAGAAAAATCAGAAAATGTAAGAAAATGAAATTCACCTACAATCCTACCTAGAGATAATAACTTTGAGAAATATATTTAATTGGTGTATATCTTTCCAAATCTATCCATTGTGAACTAATTTTCTTTCCCCATAGAGCATTATATTGTAAACATCTTTCATTGTCAGTAAATGAACTACTCAACAACATCATTTTAAATGACTGCATAGTATTCTGTTGTTTGTGTGTCCCATCTTATTTCTTTTTTGGTAAATATGTTTTATTTCTTCAAGTAATCTTCAGCAATACATTTGTTCTTAAAGCCATACTTAAACCATCTGATAGACGCTAACATGTTGACTCAAGTGATGGAAATAGATTTTAGAAATGCTGTTAATGTAAATCCTGTTAGAATTCTAGTAATTGCTAGAGTGTTAGATTTTTATTGCAGGGTAAACTGCCTTTTCCAGGAATTAACATGTTTGGGCATTTAGTTTGGAATGTCTTTTGAAACTGTGTGTTTATTAATTCATGAGGTTCTCAAACAAGGAGATTTTGCTCCCTCCTTTTCTCCTTCTTTCTCTTACTCCCTCTGTTTCTTCTTTATAATAGAGTAGAAATGCAGTTTCTTTCAGACACATTCCATTTTATCTTGAGTTCCACCTATCCATTTTAAAGGACTAATTCTACCCAAATTTAAAATGCTGTCCTTCCTTGGTGATGGCGATATAATAAATACTCCAACATAACTCTTCTGTAATTCTCAACAATAAAATGCCAGAATTGTCCATGTACAACTATATTTATGGAATTAGCAAAGGCTTATGGAATTTTCTAGCCAAAAGAGACTTTGGATGGATTTGGTAATGGATTTCTAATATGACATTGAAAACATGGGACTTCATCAAAATTGAAAACTTTTGTGTATCAAAGGACATTATCAAGAAAGTGAAAAGAGAACCTACAGAATGGAAGAAGATATTTTAAAATCATATATCTGATAAGGGAGTTGTACCTAGAATATATAAAGAACTCTTACAACTCAACAACAAAAGGACAACCTAATTTAAAAACGGGCAAAGGACTTGAATAGACATTTCTCCAGAGAAGATATACAAATGCCCAACAAGCATATGCAAAGACATTCAACATGATTAGTCATTAGGGAAATGCAAATTAAAACCACAATGAGGTAGCATTTCACATGCACTAGGATGGCTATAATTTTTTTTTAAAAAAAGGAAAATGTGTTGGCAAGGATGTGGAGAAATTGGGACCCTCATACATTGCTGGTGGGAATGTAAAATGGTGCAGCTGCTGTGGAAAACAGTGTGATGGTTCCTCAAAAATTTAAATATAGAATTACCATATGACCCACTGCAATTCTACACTTAGGTATATACCCAAAAGAATTAAAAACAAGCACTCAAACTTGAACACGTACATGAATATTTATAGTAGCACTACTCTCAGTAGCCAAAAGGTAGAAACAACCCTGTCTCAGTCTATTTGTGTTGCTATACCAAAATATCTGAGACGGGGTAACTTATAAGGATCATAATTTTGGAGGCTGAAAAGTCCAAGATCAAAGTGCTGGCATTTGGTGTCTGGTGAGGGCCTTGTTGCTGCATCCTCACGTGGCAGAAGAGGGGAAGAGAGTGAACCCACTCCTTCAAGCTTTTATAAGGGCTTTGCTCTTATAAATAAATCAGCTCCTAAAGTCCCTACCTCTTAATACTACTCTGTTGGCAATTAAATTTTGACATATGAATTTTGGGGGACATTTTCAGACCATAGCAAACTCAAGTATCCATCAATGAATAAACAAATTGCGGTATATACATAAAATGGAGTATTATTGAGCCATAAAAGGGAATGAAGTTCTAATATGTGCTATAATGTGGATAAACCTTGAAAATATTATGCTAAGTAAAAGAAGCCAGACACAAATGTTATACATTGCACGATTTCATTGATGTAAAATGTCCAGGTTAGGAAAATCCGCAGAAATAGAAAACAGATTATCAGTTGCCAGGACCTAAGAGGAAGGAAGAATGGAGAGTGAGCCCTTAATGGGTATGGGGTTTTTTTGTGGGTAATGACAATGTTCCAGAGTTAGATAGCGGTGATGGTTATAACATGGTGATTGTATTGGAAGCCACTCAATTGTACACCTTAAAATGATTAAAATGGTAAATTTTATAAAGAGACACCCCCCCTTAGAAATACATCAACCCTCTAAGTTTACTGATGAGAAAACTTGGGCCCAATGAGGTTAATGATTTGTCAGTTGATTATTGGCACAGCCAGACTAGAACCTAGTCTGACACAATAGAAGGAACATTGGACTTGAAGTAAGAAGGTTGAGTTTAAATTCTTAGACTATGGGCAAGCATCTGAATCTTTCTGTGGCAAATTTCCAAATTTGAAAATGTAGGTAGTAGTACTTGCCTCATAGTGTTATTGATAGAGTGAAATGAAATAATGTCTGTGAAATGCCTATTGCAGCGGCTTTTACATAGTAGGCACCTAATGTTTATGTTAATTGAATTTGAATTGGCAATGCTATAGATTACTATTATGTTAGAAACATAAATTACTCTGGAAAATATTTTTTAGGAATATGTTATCTTGGAATATATTATCTAGGAGGATAGTTGAATACTGCCTTGGTGGCTTGTACAATAGTTTGCTCTTTGAAAAAAAAAATTGTTCAGTGGTGTAATATTCTGCTTTGTAACCTAGCTATTAGAATTGAGACTGGGTTATATGCAGCCATCATTTTTAACAAATCACTGTTCCTTTCCCCCTAATTAGTAGAAAGGATTCCCAGATGAATATAGAGGAAGAATACCAGTTCCTTAATTACTAATATTGTATTGTAGGCTACTTGAACTCTCTGTGGGATTTTTTTTTTTTCACCCACAGTGACTTTCACAGAATATGGGCTCTGAAAGAAGAAATCCATAAGGGTGGTATTGCAACGTGCCAACTATAAATGTAGTTTTCTATTATATTACACCGTTTTTGCTTTTATATTACCATCTCCAATTATAATACTTTGTATTTACTTAGTAGCTTTCAGCTACAGGGCTCAAAACTCTTTAAAAATATTGAGCCTCAAAACACTCCACTGAGGCAGGCATACGATAATCATTCTTTTTTGTTAAGAGAGGAAGAGAATGGTATTATTTAATTGTCAGTGCTAAAATAAGAGAAGAAATTGTCTAATAAAAGTATGCTGGTAGTTACAGCGTGGTCTTACTTTAAATGAGAAACCAAAAGGTCTTCTGCCTCATGTGAATGATGATCAAAGTTTCATCCCCATTTTTATTTGGGTATTTTCTCTACTTTTTGACTGATCATAATGTATATTAACCTTATTTGATTCTAAAGTACAAGAAAATATTAAAATTATAAGCATGTACCAAAAGTAGTTTTATAGAGCTATTTAATTTTTATCAAATCTTTTTTGCTATAGACAGGTGAGCACAATAATTTATAGATGTCTTAGCTTTGCAAGTAGATATTGTGTTTCCAGTTATATCAAAGGTACGTAATAGTTACCCACTCAGGTATTTTAGGTCAGCATGGTAATGACTATTTAATAATAAGACTGCTGCCACATAATAGCATATTTATGTTTCTTTTCAATGGTACACGTGCCCTTTATGAATAAAATAGTGCTACCTAATCCTATATATTTTGGCTGTATGATTTTTAAGAGTGGTAATCTTTGGAGATGGAGAGAGATTATATAGGTTAAGATACAGAACAAGTTTAAAAATACGAATTAAAAAGGGGCCTAATTAATAGTAATTCCTAAAAAAAAAGATAATTATATGTGTGACAAAGTTTTATGTCAAGAAGTAAACTCATAAATTGCCTTGCCTCAGTTAGTGTGAGTCAGGCCTCGTTTGGAGGCTGAAGGTACATCTAATTTCTTCATAGTATTATATAAAATTTTTATATGGCTGAGCTACCTCATTGTTTCTCCTGTGAGTAAGGGCTGCTGCCTTGAATTCTAGTCAGCCTGGGTGGATGGGACTGATCAAAGCTGAGTGTCTGGGTAGATGCAGTGCACAAACAGTAACCACTATACCTGATAGTACCACATTTAAATGATCAAGAAGATAATGGTAATACATAACATCCATTGACCAATTAATATGTGCCAGGTATTATTCTATGTGCTTTTATGTTTTGTCTTGTTGGACCTTTGAAATTAATAAGCAGTGAATCACTTCTTTTATTGGCTTAGAAGGACTGAAAATAATTTACAATTTAATAACATAGCCACTGTGCTTTCGTAGGAATTACTCTGCCACCTGTCTTAAGTGAGTTCCTTGGCTAGTCCAATAAACTCTATTCTCACAAAATGCTAAACATTTTGTTTTGATAGCCATGAAATTCTCCCAAGGGTAGGTGAATTATTTCCATTTTCCAAGTTTGAAGAGTGAGAGAATGACCTTGATAAAGGGTTAGATTGAGAATTGTTCTTGCTGTTTTTTGGTGGGGCTTTCTGGGTATTAGAATACTTATAGTACTAGAGAATCAGAGAATTTGGGGAAGTAAAACAGAGTCTGTGCTAGATTTTTCTAGAGAATAGCCACTCAACCAAAGTACAAATAGGCAGGAGGTCAGCTGAGATATTGATTGACCTCTTAAGCCCTTGGGGCAGCCAGGTAGTATCTGGGGGGAACTGGCGTTCCCAGCCAGTCAGCTAGCCTCAAACTCCCTTGTTGGTTAGCAGCAGTGTAGAGTATAAACATTATCATTTTCTTGCAGTGCCAGCGTGTGAGTTAGGCTTGGGAAGCATAATTTCACTCAGAAATGTAAAGAAGTAGAAATTGTAAAATATTTTGTTCCTGTTTTTTTTAACCTAATTCTCTCTCCCACTGTATAATTGCTGGTGGGATGTAAAAAACATTCATATTGAATGTAGAGTTTGAAATTTATACTTGGTAGCTTATTGTTAGTTATCTGAAAAGTTAACAGCAGTGACTTGCATAAAAGTATAAACATTTCCTGACCAATGTGTCTCCACCAGTCAATTGTGTTAATTGACAGAGGGCAAACATGACCTGTTGTCTGAGAATGCTATTCACCTGGGTGCTTTTCACCTCTGATATACCTTTTAGGAAATTTTGGGTTACTAGTAGCTTTGGGTAATTTTTGAAACTTTGATATAAAAATTCTTTCAGATAGTTTAGGTAAGACTTAGTTTATAATGGATTAATATATATTAAATGATTCATATAGCAAGTTGGACCAAATTTACATACAAAGACCACCTTTATTAGTCTCACATAGTTTTCCCTAATCCTCAACTCTGCCAGCCTCTACCACAAAACAAAAGTTCTTTTTCTTTTTGTACATTAATTTTAAAAAGAGTAATGGCCTTTTTTTTTTAACATACAGTGGAATCTCATTTTATGGAGGGATTGGATTCAGGGTCTAACTTCAGTGCAGAAGGTGATAATCTCATAGGGACAACACTGTTCTTGAGAGGGAGGAGTCCCTTAGGAAAGTACTACGTTGGATCCCAGCATAACATTTCTGAATAAGTCCATGGAGCCATATTGTTGTTCTTCAGCAAGTTTGTTGGAACAATTTGCTATTTCTTTAGTTAAGCATTTAGAATACATGTGTGTGTCTTTTAACATTGGAATTATCTTTAGAAAGATGATTTGGAAACAAATGAGACCTTGTCATGCATTGACTGAGGAAACAGCAGATTCACATTTTCCGTCTCACACTCACTTCAGGGCTTACTCTTATTTGGGGGAATTGCGGACTTAATTGCTGCATTATTTATTCTATTTCTTGTTGCAAGGTTTCTGGTTGAATTCATACAGGTGAATCATAGTTAAATTCACATAAATTAAATATCAAGTTACCCCAGTGTATTAACTGATGACTTGTGTTGTTTGTGCTTTGTCCTTCTTATGTTTTACTTATTAATGACTTCAGAATCTTCAAATTGCCTCTCATTTATTAGAATTTAAAAGTATTACTGTGTTCATTAAGAAAGTTTCTTACCTATTACTAATCTCCTATCGAATTATGGCATCAGAGCCTGTTAGGAGAGCAAAAGCTTCTTAAATGTAAACTTATTGGTATTCTGTATTTGTTAGATAAGTATAGTCTTGTGAAAATTTTGCAGATAAACAGACATTCTATGTGTCCTAGTGAAAAAAGGAGAGGATAAGATAGTATAGGTGGTAGGTGCTAATTTTTAAATTGACAAAGGGAAAAATGTGAGTATACTGACTTAATGAGTGTTTAATTTGAAGAATTCTAATGCTTACGTGATTCTTTTTTACTCTCCAAATATATCGAGTCAGATTCTATTGTTTTCAGCCGTTATTTTTATTGGATTTAGATTCAGATGTGACTGTCTCCCATGGTTTCCGTTCTTCTAGGTGTTACTTATATGCTTTAGACGGTACGGCTTTACCTTTATTTATATTAGTATCATTAATTATCCATTAATTTTTCTTTATTTTAGAACATTAAAATATATTACATTCATTAGTACAGAAGTAGTTTTGGAAGTCAATTGTCTTAACAAATTAAGGTCCTAAAATTTTTGAGAAGAACTGTAACATCTAATTTATTATATTTGAAAAGGTCTAGCTGAAGATTACTATTTGTAGTTTCTTTTTTCTTCATGTTAATGATAATGTAGAGAGTGCTTAGAGAAGGCTTATACTTTGTTACTAAATAGCTGGTTGTTCTGAGACAAAGCATTTCACCTCTCTGATCTTAGTGCATTCATGTACAAAATAAAGGATTTAAATTAAGTGATCTGTACCATCCAGCTCAAAGTGTAATATATTTTGACAGATAATAGAGAATAAAGTGAAGGACTGATGGTGGCATTGGTAGTAAGAACAGCAAGGCTTTGGAATCACATTGTCTGCCACTTAGGAAGTAGCTGGAGGATCTCAAGCAGGTTACTTATCTGATTGAGGCTTAAATTCTGATCTGAAAATTGGGATAATAATAGCTACCTCATAAAGTTTTTCTGAGAATTAAATATGATAGCAAATGTAAAAGTGTCTATTACAGTACAGTTTTGTTCATTGATATCTTCATTCCTTGAAGAGGTCTTTCCAGGTTAGGGCTGGAGAATTAAAATGCCCAGCTCTTTGTAAGGCCATTATTTGAGCTTTGACAAAAGTGAAATAGCTGTGAAAGTAGAGGACATAAGATAATTCCTTCTATTTTTTAGTATTATCTCTAATATCTTCAGGATAAATTAAATTGCTATTTGATGGCATTGCAAGAAAATATTTAAGGGAATATTAGGTCTGTTAAAAGGATTTACCGAATTTTGTTCTTTGGTTCTAGTAACCCTCTTTTCATTAAGAACTTAATCACAACTCAAATCAGAAAAGGATACTAGTAAAAATCAAGACAGAATACTTAGTAAGCATTCAGGCAAAAAGTTTGATCCAATTCTGTTACTTTTTTTTTTTTTTTAAAGAGACCAGGGTGTGGTGGTGGTAGTGGTGGAATGTCTTACTATGTTGCTCAGTCTGGTCTCGAACTCCTGAGCTCAGAGATCCTCGAGCCTTAGCCTCTTGAGTAGCTGAAACTACATATGCCACGGCACCCGGCTCCAGTTCTGTTACTTTTTGAATGAATTTGGGTGAGCCACTCAACAATTGTCAACTTCTTTAGTAATGATGTCCATTTTAAGAGTACTAGAATATATGCAAAGTCTTGAACATTTAAAGAAAGCTTGTTATATTTAGAAATAGAAAATCAAAGAATAGTTACTGTCAGAATATTTTGGAGGAAATGACTCACTTAGAAACACAGATAGTAAAAACCTACTATAATTTGTCAACATTTTCTAATAGAATCTTCATGTGAGCAAATCTTAATACAATGGACTCTTTTCAATTTGTGAATATTCTCTTGTTTTTACATTGGTATCTTTTTAATTTATTAGATCTTTAATTATAACCTGGTTTGCATGTAGCCTTGAACTGAGCGTATTGGTAATTGTATGGTTCTTTTTATATACTGATTTGTTGAATATTCTTGATGGACTAGGCGTAGTAGTGGTGTTTGAACTTAGGATTCATTTGACTATTTTCTACTAGGATGGCAAATTTTAACTTTTGTTATTGGGGTTGGAGTAAAAATTTGGGCTCATTATTGTGACTGTTTGAACTAAGTGGAAAAAATTAATAAATCTCTATAATAAAAACTATATATAAAGCTGTCTGCTTAATAGAAAGTGTATTCCTTGCTTATAAAAAATGAGAGACTAACTTTGAATGTTTGATAAGTATAAAACTTTAGAAAGAGATATGAATTATACTTACTTAATTTGAAAATAAAAAAGTAAAGAAGCCAGAAATGTACAAACCATTTCATTATTATGTGAAAAGTGTATATCAAATAGAAATTAGGAAGATTATAGATATCCCAATTTCACATTTGTAATGGACATATGAAAAATTAGGTGAAGTATCTTCAGATTCTGAATTTTTAACAGAGAGTTGCTTTCTATGAATACATCTATCTACAAAAAGCAGCCATTGACTTGGTTCTTAAACATTAATACTATTTAAGTCCTATAAAATTTTTACCTGAAACACTTTTAAGCAACATGCACTATCAATAATAATAACATAAAATCACTATGATGTTTGGATCTTCTAAAACTGTATCATGAAATTTGCTTAGTGCAGTCTTACTCAAATGTGTAAGTGACTGAGGTTTGTTTTTTTTTTTTTTTTTAGTATTACCAGTAACAGTGATGTTCTGGGAAAGAAGTTTCAGTAAACTGACACCAATTTAAAAATTACTTAAGATTGTCACTTGGTAAAGCAAAATTGTTTAGCATGCAGTGCTCTCAATTGAAAATAAGATAAGCAAAAAGGAAGAAGATTTTAAAAATATTATTGACAAGTTATTTTTGTAGTATAGGTCAGAATTTCCTTCCTTTTTAAGGCTGAATGTTTCATTGTACAGGCATACCTCATTGTGTTGCACTTCACTTTATTGTGCTTCAAAGATACTGCAGTCTTTACAAATTGAAGGTTTGTGGCAACCCTGCATAAAGCTAGTCTGTTAGTGCCATTTTTCCAACAACATGAGCTCACTTCATGTCTATGTGTCACATTGTGGTTTTTCTCACAATATCTCAAACTTTTACATTATTATATCTGTTATGGTGATATGTGATCAGTAATCTTTGATGTTACTGTAGTAATTATTTTGGGGGCACCACACATCACACCCATATAAGATGGCAAACTTAATCAATAAATGTTGTGTGTGTTGTCACTGCTCTATTGCCTAGCTATTCCCCGGTCTCTTTCCCTATGATCATTGAGCCTCCCTATTCCCTGAGACAAAACAATGTAGAAATTAGGCCAACTAATAATGCTACAATGGCCTCTAAGTATTAAGTGAAAGGAAGAGTTGCATGGCTCTCACTTTCAATCAAAAGCTGGAAATGAGTATGCTTAGTAAGGAAGGCATGTCAAAAGTTGAGATAGGCTGAAGGGTAGGCCTCGTGTGGCAAACAGTTAGCCAAATTATAAATGCAAAGGAAAAGGTCTTGTAGGGAATTAAAAGTGCCACTCCACTGAACACAGGAATAAGAGAGGGAAACAGCTTTACTGCTAATATGGAGAAAGCTTTAGTGGCCCAGATAGAAGATCAAACTAATCACAATATTCCTTTTAAGTCAATGCCTAATCCAGAGAAAGGCCCTAACTCTGTTCAATTCTGTGAAGACTGAGAGAGGTGAGGAAGCTACAGAAGAAAAGTTAGAAGTTAGCAGAGGTTGGTTCATGAGGTTTAAGGAAAGAAGCCGTCTCCATAACATAAAAGTGCAAGGTGAAGCAGCAAGTGCTGATGTAGAAGCTGTGGCAAGTTATCCAGAACATCTAGCCAAGATCCTTGATGAAGGTGGCTACACTAAACAACAGATTTTCAATATAGGTGTAACAGCCTTCTATTGGAAGAGGGTGCCATCTAGGACTTTTATAGCTAGAGAGGAGAAGTCAATGCGTGCCATCAAAACTTCAAAGGACAGAATGACTTTCTTGTTAAGGGCTAATACATCTGGTAACTTTAAGTTAAAGCCAGTACTCATTTACCATTCTAAAAATCCTAGGGTCCTTAAGAATTATGCTAAATGCACTCTGCCACTGATCTAGAAATGGGGCAGCAAAGCCTAGATGGCAGCACATCTGTTTATAGCATGTTTTGTCGAATATTTTAAGCTCACTGTTGAGACTTACTGCTCAGAAAAAAAGATTCCTTTCAAAATATTAGTGCTTATTGGCAATGTATCTAGGCACCCAAGAGTTCTGATGGAGATGGGCAAGGATATTAATGGTGTTTTCATACCTGCTGACACAACATACATTTTACAGCCCATGGATCATGGGGTAATTTCTACTGTCAAATCTTATATACATTTCATAAGGCTATAGTTGTCACAGATAATGATTCCTTTGATTGATCTGGGGAAAATAAATTGAAAAACTTCTGGAAAGGATTCACCATTCTAGATGCCTTTAAGAACATTTGTGATTCATAGGAAGAGGTGAAAATAGCAACCTGAAGAGGAGTTTGTAAGAAGTTGGTTCCAACCCTCATAGGTTACTTTGAGGGGTTCACAACTTCAGTGGAGGAAGTAACTACAGGTGTGGTGGAAATAGCAAGAGAACTAGAATTAGAAGTGGAGCCTGAACCTGTGACTGAATTGCTGCAATCTCGTAAAAAAACTTGAATGGATGAGGAGTTATGGGTGAACAAGATTTCTTGAGATGGAATCTACTCTTGGTGAGGGTGCTATGAACAGTGTTGAAAATAACAGCAAAAAAGTTAGAATATTCACAAACTTAGTTGGTAAAGCAGTAGCAGGATTTGAAAAGATTGACTCCAATTTTGAAAGAAGTTTTGTGGGTAAAATGCTATCAAACATCATTGTATGCTACGGAGAACTCTTTCATGAAAGGAAGAGTTTATCGATGCAGAAAACTTCATTGTTGTCTAATATTAAGAAATTGCCATAACTGATGATTAGTGATGTTGAGCATTTTTTCATGTTTCTTGGCCATTTGTCTGTCTTCTTTTGAAAAACTTCTGGTCATGTCTTTTGCCTACTTTTTAATGGGGTTGTTAATTTTTTTCTTGCTGATTTGTTTGAGTTCTTTGTAGATTCTAGTTATTAGTCCTTTATTGGATTTGTAGATTATGAATATTTTCTCCCATTCTGTAGATTGTCTGTTTGCTCTGTTGATCATTTCCTTAACTGCGCAGAAGTTTTTTAATTTAGTGAAGTCCCATTTATTTATTTTTGTTGCTGCTGTATTGCTTTTGGGATCTTAGTCATAAATTCTTTGCCTAGACGAGTGTGTAGAAGAGTTTTTCCTACATTTTATTCTAGAATTCTTAAGGTTTCATGCCTTACAATTGTTTTATCCATCTGAATTATTTTTTGTGAGTGGCAAGAGATAGGATCCTGTTTCATTCTTCTGCATATGGCTATCCAATTTTCCCAGCACCATTTAGTGAGTAGGGCTTCTTTCCCCCAGTATGCGTTGCTGTCTGCTCTGTTAAAGATCAGTTGGCTGTAGGTAGATAATTTTACTTCTGGGTTCTCTATTTTGTTCCATTGGTCTGTGTTTCTATTTTTGTGCCAGTACCATGCTGTTTTGGTTATTATAGCCTTGTAGTATAGTTTGAAGTCTGGTAATATGACCCTCAGCTTTGTTCTTTTTGCTTAGGATTGCTTTGGCTATTTGGCCTCTTTTCTGATTGCGCACTAAGCGTAGAATTATTTTTTCTAGATCTGTGAAATATGCCATTGGTATTTTGATGGGGATTGCATTGGATTGTAAATCACTTTGGGTAGTATGGACATTTTAACAATGTTGATTCTACCGATCCATGAGCATGATATGTTTCTCCATTTGTTGCTGTCATCTGTAGTTTCTTTCCTCAGTGTTTCATAGTTATCCTTGTAGAGATCTTTCACCTCCTTGGTTAAGTATATTCCTAGGTATTTTATTTTCTTTGTGGCTATTGTGAATGGTATTGAGTCTTTGATTTGACTCTCAGCTTGACTGTTATTGGTATCTAGAAATGCTACTTATTTGTATACATTGATTTTATATCCTGAAACTTCGCTGAATTTATTTATCAATTCCAGGAGTCTCTTGGTGGAGTCTTTGGGGTTTTCTAGATACAAGATCATATCATCAGCAAAAAGTGATAGTTTGACCTCCTCTTTCCTGATTTGGACACCCTTTATTTCTTTCTCCTGCCTGATTGCTCTGGCTAGGTCTTCCAATACTATGTTGAATAGAAGTGGTGACAGCGGGCACCCTTGTCTTCTTTCAGTTCTTAGGGGGTATGCTTTCAACTTTTCCCCATTCAGTATGATGTTGGCTGTGAGTTTGTCATATATGGCTTTTATAATTTTGAGATATGTTCCTTCTATGCCTAGTTTGTTGAGGGTTTTTATCATGAAAGGGTGCTGGATTTTGTTGAATGCTTTTTATACATCTATTGAGATGATCATATGGTCCTTGTTTTTGCTTTTGTTTTTGTAGTGAATCACATCTATTGATTTAAGTATGTTGAACCATCCTTGCATCCCTGGGATGAAGCCCACTTGGTCATGGTGGATTTTTTTTTTTTGGATGTATTGTTGAATTTGGTTTGCTATTTTATTGAGGATTTTTGTATGTATATTCATAAGGGATATTGGTCTGTAGTTTTCTTTTTTTGTTGTGTCCTTACCTGGCTTTGATTTCAAGGTGATATTGCCTTCATAGAATGAGTTGGGAAGGATTTCCTTCTTCTCAATGTTATGGAATAATTTCTGCAGTATAGGTACCAGTTCTTTTTTGTAGGTCTGGTAGCATTTGGCTGTGAATCAATCTGGTTTGGGGCTTTTTTTATTGTTTTGGAAGACTTTTTATTAGTGGTTCAGTCTCACTGCTTATTATTATTACATTGTTACTGTTCAGGACTTCTGTTTCTTCCTGATTGAGTCTTGGAAGGTTGTGTATTTCCAGGAATTTGTCCATTTCCCCTACATTTTCTAGTTTATGTGCATAGAGATTTTCATAGTATTCATGGATGATGTTTTGTATTTCTGTGCTATCAGTTGTAATATCTTCTTTTTCTTTTTTATTGAGCTTATTTGGGTCCTTTCTCTTCTATTACTCGTTAGTCTAGCAAGAGGTCTATCAATTTTGTTTATCTTTTCAAAGAACCAACTTTTTGTTTAACTGAACTTTTGTATTTTGTTTTGTTTTGTTTTCCATTTCATTTAGTTCTGCTGTGACCTTTGTTGTTTGTTTTATTCTGTTGGCTTTGGGTTTGGTTTGCTCTTCCTTTTCTAGTTTCTTGAGATGGGATGTTCAGTTATTAATTTGTGATCATTCTGACTTTTAGATGTGGTCATTTAATGGTATGAATTTTCCCCTTAGGTATGCTTTTGCTGAGTCCCATAGATTTTGATAGCTTGTGTCTCCTTTGTTGTTCAGTTCAAGGAATCTTTTGATTTCCATGTTAATTTCATTATTGACCCAATAATCATTTAGTAGAAGGTCATTTAATTTCTATGACTTTGTGTAGAATTGAATGTTACTCTTAGAACTGATTTCTGGTTTTAATTCACTATGGTCTGAGACAATACATGGTATGATTTCTATTTTTTAGAATTTGTTGAGACATGTTTTGTGGCCTAAGATATGATCAGTCTTGGAGAATATCCCATGTGCTGATGAGAAGAATGTATATTCATTAGTTTTGGGGTAGAATGTTCTGTAAATAACTGTTAGGTCCATTTGTTCTAGAATTCCGTTTAAGTCCAGTGTTTATTTATTTTCTGCTTTGATGATCTGTCCAGCTCTGATGGTGGGGTGTTGAAGTCCCTGGCAATTACTGTGCTATTATTTATTTCCTTGCTTACCTCCAGTAGAATTTGTTTTATGTATCTGGGAGCCCTTGTGGTAAGTGCATACATATTTAGGATTGTAATGTCTTTTTCTTGAATTGCTCCCTTTACTATTATATAATAACCGTCTTTGTCTTTCTTTGCCATTGTTGATTTAACATCAATTTTGCTCTCTTTTGGTTTCCCTTTAGGTGGAATATTTTTTTCCATCCCTTCACTTTCAGCCTGTTTACATCCTTGTGGTTTAGATATATGTGTCTCCTGGAGGCAGCAGATACTTGGGATGTGTTTTTCATTCATTCAGCCAACCTATGTCTTTTGTGTGATGCATTTAAACCATTAATATTAAGTGATAGAATTGATATGTGTGATACTGTTCTGTTCATCATATTGGGTAGTACGTTGTTTCCTTGCTTTTTTTCTTGTGCTGTTGTTTTATAGGAGTTGTGAGCTTTAGCTATTTTGGGTGATTTAACACTGGTGGATATCTATTGTTCTGATTCGTGTATAATGCAATTCTGAGTATTTCCTGCAGGGCAAGTCAGGTCATGACAAATTCCCTGAGTGTTTGCTTCTCTGGAAAGGACTTCATTTCTCCATCAATTGGGAATCTTAGGTTTGGAGGATACAAGATTCTAGGCTGGCAGTTGTTCTGTTTAAGAAGATTGAAGATGGGTTTAATAGTTTCTAGGAATGAGCCATCTATGCCTATATTGTTAAGAGTTCTTATCATAAAAGGATGCTGGATTTTGTCAAAAGCCTTTTCTGCATCTATTGAAAGGATCATATAATCTTTGTTCTTGTTTTTATTTATATGGTGAATTACATTTATAGATTTGCATATGTTGAACCATCCCTGCATCTCGGGAATAAAGCCCACCTGATCGTGATGGATTATTTTTTTGATGTACATTTGAATTCAGTTTGCAAGGATTTTATTGAGAATTTTTGCATCTATATTCATAAGGGATATTGGTCTGTGGTTTTCTTTTTTTGTTGTGTCCTTCCACAGCCAATATCATACTGAATGGGGAAAAATCGAAGGCATTCCCCCTTAAAACTGGCACCAGACAAGGGTGCCCACTATCTCCACTTCTTTTCAACATAGTGCTGGAAGTCCTGGCCACAGCAATTAGACAAGACAGAGGAATTAGGGGTGTCCAGATGGGGGCAGAAGAGGTCAAACTTTCACTATTCACAGATGATATGATATTATACATAGAAAACCCCAAAGATTCAACCAAGAGATTACTGGAATTGATAAATGAATTCAGCAAAGTCTCAGGATACAAAATTAATACACACAAATCCATAGCCTTCATATATGCTAATAACAATCAAGCCAAGAAACAAATTAAAGATGTAATACCTTTCACAATAGCAACAAAGAAAATTAAATATTTAGGAACATATCTAACTAAGGAGGTCAAAGACCTATATAGAGAGAATTATGAAACTCTGAGAAAAGAAATTGCAGAGGATGTAAATAGATGGAAAGCCCTACCATGCTCTTGGATAGGCAGAGTCAACATAGTAAAAATGGCTTTGCTACCTAAATTAATTTACAGAATCAATGCAATCCCTATCAAAATACCAACATCATTTTTTGCCGATCTAGAAAAAATAATTCTATGCTTCTTGTGGAACCAGAGAAGACCCCGTCTAGCCAAAGCAATCTTAAGCAAAAAGAACAAATTGGGAGGCATCTATCTACCAGACTTCAAACTATACTACAAGGCTATAGTAACCAAAACTGCATGGTATTGGCACAAGAACAGACATGTAGACCAATGGAACAGGACTGAGAACCCAAATATAAAACCAACCTCATACAGTCACCTGATCTTTGACAAATTCCAGAAAAACGTACACTGGGGAAAAGATTCCCTATTCAACAAATGGTGCTGGGAAAACTGGATGGCCATATGTAGAAGACTGAAACTGGACCCACACCTCTCACCTCTCACAAAAATCAACTCACAATGGATAACAGATCTAAACCTAAGACGTGAAACCATAAGAATTCTTGAAGAAAACGTTGGAAAAACTCTTATGGACATTGGCCTAGGCAAAGAATTTATGAAGAAGACCCCCAAAGCGATCACAGCAGCAACAAAAATAAATACATGGGACCTGATCAAATTGAAAAGCTTCTGCACAGCCAAGGAAACTGTCACTAGAGTGAAGAGACAACCTACAGAATGGGAGAAAATATTTGCATGCTATGCATCTGATAAAGGGCTGATAACCAGAATCTATACAGAACTTAGGAAAATCAACAAGAAAAAATCAAACAACCCTATTAAAAAATGGGCAAAGGACATGAACAGAAACTTTTCAAAAGAAGACAGAATAATGGCCAGCAAACATATAAAAAAGTGCTCAACGTCTCTAATCATCAGGGAAATGCAAGTCAAAACCACCATGAGATATCACTTAACTCCAGTGAGATTGGCTCACATCAAAAAATCCCCAAACAGCAAATGTTGGTGGGGATGTGGACAGATAGGAACACTCATACACTGCTGGTGGGACTGCAAATTAGTACAACCTCTATGGAAAAGAATATGGAGATACCTCAAAGAATTAAAAGTAGAATTACCATTTGACCCAGCAATCCCACTACTGGGTATTTATCCAAAGGAAAAAAAGACATTTTATAATAACGACATCTGCTCACGAATGTTCATAGCAGCACAATTCACAATTGCAAAGATGTGGAAACAACCCAGGTGCCCATCAATACACGAGTGGATCAATAAAATGTGGTATATGTATACCATGGAGTATTACTCAACAATAAGGAACAATAGTGAATTAACACATCTGGTTTTATCCTGGTTGGAGCTAGAACCCATTCTTCGAAGCAAAGTGTCACAGGATTGGAAAAACAAGCACCACTGGTACTCACCGTCAAACTGGTACTAACTGATGAACACTTACATCACACAGGGCAATAACATTCATCTGAGGGCGGGCGGGCGGGAGGGGGGTGGAAGGGATGGGAAAAACTTTCACTGAATGGATGCCGGGAGCACAGTTTGGGGGATGACCACGATTGTGGCTCTGACACAGGCAGAACAGGGGCAATGTGTATGGCCAAAGTGTTGTATCCCCATGATATTCTGAAATTAAATAAATAAATAAATAAAATAAAAAATAAAAAAAAATAAAAAAAAAGAAGATTGAAGATGGGGCTCCACTCCCTTCTGGTTTATAAGATTTCTGCTGAGAAGTGTGGTATTAGCCTGATGGGGTTTTCCCTTGTAGGTCAGTTGCTTATGTCTAGCTGCTTGTAGAATTTTCCCTTTCATTTTGGCTTTGGCCAGGTTGATTAGTATGTGTCTTGAGATGTCCTGTTTGTTATGAATCTTCCTGATGTTTGATGACCATCTTGTATCTGGATGTCTGGATCTCTGGTGATACCAGGGAAGTTTTCCTCAATAATTCTTTTGAATAGATTTTCCATGCTTTTAGCTCTATCTTCTTCTCCCCCAGGGAAACCTATAATTTGTATGTCAGTTTGCTTCGCATAGTCCCATATCTCTCTAAATGATTGTTCTGCCTTTGTTGTTCTCTTCTCTGCCTGTTGAAAGGGTTAGCTTGAGAGTCTTGTCTTCAAGCTCTGAGAGTCTTTCTTCTCCTTGGTTTAATCTGTTGTTGAAACTTTCTGCTGTGTTTTGAAACTCCCTAAATGGCTCTTTCATTTCTTTTATATTATTTTATATTTCTATTATATCCTCCCTTATGTTGTCTGGTTCTTTAGTGACTTTTTCATTAATTTCCTGAAATATTTTTTTTCACTTCTTTTTGTTAGTTTTCAATTTTCTCTTCAATTCCATTCATCTTATTTGCCATCCATGTTCTGAATTCCATTTCTGTCATTTTGAAAATTTCCTTGTAGTTGGAGTTCACTGCTGTAATTCCATTGTGATCCCTTGGGGGTGTCGATCTGTTTTGATTTTTCATGTTGCCATGGTTCTTCTGCTGGTTTCTTCTCATCTGAAACCTCTTTTCTTGACTCAGGGCTAATAGGTTTGCAGGGCACCTGTTCTTTGCTGGGAACTCTCCTGTTTGATTAGAAGAAGAGAAGGTCCCTAGACGTTGCTTTTTTTTGTCCGTACTCTGGAATGTTGATGCAGAGGAGGGGCGTGTACACTAGAAGCCTGTAATGAAGCTGTTATGATTTGTTCTGTTCACCTGTGTTTGCTTCGTTCAAGTTTGTGCTGAATGCTGTTTGTGCTGGCTGTTGGGTTGTTCACCAGATATTTATAGGATGTTTGAGTTGGGAGCTAGGCAAGACCCTCTTCACTGAGGCTGGTTTTGTGGGAATTGTTCTACCTGGGGTCTCCCTGCAGAGGTGACAGTAGCAGCTGGGGGAGGCTATCTGAGCAGTGGTCGTAGGTTCCTGGGCCGTGGGTGTTTGCTCGAACCAAATTGCAGTATACTGGCAGCTCGAGGCTGGGGGGTCCCTCATGGGGCGTTGGACTTTCGAGCAGTTCCTCTGGCCCTGTGGCAGTGGTGGAGGCTCTGGGGTAGGGTCTTGGGGTCCAGGGGCAGCACTGGAATCTTGAGGATGGTGTCCTGGGCCTGGCAGGAGCTCTGGCAGCACAGAGGTAAAGCCTCGGTCTCTGGCATGAGAGCCTCAGAGCTGGGACTGGGGAGGAACCTGAAGCAGGGCTTCTGAGCAGGGCCTCTGAGCCAGAAGCAGAGCTGTGCAGGCATTGGGGCTAATCTGAGCTGGAAGGCAGGGTCACTGCCAAGTAGGCAGGAGGCAGTTGGGGCTGGAGGGCGGAGTTGGGGCTGAACAAGTGGCAGGCTGTTCTGTAGGCTCGGGAACCACGTGGATGCCAACTCATGTGGGCAGAGGTTGGTTCCAGTGGCCCAGGGACCGTGGAGTTCTCCCTGACTCCCCCAGGACCTGCTGAAGCAGTTGCCCAAAGCCTCCCAGGTTGCAGCCTCCTGTACCCCAGTCAATTCCTGTGCTCAGATCCTGTTTGGAGTGGTGTGCTGGCAGCCTGCTTCTAGTCCACCATTTTCGACAGTCATTGTGGTTTTAATTTTCATTTCTTTAATGATTAGTGATGATGAACATCTTTTCTTGTGCTTCTTGGCCATTAGTGTATCTTCTTTGGAGAAATGTCTATTCAGGTTTTTTGTTCATTTTTAATCAGGTTGTTTTTTTCTTTGTTGTTGAGTTTTAGGAATTCTCTATATGTTCTGGATATTAATTCCTTAACACATACATGATTTGTAAATATATTCTCCCTTTCTGTGTGTTGCTTTTTTATTCTGTTGATAGTATCTTATGATGCACAAAATTTTTAAATTTTCATGCAGTATAATTTATCTATTTTGCCTGTGCCTTTGGTGTCATAGCTGAGAAATCACCATCAAATCCAGTGGTGTGATGCTTTTGTACCATGTTTTCTTCTATGAATTCTGTAGTTTTAGGTCTTACATTTAGGTCTTTGATCCATTTGGTGGCTTATTGCTGACAAGTGTATGGGTTAGTTGGGTGGTTTTGCTGATTGAGGCCAGGCTTGATTACTTTCTGATTGTCTTACTCATGTTTCTGTATTCACCTTGTTGGTTAGTTGCGGGTAGGCTGGTTTAGGTTAACTAGCTATTGGCTGGGATGACGGGATAATTGGACTTCATCATCCAGCAGCCTCACCTGAACTTGTTCACATGATAGTGGTTGGTATCAAGGAAAGAGCAAAAGCATACAAGGCCTCTTGAAGACTAGGCTCAGAACTGGCACACTATTGCTTCATCACATTTCGTTGGCCTAACCAACCTACAGGGTCACCTCAGATTTTAAAAAAGTGGAGGACTCTGCCATTTGGTGGGAGATCCTATGATGGTAAGTGCTGCAGAGTCCTGTTTCAAAGGGCATAGGTGCAGAGATGAATGGAGAATTGGGGCCATTTATTCAATTAGTCTACCACAAGTCTGCCCTGGAGCCCCAGATACTCACATTGTTTCCACATGTAAAATATGTTCACCCCTTTTTTTTCAGGATTTCCACAAGTCTCATTCAATCATAGTTGCAAATGTGAAGTTCAGGATCGTCTACATAACATCTGAGTGCTCTTGGGATATGGTTTCTCTTGTTCCAGAGATGTAGCAATTAAAGATGAGTTTTCACTTCCCATATACCCAACATGCAGTGGTGACACAGGGATGGGATTACTGCAGTGAACATTCTTATTCCAGAATAATGGGAGGGACATAGCAGTTACTACTATGGTTCATGACAATTATGAAAGCCCATTGGATTATTATTGCCAGGTTCCCCTTTCCCTTATAGTAATCAGTGCTCTTGGATTAGACCTCTGTTCTACTCACTTGGAGTGTCAGTTAATTCGACTGTTCCCTACTGAGCCCATTCTCCAAAGCTCTTGACTCTCCTCTGGGTCATTCTTTCTTTTCCATTGCCTCTTTAGCCACTTTTAAAGAAAGCATTGGAAAATAGGCCCTTTGAGCAACATTTTCATCCTATTTCATATCTATAGAAAGTTGGGGACCTGGAGGCCTTTTTGAATTTTTAATAATCTCAGTCTGTTTTAGTCTAGATAGCATCACTTTAACTAGTACAACTCTTAAAAATTTTTTGGGCCTTCTATTAATTTAATTCTATCCAACTTTGCAAAAAGCCACATGTAGAATTGTTTTTGAGACATGCCTCCTTCTCTAGACTTACTTTGGATGTGTCAGACTGCTGTGAGACTGCTTAAATCCCCTCTTAAGATTTAAGAAGGCCTTTACTTTAGCTTAGAGGGTTTAGCAGGCACCTCCATAATTCTTTTAGGGGCATTAACAAAGGGTTTTACAGCTACTCTCCTGATTTGATCTATAGTCCCAGGTTATGTTGTATTTGGAGAATATTTTGTCAACTGAGAGACTGGAGATGAGAAACAGTTATATTTTCCAGCCCAGCAAGTCCTGGCCGCTCTTTGTTCCTTCTAAATTTTGCTTGTAACTGATCGGTTTTTTCTTTAGCACATCTCTTTCTTGCCATATAGCCTTATCATATATAGCTAGGAACAACCAGCTACCTTTCAACATTCTGCCTAGATATCTCAAGCAAATCCAAGTGTTTAACTAAGTAGATTTTTCATCTTCTGAGTTATATGGGCAGCACAGTTTTGCCAGTTGTTTGGTTACTACATATCTCAGGTTCTATTTTTTCAGCCTCCAGTGAAAATTTTCTTACCATTTTCCAGCTTTTGCCAATAGTTTGCTCACCATTTTTCAAGCCCTAGACTACTATTTGGTTCCAAAGCCAAAACCGCATATTTTATTTTTTAAAATTACAACAGTTATCTCACTTCTGGTACCAGCAGTTAACTACTGCTATATAACATACCACTCCAAAATTTAGTGGTTTAAAACAATAACCATTTATTATTGTTCATGAGTCTTTGGTTGGGCAAGGTAGTTTGCTGCCTGGGCTTGGCTGTTCTAAGCTGGGCTTGTTCATGTTTCAGCAGTTTGCTGGGGCTAGTTTGGGATGACTTTAATCAGTGGGGAGACTGGGGTGACTGGGCTTCATGTCTTTCACCATTTAGCTGGTTACCCTGGGCTATCTACTTGCTTATGAGAGAGCACAAAAAGACGTAAGACCTCTTGAGGTCTAGGTGCACAACTGACATAGTGTTATTTTCATCATATTCTTTTGGTCAAAGCAAGTCAAAAGGACAGGCCAGATTCAAGGAGTAGGGAAATAAATTCTAATTGTTGATGGAACAGGCTGCAAAGTCACACTTCAAAGGTCTTGTCTATAGCAAGGGGTGAAGAATTGGGATCATGTTTGCAATTTACCAAAGTGTGTGTGTGTGTGTGTGTGTGTGTGTGTATGTATACATATATATGTTTAATTTCAAAGTGGTTGTACAGTTTACACTCCCACCAGCAGTGTATAAAAATTGTTACTGTTCTACATTGTTTCTGGAACTTGATAGTAATAGTCTTTTTAGTTTTAGCCATTTTGATGGGTGTCTAATGGTATTTCATTGTAGTTTTAATATTTATTCTCTTAATTGCTAGTCAGGTGGCTTACCTTTACCCTTTTTTTTTTTCAATTGGCCATTTGAATATCTACTTTGGTGAAGGGGGCGGAAAGGAGTGCCTCTAAAGTCTGAGTTTACCTTCTTGGGCTGCCGTTTCTCCTACATCCTGACCTGTAAATCATTACTTTGTTTTAACTTTGTTTTTACCTATCCAATGCCTTCAAACAAATATTCTTAAATTTTTGTTTGTAATTTTGCCAAGTTTTTCTAGTTAAGGATTAATTTGCATTAATAATTTAAAGATTAATGTGCATTTTGTAAAGACCTTTGTAAATGAAGTGTCATTTGCCTTGCAAACAATTGTTTTTTTTTTCCTGAGGTCAGGACCAATTTGTTGACAAACAATTTTGTTGTGCTTGACAAGTAACAGGTGCTAACATCTTTTATAGTCTTGTCATGGGGAATAGAGGGTCTAGGTCACTATGTTCATTAATTAGGTCCAGGAAATTTTATTTCTCCTGTGGCTAATCACTTACATTTGACATGAATCTGTCATCTGTGCCTCTAGTCTCCTTGCTTCCATCTTTGTCCTCTGTAGTGTATTTTTCTCACAGTAGTCATAATTTTTAAATATAATTCAGATTATATTATTTCTTTGCTCTGTATATTTTAAAGGCTTTCCTTATAACTCAAAGTAAAACCCAAAGGCCTTAGCGTAGCCTGTAAGAGCCTATGTGATCTAAACCCACACTGCCTGTTTGACTTCACATCTTACCTTGCCCGCACCTATTCTGCTGTAACCGTAGAAGTTGTCTTGTTTTTTCCTGACACTCCAAAATGCTCCTGCCTCGTGGCCTTTGTACTTTTTGTTTCCTCTCCTAGAATGCCTCTTCCCTAGATATCCACATGGATTGGTAAACACTCTCCATTATGTCTCTGCTTAAGTATAATCTTGTCAGAGAGAGGCCTTCCCTGAACACACATTACAAATAATTGTAGCATCCCTCCTTCACTCTTTATCCAAATTCTGAGCTAGGTGATAAGTGGATGAAAATGGATATTTAAGTTCCTATTCTGGTCAGACTCAACAGTGATGCGAGAGAAAAAGGCTTGGATGCACTGCAGTTAATTGGGAAATATATTAAGCACTAAAATGATGCCCGAAACACTAGATGCTTATAAATGCTAATGAATTATGGGGACTTATTCAAAGTGCAATGTGCGTTTGTGGATGCATGGGATTGAACTTGTCTAGATCCATAGGGAAGGAACCATAGAGGAAAGCACATTTGAATTAGGCCTTAATAAGTGAGTGAAAAAAAGAATGGATAGTCTGAGTAAAGGGAAGAGTGTATACCATGACTAAATTCAGAAAGATGGAAACTTAAATGTATTGCCCAGAAAAATGCTTAATTCACCTCCCTTGTAGTTTTTTTATTTAACAGCATTTCATTTTACAATATGAATAGATTGTTCCAGTAACATTGTATTTGACCTTAAACAGAGTCAGTGACAAAATCAAGTATTTATTTTGATTTTTTGAATCTTTGAACAATATAGATATTAATAATTGTACCATGTAAAGATTAGTCAGTATATTGTACCAGTAAAGTGTAGTAGATCAATCATGATACTATTAACTGTACCATGTAAAGTATAGTTGATTAATCAGGATACTATTTAATCCTTAAAAGAGATAATTTGCCAGGTATGTTGACCTGAATGTTATTTCATAAAACTGTGAACTTTATTTCCAAGTGATCATTTAGAAGCTTTAGGTATCTAGTGAGTCTACTTCATTCTTAAGGCATTTAAGGATAATTCAGGATGAAATAGTGATGGACCAGGGATTGGAGGCATTTAAGTACCTAATATGGTGCTTGATACGCTAGATATTCATAAAGGATGATGAATTTTAGAGGTTGGTATCCAAGTGCAGTGGGACAACAAACAACAGGTTATTTTCTGTGTATTTGCTTCCTTCCCTAGACCCTTGGTCCCATTCTCTGCCTATTAAGTAGATGAAACTAGAAATAGAGATATGGGAGAGAGTAGTGAATATTCAGATTTGTGTGTTTCAGAATTGTTAACGACTTTTGCTGCTGGTTACTGTTCTGATGACAACCTATGAATTTTTTTAAAATGTAAATTTATTCTGAAAATTTATCTCAAATTCATTTATAATATTTAACATTTGTTTTGGCATTGGCAATGAGCTAAACCCATTGTATATTGATCCTCAAATAGTAACTTAGCATCCTAATACCAGATGCTGGACCAAAACATGAGGAAGACAAGATCCTTGCTCTTTTTAATTAAATGTGATAGATAAGGCTATAAAGGCAGGAAAGCAACTGAAGATGGATGAGTCTCTTAGGTATGAGGTAAAAGATCTATACCCTTTAACAGATGTTTCAGTTGCATCAGATATAAAGATTTTATTTGAAGGAAAAGCCTAAGGAAGAACTATCTGTGAAAATATAAAGTAATACCTGTATTGAAAATGAACACATCTGTTGATACCAGAAGCTTCTTCATCTTATCTTTTAAGCCTCTGTAATATTCTTTGTCCTCAGAACCTTGACATAAAAACTTTCAAAACACCCTTGACTTTAGTCAAGGCAACATGCATTCTCATCACCTCTGTGATGAGAGTATGTAGAAGAATGTTTTAGGTCCTGTGTTCTGCTTTTCTCTTACGGGAAATCATGTGATTCAGTGCAGTTATTCTCACTTGCCAGTTGGAGAACTTGTGCTATTCTGTGGTGGAAATATTAGTATAAGGCTTTGTGTGGAAGGCTTGTTTCTTATTTTGGTATTATGTCTTTCTATTCTTTTTCATATTAATACCATTTTGTTTTATAAAATAATGCTGATAGTAAATAGTGGGGCTTTGAAAAAATATATATAATATCTTAGAAAATAAAATGTTGACAATCCCATGAAGTCCCCCAGTTGTGTGTGTGTGTGTGTGTGTGTGTGTGTGTGTGTCTAGGTATTGTACTGGTCTGTGAAATCTAAATGTCGGGAACTACTGATTGAGTAGAAAGATCATGGGCTTTTGATTCAGCAAACCTGATTTAAATTTTTTCCCTGCTATGGTTCTTATCTTTTTCTTTTCTAAAGTGAGAATGTGAATACTTACTTCCTAAGGTTGTTGAGAGAATTGACTGAAATAAGATATGTCTAATGTTGTAGTGCCAGAATAGGAGCTGAATAAATTTACTTTCCTTTCTTCTTTTTTCTTATAAGTGGTTGGGGGTACAGGGCATCTCAGGTAAAGTTACAAGTACAGTTTACCCTTGAATAACACAGGGGATAAGGGCGCTGACTCCCCTGAGTCAACGATCCACGTTTAATTTTTGACTCCCCAAAAACTTAACTATTAATAGCCTGCTGTTGATTAAAAGCCTTACTGGTAACATAAACAGTTGATTACACATAATTTGTATATTATATGTATTATATACTATATTGTTACAATAAAGTAAGAGAAAATAAAATGTTATTAAGAAAGTCATAAGGAAGAGAAAATATATTTACTATTCATTAAGTGGAAGTAGATCATCATAAATATCTTCATCCTTGTTGTCTTCACATTGAATAGGCTAAGGAGGAAGAGGAAGAGAATGGGTTAGTCTTGCTGTCTCAGGGGAGGCAGAGGTGGAGGAGGTGGAAGGGGAGGCGGGAGAGGTAGGCACACTCAGTGTAACTTTGATTGACAAAAATCTGCTTATAAGTGGACTCACGTAGTTCAAAACTGTGTTGTTCAAGGGTCGACTTCAAGTTGGATATAAACTCAAGAGAAAAAACGAAGAAAGGAAGGGGCCTTGGCAATCCACAGTTTGAACTTCTTAGTAAAGTGATGTGGCATAGTTCCTTGTCCATATTTGGATTTTAATAAATATGTATTGATTTTAAATTATTTGAAAATATTGGATAAGGGAGTTAATATGGTGTTTGAGTCATATAACAAAGAAAAATAGATCAAATTTAGAGAAAAATTTAAAGATTTTAAATTTTATTGTTGAGGTAAAATGAATCAGGCATTGAACAAAATATTGTGGTAGTGAACCCACTATTTTTACACTGTCATATTAGCAAAGTGTTAGATGTACATTTTCTCAGTCTCACTATTTGTTCTTATAACTATAATATATTAATTATCAAAGTATGTTTTTTATTCTAAAATGTTTTCAAACATTTATGCTTCAAACATTAATGCTTCTAACTAGGTATGGTATTACTATGCATATTAATATTTCTGTTTTGCAGATAAGAGAAAACTGTAGCCATGATGGCTAAGCAACTAGCATAGTTAGTCATGGTTAATAAATGATAATCAGAGCCAGATATTAAGGTAACTCATATAATTGTCTTTTTTTTTTTGCTATTATTTATAAGGACAACTTTATTAGGACCTAGTGCATTTTAAGCATTTCATTTTTCTCTCTTGCCTCCTATGAAACGTTTTAATCCTTATTTTCTTATAATTTCAGAGTTTTATGAAAGAGAGAATGATTTCCCCAAGGTCACATTAATAACCTTATAATTCTGAAGCAGAATATATCTAATCACTATACTCCCTTGCTTGCACTGAAATACAATGACAAGAATTGTTGCCATGGCAGTTGGATAAAATCAGCCAAAGGAAATCTTTCTTGGTGTAGACAGTTGGAATAGGCCCAGATACTTTCTTTCAGGTTTATGAGCAACAAAGGTTTTTTTTTTGATTTATATATTTTAGAGGACCTTTTTCAAATATCTTTAAACACTTACAGATTTCTATATAAAGTAATTCAACTAGATAAGACATATGCAAATCAACTTTCATTTAGTGATTATATATTGATATAGATAGACTATGTGTATATATAATATGTGTAAAATTTTAATTAGGCATGGACTATAACCTTTAGTAACTGTTGTCTCTATACTTAGCTACCAAGATGCCAGGCTAGGTTGTGATCTAATTTAGTAGCTTTTGGTAAATTTCTTTGCTGTAAGAAAGAACGTATGTGGTGGGGGTGGAGAGTAAGCAAGCCCCAGCCCAGCTGGGTGGATTATGTACATTTATCATTCCCCATAATTGAACTTGCTAATTTAGAACTAATTTTGATTGAAGACTTTAAATTATAGATATCACAACACTATAATGAGCCACAAAAGTGCGCACCTTGCTGTGTGAAGGGGCAGTTTATATACTGTTTTGTCAGTTTTGTGAGGTTGAGAAATATAAGTCTTTTGGAGAGATACTGGTAAATGTCTGCATCAGTGTTTGATTATCATATAAAGGACACTTTATAAGATCTACTTTGGAACAGTAATTTGTGAACTATTTTAGATACAGCACCCTTTAAAAAATACATCAAATATTCAGAGTCCCAGTGTATTTATATATTGACAAAAACGGAGTAACTCTTGTTGGGTTAATTGGAGTGAGGGAGTCAGGCATTGTTAATAATTTGTCCTGCTCATTCTTCCCCCTCAATTTCTAGAAACCTCTCTGCCATCCTTTGGGTTCCTTGCCACTTCTTTAGAGGTTCAAGTAAGAAAAGAGAAGTCTTGACTTAAAGAATAAGCTAAAGGGAAATAATAATTATTTTACCTTAGTGAGCAATTTTTAAATAATACAGCAATTAAATAGATGTATACAAATACTTTTGATATCAAAAGATAAAACATACTCATCAGTACCTACTGTCTAGATCTTCTCAGATCTTTTTAAAGCATCTTTGTAAAATTAATTTTTAAAATAGTGGCCTTTTCTTCTTGGAAAGATCTTATAATGTAAAAAAAAGATGAATTAAAAAACCAACACAAGGAAATTATCTTGACAATTTTGTGAATAGTTTATAGTATATAGTTGGATCTATTTTGTGGCATTACATTCTTGAATTAGTGTTTACTCTTTTATTATAATATAAAGCACCAAATTATGATATTTTGCTCTTAAAATCATTTTTGTTCAGAACACTTTCTATACTTTCTTAAAAAAGATGAAATAATATGTCTATTTTAATTTTTAATTAAATGATGTACAAAGAAAAACCCACCCAATTTCCATTTGAGTGAAATGTATGTATAAGTTTTCGGTTATGTCTTATATATGAGTAAATAAATATTGTTTCTTCTTTTTCCTTGTTGAAGTTATGGGTTTAGCTACAAAGAGGTGATTGAGATACTTTGTGTAACTATTTTCCTTAACCAATATAAACGAACTCTAATTAGTCTCTATCTTGAATTATTAGTTAACTTTTCCCTTACCACCAGATAAGTGTGGGAAATTGACAGTTGTTTGAACAAAGCTTTGGATAGTTCTATGATGAAATTTTCATCATTTTAGAATAAGTCCTCCCAGTTAGCATGCCTGTGTTGTCAAATGTTCATGCCATTACTGCTAATGAAATACAAATGTTAGGCAAAAATATTAATAGTAGCTGTCTAACTTTTAAAACACTAATTATAGAAGCTAACTGTTGTGGTTTACAAATGACCACATATATCTTTAGTTCAAGGGAATTCTGGAGTACTTCATTTATTTTCTCATAATATGTGAAATAGTAAAAAGTGTGGATCTGGGCTTCACTGCTTACTAAGACTTAGCTTCATCATTTTTTTTGGGAAAAAGTTTATACTTTTCTCAGGGGGCTTGTTTTGTACAGATCAAATACAACATTTTTACATACAGCCACTTAATAAGCTACAGTGTGCTCTTGGTAAAGTAGGATGCACCTAGGGGTTACAGTCTGAGCCCTAGAATTTGTTTAAAGTCCTTGGAGGCTAGAGTTAAGTATACCCTAAAGACTTGGAAGTGAAGAAAATGCTTTGCCCTCAGAGAGTTATCTTGTATGTCCTACATGGAATGAATCATGGCCAACATATAAAAAGTTATTCATAAAGCCAGTATTAATCTCAGTCTATGATTATAGCTTTTTAAATTTTTTAACATAGCTAAAGACAATGTGTGTCCCTTTGAAGTTGCTGAAGTGGCCCAGTGGTAGTCTCTGAGAGGAGGATCAGCATTGGCAGTGCATGAAGAAAGGGAATTTAAATCAGAAATAATTTCTGATATAATCTGAATAATCTGGTTCCATTGTTGACTGAGTGCCAATGGTGAGAAGGATACTTTAGGCCATTTAAAATATCCTCTTTATCAAGTTCTCCTGGTTTTGGTTCTTGACTCCAAGCACAGCTCTGACAAGGAATATAGCTGACTGTATCATATTTTTCTTAATTGTACTTATTGTAAATTAATAATTAGCCACTCTTATACATCTTATGTACTTGGTGTTTGCTAGTGCTGCCATAGCAAATACTACAGAGTGGGTGGCTTGAAAAACAGATATTTATTTCTAACAGTTCTGGAGGCTGGAAAGTTCAAAATCAAGGTGCTGGCAAATTCAGTTTCTGGTGAGGGCTCTCTCCCTAGCTTGTAGATGACTGCCTTCTTGCTCTGTCCTCACATGGTCTTTCCTTGCTGTATGCATGTGGGAAGAGAGAGAGAGTGAGCTCTCTGGTGTCTCTTCTTATAAGACCATTAATTCTATCAGATCAGGGCTCCACCCTGTGACCTCTTTTAACCTTAATTACCTCCTTAGAGGCCCCATCACCAAATACAACCACACATGAATTTTGGAGTACACAAGCTTGGTTACCCTGTATCTGCCTCTGAGATGTGGTCCCCCTTACCCTTTTTTGGTCAAATCTCATTTTGGGGACATGTATTGTGATGGGTCAACTATGGTGGCAAACTCACTAAGAATGTCATCCTAAGTTCATTGGGAGCTATCCTGCATTACTTGTGGCATACCTGGATTTGTATGGCTGAAAGAGCTAGCACATATAAATATTTCTATAGTTTTAGTCCTTTACTCTGGCACTTCTAGCTCTATGGACTTGACTCTTTCTATGTAAAATGGCAGTAATAATGGTTGCTCCACAAAGTTGTTATTGATCATGATTGTTTAAGGGAAAATATGTTTTGAACCATAAAGATGGAAAGATTAGTTATTTTTTATAAAGATGTATAGTGTTATTATTATTTGAAAATCTTAAGGACTTGAACCCAGATCTTCTAATTCCAAGTTTAAGACTCTGTAAGTGGCCAAACATGTCCATTTTCCAAAGATAATTGTAATTCTATATGGACAAGCACTCTGCAGAAAATTTTAGCAAGTTTTATTTGCACTATCTCATGCAAATAAACCAAAATGCCGTGCTTTGTTTTGTGAATTATCTATTTAAATTCAGCTGCTGGTGGTTGGTGCACAAAATAAAAGATATTGCTTACTGTTATGCCTAGAGCTTAGAGAAGAATAATCTAAGACTGAAAAAAATATATATCTCAGCCCAGCAACTTCATGTATTACATATTGAGAAGTATGTAAAATGTTAAGGAAACATCCCATATTGGCTTAGCAGCTGGTATTTTTATACAGAAAAAAGTTGATTTAAGTTAATATCTAAGGCTAAATGGAGATGGGGAGGAAAGCAGAGGAAAGCTTTGGATTTTTAAAGGAGTAGGAAAGTTATTCGTTACACTGCTTCAGGGATAAAAAGGAGGAAAGGAGTAGAGAGGTAGATGGAGGGACAGTGAAAGAGATTATATAAAAAAAAAATACCATGATGATGCTAATTGTGTTTTGTAGGAATATTGATGCCGCCTTTTTTCCTCTTCTAAATGTGCTACCTTAAATTACTAGGGACCTTTAGCTTTTTTTGTTCTACAAAAGCATAGGAGCTCAGATTTGGAGCATTTGCTCAGACTGACTATTGCTTTGTGGTGTCTGCTCTAGGTGGGAAATATTCAATCCTACAGAGTTTAGTCTGATAACTTAGAAAACAGAGCTAAATTCCTGTTTGAAAAGATTTACTTACAGTGTTCTGTGTTGTGAAGTCATACCTCTAGGGTCTCTCCTGTGGCCATAACCCTGGACCAGCCAAGAACCATGGAGAAGAGGGACACAGGGCTAATGAGTCCTGATTGTGCATATGTGTAGGTTAAAATTAAAAAATATTTTACTAATCTGTTAGTCATCTGAAATAATGAGGCTTTGGAGCTTAAACTCTCCATGCTTTATAATTTTTTAAAAAATTGATATTTCAGTGTGGTTAGTCTTGTAAAAGCAAGGATTGATTTAATATAAGAGGACATCTTTAATAATTGTATGTAATATAATCAGATCTTTGACTTTGGCGCTTCTAAAGTTTGTAAAATTTAAACTACCTAAAATTACAGCAGTGTTATAGTCTTCGTTTAGGATTATAGTAATGTAAATTAATACATATAACCCTCTGTTTTGTATGCATGTTATCTTTTAATATATAATGAAAATATTTAGGTAATAAATATTAAGGTCAAGACAAAGTCATATAATCTTAATTCATCTAATGGCTGCCTCTTGTTCCCCATTTATTCCATTTTTAAAGTAGTTTACAAATGAAAAAAATCAATGTTAATGCCTTGGCATTAAACTCCGTTTCTTAGAAATCAGGAAATTCCTAAGTTATGCTTCCTCTAGCAACCATATTTCAACATTATTTCTGTGAGTACAGTAATTTTCAATTTTCCTGTTATCCCTTTAAAATGTTATATAAGCCAAGTTAAGCAAGTTAATATTAGAGTAGGAGTATAAACTTTGGAATTTCCTGACTTTTAACAATTTAACTGTCTACTTTGCTTTGGTGGGCTGGATCATGCAATTTAATTTATATAGTTAGTATAAATATATTTATATTCAAAGAGGTAATGGTTATTTTCAGCCATCACATTATGAAAAGCTTTTAAAAAAGATTAATTTTGATCCTGTCTGCAGGTTGAGATACTTGGTGTATACCCTTTTGGTAACTTTCAATTTCCGTCTCTCTGGCAATGATCAGAAATCATTCCAAAAGTTCTGGTCAGTTCTTTGTTTTCAGTAGAAGAGTTATAGTTTCATAAATCATCTATCTTCTCTAGATATATTAGAGAAATACAAATAGAATTGCATGTGCTAACTGAAGAAGCCAAAGCATTGGGTAATAGCTTCCTCATTGATACATTTTTGAACTTTTTTTTTCTGGAACAAGGACAGTCAGAACACAAGTAATATGGATTCAACCATTCATTTCTTCATTCAACAAACATCTGTTGAAAGCATACCATGTGCCAGGTACTTCCAGGTATTAGGGATATAGTAGTAATCAAAGCAAAGTCCCTGCCCACTTAGAACATTCATTTTAGCAAGTGGAAAGAGAACATAAACAGATTGAATAAGTGTATACTCTAACAGGTTGTGATAAGTGCTATGGAGGAAAACTAAGTGGAGTGTGGAGACAACAAGTAATAACAGGGTACTATTTTAGATTGGGTGGTTAGGGAAGGCCTTTCTTTCTGATAAGATAATATATCACTGGAGACCTGAAAGAGTTGTGCATATTTTGAGGAAAAACAATCCAGTGAGCAGGAACAGCAAGTGCAAGGCTCTGAGATGGAAGTGTGCTTGCAATATTTTCAAACTAGCAAGGAGTATATGTAGAAAGAGAGTTTCAGATGGTAAGATGAGAGTAATAATAGGAGTATGGGAACATGAATCCTGTAGTGCCTTATAGACCTTGGTAATGACTTTGGATTTTACCCTGAGTGGAGGATTTTGAGCAGAAGAGATACATGATCTGAATTATAGCCTATAGGGGTCACTATGGCTACTGTACAGAGAAGAGATTGCAGGGGAGCAATGGTATAACCAATGAGTAGGTTATTACAATAATTTAGTCAAGAGGTGATAGTGGCTTAGACCATAATGATGGTGGTGGAGGTAGTGAAAGGGAGGTTCTGAAATACTTTGAAGGTAAAGACAGTAGGATTTGTTAGATGTAAAGTGTGAAAGAGAGTGAGTCATTAAATATGACTCCAAAGTTTAGTTGGATAACTGATGTCTGTCTTACTTGTGTAAAGTTGTGTTTATAGAAACCCTTTTCCAACTATTCTGGGTTCCCCCTGGATAGTAGCCACTCTGACTCAGTGTGTTTATCAGAGCTAGCAATTGTCCTTTAAGTCTGTTAATGTCCCATTTTAACGTCTGTGTAAAGAAATGGTTAACTTCTAAATGTTTACTAAAAGTTTGAATCTCTTTTAAACAATTTAAAATAGTGGATTAACTTTTTTCTTCTTTTAAATAATTGTACCTTATGGCAGATATAATGTAATACAGCTTGCTAAGAGATATGGAGAACCAGTTTGCTGGTTCTGTTTCGTTCATTTTGGTCTCTCAGAGCTATTTCTTTCACTTCCTTAAGGCCTCTTCCTTTGTACATGGTGAGAGACAGGGGTCTCATTTCATTCTTCTGCATACGGTTATCCAGTTTTCCCAGCACCATTTATTGAAGAGACTGTACTTTCCTCATTGTATGTTCTTGGTTCCTCTCTTGAAAATTAGTTGGCTGTAAATGTGTGGATTTATATCTTTGCCCTCTATTCTATATATACCACATTTTCTTTGTCTGCTCGTTAATTGATGGGCACTTAGGTTGATTCCACATCTCTGCAATTGTGAATTGTGCTGTGCTAGCCATTTGGGTGCAGGTGTCTTTTTTATAAAATGACTTTTTTTTCATTTGGATAGATACCCAGCAGTGGGATTGTTGGATTGAATGGTAGGTCTACATTTATTTCCTTGAGGAATCTCCATACTGTTTTCCATAGAGGTTGTACTAATTTGCAGTGCTACCAACAGTGTATAAGCGTTCCTTTCTTTCTGCATCCATGCCAGCATCTATTGTTTTTTTACTTTTTCATAGTGACCATTCTGATAGGGGTAAGTTGGTATCTCAGTGTAGCTTTAATTTACATTTCCCTGATGATTAGTGATACTGAACATTTTTTCGTATGTTTCTTGGCCATTTGTCTATTTTCTTTTGAAAAACTTCTGTTAATGTCTTTTGCCCACTTTTTGATGGGATTATTTGAGCCTGAATAGCCAAAGCAGTCTTAAACAAAAAGAACACAGCTGTAGGCATCATATTACCTGACCTCAAATTATACTCCAAGGCTATAGTAACCAACCAGCATAGTACTGGTATAAAAGTAGAGACATAGACCAATGGAACAGAATAGAGAACCCAGAAATAAAACCATCAACCTACAACCAACTGATCTTCGACAAAGCAGACAAGACACAATGTTGGGAAAAGAAACCCTATTCAATAAATGGTGCTGGGAAAACTGGATAGCCAATTGAGAAGAATGAAACAGGACTCCTATGTCTTGCCATATACAGAAATTAATTCAAGATGGATAAAAGACTTAAATGTAAGGCATGAAATATAGGAAAAACTCTTCTAGACATTGGCCTAGGCAAAGAATTTATGACTAAGACCCCAAAGGCAAATTCAGCAACTACAAAAATAAATAAATGGGACTTAATTAAATTAAAAACTTCTGCACAGAGAAGGAAATAATCAGCAGAGTGGATAGACATCCTACAGAATGGGAGAAAATATTCACAAACTATACATCTGACAAAGGATTAATATCCAGAATCTACAAAGAACTGATTTTGATTTTATGAAGTACCCAGAGTAGTCAAATTTATAGAGACAGATTCATGGTTGCTAGGGGCTGGGGGGAATAAAGAATGGGGAGTTATTGTTTAATAGGGTACAGAGTTTCAATTGGGGAAGATGAAAAAATTCTGGAGATGGATGATGGTGATGGTTGCACAACAGTATTAATGTTTTTGATGCCATAAAACTGTATACTTAAAAATGGTTAAATTTTATGTTATATGTATTTTACCACAATGAAAAACAAGAAGAAGAAAGAAAAATGGGTTTGAAAGCATGAAAGCAGGTTTTTCTGAGTTTGGATCTCACCTTGACCTTGTTGGCTTTCTGGACTTATTCACTATTCTACTCTAGGCTTTAACAGGTAGAATCTGAAGCATTTAACCTAACGTTCACTGAGATGGGAGTTTGCTAGTATTATTCTGTGGTCTTTAATTTTGTATTTTCTCATCTCTAAGTACTTAAGCTCATATTATTAATGGTTATTTCCCTGTAATTTTTTACTTTATTATATACATATCAGATTCTTATTTTAAAGTCTTAAATTCTATGTTTTTTGGTGTTGAGGTCCTCCTATAAGGTTGCACTCTTAATATATGGTAGACTTTCATTTCCTTATTTTATCTTTTTTAATTTCCTAGTTATTGGTTCTCATATTCTTTGCAAGTAATAACTCGAGTTAATTTAAAGATCCAGTAGGCTGTGATCATACCTTCTCTAACAAGGTCTGAACTCCACTTAGTCTTTCCCTGTTTGCCCAAGCCTTCCTCAATGCTAGATGACCATTTCATTTTGAACATGCTTCTATTTATGTATCTTTCATTCCACTATGGAGGTGAGGTTTGCTACCTTATTCATCTTTTTACTCCTGGTATTTAGTGTACTCTACAGCACATAGTGAGTGCCCAATAAATATCTGTTATCTGCATGAATAAACATTCATTCTTGGCTTTAGTATTTTTTTACTTGGATAATCTGATTTTCTTGGATAATCTGAATTTACGAAGGTATGGTTCAGAATGATATACACTATGATTGGGAGTTATTGGGGCTCTGTGTGTTCTATGCCTGTAAAAGAAATAATACATTAATTTCTATAATTCTTCCATTTTCCTAATGCTTGTATATATTGCTGTGTGATAGGTAGAGCAAGTAAGAGATAAGGAAAGTAAGGTGAAAATGAGCCAAATGTTTAAATGAATGATGGAGTTGAAATTAGAAACCTCTTCATTTTGGATTGTCTTCCTTTATTCTTTCTACTATTATAAGATCAAGTAGACAAATACTTACTGAGTCCCTACAATGTAACCAAAATTGTATTAGACCTGTGATTCTATATTCTCTTCCACCTCTGAGATTCTGTGATTAATTACTAAGATGTAAGCCTTAAATAAAACTTATTTTAAAATTGTTCTAAGGTACCTTGGTGATTATGTTAAATATTTGAACTTATTACAAAATTATTATAAAATCATCACATACTAAATAAAATACAATAAAAGTATGAATTCAAGTAAACAGTATGCTGCACCCCTTGAGGATATTAAAAATATATCTTGTATATGCACTTACATGTGTGTATATTTATAATTTTTTAAATTGGCACATAACTGTAATATGGGTAATGATGCCCCCTTTTTGAGTTCCTGTCTGAAAATGTTCACCATTCTAATTCCTAAGAAGCACTGAAAATTATAGTACCAGGAAGTATAGTCTCTTTGGCAAAGTTTACTCTCCAGCCTAGATAAGGCTTTTTACCTTTGACTCTGCTTTTCTCAGTAGCCTTAAGGAAAATTGGTTTGATAATAAGGTTTTAACGTAAAGTTCGATGCCCTAATATATTCTCAGGAGTGTTTAGCTGGTAGTTGATGAAAACAGCCAAAAGAATGTATTCATATAAACATCTTCCATCCCAGAGTTAGAAAATATAACATTGTACACTTTAATTATACAGTTGTATTAGATGTATGTTATTCAATAATGTACCTGGACCAGAGACTTATGGATTTCAGATACTCTATGTTAAAGGGAGACAAAATAAGCATGTTTTTAAATGTAATGCATAATGCTGCTGACCCCACCTTTATTCATGTAATTTTATGATTCCATGACCAAAATAAAACAGCTGAAAGAGAACCACTATGTTATCAAACACTATGCCGTACTTTGCTGAGTTTACAAAAGCATAAAACATATATAATTTTTATCTGCAAAAAGTTTGTAACCTAGTAAAGATTAAATACACATAAAACTCTTAATGTATGACTAAGTGATAAAGTATTAAGACAATAAGTGTTCTAGGAGTTAAAGGATTTTAAAACAAAGAGATTTTAGAGATAATCTAATTCAATATCTCATTTTACTGATGAGGAAACAGTCTGGACTGCCAGACTTCTTGTTACCTCAAAAATCTACCTATAATAACACTATTGGATAATGTCAGAACCAGACTTAGAACTCTGGTTTTCTGACTTTAGCCTACTACTCTTCCCATTTGTAAATACCTTGAGCCTGTATGAAGTGGGCTTGATTCAAGGCCTATAAAGGAAGTGAGACATTGAAAAGAATGGGTAGATGGTAGGGAGAAGAGCTGGTGTTCCTCGATGAAGGGAGCAATATGGAAGTGCAGAAGACCTGGAGAACAATCAGAGTAGAAGGCACATAGTAGGAATTAAGTTTAGTTAGTAACCTGGGCTTGAATTAAGGAGGTCCTTGCAAACCAGGTCATTTCTATGTGGTAGGCACTGGGATGCTTTATAGTTTTCTTGAGCAAAATTACTTGATAAAAATTGTATCAATTTTATCAATTGGAAGATCAGTCTGTGTTGATGAGCCTGAAAAATTGAAGTAAAGCAATACCAAGGGCAGGAAGAGGTGGTAGTAGTAGCAATAAAGTAGAATATTTAAATCCACAAGACATTTCTTGGGGGGAAAAATGACTGGACTAGGGTGGCAGTTTTATATAGAGAATGAAGGGAAGAAGAGTATAGAAGAATGGTATTTCCATGGACAGAAATAAAACAACTTGGAAGGAGGGCTAGGATGAATTGAGTTTTTTGTGTGAAATTAAGATTGAAGTTGTAAAGGATTTTGGAAATCATCTAACCCATGCTGAGTTTGGGGGTAATATTAGGTCGTCCAACTGAATATATCCCTTGGGGATTTGGAAATACAGCACTGAAGTGAAAGGGCCAAAGTAAAGATTTTTGGAATCTTATCTACATGATCATGTTGCAATTGTCAGGCAGGGTATTTGCGCTTACTAAAGGAATAGGGGTAGAAAAAGAGTAGTGGATGCAGTCTGGGAAATGTAACCTGTAATTGAAAAGGAAAAGGAGAAGTAGAGGAACTAAAAAGGAGACAGAAAGAATTAAAAATTTAAGTGTGGTAGGAGAATAGTTCAGAGCACTATGGACTTTGGTCCCAGACAGACTTAGGATGGAGACCATCCTCTACTTCCAGTTAGCTTTGTTACATTAGATAAGTTATGTCTTTTTAATACTTGATTTTTTCATATGTAGAATGGCATAGTAATAATACCTATACTTTAGGTTAAGGGTTACGGTGAGCCTTAAGCCAGGAAAGAGCTTAGCTCAGTGTTTGATACATAGGTACAGTCAATAAACAAGATAAATAGGGCCATAAAGTCTACAAAGAATAAAGAAATGTCACTGGCACTGAAAAACAAAGAAATTAATAGATAAGCTCAGGAAGATGGGCTTTGGGTAAAGTACTGTAATAGAGTCATAATGCAGTTAAATTAGATGCATGTTTATATGCAGGTTGTGCAGTGATGAGTTAGCTTTGAAGTAGAATTAAGTAGATTCCAATTAAAAGAATAAGAACTGCGGAAGCTTTTATTGTTCTTGATATTAAAAGGATTACTACTAAGTGTTAAGGAAGGCTTACTGTAAAATACAGGATTTTAGATCTTCATTTGAGTTTCCCAGATCTTTGGACAGTCAATAATGAAGTTTTTGAATTTAGGGTTAATAATCAGTTATACCTATTGTACACACTTAGAGACTATATAATTTCAGTTATATGTGTAAACATTTTTGAGTGGAATGCTACTTATATCCAGGCTTACAAAACCCACAATGGATGTTGTTTAAAACTAGGTTGCAGTAATATACATGAATTTTTTTGTCAGTGCTCCATTGCTTAGAATGCATTTTTAAATCTGTTCACCAGATTACCTCTCCAATTAGGTTATTCATTTATCTTTTGTTTAGGTCCTAGGCCACTGAAATAGAGTAATATGAGAAATGGGTATTTTTTCCAATTCCATTTTTTCCTGTATTAATCTTAGAATAATGGATTTACTTCTCATACACAATTCTGATGGTACCTTATATTTTTAAAAATACTTGCCTAGAGAATGTAATCTATTGTGAAATTTTCTACTAGCAATTGATTCATGAATGCTTAAGAAATCATTAACATTTATATTTTTGTGGCCTTTCATCTTAAAGTTCATTTGACAAACAAATGTAGTAAAACCAAAATAAATTTTTTTTTAAGATTTCCTGGCTAAAAATTGAAATTTTAAAATGATTTTTATAAAATCAACTTTTTTGACATAGAATCATTTAGGGGAATTATGTAGGTTGTAGTACCATGTCAGCTACTGACTACATTTTTATCCTTGTCATTTTAAAGAATTTTTTTGTTGTAATTTTTAGGAGAAAATGAAGAAATGTTTATTTTAAAAAATCTTTATTATTTTTGCCATGCCTCCATTTTAGTTACAAATCTATTTTATTTTTCCAGTATGCTTCTCTGTTGGATTAAATTAAGATCTGTGGAAGTAGTATGTGGGTGTCTGGTATGCCTATGGGATGTTTGTTTACCAATGTCCTTGTTATTGACCAAGATTATGCTATGTATCTCCCATCTTCTGAAGTTGTATGAAATAGAAATACAAAGTAAGTTAAAACTAAGCTAGTGATTCACAACTAATGTGAAAGAAATTAGCAGAAGTCAGAGTAGTTTAAATCTATGTACATTATTGCTACTGAGTTTTCTGATTCACATATTTTAAAAAGTATAAAACATAGTTAATCATAGATATTTACATAAAGAAAGAAGGAAATAATAATAGGAAGTCTGTTCAGTTGAATTCAACAAATATGTTTAGAGAACCATCATTTTGAAATAGTACTGTTATCCTGATGCTGCTAGTCCAGGGACCACACTTTGAGGACCACTATTATAGATCATGGTAGAACCATTTGACATAATCAGGAGGAAAATGAAAAGAAAGATTTTTTAATTTAAGAAAGCACTCTTTAGCTTCTAGCATCATGGTCTTGCTTACCACAGTGTAGTAGTTATAAAACTGGCCAGCATCTCAGCATTTCTTCACCTAAACTTTCTAGTGTATTCGTTTCACTTATTCAGTAAAAGTATTTACTAAACATCTAATATGTGCCAGGCATATTTAGAACTGGAGATAAAGATTAAGACAGACATAGCTCCTGCCCTCATGGAGTTTACATTCTCTTAGGGGACATATATAGACAAAAACAGGTAAGCAGCCAAATTTTATAGTTGCCAGTTGAAATATGTCATATGAAGGACACAGACAAGGAGATTGATATGATCAGAGAGCAAACTATCTTAGGTTTGGTGATCTCTGAAGAGATAAGATTGAAGTTGAGACTCACAGAAAAGCAGCAACTAGGTCTGTTGAGAGGAGAGTAGAACATTATTTTAGCAGAGACAATTGAATGTACATAGGCCCTGAGGTAGGAAAAAGTTTGCTTAGTCTAGGACCTGAAAGTATACTAGCCTATTAGTAAAGTTATGGATGGAAGACAGTGAGGGAGGTTAGGGAGAAAGAGGAGAGAAATTAAGAATAATCAATAGGTTTCTGGTTTATGTAAATGAATTAATGGTAATATTGTTTTCTGAAATGGGAAAGAGTTGTGTGTATATAGGGTCAGTGGGAGCTTGGCTGTGTTTTGATAGAGTTTGGGCAAAGAAAAGGTCTGTTGAGGTGATTAAAATTGTTGCTACATTAAAGTAAGAATCCACAGAGAAGAAACTTCAATTATTACTGAGAAATTTAGAATATTCCTGAGATAGTAATAAAATTTAGGTAAACAAAGTAGTAGTCTGGAGAAAACACCAAGATTAGCAAGGATTAAAAGGAAAGCAATCCATTTTGGGGGGTTTAAAGGAATGTTGACATTTACAAAGATTAAAAAATTGGAAAGCCAAGTAAAAAGGGATTAAAATTCTAGCCAAGTGGACAAAGGCAGATTGTCCAGAAGGTAAGTGAAAATGGTAAATTGATATATAACCATAAAGAGATTGTTGATGAGAAAGGACATTGGCTCACCAGAAAAGATACAAATAAATTAGTTACCATGGGCATACAATATCAGACATTATAGCTGAAATATGAAATGTTAGTATTAATAAGGGAGACTAACTGGACAATGCCAGAATTGAAAGAAAAAGCAGTTTCTGAAGAATCTAAAACCTAAAGATCTTAGCAAACTCTTTGAGAAAAAATTTAAATGCCTAAAGTAGTTTTGAAAAATCTGGGTTTAGCTAGCTCATGCCTTAGAATTTCAACGATTACATAGAATGTTAACTCTAAAATGAAAGTCAATCTTGTTTCTATTTTTAACGTGATATTTTCCAGTTCTTCAAGGAACTATTAGAAGGACTTAAATAATGTGTATCCTTATGAAAGTGAATTATAGGTCTCCTTGAGATTAATAAAGGTACAGACTTTCTGAGTAATATTTAATTTAAACTCGTGACTTTCTTTGTGTTCTAAGAGAGTGCTGTTTCTATACATCTGAAAGAGACCATTTCTGTTTCATTCACCAGTATATTTACTGCACTTAGCATACTGCCAGCCATGTAGTAAGTATTTAATAAATACTTGTTGAATTAATGTATGAATATAAATTTTATGTTTAGTTTTGGGTTATCTGGAAAGCTGATATTTACAAAGCAGTTCTTTTGTGGTGGCCTAGGAGATAACACTATGACGATATCAAGTATGTATGATAGCAGGCTATACCTGAATAGGATTAGTGCTTATCAGAAATGGGTAAGATGTTTTTGAGATTACATGTTTCCATGCATTGCAGAGCATACTGGTGTTATCTCAAACCAAATATAAATTACTTTTAGATTTTGTGTGGATTTTAATTATTTCAATCATTCTCCTGTTTAAGATTAATAATCACAGTTGATGATGTTGTTCCTAAATTCCAAATTATAAATTATTCAGTTCATGATGCTCTTGGGAACAAATGTTATCAATTATTATTGAAGGAAGATTTATGGGTCTCAGATGAGATATTTTCCTTGGATTTATTTCTGGAAGTCCAATAGATATACTTATTACTGTACTCACATGTAGAAAAGTAACAGACATATCTATCTGGCCCATAGTTCTTTATTTTTTTAATCTAACATGTCCTTTTGTATTCATTCCCTAATTACGTATCTGTATTTTCTTTATTTTTCTTAATTATGTACCTGACTCTTATTTTTTTCTGAAGCTCTTGATTAAAATCAGCTTTCTATAATAATTTGAATTGATTTGGGTTCCTTTTTCTTATGATCCTGTTATTCAGTGATTATTTTCTCAAATATTTGTTGCCATGACCTTTGTTACTTACGTATCGACACATTTTAGTGGTTGTAGTTTCACCTCCAGCCAGCTTTTCTGGGTTAATAATACTGGTAACACTAACTCCTAGGGTAGAATCTCATCAATTATGTAGGTGTAGAATTAGGATATAATGAACACCAAGCCTAAAAAAGCAACATCAGTTTTTACTCCAGTAGCATGGGGAGTATAATTTTTTACCAAAAGAAAACAGATTGAGCAGAGATCTGTTAGAATGACTATGTTATGCACTATTACTCTAAGACAGTTACATGGTAATTTTTAAGGGTTGAGCTATTTTTAATAGTATGTGTGAGAAAACATTTTTTGGGCTTTTAGCCAGAGGATTATACAAGTGGTAATAGAAGAACAGTGCGTAACACTTACGAACTTGGAGGCAATGTGATAGAATCGACTTTGCAGCTTTGGGATCAGCTTTGAATCCTGACCCCTTCACTTATTAACTTTGTGACGGTGGGCAAGTTACTGGACCACTCTGGGCTTCAACTTCCTGTTTTGCAAAATGAGAATACCGTGACTTCCTGACAAGAATTTTGAAAGAATAGAATGTAATTACATACACAAAATGCCTAATGAAAGTTTTGGCACAGATAGGTTTTTCCCTGAAGACAAACAGGTCCTACTGCTAAGTATAGAAAGGAAGATATGAATAAAGTTTCTTCATTATTTGCTAGAGCTGTGTGCCCATAGATCTCTATATTGTCTCAACCTAAGTGATCCTCAGTGATCCCAGCTAAGATGTGTGTAGAAAAGCATGGAATTTTTACTTTTTTGTTCAGTTTGAACAAAAGGTCAATTTGTGCTCTTAGGTCCTAGGTGTGTACTAGATGTAAGTATGTGGGAAGGACAAGGGCAAGTAAAGGGAGTTTAACAGGACCCCGGGTCCTACTTCTAGCAGAGCAGCTACACTAATCTCTTTTACCATTTGTATTTCTATGTAAGATACTGATTGAACAAAGGGGTCTGGGTATTACAAAAAGAGCTTGATAAACCAAAAGCAGGCCCAAGCAGTCTATTCCTTGGCTTCCCTTTCAGGTCCCACCCTGCTTTCTCCTTGGCCTTTTAAAGTTTGTGGGAATGAGTAAGGGGCAGAATGGGAGAGTGGGGAGGAATTCCAGTCTGTCTTACTGCATGGAGTTCTCAGAGAGCAAAGCATAACAAAAGGACAAAGGTCCTATGCAAAGAGGAGGTCCTATGCACTCCTGGTGGAAGAGTTCCTTGACCTCCTTAGCTCTAGCATTAATCTCTACACATACAGAGCCACATTTTGAGCCATCTTCAGAAATTTTCCAACTGCTAAATAACAAATACAGACATCTTGCCTCTGATTACTTCCGTCTGTCTGTCTTCACTGTGATCTCTTTATTAGACCCTTCCTGTTTTCATTATCTTCTTATTTATCTTAGACTCTGATCCATCACTTTACTCTCTTTTCTGAGTCCACAAGTTCTTTTTCCACTAGTCCTCCCTGTACCCACCAGCAAGAACTCTAACTCGGGAATCTTGTCTGACTTCACTCTGCCATCAAGCATTGTTGGAGAAAATAACACATTGGCCTGATTAATGACTTATAATTTCCTGAGATCTGGGTTCCATCCCTTTTAGTCATCTGAGGGATTTCTCTCTCCTCCATCTTCAGTCTCTTTCTCCCTTTTGGCCTCTTACCATCAACATCTAAACATGCTCAAATGAATCTGAGAATCAAATGAAAATATCAGATGAATCAATCTGTTTCAGCTACAACTCTCTTTTTCACCTCACAGCCAAACTTTTTAAACAAAATGTTTATTTTCATGATCTTTAGCCCACTCTAATATAGGTTCTGCTCCCATTACCAAAACTGCTTTTACAGATTTGTTCCACTTCCCCACTTAATGTTTAATAGCTTTCCCATTACCTTATGATAGTCTCATATCCCTAACTAAATATTCATACCATTCTACTTGCTAGCTATGAGCACTTCCTTGATTTCATCAAATATAGTTAGTTTTCTCCTCCTCTCTGGGTTTTTGTAGGTTCTATTAATTTACCTTAAGAATACTCTCCTCAATCCTCAACTCCTCCCACTTACTGTTCAGTTACCAAATGTCATCTCTTGAAGGAGGTTTTCCCTGACCTGACCTGGCTGAATCCTCCAACTTTATACCTCCTCTTCTCAGCACTTGTCACATTTGTAATAATTGATTTAGTGTTTCTCTTCCCATGTCTTTTAATGTTAGCTTCTAGAGAGGAGGGACCTCACTGGTTATAGGGCCTGATACTTGTAAGGGGCTCAAGAAATATTTGTTGAAGAAATGACTGAATAAATTAACAACTTTATCCTTTCCTAGTTTATAGTACATCATTTGTATCTTTAACTTTATCAGAGTTTTTCTTTGGCAGTTTAATGAACTTTAACTGGAGATAAAACTATATTAGTTCTTCCCCTAGCAGTGCAGATAATAGTGCATAATAGCTGCATAGCATATATAATTTTTCCTTTATTGTCCTCTGCTTTTTTCTTTAAAAATAGCTAGAAATATGTAATAATTTCAAATATTTATTAGGAAGTTGAATATTTTGTTTCTTATGGCATTTTGAGTTAATCAGATCACATTTTTGAGTACTATTCAGTGTGTATTCTAAAGTGAAACACTAAAATATAAAGAAATGATTCAATTTTCTAAAAAACATAACAAGAAATTTTAAAATACTGTAGTAGTACATGTGTTCAAAAGAAGCCTCAGAAATTCTGTTTTCTACCTGAATATATTTGGCGCTTCTCAGCTCATAATGCTCTAGTAAATGTTATTAAACTTTTTTAATTAAGAATTATTTGACAGCTAAAAGTACAGCTAAAAATATATGATAATGAACATACAAAGGAACAGATAGCAGTGACAGTGTATTCCTTTTGCAGACTTCTCCTTTATACGCAAAATAATAATAGTATATGAATTTAAGTACAATTGAATGTTACACATACATACAGAGATTGTTACCATATTTTATGCACTGGTAAATAGTGTTACAGTTGGATTTCAAAGATATTTTAGTGTTTAGAAATAACATTTATATTAATTACATAGCTACTTTATTGATGTTAAAAGAAAACTTTTCAGCAACTTATCCACATGTAGATATGACAGAAGAGTGACTGAATTTGGGCTACTACTGTGAAGTAGATTCAATAATTTATAAATTAATGTATTAACATTTACATATAAATACATTCCTAGCATATTCTAATTCAAGTAAACAATAGGAATGTGGAAATTAATGTAGTTTGTGTTTAACTGAGTTGAGAAAACAGTGTAGTAATTAAATTCTTTTTTTTTTAACAAAGCTTTTTTATAAATAAAATTTCTAGATTCCAAGTATTTGTACTTTAATTAAAACAACTGTATATTATAAGCAGTATTTTCCTTTTAAATACTTCCTTTATATCTTATACTTTACTTTCTTTAAATTATAGCCCTATGTCTTGAATATAATTCTATCAGAGTAATAATAGACTTCACCCTGCAATCACATAAGCAGTTTGGTAATATAGGAGCCAAGGGACAGCTTTTCCCCTCCAAATACATAGATCCAGGGTCTGGACAGGAATCTTAGTATTGAGTACATGTGGTGTTTGTTTTTCCATTCTTGCGATACTTCACTAAGAAGAATGGCCTCCAGTTCCATTCAGGTTGTTACAAAAGATACTATATCACCATTTTTTTTTTTAATGGCTGAGTGGTACTCCATGGTATACATATATCACAATTTATTAATCCACTAATCTATTGATGGACATTTGGGTTGATTCCACATCTTTGCAATTGTGGATTGTGCTGCTATAAACATTTGAGTGCAATGTTTTTCTGATAAAATGTCTTTTTTTCCTTTGAGTAAATACCTAGTACTGGGATTGCTGGATCAACTGGTAGGTCTGCTTTTAGTTCTTTGAGGTCTCTCCATACTACTTTCCATAGAGGTTGTACTAGTTTGCAGTCCCACCAACAGTATGTGAGTGTACCTTTCTCTCTGCATCCTTGCGAGCATCTGTTGTTTTGGGACTTTTTGATAAAAGTCATTCTCACTGGAGTTAAGTGATATCTCATTGTGGCTTTGATTTGCATTTCCTTGATGTATTTTTTCATGTGTTTGTTGGCCAATAGTCTATCATCTTTTGGAAAGTTTCTGTGCATTTCTTTTGCCCACTTTTTAATGGGTTATTTGATATTTTTCTTGCTGATTTGGCTTGAGTTCTTCGTAGATTCTGGTTATCAGCCCTTTATTGGATGTGTAGCATACAAATATTTTCTCCCATTCTGTAGATTGTCTATTTGCTCTATTGATTATGTCCTTCACTGTGCAGAAGCTTTTTAATTTGTTCAGGTCCCATTTATTTATTTTTGTTGTTGCTGTGTTTACTTTTGGGGTCTTCTTCATAAATTCTCTGCCTAGGCTGGTATCTATAAGAGCTTTTCCAACATTTTCTTCTAGAATTCTTATAGTTTCATGCCTTAGGTTTAAGTCTGTTATCCATTGTGAATTAATTTTTGTGAGAGGTGAGAGGTGTGAATCCTGTTTCAGCCTTCTACATGTGGCTATCCAATTTTCCCAGCACCATTTATTGAATAGGGATTCTTTTCCCCAGTGTATGTTTTTGTCTACTTTGTCAAAGATCAGATGGCAATATGAGGATGGATTAATAACTGTGTTCTCTGCTCTGATCCATAGATCTATATCTCTGTTTTTGTGCCAGTACCATGCTGTTTTGGTTACTACAGCCTTGTGTAGTATAGCTTAAAGCCTGGTAAAATGATGCCTCCCAATTTATTCTTATTACATAGGATTGCATTAGCTATTTGGGGTCTTTTCTGATTCCACATGAAGCACAGAATTATTTTTTCAAGATCTGCAAAAAATAACGTTGGTATTTTACTGGAGATTGCATTGAATCTGTAAATCACTTTGGGTAGTATAGACGTTTTAACAATGCTGATTCTGCTGATCCATGAGCATGATATGTTTTTCCATCTGTTTACATCCTCTGCAATTTCTTTCCTTGGTGTTTCATAGTTCTCCCTACAGAGGTCTCTCACCTCCTTAGTTAAATATATTCCTAAGTTTTTTTTTCTTTCTTGCTATTGTGAAAGGTATTGTGTCTTTGATTTGATTCTCAGCTTGATTGTTATTGGTATACATGAAAGCTACTGATTTGTGTGCATTGATTTTGTAGCCTGAGACTTTGCTGAATTCATTTATCAATTCCGTGAGTCTCTTGATTGAATCTTTGGGGTTTTCTAAATATAAGATCATCGTCAGCAAAGAGTGATAGTTTGACTTCTTTTTCTCCATTTGTATACCCTTGATTTCCTTCTCTTGTCTGATTGCTCTGGCAAGGACTTCCAGCACTAAGTTGAATAGAAGTGGTGGTAGTGGGCAACCTTGTCTGGTTCCAGTTCTAAGTGGGAATACTTTCAATTTTTCCCCGTTCAGTATGATATTTGCTGTGGGTTTGTTGTATATAGCTTTAGTTATTTAGAGGTATGTCCCATCTATGCCTGTTTTGTTAAAAGTTCTTATCATAAAAGGGTGCTCAATAAAATCTTAGCAAACTGAAGTCAGCTGCACATCAAAAAAAAATTGACCATGACCAAGTGGGCTTCATCCTGGAGATGCAAGGATGGTTCAACATATGCAAATCTATAAATGTAATTCACCGTATAAATAGAAGCAAAAACAAAGACCATATGATCCTCTCAATAGACGCAGAAAAAGCATTTGATGAAATTGATTTTCTTCATTTCCCTTCTTGCTTGTACCACATCTGTGGGTATTAAAATGGATAAATAAAAAACTTCTGAAAGCACTTCCTAGAAAACATGACCTCAAGAGTTTTTGAAGAGCAAACTCTTAGAAACCTGTGTTAGTGAGGATTCTTTTGAGTGCTAGCATTAGAGACCTAACACAAATTAACCTAATCAAAATAGGAAATTTAATGCTTCAAGTAGCTATGATGAAACAAGAAATGAATTTCTAGCCTCAGCCATGGCAGAATCCAGGGGTTCAAGCAGCGCAGTTCTGTCTCTGCATCCTTCGGTTTTGTTTTCCTCTGTGTTGGCTTTATTCTCTGACAGCGTTTCTCCGTGGACTGAGTACGTGTGGTCTATCATTCTTATAGTTCCATATTTCATATAATTATGCGTGACTGTTGTTTTCCCCAGTGGCAATTAGTAATCTCCGAGGGAGAAAAGTATTGGGGAAGGAAGGCCACATGATTCATGAGTTTATCGGAATCACATTAAATGGAGTAGAGATATTTCCAATAAAATAAAGATGCCAGTCAGACAAACATAGATGTCCTCTTAAGTAGAGCTGATCTCCTTCCCACTGCAAGCTGATCTGCTTACTTTTGTTTTACTACTAATATACCATATTGAATTAATTTAGTTAAGTTGCCTTCTTTTTAAAAGATGAAAATACTACTTCTGGCAGGATTGGGTCATTTATATCCAGTATAAATTGATCAGAATGGTGTCTGGTTAATAGGTAGCTGGGATCACTTTTATTGAAGGATTGGAAATTTTGGCTGTGGAAAGGAAATTAGGTTATCTTTAAGCCTGTCAGTGTGGCAAAGTGGTAGACAGCGTGGACTTTGGAAATTATGTGGACCTGGATATGAGTGCTGGGACTCTGCCACTTCTCATCAGTATGGCCTTACGCAAGTCACTTAATTTTTCAAAGCCCAATTTTTTAACCTGTAAAATGAAAATAATAATGCCTATTTCATACAATGATTATGAAAACTAAATGAAGCAAACTATGTGAAGCCTTTATTACAATGCCTAGCACATAGTGGGTGCTACATAAGTGATAGCTGATATTATTACTCCCTCTAATAACGGTAATAATAAACACTGCCCTTTTGCTACCCCTGTTCCCAATGACCCCAGTTACCTAGAATTAAGAGTTCAACAGTGTTCTGTTGTTCAACTAAGAACACATTAAATTAAGGCTCACATAAAATTTTATATACTAGTCTGGAAGTCTTACTACTGTTTATAACATTGGTTCTATGGGGAAGTGGGCTTCAAGTTTTTTTTCAACTTGAAGAAAATATATTATTGTAACATAACTCATTCTTCAGTGAGACTTGCCTCTGTTTGCTGTGTTTTTAAAATTATATCTAGTTCTTTTTATGAGAGGCAGGCAGTCAAGTAAGGGTCAGAATCTGTTGAATAAAATGGTAGAATAAAGTGTATTCTAGCAGAATAAAGTATATTTGCAGAGGCTGCTGACTGCTATAAAAAGTTACATCATGATCGTGTGGCTTTCTTTGGGGGTAGCTTGACTTGGACTAATTAAGCTGCAAATGAAATTTCAAGATTTTTCATTCTGCTTTTGTATTCAGATATTTAGCATTTCTCTTTAAAAGTCCTGTCATAACTTGTAGTCCTTTAGAGTAGTGGGGTGATTGACTCAATATTAGGAAATGTTATTATAGTAAGCAGACAAGAATTCTTCCGAACTTGAGACTGGTCATTATGAAAACTGATCTCAATGAAAGTTACACAGATATGCCAGGATAAACATATACAGCCACATAGAGGGTGGGCAAGTTTTATTAATAATAGACAGTACAGATGAATATTTTAAAGGCTATTCATATTCAGAGAGTTTAGAGTAATTGTATTGATACATATTTGAAAAAGTTATTTGCCACTTTCAACTGTTATCAATAAGTTCATGAATGAATAATCTTAGACACACAGAGCTATAATATGACTTCTAATATAAAAAAGTTAAGCTAAATCTGTTAGCACTCCTATTACTGCTTTAGTGAGTATAGGTGATTATCACATGACATTAAAGAGGGTTATGGAATTGGTATTATACTGGTTTACTTTTTTCTTAAATTATTTCAAAATTTTATGGGGGTACAAACGTTTAGATTACATATATTGCCTTTGCACTGCCTGAGTCAGAGCTACAAGTGTGCCCATCCTAGACAATGTGCACCACACCTATTAGGTGTGCCTTTACTCATCCCCTCTTGCCCAACACACAATGAATGTTACTTTCATATGTGCACTTAAGTGTTGATCAATTAGTACCAATTTGATGGTGAGTATATGTGGTGCTTGTTTTTCCATTCTTGTGATACTTCACTTAGGAGAATGGGCTCCAGCTCCATCAGGATAACACAAGGGGTGTTAGTTTACCGTTGTTTTTTGTGGCTGAGTAGTACTCGATGGTATAAAGTTTACTGTTTATGGCTATAGATGTGCATGCTTATATTCAAACATCCATCATGCTTTTAGTTACAGAAATACTAAATATATTTGTACAAATGGCATGTAATAGTCTAATGTGATGATTGGAAAAATAGCTAATATAGTATATTCTAAATGATCAATCTTTATCTTCATATATAAAGGATATCATATTACAGATTTTCAACTTTATCAAGAAAAGAAGACACGAAACAAAACCTAAAAAAAAATGGGTATTGTTTTAATGTGACATGATTTACTAAATAAAGTTTAGTAGCATTGCTATATCTATATTCCTGTCTTTCAATATGTGCTTACATAAAAATAACAACTTGATGATAAGTATTTTCTCCTCATAGATTTTCAATAATTTAAATCAGAAGTATATAATCAAGAAAATATAATGTTTCTGTCAAATATCCTTTTTAATATTTTTTGCAGTAAACATTCTTGGCATTTTTTGGTGTGGGGTTGTCTTTTACATTTTGCATAGTCTAGTTCACAGTCATAGAATTTTCAGTTTTCGAAGAGACCATAAAGTTCATTTCATTCATTCCCCATCCATTCGATGGTACTGTGCTTTGAATACTTAACAAGAAATTAGCACCTGGTGCAACATTTTTTACTTTCCAAAATGTCATTGTATTTCATGTAAACATTACATGAAATGATAGTATTTTTTCTATATTTCTTGCCAATAAAAGTTTTAAGTTGAGTTGAAAACAGAGTTTTGTTTTTATTGAAACAGAAAATTCATGGAAGGACTCTGCCACTTTCTCTACCTTTCTGAAAGTGCAGATAAGTGCAAATTACTGTATGGTTCCCCATGTAAATAGCCAGTTACTCTTTGAGTAGAGGCCAGTTCAGATATAGAAGCACAGAGAGATTACATGACTTGCCTAAGTTATATATTGAGTCAGTAGGAGAGGTAGAATTAAAGTACTAAGGCCTGATTCACAAGTCAGTTCAGCCCAGAGCCATGGATGCTTTCCTTGTGGTTATTACCCGGAAGACTTGACAACCAAAGATGAAAAGAACATCTCTTCTCTCTTCCCTTTCACCTCCCTGCATCCCCCACATACACAGTCTTGATTATTTTGGTAATTTTCTCTACCAATATATACACACCTACACAAAATTTTTATTAGTTTTTTTAAAACCTAAATTAAGTTATCCTTAGAGATGTTCATTACTACCCTTAAGGAGAGAGACATTAATATTAATCACAGCTGAAGAGACCGGAGGAAACCTAGAAGGAACAGCTTAAGTTTTAAGTACATTTTGGTTTTCCTCTTGTTGCATTTTAGAGATGCATGCTTTTAGTAGATGTTCACCTTTAGAAGCCATTCTCTTGATTTTGACTAATACTAGAAAGAATCCCTAATACTATATTGACATAGTTGGTTGCTGTGCAAATAATTTTTTAATAGGATGACCATATTTTATTTTCTTAATAGACTTTACTTTTTAGAGCAGTGTTAGGTCTATAGCAAAATTGAGAGGAAGGTATGGAGATTTTCCATATACTCCCTTCCCCCACATGTGCATAGTGTACCCTCTTATCAACATCCACCATCAGAGTGGTATATTTATCGCAATAGATAAACCTACATTGACACTTCATTATCACTGTTGTACATTTCAGGGGTTTCATATATCAACCATTGTAGTATCACATAGAGTATTTTCACTACACTAAAAATCCTCTATGCTCCTGTTTTGTTTTTCCAGAATGTCATATAGTTGGAATCACACAGTTTGTAGTCTTTTCACATTGGCTTTTTTAACTTAGTAATATGCATTTAAGGTTCCTGTATGTCTTTTCATGCCTTGATAGCTCATTTCTTTTAGGCAGTGAATAATATTCTGTTGTCTGAATGTACCACAGTTTATCTGCCTCCTGAAAGACATCTTGGTTGCTTCCGAGTTTTGATAAGTGTAAATAAAGTTAGTATACCTCCCATGTGCAGGTTTTTGTGGGTACATACGTTTTCAACTCCTTTGGGTAAATACCAAGGAGTGCAGTTGCTGGATTGTATGGTAAGAGTATGTTTAATTTTGTAAGAAACTGCCAAACTGCCTTCTAAAGTGGCTGTACCATTTTGCATTCCCACTAGTAATGAATGAGAGTTCTTGTTGCTTCATATCCTCATCAACATTTGGTATTGTCAGTGTTCTGGATTTTAGCCATTTTAATAAGTATATAGTGGTTTCTCATTTTTGTTTTAATTTGCATTTCCCTGCTGACATATGATGTGGAACATCTTTTCATGTGTTTACTTGCCATTTGTATATCTTCTTTGGTGAGATATCTGTTAAGGTCTTTGGCCCATTTTTAAATTTTGTTATTTGTTTTCTTATTGTTGAGTTTTAAGTATTCTTTGTATATCTTAGATAACAGTCCTTTATATCACATATGTCTTTTGCAAATATTTTCTCCCTGTCATCTTTGGCTTGTCTTTTTACTCTCTTAAAGTGTCTTTCACAGAATACAAACTTTGAAATTTCACAAAGTGCAGCTTATCACTTCTTTCTTTCGTGGATTGTGGCTTTGATATTGTATCTAAAAAATCATTGCCAAACCCAAGGTCATCTAGATTTTCTATATGTTGTCTTCCAGGAATTTTATAGTTTTACATTGTACATTTAGGTCTGTAATCCATTTTGAGTTAATTTTGGTAAAGGTTGTCAGGTCTGCATCTAGATACTCTTTTTTTGCATGTGGATGTCCAGTTGTTCCAGAACCATTTGTTGAAGAGACTATCTTTTCTCCATTGTATTGTCTTTGCTCCTTCGTCAAAGATCAACTGACTGTATTTATGTGAGTCTATTTGGGAGCTCTCTGTTGGTTTTCTCTATTGATTTCCTTTTATAAACTTTTTAATTTAAAATATTTAATTGACAAATAAACGTGTGTATTCAATGTGTACAAAATGATGATTTTGTATACATATACATTATATTCTGATTACACAGTCAATGAATATATCCATCACCACTCATAGTTAGCATTTGTGTGTGTGTGTGTATGTGTGTCTCTGTGGCGAGGTTTGAATTTCATTGATTTCTGCTCTAATTTTTATTGTTTTATTCTTCTGCTTAGTTTGGATTTAATTTGTTCTTGTAGTTTCTTAAATTGGAAGCTTAGATGATTGATTTTAAATCTTTCTTCTTTTCTGATATGTGAATTTAATGCTGTAAATTTCAGTGTAAGCACTGCTTTTGTTGCATCCCCCAAATTTTGATAGGTTGCATTTCCATTTTCACTTAGTTCAAAATATTTTTTATTTCTCTTCAGATTTCTTCTTTGGCCCATGCATGTATTATTTATAATTGTGTTGTTAAATCTCCAAGGGGTTTTCCAGATACCTTTCTGTTATTGATTTCTAGTTTTATTCCACTATGATCTGAGAACAGCTATTTTATGATTTCTGTTTTTTAAAATTTCTTAAGGTGTGTTTTATGTCTCCAGATGTGGTCTATGTCTGTTAATTTTCCATGTGAGCTAGCGAAGAATATGTATTCTGCTATTGCTGAATGTCTATAGATGCTAATTATATCCTGTTGATTGATGATGATGTTGAGTTAAACTATGTCCTTACTGATTTTCTGCCTGCTGAATCTATTTCTGATAGAGTGATGTTGATATAACTATATATTGAAGACCAATATATAATTATATTATTATAACTATAATAGTGGATTCATCTATTTCTGCTTGCACGTGTATCAGTTCTTGCCTTATGTGTTTTGACACTGTTGTTAGTAGCATACATGTTAAGGATTGTTGTCTTCTTGCAGAATTGACCCCTTTATCATTATGTAATGACAGTTTTTATTCCTGATAGTTTTCCTTGCTCTGAAATCTGCTCTGTCTGAAATTAATATAGCTACTCTGCTTTCTTTTGAATAGCTTTAGCATAATATATCTTTCTCCATCCATTTACTTTTAATCTATATGTGTCTTTGTATTTAAAGTAGGTTTCTTGTAGACAACATATATAATAGTTGGTTTTCTTTTTTTGATCCACTCTTACAGTCTCTGCCTTTTAATTGGCATATTTAGCCATTGACATTTAAAGTGACTATTGATATAGTTGGATTAATATCTGCCATATTTGTTAGTGTTTTTATTTGTTTCCCTTGTTATTTGTTCCTATTTTTGTCTTCCATTATTTTTCTACCTTTTGTGGTTTTAATTGGTCATTTTATAGGATTCTGTTTTCTCTCCTTTCTTACCAAATCTGTTGTACTTCTTTTAAAACTATTATTATTATTATTATTTTAGTGGTTGCCCTAGGGTTTCCAATACACATTTACAACTAATTCAAGCCCATTTTCAAATAACACTATACCACTTCAGGGGTAGTGTGTGTACCTTATAATAAGAAAATAATCCTAATTCTTCCCTCCTTCCCTTCCCGCAGGTCATTTAAGCTCTGATAAAACACCAGTGTGTTAGGTTCTGTTTAAACGGTTCTTTTTGTGGGTAGACCTTGTTAAGAAGAACACAGTTATCTGGCTTATTTCAAAATGCTTCCTTTTCTCTTTCCCTTGCCAGAAACATGAATGGATTTTTCTCCAGTATTCACTGTGTGAACCAGGTTGACCTCCTGGAGGTCACACTTGAAAAAAGCAGGAGCCCTCTTACTGCTGGATGCCGCTCTTGTTGAGTTTTCAACTCTCACAGTTGTCTACACTGAGACTCCAGCAATTAGTCAGTTGCTGTTCAAAGTTTCCTACGCTAGCACTGGTTCCCACAGAGGTTTCTGCTTGTGGGTTTCTGTTCCAAAAAGTCATAATTCTCTGTATTCACCTGTCTGGCTCTCCAACTTTTTTGGCAGTTGTTTACCCTGTGACCCCACTTCTCTCATGGATCCAAGAAGAAGAGTTGTTGATTTTTCACTTTGTTGAGCTTTTCACTTGTTAGAACAGAATGGTGATTTCCAAGCTTCCTACACACTGGACCAGAAACCAGAAGTCCCTGGAAATCAGTTTAATGTCACAAATGGATACTGACTACACTGTAGCATTAATTGAAGAGAATAAGAAGTTGTAGTTGGGTTTTAATCCTGTGAAACAAAGGCCAGAAAGGTTTTTGATTTACCCAAAGTTACACAACTTGTAAATGGCAGAGATGAAACTAGAACCTAAATATTTGAACTCTCAAATCCACTTTTCTGAAAGGTAATACAAATGTTTCATACAGGGAAATATTACAATGAGACTTAAGTTATTATTTCTAATCTCATAATCATTCAGGTGTTTTTTCCCCCTCCCCTTCTCTTCTGTACCTTCTTTAATAGGTTTTCTTTTAAGTTTGATGGTACTGAATATTTAGAGGAAAGCTGCCATTTTTGAGGAAGAAATATCTAATAGCATAATCCTCTTTGTCTATTTTGTGTTGTAAGCAGAAGAGGAACTGGAACACAAATCTATCTTTCCCCTTATTCATTTTAATTTACGGAATATGTTAAAATCAATAGTAATATGAAACAAAAAATCATGCATCTAAACTACTTATATGCTTAATGAGAATTCAGTCCCATAATTAAATTATAAAGTTTAACACCATTATACTCCATTTTAATGTTAATATTTGATCTTACTTATAATGGATATCTGCATGTAAACCTTTTATTTACTGTGGAGGTCATGGCATAGGATATTAAAGAAGACATTCAGCAAAAACTCAATTTTTCTGATGAGCTCCCAGGTTCCCATAGCAATTTTAGACAACACATGCTGTTTTACTGGAAGAGTAACTAGAGGATATAGTCAGATCATTCTCTACCTCCCATGGTAAACCTTCTGTTTGTTTTGTGAATTTGGTAGTTAAAGGTACATGATAAAACTTGCCATCTCTGTTAGGTGCTGCTAAATCAGACAGTAATATAATGGCTGCCAAGCTCCAGCAGCTCTTCTTTTTATTCCATTAAATGTAGGTTTCCTAGATGGCCATGACATCTGGTTTGTCCAGAACCTTCTTACTTTGAAAACACTAAAATCTACAACATAAGTTTTAAATTCCAAATGAAAGGGAAGAGGGGGCTACCTCATATGTGAAAACATTTCTTAAACAAATGAAAGCAAACAATTTTTCATGGAATTTATTTTCACTTTTCCGACCATTATATGATTTTCTGAGCAATATAAAACAATTCCCTGCAGTCCCTCCCCATTTAATTGTTGAAGCAGAAAAGTACATTAAATCTTAATTAGCCATACTATCTATAGTAGCATCTGGTGTTACTGAATTTTTACCAGCATCTAAAAGTAATGCAGTTATCATTCTTTACCTGGAGGAAAAGATTCCAGCATTCTGCTTCATTAGCTAACTTTTCTAGTCTTCCTTTCAGTTATAGGATTTGTTGAAAATTGTCTCATATACATATACATATACATGCATATATATGTATAGACGTGTTTCTGTGTATATCTGTAGGTTATTTTCTAAATAGTATTCCATTTCATACCTTGGAAAAATATAAAATAATAAAAAATGAGGTCAAGATGACTCCTTTTAAGAAATTAAGCTGTTAAAACAGTTCCTTTCACCTTCATATCATAGATATTAAGAATACTTGAGTATTTTTTAATTTAGTTTAGACCTCTTTTAGCGTCTATTTAATTTCTACTTTGTTTTCTTGATACTCTCAGTTATACATTTGCTTCATATTATTCTTAGTGTTTGTTTCCCTAAAACACTTGGAATTCCACCTCCACTGATTCTTTTTCCTCCTTTGTTAGTTTACATACATCATTTATGTGATAGTATCTGAAAGTAAGAAAGCAGTTTAGAGACAAAGTTGAATAAAATTTCATCATACTTAATTCTGAAAATTGTTTTCTGGAATTATTAGTTCATTGCTGAAATATCTTCAAGTTAGGATATCAGCTACCAGGTAGGGGCTTCATATTTAGTTTATGGGGGTGGGGGTATGATTGTTTATTGTGCTAAATTCATGGAGAAGATTTCTACAAATTTGTAATGAATTTTTGGCCAACTGAACTGTTTAAATTTTCTAATTTACTTGTTCCATTGAGTAGCTTTAGTGTTGAAACAGCAGTCTCTACTTTTAATAGGTAGGTGAACCCATGTGCACATTTATCATTGATTTCTAGCACTGGAAAAACACAGAAATTGGATGCTTTTGCTCACAGATTTAAAGGAGGGAGAATATTCTTGGGGATTCTTCTGAAAATAGGATTGGTGAAATAAAAATAAAATTTATATTTACTCTATGGAAGATAAACTGCAATAAGCAAACCTCTTTGGCAAATTTTTAAGTCAGAAATATATGCCAACCAGTGTAGACTATTGAGTCTAGCTTCCTTTGAGAAGCAGGGATACCCCATGTTGTTGTGCTGGTAGGCATGAGGAAGCATTCAGCTCTTCTCTCTTCCTAACCCAAAAATTATAAGTAGAAATGCTATGTGAAAATAGCTGCAAATATAAAATCTAGCTTTTTCTTCTTTTGCTATTTTAATAGGCTTTTTTAAGTTTTAAGAACTAAGATTAGTGAGCTTAAAGAGAATCTGAAGTACTTTTCAAATGTTTTTGCTCTTCTTCAACTGAGTCACTTGAATTAGGCAAATTTCTCTATTAATAATTATAATTATTGCATTACTATGTATGTTGTAGTCAATCTACAATACTTGGTTTTTTCACTCCCATGGTCTTGAAATAAGCATCTAAACATTTCATATTTAGGTGTTATAAATTCCTAAGCTGTGTTTTGAGTTGATATGAATTTCATTATGTTTAATTAGTAATAGTTTAGATGAATCTGTGTATCCACGTGGTGAACCACTGAAATGAATAATCCCCCATATTAGAGAAGGACATGAGTAGGGTTAGAGATCTCTTAACTTCCTGGATTCTTCTTGTTGGTCTTTCAGGAGGTTGCATAAAGATAATATAGGTGTTCTGTCCTATTCATCAGGTTTTCTCAATTGGTTTCAAAACAGTAGTATCAGAGAGAGGGGAAAAAATTATCAATATTTTTTTCTATATCACACTCTCGACTTTTAGCAATGCTTCCCATTCTTTCTCTTGGCTGTTATTTAAGAAGTTCCTACCATCAGCCAGCATTGTGTAAATCTCTGGAAATAAGAGAACTTAATAGTCTCTGCTATTGTGGAGTTACAGTTTAGTAGAGATGGCAGAGAACATGGGCTCCTGAATTGCACTGCCTGGGTTCTACTCTTGGTTATACTACTTACTAGTGAAGTTGAACAGGTGACTTCATCACTTGTTTCAATTTCCTCCTTGCCCAAATGAATGTAATAACTCTACCTTAAATGAGATAATGCGTGGATTAAATAATGCTTGTAAAACATATAGCACTGATGTTAGGAAAGGGAACATGCAAGGTAGGATCTCTAAAAATGATTTGACCAGCTTTATTCAGTTATAAACATTTTATTTCACCTTTGGAGTCTTTTCCTAGTCATATGTAACCTCCAGAATACCCTCTGTTCATCTTTTCTTTCAAAAAGCTCCTGAAATTCCATCACTTTTTGGAAGCTTTCTTGTTTAACATCTCCTGGCTAGACATTCCTATATGTGTAGCACCCACGACTCCCCGTAATGCACTGGGCAATAATGAACAGTTATTCCTTCCTTGTACATGGAGTTAATGTGGATTATTTATTTATTTATTTATTTGAAGTGTGACTATCTGGCGTCTTATCAGTTAGTTATTATTTGTTTATAATTGTAAGTCCTTAGAAATGTAGTGATCATAATAATCAGCCTTGGTTTATGTGATACCTTGCACAATAGTTATTTAATAATTGAAATATGTAAAAACAATTTCAGTGGAGGTGAGCATAAGCTTTTTTATCCCATGGGTGAGTAGAGGTAGAGGTGGCCCCAAGTTTTTTGCTGTTATTTTTGTTTTTTCAGTAGACTCTCTCTGTGATTGAGAACAAACAGGGCAGTCAAAACTGTTTCCTATTATCAGCATACCAATTTCTGTTGAACCCTTTGTAAGGGTTATCTTTTTTATTCTTAAGCTTTTACACAGTTTTAGCTGTGTATTTATGAGATGCAGGTACTATTTCTCTAGTATAATTTTCTAAATATTTACTTTTGTTTTGCTTTTTGATTTATTTGCCAGATATTCCTCTCTTTTCTTTGTTCTTGGTGAACTCATCTCTGATTTCTCTTCCATAGCCATTCAGGTTTTTCCACGTCTTCCCCTAAAGCCTTTCAAAGTTATACAATTAGATTACATTCATTGGCCACCCTATGATTAAGTCAGCTCTTATTTTTTTCTTTTTGTTCAAAGTTTGCGTATTGTATGCTATACTTTTATTCATTTGATGAATAATTACGGCTGGGTGCTGTGGCTTATGCCTGTAATCTCAGAGCTTTGGGAGGCTGAGGCGGGAGGATCACTTGAGCCCAGGAGTTCAGGGTTACAGTGAGCTATGATCATGCCACTGCACTCCAGCCTGGGAGACAGAGTGAGATCCTGTCGCTAAAAAAATAAATGAATAAATGTGGTTTTTTCCCCTTATAATTCTGTATTGAAATTATAATTTTAATTTTGTTTTCTTATGACCTTTACAAAAACAAAAGATTAAGTGTAAGACTTTTTAAAAAAAGAAATACATGCTCAGCTTTGTAAACCTAGCACTTAATATTTTCATTGCTTTATAAGAGAAAAAATTATCTTAACTGACCACTAACTACATAAATTGCCAGTTTGGTCCACCAAATGTTTCCGTTAATCGTGATTTCAAAACAGTGTTTCTTGGCAAATCACAATCAAAAACTGCAGAATACTCTACATGATTTTTAGTTCTAAAGAAGTACCTTGCAAGTATTGTTGTTATTATTCTCATTTTGTAGAGAAAATAATAGACTTAGGAGAGTCAAAGAGACTTATTTGTTCATTCATATGGCTAGTATATGGTGGTGTTATTAAACTGAAATCCATGTTATCTGCCTCCTAGTTAAATTGTTTTAAATTAAAATTAAAATACTAAAAAATGCCAGTGGTAAAAATGGAATAGCAATTAGTAGCAGGGAATGAAATATTACTTTAATCATAGTATACATGTTAAAACATTTTAAATTAACTTCTTCAGAGCTTCTCTTAAAGGATATGTTTTTATGTACTTAAAAAAGTTTTTGAATAGATCTATTATATTTGGCATTCTTTAAGATATTGTTAGCTACTCATTCACAGAAATGGTGACATATTAATTAAAAAATAACTTTCTATGTAGTTACTCTCTTCCTTTGTATTGTGCTGCTATAACAGAATACCACAGACAGGGTAATTTATAAAGAAAAGAGATTTATTTGGCCCATGGTTCTGGACACTGGAAAGTCCAAGAGCATTGCACCGGGACTTGGTGAGGGTTTTCCTGCTGCGTTGTAACATGGTGGAAGACATCACATGGAGAGGAAGCATGCTTAGGAGACAGAAAATTGGGGCTGAACTTATTTTTTTTATAACTAATGCACTCCTGAGATAACTGACTCAATCCTGTGATAATGGCCTTAATCCATTCTTGAGGATGGTGTCCCCATGGCCTAATCATTTCTTAAGGGTCTCTGCTCTCAGTGCTGTCACAATGGCAATTAATTTCAACAAAAGCTTTGGAGTGGACATTCAAACCATAGAGGTTACCTATTTTTGTCAAACTCAAGCATTTGATGCTATTAAAATTATGTGTATATATACACAAAGATACATATATGGATATACTTATATGTTTATATGTGCATTTATAAATCTTTTTATCTAGGAAGATTAATAATTATTTTATTTAAAAAGATATTGACTGTAGGAATGACAGCCAATGAAGATTTGAAATACAATCTGAATATTACAGAGAATATACTCAATACTTTGAAAACTGCTTAATAAATTAGGGTGTATTTGCTGATAGGTAATAGATCATACTACAAACTTATTATTAGATATTGTTATTTATCCAGTCAACATTTACGAATGTCTATCATGATCATTGTGTTCACACCCAACATCCAATTCATCAACAAATGTTGTTATCACTACTTTCAGAATATAAGCTAAATGCAACCACTTCTAACTACCTCTATCACTACCACCTTACTTCAAAATCAGAGTTCACTTATTTACTATAGTGTTTTGTCCAAGTGTTTATAATATTAGGATTTTTTTTACAGTCATTCATTGTAGGTGAAAGTACTTATTTTTCTTGCACATGGTATATAAAAAATAGGAGTGAGCAAGTAATTTTTAAAAAAATTTTGCTTTGCCTAATATTGCTATTATTTTTCTAGGAAAGGTAATAATATCACATGTTACAAAAACAGAATTGAGGAAGGAGATTTAACTTTTGAAATTATTATTACATTTAATGCTAGTTTTAGCTTTTTATCAATGATGTATATTTTGTTAAGAATTTAAATTTTACAAAAAAGAAATCACAATAGAATCATTATATTAGGGTTTTTCAGAGAAACAGAACCAATAGGGAATGACTATATCCCTATATAACCATATATATACATTTTTTGTATGTGTAGACAGTCATGCATCGCTTAATGACAGGGATACATTCCAAGAAATGTGTTGTTAGGCAATTTCATCACTCTGCCAACATCACAGAGTATACTTACAAAAAGATGGTATTGCCTACTGCACACCTAGATTATATGGTATAGCCTATTAATCCAAAACTATAAACCTAGACAGCATTTTACTGTACTGAATACTGTAGGTAGTTGTAACACAATGGTAAACATTTGTGTATCTAAACATAGAAAAGGTAATGTATTGTGCTAGAAAATTATGATGGCTGCAGTGTTTGACAACTATGTCATAACTAGGTGATAGGAATTTTTCAGCTTCATTGTAATCTTATGGGAGCACTATTGTATATGCAGTCTGTTGTTGGCTGAAACTTTGCTGTGTGACGCATGACTATATATCTTCATTACGCATGAATATGTTAATATGAATTTGTGTAAAAGAAATTCTGATAATGCTCAAATCACATATATAGATGAGGTTTTTTTTTTTTATTTCAGAATATTATGGGGGTACAACACTTTGGCTATATATATTGCCCATGCACTGCCCGTGTCAGAGCTACAATAGTGAATATCCCCCAAACAGTGCTCCCCGCATCCATTTAGTGAGAGTTTTCCCATCCCTTCCACCCCACTCCCGCCTGCCCGCCCCCTGATGAATAATATTGCCATGAGTGACATAAGCGTTGATCAGATAGTACAAATTTGATGGTGAGTACCAGTGGTGCTTGTTTTTCCATTCTTGCGACACTTCGCTTCAAAGAATGGGCTCTAGCTCCGACCAGGATAATACCAGATGTGTTAATTCACCATTGTTTTTTATTGCTGAGTAATACTCCATGCTATACATGTGCCACATTTTATTAATCCACTCGTGTATTGATGGGCACCTGGGTTGTTTCCACATCTTTGCAATTGTGAATTGTGCTGCTATAAACATTCACATGCAGATGTTTTTATTATAGAATGTCTTTTTTTCCTTTGGGTAAATACCCAGTAGTGGGATTGCTGGATCAAATGGTAGTTCTACTTTTACTTCTTTGAGGTATCTCCATATTACTTCCCATAGAGGTTGTACTAATTTGCAGTCCCACCAGCAGTGTATGAGTGTTCCTATCTGTCCGCATCCCCGCCAACATTTGTTGTTTTGGGACTTTTGATATAAGCCAATCTCACTGGAGTTAAGTGATAACTCATTGTGGTTTTGATTTACATTTCCCTGATGATTAGAGAAGTTCATCAATTTTTTATATGCTTATTGGCCATTATTCTGTCTTCTTTTGAAAAGTTTCTGTTCATGTCCTTTGCCTGTTTTTTAATGGGGTTGTTTGAGTAGCATGCAAATATTTTCTCCCGTTCTGTAGGTTGTCTGTTCACTCTAGTGATAGTTTCCTTGGCTGTGCAGAAGCTTTTTAATTTGATCAGGTCCCATTTATTTATTTTTCTTGCTGCTGTGATTGCTTTGGGGGTCTTCTTCATAAATTCTACGCCTAGGCCAATGTCCATAAGAATTCTTCCAACGTTTTCTTCTAGAATTCTTATGGTTTCACATCTTAGGTTTAAATCTGCTATCCATCGTGAGTTGATTTTTGTGAGAGGTGAGAGGTGTGGGTCCAGTTTCAGTCTTCTACATATGGCCATCCAGTTTTCCCAGCACCATTTATTGTATAGGGAATCTTTTCCCCAGTGTAGGTTTTTGTGGGATTTGTCAAAGATCAGATGACCGTATGAGGTTGGTTTTATATTTGGGTTGTCAGTCCTGTTCCATTGGTCTATGTCTCTGTTCTTGTGCCAGTACCATGCTGTTTTGGTTACTATAGCCTTGTAGTATAGTTTGAAGTCTGGTAGATAGATGCCTCCCAATTTGTTCTTTTTGCTTGGGATTGCTTTGGTTAGATGGGGTCTCCTCTGGTTCCACAAGAAGCATAGAATTATTTTTTCTAGATCAGCAAAAAATGATGTTGGTATTTTGATAGGGACTGCACTGATTCTGTAAATCACTTTAGGTAGCAAAGACATTTTTACAATGTTAATTCTGCCTATCCAAGAGCATGGTAGGGTTTTCCATCTGTTTACATCCTCTGTAATTTCTTTTCTCAGTGTTTCATAATTCTCTCTATATAGGTCTTTGACCTCCTTAGTTAGATATGTTCCTAAATATTTAATTTTCTTTGGTGCTATTGTGAATGGTATTGCGTCTTTAATTTGTTTCTCGGCTTGATTGTTACTAGCATATATGAAGGCTATCGATTTGTATGCATTGATTTTGTATCCTGAGACTGCTGAATTCATTTATCATTTCCAGTAATCTCTCAGTTGAATCTTTCGGGTTTTCTAGATGTAATATCGTATCGTCTGCTAATAATGAAAGTTTAACCTCTTCTGCCCCCATTTGGACACCCCTGATTCCTCTGTCTTGTCTGATTGCTCTGGCCAGGACTTCCAGCACTATGTTGAATAGAAGTGGAGATAGTGGGCAACCTTGTCTGGTTCCAGTTTTAAGGGGGAACGCTTTCAATTTTTCCCCATTCAGTATGATATTGGCTGTGGGTTTATCGTATATGACCTTAATAGTTTTGAGGTATGAGCCATCTATGCCTATATTGTTAAGAGTTCTTATCATAAAAGGATGCTTGATTTTGTCAAAAGCCTTTTCTGCATCTATTGAAAGGATCGTATAATCTTTGTTCTTCCTTTTATTTGTGTGGTGAATTACATTTATAGATTTGCGTATGTTGAACCATCCGTGCATCTTGGGGATGAAGCCCACTTGATCGTGATGGATTATGTTTTTGATGTACATTTGAATTCAGTTTGCTAGGTTTTTATTGAGAATTTTTGCATCTATATTCATAAGGGCTATTGGTCTGTAGTTTTCTTTTCTTGTTGTGTCCTTTCCTGGCTTTGGCATCAAGGTAATATTGGCTTCATAGAATGAATTTGGGAGGATTGAATCCTTCTGGATGTTTACAAATAATTTCTGCAGTATAGGCACCAGTTCTTCTTTGTAGGCTTGGTAGAATTCAGGTGCGAATCCATCTGGTCCAGGACTTTTTTTTGTTGGAAGATTTTTTATTACTACTTCAATTTTGGTGCTTGATATTGGTCTGTTTAGAAATTCTGTTTCTTCCTGGTTGAGCCTAGGGAGGTAGGATGTTTCTAAGAATTTTTCCATTTCCTCCACGTTTTCATGTCTTTGGGCATAGAGATTTTTGTAGTATTCGAAGATGCTGTTTTGCATTTCTATGATACCAGTTGTGACCTCTCCTTTTTCATTTCTAATTGAGCTTATTAGAGTCCTTTCTATTCTGCTTTTGGTCAACCTGGCAAGTGGCCTGTCTATTCTGTTCATCTTTTCAAAGAACCAACTTTTCGTTTTATTAATCTTCTGTATTTTTCTTTGTTTCTCAATTTCATTTAATTCTGCTCTGATCTTGGTTATTTCTTTTCTTATGCTGGCTTTAGGATTGCTTTGCTCTTCCTTTTCCGTTTCCTTAAGATGATTCATTAGTTTACTGATTTGTGACCTTTCTGTCTTTTGGATGTGGGCATTTAAGGCGGTAAGTTTTCCTCTCAGGACTGCTTTTGCTGTATCCCACAGATTTTGATAACTTGTGTCCCCATTATTGTTTAGTTCGAAGAATCTTTTGATTTCCATTTGAATCTCCTCCTTGACCCGATAGTTATTCAGCAACAGATTGTTTAAGTTCCATGTTTTTGGATGAAGATGTGAGTTTCTGTTGGAATTGATTTCTAATTTTATTCTGCTGTGGTCTGAGAAGATACATGGTATGATTTCTATTTTTTTGAATTTGTTGAGATCTGTTTTGTGGCCTAGTATGTGATCAATTTTAGAGAAAGTTCCATGAGCTGATGAGAAGAATGTATATTCAGTGTTATTTGGGTGGAGTGTTCCATAGATGTCTCTTAGGCCCAAGTGTTCTAGAGTCCTGTTTAGGTCCATTGTTTCTTTGCTTATTTTCTGTTTTGAGGATCTGTCCTGTTCCATCAGTGGGATGTTGAAGACTCCTGCTATTATGGCATTGCTATTTATTATGTTGTCTAGATCAAGCAATATTTGCTTTATGTACCTGGGCTCTCCTGTGTTGGGTGCATAAATGTTTGAGATTGTTAAGTCCTCTTGTAAGATTTTTCCCTTCACCACTATATAATGTCCATTTTTGTCCTTCTTTACTTTTGTTGCTTTAAAGTTTATATCCTCTGAAATAAGGATGGCTACTCCAGATTTCTTTTGGTTTCCATTAGCCTGGAAAATTGTATTCCATCCTTTCACCTTGAGTCTGAATGCATCCTTGTGTGTAAGGTATGTTTCCTGGAGACAGCAGAGACTTGGCATTTTATTTTTTAATCCATTCAGCCAGCCTATGTCTCTTCAATGGACAATTGAAGCCATTCATATTTATTGAGAGAATTGATGTTTGGGGTAAATTTCTGTTTATTCTGTTTGGTTGTTTCTTGTTCTGATTTACTTCTTGAGTCACTGTGAAATCTGGGTTCTGGATTTTTAGCTTAGGGTAGTTTTATATTGGTGGGTGTCTGTTGTGCTGGTTAGTGTACAATGCAGGTCTAAGCACTTCTTGCAAGGCCGGTCTGGACTTCACAAATTCTATCAGTGATTGGTTGTCTGGAAAAGTCTTTATTTCTCTCTCATATAAGAAGCTTAGTTTGGCAGGATAAGGAATTCTGGGTTGGCCTTTGTTTTGTTTTAGGAGACTGATGATGGCTCCCCATCCCCTTCTGGCTTGTAATGTTTCAGCTGGGAAATCTGCAGTTAATCTGATCGGTTTCCATTTGTAGGTTACCTGCTCTTTTCGTCTTACATCTCTGAGGAGTGCCTCTTTTGTGTTTACTTTGGTCAGTCTAATAATTATGTGGCATGGTGAATGCCTTTTCACGTTGAGTCTCCCAGGAGTCCTGTGTGCTTCTTGTACTTGGATATCGAGATTTCTGGCTAAGCCATGGAAATTTTCCTCTATTATTCCTTCAAGTAGATTTTCCAGCCCACATGAATTTTCTTCCTCTCCCTTAGGGATGCCTATGATCCTTATGTTTGGCCTCTTTACATAATCCCACATTTCTTGTATGCTTTGTTCATGCCTCTTGTTTTTGTGTTCTTTCTCTTTGGCTGATTTATTTAGCGCATAGGAGCTGTCTTCTAGCTCTGAAATTCTTTCCTCTGCATGGTCCAGCCTATTCTTAAGGCTTTCCACTGTGTTTTGTAGATCCTTGAATGCTTCTTTCGTTTCTGGGATTTCTATTTGATTTTTCTGTAATATTTCTATTTCTTTGGAGAATTTTTCATTCATTTCTTGCATTTTTCTTGTGGTTTCTTTGTGCTGGGATTCAATTTTCTCTTGAATTTCATTGAGCTTTCTTATAATCATAAACGAAATTCCTCTTCTGTCATCCTACCCATTTCATTTCAGTTCGTATCCATTGCTGAGGAACTGATGATTTCTTTTGGGGGTGACTTTTCACTCTGATTTTTCATGTTTCCTGAGTTCTTTTGCTGGTTTTTTCTCATCTGGCCTCTTGGCCGAGAGCTGGGGGTGTTAGGGCTCGTTTATGGCCCTGTCTCCAAGCCCTAGATGAGGGTTTTTTTAATTGTTTCTTAAAGATATGGAGAATTTAGATACATGGATTCCAAAGATCAAAACAAGTTTGTTTAGTACATGTCTATTTGCAACTACATTACATACACACACACACACACAGGCAGTCAAACATGCATGAAATAAGATTATATTATACAGAGATATTTAAACTTGAAAGACTCATATAAAACAATGGAGTGTGATGGCCAAGAGCACCAACTTGTATCAGATAGAAGTGCATTTGAACTGCAGCCCTGGGCTTTCTGAGCCTTGGTTTTCTTACTTGTCAAAATGTGATAATACCTACTTCTTTCTGTTGATTAAATGACAATATGTGTAAACTACGTAGTGCAGAGCCCCATGTACACCATACTCAGTAAACCATCAGTATTTTAATTCTAACATCTTTCCCCTGAGCACAAATTGATGAATATCCTTTGGGTTTTTGTTCCAGCTTTCAAAAGTTGATTTGATCCATAATGTAACTTAGCATAATATAAATAATACCATGGAGTGAAACAGCCATCTGTGGCAGTGGTTTGATGAGAAAATACAGTCAGGGTTCCAATATGAAAAGCCAGAAACTATATTTTTCCCTCCTAAAGTTCTAGGAAAAGAACCACTAATCCTCTCCCCAGGTACCCTTCTACCTTTTTAGGAATAGAAGTAAATATATCCACATATCCAAGCCTGTTGTGGAGGCTCCTGTTGCCTGGAGTTTGGGGTTTTTTTGCAGAGCGGGCTTTGCAAGGTTCCAGTGACAGGAGGTACTAAAACGTGTGTGTGTGTGTGTATGTGTGTATGTGGTGGCAGTGTGTATATGCGTGTATATGTGTGATGGCAAGAGGTTAGGGATGTTGGATAGAGAGGGCTAAGTAGGTGTAAAGTGAAGAGGTAAGCCAGGATTATGTATGTGTTAAACTTCTGATTTTAATAAAAGCATGTAAACTGTACACTATTTCAACAAATTACTTTTGGCATTTTGTTGAAATTGAATAATGAATTCATCACATTTTATGATCCCATCTTTATTTATTTTAAGAAAACTAGCTGATTTTTTCAGGTTTGCTTTAATATGATAGTGGTGTATAGGTTAGTACAAACATTGAAGGCTATCAGAAAACCCATATGAGAATTTTAGTGATTGTAGGAATTGTGGAATACTGTAAATATATCTGACACTTATAATTGCTTGTTTTAGGGTATCCATAATAAAACTTCTGTAGTGTGGTTTTTCGGGGTAAGTATTTCCAGATATAAGCTTGGTGTATAATATTAAATGTTTGTGGAATATTAAGTCTTTTATCTTTTATCACTGTAAATCATACAATGATAGCAAGTACCTTGTACAAAATAGGGATTTAATAAATATATTAATGACTACAGACAAAGATAATATACTTCCTTTTTTTTTGTTGGTTGGTCATATTTTATAGGCCTTTCTTTCTTGTAGAGCAGTGGTCCCCAGCCTTTTTGGCACCAGGGACCAGTTTCATGGGAGACAATTTTTCCACGGATGGGGCGGCAGGGGGATGGTTTTGGGATGATTCCAGTGTATTACATTTATTCCACAGTCAGACTTCTCTGCTAATGATAATCTGTATTTGCAGCCACTCCCCAGCACTAGCATCACCGCCTCAGCTCCACCTCAGATCATCAGGCATTAGGTTCTCATAAGGAACGCGCAACCTAGATCCCTCACATGCACAGTTTATAGTAGGGTTTGAGCTCTTATGAGAATCTAATGCTGCCACTGATCTGACAGGAGGCGGAGCTTATGCAGTGATGTGAGCAATGGGGAATGGCTGTAAATACAGATGAAGCTTCCTCGCTGGCCCACTGCGCTCACCTCTTGCTGTGCGGTCCGGTTCCTAACAGGCCACAGACTGGTACTGGTCCACGGCCCAGGGGTTGGGGACCACAGTTCTAGAGAACCATTATGATATAACTTGCCAAGGAGCTTTAGGGTATAAAAGAACAATCTACACTTTTTTATTAGGAGAAGTTCAAAGATTTTCTGAATATATTAATGATTACCACTAGAGCACTACTTAATAATTATTCTACTAATATGAATTGTAAAGATGCCAAAGTCAAACAGATGTGAGTGCTAGGCTCCCTTGGTAGTGGAGTGACTTGTTGCTTCACATTAGCCTTACAGCTTTCTGTTAGTGTGATTCAAATGTGGGCGTTAGCAAAATGAGAAATTAGTACAGGACCTGGACCTTTGGGTCGTGTTGAAAATAATCACTGAATATTAAGGATCTATGTAAACATTCTTAACCTGTATGAGTTCTATCTTCAGAAGATCTATGAAGCTTCTGAAATTGTAAGCTACATTTTGTATATGTGTGCATGTACATTTTTTCTGTGAAGCATGCATGAGTACCTTCAAGTCTAACCTATGAAAGGTTAAGGACCGATGGATCCATAACCTCTTCAGAGGTCTTTTATGTTGTGTAAACATTTGACAATTCATATCTTTGATATACAGCATTTACCTCTGGAAAAATGTAGATACTATGTGTGTTTATTTATCATCTTATTTTAATTTTACAGTGTAGAAAATTTATGGTCTTTTCAAAATATAGAGCTAGTTCTTTTGTGTGTGAATTCATATTTAGTGCATACACAGTGTTATTGTGATTGATAAAATGTGAATGAGGAACTTATTTATATACCTGAATTTATTATTTAAGGAGGCAAAAAGGAATTTTTTATGTTTTACATTGAGTTCTTCTCATGGAGTAGAACATTTTAAAATAAATTTTGGCTTGAATTTTTAATTTTCATGTTTAGAAAATACCTGCTTTTATGGAAGTACATACCCTAATTTCATTCTGTAAAAATATGATCTTATCATAGAGAAAATAGTAGTACAGTATATAGGGTAGCCACAATGGTTGATTATTATGTTTGTGAATATTTCATTCTGTTTGAACTGGACTTTTATGAAAGAGACTTCATCTTTAAAGCTTTAGCTATTGCTTTCTGGACCTTTGTTGCCTAAGGGAGGCAAACTTTTTAGAAAGTGGAACCATAGAAAAAGTTGAAAATGGGAAGAATTAGAAAATATAATTGTAGTCTCACCTTAATTAATGTTTATGAACTAGACAATGAATAATTTCAAATTACAGCATCTACTGTCATGAAATTTACCAACTACTTTAGTGAGCAACTGTGTAGCTGTCTTGCTGATTTAGGGATTAAATTTGTTAGAGCAAAAATTTTTTATTCTGTCACAAAAGAAAGGAAGCCCATCAGTTATGTTAATAAATAAAATACTAGAATTAACAGTCATTCACTGAGTGTTTACCCTGTTATAGGCACTTTTACATATCACCTCATTTGATCTTCAGAACTGTAAGAAATAAGAAATAATATTGCCGTTTTGATGAGGAAACTAAAAAAAGCAGTAGCTTGTTTGAGCTGTTCTGTGTGACCCTCAAAACCAGGCGATAATAAGTGATCAATGTTTGTTAAATTGAATTGCATTGAAATCTGTGAATCTCTGATCCTTGCCTTTTTTACCATTTTTATTTCCCCATTTATCTGTGGTTAAATTATGGCCTTAGGATCTCAGGCTTCAATACACATAACATATGGAAATGTACCCAGTGAAGTATGTGCCATTCTGTTTCCTGCAGTGATTATTCCTTTTATAATCAAAGCAATGTGTAGCAAGCTTTTATTGTAACATTTCACAGAAATATGTCTTTTGTAATCCTAAGTAAAAACTAAGTGAAGCAGATTTTTTTATACCTCCGTTTCTACTTATTAATCACCAGTTATTGGTTGTGATATTGGAGGTTTTTTCTGCACAGCCTTATATGCAAATAGAGAAGGACCTTCATTTTTTTAATAGTTTGTGTTGTTTTCCCTAAAAAGTAATTCTTAATATATTTTTTACTTACTTTGGCTTAGTTTCTTTAGAGAAACTATATGTTTTATGGATATATCATAATTATAGTTTTGCTGTCTCTAATTTTAACATGTTAGCCTCATTTTTAAATAGTAGTTAATTCTGCAAATAGATATCAAATTTGTCTGTTATGGTATATGAGAAAAAAATGAAAAATTGCAACTGTATAGTCAGCATTTTATAAAGATGTAAGTATACAGAGAAAGTTTGTTTTTATTAAAGGAAATACCTCAATATTTTAAGTGTTATAGCTAGTATTGATGCAATATGGTCAAATTCATTTAGTTGAGGGAGTATGATAGAAAATAATACTGTCATGTCCTGCTACATCTAACTTTTATAAAATGGAAGAATTTTTAAAAATTCATGAAGATTATATTAAGTACTTTATTTATGTAAGTATAGCACTTAATTAAAATGCATTTTCCGTTATTCTCATTTGTTTGTAATTACTATTTTAATATTTTCTATTTATTTATGCTCAATGAAGAGTCTTTTTTTCAAATAAAGATTTCCTTTGTGAAGAAAATTTTGAGATGAATATTGGAAGATATCCTGAGTGTTTGGAAGGAATATAACTTTTTTTTCCTTCTTAATATTGAGGTCAGAATAGAAGAGCTTCCCTCTTCTTCTTTTTGAAGTTGCCCTCTGTGGAAAAGGAAAAGCCTTATCATTTATCAAATTTGATATCACAAGGACAGTTGTTTTGAAATAAAACAGTCCAGACCATTACTGCACTACTGCATTACTGCATTTTCTCCAATTAGACAGATTAGATGTTTAATCCTAAAAGAACTCAATATCCAATATTTTGGGGTGCAGTGTTTTTGCATACAAATGAGGCATTCTTAACATTAAGGAAATCCTTTTTCCTTTGATTTATATTTTTAACCATTACATAAAATTTTTATTATTGGAAAAAGAATAGATAGCGAACTGATCAGAAGATTTCACATCAAAAAGAAAGCTTGAATTTTTTCAGTTTTGATTAGTAATATTTCCTGTTGTGTTTCTGTTAATTGAGAAGATTATTTCATACACTTCTCAATTATGTGTATTAATCAAAGGAAAAACTGATCACATAAGACATGTAGCATATATACAATATTTATATGGATTGGAAAGTTTGTTCTTGTGCTTTCAGTAGGGGCATAAGATAAATCTGATATTCTCATAGAAATAGTTTCATGATATTAGATTATGTTCTTGTCTAAGACCCATATTTTCACCAAAATTATTACAAATAGTAATCATAGTCATCAGCAATGTTACACATGTTCATAGAACTTTCTAAAGTGGGTGTAAATTATATCAATTCTACATTGCAATTTTGTTTAAGTTTTTAATCTCTTTAATTCTTGTACTGTGTCTTCAGTACAAAAAAAGTGAAAGCTTTTCAATTAGGATCATAGTATTTAGAGGGATATTTTGGGGGGATAAATTTTAATAGATCCTGTAGAAGTTGCTTTTGTGTAAATATAGCCACTAAATAGTCATTAAAACAATAAAGTTTTATATATTTTTATAAAAGGGATTTTAAATTCTAAAAGTAATAGATGACCACCAGGGAAGACTTGGAAAATACAAACAAATATAAAGAAGAAAAAAAGTCCCCCCAATCCCACCATGCAAGTTAACCCCTCTTAACAGTAAACTCTTTATAAATATTGACGACTGTATAGATTTAGGTTGTTTATAAATTTTCACTATTAAAAATAGTTTTGCACAATTTCTAAGGTTGCTTCCTAATGACATCAGAACACAGTTTTCTAAAGAAATTGATCAAACTTGGTAAACAAAGCCAAGAGTTCTTTATTTGGAACATTAGGAACAGGTATATAGCTTAGCTGTAGGAGCTTCTGTAAGCCAGATTTGGCAGAAATTTACAGGAAGCAGAGGAAGTAAAACCATATTTCCAGGAAGCAGTCTCTTGTTGAGGCAAAACAGAAGAAAGAATACATACTATAAGAACCCTTTAGGGCCAATCTTGGATAGTAGAAGAATAGTAAGAGCTCAAAAAGGACTTACATTCAATCTTTTGTCGTGAGAAAATTCCAACTAGACTTGATTAGGGCTACCCCAGCATGAACATTCTTAGAGAGTATTATGGATTGAATTGTGTTTCCTCAGAATTTGTATGCTGAAGCCCTTGCTCCCAAGGTGACTGCATTTGGAGATAGGACCTTTAGTGGGGTAATTAAGGTTAAATGAGGTCATAAGGGTGGGGCTGTAATCCAATATGATTGATGTCTTTATAAGAAAAAGAAGAGCTACCAAGGATGTATGCACACAGAGAAAAGGCCCTGTGAGAACACAGTGGGAAGGTGGCCATCTGCAAGCCAAGGAAAAGGCCTCAGGAGAAACCTGATGGCAATCTTGATCTTGGGCTTCCAGCCTCCAGAACTGTGAGAAAATAAATTTCTGTTGTTTAAGCCACCTTGTCTGTGGTCTTTTGTTATGGCACCCCTAGCAAACCAATACAAAGAGTAATGTTTCCTTCCTTTTTTCTTCTTCTTCTTCTTTTTTTTTTTTAAGGGAAAAGTATGGTAGGCAGAATAATGGCTCCCCACAGATATCAGGTGCTAATCCCTGGACCCTATAAATGTTACCTTAAAAAAGAAAAGCAGCAGCCATAGGAAACATACAAATAGGTGCTGAAAATACCAAATACTTTTCAGTGTCTAGTGATGTAATGTTATGATTTTGAATCATACTTTTGCTTTTTAATTTGTGAGGTAATGAATTATGTTAATTATTTTTCTAGTGTTGAACCATCATCTTATTTTTGGATGAACTCTACTTAGTCCTGGTATATTTTTTAATGCACTGGTGAATTTAATAATATTTTGATGACAGTTAGAATTTTATATTAAGAAATTAAGTTAATCTCCAATTTTCCTTTTTTATTCTATCTTTCTCAGGTTTTGGTCTTAAGGTTATGTTAAATTGTTTTGAACATATAGTGGGAGCCCACATTATGCTAACCTTGAAAGCCATGCATCAAAGGTGAAGCTTTCTGTGATAGGCAATTGGGAGCTATTTTTGGTTCTTAAGCAGGAGAAACCTTAAGAAAGAGGTGTTTTAGATAATAAGACATAACAGTACATCCAAAAGTCATTTATAGTTACCTATGGAGCATAATCAAGTGTTATAGTCTCAGATAACAGTCTTGGTACTGAGCTTTTCAAATGCATTCTGCTCTATTTATGTTCTTCAGGAGTGAAAACGTCGTGAGTTCTGGGGGATTCAGTCAGGAAGCAAAGGAATTCTAAGCCACTAGAGAATATTGTAGTGGATGACTGAGAGGTGATCATATTTATGTTCTCCTTGTGGTTCTTTCATCCCATTTTGTTCTGGTTTGGAAGAAGTGAACACCATAGAATCATAAACTTTGAGAGTGTTAGGGGATGGTGGGAAAAATATTTATATAGATGATAGTTTCTGAGCTTGTGGTCTTGGACTTTTTGTGAGAGAAAGAAGAGTGGAGTTATGAAGGATCCATGCATCCATATACAACCCAAGCATTATGTAAACACTAAAAAAAAAATAACTCACACGTCTATTATTTTAGATTTTCAAATATACTTGATTACTTCATAAATAAATCTAAATCATAAATAAATCTATACTGAAAAAAATATGTTTCTGAATTTGTGGTGCCTTTAGTCATTAATGCTTCAAACAACAAATAATAACAGCTTATACTTACTATCCTTTGGAAGTCTGCAAAGTGGGTTTTTGCTGGTTTTTTCCCCAAAGGGACCATCTTCTAAACACTGGTCTCTTTATCTTATTGCTGGAATAATCATGGTTATATAGTTACTCATGGTTACATTGCTAGTTAGTCACAGAGCCTGTCTTTTCAAGATCCCTTAGCAATGCTAAGAAAAGGTTTTAGGATTACAGTATTAATTAAGGTGTTTTACTTTGATAAAGTATAGATGCCTGTATCTCCTGACCATAGGCTGTGCATAAATTGAAAGTTATATTGTTGCTTTTTTAAAGATGCAGGATAGCTCCCATTTTTATAAAATTGTTCATAAATTTTAATTTTTTTGTACTTTCAGTTTAGTAAACTATTTTTGAGGTGGAACCACTAATTGTTTTGCACATTGGGCTTTAGTTGTTCTAGCCACCATTCTTTATATAAATGGATAGGAAGTCAAGAGGAAAATATGGGTGGATTTTTTAGAGTCCTTTGCTTATTTTCCCAGAATTTTTCTTATCAGAGGAAAAACAACTACATAGATAGATAGGTAGATAGATAGATAAATAGGAAGACAGGCAGGCAATTCAACCAGAAAAAATAAAATCTGTTAACAGATTTGTGAGAAGATGAACTGATCCGTTTAGTTGGCAGGAGTGGATGTGGGTAAGCGTTGGTGCAGCAGCCAGCGTTGATAAGTGCTGATATGTTCCAAATAGAGATGTGATGAAAGGAGGGAAAAAATGTCAATACTCCTTGGGGCATTAAGGAGTTAGGGAAGGGCAGAGAGCATTATTGAGAAGAAATTGTGATTTCTTATTCTTTGTAGTGATAGTTAAATTCAATTTAAGCCTGTTATTCCATTTTCATGAAAATACTCCCAAGAGTTGAAGAGAATAAATAGCAAGGCAGACTATATGAATCTTAAGAAAAGTTAATTTTAACTGTTGGAAATAAATTTTAGTAGTTTAATTTAGAAATCTATACATCTTGAAATCTCTCTTGGTAAAAGCATGAAATATTTTATTATGGATTAGAATTATTTTGGTCAACAATTATAGTTTCTATACTCACTAGGCTATCAAACTCTTATATTCCAGATCTTAAATTGACTCATTGACTCATTTAGTTAAATGGGAATATGCTTTCAGAAGTCGAATAGAGTTTACTTGTAGTCATAAGGTTGACACAGTGTTTTATGAGTGAATTTAATGTTCTGTTCAGGAACATGTGGCTAGATAGAAAGATAATCTTACAAGAAATTATCTCAGTTTTTCATTTTGACCTTTTGTTCACGAAAGAACTAGGATTCAAAACAACATTTAGCCTTTTGTTGTATTGTAATTATTTTAGTTGATTGGTATCTTCTGATTGCTCTTGATTAGAATATATAATATATTTAATAGTATTTTGTATTATTTTAGTTTTACTTGTTTGTTTCTTATTTCTTTGAAGTTAATATCTTTCACTGTATTTTTGCTGTCATCTATAAAATTATACATGTAAGTCTTTGTAGGGATCATATTTTCTATATTAAATGATATTTTTCTTATAAAGTAAAAAGGAGTTGGATAAAATGTGAGGAAATGAAATCTAAGAACTACTTTAGAAAAATCGGTGGATTTATGTTTATTTAGTATTGAAAAGTATAAAATAAGTTAAATTTATACACCAGAGAGGAGAGTTTTCACTACAAAGTGATACGTGAGGCAAGAAACTAATGAGAGTATGATTATCTACATTTTCCTTGGATGTCATTTATTTAACAAATACTTATTATATTCCAAACTAGAGATTATCCTAGGCTCTGCGAATATATTTGTGAACATATTTGTCAATCAGACATTAAATTTATAATTAAAAATTTGGGGAGTTTTAAAAAAGGGGAAAGCTCATGGTTCTTTTGGAGCACAGTCCAGGGAGATTTAACTTAATCCAGGGAACCTCAGGAAGGATCTGTGTGACAGAGACCATAAGCTGAGACTGTAAGGCTGAGTCAGAGCCAGAGAGAGAGAGAAGGGGTTTGGAGAGAGTGTTAAGGAATGCAGAAATAGTGTGTTCAGAAATCCTGAAGAAACTATAATATATTTTAAGGTACTCTGAAAGAAGTTCATGATCACTGGAATGGAGTCAGTGAGATGAAGTAAAGCCAGACTGGAATGATTCAAAAAGCAACACTTGAAATGACCTGATTAAAATTGTGTACTCCAATATAGCCTTAAAAATGAAGGTATTCCAATTGGTGCTTCTTGCCAAATTGCTTAAAAATATTTGTATGTTTCTAAGTGCTGAATTCATTTAAAAAATTTTTTTTAGAAAGTAAAGCAAGTATTAGAAGCACCATTTTAAGACCCTAACTATAGTTTTACTATTTGTCTCTTCTTTTGTTGTATGTTTTTAAAGAACAAACCTTCCATTTTCTACTTCTGTCTCCAGGGCTGTTCACTTAACTATGATCTTTCTGTCTCCCAACCCAAGTCCTCTAAGGAATCTGAGTTTGGAAGTTTAACTCTTAATCCTTCTTAGCAAATTGAACCAGTATCCTTTTCCAATGAGAGATGGTGTATAAATCTTGCTGCTCAAATAAATCATTAATCTATATGAGGACTTCAGTAGGGCAATTCCTTTGTGCTCGTTCACTGGAATTAGGAAACTACATGTAGATACATATTTGTTTTTAACTTACCATTTTATCTTCAGTGCCCAGCCATTGCCTGTTGTATCATTGATGCACTATTTATTGATTGAATTAATACTAAATTTTGTCAACATTAAATTTTATTTTTGCTGTAAGTTTTGTTGAGTATTTGATAGTTCTGTGGTTCTGTGATTAAAATTTAGGCCTATAGTGAGTGGAATATTATAGTATTATTTGAATAATCATTTCCATTAGATTTAAATATAAGATGGATAAGAATATTATCTTAACATTTTATATAACATCCCTTAACAATCTGTATGTTAATCTTTAGTTGATGAGGCTCCCTTTGAAATCAGTGGGAGATTAATATTAAGAAGACATATATTGTAGAATAAAAGGAATAAGAATTGGATTGTTCTTGAAGTTTTATGCTCTAATTGTATGGAGAATCAGACAAAGCAGTTAGATGCTGTAAACCACCACATTTTTATTTGTAGGGAGACTACTTTTTACTAGTCTTGTATTAAACCATTTTTTAAAAATAACTTTATTGAAGTACAGTTTATGTGCCATAAAATTTACCCATTGTAAGTATAGAATTCAATCATTTTTCATGAATTTGTAGAGTTGTTCAACCATGACCACAGTCCAGTTTTAGAATATTTACATCACTCCAAAAAGTTCTCTTGTGGACATTTACAGTCAATTCTTGTACCCGCTCCAAGCCCTAAGCTACTACTGATCTGCTTTCTGTTTCTCTTTCATTTTTGGACTGGGTAATTTCTGTTAGTCCATCTTCAATTTTACTGATTCTTCTGCCGTCTCCAATTTGTTGCTGTGCCAATTTGGTGAACATTTTAGTTCAGCAGTTATACTTTTGAGAACTAGAGTTTTCTTTTTTTAGTTTCCGTTTTTCTCTTGAGATTTTTTTCTGTGTTCACACACTGATAGTGTATTTTCCTTCAATTTTTTGAACATATTCATAATAGCTTCTTTGAATTATTTTGTCTGCTAAATTCAGCATTTGAGCCTAGTCAGAGTCATTTTTATTGACTGCATTTTTTTCAAAGTATATGAACACTTTCCTGTTTCTGTGCATGTCTAGGAATTTCTGGTTGAAAACTAGACATTGTGGATTACATGGTGAAGTAACTCTGGGTTCTGTCATATTCTTTTGAAGACCTTGGTTTTTTGTTCTAGTAGGCAGTTTACTTGCCTGGCTTGAAACTGCAAATTTAGTCTCCTGTGTAGTATACAGTTTATAGCTTCTCACTGCTGCTTTTTTATCTTGAACCCCTATAGGTCTCGTACACGCACAATTTGGCATTCAGCCCAAAGATTTTGGCAAAGATGGTGCTCACCCTCCTGTTGTTTCTTTGCTTCTCAGAATTCCCTTATAATTGACAGTGGCTGTGCTGGCTTTGAGCACTATACTCTGACACATCAGGGCTGTCCAGATTCATCTTTCTCCCACTCAAGCTGCAAATGATTGATGAATGTATTCAGTTAATAAAAGAATCACAAATTCAAAAATCTGGTATTTTTCTCTTCCTGCTTTTTCACTAGACTTCATAGGTTTCTCTTGCTCATGTATAATTTTGCTGTCAGCTGGGAATTTGTGTGGTTTGTGATCTGTGTTTGGGTGTCATGCCTTCTGAGGTTGGCCTGCTGTCAAGATTTCCACTTTAAATTTTCAGCTCTTTTCCCAGCTCTAAACTCTAATTCCTAGCACCTTTAGCCAGTATGACTTTATTATTTTTTGTAGCTGTAGCTATGGAACTTGGTCAGTGCCCTGGGGCCAGTAGGCCATGAACTATCAATTCTTGTCTCCTCCACTTTCAGTTTTCAAAATTAAACTCTCTTCATCCTTATATCTGCTTTTGAAAGCTTTAAAGTACCTTTAAGTAGTTTGTTTGGTTTAATCTAGTATTTTATCATTGTCATCTCTGGGGTATTGTATGACCACTTCAGTCCTTCAAATGACCAGAAGTTGAACTTCTTCGTCCCTATTGACTTCAAATAGTACATTTTTTAAAAGGGCTTCTAAACATTCAATAAAATTTAAGTGAAGTTTTAGACATTAACTTGTACCTCAGCTCTTCCAAGTTCTTGAGTTCATGTTTACAGTTTGCACTTCTCTTTTTTTTTAAGGAACAGCAAATTTGTATTTTATGACTTTCCTCAGTTTCTGTTAATTTTATGTGTGTGTGTTTTTACTAGTGCATTTAAAGTCACTATTCATTTGTCACCACTTCAGATATCTAGACATTTGGTTGGAAAATAGTTTGGCATTGGACTTGGTAGTGCTCTTGGGAAACTTAGAATTAAAAGGCACCAATTAAGTCAGAAAACTAAGCCCTGTAATAACACAAGAAAAAAATAATATCCTGAAGCCAATGCCTTGGGAAATGAAGATAACAGAAATGAAATCACCTAAGTGAGTGGTGTTTTAGTACTTCTGGCCGTGTTCCCTAACCTCTGCAGGTAATAGTAGACTGTCAGATGGGAGGCATATGTGGAATTTGGAGGATAGAACTATCCTATGTTAAAGTGGCAGGAAGTATGAATTACTAAGGATTTTATATATAGTCAAAATGCTGAGCTTGACAGTTTAAAACATTAAACACTCTTTTTCAGACTTTCTCTAAGTTCACTTAAATTTGGTATGAGCTCATATTATTCTGTGCCCCAGGCCCAAGGTGTAGTTGAGTTTACTGGTCCAGTGCAGTGACTTTACCTGACTCGCTCTCACTCTCTTTTGCCTTCTAGTTTCACAAGGGTGGTAAGCAGGATCCATTTCTATCTGTACTATATTGGTGCACTATTTTTGGCATAAGTTAGAGTTGATCACTTAAAAAGTATTACTGCTTGATCACTGGATTCAGCCCCCTGTTAACAGAAATCCCATGGTGATCTTTTCTCCGTATCTCAAGGCCCTAAGCCTCTTCCCTAGTTTCCTCCTTAATGGAACATTCCCATTCTCAGTCAACGTGGCTTGGGATCCTTTGAGCAAACATAATTATTCCTACCGATAATTCTAATAACTTTCTTATATATTAACTATCATTACCCATCCTCTTTATTCTCTATCAGTTCATTTTAAGTACTTTTCTAATTTCTTCTGTCTTTCACAGAAAGGATCTTTGAGAGTCCCCATCTTTAATCTGATACAACCTGCAAAAATTTTTTGTTCAGTTCATACTTCCTGCCACTTTAAGATAGAATAGTACTATCCCTGGTATTACACATTTATGTTTTGTCTCATATGCCTCCCAGCTGCCAGGCCCCTGTTACCTGTGGGGGTTAGGGAAGATGGCCAGAAATAACTAAGGCCACCCTCTCAGGTGATTTCAGTCCTGTTATCTTCATTTCCCAGGGTATTGGCTTCACGATATTTTTTTCCTTGTGTTATTACAGGGCCTAGTTTGCTGACTTAATTGGTGATGCTGAGCATTCTCAGCTTTTCAGTTTCTCAGTTTAGAAGCAAGGAATTTTAAAAAGTCACTATCGATGCCTTTTATCATGAAAAAGACAAGTAGAAAGAATCAGTTCTGTCACCCAGGGTTGTCAGTGTGTGTATACCAGTGGGAACCAGACATCGTGTCTAGGTAAAATCACTTATCACACTGCAGCTACTTTTTCACTATGGTAATTATAGCTGTTCTAGGTCATGTTATAAATGTCAACAAAGCAAGAAAGGGAATAAAATGTCATCAGAATAATGCACATGTGCTTACATTTCAATGGAGCTTAAAATCTTTTATAGGAAACAATATTAGAAAGTTTTTTTTCCCTTGTGATAAATGTGAATACAGTCACTGTCACTATGACTCTTAGGTGGTTCACTTTGGCCTCATCCCTGCTTTCCTCAAATTAAAAAAAAAAAAAATCTCCATTTTGTTTACAGGTAAGAGTTTTTCGGCCAAATATATAATAGTCATTGTAGTGGTTATATTGAAAAATATGCTTCTAATTCACTTTTAAAACTGAGTAAGGAGAAATGAAATATAGTGTAATGTCAGCCACAAAACCACCATTTTGATACTTACCATCATTCATATTCAAGGCTAGAGTTTTAAAATTTTAAAATTCAAAAAAGTAAAATTTTATTCACATTGTTGACTCTGTACAATCACACAAAACTGGATATTAATTTGAATTAATTTAAGAAAAGTAATTAAAGTAAGGAAATATCATATTTATCCTTTCATATATAGTAATTATTTTTCTTACTTCAAAAAAAGAATTATGGGTTTTTGTTTTGTTTTGTTTTGTTTTGTTTTTTGAGAAAGAGTCTCACTGTTGCCCAGGCTGGAGTACAGTGGCATCCTGGCTCACTGCAGCTTCAAACTCCTGGACTCAAGTGATCTTCCTGCCTCAGCCTCCCAAGTAGCTGGGACTATAGGCACGAGCTACCATGCCCAGGCAATTTTTAAAAATTTTTTGTAAAGATGGGCTCTTGCTATGTTGCCCAGGCTGGTCTCAAACTCCTGTCCTCAAGCGATCCTCCCATCTCGGCCTCCCAAAGTACTCCCAAATTACAGGAGGTAAGTCACCATGCCTGGCCTTGAATTATAGTTTTGCTTTTTTTTTTTAATTTCAGAATATTATGGGGGTACAACACTTTGGCTATATATATTGCCCATGTACTGCCTGTGTCAGAGCTACAATCGTGGACATCCCCCAAACTGTGCTCTCCGCATCCCAATTATAGGTTTTTTAAAAATGTTTGAAAATTTGTTTTTAGTAATAAAGTAGATTTGTCAAAGTTTCCTTCAATAGGCCACTGCTTTTTTTTTCTTTTCAAAGTTTTGATTAAACCTCGAGAGATAATATGGTCATGTCATTTTTAAATGAGTGCTTTTATTTTTTCATCAATTATGGTTTTTCATGAATCATAGGATTATAAATGACAAGTTTGGATTCTGGTCCTTTTCCTCTCTAGCTTATTAAAATAAGACCTTTTAGAATCACTGCAACTATTTCCTTATTAGTTTCATGCCATAACTTAGCCTTGATTATAAATAAGTTCTAACTGTTAGTATTTCTTCATTCAATTTAATCTTTTGGCATTGGAAAAGAAAAATTACTTAAGTAAATAAGCATTGAGACATATTCTTGTATTTGGAAACTTATTGTATGAATCATATTTTTTATTTTTACTCCCAGTTTTGGATGGTATTAAGGTATATTATTCTGTCTTCTAAAATAGTACAAAATAAATATCAGCCTATAGACATTATAATTTAGAGTAGAGGGGTTTCATGTTAGAAAAATCTGATTTGCCTTTACTTTTAGGCATCAAAGAGGCAGTGCATAGAGGGCATTTATAATTTATCTACTTCAAAAAATTTTTATTATTTCCCTTTATACTATTTTTTTATTCCCACTTATAGAATGAAGGAGACAGTGAACTTACATTTAAGATTAATCATTTGTTTTGAGTCAAGGGCTGACTAAATCTGATATAGGCATTTTGGGTTCAATGTCTAGGTGACCAGGTAGTCATGTGTAATAAAACTCACCACTTGAACTGGCATTGATTGTCATTGTCAATAATCTTGGCAGGAGCAATATTGACTGAATTAATATAAAGATCGAATATTCCTTCTTCTGGCAAGGTGGGCACAGAAGCAGGATGAAGTATAGTAACTGACAGCACCACAGCGTTAAATCTGTTTACCTACACTTCAGAGAAAAGAAAGGGCGATGATTAAGGTACTGTTCAATTCAACAAGCATTTGTTGAGCAGTTCCACAGCATAACACTGTGTTACCTGCTAAAGGATACAAAAGGATAAGACAGTATGATTTTGCCCTAAAGAAGTATATCATCTAATTTGGGAGATAAATCGTTCATATATGAAATAGCTAGATAGCAAAATATAACAGTAAATAATTGAGTGTGGAATTGTTCATGCAACAGAATACAAGCACAATCTATTTCTCCAACAAGTGAAGAGATACATCTTTATGATGTAAATTTTATATGGCAACATAAAGTAACATAGCCTGGGTTAATTGTGATCTTTGGTTATTTAAAATGAAAAAAACCCCAGTAATTGAAAAGATGTCTATTTAAAGTATCCTTTAGCCCAATGTAAAAGCATCAATTAGATATATGATCATTTCATACATGAGACATTTAATAAATTCAAGAATAACTTACTACCTGTTAATGGTTCAATCCATTGAGTATAAACTTTGTTAGGTTTTATTCACTATTCTTTCTTTGCCTCAGATGTCATAAAGGTTCATTCACTCTATTTCACAGTATTCTAAACACAGTTTATTTTTTCAGTGTCCAGGTATTCCGAATTGTATTTTTATATGTATCATCTAAATACAATTTGTTTTCCAATTTTCAGGTGTTTTGAATTATGTTCATTAAAAAGGAGGCCTTAAAGAGTACAGTAATCTCCTTAGCCATGTAAGGACATGTGGCAAAGCAGCCTCACTACATTATGTTTTTTGTTATTTTTTTCTCCATTACTTAAGTGGAATGGGTTAGTAGATTTTTAAAATACCTTACTTTTAAGATTCAGTTTTGACTAGGAAGCTTTCTCCTTTTCTTTACCCTTTCTTAGATATTTCTCCAGTGTACCTCCATACCTTTTGTAAGTCTCATGACATATCATTGTATTTTAATTTATTTTAATAAATTTATTTGTCTGATTCACTAGACTGGCTTCTTTGCCCTATCACCAGGACCTTATATAGTTATTGGTACATCATAGATTTTTAATAAATACTTAATTGAATGAATACAACATGAATTTATGTTATATATCACGATGCTAGACAAGGTTTGTTACTGCATTTAGTTCTCTCAATAAACATGGAGTACGTCCTGTAGATGTGTCCACTGGGAATGAATCTTTAATACCCAGTGATATGGACAAGTTGTTAAAAAAAAGAAAAGATAAAGCAGCCTCCTTTTTTATCAGTCCCCACCTCTACCATACAATTTTAAGAAAATTGATATGAAAAATCATGATATCTGTTTCCCTGTACAATCAACAGTTTTTGAACTTGCCTTGACTCCTTGCACATGGACTTCTTGAACCAATCCAAATACAGATATGATATATAGATATAATGTGTGTATGTGTACATCCTTAGTAGAAACAGCTTTTCAAATAATTGATATTGCCTTCCTCCCAGTGTTCCACTGATTTAATGATTTCACATATAGTTTCAAATTGCATTTTTAGTTTTAGCGGTTAGACAGTATTTAGTCTCTGGCTTCTCTTTTTTAAGGTTATTTCTGATGCTGGCTTGGAGTGGTTAAAATCCTGAATAAATGCAGCTTAATCCCAAATCAGTCCATACTCTTAGATAGTTTTGCCAGCTCTGAGAGCTTCTCAGATATTCTAAAATAAGGTCAAGCTGATTCCACAGCCTATTGGTGGTAGTTATTAGTGCTATCATTTTGGCTAAATGTTTTCTACTTGAAATAGAATCATTAATCCAGTGATTCCTTGTTAATAAATTTACTGACTACTCACCTGGAATTTTTGATGTTATAATTTTTGATAATATAGCTTTTTAGTGTCAGCTAGCTTATTTTTAGCCAAACTGTATTTTATTATTTAATTATTTAAACACCAAAATATTTAGAGACTCATACTCTGACAAATAGGAATTCATATGTTTTATTATTTTTAACTTCTTTTTTTCAAAGTCATTATTTCAGAAATCAAGATATCTAAGTTTTCACTTCTATGGGTAATATTTCCTGGCAGTGAATAGAAGCCATTCTCCAATTCAGTTAAGAAGAGTGATATGTGAAGTTTTTGTTTTTGTTAACTAGGCTTTCCCTGAACACATGTTTCTAATGCAGATTGAGTCAATGTGATCTTGGCTTTCTTCTGTTGTTTGGTGGTCTTAAAAAGAACTGAAATCATATACAGGACTTTACATGCTGCAGAATGTAGTGGTTACAATTGCACTTTTCTATATTCATATTGTAGTCAGTATTATAATTTTAAAATATGACTTTTTTTTTTCCATTGGTAGTACTTCTTGGACATCATGATCACTTCAGGCTGTGCTCTTAATTCCTGTCCAGGGCATTATTTAATGAACCAAAATGGGAGGACTAAAGGAAACATTTTAAAAATAAACATTTTAATTAGCTTTGGAAAATTCAAGCACTTTCATTAATGTGTCCCCAGATGGATTCCCTCAACTAAATCAGGATTTTATCTGCTTCTCAAATGCATTTCTTTTTTGAAGCTTTTCCAATGAGAATTATTCTTTACTGTTCTTATATTCCCTTAATGTCATTTTTATTCCTTTATTATAGTGAAGCATAATATTGTGATGTCAGACATTTTATGCTATAGAACCCTCTCTCCAGCAAAATCTTACCCAAAAAGCTCAATATATTAATATAAAGCAACTAACACAGAAGAACTAATACAAATCCTTTTTAAACTCTTCAAAAAATATTGAAGAGGAGGGAATACATTCAACCTCATTCTACAAGGCCAGTATTACCCTGGTACCAAAACAAGACAAGAACACAATACAAAAGAAAACTTACAGGTCAATATCACTGATGAACACACAGATGCAAAAAATCCTTGGCGAAATACTAGCAAACGAAATTCAATAACATGTTAAAAAGATCATTTACCATGATCAAGTGTGATTCATCCCAGGGATGCAAGGATGGTTCAACATACACAAATCAATAAACATGATACATCACATTAATGAAATCAAGAACAAAAACCATATGATTATTTCAATAGATGCCAGAAAAGCATTTGATAAAATTCAACATTTCTTTATGATAAAAATCCTCATCAAAATGGATACATGGAACATACCTTAAAACAATAAAGGCCGTATGTGACAAACCCACAGCTAACATTGTACTGAATGGGAAAAAATTGAAGGCCATTTCTCTAAAGACTGGAACCAGACAAGGATGCCCATTTTCACCACTATTATTCAACATAATACTGGAAGTCCTGGCCAGAGCAGTTAGGCAACAGAAAGAAATAAAGGGCATCCAATTGGAAAGGAAGAAGTCAAATTAGCCTTGTTCACAGGCAACATGATCTTACACTTAGAAAAACCTAAAGACTCCTCCACCAAGAAACTGTTGGAACTGATAGATGAATTCAGTAAAGTTGCAGGACACAAAATCAGCATACAAAAGTCAGTAGCATTTATGTGTACACCAACATTGAACACACTTAGAATCTGAAAAACAAATCAAGAAATCAATCCCATTTATAATAGCTACAAAAAATATAAAATACCTATGAGTCAATATAACCAAAGAAGTGAAAGAACTAATGAGGAAAATTATGAAAGTCTGATGAAAGAAATAGAAGAGGACACAAACAAATGAAAAGACATCTCATGCTCATGGATTGAAAGAATTAATATTTTAAAATTACAGTACTCCCCAAAGCAATTTACAGATTCAGTGCAATTCCTATCAAAATGCCAATGACAATCTTCACAGAAATAGAAAAAAAGTTCCTAAAATTTGTATGAAACCACAAAAAAACCCAAATAGCCAAAGCCATCCTGAGCAAAAAGAACAAAGCTGGAGGTATCATACTATCTGACTTCAGAATATACTACAAAGCTATAGTAACCAAATCAACATGGTACTGGCATAAAAACAGACACATAGACCAATGGAACAGAATAAAGGACCCAGATATAAATCTATACATTTATAGCCAACTCATTTTCAACAAAGGCACCACAAAGATACAATGAGGAAAGGACAGTCTCTTGTTACCTTCCTCCGAGTGGAGGTTTTTCCAGGTTCTTGGTGATCATTGGGAAAAATTTCAGGATGTACCACATAAGCGAAAGTGCCAGTTTTTGTTGTTGTTGTTGTTGTTGAAAGATAAGACTGAAAGTGAAAATACACTCTCAAGAAAAGAGAGCAGTCAGGCTTGAAAAGAGTTGCCAGCACTGGAGGATGTGGTTTTTGGTCTTTTGAAGTCTTGCTAATTAAGGGGAGGAATATTCAAGGCTCAAGGTTGCTTTTTACTAAGAATTTGGGTAGTAATTCCTAGAATTGTGTTCCCTGCCATTTTCATACTTTATACAGTTGTTTTGGAACTGTCATGGCAATTTCAAGGGTGGAGAAATTTTAAAACTACAATGTAAATGATATTGTAATTAGCCAAAGTTCATGTAAGGTAACTTAGATAGCTGACAAGCCAGTTGAAGCCAGTCCTTGTCTGTGGTTATCAACCCCCCTTAGTTAGACTGTAACACCTGCACCCACTCTGCAAGCCCCTGCATCCAAGTCTCAGCCCTATCTCCTAGTTTTCCACTCTAACATCTTCAATAAATGATGCTAGGCAAACCGGATAACCATATATAGAAGAAGGAAACTAGACCCCCATCTCTTACCATACACAAAAGATCAAATCAAAATGGATTAAAGACATATCTGAGACCAGAAGCTATGATACTACTGAAGATAACATTGGGGAAATGCTCCAGGAAATTGGTCTGGGTAAAGATTTTTTGTGTAAGACCTCAAAAGCGCAGGCAAGCAAAGCAAAAATAGACAATTGGGATTACTAACTTCTGCACATCAAAGGAAACAATCAACAAAGTGAAGAGACAACCCACAGAAAGGGAGGAAATATTTGCAAACTATTCATCTGACAAGGGGTTAATAACCAGAATATATAAGGAATTCAAAGAACTCAATAGCAGAAACCAAATAATCCAATTAAAAGATGATCAAAAGATCTGAACAGACCTTTCTCAATAGAAGATGTATAAATGATCACTAATCATCACAGAAATGCAAATCAAAACCGCAATGCAGTATCATCTCACCCTAGTTAAAGTGGCTTGTATCAAAAAGACAGGCAATAATAGAAACTGGCAAGATTGTGGAGAAAAGGGAACCCTCATACACTGTGGGTGGGAATGTAAATTAGTACAGCCACTGTGGAGAACAATATGTAGGTTCCTTAAAAAAAAAAAAAAAACTAAAAATAGAACTACCATATATATGATCCAGCAATTTCACTACTGGGTATATATCCAAAAGAAAGGAAATTATTATGTTAAAGAGATATCTGCACTATCATGTTTATTGCAGCACTATTCACAATAGCCAGAATATGGAATCAACCTAAGTGCCCCTCAATGGATGAATGGGTAAAGAAATGTTATATGCACACACACTGGAATATTATTCAGCTATAAAAAAAAAGAATGAAATCCTATCCTTTGCAGAAATATGGATGGAACTAGAGGCCATTATGTCAGGTGAAATAAGCCAAGCACAGAAAGACAAATACCACATGTCCTCACTCATATGTGGGAAGCTAAAACAGTGGGTCTCATGAAGATTGGTGGGTCCCAGAGGCTGGAAAGGGGAGGGGAGAGGAGGTGAAGGGGAAAAACAAAGAATATAAATGTATTTATTACCATTGAACCATACATTTAAAAATGTTAGATGGTAAATTTTATATGCATATTTTACTTCAATAAAAGATAAAAATCAGAAAAACAACAACTAACAGGCAACTTCTCTGTTGAAGCAGGGATAGGAGGGCCAGAAACTTACATGCTTCTTTCTGCCTTCCCTTCCACTCCTGCTGGCCCAAAAGAAACTATTAACAGGTATAACATTTAAAATTACACTAAACCAGCTAAAAGTAGTCAGGATAATATATAATAGAATCATCAAAGATTTGAAAGTTGTCCAATCTAGGTTCATTGAAAACTCCTGCCTTTTAATCTATTAATCATGAAGATATTCTGCTCTTAATTGTCATATAATCCAGTAAATATGAGCAGTTATAATATGAGTAAATATGTCATCAATGCTGTGAATAATCTGACTGACAATTTCCTGATAATGTTTTATTATGATGGTTGCAAACAGTTCTGGAAATAATATTTTAAGAAATGTGTTGCTCAAAAGCATCATTTCTTCCAGGAAATAGCCTTTCATATTGGTTTAAAAAGTTCAAGGGTATGGCATTCTGTTGAAACTCTGGGGTGTTAACTATTTTCAGACCTTGTTTGTGTGTAACACAAACCATATTGATTTCCAGATAATATAAATTTATTCAGAACAGGAGATTGTAACACTTTGGGAGCAGATTGTTTTTAGTTTTGTTAAATTTACCTGGATTACAACTAAGAAAATTGCTTTGAAACAACAGTAACATTGTATTCTAACCCCTTAGCTTAGCTGTCATTTAACATCTTTCCCAAATTTTCTACCATTGTTCTAACTCTTCAGTAGGAGCTCATGGTATTAATACAAATCAGGGCATGTAAGATTTAACAGCACTGTTTATTTGCAAGAAATGCAAAATGTATTCACTGTATTTATGAGCTTTGCTTATAAATTAACCATATAATAAAAAGCAGATTAAGGTAACTCTTGCTCATATGATTGAAATATTTTCTGAGTATTTCAGCTTACAAATCTTGCCAAAATTGTTTTTCTGTAACATTTATGTACATTTTAGAATAAAAGGTTAGTGTAGTAGTGATTTTGTTTTCAAATTTCTGAATTTAAGGTAAAATTAAATTGAAAATTATGTGATTTGTAAAATGGGAACATTATATCTCTTTTAACAATACTACTAATCAAAGAGGAAAATGCTGAAATTTAACCATTACTGTTCTACCCTGCAAAGACTTCCCTTCTCACTCAAACTGAGTGAGATGCACTAATCTACAAAGTCTAGGCTAGTGGTGTAGCCCCCTCCAGGTTACCTTTCCGATCTTATTTCCCACTATTCTCTCTCCCTCACTCAGTTCACTTGAACCACACTAACCTTTCTTTTCCTTAAACATGCCTGGGACATTCTGCTGTAGAGTCTTTGTACTAATTATATCCTGTGCCTGTAATGTTCTTTATTCAGATAGCCATGTAGTCTTTTCTTACATGTCAGCTTCTCAGTGAAGCCTACCTTGACCATCCTATTCAAAAATCACAACCTATATTATCCCCCACAACCCCACCCCAATACTTTAACTCCTTATTCTGCTCTACTTTTTTTTTAAGTCTATTTTTTTAGATCAGATTTAGGTTTACAGCAAAATTGAGAGGAAGGTAAAAAATTTCCTGTATAGCCCCCGTCCCCACATATGCGTACCCTTCACCATTATCAACATCCCCCACCAGAGTGGTACATTGGTTACAGTTGATGAACCCATATTGACATGTTATAATCACCCAAAGTCTATAGTTTACATTAGGGCTCACTCTTAGTGTTATACATTCTATGGGTTTGGACAAATTATACTATCATGCATAGTATTTTCATTGCCCTAAAAATCATCTGTGCTCTGCCTGTTCATCCTCCTAACCCCCAATCCCTGGCAGCCACTGATCTTTTTACTGTCTTCATAGTTTTGCCTTTTCCAGAATGTCATATAGTTGAAATCATATAGTATGGAGTCTTTTCAGATTGGCTTCTTTCAGTTAGTAATGTGCATGTCATTTTATGACTTAATGGATCATTTCTTTCTATTCTGTTGTCTGGATGTACCACAGTTTATTTATCCCTTGAAGAACATCTTGGATGCTTTCAAGTTTTGGCAGTTATGAATAAAGCTGCTATAAACATGCATGTGCAGGGTTTTATGTTGACATTAGTTTTCAGCTCTTTAGAGGAAATACCAAGAACCGTGATTGCTGGATTTTATGGTAAGAGTTTGCTTAGTTTTGTAAGAAACTGCCAAACCATCTTCCAAAGTGGCTTCCAAAATGGCTCTACCATTTTGCATTCCTGCCAGCAATGAATGAGCGTTCCTGTTGCTCCACATCCTCACCAGGTTTTGGTGTTATCATTATTCTGGATTTTGGCCATAGTCATAGGTGAGTAGTGGTTTCTCGTTGTTGTTTTAATTTGTATTGCCCTGATGACATACGATATGGAGCATCTGTTCATATGTTTATTTACCATCTGTATATCATTTTTAGTGAGGTATCTATTAAGGTCTTTGGCCCATTTTTTAAATGGGTTGTTTGATCATTGACTTTTAAAAATTCTTTGTATGTTTTCAATAACAGTCCCGTATCAGATGTGTCTTTTGGAAACTTTTTCTCCCAGTCTAGGATTTGTGTTTTCATTCTCTTGACATTGTCTTTCATAGAACAGAAAATTTTTTTTTTTTTTTTTAATTTCAGAATATCATGGGGGTACAACATTTTGGCCATACACATTGCCCCTGTTCTGCCCGTGTCAGAGCCACAATCGTGGTCGTCTCCCAAACTGTGCTCCCCACATCCATTCAGTGAGAGTTTTTCCCATCCCTTCCACCCCCCTCCCGCCCGCCCGCCCTCTGATGAATGTTATTGCCCTGTGTGATGTAAGTGTTCATCAGTTAGTACCAGTTTGATGGTGAGTACCAGTGGTGCTTGTTTTTCCAATCCTGTGACACTTCGCTTCGAAGAATGGGTTCTAGCTCCGACCAGGATAATACCAGATGTGTTAATTCGCTGTTGTTCCTTATTGCTGAGTAATACTCCATGGTATACATATACCACATTTTATTGATCCACTCGTGTATTGATGGGCACCTGGGTTGTTTCCACAACTTTGCAATTGTGAATTGTGCTGCTATGAACATTCGAGAGCAGATGTCTTTATTATAAATGTCTTTTTTTCTTTTGGATAAATACCCAGTAGATGGATTGCTAGGTCAAATGGTAATTCTACTTGTAATTATATTGAGATATCTCCATATTCTTTTCCATAGAGGTTGTACTAATTTGCAGTCCCACCAGCAGTGTATGAGTGTTCCTAACTGTCCACATCCCCGCCAACATTTGTTATTTGGGGATTTTTTGATATGAGCCAATCTCACTGGAGTTAAGTGATATCTCATTGTGGTTTTGATTTGCATTTCCCTGATGATTAGAGAAGTTGAGCACTTTTTTATATGTTTGCTGGCTATCATTCTGTCTTCTTTGGAAAAGTTTTTGTTCATGTCCTTTGCCCATTTTTTAATAGGGTTGTTTGATTTTTTCTTGTTGATTTTCCTAAGTTCTGTATAGATTCTGGTTATAAGCCCTTTATCAGAGGTGTAGCATGCAAATATTTTCTCCCATTCTGTAGGTTGTCTGTTCACTCTAGTGATAGTTTCCTTGGCTGTGCAGAAGCTTTTCAATTTGATCAGGTCCCATGTATTTATTTTTGTTGCTGCTGTGATCGCTTTGGGGGTCTTCTTCATAAATCCTTTGCCTAGGCCAATGTCCATAAGAGTTTTTCCAACATTTTCTTCGAGAATTCTTATGGTTTCACGTCTTAGGTTTAGATCTGTTATCCATTGTGAATTGATTTTTGTGAGAGGTGAGAGGTGTGGGTCCACTTTCAGTCTTCTACATATGGCCATCCAATTTTCCCAGCACCATTTGTTGAATAGGGAATCTTTTCCCCAGTGTACGTTTTTCTGGAATTTGTCAAAGATCAGGTGACTGTATGAGGTTGGTTTTATATTTGGGTTCTCAGTCCTGTTCCATTGGTCTACATGTCTGTTCTGTGCCAATACCATGCAGTTTTGGTTACTATAGCCTTGTAGTATAGTTTGAAGTCTGGTAGACAGATGCCTCCCAATTTGTTCTTTTTGCTTAAGATTGCTTTGGCTAGACGGGGTCTTCTCTGGTTCCACACGAAGCGTAGAATTATTTTTTCTAGATCGGCAAAAAATGATGTTGGTATTTTGATAGGGATTGCATTGATTCTGTAAATTAATTTAGGTAGCAAAGCCATTTTTACTATGTTGACTCTGCCTATCCAAGAGCATGGTAAGGTTTTCCATCTATTTACATCCTCTGCAATTTCCTTTCTCAGTGTTTCATAATTCTCTCTATATAGGTCTTTGATCTCCTTAGTTAGATATATTCCTAAATATTTAATTTTCTTTGTTGCTATTGCAAAAGGTATAGCATCTTTAATTTGTTTCTCGGCTTGATTGTTATTAGCATATATGAAGGCTATGGATTTGTGTGTATTAATTTTGTATCCTGAGACTTTGCTGAATTCATTTATCAATTCCAGTAATCTCTTGGTTGAATCTTTGGGGTTTTCTATGTATAATATCATATCGTCTGCGAATAGTGAAAGTTTGACCTCTTCTGCCCCTATCTGGACGCCCCTGATTCCTCTGTCTTGTCTAATTGCTGTGGCCAGGACTTCCAGCACTATGTTGAAAAGAAGTGGAGATAGTGGACACCCTTGTCTGGTGCCAGTTTTAAGGGGGAATGCCTTCAATTTTTCCCCATTCAATATGATATTGGCTGTGGGTTTATCGTATATGGCTTTAATAGTTTCTAGGAATGAGCCATCTATGCCTATATTGTTAAGAGTTCTTATCATAAAAGGGTGTTGGATTTTGTCAAAAGCCTTTTCTGCATCTATTGAAAGGATCATATAATCTTTGTTCTTGCTTTTATTTATATGGTGAATTACATTTATAGATTTGCGTACGTTGAACCATCCCTGCATCTCGGGAATAAAGCCCACCTGATCATGATGGATTATTTTTTTGATGTACATTTGAATTCGGTTTGCAAGGATTTTATTGAGAATTTTTGCATCTATATTCATAAGGGATATTGGTCTGTAGTTTTCTTTTTTTGTTGTGTCCTTTCCTGGCTTTGGTATCAAGGTGATATTGGCTTCGTAGAATGAGTTTGGGAGGATTCCATCCTTCTGGATATTTTCAAATAATTTCTGCAGTATAGGCACCAGTTCTTCTTTGTAGGCTTGGTAGAATTCAGGTGTGAACCCATCTGGTCCGGGACTTTTTTTTGTGGGTAATTTTTAATTACTGCTTCAATTTCGGTGCTTGATATTGGTCTGTTTAGAAATTCAGTTTTCTTCCTGGTTGAGCCTAGGGAGGTAGTGTGTTTCTAAGAATTTGTCCATTTCCTCCACGTTTTCGTGTTTGTGGGCATAGAGATTTTTGTAGTATTCAAAGATGATGTTTTGTATTTCCATGGTATCAGTTGTGACTTCTCCTTTTTCATTTCTAATTGAGCTTATTAGAGTCCTTTCCTTTCTGCTTCTGGTCAACCTGGCAAGTGGCCTATTTTGTTTATCTTTTCAAAGAACCAGCTTTTCGTTTCATTGATCTTCTGTATTGTTCTTTTGTTCTCGATTTCATTTAATTCTGCTCTAATTTTGGTTATTTCTTTTCTTCTGCTGGTTTTAGGATTGCTTTGCTCTTCCTTTTCCATTTCCTTAAGATGATTCATTAGTTTACTGATTTGTGACTTTTCTGTCTTTTGGATGTGGGAATTTAGGGCGATAAATTTTCCTCTCAGGACTGCTTTTGCTGTATCCCACAGATTTTGATAACTTGTGTCCCCATTATCGTTTAGTTCGAAGAATCTTTTGATTTCATTTTGAATCTCCTCTTTGACCCAATACTCATTCATCAATAGATTGTTTAGTTTCCAAGTTTTTGGAGGAAGATGTGAGTTTCTGTTGGAATTGATATCTAATTTTATTCCGCTGTGGTCTGAAAAGATACATGGTATGATTTCTATTTTTTTGAATTTGTTTAGATCTGTTTTGTGGCCTAGGATGTGGTCAATTTTAGAGAAAGTTCCATGAGCTGATGAGAAGAATGTATATTCAGTGTTATTTGGGTGGAGTGTTCTGTAGATATCTGTTAGGCCCAAATGTTCTAGAGTCTTGTTTAGGTCTTTTATTTCTCTATTTACTTTTTGTTTGGAGGATCTGTCCAGTTCCGTCAGTGGGGTGTTGAAGTCCCCTGCAATTATGGCATTCCTGCTTATTATGTTGTCTAGATCTAGCAGCATTTGCTTTATGTACCTGGGTGCTCCTGTGTTGGGTGCATAAATGTTTAGGATTGTTAAATCCTCTTGTGAAATTTTTCCCTTCACCACTATATAGTGTCCATTTTTGTCCTTCTTTACTTTTATTGCTTTAAAGTTGATGTCATCTGAAATGAGGATGGCTACTCCAGATTTCTTTTGGTTTCCATTAGCCTGAAAAATTGTATTCCATCCTTTCACCTTGAGTCTGAATGCGTCTTTGTGTGTGAGGTGTGTTTCCTGAAGACAACAGATACTTGGTTTGTATTTTTTAATCCATTCAGCCAGCCTATGTCTCTTCAATGGGCAGTTCAAGCCATTTACATTTATTGAGAGAATTGATATTTGGGGTAAATTTCTGATTATTCTGTTTGGTGGTATCTTTTGTTTTACCTCTTGCGTCATTGTGGAATCTGGTTTCTGGGGTTTTAGCCTTTGCATAATTTTACATAGGTGGGTGTCTGTTGCGCTGGTTAGTGTATAATGCAGGTCTAAGCATTTCTTGCAAGGCCGGTCTGGATTTCGCAAATTCTATCATTGATTGCTTATCTGGAAAGGTCTTTATTTCTCCCTCATATAAGAAGCTTAGTTTGGCAGGATACAGAATTCTGGGTTGACCTTTGTTTTGTTTTAGGAGATTGATGATGTCTGCCCATTCCCTTCTGGCTTGTAAGGTTTCAGTTGAGAAATCTGCAGTTAATCTGATGGGTTTCCCTTTGTAGGTTACCTCCTTTTTTTGTCTTACAGCTCTGAGGAGTGCCTCTTTTGTGTTTACTTTGGTCAGTCTAATAATTATGTGGCGTGGTGAATGCCTTTTCACGTTGACTCTCCCAGGAGTCCTGTGTGCTTCTTGTACTTGGATGTCGAGATTTCTGGCTAAGCCATGGAAATTTTCCTCTATTATTCCTTCAAATAAATTTTCCAGCCCATGCAAATTTTCTTCCTCTCCCTCAGGATACCTATTATCCTTATGTTTGGCCTCTTTACATAATCCCACATTTCTTGTATGCTTTTTTCCTGCGTCTTGTTTTTGTGTTCTTTCTCTTCAGCTGATTTATTTAGTGCATAGGAGCTGTCTTCTAGCTCTGAAATTCTTTCCTCTGCATGGTCCAGCCTATTCTTAAGGCTTTCCACTGTGTTTTGTAGATCCTTGAATGCTTCTTTCATTTCTAGGATTTCTATTTGATTTTTCCGTAATATTTCTATTTCTTTGGAGAATTTTTCATTCATTTCTTGCATTTTTCTTGTGGTTTCTTTGTGCTGGGATTCAATTTTCTCTTGAATTTCATTGAGCTTTCTTATAATCCATAAACGAAATTCCTCTTCTGTCATTCTACCCATTTCATTTGGGTTGGTATCCATTGCTGAGGAACTGATAATTTCTTTTGGGGGTGACTTTTCACTCTGATTTTTCATGTTCCCTGAGTTCTTTCGCTGGTTTTTTCTCATCTGGTCTCTTGGTCAAGAGCTGGGGGTGTTAGAGCTAGTTTATGGCCCTGTCACCAGGCCCACAATTATTTTTCCTTGGCAAAGCCAGGGAGAGAAGTAGTGGCCTGTATTGCCTTAGGTGTATTTTAGCAAGTTTGTTGGATCTTGAGTTAACTCTGACCTGTGGTCTTCTCCTCTTCCCAGTGGAGTGTGGTGAGAATGACCTCCCAGCTTGGGCTCTGAGCTAATGGATTGTACTTGAGAATATGAGTCCTCCGCTCCCTATTAGCTAGGTATTCTGTTATGTCCGTAGCAGACTCTGATTCCCCAGTTGGGGTATGCGAAAGCCCTGTGCTTTGGGAGGGGTCTTGTAGCTCCTAGGGGTTACTTTGACCCTGCTCTTCCTGAGGTTCTGGTAGAAACACAATTTCCTTTGGCTGCAGTGTGAGAGCTGAGTTGGGAAAATTTTACACAGCTCAGAGGTTGCTCATCTAGCCATGTGTGGCTGCCCTTCTGATGTGTGTCTCCGCGTGAAACTGGTTGATAGGGGGATCTCCAATTGTGTACCCCTTTTCCACCACTAGACCTCAAGGTCGAGGCAGGTGGCCGTCTCTATCCCCAGCAGTCTCCACCGGGGGATGTTCCCACGGGGAGGGGGAGTAGTGGCAGCTGGAAGCACTCTTGGGTGGCGCGAAATTCCCTATTGAAGTGGGCAGGATTATGGGGAGCTGCTCTGGTTCAGCCTGTGGCTCTTGAGGTATTTGGTTGTCATGGGAACCAGCAGTTATACCAAATGAGTCACTATGGCCAGCAACCTTCAAAATGAGCGATCTCTGGGGTACAGGAGGGCTGGGACCTGAGGGGCGGGCACTAGGACCGGCACGGAGCGGAGTTGTCGGAGGCCAGAGCCGGGGTAGCAGAACCAGATGGACGAGCTGCAAACTGTTTCCAATACTCAAAGGTCCCACCTCTACAGTTCCGGGATCTCGTCCCACCTGGAACCCACGGATGCCGCTGTCCCTGGCCACCACAGGCAAAGCCTGTCTCGCCCCAGCGGATGAGCCCCGGGCCGGGGCGGGGCGGAGCTAGAGACGCGGCTCACGGCTCCGCGCGGGCGGCTGTAAAGATGGCGGCCGCCGCCAGCCTGGCGCACAGCCGGGCTCCGATCGCGCCGGGAGCGCAGTTTTTCTCCACCGGTAGTTGTTAGCAACCTCTAAGGGCGCGTCCTGCTCTCCGATAAACTCCTGGGCCCAGTCCCGCTGACTTCTAGTGGCGCAGTGCCGGCCTGCGGGTTCCCGCGCACTGTCCCGGGAAGCTGAATCTCGGTCCCCGCCCAGTTCCTCCCCAGCCCTTGGCAGTCTCTGTATATTGCAGCTGCGAGTTGTGTCTGGCTCTGGCTACTTCCTCCTCCTCTCCACAGGACTCGCCGGCCCGAGCAACCCCTCTGTCCCAACTCTGGGCTTGTCCCTGACTGCATGTATGGGGAGGCGCGTAACCGCTTGGGGGGCAGGTCGCGCTGCGCCGACCTGGCGAGTGCGTCCTTCCCGCGCTCTGGGCTCTATTGTGCTCCGTGCGCCCTCCGATCTTTGTGAAAATTTTGTACCTGTTTTCTTGGGCTGGGCGTTCGGCGTTGTTTCTCTGTCATTCGCAATGCTGTTTTTGGAGTGAGTGGTCCGTGTTCGCCGGCAGCCGCTGGCGTTCTTCACCTCCTTTCCTGGGAGCGGTATGGTGGGAGGACCCTATCACACCGCCATTTTTTCCCCCTCCTCAGAACAGAAAATTTTAATTTTAATGAAGTCTAGTTTGTCAATTATTTCTTTCATGAATCATGTCTTTGGTGGTGTATTAAAAAATCATCGCAGTACACAGGGTCATATAGGTTTTCTCCTCTGCTCTACTTTTTCTTTTTCAATAGCATGCATCATTTTCTAACAAACCATATGATGTTCTTATTTTTAAGAACATTATATGGGAAATAAAACATATAAAAGAATGTTCAAAAGTAATGAGTGGGCACAAATAATTTATGTGTATTACAGAAAGGAAATTAAGGAAATAATAAAAAAAATCACCAGACCTGAAGAAAGCTATTAATCTTCAGATGGAATGGCAGAGCAAGTATCAAGAGGAATGAATAAATAAAATACTTGTATTCAAATATATTCTTTTAAAGTTTTAGTCCACCAAAGATGGAATCCTGAGAGATTCCAAAGAAGGAAGAAAGAAGTTACCAATAAAGGAACATGAATTAAATTGGTATTCCATTTCTTATCAGCAACCCTGAATTCTAGGACACAATGGAGGAAATGCCTTTAGGGTTCTGTAGTAGAATGATTTTGAAACTAGAAGTCTATATACCCAGCCAAGCTATCCATTAAATGTGAAAGGAAACAAAGATAAATCAGACATGCAAGAACTCTGAAAGTGCATCTCCATTATGCCTTATCTGTGGAAGAGCCCTGAGAATATACTCCTTCCTTTGTTATTCCTGCCTTCACTTTCACTTGGCTTCTGTAGTAGATGTCCACTCAGACCCCAGTCTTTTCAATTACAATGCAAATGAAAAGTTTAGCCTCTATTCACTTCCTTTCTTACTTTCCTTTCCTTACCAGGTCACCAGTAGGGACCCTGACCCTTCAGACATGTTAGCATCACTGGTTATAATTTTTCTATTTTTTTTAATTACTCTTCATCTCTTCTGTTAATAACCTCACTTTTCCAGTTACCAAGGATTCTTCTAGAATCCTTAAAGCCCTGAAGACTTTGAGGTTTTGATTTTCTGTGCAAGTCCCTCAAATGGCTTCCCATCTGAAAACAATAGCCAGAATGCTAGCAATGACCTCATATGATCTGTCCCTCTGCTACCTCTCTCACCTATTCATCTGCTAATCTCTCTCTTGCTTACTGCATTTTAGTCATACTGTCTCTTTGTTGTTCTTGAAGAAACCAAGCACAGTTTCTCTTCAGGGACTTTGCACTAGCTGATTCCTTCGTCTGGAATGTTCTACTTCCAGATGTCTGCATGAGTTATCCCCTTACATCTTTCAGATCTTTACTCAAATGTTACTTTATCAGTGAGGCGTTCCCTGACCACTTTATGAAATAACAATTCCCCGCACCTCCAGCACACCCCATGCCTCATAGCTTCAGACAAGCTATTTGTTTTGTTTATCATCTATGAACCTCTACTAGAATGCAAGCTTCATGAGGGCAGAGGACTTTAGTTTTATAAAGTGTTATACAGTAGTGCCCTCTTATCTGTGGTGGATACATTCCAAGACCCCCAGTGGATTCCCGAAACCATGGAGAGTACCGACCCCTATATATAGTTAGTTTTTTCCTATATATACATATCTATGATAAAGTTTAATTTATAAAGTAGGTGCAGTAAGAGATTAACAGTAACTAATAATACAACAGAACAATTATAACAATATACTATAATAAAAGTTATGTGAATGTGGGGTCTCTCTCTCTCTCAGAATATCTTATTGTATTATACTCCCCTGTTTTCAGATTGTGGTTTGACCATGGGTAACTGAAACCATGAAAAGTAAAACTCAGGATAAGAAGGGGAGACTAATGAATTCTAGATACCTAGAACATTGTCTGGCTCATCATAAGCATTCAATAAATATTTGTTGAATGAATGAATATTATAAATGTACTGTATTCCATATTTGATATCTATTTAGCTAGATTTGACCAATCCCATTAAGGTAAGAGCATGGAATTACAATCAGATTGCCTGGGTTCAAATGTCATTCATGTGACCTTGTGCAAGTATTTAACTTCTTTTTGTTTTATCCTGTATCTTATAGGTTGCTTGAGAATTAAATGAGTTAATATATGTAAAGCAATTAAAACAGTATCTGGCATATATATGCACTCCATAATTTTATGTCTAAGGAAATATTCAACATCATCAAATTTTCTCTTATTACATTTTTCAGTTTATTGAGTTCTGTTATTTCTGAACATTTTGGAGGTGGAGAGTACTAGTCCCAACAGCATGGATTGAATTTGTCCTGACTCACTTATCTTTTGTTTTTAATCATGATTTCGATATTTCAATATAAAAGACTTTAGGATGGTGATGTTTGGTCTATGTATCTACAATATTATGCCCACTTCTGGGCCCCCAGTTGTAACATCTCAGAGCCCTGCATTTCTAATCAGAGCGACTTTGGTGCAACCCAGTAAGCCAATGGATAAGTCACCAAAGGCAGCTTACTTGCTACTGGTGACCAAAAAAAAAGAAAACAAGCAAATGTAAATTGGACTTCTGAAACAGATATAGTATGCAATCCTGACATTCTGTTTGGTGTCAGAAGCAGGCTTTCTGCCCTTTGGAATGTGGTAGTGAAGTTTGTGGCTCTTTCCAGCTCCCATATAAAATTCAGCTCAGTGTGAAGTGGCTCTTCAGTGTGGCACAGTTGACTACAACTGACTTAGGTGACCTCTTTGCTACAGAGGGAGTATTAAGTAGTGTCATTCAATTCAGAAGTAGTTGTTTCATACTTATCTTAAACTGTTCTTTAAATACAACTTTTGTTTTTGTGAAAAACATTACATTGTTTACTCTTTATCTGTTATTTTCTGGATTGTCCTAAAGTAACCACACCAGTGTTCATGTTCAACTATTTCTTCCCAAATGGTTTCTTTGAAGACTTTTAAGTTGCCAGTGACAGTTGTATAAAAGTTAAAATAAATAATACACTTGCTGCTGCTGATTTTTAAAGAATGAGAGCATTTTGGCTATCATACTAAAATAGTTTTATTTTTCCCTTTAGTAAATAGGAATCTGAAAAGTGAGAAGAAAACTTTGCCTATTATTTAAGAAAATAATACATTTGTCTTCAGAATAAAGCTACTTGCCTTTGGTCTCCATATGTTTTAGTGAAGTATAACATATATACAGCTCAGTGAGTTATCACAAAATGAACACGTCCATATAACCACCTCTCATTGAAGAAATAAAACATTATTGGCATCCCCCAAAGCCCTCTTACTAACCACTACCCCTTTTCTGCTCTTCAAAGTTAACTAATCTTTCAACTATTCTAATATGATAGATTAGTTTTGCATGTTTTATACACTTTGATTAAATAGAATCAGTAAGAATGTACTCTTTTATCTCTGGGTGCTTTTGCTCAGATTACATTAACATTACAGCATGAGGTTGCTCCATGTTTTGTGTAGTAATATTTTATGTTCCTTGCAGTAAGTATTCTATTATATGACCATATCACAATGTATTTGATCATGTTTTAAGGATGGAAATTTGAGTTGGTACTATGATTGTTGCACATGTGCATGCATTTCTGTTGAGTATATACTTAGATATAAATTGCTGAACCACAGGTTCAACTTTAGCAGACAATGCCAAACAGTTTTCTATTGTGGTCATACAAATTTGCTTCCTACCAGATGTGTATGAGAGTTGTGGTTGGTACACATCTCCAACATTTGGTATTATCAGTGTTTTTAATCACAACCATTCTGATGAGTTAGTATAAAGGTATCACATTGAGCTTTTAGTTAGCATTTCCCTGATTACTAATGAGTTGAGCACCTTTTAATATGTTTATTGACTACCTAGATATGTATTTATGTAAAGTGCCTTTTCAAGTCTTTTGTCCATTTATCTATCAAGTTGTCTGTTTTTTATATTGATTTTTCTCCAAATATTTTATTTTATTTTATTTATTTCAGAATATTAAGGGAGTACAAATGTTTTTGTTACAGGGATTGCTTTTGTAATGCTTTAGTAATGGCTGTAAGTGTGCCCATCACCCGAATAGTGTTCATTGTACCCGTTAGGTGTGTTTTTGCCCCTCCCCTCTTCCCCTCTTCCCCCTGTTTGATTTCCAGTGACTGTTACTTCCCTCTGTGCACATGTGTGCCTATTGATTAGTTCCAGTTTAATACAGAGTACATGTAGTGTTTGTTTTTTGATTCTTGAGATACTTCACTTAGGATAATGGTCTCCAATTCCATCCAAATTGTTGCAAAAAGCATTAATTCATCCTTTTTTATGGCTGAATAGTAGTAGTACTCCATGGTATACATTTACCATGTTTTGTTAATCCACTCATGAATTGATGGGTACTTGCGTTAATTCCACATCTTTGAAATTGTGAATTGTGCTGCAAGAAACATTTGAATGCAGCTGTCGTTTTGATAAAATGACTTATTTTCCTTTGGGTGGATACCCAGTAGTGGGATGGCTGGATTGAATGGTAGGTCTACTTTTAGTTCTTTGAGGAATCACCATACTATTTTCCCTAGAGGTTGTACTAATTTGCAGGCCCATCAACAGTGGGTAAGTGTTCCTTTCTCCCTGCATCCACGCAGCATCTGTTGTTTTTGGACTTTTTAATAAAAGCTATCCAAACGGGTAAGGTGATACCTCATTGTAGTTTTAATTTGCATTTCCATGATGATTAGAGATGTTGAGCATTTTTACATATGTTTGTTGGCCATTTGTTTATCTTCTTTTGAAAAGCTTCTGTTCATGTATTTTGCCTACTCTTTAATGGGGCTGTTTGGTTTTTTTCTTGCTGATTTGCCTGAGTTCTTTGTAGATTCTGGGTATTAGCCCTTTATCTGATGTTTAGTTTGCAAAAATTTTCTCCCATTCTGTAGGTTGTCTGTTTACTCTGTGGATTATTTCCTTAGCTGTACAGAGGCTTTTTGATTTAATCAAGTTCCATTTATTTATTTTTGTTGTTGCTGTAATTGTCATAGGGATCTTAGTCATAAATTCTTTGCCTAGGCCGATATCTAGAATAGTTTTTCCTACATGTTCTTCTAGAATTCTTATGTGCCAGAAGTCCTAGCCAGAGCAATCAGGCAAGAGAACTAAATTAAGGGTATCCAATTCGGAAAAGAGAAGGTCAAACTATTGTTTTTTGTTGACGATATGATCTTGTGTCTAAATAGAAAACCCCAAAGACTCCACCAAGAGACTCCTAGAATTAATAAATAATTTCAGCAAAGTCTCAGGTTACAAAATCAGTGTACACAAATCAGTAGCATTTCTATATACCAATAACAGTCAACAGCTGGGCAGAGACTTTATTTTTCTTTTTTTAAAGAATTGTCCTATTCTCCAGTACGTAAGTTTGTGGTTTGCATTGACCTTAGTCACTAACCCCAATAAATGTCCTCCAACTCTTCCCGTCTCAGAAAGCTTCTTATATGTGGGATCAGCAGTCCTCAAATTAGACCATTTACAAATGTTATTTTGGAATAAGCACATTTGTATTATCTGCTTTCTGTAGGAATTGTCATATTTTAAATAAAATCTAGGTTTGGAATGTGTTGCTTAAAAAATAAATTTCTCAACTCAAACTTTGATTTTTCTGTTTATTTAAAACTTCTTTTCTATTCGTAGCTTGGACAGCTTAATTTGAGATCTTTAGCAAAAAAGAAAGAAAGAGAAAGAGAGAGAGAAAGAAAGTAGGAAAAATAGAGAAAGAGAGAAAGAAAAGAAGGAAAGAAAGAGAGAAAGAGAAAATAAGGGTTATTTCTGGCTCTTAAGTAATTATCCTTTTAATGTTAGAGTCTTCTCTTGCCTGAAAAATAAAACCTATGAACTTGTTCTTTAATCTTTAAGGTCAAAAGGAAGACAATATAAAGAATATCTTAGTATTAATTAGATTTTCAAACAATAAAGAAGGAGATGGGTTTCCTGGAATTATTTAAGCATCTAGTTTCCCAGCAACCTCCACTATGTAGCCATCAGTTTTTGAAGGTGATTACATAGTTATCAGAAAAATTGAATTCTGATGAGATGCAATTTTAATGCACTTGAGCCAGAGTAAAAAGCTTTAGGTTTAGATACAGAGTGAAAAACAAAAGCAAAAGTCTGATATGGTTAAAATTAATTGTATTCAGGTAACTTCTGAAGTGTAATATATTTTATTAACATGTGTATGCAGTCTGAAGGTTGGTAAATTGTGTATGGTAGTGACATAAGACCAGTAGTTATTTTTATGATATTCATATGAGCTTAGTAATTAAAAAATTAGTAAGAAATTAGAAAATATTAAAGGAAAATAAGTCTTTTAGAAAAACATAAGCATTTTCAAAAATGTTCAAAAATGTAAAAGACAAAGAGATTAGAAACATGAATTTGAAACTGAACCACAATACATGTAACCATCTCTAGACCACATAATCTATTTAAATCCACACGCGGGTTACCATGTACAGCCTGCTACAGTAGAGCTTCTGTAACAACTGATGAAGATTTGCTTATTAAAAAATTGCTTTTGACCAAAAGATAATCAAGATTTTTTCCTTTGGATTACTGGGTTCCTTGGTTTTTTTTTTTTTCTCTTTTATACTGTGACCTGGATGATTGCTGAGTTTCAAACCAACATATATTGGGATATAGAAATCTGCTAGGTAGAAACGGATATATCATTGAATTCACCTGCACTGCTTTTCACCAGAAACTCTTGCTCTTTGTCATGTATTGCTTTTCTTAAACGCATAGTCTCAAAACCTGAACATTTTTCTTTAAGCTCTATACCAGTGTGTGCTCACATCAAAATATTCATTAAACAGTCATCCTTCTGTGATCTTTAATTCCCCTTAAATAAGATTGTAGAGTGCATAAATTGACTTCAGTGTAGTTTTTTTTCTTTTTAAGAGACAAGGTCTTATTCTGTCACCGAAGCTGGGGAGTGACATGATCATAGCTCACTGTAACCTTGAACTTCTGGGCTCACGAGAGCCTTCTACCTCAGCTTACCAAGTAGCTGGGACTACAGTCCTGTGCCACCACACCCAGCTTTTTTCTTTTCCTTTTTCTTTTTCTTTTTTTTTTCTTGTGGAGATAGGGTCTCGCTTTGTTGCCCAGGCTAGTCTCAAACTCCTAGCCTCAAATGATCCTCCCGCAGTGTAGCTTTTGAGCAGCATTGAAAGTTTCAGTTCTAATATTGATGAACTACAAGGCAGCCCTGTGAGGGATAATTTTGAAAAGTATAATGTGAAAGTTGGAAGTATGTAAAGCAGGTAACCTGTATCAGAAAGAATTAGGTTTTTACAATAAAGAAAAGTAAAGGAAAACATGAGAAGTAAAGCCCTTAGAGCTGATCCATGCCAGATGTGCCAGACCCTAGTTAAGCATCAAAATAGCTTGGGCAGTTTTGTTTTTGTTGTTGTAATTTTGTATTGTTTTAAATACTACCTGCCTTTGTCTAAAGACTTACAGAATCTCTTGGAGTGGCCCTATATAGAGAGAAATTTTTTAATAGAAGTCCCTGTTGGTTCTGTTAGAGCCAATGTCGAGAATTACTGTGGCCTGGCTGTGCAGACAATCTTGTTTTCCTTTACATTTCTACCAACTTTAAAAACAACATTAAAATGAAAACCAAAAATCTGTGATTTGAGGTAACCCATGTATGTTACTATCTCTTAGGTCCTGAAATGTGCTAACAAAATTGAAATGGAAGATTAGATACAATGGGAAAAAAAGCAATTTCTCAGCATGCGTATTATCTGAAACAAAACAAAAATAATTTATTGACATCTTGTTTGAACATCCTGGAGATTTCTAAAACCAAGGAATAATAAATAATAATAAATAGTACAATACCCATTATTACAATTTGAAGCTTCATTAAATGTCAATGATATTATCTTTATTTAGCAACTTTTTGTTTTAAGTAAAAGAAAAAATATTTACTAGAATATTTTATTAGTTCACATCACAGCATTATTACTGGCCATATTCTTCCCTTAAAGTCAAATTTTTCACCACATATTCTCTTTACCTTGGTATATTTAGGAGCACTGTAGTTGGGACTATTTCAAATAAGTAAATAATTATAAATAAATGGTTACTTTTTATTGAAATATTCTTTATTTTTTTTGTTTTATGACAGCAGTTAGGTATGTTCCCAAACATTATTTCTGTGATTATTGTGGATTAGTATTTAGGTACTTCATGTGTCAGACATCTGGATAAACCAAATAGCCTGGCCGTGGCAAACCACAAAGGTTGGTTTTGTAGCACTCATTTGCTTCAGTGAAGGATTTTAATTCTAAACACATTTGTTGCATCACAAGGATTTTGAAGTTGCTTTGATAGTAAATAAAAAGTAACTCTTATTTGTAATGGTAATAAAATATTAAAGTATTAATAAATAAAGTATTTAGAATGTGAAATTGACTAGAGAATTTAGAAATGAGAAGAGGCAAGTCAAGGTCACTTCCCCCACACTCACCCCTCCCACCTTTAGGCTACATAAAATTTGAATTCTAAAAGATAAGCTGGCCTGACTATGATGGTCAATGGATTTATATCAAATAAACTATTTTATAATTTTAAAAATGTTTTTCTCTTTCTATAGCCAATTAAAGTCTTAAAAATAGAGTATTTAATATAGTACAGATTTCAAGCTGCCTTTATATGGCTTATGCTTCTTTTTTTTTTTAATGCTTCCTGTTATATTTCTGTTTTGGGGGGAATTCTTGGCAAGAGGTCAGGTCCACATCTGATTTTATGAAATATTACTGACAATGAGACAGTGACAGTAAAATAATGTCAACATAATGTTTCAATTAGCTGTGATTCACATAAGTGACTTAAGAATCATATTTGTTTAGTGGTATGTTTGTCATAAAGTTAATATCTGTTTCCAAAATTTTTAAAGTTCATATTATTGCTATTTTTTTCAAATTTTGATTTTATGAATAATAATAATTTATATTCCCCCAAACTTCCATGTACTATTAATGTTGATCCTTTTTATTCATTGCCTTCTTTGAAAAGAATCTGAATTCTTACTCTCAAACATCTAGTTTTTGTTATATTACAGCTAATTCAATTGCTATGATAACTGGAAACAATTACATTTTTATCTTTTAACTTGTAAGGAAACTTTTGAACCTGAAACAGAAACTGAATCTTTTTGAGATTCACTAGATGAATTAGGTTTTCTGAATTATGCTTTGGGTATAGTAATAATAATGTATTCTCTTTCAGGTATGAAAATAACTGCTGGTTTCCAATCCATGTACAATTTATATTAAATTGAAATGCCGTGGAGTTTTTGTGTATTTGTTTAGATCTTAGAAAGGTTAGCTGTTCTATCGGTTAAGAGATAAGATTTTTATATACAATTGCAGACAATAGATGGAAGTTGTCTGGTTAAAAAGGGAAAAAAGAAAAAGTAAGTCCTACCTGATTTAAGATGGAGGACTGAGCATACATGATGCCTTCTTGTCCCTCCTGAGAACCTCACTAAAATAAAAGCATAGAAGCACATAAAGGAATAGATCTATGCAGCAAAGAAAATCAGAGACTCACTGTCACTTTTAAGTTTTCAAGAAATTACTGGGAGAAGGAAAGACGGAAGTGAGCTAACTGGGAAAACAAGCTGTGAGAAGGCTGTAGAGGAGGTGGGAGGGGATCGATCCATCTGTCTGAACCTGGAGAGTCTCTGGACTGAGAATCTGCAGGTATGAAGAAGGGCAAGAAGAAGATTTACAGCTGAAAAGAGGAGAATTACTTAAACATCTGTATCTGAAACTAGGACAGTTGGCTCCCTACCCCACTTCTACAAGCCCAGGTTAAAAACCAGTCTGGTCTCAGAAGAAAGGTAATGAACTATATGGGAAAGGTTGAGGTTTCTGTTGGGCATCTTGGCACTTCACAACTAAGCCTACCTTATTCTGGCTTTGGGAGTTGCGGCCTGACAGCTGGGTTTCCTACCTGCTCACTTAAGTTCGTGCCTACACTGAAGCTTGCCAGTGTCTAAGGGTACCCCCCTGTACAAAGAGCTCCTAGTTAATGCTGCCAAGTAGGCAAGAACACAGATGAAATCTATTTCATTATTACGCTTGTCCATTGTTTTCTGAAGGCCTCATTTCAAATGCTTGACTTTGCTATGTTCTTAATCTAGTTTTATTGTTCATTAAGTATTTGTTCCCCATTGTGCAGACTTTTTACAAATTGAAACAGACTCTATTTTCAAGAGTAGTTCACTTTTGTAGCTCAGTCTTAGGGATCTACCAGAAACGACTTTTTCTTCTGAAGACATTTTCATTTGTTTATATATTGATTGATATAATTTAAGAATAATTAGATAGATAGTCTTTAAATGTCATAATCTTAGTGTAAATTTAATAATAGCATAACTAACATCAATATTTAATAGTGTACATATATGCAAGCTGAAAATTCATATTTATTTACTCTTTTGAATTGTACCTTTTTTGCCTGTAAGAGATATAGAAGGCTTTACTAAAACATTGAGAAATATTAAGTGGAAGAGAAGAACATATTTCTTGTCTTTAAAACATTTAGTAATGTAAATTGAATGTAGTATTCAGAAACATTGCAGTTAGACACACTCTTAATTTTTCTCATTTCCTTAAATTTTCATGGATACACATATTTGTATTCAATCTCAAATAAATAAATTAGCCCAAATATGCAAGACTGAAATTACTTGCTATAAAAATTTTCAGAAGAATTTGAAAAATGTCCCAAGAGTGGCAACTCCATAATATTTTACTTTATTAATATGTTGTACCTGGCTTCTGAATGGATATATGATCAGCAGAAAAGAATCTAAAATGTAATGAAAGTTAACAATACTGTTGTAAAGTCAAAAATGAATCACTGAATAGGACTGATCTTGGAGACTAGTGGAAACTTCTATTCATTTTTGGGTTATTGAGTCAATGAAGATTATTATTTTTCTGTTTCTGAAAGTAAGTAGCATTGACATGATTATGCTGAAGTACAAATTGGGTGTTGATTTTAATCTGTAATAGGCTTTAATGTTTTGTAGTTTGGGTGCTATAAAAATTACCTTTCCCTGTGCATCTATATGATGTTAAGATAGGAAGAGTCTTGATTAAATGGTCCTTGGATTTATGTTTAAATAAATCAGAAGATGGGCATTTTTCTCCTCTCTGTCTTACTTTGACATTTGAAAGAAGATACAGGTTGAGTATCCCTTATCCAAAATGCTTGGGACCAGAAGTGTTTTGGATTTTGGATTTTTTTGGATTGTGGAATATTTGCATATATTAATACATAGTGAGATATCTTGGGGATGGGACCCAAGTCTAAACACAGAATTTATTATGTTTTATATATACCTTATATACGTAGGTTGAAGGTAGTTTTATACAATATTTTTAATAATTTTGTGCATGAAACAAAGTTTGCATACATTGAACCATCAGAAAGCAAAGGTTTCACTATCTCAGCCACCCATACTAGGACAATCTGTGATAATTTGGCATCACCATCATTCCTGACTCTGAATTTATGTGCTACAAATAAGCAATCATTTTCTTACACTTATTCACACATAACAGCTTAACAGTAAAAATTATGACATACCATTAATACAGTGAAAAAATGATATGTTCAGAGTAACTAAGTAGCACAATAGCATTACCAGAATACTGTTAAATGTCAGCTAGTTAACAACAGCAACAAATGGCAGGCTTTCAATCTCCACCTACGATTCTGTGTTTTGATTGAAAGATTACTGTACACTATATTTTAATTTTTTTAGGTGAGAAGAAACATCAGAAGCAGTTGAGGGACCAGGAAGTGGGAGCCCTAGGGATGAGGAAACATTCTGAATAAATTGTGTGTTTGTACAACTGCATTTTGACCATGACCCATTACATGAGGTCAGGCATGGAATTTTCAACTTGTGGTCATGTCGCTGCTCAAAAAGTTTCAGATTTTGGAGCATTTTGGATTTTGGAATTTCGTATTAGGGATGCTCAACCTGTACAAACAAATTTAAGTGTTGCAAAGAGCCTTCATAGATATTTTAGATATATAGCTTGTTGTCTACTGAGTAGAAAGACTTCTTTTGTTTTTCCCTTGACTTAATATTTTCACCTTCTGTATTACCCAATTCCAGATGCTCCATACTATAAAAACATTGGCATTTTAGCAAAACAATGAGACAAAACAACTTTTGACAGTTGGTTTGCTCTTAAAAAGTACATATGAGTACCTAGTAAATGGAAGGCTCATTTAGACCCTCAAAATTTTTCTTAGCAGGGGGCTGTCTACTTGAAATCATGGTACTAGTTTAGGACTTCATGTTCTTTTTTGTAAATACCTCTTTTCAAAATTAGGTAAATTTTTCAGAAAGAAAAAATACATCAAACTATTTACTGTTTAAAAGGAAGAATATTGTGGTGGGTTCAAGTCAATTTTAATTGGAACATTAGCAACAGAAAATTTTAGGATTCTTATATATGGACTGCTTTTGTATAATGTAGCTCCAAGGTAAAGATTTTGTGGTTGTCTGAATTTTGAGGGAAGTAATTTTCCAAGAATTAATACTGCAGCTTTTTGAGTCACAATTTTGTATACTTGATTTTGGTATTTGGTTCTATTTCATGTAAGACATTCAGGGCCGGGGTTTTTCTAAAAATGGCGGTCTGATAGAGTCCTCCCACCTCACCGCTCCCAGGGAAGGAGGTGAAAAACGCCATCGGCTGCCTGCAATCGTGGACTGCTTACTCCAAAAACAGCATTGTGAATTACAGAGAAACAACGTGGGACGCCCAGCCCAAGAAAACAGGTACAAAATTTTCACAAAGATCGGAGAGTGCAGGAAGTGCAATAGAGCCCAGAGCGTGGGAAGGACGCGCTCACCAGGTCAGCGCAGCGCAACCTGCCCCCCAAGCAGTTACGCACCTCCCCATCCACTCAGTCCGGGACAAGCCCAGAGTTGGGGCAAAGCTGTTGCTGGAGACAGCAGGCTCTGTGGAGAGGAAGCAATTGCGAGAGCCAAACAGAACTGTCAGCTGCAATATGCAGGGACCGCTCAGGGCCGTGTAGGGACTGGGTGGAGATACAGCTTCCCGGGACAGTGCGCGGGAATCCGCAGGCCGGCACCGCACCACTGGAAGTCAGCAGGACTGGGCCCAGGAGTTTAACAGAGAGCGGGACACACCCTTAGGGGCTGCTGGCAATTGCCTCCGCGGGCCACAGGCTGGTTGAGAAAAGCTGCGTTCCCGGGCGCAATCAGAGCCCTGCTGTTTGCCAGGCTGGTGGCGGCAGCCATCTTTAAAGCCTTCCACCCAGGTCTCTAGCTACGCCCTGCCTCGGCCCAGGGGCTCATCCCCTGGGGCAAGACAGGCTTTGCCCTTGGTGGCCAGGGACAGCTGCCTCCGTGGGTTCCAGGTGGGATGAGATCCCGGAACTGTAGCAGCAGGACCTTCGTGTATTGGAAACAGTTTGCAGCTCGTCCATCTGGTCCTGCTACCCCGGCTCTGGCTTCCAACAAGTCCGGTACGGGCTGGTCCTAGTGCCCGCTCTTCAGGTCCCAGCCCTCCTGTACCCCAGAGATCGGTCATTTTGAAGGTTGCTGGTTATAGTGACTCATTTTGTATAACTGCCGGTTCTCATGACAACCGAATACCTCAAGAGCCACAGGGTGAACCAGAGCAGCTCCCCATAACCCTGCCCACTTCATTAGGAAATTTCACGCCATCCAAAAGCGCTTCCAGTGGCCATTGTTCCCCCGCCCCTCGCCATGGGAACATCCCCCCGGCGGAGACTGCTGGGGATAGAGATAGCCACCCACCTTGCCTAGGGGTCTAGTGGTGGAAAAGGGGTGCACAATTGGAGATCCCCCTGTCAGCCAGTATCACGCGGAGACGCACATCAGAAGGAAGGCACACGCGGCTAGATAACAACCTCTGAGCTGTATAGAATTTTTTCAATCCAGCTCTCACGCTGCATCCAAAAGAAATTGTGTTTCTACCCGTACCTCAGGAGGAGCAGGGTCAAAATAACCCCTAGGAGCTACAAGGCCCCTCCCAAAGCTCAGGGTTTTCGCATACCCCAACTGGGGGATCAGGGTCTCCCACGGACATAACAGAATACCTAGCTATTAGGGAGCTGTGGATTCATACTCTTAAGTACAATCCACCAGCTTAGAGCTCAAGCTGGGAGGACAATCAAACTACACTCCACTGGGAAGAGGAGAAGACAACAGGTCAGAGATAACCCAAGATCCACCAAACTTGCTAAAATACACCTAAGGCAATACAGGCCACTACTCGTCTCCCTGGCTCTGCCAAGGAGCTAACCTCGAGGGCTTGGAGACAGGGCCATACACTAGCCCTAACACCCCCAGCTCTCGACCAAGGGGCCAGATGAGAAAAAAACAGCAAAAGAACTCAGGAAACATGAAAAATCAGAGTGAAAAGTCACCCCCAAAAGAAATCATCAGTTCCTCAGCAATGGATATGAACTTAAATGAAATGGGTAGAATGACAGAAGAGGAATTTCCTTTATGGATTATAAGAAAGCTCAATGAAATTCAAGAGAAAATTGAATCCCAGCACAAAGAAACCACAAGAAAAATGCAAGAAATGAATGAAAAATTCTCCAAAGAAATAGAAGTATTATGGAAAAATCAAATAGAAATTCTAAGAATGAAAGAAGCATACAAGGATCTACAAAACACAGTGGAAAGCCTTAAGAATAGGCTGAACCATGCAGAGGAAAGAATTTCAGAGCCAGAAGACAACTCCTATGCACTAAATAAATCAGTCGAAGAGAAAGAACACAAAACCAAGAGGCATGAACAAAGCGTACAAGAAGTGTGGGATTATATAAAGAGGCCAAACATAAGGATCATAGGCATCCCTGAGGGAGAGGGAAAAATTCGCATGGGCTGGAAAATCTATTTGAAGGAATAATAGAGGAAAATTTCCATGGCCTAGCCAGGAATCTTGATATCCAAGTACAAAAAGCACACAGGACTCCTGGGAGACTCAACGTGAAAAGGCATTCACCACGCCACATAATTATTAGACTGACCAAAGTACACACAAAAGAGTCACTCCTCAGAGCTGTAAGACGAAAAGAGCAGGTAACCTACAAATAGAAACTGATCAGATTAACTGCAGATTTCTCAACTGAAACCTTACAAGCCAGAAGGGAATGGGGAGCCATCATCAGTCTCCTAAAACAAAACAAAGGCCAACCCAGAATTCTGTATCCTGCCAAACTAAGCTTATTATATGAGGGAGAAATAAAGACTTTTCCAGACAAGCAATCACTGATAGAATTTGTGAAGTCCAGACTGGCCTTGCAAGAAGTGCTTAGACCTGCATTGTGCACTAACCAGCACAACAGACACCCACCAATGTAAAACTACGCAAAAGCTAAAACTCCAGAACCCACATTCCACAATGATGCAAGAGGTAAAACAAAAGCCCTTACCCAATAGAATACACAGAAATTTACCCCAAATATCAATTCTCTCAATTAATGTGTATGGCTTGAATTGCCCATTGAAGAGACATAGGCTGGCTGAATGGATTAAAAAATACAAGACAAGTATCTGTTGTCTCCAGGAAACACACCTTACACACAAGGACACATTCAGACTCAAGGTGAAAGGATGGGATACAATTTTTCAGGCTAATGGAAACCAAAAGAAATCTGGAGTAGCCATTCTTATTTCAGATGATATGAACTTTAAAGCAATAAAAGCAAAGAAGGACAAAAATGGACATTATGTAGTGGGGAAGGGAAAAATATTACAAGAGGATTTAACAATCTTAAACAATTATGCACCCAACACAGGAGCGCCCAGGTACATAAAGCAAATACTGCTTGATCTAGACAACATAATAAATGGCAATGCCATAATAGCAGGGGACTTCAACACCCCACTGACGGAACAGGATAGATCCTCCAAACAGAAAATAAACAAAGAAACAAAAGACCTAAACAGGACTCTGGAACATTTGGGCCTAACAGATATCTACAGAACACTCCACCCAAATAACACTGAATATACATTCTTCTCATCAGCTCATGGAACTTTCTCTAAAATTGACCACATCCTAGGCCACAAAACAGATCTCAACAAATTCAAAAAAATAGAAATCATACCATGTATCTTTTCAGACCACAGTGGAATAAAATTAGAAATCAATTCCAACAGAAACTCACATCTTCATCCAAAAACATGGAAATTAAACAATCTGTTGCTGAATGACTATTGGGTCAAGGAGGAGATTCAAATGGAAATCAAAAGATTCTTTGAACTAAATGATAATGGGGACACAAGTTATCAAAATCTGTGGGATACAGCAAAAGCAGTCCTGAGAGGAAAACTTACCACCTTAAATGCCCACATCCAAAAGACAGAAAGGTCACAAACCAGTAAACTAATGAATCATCTTAAGGAAACGGAAAAGGAAGAGCAAAGCAATCCTAAAGCCAGCATAAAAAAAGAAATAACCAAGATCAGAGCAGAATTAAATGAAATTGAGAACAAAAGAATAATACAGAAGATTAATAAAATGAAAAGTTGGTTCTGTGAAAGGATAAATAAAATAGACAGGCCACTTGCCAGGTTGACCAGAAGCAGAAAGGAAAGGACTCTAATAAACTCAATCAGAAATGAAAAAGGAGAGGTCACAACTGATATCATGCAAAGACAAAACATCATCTTCGAATACTACAAAAATCTCTATGCCCAAAGACATGAAAACGTGGAGGAAATGGAAAAATTCTTAGAAACATACTACCTCCCTAGGCTCAACCAGGAAGAAACAGAATTTCTAAATAGACCAATATCAAGCACCGAAATTGAAGTAGTAATAAAAAATCTTCCAACAAAAAAACGTCCTGGACCAGATGGATTCACACCTGAATTCTACCAAGCCTACAAAGAAGAACTGGTGCCTATACTGCAGAAATTATTTGAAAACATCCAGAAGGATGGAATCCTCCCAAACTCATTCTACGAAGCCAATATCACCTTGATACCAAAGCCAGGAAGGGACACAACAATAACAGAAAACTACAGACCAATATCCCTTATGAATATAGATGCAAAAATTCTCAATAAAACCCTTGCAAACCTAATTCAAATGTACATCAAAAAAATAACTAATCACGATCAGGTGGGCTTCATTCCCGAGATGCAGTGATGGTTCAACGTACGCAAACCTATAAATGTAATTCACCACGTAGATAAAAGCAAGAACAAACATTATATGATCCTTTCAATAGATGCAGAAAAGGCTTTTGACAAAATCCAAGCATCCTTTTATGATAAGAACTCTTAACAATATAGGCATAGATGGCTCATACCTCAAAACTATTAAGGCCATATACGATAAACCCACAGGCAATAATCATACTGAATGGGGAAAAATTGAAAGCGTTCCCCCTTAAAACTGGAACCAGACAAGGTTGCCCACTATCTCCACTTCTATTCAACATAGTGCTGGAAGTCCTGGCCAGAGCAATCTGACAAGACAAAGGAATCAGGGGCATCCAAATAGGGGCAGAAGAAGTCAAACTTTCAGTATTCGCAGATGATGTGAAAACCCCAAAGGTTTAACCAAGAGATTACTGGAATTAATAAATGAATTCAGCAAAGTCTCAGGATACAAAATTAATGCACACAAATCCATAGCCTTCATATATGCTAATAACAATCAAGCCGAGAAACAAATTAAAGATGCAATACCTTTCACAATAGCACCAAAGAAAATTAAATATTTAGTAACATATCTAACTAAGGAGGTCAAAGACCTATATAGAGAGAATTATGAAACACTGAGAAAAGAATTTGCAGAGGATATAAACAGATGAAAAACCCTACCATGCTCTTGGATAGGCAGAATCAACATTGTAAAAATGTCCTTGCTACCTAAAGTGATTTACAGAATCAATGCAGTCCCTATCAAAATACCAACATCATTTTTTGCTGATCTGGAAAAAATTCTACGCTTCGTGTGGAACCAGAGAATACCCCGTCTAACCAAAGCAATCCCCAGCAAAAAGAACAAATTGGGAGGCATCTATCTACCAGACTTCAAACTATACTGCAAGGCTATAGTAACCAAAACAGCATGGTACTGGCACAAGAACAGAGACATAGACCAATGGAACAGGACTGACAACCCAAATATAAAACCAACCTCATACGGTCATCTGATCTTTGAAAATCCCACAAAAACCTACACTGGGCAAAAGATTTGCTATTCAATAAATGGTGCTGGGAAAACTGGATGGCCATATGTAGGAGAGTGAAACTAGACCCACATCTCTCACCTCTCACAAAAATCAACTCACGATGGATAACAGATTTAACCCTAAGACAAGAAACCGCAAGAATTCTTGAAGAAAACGTTGGAAGAACTCTTATGGACATTGGCCTAGGCAAAGAATTTATGAAGACCACTCCCAAAGCAATCACAGCAGAAACAAAAATAAATAAATGCGACCTGATCAAAATAACAAGCTTCTGCACAGCCAAGGAAACTATCACTAGAGTGAACAGATAACCTACCGAATGGGGGAAAATATTTGCATGCTAAACATCTGATGGAGGGCTGATAACCAGAATCTATATAGAACTTAGGAAAATCAACAAGAAAAAATCAAACAACCCTATTAAAAAATGGGCAAAGGACATGAATAGAAACTTTTCAAAAGAAGACAGAATAATGGCCAGCAAACATATAAAAAATTGCTCAACTTCTCTAATCATCAGGGAAATGCAAATCAAAACCACAATGAGATATCACTTAACTCCAGTGAGATTGGCTCATATCAAAAAATCCCCAAACAACAAATGTTGGCAGGAATACAGACAGATAGGAAGACTCATACACTGCTGGTGGGACTGCAAATTAGTACAACTTCTATGGAAAGTAATATGGAGATACTTCAAAGAATTAAAAGTAGAATTACCATTTGATCCAGCAATCCCACTACTGGGTATTTACCCAAAGGAAAAAAAGACATTCTATAAGAAAGATATCTGCACGCGAATGTTTATAGCAGCACAGTTCACAATTGCAAAGATGTGGAAACAACCCAGGTGCCCATCAATACACGAGTGGATTAAAAAAATGTGGTATATGTATACCATGGCGTATTACTCAGCAATAAAAAACAATGGTGAATTAACACATCTGGTATTATCCTTGTTGGAGCTAGAGCCCATTCTTCGAGGCAAAGTGTCACAAGAATGGAAAAACAAGCAATACTGGTACTCTCCATCAAATTGGTACTAACTGATCAACACCTACATCACACATGGCAGTAATATTAATCAGGGGGCGGGCAGGCAGGAGGCGGGTGGAGGGGATGGGAAAACTCTCCCTGAATGGATGCGGGGAGCATAGTTTGGGGGATGTCCATGATTGTAGCTCTGACACGGGCAGTGCATGGGCCAGATATATAGCCAAAGTGTTGTACCCCTGTAATATTCTGAAATAAAATAAAAAAGACATTCAGGGCCATACATAATCATTTTTGTCTAATTAGTTTTAAAGAGGGTTCAGCAGCTCTAGGAATAGTATAATGGTGAGTGATGCTTGCACAGTAGTATGGATCTACAAATGTGGACGTATTTGGAGAAAAACAAACTTGTATTGACCCTAAAGCACATAAATTGGATCTCTTTTCCATTCACAGGCATCTATTTGTGTAACTGAATAAAAGGAATATTTTGGGGACATCAAAAGCTTTCTCTCTTACTGAACGTCTATACTCTTCTAACAATGTCTAACATTTTGTAGTATGTATCTATTTCTCCCTAGGCAAGATCTCTAGCACACTTAACTTTCTTCCTTTCTGATACTATTCTAAATACTTTTGTATATTAATTTGAGATTATGTCTTTTTTAAATTATTCAATAATTATTTAAACCTTAAAAATTATATTTTAACCTTAAAAATTCCAAAACCTTTCTGATATTACACTAGGAAGTGATTAAGTGTTGTTGTAGTTACTATTATTATTATAGCTGTGCCTCAGGTGCCTATCCCTCAACTTTTGTCTGAAAGCCTAAATCTATCTTTAGCTAAGGGAAATTTTCTTCTTTTATTTCTGTGGTTGTTTTTTCCACCCAGTTCTCTCTGTTTTATCCTTTCATTAGATTAGGTGGCTACTAAAACTTCTAAATCTACCCTCTTTATCTTTTTCTCATTTTGCAGTGGATTCTGAACAATGTTTTATCTTTATCTTCAAGCTCAATAATTTGATTTTTAGCTGGGTCCTTTAAATTTCCAGTCAGTTTTTTTAGGCTTTGTTTTTCTCATTATTTTATTAGTCATGTTTTAATTTTGTAGCACTCGTTTTTATAATAGCTTTTTCTTTTTTGTTTATGTGCTATCTTTTCAAATCTCTCTGAGAAAGTCATATTTAAAGTTTTCTTCTGTTTCTCTTACTCTGATGAATGTTACTTCTTCAATTTGTTGTTTGATGACTTTCTTGTTAATTTTTCCCAAATTTTTGGTGATTCTTGGTTGTTTGTTAATATGTATAGTTGAGAGCCTAGATTGAGCAGTCTTGGTGGGTGGATAGTATTTACTCCTCAGTCCAAATGAGAATCCCTCTTTACTTCTTGGAGTATGTGGATTCTCATTGCAGCAGAATAACTGCAGGGCAAAAGGAGGGGTATGGCTGGACAGGATGTTACTTGTTGCAGGAGCTTGTCCGCTGGGTTTGGAACTCCTTTCCCTTAAGTTACCTGCCCCCTTGTTCTGTTTCTCTAATCGTATTGTCTACCCTGTGTCTACTCCATCGTCAGAAGTCACATTTGAGAAAATATACTCTGCTTTTGTTATTTATTGATCATGAGCTTTGAGTTTTTCTGGGCCTCTAGAGTATATTCTCATTTGCTTGTTTTAACTGCAGTTTTCTCTGATCTGATTTTGCCTCTAATCAAATCTCCTTAGATTTTTTAGTTTATAGAACTTCATCAAATTTTCTAGTCTGCAATGATATTCTTTCTTATTTTCCTGCACTATTAATATTTCTTCTTTTTAAAAATATATTCAATATGGAATTTGAGGGGAAGGGGAAAAAGTAAATGTGTCCTCATTTGCCATTATGATCCATTCTCTTTTAAAGTAAAATGTAGAAGTACAGATTTTGAATTTAAGAGAAATTAAAAAGATGATGAAACCATATTAATGGAGGCTTATCAACATCTTTTAAAAGGAGGAAAATGTGCTGTTCATGGTGCATAATGAATTTATAGAAACCATTTATTTAGTATCAGCCTCCATCATGACTTCATTATTTTTTCCCAAGAAAACAAATTGAAATTATTGACTTTGGAGAAATTTCTTGGGCAGTATTTATTGTTAGTCATCCTGTTTAAGAAGAACTTGCTTTGCTTAAGGTGGTATTTTTATTTTATGGTAAGAAATGGATTATTTTGATATATTCAATGCTCAATATTGACCCATTTTTTAAAAATAGGCATGTTATTTTCAAAAATAACATGGCATATCAGCATTTTCAATTGGTAAATTTTAACTTATCTATAGCAAAGAAGTAAACTTTAATGTACTTTAATTGGAATTATAAAGAACTTCACTGTCTTGCTGTAGACAAGATTTAGTAAACAGAGAAAATTAGGTATTATATTAATGGTCATGCAAGGCAATACCTAATCTGCACAAGTAAATTAACTGTCTGATAAAATAGAGATTTGTTTATAACCTCATTTTAATGAATTACATTTTTGCAAAATAAATTCAATTTAAAATTAGACCCCAGGCTTGAATTTGTTATATTTTTCATAATTGTATATTGAAACAGTTTGCTAATAGATGTTTAGAGAGAATAAGAAAATTTCTTTATAACTCAGTTTATTTATTATTTAATGTTTTCATTAAGTATTCAAAATAGGTAGTGATGACTTACTTTGTGAGTGGATTTAACTCGTGGGTTTACAAAATCGATTTCTTTTCCTTTTTTTTCTCAACATTCTACTTTGACTCGTAGCCATAGAAATTTGTTGCTTTTCTTTTAAGTGCACTGATCTGATTAAACTTTTAAAGGCCTTCATTACATTTTGTATACTCATTTGCCTTGACTGTTTTGATTAAAAAGAAGTTGATTATAATGTTCAAAACTGTTTATTGAACAGAAAAGCTGAATGCAATCAGAAATCAGAGGTGTACCCCTGGAGATACTGAATCTGAAAATCTTAATGTGACAATTGCTATTTCCTTTTAAGGTTTTGCTAATCTTGCTAGGATAACACTGAGTAGTTCTACCTGTATTTGGAGGATTTTTTTATTGCACGTGGTAGTGATCCTCATTATTTTATTTTTTATTTTTTGGTAAGGCATGAGTGATGTGGATGTGTATTCTTATCCGATCTTAGTAAAAGTCTTTTATCAAATTGGTCAGTGCAGCTGGCAGCTGGGTACCTCCAAAACTAGGTTATCATGACTAGAAGTTTTCATTTCAGTTCATTTACTTAACATCTTTCTGGTTATTATTGACCTGACTCCTGCCTCTTCTTTGTTTTTATCCATTTTTTCATTTTTTATTTTGTATACTTTTGTATATATGCAGATTTCTGGCTTCATTCATATCAACCATACTTTTAGGGGTCTGACTTTTCACTTATCAACTTAAATTGTTACTGTTTAAGACTTGCCAGTAAATTCAGTGCTCCTATCTGTGTTCTGTGTCTTCTAGATCTCTCTTCAACCTCTGTTACTACTGGCGAGCCATTCTTACTATTTTAGCTTTAGAAATATTCTTTTCCGTTTTGTTCTGTAATAATATTAGCTAATATTTCTTGAGCACTTACTTTGTATCATTCACTATTCTAAGCACTTTATATATTGTATGTTCTTCTTCACAATCCTTTGAGATAAATTAGTATTATTTTTCCCACTTACAGATAAGGAAAGGTAATTACTTTGTGTGAAGCCATACAACTAGTTAATGCGACAGAACCAGGGATTCAAACACAGGCAACCTGACCAAAGAGCCAGTAATTTTAATCTCTAGATGCTATACTACTCTTCTGATCAGTGTTTTCTCTCATCTTTCCTGTTTGGGCTTAGTTTCTTATACTTTCATTTGACTCACACACATGTATTATGTTAAAAATTTCTACATCCCTCAAAACTGCTCAAGTACCAGTGAATATAGTTTTCAACAGAATGGGAGTTTAATACATGTCATGGACGGATTTCTTTGTGTTGCCCTTTGACAGTAACTTTAAGGAGAACAATCATTACAAGGTTCAAAGTTAGACCTAAGAGGATTTAGAGGTGATGTACATATGTGTGTTTTTTAAATCCATAATTGTTCAGTTTCTTAATTGCCAATACTATAACAAGACATTATAATGTCTTGATTTCATCGTTAGCAATTAAAATATGATTTTCTTAGAGTTGAAGGTTGAATTTAGGGCTAGTTTTTTCACGTGGATTATTGTATTAAATATTGCTTATCAAGTCTATGTATTCCCAAGTCTTTTACTCTGAAATGAGTGAAGATACAACACCTAAGCATTTTCTTTAATTTTGTACCAGCAAAAAGAAAATAATTTTTCATAACTTCATTTCTAATTTTAAAAATTATTTGAGGTACAAGTTATGCTCATTTGCACAATATTAGGTAATATTTCTATGTCAAATATTTTATAATCTGTCATTTAAAATGGCCAATGTAAGTAAGTATTATCAGGCACTATTGGTTTCTTTTTTTAAAAGTGTAACATTTGAAAACAGTTCTTTGGAAATTGTCTCTTTAGTCACTGTAATAGAAATGGTTAAGGAAAGAAAAAACTTGAAATTGGTATCAGTTTATATCGGTTGTCATACTAAAATTATTTTTTAATTGCTTGATATTGGTTTGATATTTGTTCTCATGATTAAAAATTTCCATGGTTATATAGATATTCCTCACTAATATATAAGCAGTTTTAATTTATATATACACATACATGTTAGAAAATGAATAATTCATATTTTGCTCTTGGAGGACGTTTTCAAAACATGTATTAAACACTAAGATTATTTGAATTGGAGCAAACCAAACTTCCTGGGAAGAATAAGAATTAGAGGGAGGTAGACTTTTATTCAGAGTGTGAACCTATATATACCTGGTGTTTAAAGTGCCATAGCTTTAGACCCTGTAACTAATGGAGAGGCCCCTAAATCAAGTCAAACTAATCTGGGTCCCAGCTACCTTTTGATGTATAGGATCCACGTAGCCCTGCTTTCCTACAAGTACATTCTCCTTAGATGAATTTTAGTGACTAAAGTACAGGACATGGCACTGGGGGAAGAAAGAGGGGTTTATTTTGCAGGCTTGTTCAACTGTAATTCAGGTAAAATTTTGAATGTATGTATGAAGCCATAGTACTGTTTAACATTTTAGTTCATTCCCTTTAGTAGTTATGAAAATTACTGCTTAGTGAAAGGTCAGCTAGTCAGGATATCCCTTCTCTAAAATCTAGGTCTATCATTTGACAATTCATTTCATAGTACCTAATACTATTATTACATTCACTATAGCACTTAGCATACAAAGATTTTCTTTCTACATCTCTGTCTCCTATCTTATCAGAAGATGAGAGAGCATTAACTGCAATGCCATATAAAGGACAAGTCAAGGCTTAATTTGAAAATAGAAGCCTGCAGTTTCGAGGCCCACCTGTTTATATAACAGACACGGCATTGTGATCTCCTTTATGACTGTTAGGTCTGAGCACTGTACCACATTGCTAATTTCTCACTTTTTTACTTAACATATATTTTTCTTAGTTAGGATCTTGATGGAGAGAAATAACATATCTGTCAGATTTTACAAAATGTCTTGAGCTCCTTGAAAAATAGGTGTCATCTAAATGTAAAATGTGGTCAGTTCTTACAGTCTAAGACATCATTTGATTTTTAAAGCAAGTCCATACTATGTAAATAACATATAGTCATATAGCTTACCATGAATAAGTTCATGTCCTAAAAATCTCAGATATTGCCTATATTTAGAGTAGCTGACATTTCATTTTATTTTCGTGTGTTCATTAAAAAGAGTAGTGAAAATATTTCTGATATTATTATGGCTTAATCTCTGGATTTGGTCACAAGTGAAATGAATTTCATAGAGTTATTCTATTTTAGACATTTTTTTCTACTTCACAAAACAGTAACATATTTTGCATTATTAGTGGTCTGTATTCAAGAAACATTTCGTCTAAAAATAGCTGGAAATTACAATATTAATATGAAACAATGTGATGTGGCAAAGGAGGCCAACTCTCCACATGGTCTCTGCCCAGAGCATAATATTCTACATATTGGCTCTTTTTCACTGTCCCCAAAAGTCAGGATTTTTCATGAAGTTCTGATAGTACTATTGAAATTGTCCTTGATTATATGTATAAAGGGCCTTTCAGAGAACCTATAGGTATGAGAATAGCTCTCAGAATTGTAACCATATTTAGGTGCTATCCAAGCAGTGATGTTATACCCTTTCCAAAAAGTGATTTATTGGGATAACATTTATATAACACTATGTATTTAAATTTATCTACTTATTGCTTATTTAAAACATTACATTTGAGGCAGTTTTTGTTTTTGTTTTCCCTACTCAGCATTTTCCATGTGGCTTTATTTTCCATTCAATTTGAAAAGTCAAAAAAAAAATTCAAGTTAACAAGCCTTTGTTAAACATCTATTACATTCAAAGCCCTGGGCTAGATATATGGGGAACATAAAAAATGATGGTGATCACAGTGATTGCAAACACTTGCAATCATTGATTACTTACTAAGTCCCAGACCAGGGCATTGGCCTAAGCGCTTCTGCGCATATTTAATCCTCATATCCCTGTCAGGTAGGTGCTATTGTTATCCCATGTTACAAATGAGGAAACTGAGGCATAGAACATTTCATAATTTCCTGAAGGTCACGCATCCAGTAACTTGGGAAGAGTGGCTTAAAACACAGCAGTGTGACACCAGAGATCACACTTTTAACCATTGAGTTTTCATCCTACTAGAAAAGTGATAACACATATTCAACAAAAATGCAGTTTAGGTGCTGCACTACTGGCTTAAATATGGAATACATTGGACTCAGAAGAAGAGATGCATTTCAGTTGGGAGGTGGGGAAGGCCTCTGGAAGAAGTGTTTTAGCTGATCTTAAAGAATAGGCAGGATTTTGTCAAGTAGAAATTAGAGGAATACATTCTCACTGAAGGGGACAATGGAAACAAAAGCATTGTTTTGAGAAAAATGCAGTTAATTTGACTATGTGAAAAAGAAAAATCTTTATGCTTACACAGACCTTTGAATATACTGCATGTGTTTTCATTTAAAATTGGAAACTCTATATAAATGTTTTGAGGTATTAATAAATTATAGATTCAAATTACAGATTTTTTAAAGATTGAATTGTTATATTTTTCTTTTTTAACTATAGGGGTATATTTCGATGGAATGAAGTTATCCAAATTGAAATCTGGCCAAGGTGCTAGGGACTAACATTTCTTTCTTATAAAAACATTATAAAATATTTTACAGATTTCAATGTTGTTTTACATCTAATCTTAAAGGACATTATCTGTAACTGAACTAATAGGTCTGAGTTGATGGAACAGAAATAAACCTATCTTCTATAGGAACTACTTTTCTTACACTCCTTAATTTAAATCTCTTTCCATAAACTATCAATATTTAAAGTACAACTACAGAGAACTGCACTCACAACAAAAGTTAATTTTACTGTCATATGAATAGCTACACGTGAATATCATATTTCAAAGTACTGAAATAGTGTTCTCTGAGCATAGTATTTCTAGAGAAAAGATTTCCTAGACCAAGCCTGTCAAAGGAAAGCTAATAACACTTGGAGAAATCTTGGGCCACCCACCAATCTGTGATTTCCTGACCCAATTTGTGAACCAAGTTATACTGAGGTCAGTATGCAGTCTGTGATTTCTCCTTATGACCATCACATTTTACTTCATAGGTTATATTGACTTTTAGATTTCGGGCAGTAAGTAAAATAAAAAGTCTTATTCAGTTCAAGTTAGAAAAATTGGATTAGTCTGAGTCATATTTTTACCTGGTATCTTTTCTCAGGCATTTTTGTGTTCCTTTTAATAATTTTTACATAATTATATATTTAAAATTTTAGGATTTTCTCTTACCTTTTTCTAAAAATACCATACTGATTCATCTCTGATGAATTTTATCCTCCTCTTAAGCCTCCCTTTGCCCTCAACTTTTTCATAAATGTACTAAGCATTGATTTTTGCCAATTATTTTGGTTCCTTGGGTTGTAAGCCATCTTGGTTTGCATACATACAAGTTATTAAAGAAGATAATGACCTTCCACCTTTCTTGATCTATGCCTTACCAGTCTTACTTTTCTACCTTTTGTTAGAGGAATAAGGGATAAGGATGAGAAAATTAGTGTTTACTTTTTACCCCATTTCTGCATATTTAAATCCTATTTCCAAAAACTAGGTCTAATTTCACTTCTGTCACAAACTTGAAGGTAAAAGATGTATTAATTGCCAATTTTATTGTTATTTTATGACTTATTTTCAACTTTCTAATCTAATGCTAATAAATGGATAGCATATCTAAAAATCATTCTTATAATCTTGATATAGTGAAAAATTGTATTTTTATATTTTTATTTACAGCATGATATCATTTGGATATTTGTCCCCTCCAAATCTCATGTTGAAATTTGATCTCCAATGTTAGAGATGAAGGTGGGAGGTGTTTGGATCATGGTGGGTGGATCCATCACAAATGGCTTGGTGCCATCCTCACGGTTATGAGTGAGTTCTCACTCCATTAGTTCCCTTAGTTCCCAGGAGAAATGATTGCTAAAAAGAACCTGGCACCTACCTCCCTTCTCTCTTTCTTGTATCCTTCCTCTCACTGTGTGATACCTGTTCCCCTCTGCCTTCCACTATGAGTGGAAGCTTCCTGAGGCTCTCACCAGAGGTAGATGCTGGCACCATGTTTGTTGTCTAGCCTGCAGATCTGTAAGCCAAATAAACCTTTATTCTTTATGAGTTACTTAGCCTCAGGTATTCTTTTATAGCAATGCAAAATAGACTGAGAAATAGCAAGTCTTTATCCTTCTACTAAAGGGAAAGAGGTGGATGAATGGCATAGACTTTAACTAGATGATTTATTTACTCTTTTCAAAGGCAGAAAGTTAGTATGTATTATGTCTGGGTGTTGGGTTACATGAATATCTATTAGTTTATTCCTATAATTTTAATATTTTAAATATTTCATAATTGAAAAGGAAAAATTAGACTGGGCCAGTGTACGAAAAGTTTTAACTTCTAGGTAAAAGAGGTAAAACTTTTGGTAATGGAAAAGACTTTTTAGTAGAAAGTGGCATTTTGATCAGTGGTCCAATCATAGCTCACTGTAACCTCAAACTCCTGGGTTCCAGCATCCTCCTGCCTATACTTCCCAAGTAATTGGGACTATAGGTGCATGCCACCATGCCTAGCTAATTTTAAATTCTTCTGTGGAGTCAGGGTCTTGCTATGTTGCCCAGGCTGGTCTCAAACTCCTGGCCTCAAGTGATCCTCTGGCCTTGGCCTCCCAAAGTAGTGGGATTATAGGCATGAGCCACCATGCCTGGCTAGGAATTTAAGTCAATTCAACATTCCAATTTTTAAAAAATAAGTGCTTAGATGAGGTAGTGGCATGGGGAATAGAAGGAAAAGGGGAATGTAAAGGGATGTTGCTTCTTTATATAATCATTTTTGTAATATATACCCAAATAAAAGTTAGGGTATATTACTAATTCTGCTTGATACATTTTGTATACTTTAGAACCTATCTCAAATCTAGTTCCTACTGCAAAAATATAACCTAGTTCTATTTGAACTAGGTTAACATTCTAAACCAAGACCAAACTGAGAGCATGACCAGTAAAACGGTTTTTACTACTAAGCCACCAATGTGGAAGATCATCTTTTAAGAAGGGCATCAGTCATCTCTGTTACCAGTAATACTGGTTTCACATTAGTCTGGACCAATTAGAAGGAGCCTGTGTCTACTTGGAAGAGTTCTGATTTGCAACATAGTGTTTGGCTTCAACAAGTTTCAGCAAAATTTTGTTTAAGTCAGTCACTGCTTAAATGTCTAATAGGAAATCTTTAAGCCGTTATTTCACCCTACATTAAATAATATTGCTCCATACATGCATTTTGTTTTTGTAAAATCATTGAATTTTTCCCAAAAAAATGAGGTTTTTTTTTTTTTACAACCACCAACTTCTCAATTTTATATTTTTTAACTTAGATCTGACATGAAAGTAAAAAGCACTTATAACCATTTTGGGACTTAAAAGATTTGACCAGTTCCTACATTGCATTCCAGTCATGTATGGAATATGAGGAGACTTCAAAAAGTTACTGAAAAAATGGAATTAAAAGAAAAAAATTAAAAATATAAACTTTATATTTCAACATAAACTCCATCAAGTTCAAGACACCTTTGTAAATGGTAATAACAGGCATTTAGTCCATCCCTAAAGAACTGAGGGTCCTGGGAACTTAACCATGTCAATGAAGTCTTTTTTTACATTATTAACTGAGGAAAAATGGGTGCCCTTTACAGATTTTTTAAGGTTAGGAAAGAAAGTCAGAAGGAGCCAAATCAGAACTGTAAGGTGGATGCCTAAAGATTTCCCATTGAAACTCTCACAAAATTGCCCTTGTTTGATGAGGGGAATGAGAAGGAACATTGCCATGAAGGACTCTCTGGTGAAGCTTTCCTGGGCATTGCTAAAGCTTTGGCTAACTTTCTCAAAACACTCTCATAATAGGCAGATGTTATCATTCTTTAGCCCCCAAGAAAGTCAAGTAGCAAAATGCCTTCCGCATCCCAAAAAACTGTTGCCATGACCTTTGCTCCTGACCAGTGCACTTTTGCTTTGACTGGACCATTTCCACCTCTTGGTAGCCATTGCTTTGATTGTGCTTTGTCTTCAGGATCATACTGGTAAAGCCATATTTCATCTTCTGTTACAATTCTTTGAAGAAATGTTCCAGGATTTTGATCCCACTTGTTTAAAATTTCCACTGAAAGCTCTGTTCTTATCCGTAGCCGATCTGGGCACAACAGTTTTGGCACTCATCAAGTGGAAAGTTTGTTCAATTTTAAATTTTCAGTCAGAATTGTGCAAGCTAAACCCTAGACATCTCAATTGGTTCAGCTTACATAATAGTTTCTGCTATTAATCTATTAATCTGTTGTTTCTGTTGTTAATCACTGATCCTCTTCAATTAGGGCATAAACAAGACTAATTTTTTCCTCACAAATTGATGTGGATGGTCTGCTGCAGAGGGCTTCATCTTAAACATCATTTCATTCCTTCTTAAAAAGAATTAAACATTTGTAAACTGCTGACTTCTTTGGGGCACTGTCCCCATAAAATTTTCATAAAGCATTCTTCCACTCAAACTGCACCATAAATTTGATGTTTGTTACTGCTTCAATTCTAGCAGAATTCATGTTGCTCTGATAGGGGCTCTTTTCAAACAGATGTCTTATACTTCTTAGTGCCTCAAACTAGATCCTGTTCAGACATGTTATAACAAGTTAATACAAGTATATTTTGGTGCAAAAAATTTTTGAAATCCTTACGTAGTTTTTTCATAGTATGTATTTTCCATGAACTTTTTGAAGACTGCTTGCAATTTATGTCTTAATTCCCTCCATTAATCTATGATTTTGAAGCAGCCACACGTGACCTATAATCAAAAAATGATACGTTTGATAGATGCTCTCACCATTCTGTCATTTTTTTCTTTGTCCAGGATAGGAAATGCCTTTGAAACCTTTGGTTATTTTCCAGCACTACAAAAGAAATCTATAAAACAATTTCAAGTTCAAAATTATTATTGAGAACTTTTTAACAGGATATTTAAAAGTTTGTTTTATTAACTTGGCCTAGGTCACAAAACTCATTAATATTAATAACTAGACTACAGAGGCATTTAACCTCTCTAATCATTAACAGATACAAAACCTTAAATTGTGACTTTGTTATGCTATGAGTCATTCCAGGCAAAGACCATATATCACTAGCAAAAGCTGAATAGTACAGTTATAATATTTCTGATCCAAGCCTTTGACGTCTTACTTCTTTATATAGATAAACTGGAGTTTTAAAACTGACACTCACATTTTTTATTGACTTCCTATGAATACATGATTCATTAGGGTACATAGTCATCATTCAAAAAATGCATTTATTATTAATAAACTATAGAAAGATAAAACTTGAGGGCACAATTTAGTTATTTAAAAGTATCAATCTTAAAATTGCATGCATTTTCTCTTAAAGAAGTTTACATGATATAAGTTATTACCAATGTTGTAGATAAATATAAATATAAGCTGCTAACTAATGTATTTTATTTATCACAAAGATATGATCTAACAAACTCTGCATCTGTCATCAGCCTTTTCCTATGAAACAGCAGTATTAGATGGTAGTGAAGAGGGCCTGAAATTTCAAACTTGAGATGAACAATTACACTGTATTCAGTACAGCTGATTTTTACTTACTTCCACTTACACATAGACAACAGGTTCTTTTAACTGGCAATGGTGAACATAATGAGGAATATGGATACTTGTTAGGTCACTTTTGGTAAACAGAACTAATAATTTGAGACATTTGTCTACAATAGAGGTTGGCAAATTTTCTTCTGTAAAGGGCCTAATAGTAAATATTTTAAGCTTGCAGACTATACAGCTGTGCTGTTGTAACACAAAAACAGCTGTAGACAATACATAAAAGAATGAGTGTATCTGTGTTCCAATAAACCTTTATTTACAAAAACTGACAGCAGGTCGGATTTGGCCGGTGAGCTATAGTTTACCAACTTGTGTTCTACATTCACTTGACTTCTTTACTCTATTTGCCTTCAGTTCGTCTTCATTTTTCCCCATCACTCCACCAAAAATACTTTTTCCCATATCAGTAACATTGCGCCTTGTCATTGAATCTAAAAGAAAAACTTACCAGTCCTTTTCTCAGTTGGCTTCTTGGGAGCTGCTGACATTCTAATCACTCTTTCCTGCTTAAAACTCTCTTTTTCTTTAGAGTCTGTGATACAGATAAAAACAATTCTCTAGTTTTTAACCTACCTCTCAAGGCAGTCTCTTAATTATTGGTGTGCCTTGGGGATTTATGTTTTATCTTCTTGACACATTTGCCTTAGGCTATATTTTGTGCTCCTTAGCTGAATTCCTGGTTTTTTCCCCCTCCTGAGGACTCTCAAGTATTAATCTATAGCCCAGATATCTAACTTGAATACTGAGTTTGTATATATACTGGCCTGCTGGTCTTTTCCACTTGGTTATCCAAAGATTCTTCAAAATCAACATGTCTTAAACTGAACTCATAATTCCCACCCTCTATTTCATCCTCAAGACTGCTTCTCTCAACCCCATCCTATCTCAGTAAATGGCCCTACCCATCTTTCAGTTGCCCGAGCCACATACCTATGCTTCATCTTTGATTCCTAACTATTTTTGTCTCACCCATTTCTTTCATTGGAAGAACCGTGGAGTTTGTGGATCCTACCTCCTAAATAGCTTCTTAAATCTATGTATTTCTGTTAAATCTCTATTGCTTCTACCCTAGTTCAGGCCACTCATCTCTAATTTTGATTACTACGATACTGGTCTGCTTTTCCCCCTCATGTTCTCTTTTGCTGATAGGAATATCTCCCTACCCTGCTCCATTTCCAATGTTTTATCTTTTGGGTCTCAGATTAGATATCACTTCTACCAGGAATTCTTTATTGATTCCAGAATCTGTGTCTAGTGTTTATTCTTTGTGCCCTATACTTTGCCTATTATGGCACTTATCATATCATTTTGTAATCTCTGCTTATTTGTCTCTGTCAGACTCTTAAGCTTAAGGAAAGCAAAGATCATATGCATTGTCTTCATCACTGCTGTAACCCCAACAGCCTAGCACATCGATTATAAATATATGTTGGAAAAAAAGAAATGAAATTAGTCTCAATATCCATAAAATACATAATGTTCTAGATACATCAAAAGACCAGAACATATCTGGTGAGCGTAATTTGCAGGGTCAGTTAAAGGAAGTATATAATCAGAAAGTTGAATAAATAAATGACGTAAAGATGTCACACTTCACATAGGTGTTTTATATAGAACATTAACTCTAAATCACGAACCCATACACTGCTAATGGCCAGATTTGTTTTGCCATATGTTAATGCACATACACGTAATCACTGTGCTTATAAGTAATATAAGTATCCCCTATTCTTGTTGAATCCTGGATTTTAGAGGGAAAGTAAAGAAGTAAACTGAATTTGATTTACATGATATATTAAGGCTACCTCTTAGAGATTATTTGATTATCAGAAATTAATTTTAGATGTTGATTTCATAGAAGCATAATAAGAGCCATCTCCTTTTCAGTTGATGTTATTTTTAAAAAACCCTTCTTGTTCTTTAGTGCAGGCTGTTTTCAGTATGAATCAATAATATATCTGAGTTTATCCTTTAAAAGGTGGTTTTAAAAATACATTGTCAGTGTGCATGTATTTTATTAAAAGCAGTATGGCATTTTAGTAATGAGAATCATAAAAACATCCATTAGCATTAACATGATAAACATACAGATATTCTATAATTCTCCATAACTTCATACATAGAACAAATTAAAGAGTAGTAATTATATTAATATCATATACCTCATTTCTCCTAGATTTATCACTTTGAAAATGTATGGTGTGGTAAAAATGCATAGCATTACATATCTTTTTCTGGCAATTGAGAATTTCTAATGTCATTAAAAAGTATATTTATTATAAAGAAACTGAAGGAAAAAAATCCTAAAAGTGATTGAGGTGATACTTGCTAAAACTGAAAAGTAGTTCTATGTCTTCAGCCTTACAGTCCTTAAAATACAAGTTTAGTGCCTTAGTTGTTTTTAATAGTGTACACATATTGCTAAATATACATTTATGTATATTACAGGCTTTGTGCTAAATACTGAACCATTTTCACTAAGCCTGGCAGAATAAGTGTTATTATTGCTATTTGGCAATTGAGGAGCTAAAGCTCAGAGAAGTACAGTGACTAGGATTCAAAATATTTGGTGTTTCCGGCTCCAGAATCTTCATTCTTCACCACAGTGCCTCTAAAATTTAAAACACATCAGAGACCCAGGTAAGAGCATAGGCTTCTGGGGCCTCACTGCCTGATTAGAATTCTGGCTCTGCCACTTATTGGCTGTAAGAACTTTGTCGAGTTACCCAATCTCCCTGTGCTTCAGATTCTTTATTGTTAATGGAAATAATAATACTTCATGGGATTAGTCCAAGAATTAAATTCATTAATAGGTATAAAGTACTTAGAACAGTACCTGGCACATAGTAACTGATATATAAGTGTTTGCTATTATTATTTAAATTATTTCTAACTTTGTGTTCTATATATTTTTTTCTTCATCATTTGAAATGATAAACATTAATTTTAGAAATGACCATTGAAAATCCTCAAGAGTGTCTAATAAAATGTGTCTAAATTTTAGCAATTTTTTTTTCATTTAAGAAATATGTATTGAAAACCTACTATGTCCATGTTCTATGTTAGATATGGGGGATTAAAAATATATATATACGGCCAGGAGCAGTGGCTCACACCTGTAATCCTAGCACTTTGGGAGGCAGAGGCGGGAGGATACTTTGAGACCAGCCTGAGTAACATAGTGAGACCCTGTCTCTACAAAAAATAGAAAAATTAGCCAGGTGTGGTAGCACATACCTGTAGTCCTAGCTACTCGCATGACTGAGGCAGGAGGATCACTTGAGCCTAGGAATTTGAGGTTACGGTGAGCTGTGATGATGCCACTGGACTCTAGCCTGGGCAACAGAGTGAGACCCTGCCTCCAAAAAAAGAAAATATATACACACACATACATACATGCACACACACACACACACACACAGATATATGGTACTACCCTTGACCTCAAGGAGCACACATTGTTTTAGAAGACTCCATTGTAAAGCATCATGATAAGTACTAACAGAGGTCTTCTCACTCTGCTATAGAGCACTAAAACAGGCAACAGGGTGGCTAGGAGGGTGGAGGAAATCAGGTAAGGTTTCATAGAGGAGGTGACATTTCAGGAGTCTTAAAGTATTAGTAAGAGGTTGCCAGGAAAAAAAAGAAATAAATTAATTTCAAATAAATAAAACATATAACAGCATATAAAACATGATCCAGAAATATTTTCTTACTTGTCAAAGGAAAATCAAAATATGTTAGTAGCATTGTTTATCAGATGTTATGTTTAAGCCTGTGTTTGTGTCATACATGATTTTTTAAAATTCTTTTAAATTTTAAAATCTAACCTTAACAATTAAGTTGCTTAAATTGAGATACAATTTTTACTAAATAGACGTTATACTGATACATGCTACAACATGAATAAACCTTAAAAACATTATGCTAAATGAATGAAACTGGTTACATAAGACCACATGTTATATGATTCCATTTAAAATTGATATGGTTTCCTGAATAGGCAAATCTATAAGGACAAAGTAGATTATTGGTTGCTTGGGCTGGAAGTGGGATAGTAGGGGTGGGCCAGAAAGGTTGATGGATGATAACTAAAGGATGTGGGGTTTCTTTTTGGAGTGATGAATGTGTTCTAAACTTAATTGTGGTGCTGGTTTTGCAACTGTATGAATATACTAAAAACCACTGAATTATAAACGTTAAATGGGTGAATCATATGGTATGTGAATATTTCCATAAAGCTGTTACAAAACAAAAAGCTAAATTCTTAAATGTTCTGATTTTCACTAAGTTAAAAATAAAACCTTCATCCTCTACTCAAGTATTGTAGTACAGACTGAACTATCTGCTCTTGCTGTGTTGAATTCATAGTAGTATGCCAAAGACACTGTATTTCAAACATAAAAGGAAAACCTTATTTTTGAGCTCCAGATATACTAAGGATTATAGAAATATATCTACTTGTTTAAACCAACTAGTTTTTAGAATATGAATCATTAATTCACATGATGATTCCAAAAAGATTTTGCAAATAATAATCACATAATTAGGTTACCAGAGAACTAATGTGGATGCAAAAATGAGCTCGGTTTCATCTGTCATATATATATTTTAAACAACACCATTACAGGTTAAAAATTTCCTCTGGACAGTTACTGCCTTAAATTAACCACATATCCTATCAAATTCGTTATTGTACCTGACTGTCTTTAGGAATTTGGGTTTACAAGTGTTGGGATAAAATAGGGTGTTTCTTATTATTATGCTGCAGTTAACAGTGGCTTTTCAGCTGCCCATTATTTGATAAATTCAGTGCCCTTCCTAACATGAAGCAAATGCTGAACTTGCTCTTTTTATTTTGCTGAAACATAGCTTCCAATTAACTGATAAAACATGTTAAGTACCAATCTTTCCATTTTCATCGCAAAGTCATACAGAAATTGTTATTATAGAAAAAGACATGTTAATTTAACTAAATTCTGAAATTAACACTCATTTAGGTGCACATATTGGTCGTCTTTTCCTTGAAGACTGACGTGATAGCATAAGATAGAAAAAAATTAAACAAGCATATGTTTTTAATTACCTTTTTCTTACACTGTGAATTATATTAGGTTATGTAATTTAGGATGCCAAATACATAGTAGCTCCTGAAAGTACACTTTTATCATTTAAATTTCTGCCTGTGAATACAATAAAGTGATTTTATGAAGAAAAGAGAAACCTAAATTTGAGTGTTGGGCTCTTAGTCTTTAAAACTACACACCAGAAACATAATAGGATTTCAATTTGGTATTTTCAATTTACCCAGAATCCCTCAGCTAGGATATTAACACATGTTTTAAGAAGTTAAGCTATTCCAAATGATAATGTTTAAGTAATCAGATAAGTATTTATAATTAGAATAAATATAGCATCACCCATAATATTTAGTACAGAAAAATCTCCATTTATTTTAGCTGTCAATGTTCTTCTTAACATAATTTCTCACTGTTTAAGAAGCTTCATGTACTCATATTCAAAACCTCCTGCTGATTATATTCAGTAACCATAACTAAATATTTCAGTACTGAAGCTGAAAATCATAATGACATATCAGCACACACATAATAAATTACAGTTAATGAAATGCTATAGGAAGTATAAATTTTGATTAGCTCCAAGTTTGTGATCTGCTCATGCATAGCACATTGTATTTTTCAGAGGAAAGAAAACATGGTGATGATATGACTGCCAAACATATTTTTTATCTACTCAGGAACAAAGTAATATTTTAGCCAGCATGAAAAGGGCATGTACAGATAACAGGTAAAATGTCCTAATGGCCAAAATAGGTATATCTGATTAAACATTTAGTGAAAATATTTCATGCACACTCTTATACAATTTTTACACTTAATAAAGATTTCTGGCCAAAAAATGGTTTGTTGTCATTTTAGCAGCCAAAGCTATTGTATTTTTTAGCCAAAAATGTATAAAACTTAGAATCTTCTGCTTTAACCAGCTTAAGTCATGGACCCTCAAGTGTAAGAAGCCATTTTTCAAGCTAACTAAGGAATCAAGAGTTCGAGTTTAATTACTGTACAATTTAGCCCACGTATCTTCTGAATGAACAATAGTTGTGAGGCCTACAAGTCTACTATCATCACTAGAGTCAAATACTGCAGCATAATTGGAAAATATTGTCATCATTTAGACAAAATCCACTTATTCTGATGTTCTCCATGTATTTGTTTTCTTCAGAGAAAAATGATATGATGTCAAAGGTGATATGTGTATACTAAAGGATCTAGCCAAATGAAATAGCTAGATCCTTTATGCGTGTATGTGTATGCAAGAGTGTGCATGCATGTAATTGGGAGCACTGCTGGGAGAACACATGAGACAGCATGAACAAAGACACATAGGGCAGTATGCAGAACCCTACTGGTACTTCAGGACTGCCTGCATATGCAGCACATTGAGAGGATGTTGGAAGATGAATCTGTAGGTGTCATGAGCCAGATTTTCGAAGTCTTGAATGCCATGATAGTAAGCTTAGAATTTGTTTTTGCTGTTTATATGCTTCTTATATTCTTAAATAGATAAGCATTTTGTCAAACTGTTCTTTTCAAAGATTAAAAAAAAGTTATAATTTGGTTGATTTAACCTTGGGAAAATGCCTTTTGTGTTTTGTATTTATTGCAGTTGCCCTTCTGTAACTTTTATTAAACTTTGATGTAAGCTCAGGATTTTCAGTTTGCCCACTGCTCTCAATGAGCAGGGACATGCCCATGAGGTTTTGGAACCTGCTGGACTGGGTGATATTTTAATGAAGAGCCTGTGGAATCAGAGGGCTTGAGGCAGCAACAGAAATCAGCTGAAATTCTGGTGAAAGAATTTTTCTTGCCCTGTTTCTATACTGTATAGTATATTCATGGGGCTAACATTTTTTTTTTGTTTGTTTGGAATTAGAATTTTAAACTTGGCAATGGGATTATGTTAATGTTTGAAATTTTCATAGTGGCTAGGTTTTTGTTGCTTTTGATTTAATTTATGTGGCCAAGGCAAAGAGATTTGATTTTTTTTTTTTTTGGAACATTTTTGAGAAATTGAAGATTTTAGCCTCACACTATACCTCTTATTACTTAAGACAGCTTGACACCTCATCAGCTATATTTATCAAAATATTTACCCTCAGCATAGCTTTTATATATTTCTGTGTAGAATGAGTTATTGAATGGAAGTAATTATGAAAATTTATGGTGAGGGGTTCTATATATGATCTTGATATGGAGGTGAAAGTTCTGTAACAATCTTGAGTTACCACGGCAATGTAGTTGAAAGAACAATGACTCGTCCTACTTCTATATACTATGTAAGTTATTTCACCTTTGTGACCTCTATTAAATAAGAGAGTTGAGCCAGGTTATTTCTAAAACTTGTTCTTACTGACATTGTGTGGTTCTAACTACCTCAGTTCACTAGTTTAATTTGCAAATATAAGTGTACTTTTTAACATCCTTGAATCATAGAATTGAAAAGAATTTTGGGAGATCATGTAGTCAAGCTGCCTCAGAGAAAAGTGGGAATTTGTTCATTCCCTCTGCTTAGGATGCTTTGCTTACACCTTCTCAAGCTGGCACCCTTTGAATCAGGGCTGGTTGTGACGTCTATTACCCCTTTGGTTGCCAAGATTGATTCCATGGATGCAACAGATGGGAAGAGGATCCCTTCCTCCTTCACTGTCTCATGTACATTCTTCCCATATTTGGGAGCTTAGTTGTAGAGGGCAACCTGCTAACATAGAGAAGGACCTTTCTTTGGTCAAGAGTATATTCCTTCCTGTGGCTTATTCATCTTGGTATCATGAGCACCCTCTTTGTTTAGTACCTGGCATTCTTTAAATGCTTATGGGATGACCGAATGTTATGGATGACAGAAATGACTAACAGTTGCACATATGGGTAGACTTTAATGGTTTATTCAGTCTGTGGTGGGAGCTGAAATTATATCCCTAGTTTTTTGAACAATAATACTTAGGAAAGCTAGTCAACAAATAATAGAGATACTAGAATATATTTGTAATTATTTATAATTGTATATAGTTATAGAGAATATTATCTGTAGATATTTACTTAATAAATGGTACCTAATGACTTTTGTTTTGTGAACTCATTCAGTAAGACTTGAAATATTATTCAGATTTTATCTCAGCCTTTCATTTCTGTAACTAAAAAGAAAACTCCCTCTTTAAGTACCTAGCAAAGTATTTTTAGGTTTAACTTGGACAAGAGATTAGCAGTATTTCTTTTACTGGAATATTCTACTTCCTGATCTTCTAGGTGAGAGGATAACCGTATAATTTCTAATTCTGATATCCAGTTTAAGTTTAAAAGCTAAGCAACATCAATTTGGTTTTAATTCTTATATAGTTTATATCTGTATTATTTAGAGACTATTTCTGCTTGTATAATTTGTAAAGAGGTTAATGCATTTCTTTCTTGAAAAATGTATATGTGTTCCTAATTCCTAACTAAAGGGAACACAGAGGGGATATTCTTAGTGTCAGCTTTCATCAAGTCAGACCTTTCTAAAGACCTCACCAAATTCTATTTCCATGGGAATTTTGCTAATGGGTATGTGCAACATTATCTAGGTGCTCATAGATAGGATTACAAGTTAAAAATAAAAAGGAATGGGTGAACAAATACATCTTTCTTCTAAGAAATTGGTAGAATGTTAATCTTTGCACTTTCATTTTCACTTTGCATTGTTTTCAGATCAGGTACAGAAAGTCTGAGTTTGGTATTAATACATGAGATCAGCTTAGGCAATAGAAGTAATGAATTTCCTAAGTGGGTTCTTAGTTGTAATCTTATATGTATAAAGCAGAAGAAAGAGTAAATCTTCCAGTCTGTATATGTTTAGTTAACAATATTAGTGATTTCAGTGGCTTTTACAGGAAAATGGAAGATTGAAGGCATATTTAAAAATAAGCCACCCAGTTTTATTGCCTGTATCCTAACTTATTGATTTATTTAGATTCATGTAATAAATGTCCACTGTACATTTCAAAATACCATGCAGAAGACATTTGTGAAGCTGGTGATACTCAGCATTTATTGAACACCTACCTCCCCTAGGTGTTCCTCCCCTAGAGTTCCTTAGGACTCGGCCCTAGGCTACCTGTCTTCTCATACTGCGTTCTTTTCCTGGTCAAAGGAAACTTGGTTTTAAATATCATGGACTCTTACGGTTTTAAATACCATCAATATATTGGTGACTCCCAAATGTATATCTCTTACCTAAATCTCTTTTCTGGCTTTCCAGACTTATTTCATATATTTTCAGGCAAATCTTACAGACATACTAAGCTAATTGTGTCTGAACCTGTACTTTTGATCCTTTCCCTTCTTCTTCAGGTCTTCTGCTCTAGTGTTTCTAATCTCAGTTCCATCCATCCAACTTCTTTTGCCAGAAACCTGAGAGTCATTCTTGACTCCTTTTATTCCTTCACCACACTCCACGCCAACCCAAATCTGTTACCAAGTGCTATCTCTTCTACCTCTAAACATCATTTCAAATTTTTTCACTTTTTTCTTTCACTGCTGCCATCACATTAAATCAAGTCACTGCCTTGCCTGGACTAATGCAGTAGCCTCCTAACTGATTTCTCCTGATATAATTTGGCCAGTTTTAATCCATTTCCAAATAAAAGCCAAAGAGACTTGTTAAATACGTAAGTAAAATTATATCACTCTTATACCTAAAACTCAACAATGGCTTTTCCTTGCTCTTATAATAAAGATCTCCTCTTTTATCTGTCCCAAAAGAGGAAATGGGGCCTAAATTAACTTGCTAGGGCTGCCATAATAAAGTACCACAGACTGGGTGGCTTAAGAAACAGAAAGTTATGTCCTTATAGTTCTGGAGAGTAGAAATCTAAGATCAAGGTGTGGACAGGGTTGATTTCTTCTAAAGCCTCTCTTCTTGGCTTGTAAATTATCATCTTTCTCTGGTGTGTTCACAGTGGTCTTTCCTTTTTAAGCATCTATGTCCTAATCTCCTCTTATAAAGGTACCAGTCATATTGGATTAGGACCCACCCTCATGACCTCATTTTACCTTAATTACCTCCACGCTCTATCGCCAAGAAGAGTCACATTCTGAGGTAGTGGGGGTTAGGACTTCAGCATATGAATTTTGAGGAAACAGAATTCATCCCATAACAGAGCCTAAACTGATAGTTGAGGGAGGAATAAGCACATACAAAATACACTACTCTGAGTAATGTCTCTGTATACCTATGGTCATGTTTCCTCTACTGTCTTTTCATCAGAACCTTAACTACTGTCATGTCAACATAGTCCCTTAAATAGTTGTTGAGCAGGTGCTGCCTCTGGAGAATGTTTTCAGAGGAGCAACACTTACATTTCTTTTCCACCCCTTACTCCTACTGTGATCTTGTCCTTGTCCACCAAAAGCACCAGGCTTCTCCCACCTCAGATTCTTCACTCATCCTCTTTCCTCTGCTTGGAATTTTCTTTACTCTAAAATTCCTTCCTTCCATGTGTACACATAAGTGCTGATCAATCAGTACCAATTTAATGGAGAGTACATGTGTTGTTTGTTTTTCCATTCTTGTGATACTTCACTTAGAAGAACTGGCTCCAGCTCCATCCAGGATAATACAAGAGGTAGTTCACCGTTTTGTTTTTTTTTTATGGCTGAGTGGTACTCCATGGTACACATACACCACATTTTGTTAATTCACTCATGTATTGATGGGCACTTGGGTTGTTTCCACATCTTTGCAATTGTGAATTGTGCTGCTATAAACATTCGCGTGCAGATGTCTTTTTTATAGAATGTCTTTTTTTCCTTTGGGTAAATACCCAGTGGTGGGACAACTGGATCAAATGGTAGCTCTACTTTTAGTTCTTTGAGGTATCTCCAGACTGCTTTCCGTAGAGGTTGTACTAGTTTGCAATCCTACCAGCACTGTATGAGTGTTCCTATCTCTCCACATCTACGCCAACATTTGTTGTTTTGGGACTTTTTGATATAAGCCATTCTCACTGGAGTTAAGTTGTATCTCATTGTGGTTTTGATTTGCATTTCCCTGATGATTAGAGATGTTGAGCATTTTTTTCATGTTTCTTAGCCATTAGTCTATCTTCTTTTGAGAAGTTTCTATTCATGTCCTTTGCCCATTTTTTTAATGGAGTTGTTTGATTTTTTCTTGCTGATTTTCCTGAGTTCTATGTACATTCTAGTTATTAGTCCTTTGTCAGATGTATAGCATGTAAAAATTTTCTCCCATTCTGTAGGTTGTCTATTTAGTCACCACAGCTAAGTTCTGATTGGTCAATACAGTTGATCCCTGATTGGTTGGTTCAGGTGAGCTGTGAATGTTCCAAAATTAAACAGAGGTGTGAGTTTTCTGGGGAACTCAGAGTACATGTGTGACCTTTAGTCAGCAAATAGCCACTTGGCTCTATTTAAAATTTAAGCCCAGTTAGCCACTTGGGATCCATCTCAAAGGATTGGCTCTTTCAGGTTTGTGTTTGTTCACAGTTTGTACTTCTTTGTGTATTCTGAGTATAAATCTGTGGCTAACATTTTCACTGTCTTGATGTGTTTTGATGAATGGAGGTTCTGAATTTTAATGTATTCTAACTTGTCACTTTTTTTCTTTATAGTTAGTACTTTTTATGTTTTTTTAAGAAGTCTTTCTACACTCCCAGGTTATGGAGATATTCATTTATACAGTTTTTTTTTTTTTTTAGAAGCTCCTTTGTTTTACCTTTCCCATTTAGAATTATAATCCATCTGGAAATGGGAGACCACATGAGCAAAAACAGAGGCAGGAAAGTGTGGAGTATTTGAGAGACAATGAATGCACAAGTTTGGTTGGAGCAGAGATTTTGATGGGTCTGTGGGAAATAAAACTAGAATGTTAGATTAGGGAAGATTGTGTAAAACCAAGAATAGAAGACTGAGAAAATGTTACCCTGCCTTATTCTCAAGAGAGCAGATACCATTTGCAGTAGCCTTCAAAACATGTTACATATAGATACTTTTGTCTCAAGAGGGATCATGCAATAGTGTGGATGACTCAGTACAAATCCACTACCTCTCCTACAAAAACAACCACCACGCTCTCTACCCACAACAAAAACAGTAACAACAACAAAACAAAACAAAACTGTACCTGTTTACTGACTTCATCTTTATGTTTAAAAAATTTCTTCATTTGTGTGGAAGAATATGTATATATTTATAAATATCTTGGCCTATCTAGCTATCACCAAGTGACAGCTTTTTAACCAAATCTGGTAAATGTTTCCCATTAGTTGTCCTGGATAATAGCGGGATCCATTGATACTACAGTTAAACAAATAAGCAACAAAAAGTCTTCCCAGAAATAATTTATATTACTTGTCCAGTCATTATGTTCCTTTGGAAGACTCTGTTAGAATTATCAGCAAAATCAATTTCTTTAAAATCTTATAACTTAAAATTCAGTTTTACATTATATGAAAATATCCTTTGTATCTGATTTATGGAAGAATGGGGATGGAATGTCATAAACCTTTTTCGAAAAACACTTGAATATTAAAAAAAAAAAGATACAGTACCATCTAAGTGCATACTTATTTTGGTTTAGTTCAAGTTTAAGATAGTTTTGGTATATGACTGACAAGAACAGGATGCATTTTCATTACTCACAACTGTAGTTTTATGCTGTTATGATGTTTCTCTTCTTATTCAGTATGATATAATATACTACATTTTATTATCCAGACTATCTTTCTGACTCTGGGGGCAAAAAATAGGACCAAATAGTCAAGTCCCATTATCTAATGACAGTGATAGACAGGAAGCACATGAGTAATTAAATCCATTGTCAAATTCCCATAAAACTACTTTAACCAAGAGTTTCTACATTTTCCTCCACAAAGTCTGTTGTTAGAGTTGCTACTGATATCTAAAATGACAGGTTTGAATTTCAGCTTATTTTCTCCTCTTCTTCCCTTAACAAAGATACTAATGAACCATGAGTTGGCTCAAAGGCCAGAAGTTAAGGAAGAGATATGTAGAGCCTAGACAATCCAAAGAGAGCACCTCTGAAATACTAGTAATTGCACTCTCGTTGACCTTAATGCTTTTCATACATTTTTGTTGCCACTGATTTGTGTCCAGACATTAAACTAAAGAGAAGTTATTTGAAAACATACTTTTTTTTTTTTTTTTTTTTGAGAAAAGGTCTCACTCTATCTCTCTTTTGCTCAGGCTAGAGTGCAGTGGCATCACTGCAACTTCAAACTCCTGGGCTCAAGCGATCCTCCTCCTCCCGCCTCAACCTCCCAAGTAGCTGGAACTACAAGTGTGCAGACCATGCCTGGCTAAGTTTTCTATTTTTTGGAGAGATGGGGTCTCGCTATGTTGTTCAGGCTGGTCTTGAACTCCTGGCCTCAAGCAATCCTCCCACAGTGCTGGGATTACAGGCATGAGCTACCGCACCCAGTCAAAAACATACTTCTTAATGGATAAAACCTTCCATACATTTTCTGAAGAGTAAAAAATGAAGTTAAACAGTTGATTCTGGTTTTATAAGCAAATTTGTGACTTCCTAGTTATAATCTTAAGGAAAGCTGAGTGTGTTTTCCTCCTAGAAATGCAATGGCCCCAGGAGAGCTTTTGTTTTTATATTTTTTTTTGTTTTAATTTTTTTAAGAGATAGAGCATTGCTCTGTCGCCCAGGCTGGAGTGACGTGATCATAGCTCACTGCAGCCTCGAACTCCTGGGCTTAAATGATCCTCACGCTTCCTCCTCCCAAGTAACTGGGACTACAGGCATGTGCTACCACACCCAGCCCCAGAAGAGCTTTTGATCAGACCTACTCCTAATATTTGTGGGACCTGAAGCAAGAGTGAAAATGGAGGCCACATACCATATGTGTAAGTTTAAAAGTCACAAATAAAGCTACCAAACTCTTAACTAAAATGTGATCTATATTCCTTACTTGATAAGATATCTTCATGATGTCCTGGAAAGCCAGGTTTAAATTGAAAATTTTTGAACTCTTTGGGATTCCATGTCAGAACATGACAATGTGGGGAGTTGGCCCCTGGCAGCCACTCTTTCCTTCTTATTCCATATGTCAAAGCTCCATCCTTATTCCCCTACAAAACAACTGCCCTGGGCCACCCCTTGGGAAATCATAGATTCTCAAATTCTGAGTATATACTATTTACATATAGACATGAAACACTTACCACTCTCAAATTCCCATGGTCATCTCTAAGTCATTGGGGGTTGAATGGGAAATGACAATGATAATACTTACCAATGATTATGCCAGATGTAAGTCAAATTTTATATCTAACTATATATATAAATACACATATACATGCACACACTCATACACACACATATAGATTATGTTAGCTACTATTATTTTTTATTGTGGTAAAAATCATAGAACATAAAATTTAACCATCTTAACTATTTTTAAGCATACAATACAGTAGTGTTAAGTATATTGTTATGAGACAGATAAGTAAAACATTTTCATCTTGTAAATCTGAAACTCTATACCCATTAAACAACAACTCCCCTCCCCATCCCCCAGCCTTGGTAATCACTATTTATACTTTGTATCTTTATGAATTTGATTACTTTAGATACCTTATGTAAGTGGACTCATACATTATTTGTCTTTTTGTGACTAGCTTGTTTCAACTTAGCATAATGTCCTCAAGGTTTGCTCCATCATACAGGATTTCCTTCCTTTTTAAGACTAAATAATATTCTGTTGTATGTATATATGTTTTATCTATCCAGTCATACGTCAGTGTACACTTAGGTTGCTTTCACATTTTAGCTTTTGTGAATACTGTTATGAACATGGGTGTACAAATATCTCTTTGAGACCCTACTTTCAGTTTTTTTGGATATAAAGCCACAAGTGAGATTGCTGGATAGCATACTAATTCTATTTGTAATTTTTGAGGAACTTCCATACTGTTTTCCATAGCATTTGTACCATTTTACAATCCACCAACAGTGCACAAGAGTTCCAGTTTCTCCACATCCTCACCAACAGTTATTATTTTCTAGGTTTTTTGATAGTAGCCATTCTTATGGGTGTGAGGTGACATGTTGTTGTGGTTTTGATTTGCATTTCTTCTATGATTAATGATGTTGAACATCTTCATGTGTGTGTTGGCCATTTCTTATCATCTTTGGAGAAATGTCTATTTGAGTCCTTTATCCATTTTTTAATCAGTTTCTTTGATTTTTTGTTGTTGAGTTGTAGGAGTTCTTTATATATTCTGGATATTAATCCCTTATCAGATATATGATTTGCAAGTATCTTCTCCCATTCATTCTGTTTATTGTGTCCTTTGATACACAAAAGTTTTTAAGTTTGATGTAGTCCATTTGTCTATTTTTGCTTTTGTTGCTTGTGCTTTTGATATATCCAAGAAATCATTTTCAAGACCAATGTTGTGAAGAATTTTCCCCTATGTTTTCCTCTAGGAATTTTACAGTTTTAGGTCTTATATTTGAGTCTTTAATCCATTTTGAGTTAATTTTTGTATGTGGTATAGGATAAGGGTCCAACTTCATTCTTTTACATGTGGATATCCAGTTGTCCCAACACCATTTTTTGAAGAGACTATCTTTTCTCCATTGAGTTGTCTTGGCACCCTTGTCAAAGATTATTTCACCATATATATGAGGGTTTATTTCTGGAATCTGTATGCTAGTCCATTTGTCTATCTTTATGCCAGTGCTATATTGTTTTGGTTACAGTAGCTTTGTAATATGTTTTGAAATCAGGAAATGTGAGACATCCAACTTTGTTCTTCTTTTTTCTTTTTCTTTTTTTTTTTTTTTTGAAGGGGGGGTTGCTATTCAGGGTCCCTGGAGATTCCATATGAATTTTTCTATTTCTGCAAAAAATGCCATTGGGACTTTGATAGGGATTGCATTGAATTGGTAGATCACCTTGGATAGTATGGACATCTTAACAATATTAAGCCTTCCAATTAATGAACATAGGATGTCTTCACATTTATTTGCATCATCTTTAATTTCTTTCAGCAATATTTTATAGTTTTCAGTGTACAAGTTTTTCATCTCTCTGGTTAGGTTTATTGCTAAGTATTTTATTCTTTCTGATGTTATTGTAAATGGAATTTTCTTTAACTTCCTTTTCAGATTGTTCACTGTTACTCTATAGAAATATTTTTTATTGTGTTGATTTTGTATCCTGAAACTTTGCTGATTTTATTTATTAGTTCTAACAGGTTTTTTTTGTTGTTGTTGAATCTCTAGGGTTCTCTACATATGTGATGATTATATCATCTGTCAACAGAGCTAATTTTACTTCTTGCTTTCCAATTTGCATGCATTTTATTTCTTTTTCTTCCCTAATTGCTGTGGTTAGGACTTCCAATATTATGTTGAATAGAAGTTGTGAGAGTGGGCATCCTTGCGTTGTTCCTCATCTTTGAGGAAAAGCTTTCAGTCTTTCACTATTTAGTATAATTTTAGCTATGGGCCATTCATAAATGGTTTTTATTAATACTGTGTTGGGGTAGTTTCCTTCTATACCTAGTTTGTTGAGTGTTTTTATCATGAAAGGGTGTTGAATTTTGTCAAATGCTTTTCTGTATCAATTGAGATGATTATGTATTTTTGTCCTTTATTCTGTTAATGCAGTGTTATTACACTGATCAATTTTCACATGTTAAACCATGCTTGAATTCCAGGAATAAATACTACTTGGTCATAGTGTGGAATTCTTTTAATGTGCTATTGAATCAGATTTGCTACTATTTTATTGAAGATTTTTACGTCAATACTTACCATGGATATTGATCTGTAATTTTCTTCTAGTGTCTTTGTCTGGCTTAGGAACCAGGGTAATGCTGGCCTCATAGAATGAGCTTGAAAGTGTTTGTTGTTTTCAACTTTTTGGAAGAGTTTCAGGAGGATTTGTGTTAATTCTTTTTTTTAAATGTTTGCTAGAATTCTCCAGTGAAGCCATCTGTTTCTGGGCTTCTCTTTTTTGAGAGATTTTTGATTACTTATTCAGTTTCCTTACTCATTATTGGTCTGTTCAGATTTTCTATCTTTTCATGATTTAATCTTGGTAAGTTCTTTTTAGGAATTTACCTATTTCTTCTAGGTTATACCATTTGTTAGCATACATACAGTTGTTCATAGTATTCTTTTAAAATATTTTTTATCTTTGTGGCATCAGTTGTAATGTCCTCTCTTTCATTTTTGATGTTAGTTATTTGAGTCTTCTCTTTTTTTTAGTAATCTAGTTAAAGGTATGTCAATTTTGTTGATCTTTTCAAAAAAATAACTCTTAATCTCTTTGATTTTTTCTGTTTTTCTATTCTCTATTTTATTTGTCTCTGCTCTAATCTTTATTATTTTCTTCTTTCTGTTCACATTGGGCCTAGTTTGTTCTTATTTTCCAGTTTCTTAAGGTGTAAAGTTAGATTTTTAACTTGAGGTTTTTTTAATTATACATTTACAGCTATAAACTTACTCCTTTAGCACTAATTTCACTGTATCTCAAGTGTTGTGGTATGTTGTGTTTTTATTGTTTTATACCCCAAGGTATTTTTCAGTTTCCCTTGTGAGTTCATCTTTGATCCATTGGTTGTTTAAGAATGTGTTTAATTTGCACATATCTGTGGATTTTCCAGTTTTCCTTGTGCTACTGATTTCTAGTTTCATTCCATTGTGATCAGAAAAGATACTTTGTATGATTTCAGTCTTCTTAAATTTAAGATTTATTTTATGGCCTAATGTGTGGCCTTATCCTAGATAACATTCCATATGTACTTGAGAAGAATGTATAATTCTGCTGTTATTGGGTGGAGTGTTCTATGTATGTCTGTTAGGTCTAATTGTTCTATAGCATTATTCAAATCTTCTATTTCCTTGTGGATTTCCTATATGGTTATGTTAATTATTGAAAGTGGAGTATTGAAGTTTCCTATTATTGTTGTGTTGATATCTATTTCACTTTTCAATCCTGGGAAAGTTTGCTTCATATATTTATGCACTTATAAATACAGTAAGTCCTCACTTAAAGTAATCAGAAGGTTCTTGGAAAATGTGACTTTAAGCAAAACAATGTACAGCAGGTCCTCAAATAATATTTCATTCAGTGTTGTTTTGTTATAACATTGATGAGAAAAAAATTGGTTTTGTTATAGGTCATTTTACTTAAAGTCACAGTTTTCAAAAACCTGTGATGACATTAAGAGAGGATTTACTGTGTTTATGCACCAAAATTATGAGTACATAAATATTTGTAATTATTTATATTTGTAAATATTTATCATTTATAATTGTTAAATTTTCTTGGTTAATTGACTATTTTATCATTGTATAATATCCTCCTTTGTCTCTTGTGACAGTTTTTCCTTTAAAGTATATATTCTGTCTGATTTTAGTATAGCCACTCCTGCTCTCTTTTGGTTACCGTTTGCATGGAATATCTTTTTCCATCCTTTCGCTTTCAGCATATGTATGTCCTTAGATCTAAAGTGAGTCTTGTATACATTGTATAGTTGGATCCTTTTTTTAATCCATTCAACCAATCTGTGTCTTTTGATTGGGGAGTTCAATCCATTTATATTTAAAGTAATTACTGTTAGGGAAGGGCTTACTATTGCCATTTTGTTAATTGCTTTTTATGTGTCTTTGTAGGGTTTTTCCTCCTTCCTTTCTTCTCTCATTGCCTGCCTTTTTATTTCATTGATTTTTTTTTTGTAGTGATATGCCTTGATTCCCATCTCACTTCCTTTTGTGTATAATCTGTAGATATTTTCATTGTGGTTATCATTGCAAGTCCATAAAACATCTCAAAATTATGGCATTCTATTTTAAACTGATAAAAACAACTTGAATCACATACAAAAACTCTTCTCCTTTACAGCTCCACCCTTCCACTTTCTTATTGATGTCACAAATTATACTTTTACATGTTATATATACATCAACATAGATGTATGGTGTTTGGGGGGTTTTTCCACTTAAATTCAATGCACTAAATTTACAATAGTACATGTTACTATATTTTTCCATGTATCTGCCTTTATCAGAGAACCTTACATTTTTGTACAGCTCTGTGTTGCTGCCTACTGTTCTTTCATTTCAACTTAAAGGATTCCCTTTATCATTTTTTGTAGAGTAGGTCTAGGTAATGAACTCTCATGGCTTTTCTTTATCTGTGAAAGTATTAATTTCTCCTTCATTTTTAAAGAACAGTTTTGCCAGATACAGTATTCTTGGTTAATTTTTTTCTTTCAGCACTTTGAATACATCATCCCACTCTTTTCTGGCCTTCAAAGTTTCTGCTGAGAAATTTGCGATAATCTTATCAAAGCTCCCTCGTACATGATAAATCACGTTTCTCTTGCTGCTTTTAAAATTCTAACTTCGGCTTTAGAGAGTTTGATTATGATTTGTCTCAGTGTGGTTCTCTTTGGATTTTCCTAATTGGAGTTCTTTGAACTTCTCAAATCTATATGTCCATTTTTTCCATAAACTTGGGAAGTGTTCAGCCATTATTTCTTCAAGTAAGCTCTCTTTGTCTTTTTCTCCCACTTTTTCTTTTGAAATATCCACAATGTATATATTGTCCTGCGTGACATTAGCCTATGTGTCCCTTAGGCTCTCTTCATTTTTCTTCTTTCTTTTATTCTCCTATGACTCATGATTTCAAATAACTTATCTTCAAGTTCACTGATTCTTCATTCTGCCTGACTCTGTTGTTAGTAGTGCTAGATGATGCTGATTAAACCTTTGGAGGTTTAATGATATGTGACAATTAGCCAACGAATGTTTCTAATGCAATTTAAAAACTTCATAATTTTTTATCATTCTGAGGGATAAAACTGGCAGGCATTGCTTAACTGAGTCAGGAAATTTCAAACCACCCTGATCAAAATAGAATGTAAGTTAGGAAGTTTTGAACTACCCTGATCAAACCAAGATGGGGGACAGGACAAGTTCCGACCAGTTAGAATCAAGATGGCAGAGGAATCAACCACTTCTTGACCTTGCAGCTTCATTATACCCTCATTACCATAAAACTTTCTAAGGAAACCTCTCACTCCCATCATGTACCTGATGACATCACAGTTACAAATTGACCGTATTTAGTCAAAAAGAGTGTGTCACCCTAATTCTAGGAAAACACCGCCCCTTTCTGAGAAATAACATGAATATTCCTCCCCTTGTTTAGCCTGTAATTAACCTGTTGCTTAAATAGAGGGGTTAAAGAAAATATAGGAGCTGTTCTCCTCCACAGGGAGAACTAGCCTCTATTCTGTCTGTGGAGTAGATTTTCTATACTTCCTAAATTAAACTCGCTTTCATTTTACACTGTCGACTTGCTCCTGAATTCTTTCTTGCGAAGCCAAGGACCCACTTGGACTTCAAGTGATTCCCAGCATTGGGAATTACTTTCTTGTGACAATTCCTAAAGGAAGAGGTTTTAAAGCACATATGCTTCTTCATTCATTTTAAAGCTTAAGTACTTAGATAGGTGAATGAGAGTAAATGAAGAAGTGTGAAATTTGATCCTGTATGCTTAGCTTTGTGAAGAGAGAGATGCTGTTTCTGAACATAGCTCCATTGACTCTCATAGAGTTAGCTGGAGATAACTTTGTGTGAAAATGTTGGCTTTGTAAAAAGAAATGGAAATCATTAAAACAGATAATACAAACAAAAAAATGAACATAGAATCTGGGAACTAGAATTAATAGTAAGTTGGAAATGACCACAAGCAAGTACATGAATCAATAACTATTTGCAGCAAATTTCCACTTCTTCAGTTCATGGTGCCCATTTTATGTCATGTGAGCACAGCAGTGGGATCAGAGCAGGTAGCACATTGTTAGCATTCTGTCCTCATTAACTTTCACTTCTCCAAAGGGACGTTGAATAAAATTAGTAAGTGTGAACAATCTTCAGCAACTAGTTTGAATTATTTCCTCAGTGTACAGAATCAACCAAAAGCAGGTAGGGTTGAGTTGGGCTGGGTTTAGTTTAATGCCACACTTTACTACACCATCATACATACATACACAATATTATTTAGCATCTATAGCACCCATGAAGGTTTCTCTAATGTATGTGAGGTGAAAGGAAGGAGAGTGTTTAAGTCCCAGCTTTGAAACTGTTGTGTTAATTGTGAACTTTTGCTGAGTCTGTACATTAAGGAAGGTAACAATCTCAGCATGTTAAGATCATAACTGCTAGATTAGTGCTCGGAGGCAGTAGCTGTGCTGATGTGAGGCATTAATGGCTGCATGAGTTCAATCAGATATGCTGTCTCCAGTGTCTTTGTGCAATGGTATTTACTAGATTTCAAATGGACTGCTGAGAAAGATGAAATATAATTTCATGTATTATCTCTCTGTCTTGAAAAAATAGATAATGAAATTGTTCTCTTGCTGGCATATATTTTATTAACCTTTGTAGAATCAACTTAAAGAACAGATGTCCCTGTAGAGTTGAAACCTTTTGCTAAAGTGGAGTGTTATTAAGGGCATTTGTGAGTTCTAGGCATTGTGGGGTTGAGTAGATCAGGTAAGTATTTTTTTTTTAAACCACTCTGGGAATAATATTATGGCATATTCTGAGGCTTGCTGGAGAGGAAAAAATGCAATGTAAATTGCATGCAACTAAATTCTCTTTTCTTCGTTTTTCTTCTTTGCAGAACCTGGAGAAAGTTCTTGTGGAATTCAGTCACAAGGAGCTGTTTGATTTCTATAACAAGGTCTAATTTTTAACATAATTTTCTGATATGTGGGTTTTTCATATTGTTTCCTTCATTTTATGAATTCTCATTTTTAAATGTCCTATTATGGAGCTAAGTACTTTAAACTTCCCTTATAAGCACCTTATGTTTCACAGTAGGAAGCATAGCCAAAATGAAGGGAATCTGAAAAAGTAAATCAGGAAGAAAATGGAAATGATTTTAATTAAAGCAATAGGATTGTTGCTTTAATATAAAGCATTAAGTAATGAACTATGTGATACTTAGCCACACTGACACTTTAAATATAGATAATGTTAAATACTTTAATTTCTGGGCCCAAATGTGAAGGGAAACATGCCTTTAGAGATTTATTTTTGAGTATATTTCATATTTCTTTCCAAATACTGATTTTATAATCCAGGAAAATGCAGTCTTTCCACACCCTCAACTTTAAAATCTTATCATGTAGTGATAATTTAAAATGAAACAGCTGGAGGTATTTAAGACAGCAGTGTTTAGTAATCCTCCTTCTTTACAAATTTGAAAACTTAAATTGCAAGCATGAATTCTAATATCTTCACATAAAAAGAAAAATATTCTGTGGTAATTTTATTGCTATTTGAATGGATTTAATATGCATAGTTACCAAAGCCATTCTTTACTTACTATTTGCATGTTTCTAAACAACACTTCATGTGAATCTTGTTCCCTTCACTAACTTTCTTTTTTGTCTTTGTAAATAGCTAGAGACCATACAAGCACAGCTGGATTCCCTTACATGATGTATGTGAAGACTGGTTTTTCCATCACACTCCTGCCACCTCATTATTTTGTATTGAAGATAGATTGCCAGGTTGTGTTCTCTGAAGGATTTCTTTCTGTAAATTATATGGCTTATCACTTCTTAGACAAATAACAGCCAAGGGAGATCATTGTTAACAGTACTGAGGTTCTAATACACTTTCTCTAGTTCTGTGAGCTAACAGCAATTGTTAAGAACCCTTTTGCTTTAAAGGGAACAAAAGTGAGTATCACATTGTTTTTTACTGTCATACTGTTGCTTTATTGCCTGATCTGCTTATTTTTTACATGCTTGGTGACATCTTTATATATCAAGGAGGATCCATGGATACAAAGTATAATGTGTACCCTAGCAGAATACAGAGCTTTGGTAATTACGTTAATAAAATTAAGAAAATAGCCACATGCAATCAAACACATTATGGCATTTTTCCTTGAATATGATGAATATATTTTGCTTGGGAAATAACACAGGAAAGAAATTTAAAATAGAGCTAGGAGTATTATATCAATTAATTCTAGTGTGAGCTTCTCTGTTAATTTTAATTTTTTCTCTGAGTTTAATGATTTATTAACAGTCCATGTTTTTATGTGTTTTTCTGTGTACTTCAAATTAATAATGATTCATTTCATAGTGTGGGAAACAGATCATGAATAAAAATAATTATAATGAGTTCTAAAGGGGCATCCTTATTCAAATCTGGTAACTTTTACATTTTCTTCCTGTAAATGTTAATTGATTTCAGTCAGTAAAATTTGGTATCTTAGGATTAGTTGGACTAAAGTGTACAGTATTTTTTATTTTATGTATTTCATAGTATATTTGATGCTATTAATGCATGTAAATGTAAGTATGGTTGCCTGTACAAAAATCAGTTGAGTTTTTTATGAATGAAATATCTATCTTTTATTGTTTCCAGAGAGAGTGGGAGAGAGAGATTGAGAGATTGATTCACACATGACTTTCTTCACATCAAGGAATGTTATTTCAGAAATATCTTACAGTTAAACAAAGCCATTGAAATTAAAGCACATTTCTCATTTGAGGTATCTGGGTAATACCAGTGTTTAAATGACTCTCAAATAAAATGTTCAGTATATGGAATTTATGCTCACATTTGTTTATATGTGTATTTTGTATATTGTTGCTTAAAAGAATTGAGAGTTTAGACTATTTCAGAAAGCAAATACTATATTTTTGGTCCATAATTGATTGATTTAAAAGTTTTTAAACTCTGACTTCTATTGGTAGGATATCTGGAAGGCATGTTTGTAATGTAATGGGATTTGTTTCTACATGTGGCTTGTAGGATCTCTCTTACTTTTTTATGCTCTGTTTTGCCAGTTCCTAGAGGTAACTACCTGAAGTCCCAGAGGTACTATAAACATTTTGGTAAACATTCTTTCAGACTTTTCATTATGTACATATAAATATACATCATCCCAAGTTGAATTTGGCATTTTTGACAATGGACATGTAGATAGGTAGAAGTTTTCATTGGTTTAATGGCCAAACTGAATTCTCAGTGTAGGTATCTAAGATAAATATGATGGTTGGAAATGAAGTTTTCTTAAAAAAAAAATGAAGTTTTCTAAAAGTAGTTTGATTTATGCTCTCTAAAAGATCTGGTTTTATACTCTCTGAGAGTATATCAGAACCTATGCAAAAACATGATAAATGTATTCTCTCCTAGTTCAACAAAGTCTGACTCAAAAACACTGAAGAAAGGGCCAAGTAATAGGTCTAATTCCAACTAAGAACATAATTATTCCTGAAATATATTTAATTGAAGATAACTTTATTCCTTAAGGCATTACCATTGTTATGATGCACAAGTCAAAGAAAATGTGACATTTCCAAAGAATATTAAATGCATGTTTCTTTTTCATAAAAGTAAGATGGGTTGGGGGATTAGTGGGAACTGGAACCTACCATCTTAGCAAATAAATGTCTTCTATGCGTGCTTGACATGAGGAATGGATATAAATAGAATTACTTGTTAGAAAAAGGGATTAATGTACTAGTTTTATACCTACTACAAATACTATTTACAATTCTTCTCTGAATAATAAATTATCATATGATTATTTTAAACTAGGAAATACCAAAAAATCATAAAGAACTAATCTAAACCTACAGAGTCCCATCATCCAGAAATGGCCATTAATGGCATTTTGGTAGATTTTATTGCAGTTTTTTTTCTATCCATGTATCTTTCCCTTTTTTTTTCCTTTCCTAACAAATTGAGGTAATACCATAAATGTGGTTTCATACTTTGCTTTGTTTATGTAGCATTATAACATGAGCATTTTTATATTTTTAAATATTGTCTAAAACATAATTTTAGTGTATATTAAATAGTTCATCATTTGAGAGCTATACTTTAGTTATGCCTCTACTGTTGGACATTTAGATTATTTCTAATTTTTGAACATGATAAGGAGCTCACTAGTAAATATCATTATACATAAACCCTAGACCACATCCCTCATTATAGATTCCTAGAAGTCAAGTTACTATGTCAAAAGTATGAGGATTTGTTTTCTGTTTTTATCTTTAATAGGATTCTTACTATGAAAATAATAGTTACCCATTTAAAAATATAAAGTTGTGCTATTTTGCCATCTCACTCCCTGGAAGTACCTACCTAATACTACAAACATTTTGGTCTATATTAAATATCTTTTCAGACATCTTATGTAATAAATATATATATACCTCTTGTGTATTTTTTAATTCTATTTACATTTATTTCAAGGCTTTTGATATATATTGATAAATTGTTTCCCCAAAGAATCATATCAATTTGTACTCCCACCAACAATGAATGAGAATTCACATGCCTCAAGCCACCTTCATCAGCCCCTTCTTCCTGCTATACATTTCACCCTCAATGTTCTTTTTAACCTGGGATCAGGGTTTGGAAAGAGCGTAGGGTGAGAGTGAGTTGGAGATGGGAACATCGCTTATTAATTAGGATATGTCATGTTAATAACTCCAAAAGGATTGAAAAGGAAATCTCTTCAAAAATTAACAAATGTGAGAGGCATTAGTACAGTATTTAAGTGTAAGGGCTTTGAAGTCATATTTCCTGAACAAATATTCACTGAGTGGTTATGGTATCAGGAATTGTGTATGCTAGGCACCAGGTTAACAGTGATGAACAAAATAAACATAATGTTTGGCCTCTTGGAATGTAATGTTTTAGTCAATTAAAACAAATAAGTGTGGAATAAATTGACAAATATAGGACAGGATATAAATGAATTCTATTAAGAGAAAACTGAACATAGGATCAAACTTATATTGGGGCATCGAGGAAGAATTCTCTGAGGAGTACATTGGAGCTGAGACCTCAAATAGGATGTTAGAACGACACAATAGAAGACGAGAGTGACAAGAATTCCAGACAGAGAATAGCCCATGCAATATCCCACAGGATAGAAAAGGTTTAGCATATTTCAGGAACCATAAGAAGATCACACCACTCTAGATTACTAGAGTGAAGTGAACAAATGGCATAGTGGAGTGGCCTACTGTTAGAGGTAGACAAGGAGCCATTCTCTAACCAAGTCTTGTCATTTCTACCAGCAAAATATATTACAGATATATCTCCAGGGCACTACTCTGTCCAAGCCACTGTCATCTTTGCTCTGGACTATCCTGCTTCCAATTTAACCCTCCTTTAGTCCAGTCTTCATACAGAGCTAGTTTTTTTAAATGTTAATTCCATTAATTATACCATCTCCCTGCTTAAAACCCTTCAAAGGATCCCATTACACATCAAATAAAATTTAATGATCTGGCCCCTCAGGAAATGCAAGAGCGTATCCTAGTTCTACTACTTTATGTATATATGTTGACCAAGTTACTTAATTTGCTAAAACTCACGTTCCTTGTCTTTGTAATAGGAATAATAATAATCTAAATAACAGAGAAGTGTTTTGAAGATTAAATAAGATTCATGTTAAACATTTAGTATAATCCCTGATTCTCAATCACATAATAAGTATTAGCTGTCATTTTATAATCACTAAGAAAATAACTAGGCTTTCTGTTGAAATTGTTCCAGGTGAGATTTTAATTAAAGTCAAAATTGCAAAAAGCTTGCTATGAAGCCCCTTCACTTTGAATTTATTTGGAATTCTAATAACAGCTCCATCATGTAATCGGTGGATTCTAATGCAATACCAGTCCTACTTTTTTTTTAATTAACAAAATAAGGTTATAGGTGTATTATGGGATCAGAATGAAAGAAAAATTTTACTGTGAGTACCTTTCCACATGGCTCTTCTGGCTTTCAGAAATCTAACTTTTTCTATAACTCTACTCAATGAATTTTGATTTCTTGTTACCTTAAATAATGTCTTCTACATTTTATTCATTATACCAAGGGGCAGCAAATGATGGCTGTGGCCTACCACTTGTTTTTATAAATAACATTTTATTGAAATGTGGCTGTCTTGCTACCAAACTCACTCTAGAGACTTTTTCCCTTCTTTACTTTGAAGAAGCAATCTGCCGTGATACGAGAAAAGCTATGGACAGGGCTACATGGCAAGGAACTGTGGATAACCTCTAGGAGCTGAGGGATAGCAACAGCCAGCAAGGAGTTGAGGCCCTTAGCCCTACAGCCTCAAGGAAATACATTCTGCAAATAATGAGAATGAGCTGGGAAGTGGATTTTTTCCCCAGTCAAGCTTTCAGATGAGAACACAGTCCAATAGACTCCTTGATTTCTAGCCTTGTGAGATTCTAAACAAAGGGCCCGATTAAGCCATGCTTGAATTCATGACCCACGGTAATTGTGAGATGGTAACTGTGTGTTGTGTTAAACCTCTTTGTAGTAATTTTAACTCAGCAACAGATAACGAAAACAACAGCCATGCTCTTTGTTTATATGTAGTCTGTAGCTGCTTTTGCATTACTACAGCAGAGTTGATTAGTTGCAAGAGACCATATGGCCCACAAAGCCTAAAATATTTACCACCTGAACCTTAACAGAAAAATGTATGCAAACCCCTGCTTTATACTGTGCTTCCTTAACTAGGGCATCCCTAGAGGAAGGTAGCAGTTGGTAGGGAATACAGAAGGTCATAAGATGGACAGGGTATATATTTCTATAACATCACTTCAATTTTTGTCAGGCACGTAGCCATCCAGCTAGAAATTACATTTTCCATCCCCCTTTGTAGCTACTGCAGCCATGTGACTAAATCTTGTCAATGAATTGTGAGTGAAAATAATGTTCATCTCTACTTCCCTTTCCCCCTTTCTGTGACTGAAACAGATTTGGAGCTGTGCCAGCTTTGACTGAGCAGACAAAAATTATAATGCTTTAAGAGGTAGGGAGCAACAAGATGGAAGAAATTGGGTCCCTGAATATCCTTATGGAGCACTACTGTCTACATGCCTTTGACATGCAGACTATTACATGAGAAATAAAAGATCTTGTTTGAACAATTATATTTGGCGTCAGTTTAGGCTATAAGCAGCAGTTTAGCCTGTAGCCTAACTAATATGGTAGTAACATGATTTTAATTGGCCAGTAATTTAAAACATATTTTTAAAGAGAGATGAACATTTTACAGTGTATAGTTCAAAATACATATAAACGTTAAAGAGAAAATGGGAAACTTCAAATGCAGCCTGCAACTTCAGGTTAAATTCCCAGAGCTACTGGGAGCATATATTCACCCTCCTCCCCCAATGTGGCTACTTTGAAAGAAAAGTTTGAGAAACCATAGGTGCATATTATAAATTTCCCCCCAAGTCTTTAAATAATTCCTTTGCTACTATTGAAGAAGCAGCCTGGGACAATTCTGACTTGTTCAGGCTCATTAGTCAGAAGCAGCTCAGGAATTAGAATTTAAGTTTCAGATCAATTTTGCTTCCCTAAAACTTTGATTTTTTTGCCATCATTATGCAAATAGGTCTACTCAATAGACCAGCCTCATTTAATGCTAAAATTAGGAACACATTAATTTGAGGTATTTTATAGTAAAGCTTAATGGAATTCATAATTTTGGAGAATTTTTAGGATTTTTATCATTGCTCTCCCCTCCCACATACACATGCACTCTTGAAATCTTTTTGAAAAGCTCTTTTGCTTTTCTCTGAAATACAAGATTGTACTAGCTGATATGGAGGCCTACAATCCAAATCTAAGTGATGGCAGTTTTCACAGCCTGTTTTGTTTTATTTGAAATGGAAAGTTATTGGTTTGTATTTCAAAAGAAATTGTCTGCAAAGACAAGAAAGGTGAAGCAGGTCCAGTCTGTAAATTTGTAAGGAAGAGGTGCTATCAGTTTAGAGAGACTGCTTTAATCTCCAAGGCAGAAAAAATAATGAATATACAATAATTCTCCTTTAGTAAAACCAGAATTCAGTCATTTTAGTATATTTTGATAAGAGTCTGAGACTCTCATTTTTTAAATGACTTGATACTTTAATAATATTTTTTCATCAAAGAAATCTAGGTAAAGGAAGGCAGGGGAAAGTAGTTGGTAGTAAATTTAATAGTTGCATTTGTTCATTTTTTCTGATTTGCTTTGTGTTTTTTTTAATTGACAAATAAAAATCGTATACATTTATTTTTGAAATTGAGTTTTAAAGAACACAATACATTCTACCTAAATTGTTTAAAGAACAGTTGATAATAAAGTTTTTCTCATCTATAATGTAGATTTGTTGTGAGGCATTGAGCTCTATGATTTCTCAAGGTCTTTTCTCATGACTCCTTGCTTCTGAGATTTCTAAGTTTCCTTTAGGATCTGTTTCTAGTCCACATTTCAGATTCTTCCCACAGATTCAACCAGGCTACCTAAGGGGACAAAGCAAAAAACTGTCCCCAGAAAAAAGCTTCTTTAATACTTCAACATTGGAAGTTCCAGCATCCCTCCCCATCCAGGAATATGGTTATGCTTTGGCAGAGAAGCACAGTAATTTTCCAAATGATTGGAGAAAGAGTGACTCAAGCATCCCAGACCATGTGTTCTACCTTACAATCCAGCCTCTCACTTTATTACATGCTGATGTAAGTAGTTCTGTGAACATCGGGACACTTAAGACATATTGGCTCAATGAATTAATGGAGTACCTTAATAGTTTTTTTCCTTTTGCCTCCCTTTATTTGCACAGTACCATGTGAATTCTTAAAACAAAATTATTGTAAACCTCAAGTTGTACAAGAGCAGTTTTCAAACTGCTTTAGCCAAATACATTGGAAATTCCATTAGGGAATAGTCACATCTCTTTTGGGGAGGATCTCTTAAAGTCACTGATCCATTTATTCATTGACCAGGAGATACATGAGGAGAATAAATGCCTTATAGCCAGCTAGTGACCCAGATTTCTGCTGTCCAGAATGCTAGAGCAAGTTCTCCCATTGCTGTGAAGAGATTTGTGATAGTCAAGAAGTTGACCTAGACATGCTTCTGGGTACTGACGCTGCAAAGACTGAAAAACAATTACATTGCTACCAAATTCAGAGGTGATTTATGTGACAGGGTCAAATAAAGTGCTCCAGAGAGACATCAACAACATTCTTATATTGAGATATATGTTCAGTTGTATAGATTTTGTGAGTTCATTACCCAGAACATTTTAATTTCCTGCTGAAAAGAGTGTATCTTGATTAAAGACAGGCATACATACATACACACACATATACACACTGCCTACAAAGATGCTTTCCTCACTGATGAGAGACAATTCTGACAAAGTTTTAAAAAGAAGTCTCCCTTTACCTGGCACACATTGTTTCAAGTTATCACAAATGTACTGATTGGACAAAAATCTGAAAAAGTTCACATAGATAATGCAGAATGCAGGCAAGATGCTGAGAGCCATGCAGCAAGCTATTCAGTAACATTTTAATTAAAATTTCCCTATGCAACCAAGAAGTGCAAGAGAGGAGCACCATCCATGGACATGGTCTTTTTTTAATTGCTCTGTCCATCAGTGAATATGGCCAACCAGTATTTTAATTGACCAAACAGAGTGGCAAATCATTCTTCCCTAAAGGATGTGGGGGAGCTAGAAAGAGGGACAGTAGGGAATTAGGTGGAGAAGCAGAAGCATTTCTTCCCCTATAAAACATTCACCCTCTCCCCATAATAGTGTTCTATTTGAAACCCTATTCAGAGAAGCTTATGAAAGTGAGGTAGCTTCCTTTAAGTAAACCCTGAAATACATATTAAGTCTTAGAAAGCTCTTGAAATGAGGAGTTATTATTTAATTAGAGGAGAATTTTTCATATCTCAAAAATTTGATTCTATGGAAAGATTTGATTTGTTGTGCCCCCCTTCTTTTCAACCAGACTCTTGTAACCCTGAACCCACTGCATAAAATGTGGAGTTAAATGTAAGAAGTAAAATATTATTGAGATTATCTTGATTACAGATTTAATTGAAAGTGTAAACTAAAGAAAAGGGGTCCAAAAGTAGAAATTAATTTATAGGAAATGCATTTATGGGACTGGAAAGGAAAATGATCCAAGAAAATCTAAGATGGAGAGGAGTGGTTCAGGGGAGCCAGGATAGGAGAAGCAGAGCACTGTAAAATCAGTACATTTGGGCAACTGCTCTTGAGAACCTGAAGGAATAACCTCACAGATGGTGGTCACACTCTACTGGTCCATCAGCTTAGGGCACTTATCAACACGTCTGAGACTGCCAAGCAGAACTTTACAAGAATGCTGACCCAAACATATGAGGGAGGTTAATAGCATGTCTAACAAAGGTGGCCACCCCCAGAGTCCTCCAAGCCTGTTGTGTGAGGAATACCTACACTCGGTAATTTGCAAGTCCAGAAAGCTGATGCATCCAAACTCGCTGACTTTCTTTTTACTACTCTAGTTACTTTAGATCACACAAGTAAAGGATAGAACATACTTTGCAGTAAGAAGCACCAAAACTCTGACAAAGAGTCCAGCTCCATGGATTGGAATTGCCAACGCCGGGGATCCCTCAAGGTCTGGCTATCTTTCCCTGCCTCAAAAAATATTCATTGTTTTAATTTCATGGCATGTAGCTGGCAGGGACTAGACATAGTCCAAAATTTGAGGGGAAACAGGTGTGTGGGGAAAGGGAGGCTGGTGTAAGGTGGAGGGTGTTCTTCTCAGGCCTTGAGAATGAACCATGTGCTCTAACCCAACCATGCCAAGCTCTGAAAAATAATGATAAAGTGTCACTTTGTTTCCCATATGCTGTCAGTCTTTCTGTATGCAGCTCTCTTGGGTGAGGAATGAATGGCAGGACAAGATTTGGCCATTTGAAGGTTCTCTGGTCAAGTGCCATTAATGTGATCACAATTTCAACCTCTATCCCTTATAGCTCTTCTTAGCAGATCTGTCTTATTTTTCAGTGGTAAACATGTATAGAGAGCTATGAACAAAAATATCAAAGGCATCATTCATACCTTTCAACTCTCAAGTGGGCATTGAGTAAGAGAAGGCGACTTTGAAATCAATGACTGACTCCTTCCAAAGAAGACCAGCTTAACACTTCTGACCCTCCATTCTAAATAAGCAAAACTTTCCACTTCTCTAAAAGCAGAGGGGAGACATTGCTGGGTCAGTTTCAAAGGCTCATTGGTTAACCGCTGGCCACAGCAAGCCAGTGAGTGGCTTTACTCCCAGTTCTTGGCGGAATGGAAATTGACCTCATGCTCACCTTCTTCTATACTTCCGAGTGAGAACTTAACCAGCTCCCTAGGAAAGTATGGAGGTATGGAATGTGCCCTTGATAGCTTGACATGATTCTGTCTTTTGGCGATTTGCTTCATCTGTGGAAGAAAAAGAACAAGAGAAAACATTGCGCCTCTCTTTCCCGACTAAGTGTTTACAATGCAACACGGCTAAGTAGGAAACCAAGAAAAAGAGAGGATGAGATGGTAACTGACAGATCAAGTTACCCTCGTGTGCTCCAGTGACAGATGTCCAAGCCACTTCAGGGCTACCCTTGTGTCTCCTTTTCTAAACGTATTTGGTCATGTGCTAATAGGACTGATTTACATCACATGAAAACCACAGGATTTGCTTTGGGCAGGGGAATGAATGAATTAAAGTCTTCTTCCATATGTTATTTTAACCCTAAAGTATTTAACCCATCCCAGCGTGTATCAAAGGCAGAACAAACTGATTCTGCAATGCCATCTTGTTTCTGCCTCAAACAATGAACTACCATGATGCCAAAATCAATTTAAGTGCTTGTTGGCTGAACTTAATCCACAAAATGTGTTATAGGCAGTACAAAAAAAATTTCTAATTAATGATGTTTAGCTTTGAAGAACATGCAACATTTCAATTCCCTGCAGGGGGCTTTGAAATGTCCCAGGATATGTTTCAGAGTAATTAAACTTGTTTGCGTCTTTCTGCTACTTTAGGACTACCATTGTGGGGAAGGAGAGCCAAATGACAGGAGGTCCTCTCCTAGACCAATCAGCATGTCCTCAGTTTTTTGCCCCTTCCAGCCGCAGCTTGTTCCCAGCTTCCTCCCTGCAGGAATCATTAGCAGCCCTAGGACAGGCAGTGTGGGAGCTGCAGACCACCAAGAACTTACCCTTCATGCAGAGAGAGAAAGACTCTTCAGATCTCAGATGGCAGTGCCCAAGATGCCCAGAAAGAACCCTGGTATATTCTACTGTGAGGTTTCTGCTGCAATAATGCAACCAATTAATCAGTCAGTCAGTCAATAAATTGCCAGTTGTTTTGCATATACACTCAGATTTTTTCATTTATTACAAAAGAAGAAGGGAGGGAGGAATGGAGAAAGAAATTGACAAAGATTATGTGTGTGTCTATTTAAAGGCACTATATTTAAGGAAAAATGTTTTTTGGTAGCCTTATGATTATCATATTCAAATAGGATGCTGGGAAAGACCTTAGCTGGGCAGATCTGTTTGCTTAGTCATTTATTTTATTTATTATTATTTTATTTATTTATTTTAGTCATTTATACATTTATTTATCCAATAACTATTTAATGGGCCAGCAAGTGAGGCACTGCTGGAATTCTCTTGTTCTACTTGCATATCAGGATCTACAATAAAGGCATTGCCTCGGATCCTCAGGTAGAAGTTGATCAGGGGGCAAAGAAGCTCTTCCTACTGACATCTCCAGCAGCATTCTGGTAGGAAGAAAGATGGGGGAACTTTAGTGTGGGCCATCTCTAAGGGGCTACGGTTGGTCCTTGATTGGTCAGACACAGCATTACCTTCAGCTCCTTCGTTAATGAGAATATCCATCAATAAATAAGTGAAACAGTATAGTTGTGGTAACTACTACCACAAGACTACAAGACTAACTACTTGTTTTGTTCCAATTAGTGTGCTAGGTACCATGGATTCAAAATAAGACTGTCTCGTCTCTGTGGCCTTAATACTAGGCTGAACATTACCCAGCTTGATGGAGAAATGAGTGTACTACTGACTACAACTACCACAGTAGTGACCCACTGGAAATGTGTAGCACTTTACAGTTTACAAAGCCCTTTCATATGCTTGATCTCATTTGATCCTCATGGTATTCTTTAGTAAATTGGACAGGTGTTATTTCCATTTCATAAATGAACAACTAAAACTAAGACACCTAAATCACTTGCCTAAGATCACACAGCTGAACTCAGATGGGAACTCAGAATTTCTGACCCCTTTTGTTACCTCACTTGCTGATTATCAATTTTTGCCTCTTGGCTCCAAATTTTCCCTTCAATACTTGCTTTGCAATAATGGTTGCATTATTGCAATGGTTGCAATAATGGTTCTTCTCCTTTATGTGAGCACCATGTTAAGCTTTCTCAGTAGAGGCTGCTGGAGGAACAATGCAGGAGAAAGGAACTTCTCTTCCAAGTTCCAGCAGCTGCACTGTATGAATGTGAGAGCATCTGGTGGTGCTCTGCCCCAACCATGCCCAGAGCACACAGTCCCTTGGTAAACTTGCAGCCCTGTCCTAGCCTAATGATCACCTTCCTGTGGCCCTCCCAAACAGACGCTGGATATTCTAGGCCTCTTTATCAGAGCAGTACTTCCAGCCTCTCTGCATGCCTACTCCCCTGCCCACTAACTATGACTCACTTGCACCCTGCCCCTAAGATTTAACATCCTGACATGGACACCAGGTAGGCCAAACCTCCTACCCACAGTGGCATTCCCTGTGCACCTGTGCAGCTCGCTTGTTCCCTAGAGGGTGGTTCTGGAACGGGCAAGTCAGTAAATTTCTCTTCTATCCAGTGGATTGCAACTACACCTTCTCCAGCCAGGTATGAACCTTAGCCTTGAGGGGGGATCCCCTTCCAAGTTCGTCTTTCCTTGGGCCCTCTCTCTCAGCCTTATGGTACCCCATAAAGTTCTCTTATATCTTACATTACTGTTTTATGATGACTCAATAATGTTTTATATTAAGTTTCCCTTATTTAAATCACTGTGTGGTTCCTGTCTCCTACTGGACCAAAATCAATGCCCTCACCATATGTTGGTGTGAAGTCACAGATAAGGTAAAGCAAAGAGTTAAAATTTCTTGTGGGCAGAGATCTTGTCACATATTTTTGATCACTACAAGTGCCTGCCTACTTTGATGCCTGACACATAGAAAATCTTGAATAAGTACTGATTAACTGAGCGCAGTTTAAGTTAATTTTAACATCCCTGTTTGATGGGATGTAATAGCAGCCCACTGAGAGGACCAGCACGCAGAAAGGAGTTAGAAATTTGTTTATGCATGTGACCATTCGTTTGTTCAATGAAATGGATCGATTCTTACTGAGATAAGCAGCATCAGTCCCAGCAGCAGGTCAGACAGCAGCATTGGCCCTAACTGGGAGGTCAAGTAAATGGTTGCTACTAGAGGACAAGCTAAGGGAACGTTCAGGAGGAAATAATGAAAACAACATAGAAAGACCTGGGAGGAACCAGGGAAATACCAAGTGGTCTAACCACTTCTAAGGCAGACTTGTCCAGTGTCATGTGGCCCCTTCTTGGCAGAACCAGGAGTGAGAAGCAGGTCTCATTATCCTCAGTCCAAACCCTTGCTATTACACTGCATTGATTCCCCAAGTGGGATGGAAAGGGGTGGTAATACAAATTGCTATCTTGGGAAGTGGTAAAAAATAAATTAATAAATAATAAATAAAACACCCCAAAACATGGTTATCTCTAGTAGTTCTAAAAGAGTCCATTTGGGGATCCAAGAAATTCCCCTGCCAATGCTATTACCTTTTGGAAAGCAACTAGCAGTCTGTTAAATATGTTGAATTTGGAATTTGAGTCCCCTCAAGGTAATCAGTCACCTGTTAAACCACAGCATCCCAGGCTTTTGAGGCAAAGCAAAATGTTCCCTGTCCTGCCCTCCTCAAAGCATCACTTGTTTCTCTGATTTGGTCTTATACCCCTATGTAAAGCCTCTGCATTACTCCTTTCCAACATCTGCAGCTTAATTATGCTAATGATCTTCCTTTATCATGTTGGTTTACTTAGCAGGCCATTCTGCTATTTCTGATCAGATGTTTTTCCAGGGAGCCAGGGCATGGAATCCGTTATTAAGTGAGGGAGAGCCAGTGGAGCCTGTTTCACATACTCTTCTGAAGCTTCCCACAAAGCATGACTCCTAGCTTGACTCCCACAATGAATGTATGGGCATATGTGACACGCTGTTTCATTAATTTTTCATCAACAGATGGGTCACATATGAGCCAAGGAGGAATGTGGAGTAGCAAGAGCTTTATGAGCTAAGTCAAGCCATGTTTAGAATGTCTTTGTTGGCTGTCATTGGTAAGGAGCCCACGCTGATTAATTGATTTGGAATGTGCATACACCTCTGTGTTGGGAAGCAAGAGACATGGGTCCAGAGAAAATGTAACTGCCTGTGAGTATCCTGTGAGAGGCCAGATGCTCTGCAAGGAGTTCCAGTGAAATGAGAGCTGCACTTTGCAGGCGAGCCCTAGCTGGAGATGTAACTCATTGGGAGTTGCAGGTGCATGGGACATAAAATTTCCCTCACTGGGAAATCTACTACAGTGAGGATGGTTCTATTTACCTGGCCCAGTGAAATCAGTGAGGAAGGGCACTGCCAGGATTTGGAAATGCTTACTTAGGCTATGCACTTCATAGCCTGGGCTTGCTCTAAGAGCCAGTACTGAGACACTTTCTGGCCCGACGGTTTTCACAAAACCATTATTTTTCTCCCTCTTTTCTCCCTGGACTCTCAGTCCTTGCATATATACTGTTCTAGAGATCTAAGGTTTTCTCTGAAAATAGTCTTCTTTTACTTTTGTCTCATTCATTCATTCAAAAGATACTGTGCTAAACTCTGGGAATATAGCAGCCCTTCATGAGACTTCTTTGTTAACCAAGACCTTGCCATCCTCTCTTAACACCCAGTATAGGATTCTGTAACAGAGACATTCAGAATAGTGGACCTCCAGACCTGGGATGTCATCGGGGTGGAGATGAAGGCAGTCTCAGGGCTCTGGTCCAGCAGCTGGCTAGGACAGCTCTGGCCTTGGAACGGTATAGCTTGGTCTATTGCAATGCATTATCGTGGATGTTGAGATCCAGCTGTCTATCTGAAAACTAACTATAAAAAAATTGAATTTATGTTTAGTCAACTTTATTGAGATTTAATTTAAATGTAATAAAATAGATTGTTTAACAATAAGTTTCGACAAGTGTATGCACAGGTCCATATAATCACCCCTGCAGTTGAGATAGGACATTTCCAACATCCGAAAAGATCCTGTGTGCTCCTTTGCAGTCAGTCTCCTCCACCCTGGCCCCAGGCAACAACTGATGTACTTTTTGTTATTATAGGTTAGTTTTGCCTATCCTAGAACTTCATACAAATGGGAAGCATACGATATGTACTCTTTTGTGTCTGGCTTCTTTTGTTCAGCGTATTTTTGAGATTTATCACTTTGTTGTGTGTATCCAAAGTTTGTTCCTTTTTATTGCTGAATAGTGTTGTGCTGTATGGATAGGCTACAAAATGTTTGTCTGTTTACCTGTTGAAAGGCTTTTGGATTATTTCCAGTTTGGGGCTATTATGAATAAAGCTGCTATGAAAATTTATGTCTGTCTTTTGGGAGACACATGATTTAATTTCTGTTGTGGAAATGCCTAGGAGTGAAATGAGTCACATAGAAAGTGTTTGTTTAACTTTATAAGAAACTGCCAAAGTGTTTTCTAAAATAATTGTACCATGTCATATTCCCACCACCTTTTTATGAGGGTTCTTAGTGATCCATATCCTCGTCAGCACTTGGTATTGTGACTCTTTCTAACTTGCTTTTCAAGAAGATGTGTAGTGGTTTTAATTTGCATTTCCTTGATGACTAATGATATTGAGCAGTTTTAGTTGTGCTTATTGGCCATTCGTACATCTTCTTTTGAGAATTGTCCTTTCAGATATTTTGCTCATTTAAAAAATTGTGTTGTCTTCTTATTGTTGATTTATAAGAGTTCTTTATATTATCTGGAAACAACTCCTTTGTCAGATATATTTATTGCAAATATTTTCTCCCTGTCGGTGCCTTGCCTTCAAAGAGATGAGTACTTTATTTTCAAAAGTCTACTCTTATCAATTTTTTTCTCTTATGATTTGTGCTTTCTATGTCCTAAGAAATACTTGCCTTCTCCAAAGTCACAAATGTTTAAGTTTTAGTTTTTATGTTTAAATCTATAATTTGTTTTAAGATAATTTTAATAAATGATATAAGAGAGGGCCAAGGTTAATTTCTTTCTAAATGGTTGTCCCATTTTTCCAGCATCATTTGTTGAAAAGAATATCTTTCCCGTGTTAAACTATATTAGTACCTTTGTCAAAATCATTTGACCACTGATTTTATAGATCTATTTCTGAACTCTCTATTTGGTACCATATATTATATATATTTATCCTTACATCAAGTCCACACTACTTAATAATTGTAGCTATATAGTAAGTCTTAAAATAAACTTTCTAATAATTTTTTAAGAGTGCTTAGGGTATTCTAGGTCATTTGGATTTTCCTATAAATTTTACAATGAGCTTGTCAATTGCTACAAAAATAAGTCTGGGATTTTTATTGAGACTGCATTTAGTCTATCAACCAATTTGGATTTATTTCAGTCTTTAATTTGTTTTATTTATCCATTAGGGTTTCATTTTTTTAATGCTACATTAAATGTTATTTTTTATATTTTATTTTCTAATTGTTCACTGCTAGTATATAAAAATACAACTGATATTTGTATTTTAATTTATTTAATTTTTAATTTTTAATTATGGGTACATAATAGTTATATATATTTATGGGGTACATGTGATGTTTTCATACAGTCATATAATGTGTAATGATCAAATAAGATTAACTGAGGTATCCATGACCTTAAGCATTTATCATTTGTTTGTGTTAGGAACATTCAAATTCTATTCTTTTAGTTATTTTTAAATATATGGTATGTTATTGTTAACTATATTGTGCTACCAAATACTAGATCATATTCATTCTCACTGTATTTTGTACCCATTAACCATGCCCATTTTATCCCCCCACCCCCACGCCACCCCACTACCCTTCCCAGCCTCTGGTAACCATCATTCTATCCTCTATTTCCATGAATTCAATTTTTAAAATTTTTGGCTCCCACATGTGAGTGAGAACATGCAAAATTTGCCTTTCTGTGCCTGGTTTATTTCACTTAACCTAATGTTCTTCAGTTCCATCCATGTTGCTACAAATGACAGGATTTCAATTCTTTTTTTTGTCTGCATAATATTCCATTGTGTACACGCACCACGTTTCCTTTATCCATTCATCCACTGATGGACACTTAGCTTGATTCAATATCTTGGCTATTGTGAATCCTTATCCTGTGACCTTGATAAGCTCACTTCTTAGTTCTAGTAGCTTTTTGAGGATTCCTTTAGATTTTCTATACATGTGATCATGTAGTATGGGAAAAATACAGTTTTACTTATTCCTTTATGATCTCTATACAATTTTTGTTCTTACCTTATTGCACTAGCTAGGATTTCCAGGACAGTATTAAATAGGAGTGATAAGAACAAACAACCTTGCCTTGTTCCTTATCTTAGATGGAACATGTGTCTTTGCATGATGCATCTCTCTCCATTTTTGACTTTTAACTTACCTATGTCTTTATATTTAAAGTGGGTTTCTTGTTTAAGGCATACAGTCCGTACAGGGCCATGCCTTTCCTTTTATCTGACATTCTTCTTTTAGCTGTTTTTAGACTATTTACATTTATAATGACCATTGATATGGTTGGATTAAAATCCATTTGTTCTTTGTTTCTTTTTTCCTCTTTTCCTGCCTTTTCTGTGTTTAATTGAGCATTTTTTATTATTCCATTTTATCTACTCTAATGACTATTTATGCTTTAAAAATTTTAGCAGATTTCTTTGAATTTACAATATACATTTTTAAAGTAATCTGAATCTACCTTCAAATAATATTTTATCACTTTCTGTGAAGTTTATGGACCTTATAACAGTATATTCCCAATGCCTCCCACTTCTCATTTGTGCTATTGTTGTTATATATCTTCAAGATATGCTATAAATACATAATGCATTGTTACTATTTTGCTTTAAAGAATCAGTTATCTTTCAGGAGCAATTTTTAAAATAAAAGAGGTAATCATCATTTTATCTTCATTTTTTCCATTTCCAACTCTCTCCATATCTTTGTGTAGACTCAAATATCTGACCTATGTCATCTTCCTTCTGCCTGAAAAACTTTCTTTAGCATTTTTTATAGAGTAGCTTTGCTGGTAATGAAATCCCTCAGTTCCTTGATTTTTGTTTGTCTGAGAGAGTCTTTATTTCTCTTTCTCCATTTAAAAGGGTATTTTCAGTTCATATAGCATTCTGGATTGACAATTTTTTCTTTCAGCCCTTTAAGATCTTATTCCATTGTCTTCTTGCTTGCTTGGTTTCTGAGAAGATACTGACTCTAATTCTTATCCTTTCCCTTGTTGTTAATGTGTCTTTTTGTCCTCTGGCTTCCTTTAAGACTTTCTCTTTGTCTTTAGTTTTCTGCAGCTTGACTATGACATGCCTAGTTCTTTTGCTTTGTTTTTGCTTTAATCCTCTTTGGTGTTCTCTGAGCTTCTTGGATCTTTGTTTGTTTGTTATTAATTTTAGAAAATTCTCATGCATTATTTCTTTGAGATTCTAATTACAAACACATCAGACCATTTGATAGTGTCACACAGCTCTGATATCTGTTCTAGTTTTTTTCCCCTACTCTCATTGTCTTTGTGTTTCAGTTTGGCAAATTCTGTTGACCTATCTTCAAGTTCATGGATTCTTTTTTCTCAGCTGTGTGACGTCTCCTCTTGAGCCTGTTGAAGGCAATCTTTATCTGTTAACTATGTTTTTTATTTTTTACATTTCCATTTATTTTTTCTTATAGTTTACATTTCTATGCTGAAATTACCTATCTGATCTTATATATTGTCTACCTTTTCCATTAGAGCTTTTAACATTAGTAATCATAGCTGTTTTAAATTCTCTGTCTGGTGGTTAACATCTGTGTCATATTTTAATCTAGTTCTGATAGTTATCTCTTTGCATAGTATGAAGAGATCATGTGTCCATAATGAACAAAATATTACTGAGTTTTTCATTTGTCTGACGTTCTGATATGTCTCAGAATGGCATTATTACTGATACTTTTTTTAAATTTTGTTATTTTCTTCATTATAAAATTTTTTAATTTTTATTTTTATTTTCAAAAATTTATTTTGATTACATACTCACAATATGCAATTTACATATATATATATATATATATATATATGATCAGCATGAGCAGACTCCAAATACCTCTTTATTTTTAGGGGCTCCCTATTTTCCTCTATAAATAGATGGACCATAAACACTGCTGAAACAAACATCTTTAAACATACAACTTTTTGCATTTTTAGGAAAAATTTCCAGATGTAGAATTATTGAGTCAAAAATGTGAATATTGAAATTTTTAATATTGCCCTCCAAAAAGTTAGTACCAATTCTTACTTTTTTGTTTTTGAGACAAGGTTGCCTGGGCTAGAGTGCAGTGGCTAGGATATTATTTATTTTGATTACTGAGCTAAGTGCCTTACTTGCCTGCAGTAGTCCAGGCCTCCTGCTCTCTGCATCTAGAAGCTGAAAACATTGAAATTTTAATACAGCTAAATTTAAACAAGTAACTAATAATAATTCAGAGGGATTTGGGGATGAAAAGCATTCTAAAAAATTTCTGTTTTAGACAAAAAGCAGTAAGGAACATATTCTGCCTGAGCTCTTAGATTGTGGAAATGTATGTCTCACTGATGCCTCACAGAAGAGGTTTGTGTAACTACACTGATGGCCTCACAAAGATTTATTCCACTGTGTAGTAGTAAGGAATCGCCCAGAATCTGTAAGTGAAGCCTTAGCTTCATGTAGCTTAATGTTTTTAAAGATTACCCATTAGCTGTCATCTGAATGCAGCCAAAAGGATTCTGGGGCCTGTTCCTCATAGGAAAGAGAACCCAAGGCTGACCAGGTTCTACCACTGGGGAACCAGCACACAAAAGAGCCTGTGCCCATTTAACAGTGTCTGGGTCTTGAAGGGGTACCACTTTTGGAGAAAGTGTTCAGGATAACATTTTTGCAGCCCCTGCACCCTGCGCCCCCCCCCCGCCCCAGTGAAGGGATCCAGGAAAACAAATGAGACTGTTGGTGGCTCTTTGGTATCTCCTTTCTCTGACCCTCATGAGGTAGCCCAGCTCTGCCTGCCTTGGGGGAATTGTGCAGAGGAGAGGAAAGGGCCTGTATGACTGCCTTCCCCCACACTCCTGGAGATCATGTTTTGAACATGAACATGTACAGCTGCTTGTTATTTGTCTGTTTTGCTTTAGTACTAAGAATCTCCCTGTGATCTCCCACCCCCCCTCCCAGTAATTCTTTGCATTATAAAAGCCTCAGGGATAAAAAACCCCACCTTTTATGTGTCAGTGCTGGTAAGATAACTGAAAAGATGCAACTGAAAACTGAACCCCTCCTTAGAGACCCAAGGAGTAAATCATCAGGACAAAAAGGCTGAAAGTCTTTGTGATTTGATCATGGATTCCACAAACCATTGTGGTTCTAGGCACTATTCTGGGGGTTCATAGATAAAAGAACTCTTCCTACCCTCTGGCCCCAGTCAAGCAATGCGACACAATGGGTCCAAAACACAGAGTGGCGTAGCCAGGAGGTTTTAGTGAGTAGAGTTAAGATCTCTTTTCTCCTTAAGTGACATTCTCCATCACTAAAAGCTTTGAGTTACAAGGATAAACTTTACAGAGCCTGATTAACTATTCCTATGCTCTAGGATGGAATTTTGGTGACTTTCTCCAGCTGAATGGTGATGACTGTGATAGACAAATAGGCACAGGGCTCAGGTTGTCCTTAGGAATGACATAGCCAATATTAAAGCATTTTCTACAAAATTATAACTATTGAACCAGATTGTATCTTTAGAAATATTTAATTTTCACTGAGAAGAGCATGCTACCCAGGCTAGGGCAAAATTCAATACAGCCCTGAAGGAAATATTAAGCACTCTTTTTACCAAATGTCACTGTTACCATATTTACTTCAGTGCCTCCCAAACTTTCTCTCACATCGTGCTACACACAGGAAATATTTGTCTATCACACTGGAGTAAACCATAGAGGATTTTTGAACTCTCAACTAGGCTGCTTACAGCTTGAATATTGATAAGATACACGAGTCAACAGGAAAGAGCTACGTCCCTGAAAATATAGGGAGTTTTCAACTTGGTTAAATAGGTCAGAATCTGGCCAGTGGCCAGTGGTCAGGTACATGCCAGACAAGTTGCTGAATCTTGTGCCCATTCTACTAAAGAGGGGGCATAATGCTTGGTGGACTTGTTTGGTTTCTGGAGGTAAAATATTTCTCATTGGGGTGGCTGCTTTGTCCCATTTACCAAATATCTGATTAAGACCTTTAATATACCTAAGTACTGAAATTGTTTTACTATGTAATCCAAAATAAAATTTTAGTTTATGAAAAGGCACAACTTATATGTTTGTTAAAATTGAAGAATTTTTTCTAGATTTTCAGATTTCAAAAAACTAGACAAGTTCATTAAAGGTCGATCAATCAATATTCCTTTCTCCTTCTGTTTACCTAACTGTCTCTCTTTCTTCCCCTAAGTATTTACTTTGTTTATTTAGTGGATCATCTAGCCTTCATTTGACATGTGATTAAAAAAAACTGTAAAATTTAAGATTTGAGTAGTTCTTAAGATAAGAAAAGGCTCTCCAGTGAGCCCAGGTATCAGTGCTCGTGACCCAGTGGATTCCAAAATGTCTTGTGGTATCTGCGGCAGCTTGGAGTGTCATATCAAGCCTGTGGTGAGGCCTTTAAGGTTTTGAGTAAGGCCTTTGACAAGTAACTCTTCTTCTTCAAAACATTGCTCTGGCTCTTTACTGGACTCTGGTGGATTTTGAACATGGGACGCTGGGTGACCACATGATCCAAACCACCCACCATGAATGCTCTCTGCTTTCTCTATAATAGCGAGCAGGCCAAGAAGCATTCCATCACAAGAAGTGATGTTTATGAAATCAGGGCCTGCCACATCTTCTAGGCCTCATAGAAAGTTCCTATGACCAGCTACCTGAGGAGAAAAAAAATTAAAATTCAGGATCAATTACAGATGATTTTGCATGACATGTTGGCAGCTGCACATGCTGAAAATGTTACTGTCCCACTCAAGGTGTCTGGAAAGACAGTAGGGTAGAAAAAATCCTCCCAGTAGTCAGAACTTTGATCATACATATTATTATCCACCTGTTGGGAAGTGGAGATGGCCTAAGCCCAGGAACACAGTCTATGCTGATTCCAGCAGGAATTTGAATCTTGCACAAAGATCTAAAACAATTGGAACTCATACAGTTAAATGTATGAAGTATATGAAGGCCCTGGTAACCATACAGCAGCTGTCCATCTACATATATAAGCCTGAGGGACTCCCAGACAGAGATGTTACAAGTTTTACCTGTTACAAGTGACAGGGAGCAGAAAAAATGTGTTCTTGGATAGCTGGGATGAAGTCACTGAATTTTTCTCCAAAGTTCAACTCAGCAAACATTTATTAAGCAAGTACTTACCCTGGGCCATGCACTGTGCTAGGCTTTGGGGATATGGAAGCACCCAAAACTTAATGCCTGTCTCAAGACTCAGTAGGATATCTCCCTCCCACAGTCTGGGAACTAAAATAAAAATAATTTTCTCTAGGAGCCCAGGCCAGATCTCTGCTACAGATTTATATACTGCTAAGCTTAGAGACTGGCATGTTGGTGAGTTCAGAGAGCCAGGTTATCATGAAACATAGGGGTTTGGTAAATAATAGAAGAATTAATGACTAAAACTATATTCCTGAACCCTCTTTCCATAACTGGTGACAGCTAAAGCCATAAGAGTTAGTCCCAACAGACTCCTATTAATTATCAGCCCTTATGATAATCCTGACAGCCCCACTTGATTTTGAGCCCATTCTGACCTCAAGAACTGAAACATAGAGAATCATATTTATTAACAGTTAGACTCAAATTGCATACCATCATGTCTGTGGTGGCTTGGTTGTCTAAATTTTGCTACTAGCTGCTTCCTGTTTCTCCCAAGCATGCACAGTTCATTGGTCAGCCATAGACTTGAGCCAAGTTTACACACAGAATTAGAACTTCTTTCTCTGGCCCTCTATTTTCCAAGGTTCCCCATTCATTCTTCAGTGGCTCTGGTTGTCCCAGGATATTTTTTTCTGCTTCCTCTGGACAATCAGTTGATGGGTTTTTCTGTTGGTGTTTTGGTGACCTGGCACTGTTGTCACTACATCTGTTGCTGCCCTTAGGGCAAAGTAATTTAAAAATGGGAATTTCACTCTGTGTTGATCACTTTTCAAATTTCAACTCCGTTCCATAATCAGCCTGTGTTTTTAAATCTCCAGAGCTTTTAGATAGTTTTTTTCTTTGTTTTGTATTTTTCAAGTGTTTTAGCTGTTATTTGAAAAAGGATCCATTGTACTAGAAGCTAACTCCTTCTGTACTAGAAGCAGAACCTCCCAGATACTGTACTTTGCAGTTCTAAAATGTCAACTTGACTCTTTTAAAGTACAGATTCAAATTCTCTATTACAGTATTTCATTTTTTCCATAGATGTGTTTCATCTTTTTTTTTTCTATTTTATATGCATTAAATAAGATTAATATAATCTTATTTATTTTGAAGTCCTTGTTTGCAAGCTTCAGTATCTGGTTCATTTCTCAGTCTACTTCTATTAACTGTTTAATCCCTTGATTATCAATCACTTTCCTGCTCCTTAACTCTAGTTTTATTTATGCTAGACATTGTGGATTTTAGAAATTTTAGAGACTTCAAATGATGAGTATCTTTTGCCAGAGTTGATTTACCCTTTCCTTTTCTATACATGAAGTGGGTACTGATTACTTAATCCAATCAGAAGCTGAGCTAAGAAAATGTTTACTTGTAATTTTTATACATCTCAGTCTACCTAGAATTCATCCCTGCTCTTAGAGTAGAGCCCTCCAAATTTTTCCATTGTGAGCCTGATATGGTCATTGCAGCCCCCCATTTTGGTAAGTCCTGAACTCTATTCTTTATTTCCTCAACACTGTAAGACTGAGACTGCCCCAAACTCCATTCTGCTTTTCAAAGGCTTTCTTCTTAAGCTTTTTAGGCCCTAAATTAACACAGTTTCAGAATTTGGCAAATGTCTTTAGGGGAAAACTGGAAGTATGTTGAGCCCCCTCAGGTCTCCAGCCCTGTGAGACTGCCTAAAAGTACTGCTGGTTTTTCTGCCTTTGATCAGGCAAAGCCTGATTCTCAGACTCTTGGCCTTTGGCCAGAATCAACAAATACCTCCTAAGGAAAAGCAGCTATAAGGGATTAGTTGACTTCTCTTCAGTCTCTCTCCAGAACCTTATCCCCTCAGATGTCTTTATACAAATAATTTATTTAAAAATATTTCATGTGACTTTTTGTCACAAGGGTTATCTGTTATCAATGTAATAATCAATGGGGGCCTTTGCTTGTCACAAGCCAGAAGCCCATGTACAAGAAAAGTAATAGATACATAAACAAAACAATAGAGAAACCTTCATGATAATATACCAAGAACAAAGGAGAATGATTCACTCTAATCTCTGCACTTGCCCTTGACAGCCCAAACAGGAAGAAGAATGGGGGGAGAGTGCCCAAGAGCCAACAATTTCACAAACATGCTCTACAGTCTTTTGCCTCCCTAACTTATCACATGGTGTTTCCTCTGCTGGAAATATGCTAATTCTCAAACAGGACATAAAATGGGTAGAAACAGTAAGACCTCACGTTTTGGCCATCAAAGTGAAGAATGAGTCTATCAGGGAAGACATGTCTTTGGCGAGAAGAGGAGTGAGCCCCATCTGGGCCTATTTCCTGCTTTTGACTACTGCCTCGTCAAAGGAAGAAAGGGAGGTTCATTTCTACTCGGTGAGAGGGGGGCTCCCCAGGGTTCTACCACTGATGATGCATCAGATGTGTGTTGAACCTCTGCTCTGTGTCCAGAAGTGTACTAGGCACTTGAGTATGCAGCAGTAAAATGAAACACAAGTCTCTGCCCCAGAGGTGTTCCCAACTCCTCATCACAGCTTTTTCTGCAATTTTGATGGCCTAGCAGTTGCTCAGTGAAGAGTTTTAGTAATATGCTTAATGAGATGTTCTTTGTTTTTCTTTCCTGCCTGTAACTTCTGCCAACTTTATATCTTTTCAGTAAGTGCTGACCAGGCAGAAAGTTGTAAGCAAGAGAACTGGGAAAGTTTTGTGCTTCTTATAGCTTGAAACTGACCCCACAGACCTCTATCCTCTGCTCAATATATTATTAATAATATCATTGTCAGAGCTTTACCACTGTATTGAAAATGTGAAAGAAAAATTTTTATGGGGATTATTATATCAACCAGATCCAAGCGTGCCTGGGTCCTTTTTTGATAAGGTAAATGGAGAGATTACTATCTAATGGTTTACAGACAGTAATAGTTAAACTATATATTTGTATCTGAATAAAATGTTAACACTACTGGCATGGAGAGATTATAGAAATGTAAATTTTATCATAAGAAACAGTACCAATTGTGTAGCTTAAAAAATACCAAATTCTACTTGCAATTATTTTTAGACACTTGAAATTTAAGTTTCCTTCCCTGGGGTAGTTTAACTGTCAGAATGGCTACTTCCATTATCTGCCCATCCAAAATTATTCACTTGATATAATCCCCTCAAAATTAGCAAATTTTTACCATGGGATTTAGCCAGGGGAGTTTTTCAGCTCTGCTGATACCAACATTATGAATAATCTATTTCCATTCCACTATTTCATCTCAGAAAATACTATTTTCCCAATTTCTCTATCTTCAGTAGAAAAGAGATCAGGACTGAGTGTGCTATCAGGATTCAGCTTTGTGCTATTTATTGGGGGGAAAAAACGCATAAAAATTGCTGCTGAGGTCTCTCTGGCAGTGAATTCTCTTTCCAACATCCTGCTATACCCCTGCCAGAGTTGTTCACAGGACAGAGAAGAGTAGGGTGTAAGGTTGTTGACATAAGAAGTCTTGGATAACCCAAGGAACATTTGGAGGTACAGTCAGAGGTCTTTGTAATAATATAATCTCTCTGAGCATCTCAGTTCAGAGTGATAGAAGACAAGGGGGGAGAATTTACAGTGTTGTTTTGTTATCCCTAAATTGTTTCAGTGGCTTGGGGTAGTGGGAATTGGCTCAACTAGATTATAGAAGTTAAAGTCTAAGCCCCATTCACAAGAAAATAGAGTTGCATAATAGATTTTTCCTAACCTTTATAAAGCTGGACCATTTATTGTTCTCAGGTACTAACTTCTTTCACCATGTATTTTTTGCTTTATGTTCAGCAAGGATCCTGAGAGCAAAAGTTTTGTTGGATATAAAAAATTTAGATATGGTACTGAATAGCTTATTTCTAAGAATAGGGCATATTTTGCCTTAGTTTTGTGCTGCTATAACAGAATACCTGATATTGGGTAATTTATAATGAACAGAAATTCATTGCATCACAGTTCTGGAGGCTGGGAATTCCAAGATCAAAGCACCTGCATATAACAAGGGCCTTCTCACTGTGCCATCACATGATGTAAGGCAGAAGGGCAAGAGTGCAAGATAGTGAACCCATTCCCATGAGGCCTTTTCATAATGGCATTAAACTACTCATGAAGGTGGAGACTTCATGACTTAAACACCTCTCAGTTGGCCCCAATTCCCAACACTGTTTCATTGGGGATTAAGTTTCAATAAGAGTTTTGGAGGAGACAAAAATATTCAAACCATATGAATACATAATATTTTGTATTCATACATAAATATTTTGGAGAATATTGTCTAAATAACCTTTGGTCACTTGAGTATTTGGGATACGAGAAGTTGAGGGCAGAAACATGGTACAAAATTTCTGCATCTCCCTCCATCCTGATTAAACATAGACATAGTAAGACATAGACATAGACAAGTAAACACAGACATAGTAAAAAGCTCCATCTTAACAACATGTACAAAGCTAAACAAATGGAAAAATCAACAACTATTCTTAGATCTGTCAGAGTAGTGAGGTCTGGGGCAAAGCACTGCCCCCAAAACTGGAGAGACAGACAGGCAAACAAAGAGTAGCAACTTACCAGAGCAGAAACCTCTGGGGAACTAGTACCAGGGTAGGAAAAACAAAACTCTCATTAACAAGTTGCTGGAGGTTCAGTATGGACAAGTCTGAGACTTAAAAACTCCAAGAGGTACCAGTCATAAAAGTGAGTGGAACTCAGAAAGTGAGTCACAAAATTCGCTTTTATAGGTTTTACCTCAGGAGCTTTACCAGGTCTTCACAGTGAATATTGAAGAAAAAATTCCCTCATGCTTCTGGCAGTGGGAGGGAAAAAGTAATCTTGAAATATGCCAAAGCATTCTCTTCTTCTTAACAACTGCCCTCAGGAGAAATTATTTTCCAGATCCCAACCTATTGGGCTTTTATTAGAGCCAAAGTAACCTGGGGGGAGGGAAATACCCAACTCCAGCTTATTCTAGACCTCCTATCCCAGTTGAGTTGAGAAAAATACTGAAAAGCCATTGTGAAGTTCATAGCCCAAAGGCTATGAACTTCAGTTCAGGCTCTCTAAAAGACTGAGACCTAATCATAGGGCTAAAGAATGCTTCCCCTTTCCTCATGCCTTATCACCACATAACTAAAGGCCTATTTACCAGAGTTTCTTTTACCCAGTACAGTATGTCTGGCTTTCAACGAAAAATTACAAGGCATATTAAAAGGCAAAAAATACAGTTTGAAGAGACAGAGCAAGCATCAGAACTAGACTTAAAGGATGTTGAAATAATCAGGCTTGGAATTGAAAACAATTATGATTAATATGCCAAGGGCTATAATGGGAAAAGTAGACAATATGCAAGAACAGATGGCTAATGTAAGCTGAGAGATGGAAATTCTAACCAAGAATAAAAAATAAATGCTATAAATCAAAAACACTGTAACAGAAATGAAGAATGCCTTTGGTAGACTCATTAGTAGACTGGACACAGCTGAGGAAAGAATCTCTGAGCTTGTGGATATGTCAATAGAAACTTCCAAAATTGAAAAAGACTGAAAAAATTGGAACACAATATCCAAGAACTGTGGGACAACTACAACTACATAAGCTACATCTACATGTGTAGCATATGCATAATGGGACTACTAGAAGGAGAAGAGAGAAAAGAACAGAAGAAATATTTGAAGCAATAATGACTGAGAATTTCCTCAAATTAATGTCTTATACCAAACTACAGATCCAGGAAGCTTAGAGGACACCAAGCAGGATAAATGCAAAAATCAAACAAACAAACTACACCTAGGCATATCATATTCAAACTGCTGAAATAAAAAATAAAGCAAAATTATTCAAAGAAGCAGAGGACAAAAGTACTTATGTATAAGGGAGCAAAGATAAAAATTACATCTGACTTCTCAGAAATCATGCAATCAAGAAGAGAGTAGAGTGAAATATTTAAAGTGCTGTGACAAAAAAACCCACCAACCTCGAATTCTGTATTCTGTGAAATTATCCTTCAAAAGTGTCTTAATCAGTTTGGGCTGCTATAAAAAATTATCATAGACTAGTTGGCTTACAAACAACGGGAATTTGTTTTTCACAGTTCTGGAGGCTGGAAGTCTAACATCGGGGTGCCAGCATAGTCAATTTCTGGTGAAGGCCCTCTTCTAGGTTGCAGGTGACAAACTTCTTGTATCCTCAAATGGCAGAAGACAGCTAACTGGCTCTCCAGTCTCTTTTTATAAGGACACTAATGCCATTCATGAGGGCTCCATCCTCATGACCTAATTACCTACCAAAGACACCACCTCCAAATACAATCACATTTGGATTAGGGTTGCAACATATGAATTTTGAGAGGACACAAACATTCAGCCCGTAACAAACAGTGAAGGAGAAATAAAGACTTTCTCAGACAAATAAAAACTGTGGGAATTTGTTGCCAGTAGACCTGTTTTACAAGAAATGTTTTTAGAAAGTTACTCAGAGAGAAGGAAAATGAAATAGGTCAGAAACTTGAATCTATGCAAAGAAAGAAAGTGCATTAGAGAAGGAATAAGTGAAGATAAAAAGCATCCGGTGCAAAAATACACATTATATACGGAGAAATAAAGATAAATGTCACAGTGGACTTCTTGAAAACACACTTAAATGACATCTTTAAATTGTGTGGAGGGGGGAGTGGGAGAGCTGTCAGCTTAGAATCCTAAACCTAATGAAAACATTATTAAAAGATGAAGGCACAATAAAGACTTTCAAGCAAAGAAAAGCTAAGAAAATTCATTGCTACCAGATCTGCACAAGAAATCAATGTTAAAGGAAGCTTTTTAGGCTGAAGTGAAATGGCTTCTGATAGAAATTTGAAATCATGCACACACTCACAAAATAATGAAGAGAACTGGAAATGGTGAATATGTGGGTGAATATAAAAAATACTCTTTCTAATTTTTACTGTCATGTAAATATAATTGACTGTTTAAGACAAAAATAGTAAAAGTGTTTGGTGGGGCTTACGATATAGGTGGTAGTAAATATATGAAAACAACAGCACAAAATATGGGAAGAGAGAAATGTAAGTATACTGTTCTATGATTCTTTAACCTTATATAAATTTCTCCAATATTATGTGAAAGTTGACTGTGATAAGTTGTACATATGTGTGGTAAAGCTTAGAGCAACTATGAAAAATAAATATAAAGAGATATTCCTAATAAATGAGTAATAGAGATAAAATAGTATAGTAAAAATATTCAATTAATACAAAAAAGAGGATGAAGAAGCAGAACAAATATGATAAGTAGAAAACAAAGAGAAATATAATAGATATAAATCTAATCATTGATAATTACATTAAATATAAGTGGTCTAAGTGCTCCAATTAAAAGAGATTATAAAATTAAAAATAAGAAACAACTTTGTAATAGTTTACAAGAAACACATTTCGAATATAAAGACAGATATAGATTAAATGTAAAGAAGGGAAAAGATATACCATATAAACACTAATTAGAAATTTAGGGTGTCTATGTTAGTATAAGACAAGGTAGGTTTCAAATCAAGAAATATTTCCAGGAATAAAGAAAACAACTACATAATAATAAAGGGGTCAAAATATCAATAAAAATAAAGACTTATATATGTATGTACCCAAATACAGAGTTTCAAAAGACATGAAGCAAAAACTGATAGAATGGAAAAGAAAAAAGACAAGCCCACAGATATAGTTGAAGCTTTCAATTGACAGAACCAGTAGACCAAAAAGTTCAGTAAGCATATAGAAGACTATAGGAACATTGTCAACCAGCTTGACTTATTTGACTTAGAGAATGTGCCCCCAAAATAAAACAGAGAGGGAAAAAAGTTTCGAAGATTTTTTCTGTAAAAAAAAAAAAAAAAAAATGAAATGATAAAAGTACAAAAAAGTGAGAATTATTATGTTTGTTTAAATCTTAGAGAAGACCTAACTATAATAACTTAAGGAATATAAAGGAAAGAATGTAAATATAACTACATGAAGGTAAAAATTTCTTCATGGCAAAAATCGTTATAAGTAAAGTCAAAATATAAATAACCCAGGGGAAATATTTGCTACTTCAATCATATAAGAAAAAAATAATCTTATTATATAAAGTGATTCTACAAATAAACAAGAAATGGACCCCTAACCCAAAAGAAAAATGAACAAAGAGCATTAAAAAACAGCTTCTGGAAAAGGAAAAGTTTTTAAATATATGAAAGGATACTGAGTCTCATACACAATATCATTTTTCACCTGTCAGATTGATGAAGATTAAACTGTTTGCTAACACACTGTGTAGGCAAGGACAGTGCAATGGCTGATTGTGGACATCTTTTTCCAACTCCCCATATAGTGATTTCATGTTGATAGCTTAAAATCAGTCATACTAATGGTATTTATATCATAGAAACTGGTAAATGGTATGTATCAAATCCCTCTGCCCCTCCCCCAGAAAGCCAATTGTTAATTATTTACCAATACACCAGGTGACAGTGTGCGGAAATAGGCACTCTCATGCTACTGTTGTTTTGAATATAAAGTAGCACAATCTCCACATAGTATGTGGTTAATACCTAACAAAGTTATTAATTACACACACCATTTGCAGCAATAATTCTACTTCTAGGAATATGGCCTTGATACTCATGCACATATGTGAAATGACATTTTTTTTTGCAATAGCACAAATGTCTGTCAATAGAATATTGGCTTAAAAAATTGTATTACATTTTACACAATGGAATGCCATGTAGCTGTTAAAATACATGAGAACAAGGTGACAGCAGAAAGATGGCTGACTAGAGTTGCCTAGTGTTTGTCCCTGCCTACAAAAAAGGACAAAAACCACAAATAAACAACTATATTTCAATTGGAGTTACTGAAAAAGTATACTGGAGAGCACCAGGGGAGTGGTAAAATCCTCATGGAGCATGGAAGCCCAGGATAGCACAACAGAAAGGGAAGCAAGGCATCCTGCCTCTGCCACACTGTCTCCCCTGCTGAGGGTGGAGGGACTTCTTCTTATGGTAAGATGGTAAACAAAAGACCCTCAGCAGTCCCCATCACCACCACAGATGCTAGCAGTAATTGCTAGGAGGGTTCCCCAGCCCTCACACACCGTGAATCTAGCATGGATAGTTGCTGGGAGTCTGCATGGCTGCATTACCCCAGGAACATCCTTGGCACCCTCCACCCCTTGGACATAAGCTGCTATGGCACAGCACCATCTTGAAACTGTACCCACAGCTGTACTCTGTCCTGCCCTATGGGACAGCAGCCATCAAACCTCCAATCTCTGTGACCCTGCCATCATTTTACTACATTCACAAGTGCCTGCAGAACCAATACCCTGTCTGCCCAAAACCTAGACCTAAAGAAATGACTAAGACCCTGCCGTCCAAACACATGAGGCACCCTAAACTCCTGGGAAACATGTAGACCTGCATAGTGGGAAAGCCCTATGCAACTGTCCAGCCTGTCTGTGCCCAACCCTGGCACAACAGCTGGCTAGGAACTGTTTCTGCCTTATCAGAGAGAGTCTTGTGCAGCCGCTGATCCATCCTCAGCCCAACAGGCAACCCAGAGACAGCTTCACCCTATTCACCCTACCAGAGAAAGCCTGGTGTAGCCACCTGACTGGCATGTGCCTGCCCCTAGCACAACAGGCCTGCCCCACTGGATAGAGCCCTACACAGCTGCCTGGCCTGCACATATCCATACCCAGACCAATAGCCAGCTCAGAGGCAGCCCTATCTTCTCAGAAAGCCCATGATACAGCCTGCTGGCCCACCATACCCACACACACCCAGCAGAAAAACCAATCCAGCACCTCTGCTCCCAGCAAAACTACACCACCACTGTCACAGACTCCCACAGCCTAGGCCACTGAGACAATCACAGACAGAATCTATAGAGACCACACAACTGAGTCTGCCCATAACCAAACTCAATACACCATTCCTAACTGATACTCTAGGCTCTGTTTACATTAAAAAAAAATCTCTTCCCACGACAGCTACTCCATAAAATTGGAAAAAGTGATTATTCCACTACATGTGCAGATATCAATGTAGGGATCCAAGAAACATGAAAAAGCAAGGAAACACGACACCTCCAAAGGAACACAATAAGCCTCTGGTAACAGACCCCAAAGAAAAGCATATTTTTGAAATGCCTGAAGAGGAATTCAAAATAATGATCTTAAGGAAACTCAGCAAGATACAAGAGAATGCAGACAAACAATTCAGTGAAATCAGGAAAACAATTCATGATGTAAATGAGAAATTCAAAAAAGGTATAGCTATCTTAACAAACCAAACAGAGATCTTGGAGCTGAAGAATTCAATGAATGAAATAAAAAGTATAATTGATAGCTTCAACAACAGCCTCGATCAAGAAGAAGAGTTTCTGAACTTGAAGACAGGTCTTTTGAAATAACCCAGTCAGAGGAAAAAAAGGAAATTAGAATAAAAAATAATGAAGAACACCTAGGGGACTTATGGGACATCATTAGTGAACAAATATTTGAATTATAGAATTTGTGCAAGAGAGAAAAAATGGACAAAGGCACAGAAAACCTATTTGATGAAATAATAGCTGAAAACGTCCCAAGTCTTGGGAAAGATATGGACATCTAGATCCAGGAAGCTCAAAGGTCCTCAGTGTGATTCAACCCCCCAAAAATTATCTCCAAGGCACATTATAATCAAACTGTCAAAAGTCAAAGACAGAATTCTAAAAGCTACAAGAGAAAAACATCAAATCACATATAAGGAAATCTCCATTAGACTATCAGCAAATTTCTCCGCAGAAACCTTGCAGGCCAGGAGAGAATGGGATAATATGATCAAAGTGCTGGAATAAACAAAACCTGTCAGGCAAGAATAGTATATCTGGCCAAGCTATCCTTCAGAAATGAAGGAGAAATAAAGAACTTCCCAGACAAACAAAAACTAAGGAAATTCATCACCACTAGACTGGCCTACAAGAAGTACTTAAGGGGTTGCTACAACTGGAAATGAAAGGATAATAATTACCATCCTAAAAACACATGAAAGTATATCACCAGTACAGGTATAGGTAAATCCATAATCATCTCAGAATACCTCGGTGCTGTAATGGCACTATGTAAATCTTTAAATCCTCTAGTATGAAAATCTAAAGCCAAAAAGTTCAAAAACATCTGCTATAATCAGTAGCTCAGAAATACACAAAAGATAAAGATATAAATTCAGACAACCAAAATATAAACGGTGGAGGGGAGTTGTCAAGTATTTTTTTATGTGACCAAAATTAATTTCCTATCAGCTTAAAATAGTCTATTATAACTACAAGACTATTTTAGCCCCATGATAATTACAAAGAAAGAAAAAGAACAGATATACAAATGATAAATAGAAGGGAAGCAAAGCTTAGTACCACAGAAAACCACTAAACTATAGAGGTAAATAACAAGAGAGGAAGAAAGGAACAAAGGATCTACAAAACAAACAGAGAATAATTAACAAAATATCAGGATTAAATCCTTACCTGTCAATAATCTTGAATATAAATAGATTAAATTTTTCAATTAAAATATTGAGAGTGGCAGAATGGGTTTAAAAACAAAACCTGGTTTGGTGTGGGGGTGTCTGTAGTCCTATGTACTCACGAGGTTGAGATGGCAGGATCACTGGAGGCCAGGAGTTTGAGGATGTAGGGCACTATGATCATGCCTGTGACAGCCAATGCACACTGGCCTGGGCAGTATAGTGAGACCCTGTCTCTTAACAACAACAAAAAAAAACCCTAACTATATGATGCCTACAAAAGACTCACCTCACTGTTAAAGATAGACCGAAAGTAAAGAAATGGAAAAAGAAATTTCATACAAACAGAAACCAAAATTGAGCAAGAGTAGCCATACTTACATCAGACAAAATAGACTTAAGGTCAAAAATTATTTTTAAAAAAAGACAAAGGAAGTCATTATATAATGATAAGGAAATCAATTCAACAAGAGGAAAATAACAATCCTAAATATGTATGTACTCAACATCAAGTACCCAAACACATAAAGCAAATATCATTAGATCTAAAGGGAGAGACAGACTGCAATACAATAAGAGTGGAAGACTTCAACACCCCACTTTCAACAATGGACAGATCATCTAGACAGAAAATCAACAAAGAAACATCAGCCTTAAACTACATCATACTCCAAATGCACCTAGCAGACATTTACAGAACATTTCATCCAACAGCTGCAGAATACACATTCTTCTCAACTGCACATCGTTTTAAAACAAAACAAAAATATATGAGAACATCTTTTATGCACCAATATGGAATGAGATCCATTCAATATTGTTAACTGAAATAAGCAAGATTGTGAGGGGCAGAAGAGAATACATTTACATATATTTGCTAACATATGCACAAAATGTCTTTGAAAGTATTCACAAGAAGTATCAGTTGCCTCTGGAGAGAGTTTTGCCTGGAGGACAAAAGTGGGAGGGAAAGTTTCACCACATTTAAATTTTTTAAAATTTTGCACTATGTACAGTATTACTTATTCAACAAATAAATACAATTTAAATTTAATTGTCATAGAAACACCAGTGTGTTGTGAGATAGGGTGTTTTACATATTATTGATCATTCTCCAAGTTGGAATAATTTTTCTCAAAAGCAATTTGATAATATGAAACAATAATCTTTGGGTTTTTATTCTTTAATCTAGCAAATGCACTTTTTGGTATCTATCCTGAGAAAATAAGCAGAGTTGGAGACAAAGATATATATACAAAATCTTTATCATAGTGTTATTTTAACAGTGAAAAAAATTAGAAATAACCTAGATGTCCAATGAAATAGAAACAGTTAAAGAAATTTTTGGCTTAGTTATACAACAGAATAATACACAGCTATTTGAAATAATTTTGAAAAAATATTTAACATCATGCTCAAAATACTGTGAATACAAAAGTAAGGTGCACAATTTCACACATGGTATGACTCCAGTTTTCCCACAAAGCTTTGTGTATACATACTCACATGTTTATGATGAGGTTCAGGATATGCTACCCCAAAATGTGGCTCTTGACATCTGAGGAAATAGCAGAAGCAAGAAGTTCACTCTTACCTCTTCTCTTGATTCTCCACTGAAGCAGGACAAAAAAGAATTCTCTGTCTTTCTTCTGAAGTGTTCATAAAACCTTCATTCCAGCGGTGTCCTCCCTGCACCCAAAGGAAAGGAACATTCTTTAATACATTAGTATTATCTTGAAAATTCTGTTTTGGTTTCTAGACTGAAGGTTTTTTTACTGTAACACAGCTTTTAGATGGACCATGTGAGTCATTTCTGACAGTGTAACAGGTTTAAAAGCTCAGTAGAAGATTATATAGGCTTGGGAAAAAACTGCTGGGATACTGCCAGTCATGCAGCTTCTTTGTTAGGAGACTCATTGATTAGAAAGGAGAGAGGAAGTGAGCATATTCTGGAGCATAAAAAGGGGAAAGAATAGCAGCTCTGAAATTAGTATCTTAGTCACTTAAATAATCACATCCTAACAGAACTTGTGGTTTAGGAGAGATTCTGAGTGATCCTGTATCCTGAAGGCTGCTTCTGTTCTGAAAGGAAGCATAACTAAAAACTCTCCTTGGGACAAACTGATGAAGAGAAAAAAGCAGAGTCAAAGACAAGGCTCAACAGAGGAAATGCAGCAAATGGGAATCCAAATAGCTCATTAGACAGTAACAGTTCAATAAACACAGTTTGAAAAGAAATGCAAATAATGAGAACCCTGTTTTTCAATGCTCAGAGCATCAGAGAAAGAAAATATTGACAAAACTCAATGCTAAAAAGGATGTCAATGCATGGGCACTTTTGTAAAGTAATGGAGGAACTGTAAATTGGAGGTTAGACTGGCAATATGTACCAAAATTTATAATTTTAAAATTTATAGATCAATTTTTTTAACTGTTTATATTTCACTGGACATCTAGGTTATTTATAATTTTTCTCACCACACACACACACACACACACCATTGACATGGCAATTATCTTTGCTGGAATTTTCTCTGAAGAGATAAATAAAAATAAAAAATACGTAAAGATGTATATCAAGAAATTTTAAAGTTTTTTTATAATAGCCAAAAAACTGTGAATAATTTAATTATCCATCAGTAGGGGGCTTGGCTTAATAAATTAAATACATCCATATAGCAGTTTAGTATGGTATAGTTCTATAAGCATAGACTTTGAGTCAGACTGTCTGAGTTTAAATATGGCTCCACCTCTTACTACTTGTATCCTTTTCATCACATTATTTAATTTCTCTTTGTCTAAATTTCCTAATCTATAAAATGTTTCACACTCTATAAAATCTATAAAGTAGCTTCATAATCTATAAAATATTTCACAGAGTTGTTATAAAGATTAGATGAGTTAATACATCAAAAATCTATGCACATAGTAAGTACTCAGTAAGTGTTAGATATGAGTACAGTTGACCCTTGAACAACTTGAGGGTTATGGGCACCAACCCCCAGTGCAGTCAAAAATCTACATATAACTTTTGACTCCCCTAAAACTTAGCTACTAATACCCTACTGTTGACTGGAAGCCTTACTGATAAACAGTCAATTAACACATATTTTGTATGTTGTATGTATTATATACTGTATTCATACAATAAGTAAGCTAGAGAAAAGAAAACATAATTAAGAAAATCATAAGGATGAGGCAGAATGATCGCTTGAGGCCAGGAGTTCAAGACCAGCCCGGGCAACATAATGAGACCCCATCTCTACAAAAAATTAAAAAAATTAGCTGGGCATGGTGGCATGTGCCTGTAGTCCTAGCTACTCGGGAGGCTGAAGCAGGAGGATCACATGAGCCCAGGAGTTCGAGGCATCAGGGAACTACGATCGTGCCCCTGCACTCCAGTTTAGAGTGACAGAGCAAGACCCTGTCTCAAAAAGAAAAAGGAAGAAAGAAAGAAAATCATTAGGAGAATAGTAATTAGATACTCACATTTCAAACAGATCGTCTAGGAGAGAATGCTAGGATTCACCAGAGAAGGGATGAGAAGCATCAAAGTAAGTAAATAGGGGGTTGAAGGCGGCATGCCTGTCCAGGGACAGGCTGAGAGCTCCTGGATATGGAGAAACAGTAAGAGAAGTCCCCAGGCTTCACACTCTGAAATGGGTGTTTATAATCTTGGTTATGGGAGAACCCTTTGACTCACATGGGCCTTGGGCCTAACATAGGGAGCTGCCTAAAGACTGTGCAGAGACATTGCTCCAGAAAAGGAACCCACATGGAATCTCATAGGCATCCAAGCCTAGAGCACCTCCCACTGGGTGCCATTCTAACAGCCTAGATATTGGGGACCTACAGGCATGGCTACTTCCACTGTGCTGCCCTAAGAAGGGAGAGGGGTTACTGGGGGCTCCAATGTAACCCTGAGAAGGTCCCTATCACCCTGTTGCAGGCTGCTGTTGAGACTCTGACAAGAGCGGATAGCACTCTCTACAACTTCTTGCCCACGCTGCCTGCCTGGAAAGAGCCCCACACTCTCTAGTTGTAGGCCCAAAGTGCCATTTTGAGAGTTTACCACTGGGCTGCACCCCACCCTTAGGCTAAGTTTAGTCCAACATGGCTGTAGCCACCATCTGACCAAGGAGGAAACCAGGCTATTGTAGGAATACGTAGGACAATACTCACCACCCTGCAAGTGGCTGCTGTGAGATCAAGACCAAGTGGATTGTACTCCCTACAGCTTCTTGCCCATGCTGCTTGCCTGAGAAGGGCCCTACCCTCTCTGGTCACAGGCCCACAGCCAGCACCATTTTGAGAGTTTAATACTGGGATGCATCCTGCCCTCAAGCTGAGTTCAGGCCAAGGCTGTAGTCACTATCCAGCTAGGATGAAAAAGGAAACCAGGCTCTCCAACACATACTTAAGACAACACCTACCACCCTTCTATGGGTTCCTGTGAGACTGAGATGCAAGTGGACTGCCCTCCCCACAGCTTCTTGCCCATGCTGCTTGCCTGGGAGGAACCCTGCCCTCACAGGTCACAGACCCAAAGCATCATTTTGAGAATTTAATGCTGGGCTGCACCCTACTCTTGGGCTGAGCTTGAGGCAATGGCAGCTATAGCTGCCACCCAGCTGGAGAGGAACAGGGAAGACAAAGCTCTCTTAAGCACACCTAAGAAAATACCCCCTGCCCTGCTATGGGTGGCTGTGGTACTGCAGACTAACCTGCCCAACCCACTGCAGTTACCAGCAATGCTAATACAGACCCTGTTGGTCCCAGTAGGTTGCTTCACCACTGTTACTGTCATCACCCACATCAGACCGGCTGCCGGGAGCCTAAGAACCTTCCCATGCACCCAGCCCACTCCTCCCACTATTAGCTTCTGAACAAGCTCCGTGTGGGCCCCAAAATTGGCCCTCTAGGACCTACTAAAACCACTGCCAGTGTAAGCTGCTCTGGGGCCAATAACAGGCACACTCAGACCACTGTTGCCACCACTGGGGCCCAAAGATAGCTCAGTTGGCATCCGAGTTCCCAGCAAAACTTCACCATAGCCTCAACTAATAACCATACAGTAAGCCACTGAGAAGATCACAGATACCACTGACCCTGTGTACTGCTGAAGAAATTATATAAAGATCCACCCCAAAACAAAGCCAAGTGTCCTACTCAACCAACAACATATATACATCATCAGGGAAAAAACTTCTCTCCTATGAAAACAATTTCAAAAAATTGGAAGCAGTAACTGCTACACCAGATGCACAGATATTAACAGAAGGACACAGGAAACATGAAAAAGCCAGGAAATGTGACACCACCAAAGGACCACAATTGTCTAGCAACAGATCCTAATCAAAAAGAACTCCTGGAAGTGCCAGACTTGGAATTCAAAATATTGATTCTAAAGAAGCTCAATGAGATGCAAGAGAACTCTGAAAACCCATGCAAAGAAATCAGAAAATCAATTCAGGATATGAATGAGAAATTTACCAAGAAGATAAATATCTTTTAAAAAACAACAGAAATTCTGGATCTAAAAAACTCATTAAATGAAATACAAAATACAAAATACATTTAAAAGCTTCAATAATAGACTAGGCCAAGTAGAAGAACGAACCTCAGAAATCAAAGGTGGGTCTTCTGAAATAATCCAGTCAGAAAAAAATAAGGAAAAAAGAATAAAAAAGAACAATCAAAGCCTTCAGGGCATCTGAGACTACATAAAACAACCAAACTTATCAATTATCAGTATTTCCAAGGGGGACAAGAGATCAAAAGTTTAGAAAACTTATTTAAGAAAATAATCAATGAAAACTTCCCAAGTCTAGCAAAAAAGTTAGACATTCAGATACAGGAGGCCCAGCAATCCCCAGGCAAATACATTGGAAAAAGGGCTTCACCACAGCACATTATATTCAGAATGTCTAAAGTCAAAGTGAAAGAAAAATTTTAAAATTAGCAAGAGAAAAGCAGGTAGTCACCTGTAAAGGAAGCCCTGTCAGACTAACAGCAGACTTCTCATCAGATACCTTATAGGCAAGAAGAGAATAGGATGGCATTTTCAAAGTGCTGAAAGAAAAAAAACTGTCAGCCAAAAATTTTATTAATATATCCTGCCAGAATAAACTTCATAAATGAAGGAGAAAGAAAAAAAGTAAAGAAAAATCATCCAAAATACCACCACCATAGATGGTAATGAAATTATAGTAAAGATATTTTTGGAACTCTTTCTGTACATAGAATCACATGTAAATTATTCTACATAAATGGAAACCTGTATTACTAGCTAGTCTGTAACTTTTGATCAACATGATCATTTTCCATGTTAATATAAAGATTATAATTTATAATGTTTGCATAATAGTACAGTTGACCCTTTAAAACACCTGAGGGCTATGTCTAAGGGTAAGATTAAACAGGTCAGGAGACAGGGGAATGGAGACATATGACTCGCTTGATCAAGAAGGGTCAAAGCAGTTGAACAACAACTGATTAAAGTTGGCTAGAAGCTCATTTCTGGTTTGTTGCTTTTTTGCCATTTGCATTTTATGGGTGCGGAAGAAATGCTAAAGAAGCCTTTGAATGTTGCATAGAACTCTTGACGCTGAAGTCACAAGTTATCTGTGGATAGCTATGGAGAACCAAGAGATCTGGATTAAAAAACAAGGTTTTCTGAGATGATACATGGAAAAAACGTAAACAAAAACAGTTTATATTAGAAAGCATTTATTTATGTCTATGAATTATTAGTTCTTTAAATCTTGCTAGAAACCCATGTTAATTCACTTCTTAGAGATTAAAATTAGCACTATATATTAATTAGAAATAGTTAGGTGTGTTTAGAAAAATGTTGCACTACTTGGGAGCAATATCAATCCCAGGCATAAATACCCAGGAATGGAGCCAAAGGGAGCAGAGATAGGGCTTACCTATATTCTCCTTTATTCTTATCCTTCATATCTACTCTATCTGCCTGGGTCAAAAGCTCCCACCAAGGCCATTGGTCCCAGATAGATCCAACTTTCTCACAGCAGCATATTATGAGAATATGAGCAAATTCAGAACGAGGTGGATTTGCCTGGCTTGATGCCTTAGACTTCCTGGGAAAATTAACCATCAATCATGTCACTAGATCAGACTTGTAAACCCCCAACCTCCAATATGCCTCTTTGGAAGCCCAGACTCAGCCGAGGTGCTTAATGGTTTAAGCTTTGTGTTCTGTCACACACCTCTCACCACAGTTCTTTGTTCCAAGTAAAGGTTCCATAAATGTTTTGAGACAGTATAATTTATTGAGAGTTTAGTTTGCATGTCTTCCTCTGTACTTATCTCCTCTACACCCTTGTTAGCAGGGAGCTTGCATCTTAATATTTCTGTGCTTTAGAGGTTTTTGCAAGACAGTAAGCAAAAGCTACTGGAGATAAAAGGCTGTCCTTTGCAAAAGCCTAAGGTAATTAAAGAAAGAATGCTAAGGGCTTGTATTAGTTTCCTAGAGTTGCTATAACAAAGCACCCATAAGCTTGGTAGCCTAAAACAACAGAAATTTGTTCTTTATAAGTCTGGAGTACAGAAGTCCAAAACTAAGGTATCAGCAGGGTTGGTTTCTTCCAGGGTCTCTGAGGGAGAATCTGTTCCATGCCTCTCTCCTAGCTCCTGGTGGCTATCAGCAACCCTTGACGTTCCTTGGCTCTATCTCCACATGGCCTTCCATGCTGTGTCTCTGTGTTTTCTGTCTCTTATAAGGATGCTTATCATTGGATTTAGGGCCCACCCTAATCCAAGATGATCTCATCTTGAGATCCTTACATTAATTCCATCTGGAAAAAACCTCTGATTCCAAATAAAGTGCACAAATCTTTTGGAGGAATACCATTCAACCACTAAAGAGCCTAGTGGGCAGTGAGTGAGGAGAGGGAGAAATTTTTCTCTTGACTGAAAGATTGGCGCTATGGCGGGGGAGAGAGTGAAACCTCAGTCCCATTTGGTAGCCACATGCAAAAGTCAGAGAGGATGGCTGCATGGTACACCTAAGCAGGCTGAGCCCAAGGCCTTCCCTCCTCAACTCCCAGCCTGACAGTGAATCTGTCACTCAGCCAAGAGCCATCAGATTTCAAGGGATCACAGTGGGTTTGGCCACAAAAGGTGAGAGGCAACCTTGATGTCCAGGCAGTTGGAGGCTCTTACCACCCCCGTCCCCAATATTCTGAGCAAGATAAGCCTTCCCAGATTCTTGTGCAACCTGGGAAGGGAAGGGTCCTGAGAGTGGCTGGATTGAATCTCTCTTACCAGGCACTTGAATTGGCAGCTCAGAGTTGGATTTTAAGTTTAAAGAAAATACAGCTAAATTTTTCCAGAATGAGATTTATTGTTAAACTGTTAAATTAAATCCCCAAATCCAGGCTCCTTGGAGTGATAACACTTGGCCTGGTTTTCTAGGGTTTCAGCCATGTGGTTCCCCCTCCAGCTATCCCTGTGAGTGCAGGGTCCATAGCTCTGGCCAGTCTGGGGGAGGGCACACAGCAGATGCTGGCTGCACTGGTGGGGCGTGGGTGTGTCAGATCTATGGACAGAGGTGGTGAGCCCTGGCCGGAACTCTGGGCTGTCAAGACCAGCTCCTGTGCCTGAGTCATAAAACTGAGTCTCTGGCAGGACCCTGGAATTCCTTCCTTGTTAACTGGAATCCACCCGCCACTTTTCATCTGGAATCATTTCTGTAACAAAAAGAGGGTGGGTAGGAAGGAAAAAAAGGCAGCCCTTGTTGGGGAAAAGGGAGAGGAGCCAAGCAGGTAGCATGCAAGGCTTTGGAATAGGGAAAGAACTGGGTGATCCTTCCTACCATGTAGATGCAGTACAGTTGATGTCTACTTTGGGCTGGTTTGGTGTTTAAAATAGAACATTTCCCCGCTAATAAGCTAGCAGAACTCTGTTTCTCTTTTTATAAGAGGGTGTGGATGACGTAGTTCTATTGACACTTTGCTGTGTTTTTTCCAACTGTAGCTCTTTTATCTCTTCACACCTCTCAGCTACAGATTTAGTCTCCGTATTCACTCCTCTCTCTCCCACCTCCCCATTTCCGTCGGTGTTTAGATCTTTCTCATGCACTTGGCACAAAGCTGCTGCCATTTATTGAGTGCTCACTGTGTGCCAGGTATGTGTTCTACACCACACATGTGCATATCTCCCTTAATCTTCCTTGGCAACTTTAGGTGTATTATGTGTATTATCTCCAATTTGTAAATGAGATAATAAACCCAGAGAGGTTTAGCAACTTGCTCAAGATTGCACAGCTCGTAAGAGGCAGAACTGTGATTTGTGGTTATAGCTGTCTGATCCCAAAGGCTGTGCTCCCAGCACTGCCTCCTAGCACTGTACTGCTCTGAGGTAAGAGGCAGCTCTGCAACTCTCACTTTAGTGTCTGTGATGTTTGTGGAGTGTGAAAGAGTACTGCATCTCAGCTGCTGCTCCCAGGGAGTGGCAGGACCAAACCTCCTAGGGCTCTCGGTGTTTGCCTGTTGGCAGAAGCTCCTCCTGGGCTGCCTGACGATCCAAGCAGGCCATCAGGGAGCGCCCCCAGGTAGCAGCTGCTATTTCTCATTTCCAGCCCAGGGATCTGAGCAGGCCTCCCAAAGAAAGAGTTATTACAAATCTGGCCTTTACCGCTCCCTCTTCCAGTGATTGCAACTCCCGGCTCTAGCTGGAGGTCTAGATTGCAAGATAAGGAAGGAGCTGAGCCAATTTTCTGGTTACTTCTTGGCACTGAGCTCTTGTGTTTTTACAGCAGCCACAGGCCCTACATCCTTCCTGGAGACTCCAGGGTAGAACACAAGCAAATTTACCTCTTTCTACTTCCCCAGCCCCTGGCATGGCTACTGTCTTGATTTGCTATGCTCAGAGCCTCCCTTTGCTGGGCAGGGGTTTCCATATGGCCCCCATTAGAAGGGGATGGTTTTCCAGGGGCTCCTGGAAATGTGTTGCAGGTGGGCTCCTGGACACTTGGCTTGCTTACTGCCTCTTCAGCTCTGTTTGCTTTGCCTAATTGTGTTTTCTCTGCTGATTTGTCTGAGTAAAGTTTTTCTTCCCCACTTTGTCTGAGGTCTACACGGTGCATCTGGTACCCATTTGACTGGGGAGAGGGATGGAGAAGGATGGTTAATTGGATGCTTGGCACAGGCTGCAAGGAGTAAACTGAGGAGGAAGGCGAGGACTGGGAGAGCTAAAAGAATGCGGTTGGTTGGAAGCTTCACACAGTGGAACTCCACAACCTCTGTTCCTCCACTTGGTTTCTATGAAGGACTTTGATGTGATTCTGAAACTATATTGCAACTCCTGCTTTAGTACAAGCCCCACAGTGCCCCATCTTTCTCCCACAAACCCTGTGGCTTCTCAGCAGGTGGCCAGGGTGCCAGGAGGCCCTGATTGTGGGGAGGGGAAAAGGAAAGAGCTGGGAACAGCTACCTGTGTCTATTCTTGTATCCATCTAATTTGGAGTCAACCCTCTCGTTCTGCAGGAGGAATTTTGGCTCCAGACCCTGGTCTGGTTCCAAGGTACTGAGTAGAAGTAAAAGTGAAGCAGCACCACTTGGAATCCCTGCTTCTGGCAGGGGTCCAGGGCCAGCCTAGGCACGTCAGGGGCTCTCTCTGTCTGTCTACCAGTCTGTCTTTCTGTGTTTCTGACTTTGAGAAACCAAAAAGAGCATGGGCCTTATAGTCACAAAGTTAGGTTTTCAGATCTCAGCTCCTGCTAGATGTATGCCATCTAGCAAGTGCCTATTCACTTTGGAGCCTCAGTTTCCCCATCTATAAAATGTGACAATGCACACATTGTTCCAAGAAGTAAATAAAATAATTCAAAACACACATCAGCTGTGCACCTGCTTAAGGACTCTACACATCGTTAATCCACACCACCCTAGAACTGAAGTAGCATCATCATCACCATCGGCATCTGTTTTATGGAGGAGGAAACTGAGGCACAGAGAAGTTATGTGATTTGTCTGCGGTCTCACAGCCAGTAAGTGGCAGAAGTGGCAAGATTCCAGGCAGGGAGCTTGGCCCAGAGTCCATGCAGGGAGCCTGTGCTCTCCTGCCTTTTGTAAAGCCTGGGTGCTCCTGGTGCCAGGCCTGGCCAGAGGAGGCACACACTGAACAGTAGCCCTTGCTCTTACTACCTCAGGGATGCCAACCTGGTCAGCGTGTCATTCTGGCTGCCATCTGGAAGACAATGGCATTGGGGGCCATCAAGCAGAGTACAAGAAAGAGAGCAAGGAGAGAAGGCTGGGTCGGGGGTGGAGGCGCTCACGCCAGTAAGGTCAGGGGGATGGGAGGGGAGGGGACAGCCCGAGAGGGTGGGGAAGGGCCCGCGGGAAATGAGGTGGGGAAATGAGGTCAGCGCCCTGTGTCTACTCGTGTACCCATCTCCAGGCCGCCCTCCCTCCGCGGGCACCCGGGCCGCCCTCCCGGTGGCGCTCTTGAAACCCACAGCCTGTTTCCGGCGGGAGCGCAGGCTGCGGCCGCAATCAGCCCTGGCGGCGGCTCCTTGTCCCGACAGCCTGCCCCTGAGGCAGCCGCTGTCTTCGCTACACATCTCCAGATTTACGGCTCCTCCATCCGACTGCTCTTGCCCAGCCGCCTGGGGCTTTCGAGCGGAACTTAGCTGCGGCCCGCCTGTCCTGACGAGAGCCCGCGCCTCTCGCTTGGGTCCTCCGCGCACGCTCCCGGCCCTGCCCGCGGCGTCGCTGTCGCGGTGGGCTGTGGCGGCTCCACGCAGAGGACGCGGCCGCCGCCCCCCCGGGCCCCGGGCCAGCCCCGGCCCGAGCGGCGCCGCCGCCACCGCGCGACCTGCTCCAGGCCTGCCGAAAGGTGACCTGCTTGGGTGTCAGGTTCGCGACGTGGACAGGGAAGCGCCTGGGAGGGGAGGGCGACTCGAAGGAGAAAGGTGCGTTTACTGGACCTTATCGGCCCGCCAGACCCTCCGCGCTCCCGAAAGAATGGCGAGAAAGGAAGCGAAGAGGCGGAGCGGAGAAAGGACGGAGGGAGAGAGGCCGCTCCCGTGTGGCTGGCCGTGTCACCATCGGATTCCCTGCCAGTGCCTTGAGACATGATTCTTTATATCTTACACTCAAGTCTAGTCAGCTTGAGCTCTGTGGGCTTTCCAAGGAGCGTCCTCACATGTTACCTCTTAGCCCTGACGCTCCTGGGCAGAGGCAGCCCACGCGGGACTGAGAGGAAGGGCTTTGGGTCCCTCCTGGGTGTGAGCTCCGGCTCAGCAAGTTAGTTCTCTGTTCTGAACTTCACTTTCCCCTTATGAAAACGAGGATAGCAATGGCACTCTTGTGTGGCAACAAGTCACCCAAACTACCTGGCACACTGTAGGTCTTCAAGAAACAATAGGCCTTTCTTTGTGAAATTAACAAAAAAGGTCTTTGCCCCCCCCCCCCTATGTAAAACTTTTGGACCATCTGTCTCTCTTACCTTCTACCCAGGGCCAGGGCCCAAATACTCCTTACACTGCAGTGAGCCCCATTGCCCTGAGGGGCTGGGTTGCTGCTCGTTAGCCAGCCAGTGCCGGGAGCTCTGTGTCCGAACCCTGGGGATCAAGGAGTGACTTTCAGTACTTTCTTGCCCAATAACCATGGTAGACCCACAATTCAGCACCCACAACCTGGGAAGGACATGTAAAGGATCAGACCTCTTGAGGATGAGGGTCTTTGTCACTGCCCAAAACAAGCCACTTATACCAACTAAGTGCTGACTGAGGATGAGGGACATGGAGAATGAAACAGATGGTAGAATAGAAACAGACGATGAATATCAATTATGGCCTTGACATCAGCTGGGACAGGGGGCTCAGAGATTGTGTCTGTGCTCTTGCACTAAGTCCTAGCAGAGGCTGCAGCCCTGAAAAAGACTCAGATTGGGCTTAGAGGATCCATGACAGATATGAGAAGTGCAAGGGATATATTTTGTGCCCCATTTCAAATCATCTGTCATTTCCTACTCTACTGACTGTTGTAGTGACCAGTTCTTTACATTCTTCAAAACAGCTTTGCCCTGCAGCAATGTGGTAGTATCTGCCCCAGGACTTCTCCAAAGCGACTGTGCCCACGGAATCCACTGGGCACTCACCAATGGACAGCCTGGAGATGTAGGGGATTTAGTGTCAAGGGGCCACCTTTGACCAATGGAAGACAGGAGCCTGTGGATAAATGCTCAACCATTTCATTCCCTGGGCAGAGAAGTCTGAGCTGCATCCCATTAGCGTCTTCAGAAAGTCCCGTGGGATTGATTTTTAGTTGTCCATAGGAGCAGCCAACTCAGTCATGCATCTTTGCCTTTCCCACTTTTCCTGTTTTACTTTTTGGGTCTTCTCTCTGGATCCCTGGTATCACTTCCCATAAAAACTACCTTCAGATAGGCCTATGTCTCAGGCATGGCTTTTAAGAGAATCCAGACTAAGATAGCCATGAATAAAGTTTAATAAGGAAGGAGGGGAAGATGTAAAAAAATATTGTCACAGAGTGGAAAAGTGGGCACATTAAAAGAAGTATCATAAAACTGCCAGGTGTGCTGGGTGTCTATTTGGGGTGTGCAGTAATGTGTCTAAGGTAAACCCATTAGCACCTTTGTATTTTCTGCCACAACTTTGAGCACCTCAGGTATAGTCACGAGATATGTGAATATAGATTTAATCTTGAATGAACTTTTGCCAGACGAGTTTGACAGAAAGAGAAAGGCAAGAAAAATAAGAGAATTTACAAAGTAGTAGTTATAATGCTGAGCCACAGAATTAAGCAGAACAAGAAGGCAAGTGAGGATATAAGGACTATATATACACTATATGTACACTATATATATATATAACATATATATATGTAGTGTTATATATATATACACACACAAAAATATACACTATATATACAAAACATAACTCTTGTTAACATATACATTAACATAACATATATATATATATAACATATATATGTAGTGTTATATATATAACACTATATATACAAAATATATATATATAGTATATATATACAAAATATATATATGTATACATATATATAACATATATATATGTAGTGTTATATATATATAACACTATATATACAAAAAATATATATATGTTATGTTAATGTATATGTTAACAAGAGTTATGTTTTGTATATATAGTGTATATTTTTGTATCTTTATAAAGAGATAAAGATGTAGGATCAATGGGTTGATTTCCTAGGCTGGGGTGTATTGAAATACAGATTTTGGAGTTGGTACATTAATTGGCGATCACAGGGTTAGGAACACAGACATGAGAATGTGACTGAGGTTCAGTAGAGATCAATGATTGTTGGAAGTGAGGAGATCAGGGAACTCAGAGGGCAAGGTATTGAATGAGTCACTATTCTACAAGGTTGTTGAAGTTAACAAGTCAACAGAGTGGTGATAGGAAGAGGGGTGGAGCACCAGTTATTAATAAATGAAAGGGAGCAGGTTGGTAGATGACAGTAGCAAGTATGGATGGCAGATGGTAAAGTTGGTGACATGAAATTCAGAGAATCTGGGGTTTGAAGGAGGGGTGAAGAGAATTGAATTGAAAGTACAGTGAGACATCTACCCCACTTTCAGGCCCTTTGACATACGGAGAATCGGGATGGGGCATGAGTGCGTCCACTTGAGAGGCTACAGATGAAGTGATATTTGCAGAGGACTGCCAAATTTCCATTAAGGCAAGCTATGAAGAGACCGTATGAAAAAGAACAAAACGTGTAGGGGAACTTGCTGATGACAGATCCTGAGTCTCCAGATACATAATATGTAAAGATTGGGAACATGGACTGGGAATGAGAAGTGGAGATAATATGTGCCCTTAGGATTATTACAAATTGAGAGATAATTCTGTGTAATGTGGCCAGTAGAGTGTCTGGTGAGGATGATGTCAATGACAATGATGATGACGATGGTGGTGGTCATTGCCAGAAAAACAAGAGTTAAAGGGGAAGTATAGGTGATGTCAGAAGCAGCACTGGTCTAAGAGTAAAAATGTCTTTGAGTCTCATCCTGGCTCTGCTATTAACCAGCTCTGTAGCCTTAGACAAATCAGTCACCTTTCTTCTGTGGGCCATGGTTTCTCCTCTATAAAATGAAAGGGTTAGATAACATTAGTGGTTGTCCATTTGGAGGTGGCAGGTTGGTCATGCATAAAATATATATGATAATTTCTCAAAGCACTTTTTAAAAACATATGTATTTAGGGCCCCGCAAGAGGTCAAATCTCATTTTCTGGGGATAAGGATCCGGAATGTGCATTTGAAAAAGTTCCCCAGGTAATTTCATAAATGCTGCCTCCATTCTCAGCCCTATTTTCTTTCTTCAGGGAGTTACTTTGCCAAGAAGCTAGTCTTCCCTCCCTCAAATGTCATTGCTCAGAAAGTGATAGTGAGAAAGATATGGTTTGTCAGTCAGAGCATTTATCAAAAAGAGACCAGATACCCTGAGCTCTGCCCTCAGTGGGCAGATAGCCAAAGAGCAGGCAGCATTATTTTTTACAGCTTCATTCTTTGGGCATTTCCCCCTTCAAATGCATAAGAATGAGAACTGAGATGGCACAGCTTAGTTGTTTTGTATGTTTAATGTCAGACCACACCATTTGTTGCTGTCCAGCCTCACCATTGGCTTCTGTAAGGAAGGTGGCCCTTGGAGAGAAGGTGGCCACTGGGAGAAACACAGGAAGAACAGGGGCAGTAGTGGGGAGTGAACCAAACACACTGAACACAGGCCTGTGTCCCAGTCACCCCTGTATCCCCAGTGCCTAGAAATGTGCCCAGCACATAGTAGGGACTCAACAAATAGTTGTTAAACTGAAATCTAAGGAAAAGCAGCAGTAGAACAAAAATGACAACAATTTAGGGGAATTCATTGGTTTCAACTGCAAAAAATAGAACAGGTACAAGAGAACTCCTATTTTGTGCTGAGCCAATCTAGCATTAAAGTTGAAGGGCAAAATAAAATCACTGACATTCGAGGACTGGAAAGCTATCCAAATGCAGACCCTCTCTGAGCAGATATACTCAAGCATCTCTAGCAAGAAGAAAAATGAAACTAAGGGAGTGGTCAATAAGTAACAAGAAAGTGATAAATAAACCTATAAAATTATAAGTTAAATCTAAAAAGTTGTTGATGGCACAATGTGAAAGATAATTAAAGATCAGATGACTGTAAGTGGATGGTTTTATATCTGGGTTTTCTGTTCTGTTCCACTGGTCTATGTCTCTATTCTTGTGCCAATGCCATGCTGTTTTGGTTACTATAGCCTTGTAGTATAATTTGAAGTCTGGTAATGATACGCCTCCCGATTTATTCCTTTTGTTTAATATTGCTTTGGCTATTCAGGCTCTTTTCTGGTTCCACACAAAACATAGATTTATTCTTTCTAGATCTGTGAAATATGACGTTGGTATTTTGATGGGGATTTTATTGAATCTGTAAATCACTTTGGGTAGTATGGACATTTTAATAATGTTGATTTTACCAATCCATGAGCATGATATGTATTTCCATTTGTATCGTCTGCGATTTCTTTCCTCAGTGTTACGTAGTTCTCTTTGTAGAGATCTTTCACCTCCTTGATTAAGCATATTCGTAGGTATTTTATTTTCTTTGTAGCTGTTGTGAATGGTATTGAGTCTATGATTTGATTCGCACTTCACTGTTATTGGTGTATAGGACTGCTACTGATTTGTGTACATTGTTTTGTAATCTGAGATTTTGCTGACTTTGTTTATCAATTCCAGGAGTCTTTTGGTGGAATCTTTGGGGTTTTCTAGGTATAAGATCATGTCGTCTGCAAAAAGCGATAGTTTGACCTCCTCTTTCCGCATTTGGATACCCTTAATTTCTTTATCTTGTCTGCACTCAAATGTTTATCACAGCACAATTCACAAATGCCAAGATGTGTAATCAAGCCAAATGCCCATCAATTCATGAGTGGATTAACAAAATGTGGTATACATATACCATGGAATACTACTCAGCCATGAAGAAGGATGGCTTAATGCCTTTTGCCACAATTTGGATGGAACTGGAGAACATTATCCTAAATGAAGTAACTAAAGAATGGAAAAACAAACACCATATGTACTCACTATTAAATTGGAACTAACTGATGAGCACACATGTGCTTAGAGGGCAGTAAAACTAAATGGAAATCAATCACGGGGAGGAAGGGACAGGCAAAAACCTGCCTAATGGGTAAAATGAGGACTATCTGAAAAAAAAAAAAAATGAGGACTATCTGGGTGATGGGCACATTTATAACCCTGACTCAAGCATTATAAACACAACCGATATAACCAAAAACATTTGTACCCCGTAATATTTTGAAATAAAGAAAAGGAAAGAAAAGAAAAAAAAGATAATTAATAGCACTAAACTGGAACTTAAAGTCCCAAATGATTTCAACATTGTGGCTTTGGGATGGAGTGGATATGGGGAAAGTGAAAGAAGGCTAATTTGGAATTGTGTCAAATGAATAGATAACTTTTCAGGCAGAGTATAGAGATATTGACTAATACTAGATATTCATAGAAGAATATATGCTTAAGTGTGTGTTAAAATTTAAGGATGATCACCAGAAAAAAATAAAAATAGGATGTATAATGTCCAACCTACTAGACAAAAAACATTCAAAGCATTTAAAATCAAACAAATGGCAAAACAGGGAAAACTAACAAGATTTTTTTTTAAAAATTAGGGTAGATAAAAAACAGAAAATAAGATTGTAGAAATATATACAATCATTAGTAATTACAATATATGTAAATGAGTTTAATTTGTGTGATTATTTGATAAAAAGTTAGGCTTTTCCACTACCAGGTAAGCTCCATGAGGTCTTAGATCATGTCTTATATTCTCTCTTTCTCTCGTCATCGTATCATTACATCATATATTGTAATGATGAGAGAGAGAATGTAAGACATATCTCATTGTGGTTTTAATTTGCATTTCCCTAATGACCAGTAATGTTCAATGTCTTTTCACAAGTTTATTGGCCATTTAAATAACTTCTTTTGTGAAGTGCTAGTTCAAATTTAGGTTCATTTTTATAATGGGTTATTTGTCTTTTCAGTATTAATTTGTAGGAGTTTTTACTATATTCTAGATACATCTACCAGGAAATTTTAACCACAGATTTCTAAATAACTTCTGGGTTAAAGAAGAAAACAGTGAAATTACAAACAACTTGGGAATAAATGAAAATGTGAACATGACACTAAAAAAACTCAGAAAATGTGTTCAAAATTATACTCAGATGACATTTTATAGCTTTAAATGTTCAAATTGACAGTGAAAAAAGTTTTTAAAAATAAACTAAACTTGTGGATCAGAAGCTAGATGACAAATAATAAGACAAAACACCCCAAAAACAGAAGGAAAGAATAGATAATCGTGAAAATGCAGGGGTTAATGGAGTAAAAGCAAAAAAGATACATTGACCAAGGCTACAGTTATAATAAAGAAGGAAATTCACGAAACAATATTAGAAATAATAAAGGAGATTAATATCCTGTTAGGAGATTTAAAATATAAAAACATACAATGTTCAACTTCATTACAATAAATTTGAAAACCTAGACTAAAAAATGGATGATTTTCTAGGTAAATATAAATTCTAACATTGACTAAAAAGAGAAATCACAGCATCATTTAAAATTTGGTCAAAGTTAGTCATAAAGCTCCAAAGACAGATAATTTGGGGGCTATTTCACTTCTTTCAGAACATAGAATAAAATTGGAAGCTTCTCAACTCATCTATGAGGATTGCATAACCATATACCAAGACTAAACAAAAGATAACATGGGAAAAGAAAACTACAGATCAGTTACATTTATGAATAAAGGTACACAAATCCCAAATAAAACATTAGCAAATTAAATCTATTAAAAGAATAATAATAGCTTAATCTTAATTAAATAGGGCTTATCCTTGGAATGGCAGCATATTTCAACATTAGAAAATCTATCAATGTAATCATTTGATCAAGAATTAAGAGGGAAAAATCATAATGTCTTCCTAGATTTAGAAGAAAATTTTAATGAATTCAACAAGGACTCATTTATGATTAAAAAAACACTTAAAATAGAAATCAAAATGAAAACAAATTTATTTTAATATAGGAAAGAAACCCTACACAAACTTCATACTCAATGGTGAATCAGTAGTTTTGGATCAGAAACAAAGAAAATAAGACACTGACACTATTATTATTTGACATCGTAGCTAATGGGATAAAACAATAAAAAGAAATAAAACACATAAATATTGAGAAGGAAGAGACAAAACTGTCTACTTAGAAAATCCATGCAAATCAACTGAAAAATGATTTGAACTAATAAGAGAATTCAGGAAGTTGGCCGGACACTATACCTCATTAATAAGCAATTGTGAAAATGTCAGGAGGAAAAAAAAGATGCAATTTATAAAACTCTAAGCTACCCAAGAATAAACGTAATAAATAATGTGTAAGACCTACATGGGAAAAAAATCAAAAACAATTTTCTAAAGAGTTAAGGAAACCTAATGAAGAATTACTTAGGTATCAATGTCCCTAGGAGTTCTGGTGGGATCTGTCTGGGTGAGATCAGTCCATCTTGTAATATTTGACCCATGACTTTCTATCAAGGCCATGAGTTTACTTTTTCTCAGATAGGTTTGCCAAAATTTTAAAAAACAATTTCATTGACCTGTTAGAATTAGGTATTTATTATTTTAGTCCCTTACTCTGATGACGCCAAGCTGTTGTATTTTTTGTTTGTTTTTATTTGATTTGATTGGTTTTGCAAAACTGAAAGGTATACTTCAAAATGATCTCTTGCCAAGTAGGCACTGGTCAGTTCAAGCATGTTATACAATTGGTCCAGTTTCTAGAAAGAAAGAAGGTGGGTTGGAGGGATGAAGAAAACTCTCAGCTGGTCTTCAGGCAGCAGGGAAAGACTGAGATTGGCTGCAATATGATTTGGTAGCAGCTGTGATCACGGGAGCCATGGAGTTAATGTTATCAAAAACTACAGGGGGTTTAAAGGAACCCTCATTTTCTGGTTATGCGGAGATACTGTCCAGCATCTCTTATGGACTGAGTGCTTGTGCATTTCCCTCATTGCAAAGGCAAGCTGGCACTGAAGATGCAGCCGTCAAGCTCTTGTGGGTGTACGTGTGCGCGCCACACCTTGGAAACTGGCCTTGCAGACTAATCAGGGCCTAATCATCACGTCTGGGCTGGGAGTTCCAAGACATCAGGACAGGAGACCTCGGGAGTCAGTTTTCATGAGGGCTTTGAGATTTTGGGGGAGAAACAGTCAAAGAGACTTTGGTGTTTAGGGTGCTTGGAACACTGAGAATCCAGCAGCCTGAACAAAGAGGAGATGAATGCCAACCCCAAACTTTGAAGTATAGGTGTTAGGATAGAAAAATTTCCCAAGAAGGTGGTAGCTTGTCTTGAGATGGGAGGAAGTCACAAAGACATGTGCCTTTCCAGGGCTGGGATGACCTGAAAAAAAGTCAGGGTAAAATAAAGCACGCTAACAATTTAACTCCTGATTCCAGGAGGAAACTACCAACATGTGGCTGCAAAATTGCTTCTTTATGCTTGTTTCTTCATTTGCCGGTTTGTCCAATGACTGGTGTGCCTGCTGGGTTCCAGTCTCTAAAGCACAGCCCAGGCTGATGAGTCTAGAAATAAGGTCATATCGGGAATAGCTACAATCACTTTGGTGATTTGTCCATTTCTGCCAACCACCTTTCTCTATGTGGATAATGGAGACCGTGTGGCTAAGGTAATTTTTAGCTGGGGACAGGAGTCCAGGACAGCATTCCTGTTCTTTGCCCTTCTCCCAACTCCTCTCCTACCTTGAGAACAAAGCAGGAAATCACCTGCCTACTTCAGGCTCATTTTGACATGTGGCAGATGCCACAGGCAGCAGCAGTAACAGTAGTAGGTAGTTTTCTGTTTTTAGAGCAGAGAACAAAATATCCTGTTTGACTAAGCTTGAGGGAAGCTGGCAAGCTCTGGAACAGGTGGGCTGTTAATTTTCCTTCTTACACTCAATGAACTGAATTTTTGTGCTCTGTTCTGCAAATCCCATATCTTCTGCTTGGTCAGGTGTAGTCAACAGCCTTGTCTGACACCCAGACAAGATTCTTTTGGAACACCAGCAAGCCAGTCTCTGTTCCACTTCAGGTTTTGCATCTGATCTCAAGTTCATTGCTTAGCTTTTCCTTCAGTCAAGTTAGGATAATGACATGCATTGTCTTTGCTTGAAGGTACTTTGCATCCTGTGGGAAAGGAGGCTGAATAAGTTAGTTTCAAAATATGATGAACAGGTCCATGCAACAAAAGGATGAGCCCATTATTCAGCTGTCCGGATTACTTTTAGGTAAAAGGGAAACCACAGCCACAACCTCTCAAGTGGAGACTCTAAAGCAATAACATCCAAACACTCAGACAGTGTTTAAAGCCACAATTTAAAATTATAATCATATTAAAAAACCAACAGGTTTGACAGTAATGAGATTTTTTTTCAGAATTCTTATTTTGCATACGACCCTTAATGTGCCTGTCTCACCTTCTCTTTGGAATATAAATTGCCAGACTGACTGTTCATGGGTTTTGACATAAAGCTCATTTGGTTCCAGCCACCCTGGAAAAGGGAGATTTGTTTTGTTGTTTTTTTGTTTGTTTTTTTGTTTTCTTTTAAGTTCTAAATGGTTTCGGGGGCATTTGGAGAGGGTATTTGAGTAGAATTCAGTATATTTATAAGACTTTTTAAAATCAAATATCTTAGGATAAAAAGGAAGGCCACAAAAAGGAAATACTGTTTGCATAAAACTGACATTCCCTGACTTTGCCAAATTTTGTTCCAGAGGTTAATAACCTTCTGTTTCAAAACAGGAAAGAACTGAATCACAGGGAGTCACCTCCACACGGGCTTTGCTAGATAATTATTCAGCTGACAGTTCAGAGAGCTTAACAAACCCTGCTTCATGGTCTCTAAAGACTGAATTCATTACGTCTTAAACATAAAAATAATTCCCTTTGGGATTTTCAGATCTTCGTGCTTTCTTTAAATATGTGGTTTACCTGTTTAAGGGCTTGGCAAAGAGGATAAAAAATGCCTTTCTTAACAGTTACATCTCAGGCTTTAATTATTCCTATTTTTGATCTTCTAGCTGTAGATCTAGAATTAAACAGTCTTCCTTTAATGTGGGTAGCTGCTTTTAAAGAAAAAAGGTTTTTCAACTTGTAGACTTAAAATATTTTTTTCCCTGCGTGAACAGCTTGGGTGGAGAGAGAGAGGAAAGTGCCAATTTATGGCCTTTTGTTTTACTGAGTATCTTGTGCCGCACAGGCTGGGAGAAGCGTGAGGAGTGTTCATAGTCACGGGGGGGACAGACACATGGTCATAGCCAGGCACCTCTCTCCACCCGTGTCTTTAGTGGTGTTTTATGTGAAGATGGGCTTTGCTCCCAAGGGGCTGTGTGCACCCTGAGCATTAGGGATCTGGGTAGGGAGACGGTGTTGTGTGGTGCTTTGGAATATTATTTCCATAAGTTTTACTCAAGTGGCAAAAAAGACAAATTTACCTTAGAGAACTCTTAATTCAACTCCTCTGTTGTTGTGGCTTTAAAAAAGATAGTTATTAAGGGGAAATATTTAAAAAACCCAACGTGGGCTCCGATGTGCCTCCCATATTTGTGGAGAGTTAGGGACATAACAGAGCTGTCCTTTTTCTTGGGTCATGGTGTAGGGTGGAGCATGGTGGTAGTGGGGTTGATGTTTCAGTCTTTGGATTTTTTAAAATGAAGTTCATATCTGTTTGTAAAATACAGATATGTATTTCTCTCTGTTTAAGTGGGGAAGGGTGAATATACAGAAATGTGAGTAAACAGATAGTTCCGGAAAAAGAGGAACTGTCCCAAGAACAGGAAGGACAGAGTCACTCTGGGATCACAATAAACAGGCAGAAAGAGAGTTCAACTGTGTGTTGCAAGATGATGAATTAACTCAATGTCCTGAGTGCAGAGCTGACTGGGCAGTCTCTATCCTCTCTCTCCTGAGAGATGAAACCCTGGAATAACTCTGCTAATTATGAGATGTCACTGAGGCATAAGAAAGCAATAATAAAATAGTGAACACATATGTTGTTTACTATGTTCCAGACACTGTGCTGAGTGCTTTACCTGCACAAGCCAATTTAACCCTCACAGCAACCCTATCAAAGAGAAGCAATTATTACCCCCATTTTACAGATGTGGAAACTAAGACACAGAGGGGCCAGGTAACTTGGCAAAAGTCTCATGGGTAGTAAGTGGAAGAGCAGCATTTAAACTCAAGTAATCTAAGACTAGAATCCATGCTATTTATGGCTAAAAGTTTAATAGTAAGAAAAAATTAAGTAAACAGTAAGTCAAGGTAGGAAGGACTGTGACCAAGACTTGAAGGACATCAGAGGAAGTCCCATGGAAGGACCTGTAGGTAATCAAGGGAAGGAAGGAAGGAGGCTTTTTCTGGATGCTGTCGGAGCCAGAATCGCCACTGAGCCATCCCCACCAGATTCCAGCTGGGTATGGACTCTCTCTAGGGGCAAGAGAGGACCAGTGGGAACCAAGTGAAATTGGCTCCTGCTCTGTTGGCTCCAATTCATTCCCAGACTGATGACATGTGGGTGACTGGGAAATACACCTTCTGCTGGTGGTGGATTTGGAGTCCCTCAGGTACTGCCCACGGTGCAAGTTGGAGATGGGCCCAAGGGGAGGATGAGCTGCCTGTTTGTGGTTGCTATTGGTGGGGAGATACCAAACAGCTGACACACATGCCTACCGGCCATCAGGAGTCTGCGAGAGAAGCCCAGTGGATTTGGTACAGGTTGAGCATCCCTAATCTAAAAATCTGAAATTTGAAATGCTCCAAAATCTGGAACTTTTTGACAGCTGATATGACACTCAAAGGAAACGCTCATTGAAGCATTTCAGATTTCTGAATTTTGGATTAGGGATGCTCAACCAGTATAACACAAATAATCCAAGATCTGGAAAAATCTGAAATCTGAAAGCCTTCTAGTCCAAAGCATTTCAAATAAGGAATACTCAACCTTTAGCAACAAATACTTAAGTACAGAATACCATCTCTATCATGACCCTAGGAAGGCTTTCACCTTAGGCTTTTCTCTTCCCCCCTTCATAAAGGAGGAAATGTGGGGTTGGAGAGGTTCAACAACTTGCCCACAGCTCTGCAGCTGGCAAGAGCCAGGATGAGTGAATCATGGCTGCATCCTCCATCCCACTGGTTCGTCCACTGGCTGTTCTTTGTGTGGAATTATACCACCTCCTCTTTTCTATTTAAGCGTGGGTACATTTGAATGTCCAAACCTCAATTAAAACTTATTTTATGTTTCACATGGAACACTAATGAACATAGGTGTGATTGAAATGATCAGGGCTTTAAGGAGGGTGGCAAAAATGATTCATTTCTCACCTCTATCTACAAATGGCAGAGGTGGCACTTTGGGGCTTTTGAGTGAAGTGAAGTCACAGGTAAAAAAATCAGAGCTGTGGCTCACAACCAGTGAACTGGTTCATGCCCACCCCAAACCAGAAGGTTTTGCAGCCCCCCCCCCTTTTCACAGATGAGACATGTAGGTCATATCAAATTTAGCTCCGGTGATACCTTGTCCTCAGGGGAGACTTTGAGGAGACAGAGAAAGAATGGGTTTTAGAATCCTTGGGACACATCATAAGCAAGAACTATACTTTCTACATCCCAGTACTTTGCATGAATGACCTCATTAAATTTGTACACCAACCTTAGGACGTGAAGACTTTTACTAGACCCATTTTACAGATGAGGAGACTAAAACTTAAGTAGATGAAGTCACTTATTTAAATTATGTGAGCCCAGAGCCTAAGAGAGTAATCATTAGAAATACTACACTCTCCTGCTTTGATTATAGTACGTGCATCTGTCGCAATGGATTGAGTTTGGAATCAGACCTGCTGTTTGTGGTCTAAAGGGAAACCTGATTCTGCTCTATTTCTCAGGGCCCTGAACCTTGGCCTCTGAGGCCGTGGGAGTCCTGAAGAGGGAGCTCACTCAGCCCCAAGAGGAAGGAAGCACTTCGTCATTTCCCCAAATGGAGCCTTCCACTTCCTCACCTCCAGGTGGATTTGGAAGAACTCCTGGGTTTGGGCTGAGATTAAGGGCCTGGGGGAGAGAAAGGAGTCTTCTGGCTATATAATTTCAGGTCTGGTCAGGAGGTCCCCACTGTGGGTGGAATATTTTTAAAATGCCAAATCTAGGCATTTAATCTTGTAGAACCTCCAAGATCTTTCTGCAGCCAGAAAAGAACTGTGTAGCCATGCAGGAATAGTATGCCAGGTGAAGTTTCCCTCAAAGGGCGAAATTATAATGAAAAGCATGGGATTCAGTCAAAGATATCCACTTCTACAACTCGCCTGGACATCGAGGCTAAACATGAAGACAAGCAGCCTCTAAGTTATCTCTTCAAATAGTGGCACAGAATTTTGGAAATGAGCTAATCTTTGGAGACAGATCATTTAATACAATGCAATCTCTTCATTTTATTCATTTTACAGCTGAGGAAACTGAGACATGGGGGCTTTCCCAAGGTCGTTCCTTGAGTGACAGGGTTGGGACTTGAACCCATGTCTCTTGACTCACTTGTCCAAATCCCAGGAGTTGCTTGTGTCCAATGACTCATTCATGCCTTTGAGTGCTTGAGGACTTTATCTGGCTCAAGGGCATTTGGGCAAATCCCTCCTCATAATCTCTCTTCTCAGAAAAAAATGTGATGTTCAGGCTGTTGTATAGTGTTAAAGAGTGGTGATTAATAGCTCATGGGTGGGCATTTAAACATCCAATTCTCTGCTGCCATGAAAACAAAACAGAAACCTGTCTTGTTGCACATCTTTCCAAAATTTTTGTGGCCACATCCATACCTTAGTAAGTGGAGTTTAATGAACATAACAGACTTTTTCACATTATTCAAGATGCTGCAATACCTCAAGGTCATCATTCTAGAAATCTCTGTGCACATCTTATAAGACATAATCTAGTTTGACATTTTTAATTGATTTTTCTGGGTCATTTGATTTTTTTATGTTTATAAAAGTAGAAAGTAAAATATCTGGTTAATTGAGAAGTTTGAGTGTTGAATTTGGGTTAGTTGAGGTCTTTTCACATGATATGAACTGCTCTATCTTTGTTCTACTAGTCTCCTCAAATAAGTTGTGAAGAATATTTAATGTCATTGAAACTTCTTGATATTTATAATACCGTGCATTCTCCCTATCCTAGGGCATGTCCATTGTAAATCAAATAGGAAAAAAGATAATACATCTAAGTGACTGACACCCAGCCTAGAATATGACTCTACCTAACTCTCCTGCACCCTCTTATTTTCTGTCAGGTTCTGCGAGGCTGAGGGAATGAGGCAGAGCAGGGTTTTGACCTCTTCCCAGGCCATGTCTGCTGTGGTGCCTGGTGTTGCTAGCCCTGCCCAGAGAGAGACCCGAGAGCTGCCAGGCATTACTTCAGTTTCTTGAGTTTCCAAATGGACAGCTGTTCTAGCTGTTCTGGTGGGAGAGATCAGACACCTGTCTTTCTCCCTTGGAGACAATCAGGTTACTCGATCTTCAGAAATGGCACTGCCGCTGGCTGCCTGGATTCTCCTGTCTGGCTCTGGTGATTGCCTCATAAGTCAAGGCTTTTGTCTTCCTTCCTTTAATCCAATAGAACAGCAGCAATTAAATGCATTCTTAATGTGATCACTCTTTTCTTGTTGGGCCCTGGGAAACAAGTCTCCCCCAGATGTTTGTTATTGTTTTTCCAGGCTTGTTTTCAGGGAAGGAACACAGACCTCTTCAAGGTAGGTTAAGTAAAGAGGAATTGATGTTAAGGTGTATGTGGAGCAATGAGGAAGGCCAGAGGCTCCTGGGAACCCTAGGGCAGAAACCTGGAACTAGAACACAGGATTCAAGGGGACTAGGGGTAGGGGGCAGGGGGCTCTACAGCCATTGCCAGAGATGCTAGGGGGTCCTCACTCATGTGCTCCGCCATCGTGATGAAACAGCTGCATTCTGCGCCATGGCCTCTCTCTTACTCCCACATCAACCACTTCTTGTGCTTGCCCATTGCCCCAGCTCACCCTTGATTTTGGCCTCTGGAGTCCTAAATTTACTGCTGTCAATAGAAATTCTTCTCTGATTCATGGTTTACATGAGAGAGAATTTAATTGGTTCCATTCTTCATCCTCCTCTTCTTTCTTTCAATTCTTTTTAAACATGTGGGTTGTGGGTCATTGGAAAAGTTTTTGGTTCTTTGTGGGTTAGGTCTCCAATCCCTGGTTCAATCATCTGTGTGGGTGGGGTGTGGATGGAAAGGAATGGGTCAAAACTAGACCACCTCAGCAGTAAGGGCTTTATGTGGGCCAGCTTTCCTTTGAATAAAGTGTGGTCCAAGCAGGCACCAAGCACCACCCACCAAAATAGCCAGCACATACAGGCATGTGGGAGTCGTTTTAGAGGAGCCGTAAGCTATCCATAAGCTATCATTTCCACAGAAGACCTGGTTCCACAGGAGACTGGAAAACCAGAGAGAAGGTGAGAAAGAACAGTCCAACATACATTTTCAATTCAAGGACAAAGCCATGGACGATCCGGCTATTTCCGAGTGGAGTGAAAGAGACACACGCACAGCCTCTAGGCCTGCCCTGTGCTCCAACTTCAAGTCCTGCTCTGGAATCAAAACAGTATGTCTTCGTCACCTACGTGCACGCACACACACACTGGGAGACAGGGGCTGCTGGGGACGATGGGAAACTGGCCTGCAGCCTTGATGGGAAGTCTCCAGATGCTCCTTCTCATTGGCCTGAACCTGAGAAGCAGGTGCGCAGATCCTGCCCTTTCAGACAGAAATGCCTACAGAGCTGCTATTGTTTCCCCCAGGTAACAAATGCCACAGGCCTGGGCCGGCCAAGCTGTCCTGAAACCCAGCTGCTTCCGTGCCATCAAATGAGAAGGGAGCTTTGTTTTAATTGTCACATTTGTTGTTTGGAAGGATGCTCTTCGACCAGAGTTTTCTGGGTGACCTTTCCATAAGAATGGCATGCAAATGTCTCAGACAAAGGTTGTGTGCCGGATTGGTCTGGAAAGGTTATCTCCACCGTCTAGACTGCTGTCTTCACAAAAGGAGAAAGTGCAGGCAAGGAGCCCAGGGCTGGAGAGGGGCAGAGGAGCAAGGTTGTGGGTCTGCCACCCTCCATCCTCTGAGCTCCACTGGCTGGTGCCCCTTCCATCTGCTTCTGGCCCCCACGTTTCACCTCGGCCTAGGATAACCCTGCTAGCTGAGGCGCCATCTCAGAGCTTCCCCTGAAGTGTCTGCTTCCTCAGAACAGGCTCTCTTTCAGCAGACGTTATGCATCCTCCAATTGCCCTGAGATAAGCCATGCAGAGGAATGGCCCCTCTGAACAACTGAGGCTCTGTTAATAGGTTCTTAAAGGGTTTGTTGAGGGGACAACGTATTAATGGTTCACCCTCCACACAACCCTTTTTAAATAACTGCCCTTTCTGAACCAAAAGAAAAAAAAATCTCTCTGGAAACTAGGTTGAGATTAATGTGTTCCTTATTACCACAGAACAGTCTGATAACCCCTTATCCCCAACCTCGGGCTGGCAATGGGAGAGAGATGGATTTCAAATGAGACACACTCAGATTTAGGCTGCTAAGAAAAAGTCCTGTGCTATGATTTATGCGTGTGGGAGGTGGACTTCTTCCCCTTTTCCCCTCCATCTAGTCACTCCCAGCGAAGTCAGACTGTTTATTTTCCTTCTGGGTGGAGGCCTCAAGGAGGCGTAATTAACCTCAGAGGTCATGTGAGGCGAGGGAGGGAGGGGGGAGGCAGGGACATGAAGCTGGGGCCTGGGCTGTGTGTGAGGTGTGGGGACCGCAGTGGAGGGCTGTGAAGTTCTAATGAATCATGTCAGCTGTTGACTTGGGATTCACAGCAAACAGCTGCGTGTGTAAGCCACGGCCTCGTCTTTGGGGAAGCAGGTGGTGGTGACTTGGGGCTGGCCTGCCCCAACCTGCCCCTATTAGCTGTAATTATGCTTATGACTTCTGCTCGGGGCAGCGAGGGGGAGTGGTCAAGGCCTGCCGTGACTACCAGGGACCCTTTTTAGATGGTGGTCAGTCAGCTGTAAAAATGGGCCACAGTTGGCAACAACAGAAGGAGTCTGAAGCCTGAAGCAATTTTTCTTTGAAATCAGCTTCTAAATTGCAGGCAGTCCAAATAAATTGACACATTTACTAGCTTGAGCTCCTTTCCCATTCCGGCTTCATTGCCTCAGCTAGGCCTGTCCTCACTGGAGCAGTGCTGAGCGGGTGGGGTGGGCTCCCCTGCACGGGGACAGGGACAGCACAGGGCAAGGCTCTGGTCTGTCTGGAGGGTGGTCGCAGGCTGGAAATTTAGGTGACAAATTCTGTGTGCATGCACATTTTCATTACCAGTATTAATGAGTGTGTTTCAACCTTATAAACTGAAAACATTTTTCATGATAGAAACCTATAATCTATAAGGGAAAACCCTGAAAAATAAAAAGCAAAAAGTTACCAAGTTCTCATTTCAAGATAAATACTACAGGCTCTCTCCCCAGTCCACTCCCTTGGGTAGAGAAAGCCACTGTCTTAGGCAGCAGAATTCTCTTATAATTTAGCTGGTTTAAATTCTAGGGTGTTTCCTTCCTAATCAAAACTGAAATTAAATGATGAGTTTAACATTTGACTGGTTGCTTAGCATTTGCAGCAACATCTCCCTCACTAGAATTTTGTGCTGCAGCCCTGACTGGGCAGTCCTCAAGCAATTAGGGAGGGAAGGTTGTGGACAGTAGACTCATCTCTGCAATGGAGAGTTAAGGAATGGAGCTGCAGGCGCAGGCATGGATTTGGCTGGCACAAATTCAGATCTCAGTTTGGCCATTTAGGAGCTGGGTCACCTTGGGTAAGGAACTTCATCTTTCTAAGCCTCAGATTCCTCATCCATCAATGGGGATAACTATCTGATGGTTAGTTTGGGATTAAAGGATAGATGTAATAGCACTGGCGTATTGTAAATGCTTAGTGATAACAGCTATTATTAATCATCATTGAAGATCCACATGAGCTCATTTTCCATTCATAATGCTGGGAGAGCTCAGGCAGTCCTGGTGTCATCCTTGATTATGAACCCCGACTTTGTCCTCTCAACCTCTGTGCAAAGTCACAAAGCTAGCCGGGTTAAGGCCTTCCTGTGGGCCTTTTGAACTCTGAGTTCTGCTCCTTTGCTATTGCCTTCATCTTTCTTCCTCTGCTCTCTCTCTATCTTCACGTGCTGTCTGAAGTCTCACCTCCTCTAGGAGGCCTTCCCTGAAGCCACCCGTAAGGATCACTCCTGCCTTGGAATTCCTATAGTATTTATTAGCACTCCCTGCCACTTACCAAATGTAACACTGTGATATTATTTAGCTTTAGATTAATTACCTCTTAAGCAAGATGGATACACTTTTAGGCATGAGTGTTTTTTTCTACTTCTTTGCTTTCTTCTCAGAATCTAGCCCAGTGTTTGGGTCAAAATAAGTGCTCAGTAAATGCTTGTTAATCCATAGACTGATGTAAAAACACAGGCAGAGCGGGCTGAAGACTCGAGCAAAGATCAGAGTTTGTTCTGATTATCTCTGGCATTGACTCATTCAACCAAAATTTATGGAGCACAGTGATACAGCAGTGAACAAAACGCACATAATTCTCTGCTTCCAGGGGCCTTCCAGTGTCATAACAGGTGTTGATGGAAATTAACGCATCATGTTTGGATCAATATTTCTTCAGCAGGTGGGGGTGAGGGACGTGGAGGTGGAAGGTTGCAGCTCACTTAGTAAGTATTATGGTGTTTGTACTGTATAAACTTTACTAAATTGGAGCTATAGTCCCCTGAATTCCCTACCTTGTATGGTTCCTGGTGAGCATTGGCCACACGAGACATTTTGAATAAAATTTGGAAGGTGGAGGTGAAGTAGGAAGTGCAGTTCTTATGCTCTGCGTGTGGGTGCAGGGCACCAAGCACACGAGTGCTGATCTGTTGGCTCACTTAGGTGGTGTGACCAGCACATGTGTCGGCAGGTCTTCCAACTCCCACCAGATCTCCTCCTGCAGCTTCTCTGAGTCCTGTGCCAGGTGACTATGCCACTCTGTGGCAGTGGGCACCAGCTTCTCCTACAGGTCACCCCTGGCATTGAGGTGGGGAGAGATGGAAACAGGTTCCAGTTTGTCCCCCCGGGCTCCAGTTGTCATGTGAGTCTCAGTTCATCTTTGAAGGTTCCAGTTCCTTCTCAACGAATGCTCTGGCTGACCCGTAGTGACTGCAGACTCAGCAGTAGATGCAGAGGCAAAGCCTGCGTAGACTGCATCACTACGTAGTCTGCCACCACCACTGCAGAAGGCCTAACCCCTGAAAACTCTAAGGAGTCCTTATTCTAAGTCACCTACAGCACTTGTGCCTGTGGTTCTCTAATCAAACCCTGTCTGGTCCAATTAGTACAGCAGATAACACTTCGGGAGTCCTTGCTATGTGCAGGCTGCATGATCATGCCTCTTCTAAGAGAGTGCGGCGGGAACCCATAAAGTCCCCCTTTCCGACGTGAGGGACTGAGGCACCTGCCACTCCCTATCACCTAATCGTTCAGGTTAGGATTGCAGTTGATGTGGAAGTGGTAGGCTTTGTGCACATGACCGCAACTGGAGGAACAACCTGTTGAAAACAAAGTTGGTGTGATGGAGATGCAAGAGCTGCTTCAGATTGCCATGGCTGGAAGTGAGAGATGTATGTAGCAGTTTCCTTCCAGTTCAGCAGATTTGTAGTGCCTGGTTCCCACGAACTGTGGTGGGAAGAAACACCAGGGAGTCCGTTTCCCAGATTCAGGGAGTGCATTTGCCTTCAAAGGGGCAGGAACCTACTTGGTCTTTGAATGATGGGGCCCAGAGGCCAGCCAGGGCCTGCCAGCATGTCCCTAGGAGTGGCCCCTCACAACGCAGTGCTGGAGAACGTTTCCACGCTGCGCAGGGGCAGACTCACAGCCACCACTGAGCAGCAAGGCTGCGTGGATGTGAGGCGGGGAGAGATGAGGAAAAAACAGCCAACGTTGAAGTAAAATATTCCACAATGTACATATTCATGTGAGGAAAACATGGGGATGTGGGGAAAGAAAAGGAATAAAAACAGCAAACCTCCCAAGGCGTACTTTTATAGAGTGATAAAATGAAGCCTCAATGTCTGTCACCATTCAAAGTGCCATAATTTTATCATCCTTCCCACGCAATGCTGTGCTATTTTGAGGTCTGTTATTTTTTTCCTTCTCTCACCTCAGTAAGCCCAAGATGTCTGACAAACGAATGTGTAAGAAAATGCTTTATTTTCGCCAGCATGGATGGAGAATTGGTTACGGGATGTGTATCTCAGAGCATGCTGCCTCCTCTGTGTCGTCATGTCGGCCCTGCAATAGATTTCGGCTGAGAGCAGAAGGCCAATTAATTTGCCTGATATGGTCTCGTGCCCAGGAACTGAAACGCTGTTGCTCTTTGCTAGTATGACTCCTTTCCTTAGCCACTGATCCAAGCAGAACAGAAAAGAATGCCAGCTGCCCTTCTGCAAAGACAACATACTTCGCCTCTCCCTTATACACAGTGTGCCAGAGATTTCTATGTTCTGCTTTGTCTAGTTTCCTTTGCTAAAAGACAAAAACAAAACAAAACAAAAAACCCTTGGAACTCTCTTGAGGACAAGGAAGGAGAAGCCAGAGGAAGTGGAAGCATTTGATATTACCTTATTACCATCTGTTTGCCTAAGTTTGATATTCAATCAAATGAACAACTGAGACGCCATATAAACCAGGAGTCTGGTGATCATCCCTATATACCCTGCTCCTTCCCTCACTGTGCTTTCTGGCTGGGCCCCCTCTGTTTCAGGACTACTGAAGACTTCATCACTGGTGTGACTCTTCCCACTGTTGGCCAGGCCAGAGCTGCTGGCCAGGCTCAGGCATCACCTCTTGACCTACATTGTCTGGGTTTGCAAGGTGTCAGCTCTCGAGGTGTCGCTCTGCTTGTAACCCAGGGGCTGGGACAGCCCTGAATGGAGCGTCAGAGGCCACATTGTTGTAAGAATGGTACTTTCAGCAGTGAGACAAGTCACTCAACTTGAGGAAAGAAGCTGCCAGCCATCTCCAGCAGGGCACAAGTTCACTGAGACTCAGGGCAAAAAGATATGGCCGCAGACTGTTCCAGTCAGCCTGAGCAGCCACCTGCTAAGATCCACCATTTCTCTTTGCAACTTGATGACACTTCACCTTAAAGAGAGAACTGAGTCAATTTGAGGCATGGGCTTGAGTCTATTCTGACTATGATAATAAAACCTTATGTTTCCCTGGGAGAGTTTTGAAGCCACAACAAAAGCGTGACTGCCTGGGTTTCATACTGCATTGCCAGGTGCCCCCAGCTCCCACCCCATTTTTCCTAGCACCCCAGATGCTCTTATATCCTGTCATCTCTGTGCTTCTCTGTGAAGGAAGGACTCAAATGAGTCCTATAATGCTTGGAAGATCTACTTTACAATATAAAATGCATGACCTCCTCTCTCCAATCATTTTCAATCTTACCTCACAAGTTCCCTTAAACTCTTTTTGCTGGACATTTCACTTTCCCTGTGCAAGCCATGTGCTTCTTTGTTGACTCTGAGACCACATCATCTCTACCTTGAAAGCTCATCTGATAGCTCCAGTTTTCCAAACCCACCCATTCTTAAGGTTGAGGTTGAACACAAATGCCACGTCCTCCATGAAGCCTTAGCTGAGACCCTAGCGCCCCTGTTCCCTGCCCCAAAGGCAATTGCCTTCTCCTCTAGCTGTTGGAACAGCTCTTCATTTTAGCCTATTTTAGGGATCTCATTCATTTCTTCATCATTTAATGGATGTCTAGCTTCATAGTATAGTGTTTAAATATAATATGTGGATTCTGGAGGCAGGTTTTCTAGGTACAAACCCTGGCTCAGGCATTATTTATGTGACCTCGGGCAAATAGTTTAGCTTCTCTGTGCATCAATTTCTTCATCTGTAAGATAAAAAATAATGAGAAACTACCACATGGGACTTTTGTGCAAATCCACTAAGCAAATCCAGGCTGGGTATACAGAACAATGACGTGCAGTGCACAGCAATGTTAGTTGTGGTTATTACTATGTTAATTGTTATTGTTGTTGTTATATCTTCTCCTTTAAAATTCCTGATGGCAGGGGCTCATCTTGCCCATCTTTCCATTCCACCACATGGCGCCTTGCATATTGATACATGTTCATAAAATAGATAAGTGGATGGCCAAAGATTAAATAAGATTTCTATTCTTTACAAGTTGATCTAATTTTCCTCCATTAGTTATGAGCTACAGAGAACTTGATAAAACTGATGTAGATTTCAGATGACACTATTAACACATCTTCTTAAATATAATACATCAGATGATCCTCCTTTCTGTGAAGCAGTTTCACCGTGCATTGGTTACCAACTTGTCTGAATCCAGTAAGACAAGACACCTCCCCACACAACAAGCTTTATGAAGTGGCTTTATTACCTACAGATAGGCAGCAAGGGACAACAGAAGCCTAAGAGTCACTGAGAGTCGGTTTCCCAAGGCTCGGGAATGCTCAAAGCATCCTGACTGCGGTGAATGGAATCTCCACTGCATGTGTCCCACTTGCATCGCAGCTGCGGGACTTGGGAAAGCCCACACTGGTTTTATGCCCCAGGTTAAAACGTGGAAGGTCATCCTGTTTCTAGGGGGAACTGGGACAGAGCACACGCCGCTCCAGCCAGCTTGCCCTTATCTCAGGATGTTGCAACCGCAGCACGTTCTACAGTTATTCTTGAGAACTACAAGTGAGAAAGGGGGACGAACTGAATTATTCCAAGGCCACCTGAAAAACTGTCTCCTGCACTCTCTAGCTCAGAATGTCGTCTCGTGCTATCACTGCCCAGAGGCAATATTGAGACTCTCCAGGTGGCACTGTGTAGAGGTGCCATAAAGCCAGTTCTGACCCTCTAAGAGTCCATAGTCCAAACCAAACCTTCTAGCCACAGCCCAATAAGAAATAAACTGCTGCTGGGCCTAGGGTCTAGTAGTGCTTGGCATCTGGCAGTGTTGCTTGGCCCACTGTGTAGAGATTGGCCAGTTAGGCCAGGCAGCAGTGGGGTCTGGAAGCAGAAGTTCGAGATTCAGGATCACCTCTTATCCAGGCATAACCTTGGAGAAGACATGGAAATTTTGTCATAGACATGAGTGTGACCCCTCATATATTGGGGATGCCTCCACACAAGTACTGAAGATCATTTTGTAAAAGAACCTGGTTGTTTCTCTTAAGCCTGGGACCCTGCTGGTTTCTGTCCCATCTCTCTTTGGAATTCCAGGGCAGGTGGGAGAAAATGTGGTGATGGGAAAGAGGAGGGATAATGGGAGTGCGGGGGGGGGAGAGAGAGCACACGTGAGAGCAAACAGTAGCTGCTGTTGGCGTGCTGGAGAGTAATAACCACAGAGAAAACGACCAGGGAGAAAAAGAAGAGATTTCAATTTTGACATCTTTTTCCACTACTGCTACCATGAATGCAACAACAATGGAAACTGTCTGAATATTGATCGATGCAATGAGGGTGAAGAAGGTGTGCACACAGAGAAGACAGGCTGTGTAGGCGCTGGCCCAGAGAGGCAGTCTGAGGGACAGAGCTGGTGAGCCGCTGGTGGTGAGGGCGAGGGAGGGGTCGCGGCAGCTGAGTTATACTCATGCACTCATTGCTCTTCTTTTCTTTCTTGATGAAAAATTTGCAATTTTTACACTGTGGCAGAGCAAATGGAACTGTGACTTATGATTCACAATTTATGCAGTTTGACACTTCTATCATGTTTCTTGAGGCCACAGAGCTTTATTGCACTCCAAGAGGCTGCAGAGGCGAGGGGAGGAACCATGCCCACTTCATCTCAGAAGTCGTGTTTATGGCAGATGTTTGTTTATTTAAATTCATTCATTCAACCAAAAAGTATCCGTTGAGCAGGGTGGGAGTCCAGAGTTGCTTACAGAACTAGGCAGGAAAGACTGTGGACTCAGGGAGTGGACTGGAAAATAAGGAAGGAGAAGAAGTCTTGAATAAATTATGAGTCAAAATCCTGCCCAGCAATAGCTTAGATATGATTGTAATGCAGCATAAATTTCTATATTTTGTGATTTATTTGACCTCAGTTAACAAGCACCAGGGAGAGGAAAATGTGTGCCCCTCCTGCTGAGACGATGGTCTGCAGGGAGAGATGCAGAACCCAAAGCACCAGCGAGCCAGCCCAGAGGTTTCCCTGGGTCCGCTGTCAAACTTGTGAATACAGCAGATTTCTGCTGAAAACAAATATGATTACATTGTTTTAAATAATTTAAGGACCAAGTAAAGTCTTTGCAGAGTTGGTTTAGGTGTTAAGCACAAATGTCTCCCGAGCTGGCAGTTAATTGCCACCCAGATTACAGGGGGAGTGGGGCTGCACCGAGAGCACTGCACCTGCTGTGGTCCTGCCTGCCTGTGTGATCCGGGAGGTTTCTGGGGAGGGTGAGGCTGCTGCCCACCTGACTCCTTTCCTGCACAGCTGCGGCAGATGGAGGACAGTGGGAAGGGAATTGTGTCAGGAGTGGAGCTGTGTGGCAGCCTGAATATTCTGCGCGGTAATAACCTCCCTGGCCAGGCCCTTTGCTTGCAGGCATCAGAAAGTCAAGGCTGGGTTGTGTTCGGCTCCTCTAGGGGAGCTGCTAGTTCACAAGTTGGAGGCTCCAGGTTATGGGGGAGGGGTGCCAAGTCTCACACCATGGCCTGAGGTCATCCCAAGTAATACCCTTTCTAATAGCCTGAAAGCTCCTCATGCAAGATGTATGGTCCCCCTTTTTGCCTGAGGTAGTTACAAAGGGTCCTCTCTCAGCTTATCTAAGGGTCCACCTGCCCTTCTTCAGGGCTGCAGAAACCCTGCTCACAGCACAGTCCAAAGAAGGCCCCAGAACCCCAATGATCACCTTGCCCCTAGCCCAGCAATGACTAACATGACCCTTAGGAGGAGTCAGACAATGTCACTTAAAGGGGATCTAAGCTGTTTCGTATTTATTGGATGATAGACAAAGTTGGGAGTGCAAAACAGAGGCAACTCTGGCAATGTCTGTCTGCATTTTAGAGGAATTTAGCCTTGGACCTAGCAACCCCATTTCCAGGCATCTATATACAGATACGCCTCTGCACGTGTTCAGTGTATGTAAAAGGCCATTCACCGTGGTATTATAGTAGCCAAAGATTAGAATCAACCCAAGGACTCATTAATAAGGCACTGGTTAAATAAATAATGGTACATCTATACAATGGAATACTATGCATGAGAGAAATCTGTATAAATTGATATGGAAAGATCTCTAGGATATATTGTAAAGTGAAAAAAGCAAGGTTCAGAACTGTGTATATTGTGCACTACTTTTTATAACAGTGTTTCTCATTTTTTTCATTATCACTCACCTGAGAAGCCTTTTTAAGACATTTTTTCCTAATCTCCACATTCCCATAAAATTTTAATACCATGCATATATGTTTATGTACTGTATATATATTGTAGATCTGTGATCTATACAAAAAAAGAGCAAGAAACTTTCACTTCCAAAAGCCAATTATCATCCCTTGGGGGTGATATCACCCATATTGAGAATGCCTGTTCAATAAGAAAAGGAGAAAATAAGTATATTACATAACAAAAATGGAAGGATACATAGGAAACTATTAATAACAAAAATGGTTGCCTATAAGGAGGGGAGAGAATGAACAGATGAAGGCATGGGTGTGAGAACGATTTCTCCATGTACTCATTTTTATATTATTTTGGTTTCTGAGCTATGCAAAGTATTGCCTATTCAAAAAATTAAATTTAAAGATATGTAAATTCATTTTTTCTAAAACAAACAAACAGGACATCTGAGGAACTGCTAAACAAAACAAACAAGCTAGCAAAACTCCCAACTCTATTAATGCTCTTCTTGAAACCAAGCAGGGCCCTTCCCCGGCTTGGAGTCTGCCTTCTGCTCACAGCAATGCATTGTGACCACACCACACCGGGGGACCTCCGCTCCCGAACAGAGTCTTTTGTCCTCCCAAGTATATTTTTCAGCATAAAAGGAAACTGAGAGTATGTCCTGCACCCTTACAAGTGCTGTTTTGGTGTGGGTTAGTTTTGAAGATCATAGCCTCTATTTTAAAATCATCAGGGTGTTTCAAAGCAGGAGGAAGAGGCTGCAAAGGAGCTGTGAGGAAGCCAGCACCAGCCCTTCCAGGAGAATGTGAACCGAGGGGAGGAAAGCACTCATGCCCTCTTTTCCTCTCAGGGCACACACACGGGCTCTCATCAGAGAGGCACCGGGACGGGGTGAGGCAGAGCTGGTAGTGAGAGGTAGAAGGGCAGGGATCCTGGGCCTGCTCAGATCACCCAGAGCTGGCCAGGTGGGCTTCCTCCAACAGAGAGCGTTTCCTTCTTCCTGAGAGAGCCCTCAGAGGAGGAAAGGCCGGGTTTAAGGTTGATTAGTAGACAGAAACTCCACTGTGGGATTAACAAAACAAAACAAAACATTGGGCTCACACTTCAATGTATCAGCAACTTTAATTTGATTGTGTAATGAGGCAAAACAATAAATAAGATCTGCATAATTGCGCCCTTTCCTGTGCTTAAATATCAAACATTGCAATGCATATTTGGAGAAAACGGCTGTCTTTGAAATGAGTTTTGTTTTTAAAATGCTGCAATAAGTTACCTAGAGAGAAGAAAGTCGGTACATTTAAGTCAAATCCTGATTGTCCCCCTAAACTTCAAATTCCCCATCTGTAGAATTGGTATAATATTACCCACTGTAATTACAGTAGCCCTTTGTATCTGCGGGTTCTGCATTCGTAGGTTCAACCAACTACGAATCAAAAATATTTGAAAAAGAAAAACTGGATGGTTGAATCTGTAGTGAATATGTACAGACTTTTTCCTTGTCGTGATTCCCTAAACAATGCAGTACAACTATTTACATAGCATTTACATTGTATTAGGTATTAGAAGTAATCTAGAGATGATTTAAACTTACAGGAGGATAAGTGTAGGTTATATGCAAATACTATGTCATTTTATATCAGGGACTTGAGCATCCATGGATTTGGGGTCCTGTACTCAGTCCCTCACAGATACTCTGGGGACGACTGTACATGATAACACTGTTGTAAAGAGTGAATGATTTGATATAAGAAATGTTTCATAAGAGTTAGATATTGTCATTGTTGACACTGTCATTTCTGTTAATAAGAGAGGGTGGGTATCTTGCTTTTTAGAACTCAGCAGAGGATACTCAACAAACGTGTTGAGCTGAATTGAAATGTCTCTGCTCCATTGGGGGAGATTCTAGAACAAGCATATCTTCTTCAGTAATGTGAATTTGTTTCTCAACTTTTTCAGAAATGTGGAAGCCACTAATTTAGAAATCCACATATACAGTAGGTATCCATGCGGAGTTTAGATATCCAGGGTGTTGTGTGGAAAATAGCTTTTGCTTTTGGTGCTGGATTTTACACCCTGGATTTTATGCCCTATTGCCACTATCTCCCTGTTGGGTCTCGGGTTTGTCACTTAAATGTTCTGTTTTCTCTCCTTTTCCCCTCCCTAGGTGTTGCTCTTTGAAATATGTACTAGGAAATGCAAAATGTCTTAGAAAACAAGTTATATTTTTCCTGCTAGGCCACACCAACACTGAGTTCCAGATGGTAAACATTGGGGTGCTCCTTTTAGAATTATCTTGTCCTTTAGCATCATTTGATATCAGTGAATTATCATCAATCCTGCTCCCCCTACTAACACGGGTTCCTGACAGGAGAATCTGAGCTCTTCCCGTTTCCTGTTTTAAATTAAAGAAAAAAAGTCATATATGTTCATTGTAGAAATTTAAGTTTTAAAATAAACATAAAATGATTGTGAACAGAGAAGGAAATAGACATTACTCATAATCCTACTACTTAGAGACATAGAATGTTAACTTCCAAGTATATAGATACCTATGTATGGTCATGTGCTATATAATGACATTTAGTTCAACAACAGATCACCTATGCAGTGGTGGTCTCATAAAATTATAATACCATGTTTTTACTGTACCTCTTCTATGTGTAGATATGTTTAGATACACAAATACTTTCCACTGTGTTACAGTTGCCTACAGTATTCAGTACAGTAACCTGCTGTACAGGTTTGCAGCCTAGGAGCAATAGGCTGTATCATATGGCCTAGGGTGTAGTAGGCTATACCACCTAGGTTTGCATATGTACATTTGACCACTGAACAACATGGGTTCAAATTGTGCGGGTCCAATTATACATGGATATTTTTCAACAAATTTCTCCTGCCTCCCCTCCCACTTTCTCCACCTCTTCTACCTGTCACCCCTGAGACAGCAAGACCAACCCCTCCTCTTTCTTCTCCTCCTCAATCCTACTGTGAGGACTATGTGGATGAAGACCTTTATGATGATCCCCTTCCATTTAATGAATAAAAAAGATGTTTTTTCTTCCCTACGACCTTCTGAATAACATTTTCTTTTCTCTAGCTTACTTTATTGTAAGAATATAGTATTTATATTAATAATAATACATATAACATACAAAGTATGTTGTTAATTTACTGTTTATGTTATTAGTAAGGCTTCTGGTCAACAGTAGTCTAACAGTAGTTAAGTTTTGGGGGAATCAAAAGTTATTTGTGGATTTTTGACTGCATGGGGTCAGCACCCCTAACTCCTGTGTTGTTCAAGGGTCAACTGTACACTCAATGATGTTTACACAACAACAGAATTGCATTTCTCAGAACATATCTGCCACCTTAAGTGATACATGAAACTATTTATTTGTATATATGCATATATGTGTGTATGTATATTTTTATGTATATAGAGAAATAAATATGGGTGTATGTATATGTATATGTATTTATTTATTAATATATGCATATTAATATATGTTGATATATGCATATTAATATATGTTGATATAGTTTTGTTTGTTCATTTCACTTTTATACACAAATGGGATTACACTGCACATACTGTTTTGTGATCTGCTCTATGCCCTTTTTAAAACTTACTAAAATACTGCAAACAACCTTTTATCAATAAACGTATTTCTTATCCAATGCTCTTGGCCTCCAAATTTTAAAAGTTATTTTAATATTTGACCATGAGAAGCTTGATGTAATGAATATCCTTGCACAAATTCTTTGCACAGACTCTTAATTCTCTTTTTAGGATAAGTTCTGAAAGGTGGACTTACTTGCTGGGTCGAAGGTTTGTACATGATACCAAATACAGAACCTATTCCAATTTGTTCTCCTACTAGCAGTGTATGATGGTGCCTCTTTACCAATTAGCCTTGGCTTTTATCTTTTTATTTAATATTGCCAACTTGTATTTTTAACTTTTGTGTGTGTGTGTGTGTGTGTGTGAAGTTGTACATTTTCTCAAGAGTTTTTTTTTTTTTTTTTTTGGGCAACATGCTTAATATTGTCCTTTGCCCATTTTTTCAAGGAGGGTATTTGTTATTTTCTTGTTGATTTGTAAGATCTCTTTATTCTTAACAGATATTAGTTGCTGTCTTAGTCTGTTCAGACTGCTATAACAGAATACCAAATACTGGGTGGCTTATAAGCAACAGAATACATCTATTTCTCACAGTTCCGGAGGCTGGGAAGTCCGAGATCAAGCCGCTTGCAGATTCAGTGTCTGGTAAAGGGCCATTTTCTGGTTCATACACAGATATCTTCTCACTGTCTCCATCCACATGTGGTAGAAGGGGTGAGGGAGATCTCTGGGCTTCCTTTTATTAAGGCACTAATCTCATTTATGAGGACTCCACCCTTATGACCTAATCATCTCCTAACAGCCCTGCCTCATGATACCGTTACATTGGGAGTTAGGATTTCAACATATGAAATTTAAGGGGGCACCAACATTCAGTCTACAGCAGTGGCCCAATCCCATATTTAGCATTGGCTGTCCTTCCTGGCCCCTGTGTGTTCTGCATCCAGTTCAAATGCCACTACCAGACTAATTTTTTTTAAACTCTATCAAAAAGATGCTGAATTTAAAAGCCTGTTATTTTCCCATTGAATCATCCAAAGTTTCCTTTATGTTGTTAATTGTGTTTCATCTGCTTTCCCATCCAAACTCAATCAGAAATTTCATTTCTCCCAGCCAGTTAAAGCTGGGTCATTCCTGCCCCTAAGTTTCCAATTAGGTTGTTCCACTTTCTCAAGTTCTAGATCAAATATCACTTCCTCCAGGAAGTTTCCTTGATTTCTCCAGCACTCATTGTATTCCTTTTGCTCTTTCTTTGAACTCTTGGAGGATTTGCTGTCTCTATTACATATTTTAGCAGCTTAACTATATATTCTTTTATATACTTTATTTATTCATATGTATATATATTTTCATTACTGATAAAAGATCGAGTTTTTTTGCATTTTATTTTTTAATTGAGAAAAATTGCATATATTTATGGAATACAATATGATATTTTGAAACATGTATACATTGTGGAATGGCTAAATCCAGCTAATTAATATATGCATTACTTCACATTCTAATCATTTTTTTGTGGTGAGAATACAAAATCTACTGTCTTAGTAATTTTCAAGTATATAATACATTGTTATTAACTATAGTCACTATGTTGTACAATAAATCTCAGGACTCATATGTTTCTAATACTCCTTCTAAATGTCCTTTAGAGATTGGGGCAGAGATGACCAGTTGTTAATTGATTGGCTAATTGACTGGTTGAGAAACAAAGGCCATGAACAGTATTTCTGTGCTCAAAAGCAAAGTTAGAATACATAAAAATATAGAAGGTAATTATCAATAATAGATTTTTCCTATACTTTTCCTTATGAAATATATATAATACCCTAGTAAACCAGAGAGCAATATACTTAAGGGGGAGTTGAAAGGACTGTCCCAGATGTATCTGGTTCAGCTCCATGTTGTGAATGCTTCACAAAGTAACATATGAAAGTGGATAATTCCTTGTTTTTGTTTGTAATACTTAGAAGGAGATATAGGTATGGTCCGTCCATTGCCAGAAAGAAAGTTTATCCATTCAACAGTTATGAGTACTCATGGGGTCCAAAGGACTGTGAAGGGGGTTGAGTACCCAAGAATCTGATCAGTGAGGCCATGAGTTTGTCTTTGGAGGAGGATTTGGGCTCAGTTTACTCACAGTAATTCACCTACTAGCAGATTTGGGGGCTCAGAAACTGATACCCCAAAATACAGCACTTTGACTTGCTGAACTGAAGAAGTCATAAGGGCTCTCTGACCTTCTCCCCTCTCTTCCTATCTCTCCATCCTCTGGGTCTCCCAAAGCACAGAATAACGTTGTTCTCTAAAGCTGTGGTCCCCAACCCCTGGGTTGTGGACTGGTACGTGGCCTGTTAGGAACCAGGCTGCACAGCAGGATGTGAGTGAGCAAAGCTTCATCTCTGTTTACAGCTGCTCCCCATTGCTCGCATCACCACCTCAGCTCCGCCTCCTGTCAGATCAGTGGCGACGTTAGATTTTGCATTATGGTGAGTTGTATAATAATTTCATTATATGTTACAATGTAATAATAATAGAAATAAAGTGCACAATAAATGTAATGTGCTTGAATCCTCCTTAACCACCACCCCCCCCCCGCCCCTGCCGGTCCGTGGAAAAATTGTCTTCCATAAAACTGGTCCCTGGGGCCAAACAGGTTGGGGACTGCTGCTCTAAAGTTTATCTGCCTAAAGTGTGGATCTGTCAAAAAAGGAAACAATTACCTTTGGTCCCTTCTCTGAGTTTTTATTAACTGAACTTATATGCAAGAAGAAAGACTGAAGTCTGTCGACAAACATGGACAGACTACTGTCAACAGACTTTTGTCACAAACCATTGTCTGCTCAGCGAGCCCAATAGATTTTGTCTCAGGCCACCGTATGTTCTTCAAGCCCATTAAATTCCACTAAAAATCATTTACTATCCCCCTAAAATTATCCACACTTTCCCATCACCCTTTCCCCTACGAAGTAGGGTATATAAGCATCTATACCCCACTGGGAAATCACTCTGTAATTCTCCCTGTGTACACATTAATAAATTTGTATGCCATTTCTCTTATTAATCTGCCTTTTGTTGATTTTTCAGCAAACCTTCAGGAGGCAAAGGGAAAGTTTTTCCCTTGGCCCCTACATAAAACCACCTTGCTAATATTGACCTCTTCTTAGGGGCAAAACTTTAATAGGTTATTCTAATAATGGAGCCTTTGAATATTTGCTCCAACTTCCTGAGAAGGGATGCATGGAGGAAGAAAAGAAGGGAAAGAGGGAAAGGAAGTCCCCTCCTGCCACAGGATAGAAAAGGAATGTCTGCAGGGTTTGCGGGATTAGAAGAAACCTCATGCAGTGATATTAAGATGAGACCCCTGCAGTCCAAATCCTGATCCTGACGGCACGTGGGGGCTCTGAGCAGTCTTAGCCTCTTCACTCCTCAGTTTCAATCAATACAATGAAATGGGGGAAATAGTGGATTTCTCTGGTACTTCACAGAGATATGGCAAGGGTGTTGTGCCTTAAGAGTATTAAGGTTTTGTAATAATGCCAAAAACTATTATTTTAGTATGCTATGATGAAGCTATCATGATTATTTGTTTTTAGAGGAGCTCTGAATACCTAAAGGCTATTATTCTCCCATCATAGCTACCTAAGGCAAAAGTGGGTGTCATTCCACCATCTCTGATTTCAGATCCTACAGCTGACAAGGATATGATAACCAGAAATAGTTGATCATGGAGGCGCCAGAATTATTGCTCGGATCATTGGATCTGTGCCTCTGTGGGTTCTACATATTACAGAAAGGGAAATGTCCTCTCTAGCCTAAAGAATTCCTAAAGCTGGCAGCTCTGGGTGGCTGCACAGGCTGTGCCCTGTGAGGGCACATTGCTCACGTGGGCGAGGAGGGGAAGGAGCTGGCAGGGGTTGTGCAGCACATGTCCCTGTGGGAGCTCCTCTTTACAGTGCAGGGGGAGCAGAGAATAGACCCCTGGCCAAGTCTGTCCTACAATACTACTCTTTAAAATTTTGAGTCAATCATTATAAAAGGAACATTTCACTTACAAACACAGATTTCCTGCTTCCCTTGAGAAACCAGCCTATCTGAAGACATTGAATGCACATTCTCTCATGGCAACAAGCTGCTGGGGCTGAGGTTGCTCTGCTGAGGTTGTTTCAGTCCCCACCTGCGCTCACTCACAGATTGAAGGGATGGTAAAAGCGGGTCTCCAAAATCAGAGGTGCCCACTGCCGCCCCATGCCCACCCCCTTGAGAAACAGAGCTGGGAGCTGAGCACACTGTTGGGAAAAGTTGTTTTCCATGCCCTCCCCCTCCCTCCGAAGAAGCAAGTGACAGTGGCAAAGATGCACTAAGCTGCTTAGAAGAGTGGATCTGGAAGATTCAGGGTTTCCTATAACATACGAGCACTGTGAGCACCATGTGGCCCTGGAGCTTTCCTGAATGGCAACTCTGTTCCAGGTCTGCATTCCCAAGTGGAGCAGCAGCACAGCTGGGCTGCTGAGGGGCTCCTGGGCTTTAATTGGAGCCCGGTGTTCAGCCTTCCCTGCCTCTCTGGGGAGCACTACCAGCTTTCAAGGACCTCCAAGACATCTCTTCCAGAGGGAGACAGGAGGAGAGGCACTTCTGTTGCCTGAATGCCCCTGGCTTCTGAAATTGTCCTTTTTTTTTTGCACTGGAAATATTTTGCATCTAGACACATCCTTGTGCTGTTTTCAGCTAGCTCTTTACGATTCTGCTGTTGTCATGTCTCTTCTGGCTTGGGCGGGTGCTGCTGCTCTGAGGCCTTCTGATAGTTCTTGTTTACCTCTAGGGGGTATTCCTTCTTTTAAGACAGGATTATGTAGCACACTCAGCTCTGTGCAAGCTGTTATATTTTTTTCCTGGGGCTAGTCAGTGCTCCTCCAATTCATAAGGCCTCAGACAGCAAAGAGGCTCTTGAGACTCCTTGAAGATTGCACTCTGTCCCCAGAAGGCCTCTGCAGCCATCTGGTTGGTACCTACTCCAGGGGGCATCTGAGTGTCTGTTTCTACTCTTTTAGAAATCAGCTTTATAAGGAAGAAGGGCCAGGAAGGGTGAGGCTCAGTGTCCTTGTAAGAGTCAGGGAGAAAATGCTGCCAGAAAGTGCTGCCAATTTCTGAAAAGCTAAATACCAATTCCAGAGCCATGCCATAGAACTTGTCTGCAGCTAATGTTCCAGGCAGGTGAAAACAGCTCATGGAAGTCTGGGAGCAAAGGGCCCTCCTTCTCAGAGAGGAAGAGCAAAGGTGGTTTATCCTCCTAGAGCGCAAGTTCGTAACTATTTTTGTATCATGGTTCCCTCAAGAAATAAGAAAGCTATGGACCCTAAAGGGTCCCAGTGGGAACTCTCATTGGTACACACATGATGCAGACATGTCCCAAACAACTTCAGGAAGTTCATGGGCCAGCTTATATCCAGCCAAAGGCCTGCTGAGAGTGTGGAGCCCAGGAAAAATTTCCGGTCGACCCAAAGTCCCAAAGAACAACTCTGCACCCACCAAACCAAGCAGACAAGGCCATTTTCTAGATAATTTAGGTAGAACCCCTCCCTCCCTTCCTCCTTCCTTCCTTCCTTCCCTCCCTCCCTCCAATATTTCTTTATACCAGAAATTCAAACCAAAAGTTTGTTCTTTGCTAGGAAAGTGGTAACTTCTCTGCTGGCCCTAGACTCTTGGCCTGGGGACAGGAGGCAAAGGCTGAGAACCATGCCCATAGCTTCTGGCTTCGAGCACAGCTCCTGATAGAGAGGGCTCAGCAAAGCTGGGAGGACATGCTCCAATCAACCAAGATTTACAAACTAGAAAATAAATCCTGCAGCACCGACTCTGCCTTTGGCCTATGATAATAAGGGCCCCTTATGGTCTCCAAGCTGGTGTCTTTGAACTGATTTATCATGCAGATGGTGGGGAGCCATAGCCCCCTCTGCTAGCAGAGAAAAGAAGGCTTCCTGACTACATTTTGAATACATTTCTCTCCCAGTGGCGGGACAAGCTGTATGGACCCAGACCAAATCCCTTGTCAGCGTTGCTGGTGGTGGCCTTGGCTCGGAGCTATCAGCACCAGCACCTGGCCAGAGGCTGGGGCCAGGCCAGCCAGGGGAGGACACTGTGATTCTGCAGCCCAGCCTTTGCCTGGGGAGTTATATCTTAAAGCTTCAGGGACAACCAGAAGGGGGAGGAGGTTCCAATCCCACTTAGCTGGGACCCAGAGTTGGCCTTAGGCAAAGCTAGAGAGCCTGAGTTCATTTTTAACTCTTCTAGCTTCTCTCAGGGCCACCTCCCCTGACCACCCCCTTAAATGCATGTCCCTCCCCTGTCTTCCTGCAGTGCCAATTCTGCTGTTTGTCAGAAGAGTCCGTGCCTTGCATAGTCCCTGTACCATCCCAGCCCTTGATCAAAACACACATTAATCAAGTCCTTACTTCAGAATTGAAAGTTCCACATTCGAGCTTCAAAATGGTGCTGTAAAGTGAGCAGGTTCAGTAGCTGCCTGCCTCTTACCACAAACTCACTCCTCATTTTACAAATAAAAGGCGGGGAGTTGTTCACTAGGCACCGGTGTGACTTCTATAGAGCCCTGGGTTTGGGGTCACAAGGGCCTAGATTCAAATGGAGGCCTTGTCTCTATCTTGCAAGGTTATATCTTTTAAGATTGTTTTGACTATCATGAGCCTAAGTTTCCTTATCTATAAAATGGGAATAATATAATGCATGGGGCTGATATGAACATTAAATGAAAACACACAGTCGACATCCAATCACGGTGGTCATGCTGGCTGTAATCCACCAACAGCCCATACACTGTGTGGTTTTATCCTGTGCTTACCATTCACATGCAGCACCTTTACAGAGCCATTTACCATTAATGGTGACCCAATGTGAGGTTGATGTGATATTGGCAGGACATTTCCCAGTGTCCCCACACTGAAATGGCCCAGCCTCATTTATTTTGTGCCTACACTATTTTAAACAGCATGACCCCAAAGGGCACTTTCCATTCTCGTTCATTTGGCAGATCACTTCGTGTATATTGCCACAATCCCCTGGGTTACTCTCAGGTATGCACTGGTGGAATATGCTGATACCAAGGCAGACAGAGTTAAGCTGGGGACTTCATGTTTTCAAAAACATGTTTTTTTCTTTTAACTCAGACCTCTCCATTGAAGCCTCTCACAACCTCCTGTTCTTTGAGTTTGTAGTTGTCAGTTCTACCTCCCACACACTCACTATCACAGGCTGGTTTGTCCTCTGATCGCACAAGTGGTGGCTCCTTGTCACCTACAGAATCAAGGCCCAAACCTTAGCTTGGCTACTTGGCTGTACAAACATTGTGCTCAAGGGCCCAAACACAATCCATGTTACTCACTAAGGACTCTGTTTCCTCCAGCCGTTCACACCATCCACAAAGCCCTTCCTTACCTGCCTCCCAAATAGAATTCCCTTCCCAAAGTCACCTCTCATCCCACAGCTAGAAGCAACCTCCCTCTCTCAGAAGCCCCTAGCACTTAACTGTCTTTCATATACCATCTAATTACTTTCTACTTTGAAGAACATTTATTTAGTCTAATCCACCTGGTTTAGCATCTCTTCTTATAGAAATCTCCTTGAAGGCAAATTCCCTGCCCGATTCATCTTTGTAGCCACATGATACCAAGCATAGCATTCTTCACATATTTTCAAATAAATTAGTGAATTAAATGAATAGATTAAAATAGTTAAAGTACAGAATAAAATGGTGGAACTAGTTGGAATTATTGAAAAGTCTGAATATATTTCAATGTAGTCATATTACTTTCAAGTATGTATCTTCAACTAGGCTGATCTAGTCTTGCCTCGTCCATATCTTTAGGGAACATATTTTAATGAATAATTAATTTATTATTAATATTATTTCAATTATTCATATGTACTTGGTACTTCTGAAATACTTCCCAGGTCTTTGGAAACAGTTTTTTCCCCCTAAGTACTTTAATATTTCTATTGAAAATAGAAATCTAGTTTACACTATTAGTTTCCTGTTCATAGCCAGTGCATAGATATTTCAGCCCAACTCCTGTCTGAATGACCAAAATACATTCTGGGGAACACCAGTCCTGGGAGATGCTCCATGAAAACAACACATTTTGTGGTCAAATAATTTTAAGAAATATTGTATCCTATTCCTTACTCTTGGAGATTCCTAGGTACTAGTTTTTCCAGGAATTTTTGTATTATTGGATTCCACAATAAGGAGGTATTCCTTTGTATTGACCTTTCATCAATATGAGCTGGCTTCTGCTTCAATTTAGTCATCATTTGTTGGAGCCTCCACTGTGGGTCAGGTATCCCAGGCCAGGCACTAGGAATACATTGGAGACTAAAACATTGTCCCTGCCCCCAGAATATACCTGAAAACAAAACATGACAAGGCAGGGTGACGGGGGCACCACTGGTGTAGAGGCAGCTCATGGGAATAATCCCCTCTGTCATGCACTGCCACCACCCAGAGGCGTGGATCCATTTCTGAAGCCCACTCACCACTTGACACTGCCTTCCCACAGCAGGACAGAGAGCCCTCCTGCTGCCACACAGCTCCACTCACTGCCACCCATCCCATGCCCACTTCCTGCCACAGACTAATTGCAGAGAGCCCACCTTCTCTTCCCAGCCTTCTCAGTGAGTAATTTTAGGTTAAACCACATGAAATTGCCAATAGTCAGCCATTTTTACCTAACAACAGCAATTTTGTATAGTTAAGCTTAAAGCTTCTTCCTTGGCTTTGGTGACACTCCGTGTGGAGTGAGGGCTGAGGCGGAGTTTGCAGAGAGGGGGCAAGAGGCCCATCCTGTCTGGGCTCCCGTCACTCCACCGCTCAGATAATCTTCCTCAGTTCTTCTTTTGCAAGCTCCTCCTCCTCTCCCTCCTTAGGTAGGAGTGTTTCCCATGGCGCCACTTTATTTGGTCCTTACCTCTTAATACTCAGAGCTCAGCCACTCACAGTTTCAACAGGCCACTTCACAGAGACCTCAGAGTTAACCTTGCCCTCCCTCCTGAGATACAGCCCTACCTTTTTTCCATTTGCCCAGGAGGTCCTGCCATAGGTCTTGCAAAAGGGAAAAGAATATGATAGTTGTGTCCCACCCTGTGATGGCCACCATGCCCCAGGGTGAGGGTATGGATGGACCAGCACCCCTCCCCCGCTGCTGACATGGCTGAGGCCCCTGCCCCTCCTCGCTTTCAAAGGGCACAATGGTTCAAATGTCTCTGTATCCTTCATACAACTCCCTCCATCAATGACTGTCAGGCAGAGGGCAGATCTCTTTGTGCAGATGGGAAACTGAGGCACCAATAAGTAAAACACCTATTGAGCAGAATGGACAAGAGCCCTGTTCAACACCACAGCTCAAAAAGTATTATCAGCCTGGATTAAGGCCAGGTGTGGTGGCTCACACCTGTAATCTCAGCACTTTGAGAGGCCAAGGCAGGAGGATCACTTGAGGCCAGGAGTTCAAGACCAGCCTGGGCAACATCATGAGACTCCATCTCTACAAAAAATTTAACAAATTAGCCGGGTGTGGTGGCACATGCCTGTAGTCCCAGCTACTTGGGAGGCTGAGGAGGGAGGATTTTTCAGCCCAGGAGTTCCAGGCTGCAGTGAGTTATGATTGTGCCACTATACTCCAGCCTGGCAGCCTGGGTGACAGAGCAAGCCTCTGTCTCTAAAAAAAAAAAAAAAAATTATCAGTCTGGATTAAAAAGCAAAGTGAGTTAAAAGCCAGCTCTCTTGTTGGTAATAGCATAATTATCATGTGATTGGGTGCCACTGCATGCAGTATGATGTGCAGGGCCCCAGAGGACAAAGGGAGACTGTGAGGCCTTGCCCAGTGGGGGGATGGGTTCCATAACCAAGCAAAGAAATCACATTGGACACATCAGGAAATATTTCTGTCTTCAGCTACCTGAGGAATAAAATATTCTCATAGATGTGGTGGTCACATTTTATGCAACGGATGCTTTTCTGAAGATCTTGCATAATTCAAGACGAATTTTTCCATAGCAATAAATGTAAAGTCGGATGTGTTCCAGGAGAATATAAATCTGTAATTGCTATGTGTGGGTTTTTTTTTTTTTTGCTTTAAAGCTGTTTTTTATTTTCTTAGCATTATTTTTAATATTTTTCAGAGCCTTTTCCCACATTAACAGTACATTAGAGAGTGTGGCTGAGCTTTGCTGTGGCATTTTCCCACATCTTACTTCCCTTGCTAAGATTTTGATTTGGGGGAGTTTTTTATCAGCCTTAGCATGAGCGTCCCGGATCAGGGGTTTGGTAGACTATATTACTCTCATAGACTTTTAAAAGATAATAAATTATATCCGTAAAGGTTAAAATAATAGCAAAATAGTCACCCAGATACTATAATAACAATTCTTTGATATATGTAAACAATAAAAAGGTTCACAGACTACAGATTCTGAAAAAGGACGGCAGGCATTTCTGTGGAAAAAGTGTGAACTGTTTCCAAAGACCTCTGCCAGTCTTAGAATTATGCAATTCTTGATGGATTTTTTTTAAATTTTGGAGGACTAACAGTAATTCCAATTTTATGTGAGACTTTACCAATACTATTTTACAGGGTGTGGCTTCAGATTTGCACAATGAAGATTTTTATGAAATGTGGCCACTCTGTGATAACTAAGGGGGTCCCATGGGCCTGATAGCTGACACTGGAGATCCTGCAGGGGGAGGAGGAGCAGAGGAAGGGCTGCATGGGAGGCTGGAGCTGGGAAACCGCTGGTGGCAAAGGGAAGTGGATTTTCCACGTCCAGTGCTTTGCCCTGCCAGTTGGTCCCTTCTGACAGCAAGGCAGTGAAAACCAACAAGCTGCCTCTTCTGCCCTCACCACAAAACACCTCAGGAGGATTACTCTAGGGTGTAGATTCCCTGAATAGCTCTAGCAAAGGGGTTCTCAAAGTGTGGTCCCTGATCAGCTAGATCAGCACCCGCTGTGGGTTCTGTTGCAATGCAGCTTCCACTGGGTACTGCTGCGTGGGGCCTGGGTTTCTGTCTTCCGGACGAGCTCCCAGGGGATACGTACGATGCTGGTCCGGGAACCACACTTTGCGTAGCACGGCTGTGGGGTGCTTTTAGGGCCCATCTACCCCCTGCCCCCCAAACCTCTTCACTTACTTGCAAGTGCCTAAATCCACCTTTATTGTACAACTAGATAAAAACTTTAACACAGTCTAAGTGACAGTATCAGTGATAAATCTTTCCACAGGACAAAATGATGAGTTGCAAAGAACTCTCCCTTTTTGATGGTGGAGGGAGGATGAGGGCCCTGACTTTGACCTGGGAGAGAGGCCAAAAAAAGGATTCTGGCTCCGGGTGAGCCAGAATCACTTTTGAAGACTCAACCATTTTGTGCAGGGCCAGCTGAACAAGTACTGGCGACCACTGCCTCTTAGAATGTCTCGAGTTTCACACTGCTTTTGTTATTTAATATGTCTGACTTCATATAAAGAAGCTTTGTTTAGGGGGGTGAGCTAATTGAGCATCAAGGTATGTGATATAGACTCTGCCCTCAAGGAATGTAATGTAATTTTTAACTGTTTCCAGAAAAGACTTGAGCAACCCTGAACTCTGTTCAGAAACCATAGCAATTAGTTTTCTGTTTTTAAGTACTTTTTCATCCCGGGCAGAGAAGTTGAAAATCATAAGGGAGTATGCTTTCTTTTCCAAAAACCACAGGTCCATTACATGTCAGAATATATTCAGCTTCTGGGAAAAATGAGATGACAACTAATTTTCGCATAGAATTCATTTTGGTATTCACGTAAAGACCAGCAGGCCATATGCAGTGATGCAGTAGCTGTGCGTGGGATTACAGAGATTGATTTTTCTTCTTTAAACATTCCTTTAACTGTGGTTTCAATGATGTTTATACAATAAAAACATTCATTTTAGAAGGCCAAATAGTTTCTGAACTGTTTCTATTGTGCATTGTATTGGTAGGGATAGAATAAGCTCATTATTCCCATAGAGTCAGGGGAGAGGAAAGTGATTAAACCTTTTGATAAGAAGATAAATGATAGTAAATCCATCTGAAAGCCCACACTGCCCCGACTCAGGGTTTCCACACTGAGCTAGCACAAAGCCTTCCTTCTGTGCAGGGCGCCCTGAGCAGCCTCATCCTTCCGGCTGTTGGCCCACGTTGGCTGTGACACTCTTAGTGAGTCACACCTGGGGTAGTCATGCTTCCTGAAAGCAGGACCCCAGAGACTAGGTCAGGCCCCTTGTGATGCACCTATAATGCTCAGCACTCTTGGCATGATTTGTTCAATGGCTGCTTCCCTGATGCTGTGTGCTCCAGCATGTCAGAGCTTGTGTCTCATTCACACAGTCTGGCACACGTGGGTGCTAGGGGGAAGTTTGTCGGATGGATGGATGGATGGATGGACAGATGAATGGACAGAGAGATGGGCGGAAAGATGGAAGGAAGGAAGTTCATCAAGCTTTAAAGAGGCCCTCATTGAATGCTTGGCCCTAGGCCAGACCTCTAGATCTAGGACTAGTAATTGACAAACTTGGATCTAGTTCTAGCTCTGTCATTAGACTAGTAACCCTGCACAAGTCAGACATCACAAATCACCTTCAGTGTGTCTTTTCCGGGGCCCTGAAGGCACTCAGCACGTGGGCCCTCCAGCTCCCAACTCCCTCTCGCTCCATTAAGGCCGTGACAGAGCAGGGTGTGGACTTCCAGTCCTGAGTTTAATACCACTAAGCAGGGAGTTGGGAGGTTATAAAAATCCCACTCCGTTTGTATCAGAGCCCACCTGCCTCCCCCTGCTGTGTTTCTGCTCTCCAGGTGAGGCATTGCTTGATTAGACCCAGGACTGGCCAACCACCAGGATGAAGCTTGCTTCATTGAAGCTTCCAAGTTTTGTGTAGCAGGGACACAGATTTTTAAAAATCTCTGGGAAAAAAGAAAGTTTTCTTTTCTTATGTACAAGTAAACAAACAAAAAAAAGAAAATCTCCAAACTTCACATTAGACATTCTACTTATGCTCTTGATCTCTTGTCTGACAAATTAACAACTTCGTCACTTCCACAAGCCATATTAAGCTCTTCACTTTTGGAATTAATTGTAATAGGTTGACATAACTCCAGAGAGCCTTGAAGAATACATTTGACGCTATTGCCAGCTTACTCTAAAGTTTGTCTCACTCATGTGAAAGCAACATTACTTCGTAATCCTGAATCAGGAGTTTATCAAATTAGAGCTTTCTCTAGTGTCAGAGTAAATTAGAGCACAAATTATTTTCTTGACTAATACTAATAAAATGAGGCTGATGGTCCCATTTGCTATCTTGTATATGAAATGATATTGTTTACATGGGTTTATTTTTAGCAAGCTCTTTACCTAGGAGTGCAGGATAAATTTAGTGTTTGAACCCCAAATTTAAGATATTTATACTGGCTAATAAAATTTTTAAGAGGGACACATGAATGAAATTACTTTGGGCCTATACAGATCTTTGATTTAGGAATTAAAAGATGTAATTCCTAACCCTGGCTTTGCCATTTCCTTGCTGGCCATATGTCCAGAGTGGACATTTGTTGTTTTTGCCTGTCTATCACCCACCAGCAACAGCTCTTTCCTGCTCACAATCCATGTTTCCCCTGGAGCTGATTTCACCTTCCAGCCCTAGGGACATTCAGAGTCATGGTGATTAGTTCAGCACTGGATAATGCAATTTAAACTAGGTCAATGAAATTCAATCTGTGACTTCTACTGGAACTACTGAGAGGAGGCTCTCAATTTTCACTGGGGCTGCCCAGTGGCTAGACTATAAAGATAGAGCTTTTGGTGGCCATTTTTTGTCACTTCATAGAAAGGCAAATGCATTGCCAAGAAAGTTATAAGAATAGCTTCATTTCAGTAACTAAAATATCCAGCCTGCCCTACTAATTAAAACTTCCAACTTAATTCAAAAGTTAAATCTTCTCCCTCCTCCCAGCTTGGGCCTGAGCAGTAGGGGAGGGAGAATGGTTGGCTTCTTCCCTGTTTTCCCCCTGCCTTGTCCTCCTCCACCTCTCCCTTCACCAGGCTGCTTCTGGCTCCTGCAGGGCTTTGAGATGGTGGAGGGAGGAGAGGTAAGGACTAGGAAATGTTATTGTATTTTACTGCCATAGGTGTAACCCACATTGTTACCTCTTGGTTGGGCAGATTCCCAACGGAGACCTTTTGGTTGGTCTCTGTGGGGGACATTCTTTTCTTGAGAAACTTTCACTGCAATGGACATCACCTTTGCCCCTCTAGCCCCTGTACATTCAGCAGTCCACTTGGTCCTTCTGGGTCCCATTTCCCCTCCAGGTGGTCCATATGGGTTGAGTTTAAGATTTCGATAATCCAGCTCCCTTCCCGGGGTCCCACATCCAATCCTTGGGAACCTGCCATTGTAGAAGTGTAATTAGCACTCAGTCTACTCTCTCTAGCCTGCCACCCAGGCCTCTTGCCTGTGGACTTCTTCAGGTATGAGTCTGACCCCACATACTCTAGGGGCCACAAGTCAAACTCTCCAAGTGATTCTTTTGAAGCCCCTCTCAGCTGGATTAAAAGGAGGGAAGTCACCCCTCCTTTTCAACCCCAGTGCAGGGAAAGGGCATCCGCAGAACTCAGAGCACACTCTTAATACTCTCCAAAGAAAGTCAGGCAGCTCCCTTAATCCCGATCCTTGTATATTCTCCGGGAAGATTATGGCCAGGATTATTCTTCACAATTGCTGGCATAAGTGGTCTAGCACCTCACTTTGGATTAGGACTTTCTTGCCTCCTAATGTTCACTGATACTTAATCAGTCCCATTTAACATCCTAGTCCATGCTTTGTGGTCCATGCCAGAATTTTCTGGTTCTACTTCCACAGCAAGCAGAATGTTCTTGGTGGAGGCACCTCCCATCCCATCCTTGGGCCTTTCTCCCAATTATCTCTGTTCAGGAACCAATAGGACCTGGGCCACTATGGTTCTGGGGATAAAACGCACTTACCTTTCCACAGGAGTATTCATTCAGATGCCTTGCTCCTGTGCTCATTTGGAGGATTTCAATCACATCTGGTGGGACTTCCAGCCACTCTTACCAGTATCTTGCATGGTTATTTATATCCTAACTTAAATTATTGGTCCAAACACCTTTGTGAGTCAGGCTCACAAAAGGAGGCCCAGAGAGGTTAAGTAGCTCATCCAAGGTCACACAGCAGAACCATGGCAAGAACCCAGAGTGTGACCACCTGTCCATTGCTCTGGCCTCTACACCTTGCAAGCTCCTTCCTAAGCTCATTATCATTTGTTAAAATCCCATGTCTCATTTTGCATACAGCAGCCGAGATGTCTGCGGATTCATATTAAACAGAATGCAAACATTTCCAGAATTCATTTCTATTTCCATTTCCAGCTCTGAGGAGGTGTTAACTTCAGAGTACTTCACTGATCATTTTTCCTCCAGCAGCAATAATTGTTTTGAAGAACCTGACACACATTTCACTAGGGCTTGGTGCTACTGAGCAGGCAGGCAGCGGTGAGAACTGAATTCCAAGAGCCAGATTTGCATTGTGCTGCGCCTCCAGAGCAAGCCAAACACTCCAGTCCCATTAACAATAATGATAGGTGTGTGCTAAGCTCTTCCTTGTTGCCAGAAATATATTTCATCCTTTGGGGATCTGTTCCCATCCTTGGCCCTTCTGTGCACCCAACCTCCACAGCATTTGTTCTGTAATTTATAAAAGATGTGTGTTGCACCTGGGTGCCTCAGAAAATTTAAAATAATTTAAAAGCATTCAACACCAGCCTTAAATTAAAGCTCCCCAAATCCCTTGCCTGACGAGTGTAATTAAACTCAGACCCACACAGGTGAGTCTTTTAGTACATGCTAGAGATTAAGAGGCCTGGGCTGGGTCTGAGGGAGAAGCAATTCCAGAGATTGGAGGGAGAGAATGATCATCATGCAGGCAGAAGGCATACTAAGGGCAGACCAGAGAGTTTGTAAGTAAAGCTTGACAGGGTGCCATCACTCCAAGATGCTCTACATGCATAACAGACATCATCTTATTCATTATACTCCACCCTTCAAGGAGGATGGGCTTTTACTTCCTATTCAATACCCCAGGCTGCCACGTCCAGACTAGCTTACCCTCCAGCCTCTCAGCAGAACAGGCTCCTGAAGGAATCAGAGATTCTCCCAGTGCTGGTCAGCTTGCTCAGCCAAGGGGGTCTTTCATGTGCAAAGCACTTGGGGCTGGGATCTGAATAATCTGCTAAAACATTAATAACAACACTTCCCATGTTATCTTAGATTTTATTTTCTAGAGCAGTTATTTTTAAGCCTAAGTCCCCAGGACCTTGGGGTGTCATGAAAAGCACCAGTTTCAGAATTAGAGGAACCCCAATTTGAATCTCGGTTCTACCACCTACTGAGTGAGTGGCCTCCAGCAAGTCACTTCACTTCCCAGTCTCAGTTTCCTCATCTGTGAGGGGCAGGTGGATGATGATGCCCACCCCGTGACAGCTGTTTTCACAGTTACACGTGATAACATTTGCGACTCTGCCTGGCACAGGGCTGGACACTATTGTGAGCTTTCAGGGTTGTCCTACCTCCATGGTACAAGCTGGGCAGGTTCACATGCTGCTGAATCACTTGGCACACTTTCTTAAGGTGGCAAATCTTTCCATTCTTTGCCTTATTTCCAAATCTAAAAGTGAAGTTTGCTCTATAAGCTCCCAGGTAAATACATCCTTATGCTCCAGGATAATTAAAGTTGGGATTCTAGAGAAGCAAAATCACTCTAGACAATAAAGAAAAAGATGAGCTTAGGACCTGAATGATCTAGTTAATGCCTTTAAGTGTGTACTTGGTGGGACTGAGGGCTTCTCTTGGGAAAGTCCCTGGAGTTGCACAGTCCAATATGGTAGCCATTAGGCTGTTGAACACTTGAAATGTGGCTAGTCCAAACTGAGATGTCTGTAAGGGATACACACCAGATTTTGAAGACTTCTAAATATCTCATTGAACATATTTATACTATTCACATGTCGAAATGATAATATCACAGACATTGGGAAACATCAAAACTCAAACCCCAGGGTAGGTGCAACTCAGGGTGACTGGATTTGGAAGGTGTCCCTGGGTCCACGGGGACTCAGAGGCCTTGGGCAGTGGGGTCAGAAAGTATCCACCCTTTAGTGTGGCTCAGCAACCCCTATTCCTGAGTCTTCTCTCTCCTTCCACTACCAGTGGCCAGCCTCTCTCCTTATTTCCTGTTTATATTTGGGTGGGGGGATCAGATTGACCTAGCCAAAGTCATCACTTGTGGTTAGGAAGAACTTTTCCTCCAGACCAAAAAATTATCTGTCCCTGGTCAGGCGAATGTCTCTGATCCAGTCAGCCATGCTATGTGTGGGATGATCAGCCATGACATTCAGATTAGCCACCTCTCATCAAAGAACAACCTGAGTACTTCCCTCCTCGGCGGCTATGACCCGGACCAGCCCGTGATGACCTTGTCCAATACAGTCGGTGCTTAAAAAACTTGCTGAATTAAACTCAATAAAATGAGATCAGTTTCAAGGTCTGATAGTGAAAAATGCCCTGGAGTGGGGATTAGGGAGGGAGGAAATAGCTGCTCCTCCGTGACCATATAGCTGAATCTGACCTTCTCCTTAGCTCTCTCTTCCATTTGCATCCAACTGCTGTTGGGATTCTGGACAAAGCACAGAGAGAGGCCCAGGTGAGACACTTACAGAATAAGTAAAAATCATGCTGCTGCTGATAGGACCCTTGTTATGGGCTGAATTGTGTCTTCCTAAAATTTGTGTGTTGAAGTCCTAATCCCCGGTATTTCAGAACGTGACTGTATTTGGAGATAGGGCCTTTAAAGAGGTAATTAAGTTAAAATGAGGTCATAGGGTGGCCCCTAATCTAACGTGACTGGTGTCCTTATATGAAAGGGAGACTAGGACACAGATACACATAGGGGAAGGCCATGTACAGGCTCAGGGAGAAGATGGCCATCTACAAGCCAAGGAGGAGGCCTTAGAAGAAACCAACACTGCTAAAGCCTTGATCTCAGACTGCTGGCCTCCAGAATTGTGAGAGAAAAAATTTCTGTTGTGTAAGCCACCCAGTCTGTGGTTCTCTGTTCTGGCAGCCCTTGCAAATGAATACAGCCTCCAAAGATGAACTTGCTCCAAGTCCAATTTTTCTGCCTGCTCAGCTGCCTGGGCTGAAAACTTGTGATTGATGAAGGCAGCCCACGAGCTGCCAAGACAGAAAGACAGGTGAACCCACCACCCAGGTGTTCAGCCCTCCCTGAAAACGTGGCTGGAGGCACAGGCTATGGTGGGGAGCGTTCCCATCACCCTTGCTATGGTGGAACTTCAACTAGCAGCTCCTTTCTGCTCCGTTAGCTCCTGGAGGACAGCCTCCAGTCTCCACACCTGCTGTTTACTCTGTCTTTCCCTTCTGAGTTGGCAGCCAGAATACAAGGACTCCCCTGGCTTCTCAGCAACTGAGATGCAGACATTTTTGCTTTGAAAGTCAGAAACCTGGGAGATGCAAGAACTACCACCTTTTTGGTGGAATAGGCCCAAAAGAGCAGGTGGCAAGGTAGCCAAGTGCCAAGAGAAAGCTTAGTTGTCATCTGAGGCCTTGAAACTTTAAAAAAGTGACTCAGCAAAGCTGTGTACACAAAACTTTATCAATTACACATCATAAATAAGTCATTTAAATGCACAATGTGCTAATTGAACATCATTTTAATTCATAGTAATATGGAGTAATTACAACCCCCCCCCATCCCCTTTCAAAATGCAGAGGTGAGCAGAACAGATTGCCCTTGAGAGGCCTTGCAGTTGGGGAAAATGCCCAGAATGTATAGAAATGTGAGGCAGGGAAGAGGTGAGAAATATTATACTTGGGCTTTGTAGTCCATCTCTGTACCTGTCTTTCTCTACCTGTCCTGTGGTTGCAGAAATCCGGATGCAGCAAATCCCATTTCTCGTCTCTGCTGACTTTCTGAGCCCAAAGAAAGGCCAGCTGGTTTGGCTCCCAATAGCATGCGGCCACTGAAGGGCACACCTGGGCATGGGACGTGTGTGGATGTGCCCAGCAGCCCTCTCCAGACAGGCTCCACCGTCACCTCTATACCCGGGGCTCATGCAGAACCTTGCATCATATTGGAATGTTCCTTATGGAAACCACTTGCCAAGTGCCTTGTTCTATCAAAAGAAAGCTATTTAATAAGAAATGAGTGGCAGAGAGATTCCATTTTTAACAAGGGAGAGAATTGCGATGCTTATAGACAAGACTCACTCATAGTGGGTTATCTCCCGGAGGCAAGATTACTGGTAACTTCTCAGTTTTCTGCCCCTTTCTTAGTATAAGCATATAGTCATTTTCTAATAATAATGAAAGAGACAGAGCATATGAGTGTTTCCTTTCTTGACTCTGATGCCCTGCACTGTGGCTGGAGTCGACCACCTAAACTGCATGGAGTCTGGGATGGCATCCGAGCCACATGACCTGCCAAAGCCCATCACTTGCAGTCCAGTTGCCAAGCAGTCCTGTGCGCTGGAGAAAGCATCCATAGGAGGGAAAATTCAAGCTATGTCCTCTGGCGAGGAAGCCTGTCTCAGCCCAACTCTCCCTGCCCTTGTCTGACCCTGTCTCTGTCTGTGAGGCCTACTCCTCACGCCTGGTTTTCCCGAGAGCGCGGCAGAGCGTCCCTGTCTCCAAGGCCTGGAGGGGCAGAGATGGAAAGAACACAGCCGCAGCTTTCTGCCTGCGAAAGCCACAGCCAAGCCCCCGCCTCCCCACCCCCACCCTGCCCCTCCTGGCAGCCTCCTTCTGCTGCCTTGTGCATTTGAAGGAGGAAGGAGAGGAAAGTGGGAATGAGCAGTCAGTATTTGTCAAGCGTGAGCCAAACGCTCAAATAATCTGCCTGAATCGTCACAAGAACTCTGGCAGATTGATGTGGCAATCTACTTTTAAAAATGAGGAAACTAAGGCTAAAGATATAAGAAATAAGTGAACTAACATCATGTAGCCAAGAAGTGAGACAGTGAAGATCTGAATCCAGGTTTCCTGACTTTAAATTTCAGGCTTGTGGCTTTACTTCTGGTGCATCCATTAGGGTCACAACTAGTTCTAAGACACCAAGTACGGTATTTGTCTAAAATTTACTTCTATGGTCTGAGAGTCCCTTTTGCCTGGCTTTGAGATTGTTGTAGTTATATGGTGTGTAGAGTGTTACTGTGCAAGAGTAACTGAAAGGCGCCCAAACCAGGGCTAGAGAAGTGTAGAAGAAATGGGTTGTGTGGCTTAGACGTCTTCCCCTCACTGGATGGGGACATCCTGAGCATGCACAGAGTGCTGTCTCTCCTCCCCCGGGCCCCATCCCAACCCCTCCCCACCCTGGCACCTAGTACTGCTATTCCCTTTAGTAGAAGTTTAATAGGTGTTGGACCACAGTCAAAATAAATTTGTGAACAGATTGACCTTTTATTATGTGCTCTACTGTGAAGTCTACATGTGAAGTGTGTATTAGAATCACATAAAACTTATATCACCACTGTGGCACATTTATAAGATGACTAATTGCTCTTCTTAACATAGTTTGGGAAGTTATTGTAAGCCCAATGGCCTCATCACTATTTTTATGAATACAAAGCCTACTGTGACATATCAGGGCTCAGCCAGCGGGTGGGTAAGAGGTGAAAGCAAGGAAAGCAGACGCCTTTGAAGACATTAGAGTGGTAACCAGAGCCAGAATTTACCAAATTTCCTTTCTTTCTCTACCATCTTTATGATTTTTGTCATCACAGTAGATAACCAAGCTATTATCTATTTAATATTTTGATTTAGATAGACTCGATTTTAAAGTATTTTGGTCTCATCTCAGGCAATACTATCCATGAAATATGAATTATATCTTTTTCTAAAACATCCTCAAATTAGGACATGACAATTGAAATAAAAAATGTTTGTGTAGAACTCAAAAATCATCCAAAATGTCACACTTTGGTAATCAATGCCCGAGGGTCCACTGCACGAGACCCCCTGTGCTCAGGGGCTCTAAGAACTGGAGACTGCCAGCTCCACTGCCCCCCCCACCCCAGGTGATGGGGAAGGACGGCGCAGACAGGCCCTGTGTTACATCTGGGAGCTGAAAACAGAAGCTAGCTTGGTTGCTGCTTTATGTACAGCAGCCATATTTTCAGAATCCCAAATCAGGATACATGGTTTGGTCACAGGATAGAATATTTGAAAATGTGACAGTTTCAGAAAACATGGGGAGTGATGGTTATACTCAAATAGTTTTTGAGTGGAGGGTCTTGTCCTGCCCGCTGTGGGCCTTGTTCTTACAGGTAAAGTGGATTCACCTGGAGACAGTTTGTGCTGTTTGATGCTGGGTTTTTATGGGTTGGCTCTAAAGTAGCCATACATTGTCCAAAACTTTAATTCCTGTTTATTTTGACTTATTGGCCTTGACACCCTGAGACTCTTTCACAAGCGTGCACTAATGTGGTCAAACCTAACTAGAGAGAGAGAGAGGAGAGATTGAGAGAGAGGTCGGGGGCGGGGAGAGAGAAAGAGGGAGAAAGGGAGGTGAGGTGATGCCTTGAGGCTCAGCAACAAGAGGGCAGGTAACATGGATGGTCAGGAGTTGTCTACCAGGGTCCGTTATTTTATCTCAGAGAAGGCTGCTGGGTGGCTGGAAGAGAAAACAAGAGCTCTCACTGGGATGGGGGTCTTTGTATTAAAATATTTATGCAAAGAGTAGGACCACTTACCATATGTTTTTCCTGCCTCAGCCACCTCAGGACATTTTCTTTGTCTAGTATGGTCATTTGGGACTCTTGGTTGCAAGTGACAGAAGAGCCAGTTCAAATTGTCTCCAGATAAAGCAGAATGTATTGGTTCATGTAAGCCACAATGCACAGGAGTAGGACTGGCTTTCAGCATGTGTGGATTTGGGGCTAAGATAATGCCTTCAGGTCTCATTTTCTCTCCATTTTTCTGTAAGTTGGCTTATCTTGATTTTGTATGGTATAGATATGGTGGCAGTAGCACCAGCACTGACACTGTCTTTAGTTTCCAAGATACAGTCAGCTCCAGTCCACCTCCCTCCAGCCTTTGTAGCAGAAAAGTCAAAGGTCATTTCCACCAAGTTCAGAGCTAGCTCCGCGTGGTAGAGGAGGAAAGCCCCGGAGGGCAATGATCAGGCATTGAATTTGGTTCAGAAAGATCTCTTTGGTGGTGTTTGCATCTTGATGCGCAAAGTAATTTATGGATTTCCATCACCAAACTGGGACTGGGTCTACCAGATTTCTACTAGGTTTATAAAATATACATTAAAATATGGGGAAAATATTTTTTAAGAGACAACAAAGTACCAGCCCTTTGTAGTGATTGAGACTTTTGGAACCACCCCTGGGCCAGATACGCCTCGGCCAAGGATACACTGGCACACACAGGTGCCTGGCTGGTTCCCCCTGCCCCCTGCCCTGGCTCTTGCCCCATTCTGCAAGCCATCACCTTGTTTGGCTCCTCATTTCTAGCCAACTCTCCTAAATTGTTTCTCCTGTAGGCTTTCTACTTTTGTCCCCTAATATATCTGACAACATAACCCAAAGACACAGGCCAAATAGGAAACCAGAGGGACTTGGTTTAGAATTTCCTGACAGAGAATACAGAATAATTCAAATTTACTGCTAGACACTGACATTTGTTTTCTCATATAACCTTTAAAATAAAATCAATATTCTTCATGTATCTGTCTGGAGGAAGGGTCTCAGACAACCTCACAGGGTCACCTTTAGCCCTGAGGCGCGACTGACTGCAGCATTCTGTCCTAGGTTCCTCCCGCAGCCTCCTGTCCTCCAACCGGGCTCCTCTGGGCTCTGCCTTTAGCAACCACCTCCTCTTCCCTGAACGCAGGTCAGCTGCTGACTCGGCTCCGAGAACCGTGGCTTTGCTGCCTGTTTGCCCTGGAATAATACAAAATAAAGGTGACTTGACTCTCCCTGGCTAACTGGGAACTGTCACTTTCCATGCCCCTTGTCTTGCTAGATTGCCACAATGCTTCCACGAGGAAGGCTGAGAGTGTGAGCGTTCCTGGTGGTTGCTGCGTGACACCCCATCCCAAAACACAGCGCCTGCAAATACTGACAATCATTTATTTGCCTCATGGGTTTGCACTTTGGGAAGTGCTCCATGAGAAGCTCATTTGTGCTCCATGAGGAATAAGCTGACACAATTCGACTGGGGGCTGGAAGATGAACTTCCCAGATGGTTCGCTCGCCTGGCTGGCAAGTTGGTGCCGGCCGTCCAGTTGGGCTTCTCCGGGAGCCACTTGGGTTTCCTCGCAGCATGGTGGCTGGGTCCCAAGAGTGAGCATTTCAAAAAAGCATACTTTTACATGTAAAGTAAAAATTTGCAGTTTTTAAAGACCTGGGTCTGGACACTAGCATAACAGCATTTGTGTCATAATCTACTGCTCATGCTGTCCCAAAGCCCAGATTCAAGGGGAAGGCACAAAGACCTATACTTCTTCATGGGAGGTGTGTCAAAGAACTTGGGGCCAATGTTTTAAAAGTGGTAAACTGAGCTGAGAGAACTGAAACTCCAAGAAGTTTAGTGACTTGCCTGTGATCACTTCAGTGGACACTTTTGAGAGGCCCGCACAGTTCGTTACCACCTTCTCTGAGATTTGCTGCTTACCCATGGGGTGCTCCCTGAAGCCCTGTCCATTCTCTGGAACTAGGCACTGTGGGATTTCAATGTTTTATGTGAATGGTGCCCCCTGGAGTCTTGCAATGCTGTCACCTTGACAGCCTGACAGTGACTGCTCCCAGGAATTTGGAATTGGGATGCAGACAGACTGACACTGTAATTGGCTGGGGTTTACATTCCCTGAGCACCGTCTCAGGGTCAGGGGACCTAGGGTCCAGAGCACGGGGCACCACTGATACCTATTTGACATGGGGGAAGTTATTTCTTTTCTCTGGGCCTTAGCCTCCCGTACATGAGGAGATAAATAATGTTAATAGTCTATGTTCTCATGATTCAGCACAAATCAAAAATGTACAGACTTGGCCTCCTAAAGCATTTTCAGCACCTTGTCTCCTGGTATTTTGATTCCTGACTTGGCACTATCAGAGGACTAAGGATGGGGTAACAGGTGGGTCGTTTTGTGATTGATTCAACAACATGAAGCCACAGACACTCTACTCCAGAGTTGAAAAGCTGAGGCTGAGCTCCCAAGCACTGACATGCCCTGGAAAATCAACAGCTCCAACGGGGCCTGTCTCACAGGGCTGCTCTGTGGACCAAAGGAGGCCATGGCTGGACAGGAACTTAGCAACAATGAGGCACTCCACGACATTGTTTTTGGCATCCTTGCTATATCCCAGTGGTTCTCAACTGGCGTGAATTTCCCCCCAGGGGACATTTGGCAATGTCTGGAGACATTTGTTGGTTGTCACAATGTAGAGGGGGAGGTACTACTGGCATCTAGTTGGTAGAATTCAGGGCTACCGCTAAACATCCTTCAATGCACAGTACCGCCCCCCCCCAAATAAAGAATTATCCAACCCAAAACATTAGTAGTGCTAAGAATGAAAAACCCCTGCCATATCTTAATACCTAAAGGGAAATTTTGAACCTGGCACTCTGTATTGAATCAAAGTTTAGATTATGGCTTGGGGTTTTAATACCGGGCTTTCCTTTCTGGGTTATGATTTTGTAATCCAGATGACAGCTAAAATCTTTCTACATCTTGAGTTAATTTCATGAAACTAATTCAAATTTCCAAGTTCATACTCCTTCGCCCAAGATTTCAAAAACTTCCATGTCTGAGTTTCTGGTCATTGTAGGGTGTCTCTGTTTTGTCCCATGTCAGCTCAGATGTGAAATTCACCTTCTGTCTCAATTGTATTTTCTTTCTTGTACCTGTGCTGGCACACACCATCCACATTAGGCAATTGGTGTGTGTGTGTACTATACAGTATTGTGTGAGTACGTATGTGTATGTCAGAGGGGATCGGAATGATGTAGGAGATTTATAATGTGCCAATATCCATGTTCTTAAGTTGTTTACCTGCTGTGCTAAGGGGCCTGCATGGAACCAAAAGAGCTGCAATACTGGGTGTACGAAGAGCAGAGAGTGAGCAGATGTGAGAATAGTTGTCTACGGGACAATGACATTTGAAAACTGGAATGTTCTGCAAATGAAAAAGTCAAGGGAAGTATTTTTCAAACTTTTTTGACCTTAACTCTGAGGGGAAAAAAAAAATCTGACATCCTAGCCCTGTACACCCACCAATAGATATAATTTAAACAAAAGTTTCATGAAAAAAACCCAACCCTTATTATAGGCAATGCTTTTGGTTATTTTCTTTACTTTTCTATTTTATTTTATAAAAATACTGCAACCGACTAAATTTTAACATCATGACTCAACAATGGCTCTGACCTGCTGTTTGAAAATACGGCCGAGGGTGATATCCGACGGTGAGAGACTGGGCCACAGGGTGGGTGAGCGTGGTGGAGGCTGAGGTTGCTGGCGCTGCGGGGCTTGGGAACTGCAAGGCTCTGGCATTACCTGACCATTCGCAGTGGTACCCAAGTTCCCTAGGAAGCAGGTGGGACCCGTGGAGCAGGAAGAGGTTGTAACACATGAGCCCAAATCATCCGTGAATACAGGGGAGTCATCAGGAGGCCACCAGATGTCCAAAAGGAGACGGGAGAGAGAGCAGGTTGGAATAAACCTCAGAGGTGTGCCTTTCTCTGAACGGAGAAGTATTAGCGGTTTGGAAGAATCCTGATCATCCTTCCAGGCCCAAGCACCCATGGCACAAAGCACAGTACAGCTGCTCAGCACAGGCGGAAAATCCTTGTTGATGAATTCATTCTTTCGACAAATATTTATTCAGCACCAGCTAACTTAATACCCGATCCATACACGGCTGTGTCCTGTTTTGTTCTTCCTCAGAGCATCCTAGTCAGTCTAAACATGGTGCTAAGAGAGTCACAACTGCACCTGGGAGATTGTCTGACAACATTATCTTCTTTCTCCTATACTTACATTCTGCATTAACACATAATAAGTCCAATGCAAGAAAGCAATTAAGAAACGTAAAAACCTGAACTTGTTATACAGGTCTTGAAAATGGCTCCTGATCCTATTATAACAAGATGTTAGAACAGAATAGTGTGAATCCTGCAGTCCAAGACTGGTTTAAATGCCTGAAAGAGCTCTGGGAATAAGCGAGCAGTGAATCCACAGTCTAATGGTGAGGAACGCGGGGCACTGGACTCCAATTATTACTTCAAGCGTTATGTCCCTGCTTCAGGCCCGTTGGAAGGAGCCTGCGTTTGAAATTATCACAGTTTATTTACCTCTTTCCTGGCTCAGTATCCATCTGTAGCTCTGAAAGAGCAAGAAACAGCTCCAGAGTTTGCTGTCTTAGGCTCTAAACCTAGTGGTGTGGTCTGGAGTCCGTGAGATCCCTGCACAAATCCTGGCTCCGTTGCTCACGCATGCTCCCATCTGGGTGTCAGTTTTCCACATGCAATATAGGGCTTTGGGAGGACTAAATAAAATTTTGAGCCTGAAGCACATAGAAGAGTACCTGGTACAAAGCAGGTACCTAAAAATATTATTTGTTTTGCCACCTTTCCCTGTCTTCTCCTTTCCTATGGTAGGTGGTTTTCTTATTCTCAGTTCTTCACCCTTCTCTGTGCACCACTGGCCATGAAACTTTAAAGTTCCTTCCACTAGAGCCAGAATATACTTTTCTGCCTCACTGCCACTGGGTTTGGTGACTTGATTTGCTTTGGGCTTGGCCACGTGACTTGCTCTGGCCATGGGGATAGCAGCAGATATGACACACTTGAAATATGTTTTTATGGTTGAGCTAATTCTCTTGCACTCCTGCTTTTCCCCCTGAGAACAACATGCCTCAGGAAGCTGCTGGTCCACAGAGGAGGAGAGAGATGTGGACACCTGGACCCAGCCCGCCGCTTGGCATCAAGTCCAGCTGAGCCCAGCCTGGATCAGCTGAACCCCAGATGACCTGCATACGATGCATACGATAAATGCTTGTTGTATGTCTCTGGGTTTATGTAGCGTTATTGTTGCAATAGCTAATGGATAACTGCCTTACAGCTTTCACACTCCGTAATAAATGCTGCATATATTAAATAGCAGAGAAATTCACTATTCCAGGGAAGCAGTAGAACAAAGTGAATCACTGTGCATAGAAGGGGCTAGAGAGCTTTATTCCTCTGATAAGCCCTGAAAACATTTTGTGGTGTCACGTACTGAAACTTCACCTCCATCTTTATTCAGCTGCAGGGGATTTCATATCAGAATGAAACTGTTTGGAGATGGTACTATTTCCTTTGCGATAAGAAAGCTAGGATTATTGTTTCTCTAAGAGCAGGGCCAAGCTATTGTTAATAAAAAAACAAGTACACTTTGTGTGAAATCAGATTGTAATGACTCCAGAAGAAAACGAGTTCTTATTGGATGAGGTTGTTTGCTCTTAGGTAATCGTGAGGTAGCCTGAGCCATCGAGGGTGGAGAAACTAAGGTGGATCCCCACCATGCATGGGACAGGGCCCACCTCTTTGCAGCCAGCAAAAGAAAGCAGAGGACAAGGAGACGTCACTCACTTTGACCCTACCAGCTTGTCTGCCATGGGAAGGGTTGTATCCAGACAGATGGGGGCAAGAACCTGGAAGAATCGGAATAGAGAGAGGGGCTGCAGGAGAAGGGGTGGAGCAGAGTCCTGGAGATGAGCTGGAGATGGGGTTGGGGCCCAGTGTCAGCCTGGGCAGTTCACGCGCTGTGCATTAGTGAGGAGCTGCAGGGTGAGCGAGGACTAGAATCCAGCCCTCGCTCCACGTACCAAGGTGTCAGGCATACAGAGCACCATCTAGAGGGGGGAGCTTTCTTTATTTTTCTAATTCTCACAGAGGCACAGCATAACGCTGCTCTGGGCAAGAACAAAGCACTGTGCATGCGGGACATCCCCAGAAGGCCCAAGCTCTAAGGCTTTGTTCTTCCACTCCCAACCTTGCATGGGGCAAGGAACAATGTCAGTTAAATAAAACACTATGTTCCGGCTCATCTACTGTGTCTGCTTTAGGATACCTTCTAGACTCCTCAGTAAAACGTCCTGCTGAGTTCAGAGCCGGCTCCTTCTAGGGAAGACGAGGGTGGTGGTTTTTCCAAAGAGGAAGCACCTGTTTCCTGATCACCTTACAGCAGTGCCCAGCCCTTCCCCTTTGGACTGCTAGAAGGCGTCCACTACAGACCAGAGGACAATTCCCCAAGCCCGAGGGACCATAAAATGTATTTTTCTGTTCACCCTAGGCCCCCATTAGGTAGTGAGGGACATCCCCTGTGAGACAGAAATAAGGAGGGTCCTGACACACCCAGGTTATATTTATTCTATTTCAAAAGTAAAAATCATTTTTAGTTTTTGATTTGTTTAGAAAATTCCCATCTCTGAGCTTCCTAATTTTATCTCTCTTTGCTCTGTTTGTATTGCATTCGGGGAGAGATCCAAGTTTTGTCGGTCCAATGCTTACACAATTTTGAGGGCTTGCTTTATGAAAAATATATAAAATAACAATATGAAATTGGGTATAGAAGTGAATCTTTATACACTGTGAGCCTGGAAGGGGCTGGTGGAAGTATGGGCTTTGAAGCTTGAGCCTTATTAGCTTCATGGAACTTTTGCCTCTGACCACATTTGATTTAATCCCCTACCCCCACCCAGCTTTTGTCTAGGAGGGTGATAGTCAGGAGCCAGAACTTTCCTCTGAGGGGAGAAGGAAGAAGCTTTCTCCTGGGCCCTCCAGTTTGTTCTCCACTGTGCACAGTCAGGGCAAGGCAACCTGCGGCCATGGCAGCCAGCCCTGCCCTGCAATGTCACCTTGCGGAGGGCGCCAAGGGGAGGGCGTGGCCAGGCTGCGTGGCAGAGTCACCCCTCCTGACCATGAAATGAGTGGGGTACTCATGCAGAGGTCTCGGCCCATGTCAAATGTTTCCCTCAGCCCTTTGATGGTCCCCTCAGTGAAGAGCATTATTAGAACTACAGGGTGACCCTGTGATATGCCAGAAGCATATACTGGCATTTCCTATTTCCTCAAGGAGCACACTCAAACCTCCCCAAAGACCACTTTGGCTAAAAAAGTCTCTTCCAAGCCTTCCTTTTCTGAAGGTGTCCACAGTTTACCATTCTTTTAGGTTAAGAAATGGAATTAGGGTTTTTTGCCCTGCTAACTAATGTAAGGCCCTTCACTGGATGGTTATTCAGGCCTCAGAAAGAACAAGAAAGGACCCAGGCCAGGTGTGGAGTGCTGAATATCCAGAATTAGTGCACAGCTTTTCCATGGCCCTCGTTTTACGTCAGTCAGTTCCAGCCATTGGTTATCCTTTTGTCACTTCCTCAAGGAGAGCCTGATTGGCCTGGCCAGGGTCCGGTGTCCCCTCCTTGTGTGTACAGCCTGACTGATAGTCCCATAAGGTGGCATATGATGGTGGAGACAAGGCTCTGCCAAGGGAATACGAGAGCTGCTACAAAGAAAGGGGAAGAAGCTCAGGGAGATGTGCACACTAAATGCCAACTCTAGGAGCAGAGGCATCTTCTCGTGCAGTCCACCACCTGGGATGACTTTCTTCACACCGGTGCCGCTTGACCATTATTAGATTAATTGACAGATTGCAGGGAGTGAGGAGATAGGACATTGGGCAATTTGATGGAAGGGTGGACGCCAGGAAAGGTCTGGAACGTAGAAAGTGATGAGGCAAATCTGGGTGCGGATCCAAGAGGAAGAGAAGTACCCGGGACCCAGAGAGTTGTAGAGAGTGTGGGAAGTTATTGCCAAATGAGATGGGGATGTGGAAGGGAGGGTGATGGTCCCCAACCATAAAATGTGTTGGTTCAACAGTTTGTCCAGGGAGAACCCTGACTTTCAGCCTTGGGGTTTCTCTATTAACAAAGCACTATCCTTTCGAGGTAGTCATTTTCGAAACTTTATCCAGCCATCCCAGTCCAAACGGAGTCAGAGAGCAAAGGGGCAAGCTCCAGGGAGAAAGCTGAGTTTAGCACTCTGAGGAATCTACGAGGGATTCTGGGAGACCTGAGGTGTTGAATGGCCATAGGCAAAGCCAGCCTTAGAGATACTTGCAGAGAAGTCATAAAAGCCATGAGAGAATATGAAATATTGGTTCTCAGAAAAAGCACAGGGAAAATAAATCACTTCTGGCTTTTAAAAAGGCAAACAAACTTATGACATCACCAAGCCCTATGGGAGGACTTACTATATCAAACAGCAGGTCACAATTAATGCTCAGGATCTGCACACTGAGGTCTTGAGAGTCGTAAAATGAAAGTGTCCTGGCTGGACTGTAGCCCACTCCCACTTCAGGGTTTCTGGCATCATAAATCACTGGTAAGTTCAAACTAGGGAGATCTTTCCTGTCCTATTAGATTCTTTAGGCTTAGAACACATGTAATGAGCAAACTTTCACAGTGGCTGACCCAGTGAAGGCCCATGGGTTCGGTCGGGGAGGCTGCCTGGGGCTGGTCTGTGAGAAGGACATTCGGTTATTGTCAAAGACCGAGCAGGGTCAGTGCATCATCTTTCTCCCTGAAGAGAGATGGGGGAGCAGAGTTGCAGCTCCCTGCACCCTCCTGACCTCCCCGTGCTCCTCCCCTAGATTTAGAATAGGCATATTTCCTGTCCACATCCCCCATAAACCATTGGGCTCTGCCTGGAGCCACTGTCCTTGGTCCCCAATCCATTCTGGGCTCTGTCCCTCATTCAGCTGTGCTGCCCTTGGCTTTTTATTCCACTAGAAACCCACTTTTATCATTTGTACTAACAGAGCTGGCCATTTTTTGTCCTTTTAACTACATAGAAAAGCAGAAAGTACCTGTGTGTCCTTCACCATGGAATGTATTTTTAGATGACTCACAAATACATCTTTTCCTTTTTTTTCTCCCCAAACTCCTAGATTTATTCTTGGAAGCAGCCCCCTGCTGCTGACTTTACTTCTCTTCTTGGCTGTGTCTAAGTAGGATCGCTGCGTTTTCTGTTTTATGATGAGAAAGGACACACAGTTCTGCTTTGCAAAAGAACACTGAGCTTGTACGAAATGCCCTTGTTTCAGCTCTGGGTTGTTCCAGGTAAGTATCTGTTGGCCAATTCTAGCCTCTCCATAAGCCTTCTGGGTATAAATGTGAGGATCTTAAGCAAATACACAAAACCCAGGATCTGAGTTCATCGCTCCCTACTTAAAAGCCTTTGAAGCCTTCCATGCCAAAGCCCAGATGGTTTAGCCTCACATAAAAGTCTTTTCATGATTTAACTGCAGCCAAGTTTTCTAGTCTCTACTTGTTCCACCATGACCACGCACTCTACACTTTATACACACCACCTCGCTCCTTCCCCCTCAAACTGCCTCCCCAGTTCTGCGCTTCCTTTACACGTGGGGGCAGTGTCTTCAGCTGGGAGCACTCATCTTCCTCCATCCTGCTCTCCTACGCACTGGTGTCCCTCCCAGGTAAAGTTCCTGGTCCTTCTGACTCCAATGCCCAGTGTCCATCCCTGCGCTGGAACTTTATCAAGGTTCATTTTAACTGTTTGCTTACGTCTGCCTTCCTCATTTGGCTGTGAGTTCCCTGAAGGAAGGCACCATATTTTCATTCCTGCTTTTAAACCATCAGCACCAAGTCTGTCCAGACCCAGTGTCCAGGAAATATTTGATGAGTAAAATGAACAGTTTTGCAAGGGCAACTTTCCCTTGGGCACCAGAAAACTAGCAGTTTTTTAAGTGGGCCCCGGTCCCTGCAGAAGCTAAATGCTTGAGGAGGGGCTCACACCTATTCTCTCCTTGCCTGGCTCTTGCTCTCTGCTGGCCAAAGGGGCCAGAGCTCCCCACAGATTGTTAATGCCTCTCCTGAGGACCTGCTTCCTGTTGCTAGCTAAAGACAACTATATACCATTGTATTTCCTCCTTCCTTCCTTCCTTCCTTCCTTCCTCCTTCCCTCTCTCCCTCCTTTCCTTTCTTCCTTTTGGAGGACAGGAAGTTCAGAGCTAAGCCAGTGCTTTCTGGTATAATGATTCTATAGACTCCCTCCCCCTTTTGCCTTTTCTCCTTGGCTGCTACAGTCTGACATTAGATTTAGAGTTTGTAGGGTTCTTTCATATCTCTGCTTTGCATTGAAAGCTATGTCACATCCTTTAGGAAGCAGGTGGGGGATAAATAATAGATGAGAGATGAACATATGATATGGTGCCTTTATGATGCTTCCCTGCCTACCAAAGCAAGAAGTTTCCCTCCCTGTGTGTGGCTGTGTGCTCCCAGCCCCCTGAGATGCACACCCTGGGTTCTGGGTCACATTCAGGAGGCACTGAGGTTTCTGTTGCTGTTCATATCAGTCCCAGTTGGACCTGGGGAGAGAGTCCTTTGCTCATGTCCTTCTCCAGAGAGTCTTCCACAAATTCAGGGATACAGTTCTGTGCATACAATGAATTCATCTTTACTGTGGGTGGACCACCCTGATTTGTCTGGCAGGTGCTTTGAGAGCCTTAGGTAGGAGATTCTGAAAAGCCAGGGTGATTAGAAAGATGTTAAGACTCAGAGCGACCCCCATACATACTATTTCTGGACACACACAATTTTACATACAATTTCAAGGAGGTCAGGGATTCCAGTTTAAACACCTATTCTTCATAGGATGGCTTAAATAGGATGTTGATATGCGGATGGATAAATACATGATAAATGCCAAAGAAATGCTTAAATGGAAAAACAGCATGATGGCTTTGCTTTACCTGCTTTAAAACTGCCATCCTTTTTAAAAGCATAGTACTAGCTGGACGCAGTGGTGTATACCTGTAGTCCCAGCTATTCAGGAGGCTGATGTGGGAGGGTTGCTTTAGCCCAGCAGTTTAGGACCAGCCTGGGAAATATAGTGAGACTCTGCCTCAAAAACAAAAAAACAAAACAAACAAACAAAAAAATATAGTACTGACACAGATACACAGATTGATCAGTTGAATAGAATAAGGAAAGGAATCCAAGTAAATTTGGAAACAATATACAACAAAGGTGATGATATCACTCAGTTTAATCACAGAAGCAGGACAACTATCAATAATACAGAGTGGTAGTTCTGAATGAAGATAATTTTGCACCTCATGGGACATTTGGAAATGTGTGGACACATTTTTTGTAGCCACACCTGGGAGGCAGGTGCTACTGGTATCTAATGGGTAGAGGCCAGGGATGCTGCTAAACATCCTACAGAGCAAAGGACAGCATCCACAACAAAGAACTATCTAACTCAAAATGTTAGTAGTAATGAGGTTGAAAAACCCTGATATAAAGGATTTATTATCAGACTTTGACCTCATGCAACAGTGGGAACTCATGGAATCTAGGCAAGGCTCTTGCCTATGCTCTTAGGGCCTGAGCCACTACAGGTCAGTCTGGCTAGCAGTCAGGAAGGAACCTGGATATGCAGGTGGGGAGGGAAAGGACAAAGTCCAGCAAAGGAGCAAGGACAAACTGGAATGCATGAGAGCAAACTGGAACCTGCTTCTTTCTGTCTGTCACCACCTCCAACCTCAATACTGTGGTGACCTACAGGAGAAGCTGGTGCCCTGTGCTTCAGAGCTGCAACGCACACCTGGCCTAGGACTCAGAGAGGCTGAAGGAGGAGATCTGGTGGGAGCAGAAGGAGCTGTGGGCCTAGATGCTGCCCCAGACCAGCAATGAGCAAGACCCGGAAACAGCACCTTGCACTCTACAATGACCTTCCAAGCACAGTGACTGCTGTGTCACTGCCATTGTCCAAATTTTTCTTGTAGCCATAACCTGGAACCACACAGGAAAGGGAATTCTGGAAAATAGAGTTGCAGCTTAGCTGAGTGGTCAGAGTTCAAAATTACACTGATATTACAAGACGGTGGGGAAGTATGCCTTACTCAATAATCAGGGTTAGAATACCTTTTATCTCTTTGGAAGACAAAATGAAAGCCTTGCCTATGCATATATCAAAATAAGTTAAGAAAATGGAGAAAGTCCATAAAAAAAGAGAAAACATTCTCTTTCTGTTTTCCTAAGAAAATGAGAAGTTGCTTAACTTTACTAATATTCAGAAACATGGAAACTAAACAACAATGAGCCCTCTTACCCACAAGATTGGGCAAACTTAAAAAGGTGCAGTCCCCCCAAGGGTGCTCAGGGTGTGAGGAAAAGGTAATCTCATTTGTCACTGGTATTACTGTGAAGTATAGGCACTTTTAAGTGAATTTCAGAAATAACTAATATTAAAATACACATACCCTTTGTCATAGTAATCCAACTTCTGATAATATCATAAATAAAAATAATGTCAGTGTTTAAAGGTATAGGTTCAAATTTATGTATTACAGCCTTGTTGACATGGGAACAACTAAATGTATGATGCTAATGCTTATGATATTTATAATATTGTGAAGTATAATATTACTATTAACTTGGTTATCTGGTTAATGCAAATAATAGGATTCACAATATACAATGAGTGGGAAAATAGATGGATCCTATATTTGAAAAGATTCTGCAAAAGACAAAGTATGTAGTAAGGGTACATGTCAAATTGTCGACAGTGGTTACATTGTGTGTGTGTTGACGGGTTGCTGTCCAGGGAAAAACAACATTACGTATACATATTGATTGTATAATGTGTGCTGACTTCAGAGACCTTAACATCTGAAGAAATGTGTCCATCTTAGGTTTGAAGACTTTGAGCGCTTGCACATTCTAGCAGGAGTCATATTCTATTGGGTCTTTATATATGCTCTTTCTCATGGAACAACCCCTCTATGCCACCCTGCCCCCAAGCCCAACCATTGTCCGCCCTTCTGTAGCTAATTCCTTCTCATCCTTTAAGACACAATTTAGGTGTTACGTCTTCCTTCTCAAAGCCCCCTCCAGCCCCACAGTGGGGAGGGGACCCTCCTCTGGCTTCTCGGTGGGTAACATGGCACCTTATCAGGGCACATGGTCCACTGCATCACATTCATCTCTTGTGTATTTTTCCAGCCCCTAGAATAGCACACAAAATATGATGTACGAAGAATGCTGACTAAATGAATCAATTTCAGACTTTCTGACAGACATTTTGGGAAAATATGTTTGTTTTTTGTGGCCACTAGAATTATGTCACAATTCTTGTCAGCTGAACACCAAAATCAACCAGAGTGAGGCTTAGCCAAGGGGAGAGAGTCTAATGATTAAAACTCTGTCCCTTACCCCCTGCACTCAAGAGACCCCACATCCCCCCAGCTCTGAATAAAATTCACATATTGAGATTTTTTTCTCCTCACCTGGCAGCTGGTGCTCTGATATTCTGGGAGAAATATTTAAAAATTTTACTGTTAAAGAATAAAAATACCTTGAGCACCTATGGAGTCACATTAACCCTGTAGAATGTCATGTTTGTTTAAACACATGCAGGTCCCAGAGACTGCTTACAGCCCTGTCACTCAGCCTAATGGTTACAGCAAGCTCATTAAATTTGTGTTTACGGCGAGAACTGGTCTTCAGAAAAGCTAGGAAAAATCCACTGCTACCTACATGTGCTTGAATCCCCAGGACCACGTGAATACCACAGGAAAGGGTCCTTGTCCTCCAATCCCCTGGTACCTTCCATACGCCAAGGCAAGGCAGGGGAATGGCTTATTGAGAGCCAGTATATGCTGGGCACTTTTCTTAAATTATGTAATTAAATTCTCTCCTAGAAAACCCCAACTTTTTTTTAAATGAGGAAATTGAGGCTCAGAAAGTTTAAGTAATTTCTCCAAGCTGCCCAGCTTATAAGTGGTAATTACTGAACTCCAGAATCAGACTATGCTCCCTCCTTCTGTCCTCAGATGACATTAAAGAAATTTTCTAGTGGGAAGGTAATCCTCTTGTCCAAATGGAGGCTCCAGGGAGCACAGGTAAGCTGTGATCTGCTCAGATGGGATGGATGGCTGCCAGGCCCTCACTGACATAGGCCACCACAGTTATAGACACCCAAATCTGGGCTCCAATCCCAAGTCCCAAGGCAGAGGAGATGCAGAGAGGGTGGCCAATCTCTGCCAGCTGTTTGAATTGGGGAATGATGCACTTTGGAAGCTCAGGTTGCCTTTCTGGAGTGGTTGCTTTAGACCATGTACAGGGGATCAATGAGTAGCAGTCTCTGGGGCTTAACTAGGACAGGAAACTAGGGGCCAAGGAGCCCCAGAAAAACACAGAAAGTACCCTGCTTCTTGGCTTTCTAGTTCTGGGTTCCAGGCTCTCATGAGGCCCAGTGAACTCTTACAGCAGGTTCTTTGAGATACAGTCATTGTTCGGTATCCACGGGGGACTGGTTTCAGGACCCCGGAAGATATAAAAGTCCACAGGTGCTCAAGTCTCCTATACAAAATGGCATAGTATTTGCATAAAACCTATACACATCCTCTAGTATACTTTAAATCATCTCTAGATTACTTATAATACCGAATACAATGTAAATGCTATGTAAATAGTTGTTATAGTGTGTTTTTTGTATTTGTATTACTTTTATTGTATTATAATTATTTTTTAATATTTTTGATCTGTGGTTGGTTGAATCCATAGATGCAGAACCTGCAGATATGGAGGGTCAGCTAAACCCTCATATTCTCACAAATTCCCATTTTACCTAATTAAACTGGTCTGAGTGAGTTTCTATTATATGTAACCAAATGAATCTTGACTATAGGTCATGTTAATCTGGTCCCCAAGTTGTGACCTTTGTCCAGAAGGCCCAGTACCCTGTCCTCGGGATTCACCAATGCCTTCCAGGAGGTCTTCCAGGTGGACCCAGCTGTGTGATGCTGTTGTCCCACCTCTTCTAGGCAGAGGACTCATATAGTGGCTTCCACTTCTGGTCCCACCTCCTTATATACCAGTATGTGCTTTCTCCCTCAAACTGCACTTAACCCCAGTCCTTACTGCATATGCATATTTTACCATCTCTATACTCAGAGCAGCTTCCAGCTGTGAAGCTGTGAAGCCTGGGCCTTGGCCTTCAAGGGCTCAGTGGGTGTTGATCTGTTCAGGCATGAGCACCAACCATGGAGTAGTTCCTTCTCCTAAAGATTCTGGGAAAAAGACTTGGATTGATCTAGCTTGCACCACCTGCCCACCTCTTGGTTAAGAGAGGGCAAGCAACTTCAATTATGGTCCCATGAAGATTATAACAAAAGGGGCATTGATTCTCAAAGGAAAGATAGGACACTGTTATCAAAAAAAGAAGCAAGGGGACACGGCATCCAAAAGTCCATGGTTCCTAGGAACCCGGTTCAGTTCAGTTCTTCCACTACCTGAGGCTTTTGTGTGCATCTTCATGTTCACCTGCCTCCTTATTATCCTAAGGCAAATGGGAAGGGTTCCTTGTTCCTTCACATATACCACAGGCTGCTTTTAAAATTGGATTTCCTATCTCCAGATGGGGTCTCTTACATTCATTTAAATCCAGTTCAACCTGCATTAAACAATGTGTAGGGTAGGGTTTTGAGGTCCCTCCAGGGCCTGCCATGTCCTTTAGTATGAGGCTGGAGTCTACGAAGCCTTAAGGACAACCATGGTGTGTGTCAATCTGCTTCTGTTGGTTTGGCATTTCTCAGTTCCTTGCTTAGTGAAAGCCTTCAAATTCTGAGTTCTCCCTCTTCCTGGGCAACTCCTTACAAGTGTCCCATCTAAAAACGCAGTTATCAAATGTGCTTCAACGACCCTAAAGACTCTCACACCAATTCTCTTCCTCAAAGATCCCAAACGAGAAACAATGGTATTGTTTTCAGCTTGAAGAGGTTTCCTCCCAGAATGTTACGTGCCCAAACTCAGCGGTTGCAAAGCGCTTGGGGAGTCCCACACCAGCAACTGTCCTCGCTGCCTTCTTCTCAGGGGAGGAGGGGTAAGGAATGATGTGCGAGGATTCAGGCACTTCCCGCCTTCACCCACCCATAAAAAGGCCCCAGACTTCTTTAAACCAACATTTTGCTTTTCATCCCAAATTTTGGAATAAGTGATACTTGAAGCTTCGATGCCTTATTTATTTTAAAATCAAATTTAACTCCTTCCCACACAGCCCAGATGTTCCTTCACTTTTCCTATTTTGATTTCCTCTTGACATGAGTAATGAATGATGGAAGTTAGGGCCTGCAGAGATGTCGCTGCAAGGAACTTCAGGCTCCTTAAAACGTTCCTGACCCACAGATCCCAACAACGCTTCATCCTGAATGTCTCTGCCCTCTCGAGACCCTGGAGGTCTTGCCTCTGAACTTGGGAAATGTGTCAGCCTGCTAATTCGGGCACCATTCTGTCAGCCCACATATGCCGGCACATCACAGAGACAGATGAATAGCCAAAGTATAGATAAAGCTAAAATAAATGGTATTTGAAGAACTTGAAACAGATTAATTTAGACACGGTTTGGGAAAGAGTGGGTTGGATTATTTTTTTGGTAATTTCTTTGTTAGGATTTGGGGATTCTTTTTTTTAATGGTAGAGAGAGCAAAATGTTCAAATTGTATTTATTTAATTTCTTACGTCAAATTGCTCCAAAGAGTAATGAAGGCTCAACTTGGCTCAAATATATTTCCTTTGTGTAGAGTGGGCACTCAATTAATGAGAGGACACTCGGGCTGCTGGGCACAAGAGAGCTTGTTCAACTTTCCAGGTTTCCACCACAGGGAGAGGAAGAGGCAGATATTAAACACTGTTCGAAAAAAATTAAATAAGTAAAGAGGAGCCCTGGTCCTTGAACCACCTCTAAGAGATATCGTATTACATTTTTTCAGTGTTTCCTAGGAAACCAGCTCAGGGTAAAAATGTATTCTTTGTCTTCTGCTCTTTGCAAAATTGTTTGAACCATCATATCTCATAAAAGGTTGCTTCACAGGCAATTTGAACAGCATTAAAAAAAAGCTTAATCTGCAGTTTGCTGCACGAATGAAGGCGATACACCTTTATCGGAGGCTGAATGCTTCAGATTATATTTGCTGAAAATGGATAAGATTGTGCCATTATTTCTGAAGCATCTGTGAAATCAAATCTTGTTGTCTTTTTCCCCTCCAAATCAGGAGTCTTTTCCCCAACACACTCAAGTTGCATTAAACAAATCTTCTAAAATAGTTTTAGGAGATTCTTATCAGCACTTACACAGCAGAGCATTAATGAAAAGATAAATAAACCTCTCTCTCTCTCTTTCTCTCTCCGGCTTGTACTAAGCCAAGATCTGTTTGCACGTGCTTAGTCTCCAGAGCTGATGTGTTTGTGTGTGTCCCCATAGCCATCACCCAGGTTAGAAGCCTCCAATGCCCACTTTGCTGTCTTGGGTTATCTCTGATTTATATTCCACTATCATTGCATGTTCAGTTGTTATTGTGCTTTTGCAAAAATGAGTGAGGTACTTGAATGTACACTGTGGTGTGGTTTTGGTCAAGGGTTTAGGATATTGAAAGTTTTTTGTTTTGTTTTACACGCTTGAAATTTCAGCTACTAACTTTATTTCCTACGCTTTAACTTTGGAAAAGGGGACGAGCATCTCCGCAGCATTGACGTGGGTGTGCACATATGGAATATCTGTGGGCTCGGCTGCACACTGTTATTGTGCATTGTTGGAAGAATGTTGCTAAGGGATTAGTCTGACTCCCATCCCTTGTGTCATTAATCACTCAGGCTCCTACAGTGTTGGCTGTCTCTTAGTTTCTGATGGGCACTCTTTATCACGTTAAAAAAGGGTCCCCTATCCCACCTCACCTAATAAGACAACATGATTAAAAGCACTGGCTATGGGGTCACCCAAATATACACCCCAGATCCACCAATTACCAGCTTGGTGAGTATGGCAAAGTTCTTTAGTTTCTTTGTGCTTCAGTTGTCATACCTGCCAAAGGAAATAACAAAGGGTATGTACCTGACGGGATTTTTGTGAGTATTAAATACACAGCCCAGTGCCTGACACCTGGTGAGTGTGTAATTTATGCTACAACTATTATGACAGCTATGGCAACCACTGGCAGTAATTTTGTTTCTGTGGTACATGGAGACTCAACTCTTACTATGTTGTGTCTGGTAATGATAACTCCATTTAGCAAATAATTTACTGTACCCCTTAACTTGCCAGGCTCATTGTAGACTGTGGGCTTATAATGGTGAAAAAGATACAGTTCCTGCCCTTGATATGCTTGCAGTCTAATGCAGAAGCAAAACTTTCCAGTGCATTTTGGTAGGTACTAAAAACCTTTATGCATACGGTGCTTTGGGAGGGGAGAAGAGCACACCACTGCCGGGGAGCTCAGGGAAGGCTTGGTGGAGGTGGGATGCTGAAACCAGGTGTTGATGTAGCATGTGCACTGATTACTATGTATATATTATATATATTCACCTGTGCAATAAGATTTATATGTTCTCATATGTACAGAGTGTGGCCAACTGCTGATTTCCTGCAATATCCATTCTCCCTTATTGTTTAAAATTTTAAAAATTGTTTAAATATTTAATTGAAAAATAAAGATTGACTATAATCAAGGTGTATAATGTAATGGTTTGATAGACATATACATGTGTCATGGTTACCACAATCAAATTAATTAACACACCATCACCACCCATGCTGTACCTTAGATCCCCAGAACTTGTTCATCTTATAACTGAAAGTTTATAGCCTTTGACCAACATCTGCCCATTTTCCACCCTCTCAGCCTCTGGTAACCAACCATTCTGATCTCTGCTTCTGTGAGTTCAATTTTTTAGATTCTACATATAAATGAGATCATACAGTTGTGTCTGGCTTATTTCACTTAGCATAATGTCCTCCAGGTTCATCCATGTTGTTGCAGGTGACAGAATTTCCTTCTATTTTATGGCTGAATAATATTCCATTGTATACGTGTACCACAATTTCTTTATCTATTTGTCCATTAATAGCCACTTAGGTTGTTTCCCAATCTTGGCTACTATGGATAATGCTGCAATGAACATGGAGGTACAGACAGCTTTTCATCAACTTGATTTCACTTCATTTGAATATATACCTAGAAGTAGGATTTCTGGATCATATGGTGGTTCTATTTTTAGTTTTTTGAGGAACCTCCATACTGTTTTCCATAATGGCTGTACCAATTTACAATCCCACCAATAGTGTACAAAGGTTCCCTTTTCCACACCCTCACCAACACTTGTTATCCCTTGTCTTTTTCGTAATAGCCATCCTAACTGGTATGAGGTGATACCTCATTGTGGTTTTGACTTGCATTTCTCTGATGATTAGTGCTGTTTAGCACCATTTCATATACTAGTTGCCCATCTGTATGTCGTATTGGAAAATGTCTATTTAGGTCCTTTGCCCATTTTTTACCAGGTTTTTGGCGTTTTTTTGGTTTTTTTTTTTTTGCTATTGAGTTTTGTGAATTCCTTGTATATTTTGGATATTAACCCCTCACCAGATATATGGTTTGCAAATATTTTGTCCCATTCCATAGGCTGCCTTTTCATTCTGTTGATTGTTTCCTTTGCTGTGCAGAAGTCTATTAGTTTGTTGTCGTCCCACTTGCCTATTTTTGCTTCTGTTGGCTAAGCTTCTAGTGTTCTATCAGAAAAATCATTGCCAATTGAGGAGCTTTTTCCCTATGTTTTCTTCTGGGAGTGTTACAGTTTCAGACTGTACATTTACATCTTTAATCTCCCTCCTTTTTAAAAATAATACACACTCCTGAGTTTTAGCACAGCACAAGGCCTTAAAGTCTACATTTTTCCAGCCTCCCTTGCTGCTCGCTGCAACCCTGGGTTATGTTTCTGCCCGTGGAATGTGAGCCAGTACTCTGTGCAACCAGTAAGGTTAGCCCTTAAAAGTGACAGGGCGTGCTCTTGCACCCACTCCCTCTTTTGCTCTTCCTACTGACTAAGAAATTGGCACAATGAGAAGAGCTTTTGAATCTGAAGACGGAAGCCAGGCACTGAAGATGAGAGAGCTATCCCACCTATCCTGGACCATGTGCTTCTGGGCTGTGCCATGAGAGTGAATCAGTTTCTTTTTTTTCAGCCTCCATATTCTGAGGTTACATTTTTCAAATGTTAAGTCAGTACCTTGATAGAATATAGTCTCATTCAATGAATTAGGAATTGGAACACCTGCTTTTTGCCCCTAGATCTGCCACAAATGAGTGGTGTGCAATTGAGTAACCTCTTACGTCTTGATTTATTCTTCTCCAAAAGGAGGGTGTTGAACTAGGTCTTTCAGCACCATGAGTTGTAGAATAATGATCATCACATATTTGGTATAATGCTTTATAGTTAAAACAAAGTAGAGATTTTTCCCTTGAAAGGAATGTCACAAACTCTTGGGATAGGAGATAGGGATGGGCTTGGGAATGAGTAAGTAATACTTCTATCCAGGCCATCTGTAGCTGAGAAGGGAAACACTTTGGGCCCAGACAGGACAGCACTGCAGATATGCTTGGGGAAAACAGATGTGGGTGTATCAGCTCAAAGAGCAAGTCACCAAAGCAGACAGGTAAGCCAAGGCCACCATGTATCATGTACTAGTGTCTACCAGTATAAGCCTCACGGATGGAAGGCAGTTTACATTGTGTTCCCTGCAGTGCTTGGTGGGCCTCATTCTTGAGGCCTGAAAGTCCTGCCCAGAAGCAAGAGTTGGGGCCAAGCAGTCAGGAAGAGCCCCAAATGGCAGAGGAGGCAGAACCTGGTCAGGGCATGACCAGTTCTCCCCAGACCACCTGTCTAGGAATGGACAAGGAGGACAGTGGGACCATGTCTGGAGTCCCCCCGGGTCTCAATGTAAGCATCAGGTGGCTGGAATGGCCTCACCTGTGAAAAGGAGCCAGAACTCTATCAGAACAAGCAGGGCTTTTGTTTAACCAGGTCCATCTGTCTGCTTTTATTGACAGATAAGGAATATTTAAGCAAGAGAATAAAGAGATATTTTTATTATCAGCAGTATGGGGACTCAAAATCATTTAATTTGAAGATTTAGAGGGCTTGGATCTCATTTTCTACACCATTTTGGACAAGAAGGACATAGTGGGTATCACGTTTTGCAAACACCAGTGAAACATTCACCTCGTTTGACTTTTACACACTCCTATGAGGTAGGCAGGGCAAGTATCATTAAGTCCATTTTACTTACAGATGGGGAAAATGAGCTGCCAAGAGTTAGAATGACTGCTCTGAATGGTGACCCACATATGGTGAGGCCAGCTCAGACTAGAGCCCAGGCCCATAGACTCACGTTGTGATGCACTTTCTTCTAAGCTGCTCTGCCTTGTGAGAAGGGAAAACGCGAAGCTGCCAAATTAGGAACGACTGTCCCTAAGAGCCTGTAGGGTCTGGCCTTTGTGGGGCTGGTCTTGCAGCACCTTGTCCTTGCAACACCAACCACCACAGCCATGCTCTGTCCCTGAGCCCAGGCCTGTCTGCTGCTCTGGACAGGTAATTAGAGAAGATCATTTTGGGTCACTCTTTCCTGAAGACAAAACACTCCCTTTGGTTTCTTGATTAGAAAGCCCGACAGATTGAGTGACAAGGAAAAGTTTTTGATCTTGCTATTATAGTCACCTAATTAAAATGAAGTACAGATGCTCCAACACCTAGTAATTTTCACCTCACTTACTTTGGCTCCAATTACAGCCCTTCCCTACTGACTTACACTGTTTAAATTACAAAGTCAGAAGGAAATATGACTATTTACCTGTTTCTATTCATACATATAAGTCTAACACATTATCTTTTCTCCCCAAGCATGAAATGTGATCACAGGCCTTCTCTTCATCCTGGAGACACAGGGGGATAAATCTTTGGTTCTTAAATAAAATTAAACACCAATAAGAATTCAAATCAGCCAACACCTACGTCAACCTTTAACAGACAATTTTGTTTACAAGCATACACGTGTGTGCGCGTGCACACACACACACACACACACACAGAGTATCTTGTTTCCAGGAAAGGAGGAAGAAGGCCTTCAGAACCACTTTGTGGACTGGGAACAGGACTTCAATTGTCCTCAAACAAATAAAAAAGCAAAACAGAACAAAAAATTCCAGAAACAACCAAACACAAAGAGAACAGTGGGAGTCTAAGGAGAGCATCCATTTTCTTCTCCCTCTGAGTGGAATCTCTTTGAGGTCCTCTGCCAAGGGGGTGAGTGGAAGACACTGGCTTCCTTAGAGTGCTGTAGTGGAGCTCTGCCTGGTGACCGGCCAGGCCACACTGCCCGCAGGGCAGGAGGGAGGCTGGGTGCCCACTCCAGGGAAGATGGCAGTGCCCTCCCCCACCACATGCACTCCCAGCTCATTAACTCCAGGAGGGTGACTCTGTGACAGTAGCAAAATGGAACGTGGGGCCGTGATGTGGAGGAGGACAGGTCCCTAGATGGGGGTGATCTCTGTCTTCTGTCTCCTGCTGGAAGATTTTTCTAGGCACTCAACCAAACCATTCAACCACTGACATCAGGGGTGAAGTCAGGTTGTTTAGTTGGTACTCATAGTACCAATGTGGCCTTGGGGCTGACATGAAAGGCAACAGTGGGTATTTCTCACTATCTCTTACTTTCACACTGACTTTACCTATGTCTTCTGCGAAGAGAAGGCTGGGCAAATTCTTCAGCCTTCTAGGTATAGGGTATTTCTTCTCTGTTCCCAATTCAGCCTGGGTTCTTGTAAGCTTCTTAAATTTCCTTTTGTGATCACCATGGCTTGGGCAGGATGAAGCAGCTGCAAAAGCTGAGCCGTTCATCCTTTTCTTCCACTGAGGCAGTCTGTGTCAGAGCCCCTGAAGTGGCAGGGTGCTCCTTAAGAAGGGAGGTCACTGAATTTGGCTTCAGCTCCCTCTTTTCCTGCTTTGTTGACAGTTCCTAATAACACCGCTGGCATCAGGGCTCTGCAGACGCAGGAAGGAAGAGATGTGTTCTTTAATGACGGAAAAATATTAGAGCACAATGCCCTCAAAATAGAACTTGTGCACCTCGCCTTTATTTTGGGGACTTTATTGTTGTGACCATCTCTCCTGGGAAATGCTGTAGGAGGCTCTTCCCCTTCAGTGAAGCAGAGTAATTGTGTAACCTGAGGTGTCCCCAAGGGAGCTGAGGGGATGATGTCAACACACAGGTTTTTGAAACATGACTACATTTTTCTGTCGATCAGTGCTCAATAGATCCCTTCTCTCCAAACTCTAATTTCTGTAAAGTGGGGATAATTATAGATGTGCTGCCCACCTCACTAGGCTGTTATGAGGACCCAGCAACATAATGGACAAGATTATGTCTGCCAATTGTAAAATGCTACAAATGCAAAATGCCGTAATTATTGACAATTGGAAGCCTTGCCCCTCTCTGAGGGGCACCATTTCTCTTCCCATTTTTAATTAAATAAATTTTAGCCATATTATTGAAATTCACACTTTTGCATTGACATGGGACTAGATGTGCAAAATGTTCAGTATTCACACCAGAGAACCAACACTAAGTTTGGTGAGTCTGCCCAATTTTTCACCAGCCCGTAACGGGGTAAGGGCAGCTGTCATGATGCATGGAAAGGAAAGGAGTGACTGGCTCCCTGATGGGTGTTTCATCATCTTTCTCATCCTAGGAAACCCCTGGGAATCCCACTTGAGTTTCTCTTGTGTTGGTGTCCTGGCATTTGATATTTTGTCCAATGTCACCCTCATCTGTTTTTTTTTCCTTTTTGCTGAAAACCATCAATGAAAACTGCTTCTGATTTCATGGTTACCTACTTTTCCCCTTCATTAGCTTCCCCTCATTTGGACCATTATTGCAGCCCTTTAGCAGAACTGATGCTTTGCTCTAGAAATGATGTTCATGATTCTCAAGAGAGTCTTCTATCTGAAGGTGATTAGGAAGAATAAAAAAGTTGTTAGCCACCCAGCCAGTGTCATCAGGCTGTAAGGGACCCGTGTCCAGACTCCTCTGCAAACACTCTGGTTCCCATTTCTGAAACTGTAGTTTATGGCAGCTCACTTTTGACCAAGGAGTGCTTAGGTGGAACCCATGTTTTACCGGAAAAAGGGACGAAAGCCCTCCCAAAGAGACCACCCTCGGCAGGCATGGGTTCCAGCCTCTGTGGCATTTTTGGTTATAGACACCAAGAAGGAAAAGCCCCGTGACAGCATTTGTGTGTGCACATGTGTGCATGGATGTGTTTGCAGAGGGGGATGGAAACCCCCGCCCCCTGCCACTCAGCTGACTCTCTTGATTTGCTCAAATTTCATTTCCATTTACTAGAGGGACATCTGCACATTTTCCTGCCCAGCCGCATTTAATGCATATTGGTTCAGCCCTAACCCTCTGTTGAGGTCAACCACCCCCTACCTCCAAGCATCCCGGGGCGGGGGGTTAGAGCTAAGGATACAGAATACTCTAAATGGAATATTGAAGATCCCCATCTGTCTGGCAGTCCCAATCAATAAATGTGAGCCCTTCCTTCCCACTTCTGTATAAGAGACACGTCACCACCTGGTTTTAAGACAAGCGTGAGATGGGGGTTTCTAAGGGTTACTGAGTCTAAGCACCCAGCTGTCACAGTGCCCAGCCAGGAAAAGGATTATGCTCTTAACCATGTTATTTTGTTACTAAAGGGTTCTTTTAAACTCCCCTCACCCCTTTCCCTCAAGTGAAATGTACCAGTGTCTGAAACTGGAGATGACTTTCTGACACCTCCACTTGCTGAATGACTTTTGTTGAAAGAGCTTTTGTTCAGATAATAAAACCTAGGCACTGCGGTTCTGGGGCATCTTGCTTGGCTTCTGCCAGATGACAAGGCTGAACAATGAGACCAATTTCTGTTTATCAGACGTAGCACTTAAGGAAAACAGTCAGGTCCAAGATGTCAGCTCTGGCCCCATGAAACACTTAGCCTGGTGGCCGTATCGGCTAGTCCTTAGGGGCAATAGTCTAAAAATACTCGGCAGAAACCTCCAACCTTGTAAAAATCAGTTAAGCAAGCAAACAAATGTAACAATTAAAAATTTGGGTTGTCTGAGGCACTTTTTGTGTCAGAGCAGGGCCATCCCTGGGGCCCCCAGCAAAATACTGGCTACACCTGTTCAACCTCTGTCACCTCTTCACCAGACCAGAACAAAGCTGACTGCAGCAAAAGCCACCAGACTCAGTATCAGGTTGCACGGCCGGGATTGATTGCTTCAAACTCAAGTGATCCAAGCTTCTGCCCACCCACTTACCTCGGCCCAAATGAAGGAATCTGGGGTGCCCGGCTGGGGAAGGGTGGGTGTGTATGAATGAGGGACGTCCTGTGAGAAAGGCGGACTGAGGGAGACAGATGCTGCTTGGGTCTGGGGTTTCAAGCTTTCATAGCTAGTGTTGTTGTGATCATCTGAATGAATGGGGTCAGGACAATGGATGCGTCTTCAGAATGCCTGCTCTGCCACTAACTTTGGGTCACGAGCAAATCCCTTTACTCAGTGGACCTCAGCTTGCCCCATTTTTTAAAATGAAAGGGTCAGACTAGCTGTTGGCCATTCTCTTAGTCCTACAAGAAGACATTTGGGTATACTTGGGCAGGGCAAACCTGTCAATCACATAAGATGGAAGCACTTCTGTCTGGCAAAAAAAGGGCCAATCATAGAGCTGATTCTGACTGTGTCTTAATGAATCTGAAATCAGATGTGGGGTTTTCGCTTATGTTGCTCCTACCCACTTGGCATACCATTTGGCATACTGCCTGGCCAGCCTGCAGCCTCTCCTTGGACTAATCCATTTCCCATGTTACTGCCAGGTAGCTTTCTAAAGCACAGACACTTGCGTCTGTTGCTTCATACACTCCAAAGCAGGGGAGAACTCCACTACCCATCACCAAAATCCTAGCACACGGGAACCAGGTCCCTCCAGGTCTGTCCCCACCCCCTTTCCCACACTTGCCCTGCCAGGCTCTCACAGACCCTGCACAAGGCCTTCTAAACCTTTTGTTTCCCAAGCAGCACATTCGGTGCCTTTGCACAAGTTGTCCCCTCTGCCTGGGCTAATTGTCCAAAGAATTCATTCTATATGAACCAGCTCAAAGGTTGCCTTTGACGCTAACCCTTGGGAAGCTTTTTCAGGGCTTTGCTTTCACCTCTGAATGCCAATCTCTCTTTGTAAACGAGGAGGCAGGAACAACCGTCTAGTTAACTTTGTGCCTAACAGTGCCTGGCACTATGGATGTCATTCAAGAAACACAATTGGAAATGACTTATCAAAAGGTAACTGGGCTAGGCCAAGAAACCACTATGGGTGTGAACTGAGGTCTCAGCCTGCAGCTTCCCACACTCAAACTGACCTAAAACGTTAAAAAAATTATTTCAGAAGGTCAAAAGTAAAATATCATAGCCGAGCACTCATTTAAATAACTTTTAAAAATACCCCAGAGGGGAAAACCTGATCTAGGCATTTCATAATGCTATTCTGCACATCAAAAATCAAGTGCCGCATCCCAATATACCTCCAACCATGTCTCTGGGTTACAACAGATAAATGCTAACAAGGAGTAAAATCCAGCACCCTCCACCTTATTAATATGTAAAAAGGCTGAAGTCACATCTGTGCAAGGATCTATTTTTAGTGGACCCTACATACTAAAATCCTAGCCTTGATCTCTTAAACTATCAAGCCTACCATAAATGTTTGATGATGAACAAGCCCATAAAAAGAAAATGCATAAAATGAATAGAGGAGCCAATTCGTGCTCTGCCTTTTGAATTACCAGTGGCTTCTGCTAAAATCCTGCTCCAGGCTGGGTGCAAGCATAGAAAGACATCAATAATTTGGGTGGGGGTGGCAGGGCGTGGATATTGCAAACAAATACATCTAACTCTATAGTTATTTATGCTTTGGAAACCAGACAGAGATGGAGGAAAGAGAGAATCATACCCAAATGAAATGAAAAATTAAGAGATAAATAAAAGCATTCAGGACACAAAAGATAATGTAGAACAGTCTGGTTTTATTACTTTTAAGTAATAAAGAGCCTTTTCCTTGCTTTTTTTCTTTTTTCCCTTTTTTTCTTTTCTTTTTTTTTTCCTTTTTTGAAACATACATTAAGTCGTGAATCAGATGTTAGGGGATGTGGAAATGGAAGAAATATCGGTGACATCACAATATTTTTACAACTTTACAACAAATATAAATCTGAGTTTGTTGCATCTACCAGTGTCTAGCAAGGGTGGAAAGCAAAGGCACACTCAGGTTTATGGACCCTCCCCCCACACACAGTGGGGAAGATAAAAGGGGGGAACACTCAATGCAGAAGACCAGCTCAACACGTGTGGGCATTTTAGGGTTAACACCGCAGGTGATGGGTTGTGGGACGTACGTATGTGGGACGTAAGTTTTGACACAGGTCTTCTCAACACAGCAGAGGCAGTGATGCCCACAGACACGGGGTCAGACAGCCACTATGTGTACGGTGGGCACCGCACCGTCAATACTCTTGGGAGTCAAGCATCGGGGAGAAGGGAACAGGGTGGTATGTACCCATCATCTTCCCAACTTCTGCATTTCTCAAGAAAATTCAAGGAGGAAAACAATATCTCGGTTTCTAGAAAAGACTTCAGGGTTTCAGGGGACAGAGTTCATAGGGAGTGAACATTGATTCCACTAAAAAAACAAAACAAAAATATAACAAGAACAAAAACCTACTCTAAACAGTAGTAAAACTGCAATGGGCTTTGGAAAAAAGGGCTGTGCATTCACCCTCCACTACATACCTAGGTCTCAAAGGGACCATTCTGAGTATGGAGGCACCACTGTTTCACTTCCAACTCAAAATGGTCCTTGTCAGTCTTTTTTTCAAATTTTTTAAAGACAAAACTAAACCCAGAAGATCAACTGGAAATAAAAAGAGACAAAGAGACCACCAAATATACTGTTTAACTGTTTAAAAAAAAACAACCAACAACAACAATGCTCACGGTTTATAGTATGTTGACAATTCTTTTGTTCATGATAGAGTAAACCAAAGTCCCTTCTTCTGTGTGCTTGAGCAAATGAAAACCAAGGGGAGAAAAACACACGCCACCCTCTCCCACCCCCTACAAACAATAACAACAAAAGGGTAAAGAAATTAAAAAATTAAAAATAAAAAATCTTTTGCCCCAGTCAACAGTTTTTGCAGCATCCATTGTGGTTGGCCTTGTACTTCGGGTTACTCATTAATCACAGCAGGGACCAGCCTGCCTGCATCTATTTCCATGTCGTTTCTTTGTGTGCATTGCACGTGTGCTGAGCACACGGCTTGGAGTTTCCTCCCAGGTGCCTGCCCCACCACACACACACTGTCCTCCAGCCGGTGGACCCAGCAGAAATGAGGACCGGGACATTAGCCTCTTTTCTGCCGGCTAATGAGGCTATCACCATATTGAAATGATCTAAGGGAAGCGGGGAGCTCTGGAGGAAGAAAGGGGATATGCCACCCACAACACTGGGGTCCATGCTTGGCAGCACAGCTGAAGGGTGGTTCAAGTTGGCACGACTAGAAGGCAGCGTGAATTGGAGGGTGTGGGGCCACCCGGCTTTCCCAGGCTGTGGCATTACAACCATCACCACTGCATTCTTTTTCCATCTGCTTGACTCCAATCTTCCAGAGGGCTGGAGTGGGCGTGGGGGGAAGGGAGAGTTAAATAAATATCTGCATTTATTTCAAAAGGGGGGAAAAGTTGATCATAACGACAGTTTACAAGTGTACACAACTCAAGGTGTAAGGCACAAATTTACATGTGGAAAACAGGCTATTCACAGATGTAACCCCACGAAAAACCCGTGTGATCAAACCATTAATTTATGCAAGGTAGCAGCCAGCATATTAATTAGTTCACACCGTTTGTGGATTTTGTTTGCTGTCTCACATGCAAGGTGAAATGAGATGGCGTATCGCAAGCTGGTGCCTTCACAGAAAGTGGAAACCACGGACAAAGCCATGTTGGCACCAATGGGACACAATGTGCCATACTAAAAACTTCTCTCCTGGTTGCTTTAGAAGTTAGGATCTGGAAGTACTTTTAAAGTAGTTAATTTTCTGCATGTTATAGGCCAGAGACCTGCCCAGTGAATTAACTGGTAAATTTAAATAAATATTCCCCTCTTAATGTTTTCCTTTAGCTACAGACCAAACAGTCCAAACACAAAGCTCAGAATTCCAGCTCCAACTTATTTACTCAGTGAATTTATTGTAAAAATAAAGAAACTCAATTATTCCAGTTAATGGATTTCATGTTAAATAGTTTAACTTTCGATGGGCTTTCAGAAGAGCTGTTCATAGGATGATATGTGGAAGAGTCCTTTCCTTAAGGAAAAAAAGGGTGAACAATAAATAAAGAGTTACTTTCGTTAACGGTCACGTTATTTCATTAAAAGAGAGAAGGAGCAGAAATCTATGACATAGTTGCCCAACATGGCCTTTATCTGCTATAACAGAAAGCTGTAACACTGGTGGGCATTTCACAGTATCTGCGCATAGTAAACTTCTGCCATTGTTAAAAGTCTGAGTTAGAATTATCAACGAATTCTTTATTTTTTTGTCTTTTTTAATTTTCATGATTTTTTAACATGTATTTGTGTTTTGCAGTTTGGAGCACTAGCCCGGTTTGGCAACGCCCCGTGCAGTCATGGACAAAATGTTGCAGTTGCTGTTCACCTCTGTATGTGTGTGTTGTGTGTGTTGTATGTGTTGTGTGTGTGTGTGTGTGTGTGTGTGTATGGGGGCATGGGGTGGATATGTGCTTTTGGCTCATGTTTGTGATGATAACTGAAGTCTTTTGTGGGTCCGACATGTCGTGGGGTGTGGGGGAGAATGGAGGAAGAGGATGGAGGTGAGTCCCCGCCGTTGCAAACCTTCACCAAACCACGTGGCCCAATTGTCGTTGAGTACCCCTGTGTCCCATAGGGGAGGACCCGGCGTCCTCAGCTCTGCCGCGGGCCATCCTGGTCTGGTGGGTACTCGAGGCAGTTGAGAACCTTGCCGAGCTGAGCGGGCACCTCGCCTTGCCCGCTGGTTCGACGCCTGACCCCCTCCCCCTGGGATTATGTACACGCGTCATTGGGCTTCATGGATGTGGAAAGGGGAGCAAAGGAAGGTTTGGGGGGTACGTCCGGCTTTAGGGAGGGTGTACGCTTCAGCCCTGACCTGGTCAGTGAGTTGTAGGCGTTGAGGCTAGGCTGCCTCGAGACAGTCACGGCCTGGCCGGATGGCTGGGAGCTGTGCACCTGGATGGAGTCCACCCTCTGTGGGGCGGGGGGTGGGTTGTCTCCCCTGCCAAAGCTCTGGTTTCTGGAGAGGTGAGAGGAATTGGAGGAGTTAGTATTGTTTCTTTTGAGAGTGGTGGCCTGGTGGCTTCTCGTGAGCGAGTTCGTGGGGTAGCTCCTTTTATAGTCAACCCCGTAGGAAGAGGAGTGGTGCATTTCCAGCCGCTTGCTCAGGCCATTCTGAGACAGGGAGGTCCCCGGAGGGCCCAGGGAGGCCTCCCGCTGTGGGACTTTGGGGGGCAGGCTGTCCAGGTTCTCCACAAGGTTCACCCCATGGTTAGGACTCTTGCTGCTGAGATGTTCCTTGATGGTCTTATACTCCAGGGTGGCGGCCTGGTCCTCCAGCGCCATCTGGGCCACCTCGCTCATTTTGGGCTGGTCCACATACTCATGCTGGTAGCCCTGCTGTGTGATGGGAAGGACCACCACACTGGGGATGTGGCTGGGGGAGGCCCGCAGGGGCAGGTCCGTGGGGATCACAGGGGAGCCCATGGGGGGCATGTCCTTGGTGCAGGCATTGATGAGGTTCTGGTTCCGCTCCCATTCGCGGCTGCCCCGGTTGGGCTTCCGCTTCTGCTGCAGTGTTGGGGTGGACTCTGGGGTGGGCAAGGCCGTCAGGTCCAGATGGTGCTGGTCAGCCTTGATGAGCATCTTGGCCGTGTTGCTGGGAGTGGTGAGCTTGCCATTGTGCATGAGCGGTGTGAGGATAGCCTCTGGCTTCGGGTCTTTGGACTGGGGGTCCCCAAAGAGGCCACTGAGTTTAGTGACGCTGCTCATGGAGCCCCGGCGCGAGTGGGTGAGCTCCTTGTCCTTGCGCTGCACCACGGCCACGTCTTTGCGCCGGTGATCGCAGACGCAATATACGATGATGCCCGAGAAGACGGCCCCCATGACAAAAGCCAGAATGACCGCAATGGCCAACAGGGTGACAGGAACGAGCTGGTCGTGGCCTTTGAGGTAACTTTCCCGAATCACTCCTGCAACAGACATTGCGTATGGTGTTAAGAAATGAAAGCACACTGCAAGGCTTATTTTTGTTTGGCATTCACCCTGTTAATTAATAACAGTAATAAGTGATGATAGCACCTCTGCATAACTTGTCTTCAAGGCTCAGCTTGCCAAACATTAACTAATTAATCCTCCCCAAGCCCCCCCTTTGAAGTATGTAAATAGACTTCATTTGTTGCCTTCTTTGTGTTCTGAAAAAGTGCTTTTCACTCTCTCTGGTACATACTCCCTCTGCTTTGCTTCACTCCATGGAATATGGCAGGATTTGGCTTACAAAAGTCCTTTACCTCACTTTCCCTCTTTGTCTCTTTTCAATCCCCGCCTCATAGAATTGGGATAACCAAGATATTTTGAGTCTGGAGGAAGAGGCAACAATTTTATGCATGTTAAATGAACAAATCACACAACACTCCAGGCTCTCAGAAGGGGTGTTTTCTGAAGACCTCCTTGTGGGCACCAGGGCCTCTGTCTGGAGAAAAGTATGTTTGCATTTCAAGCAACTCGAGGGAAGACAGTGTGTGTCATTTTCATTTACAGCGAAAGAAAATAGCTAAAATTCACAGATTAGAAATGGTTATGCTGATTTTGCATCACTTCACCAAAAAACCCCAAAAAGCAAAAACCAAAACCCCCCCCCCCAATTTATTCAGGTAAATATGCTGAATATTTGAATGAAGCTCTCTCCTGACTGGAACTGAAAGAATATTTAGAAACAAGACCATCTGGGGCCCTGTAGCGGGTTTGGGGAGTGTCAAGTCCCATTATACTGCCTAGAGTTTGTTGTCACAGTGAGACTCTTCAGCAGAGCTAATCTCTTCAATTTATTAAAAATTATGTGACTACACCCGTCCAAAATCTTACACTACATTAACCAAGATGCCGTTTTCTGAAGAAAGTTGCTCTCCCTGTTCCTGCTTAATCAGCTGCCAAGCTGAGCGGCTCTAATCAGATGCAAACTCTGAAGCTTTTATTTTTTAATACCAAGTGAGGATACACATCACAATTGTCAGATCTTAAGTGCTTGATGCAGTAGCTAAAAAATAAAATCTCAAATACCTCAGTTCCTGCCTCTGGAGAGTGGAGGAACACGAATACATTAGAGCACTGCACGGGCTGAGGAAATGTAAACATTGTTCCTATTATGGAAACCATAGCTAGACAGAAAATGTACCTTCTCTGGTCTCGGGAGACGTATTTTTCATCTACTAAATCAACTCTTTCTGGAATATGTTTAATGTATTTTACTGGCAGGTATCGGTGGCACAGAATTAGAATGAAATGAAATAAAAATCTCTACCCCTTCCCCAACCCACAACATGCCACCCTTAAACTTCTGTTGAAATGTTTTTTATGTCACAGCTGAGACCTTGAAGAAATGCAGCTTTGTCATGGGTTTTTTTCTGCTAAAATATTTTGATTACTGAGGTGATGGTTTTCAAACCCAGAAACCTTAGCCAGAAGAGCACAGTCTCTTTTTCTTTTCTTTCTAAACAGTCCTCCCCCCTTCAATTGTGACATCACAGTTGGTTGCCGTAGAAATGATTGTCCTGTGACAAAGGATTTTGACTTCAGGTGGGAATAAATTGAAGCAGCAAATATTGCTCAAGAAACAAAAGATTCTGTGATTAAACAAAGACACTTGGTAATGAAGGGCAGTTGAGGCAATTCACCCTAAGGAAAGCGCGTTCGAGATGGTAAGATTGATTCCAAATGCGACATTTTAAAAATATTTCCAGATTTATATTCATGGGCTTTTAAGGAGTCAAAGCTAGAAGCAAAAGAGCAGGAGGGACATTTGGCTATAACTCATACCTTTTATGTGTGGTGCTTCCCCAAAACAGTGGGGTGCCTTGCATTCAAATATGTCTTAATACCTATTCACCAAGGAAATGTGCTAATGAAAGAATTTTCCTTAAATTTGCATTTCCTTGCTGTTACGCTAAAATAGCAACTGATTTTTCTTCAATTTTGATTGTGTATGGGGTTCTACTGAATATCATTTTTCACCACCTACACATAATTGCACAAAAAACGTACACCTGTGAATAAAAGGGGTTTAATTTCCCTCATTGACTTGGTGATTTCAGTTGGAGCCTAACACAGGCTAGACCCCACTGATGGGGGTACTAGGTCATTTTTTCACGGCAATGGGTATTTCATGGGGCCCTTCCAGGCAACCATATTTAGGGGGACTGTGTCTTCCCAGTAAATGTGTACTTACAGTAGAAAGCTGTCAACAGTTGACTCTGGCACTCAGTTTAGATTGCCCTCAGTTTAAGAGGAACATGGAAAGAGTAAAGCTAGAGCAATTCATTTATTTCATTGGGAAAAATGCAAAATTTTCACATTTATTCACTGCTTCTTAAATTTACTTTTAGCTCCCAAATATCATTCTTCTTTCATGTCTGAAGGTCCTTGGCTATCTTAGACTCACGGAAACCACGCTCTTTCACTGGGAAAAACTCTTTTTTAGTGGATGATATTTGAGTTCAGGTTTTTGGTTCTTAACAAGTCAAGTAGGATCTGACCTTTGAGGGAAATGATGTCTCAGACAGTTCCCCCCTCCATCTCCTTTTGTTATGTAAATAGTGTCCTTAAAAATGTTTCTGCATCTCTTTATCTTTTAGACATGGGGTGGGGGAGGGGGGAGGCAGGGGACTTCCCTCATCTGCTTGTGCAAATTCCAAAGCATCCAAAGTTAGAAAAAGATCAGAGGTTAAGTTGAAGAAGTTAAGAAGGTAAAAGTTATTTTTGTAAATGCCTTCAAAACTTAAAGCTTTCTACTTACATCATGAAAAAAGGCAAAAGCACATTCACAGAACCGATCAAATCAACTTTGTGGCATGGCTGTTGTGAAGGACTGAACACATCAGACCTGTCAGAGAGGTCCCATGCAAGCAACTAAAGAAGACCTCAAAGGGTCTGGAGTCTTAGGCCCCCATTTACTGGCTGGGTGACCTTTTGTCAAGTGACTTAGCATCTCTGGGCCTCAGTTTTTTCATCTGTAATGTGGGGTTAACCAAACCGAAACAAAATAAAGAATAGGAAAGAGCTTAAATGCTGTAGTTTTTGGAAAAATCTAAAGGTCAAAAGAAGCCACAGAGAAGTGGTGGGTTAATGGCTCACAGAGGGATTCTGAGTGACAGTCACAGCTGCTCCACTGGATTCCATTTGCTATTGGTCTCCCAGGGAGAGGGGAGACCTGTGCTTCCAGCTCCAAACCTTGTGCTGTCCAAGTGCCGCCAAAGAAGTTAGACGAGATGTTGAAGCAACATAAAGGAATATATACTTCTGTTTCTTCACTGCTTATAGGTCCTGAATTTTGAAATAATTAATAACGGAAGTGGGAAAGGTTGAGCACAGCACACCAATTATAGTTAGATTCCCAGTGGAGTAATAATCCTACAGTCAGCTCCTTGAGGGCAGGTACCATATTTTATTTGCATTTATATCCCTTGCCATCGCCAGGGCTCTTAGCTGGGTAACTGTATAAATGATTGTGAGTGAATAGGTCTTCAATACATTGTAGAGACATTTTTAAATGGACTTCTAAACTTGGTGGGTTATCCCTGGAGTGACCATTAACTTGCTTTTGAAGTCACAGAAATGAATTATATCTCCAATTGTATAAAGACTTTTAATAGTACCATCCATCAGAGAAAGGAAACAAAATCTATCAAGGTGCTCAGTATTTGTTCAAAAAATAAGAGTTGAAACTATTTCAAAAATGAAAAGAAATTGGTTCTGGGATAATTCCAAATGAGCCTATGAGGGTAAATGGGTTATTTGCAAAAACTGAGTGTTCCAGTGGAATTGAATAATTAGAAACAAATGTATCTCTGCAAAGGGCAAAGAGCAACAGGCTGGAGCCCAGATGAGCATCCACTGCTTCAGATGCTGCGTGAAAGCCCTGGGCGAGTGGAAGGGCCCTTGTAAGGTGGTATACTCCCCTCTCACTCCAGGGGGAACAGTCAGAGCTGGCTTCTCCACCCTGAGGTCTTAAAAGGCCTTCCTCTACCAACTCCTGGGTCTTCTGCCCTCACCAAATGAAAATGGGGCGTTAGTAATGCAAACAGTATCTGAAAAAATCCTTTGCATTGATTCATTAACCACCAGTTATTTCTCACCAGTCATGAGGTGCTAAATGGTTATTCTTTCCACTTTCTTATTGCAGGAAGCAAGGCACACAATGGCTTTGAGATTTCTCTGAAATCATGCCTTAAATTGGCAGAATTGAGAAAGAATAGAATCTCTACTGTTTTTTTTTCCCCTGAGGTGCGAGAGAGTTTTCAGATGCTGGAGGGAGGCTTCAAAGAGGCAGTTTGAAGCTTTTTAGAGGCCAAAGCAACGAAAAGATTATGAAAGACCCTGCCCCCAGACTCTGCAACATGTGATTCAAAATAAAAGCAACTGTAAACTATAAAAAAAGAGGAAGCTCAATATAGTTCTGACTTTTCCTACGATGACTATGTTAATAAATTTTGAAATATCAAACATCAAGTTCTTTATTTAAAAATATGGTTTCTAGTAGCCCTGCTCATGAGTACTAGTCTGCACAGGGAGCCCAGCGCCAGGCTCTGGGACAACTTGCTTCAGAAACGATGCTTTCCCCTAACATAGGGCTGGACTGTGATTCTCTTAGTGTCTTTATTATTGCTCTCCTGGTATAACACGTTTTTGGCTCCAAGCATCTTTGTGGCTGCCTTCAGCAAACATTTACTGAGCACACTAAAGCACTGTGCTAGGTGTGGAGGGCACAAGGGTGCATGAGGCATAAACCAGTAGCGGAGAAGACAGGTGCATGCACACAACTCCATCCAAAATGTGGATGTGTCATGAGATATATCACTTCTCCTTCAACAGTGGGCAAAAGGTTTACATAGGAGATGGCATTTGCGTTAGGCCTTAAGGATGCATAAGATTTCCGCTGGAGTGGGGACAGCAATGAGAACCAAGGCTTGGAGGGAAGGAAAGTGAAGTCTGTATTCAGGAATGGTAAAGAGTCTAATTCTTTTCTAGTCTCTTAGGCTATAGGCACGAGCTACGCTGCTGCACTTTCGCTTGCTTCTGGGCTTTCACTCAAGCTGTGCCCTCTACCTGAAATATCCCTGCCCACTTCCCCACTCATCAGATCCCATCTTTAGATCTCAGTTTAAATAGGGAGGCCTTCCACAAGTCCTCAGACCAGGTGAGCTCCTCCTTCTACAAGTGTCCCCAGAGCTCTTCGCTTCCTCTATCCTAAAATCATCACTGGGATGATCCTTGCTTCATGTTTGTTTTTCTCAGCCAGACTGCTCTAGAAGGGAGGAATTCACCACCGAATCCCCAGGCATAAAGGTGCTCAGTGTATATCCATTAAATAAATAGTAAATGAACACATGAATGAGTAAAGGGAAAGTAAGGCTTAGAGCTAGAAACACCATTTGGAAGCAGGCCGTGAACAGCCTTGAATGACTGAAAAGGATGTTCAGAAGACCTGTCAGCTTAGGGAGGAAACTTCTTGGTTAATTTATCTGTAATTTCAAGGGTCTTCTCGCCTGAGAAAGCTGACATTCAGCTTGCTCTGCTCCACGCTGAATCCATTACTGAAAAACTATGGGCTTCAAAGAGTCAATATCTTTGCATCGAAAGCATAGCTAGTCCACCTGCATCTATTATTACTGTTTTTAAAATTAAGACTCTCAGTCTTCAAGTATACTTATCTTCCGCACCTTACACATATAGCTGGGAGATGTTATCTGTCCTATCAAAGTAACAAAATATGAAGCAAAACAGGCAAACACAAACACATAAAATCAATTGCACCCATTAAGCTAAATACGGAGGAAGAGCCCTACCCGCCCCCCACCCTAATTATCACTCCAAGTGTGTAAGACCCAGTCCGCTGCTAGCTCAAAATGGTTAAGTGTGCACTTTCCCCTCTCACCCCACTCACTGGACTGCCTGTTTCTGAGCTGCTGTGATATGATGGATGTGTCTGTCTCCATAGCGAAGTGATTAATAGGCATCTGTGTAAAGCGAACCCAGTGACCACAAGGACAACAAAGCCTCTCTGTGTCTTTTAGAGAAATGTGCAAAGGCAAAAATGAGCATGGATATTTCCTCTGCTGCTGAGCCAGAGAGGGTGTGTGTTGGGTCTGAGAGGTAAGAACGATGGCAACACACCAAGAAAAGCCCCAGAGTAGGATCGCCTAAAAATAGACTCTTGATTCTGCTTTATAGTAAGATAAATCTGCAATTTCCTTGAAATCCTCATAACAACTTGGGTGAATGAGATCTAACAACCCAATTTTTCTTGTTTGAAAATCTTATTGAACAAAATGCCAGCCAGGCTCATGGTCCTGCAAGGCCACAGGAATGAATGAGCTAATCACGAGCCAAGCATCACTGCCGCTAACCACACGGGGCCTGCCTGCCGTAATCCCTATTAAGAAGAGAAGAAAACAAATAGGGGAAAAACCCTAACTGGAGACAATTTATCCTCAAAGCCACACCCCAGCCAATCAAGATGACCACACTGAAAGCAAAATGGGAACTCTCTGTAGTTATCTCAGCAGGAAGCAGCCTTCTTCTTGTCTTAGAGCATAATGTGAACCAGATGGCTTAGGAATAAACTGACCTGCCAGCAGCCATGGAAATGGGCTCAGCGTTTATAATTCAAACTTTCCTTTTCCTTTATTTTTTTTTTCCTGGTAGGCTGAAGATTAGATGCTGGGAGGGCCATGGTCTTTAAGATGTATAAAGTTAAGACTGACCATGCCGAAGGCAGCTTCTTGGTCTGGCTGTTTAATATCCTCAGTTTAGGAGCTATTTTAAAGCTCACATATTGAAATAATGCTTACTGTGGTTGACTGCAGGTGAACCCACTTCCCATTCCATCACCTTCGAAGCAATGCATTTTTTTTGTTGTGATGTCATCATAGGAACAAAAGGGAGAGTGAGCATGAAACTCGTTCAATTTCATTTTTTTAGAGAAGAAACATCTTCATTTTCCCCTCTGTGTCAACACAAGTGCTCAGTTAGCTGTTCTTCCGCTGCTCCACTGCTATAGACTTGGCATTGCCAATGGGAGCTACCCCCAGAGCGTGGACTGATGTCTAGACTGAGAGTCATGATAAGATAATTTTTAAAAGCTGTGCCCTGAAATGTTGGTCTGCGGTTTCATGTGTTAAAGCTCTTCCTGTCCCTGTAAAGGTAACGATTATTTTACGTCGGCAAAGATTTAACAGAATTTGCAAGGTGTATTTTCCTGCCTTTTGAGGTTTTCTTTCTAAATAAGTCTGGAAACCCAACATCTAAGTGATTTCTGAAACCAGACAAAGCATTTTTATTTTCCACTTCCTGGTCTCATCTTCTTCCTTTGCTCTCTCACAAGGCATCAAAGCTACAGAATGGGGAAATGGATCTCCTTATAAAATTGTGAAATTCAGGTGATTCTTTGTTTGTATTATTTGGAGTGCTTTGATTTTTCTCTACAAAGTGAACAGAAAACAAACATGAGGAAACAGGTCTGTTTTAATACTCCTAGAACTGCCAACTTAAACTTACTAGAAATACTGTTCTTGGTATCTGGGTTGCAGATAAGGCTGGGTGTTATCAGTTAAGAACATAAACTTTGAGGTCATAAAGACCTGGGTTTGAATCTTGGTTCTACAAATAATAACTAGCCATGTGACTTTGGGCATGTTATTCAATCTCTCTAAACCCCAGTAGTGTCGGCTATAAGATGAGCGTTATTAGGTTAAATAAACGAACGTATGTAAAACAGTTGGCATTGCACAGGACACATGTTAATGCTCAATCAATAATGTTAAGAGCCATGTTTCTAGAATTTCTGACAAGTTGCCTGCCTTGTATGGGGTCCAAGATAGTCTATTTTAAGGCAACGTTTTGGTAGGGTACAATTGTGTTAGCCAAGAGAAGACAAATAAGGATTAAAAAATACAACAACATCTTGGCTAGCGGGCTCAAATAAGATAGCCCATCAGCAACTCGGAAAGTGTCCTAAATCAGTGCTACTCAGCATCAGCATCACCTGGAACTTGTTAGAAACACAAATTCTCAGGTCCTACCCTGAATTTCTGTATCAGAATCTCTGGGTTGGGCCCAGAAACTTGTGTTTTAACAAGGCCTCCAGATCATTCTTATGTTCACTAAAGCTTGAGTAGCACTGTCCTAAATGACATGAATAATATTCCGGAGAACTCATCTAGGTGTTTAGCTTTAAAGTCCAATCTCAGACACCACTAAGGCAAGGTACTACCAGACTTTCAAAATGATTTGTAATAATAAATAAATGTACAAAGTCTTCCTTGATATTCCAAGTATGTTCTAAGTCTTTAGTGGGTCTCATGTAATTTCTTCACTGCAGTTACCATACTCTGACAAAGAATACAAAATTGACGTTATTTTATTGGAAAGACAATCAAATCCCTAACACTTTCCCTTGGCAAGTGACAGAAGTGTGAAATATGGCCTCAAATATTGTGCTACTACTCTGGAACAGAATCAACCTAATTTGCTAGCACCAAGCCTGCTGAAAAAATGCTTGTGGTCTCTTTATTTGCCCTGGCATGAAGACATAGAGGGGAATTTTTGATGCTACCCATCTCTGTGACAGTGGCCATCAGATAGTGGGTGGTACAAGAGAGCACAGATACGTCCTAGATTGGGTCAGCCCAGTCACGATTGGGTCCCAAGGGCAGAAGAAGAAGAATTTTCAGTGCAGCCCACCATTGGATAGAGTAGCCTCCGTTAAAGGCCTGCATCTAATATCACCTTGAAATCAACTCCTTAATCTCAACTCACAGCCATCAAGCAACATTTGAGAATGGTTTAGAGGATGCCAAAATCTTTCTCTCCTACCTCTGCATGACCAGACAAGAGAAAAGAAACTTAGGAAGGCTCTTTTCCTTTATATTCCTGGATTGAAAGAAGGGACCTGAGCTCATGTTTCACTCCTCAAATTAAGGTCCTGCTTTATAATAATAAAAATGCCTAGCACAACAGTGCACTCAACAGAGCTCTGCACTTACAGATCTGCTGAGTTGAACTGAGTCTGCAAATCCATAGAATTACATAAGACATTTTAAGTTACATTAAATTTCTGCTGTGTGCTTTTAAATCATGGTGCGCAAGACCTATCAGCACTTAGGGTATATTTATTACCTTAACAAATACCAGATGATTGTGTCCAGTGTTATCTATTATTTATGAATAACAAGAGGCTGTAAGACTGGAAATGACATGCTTTAATATGTCCAAAAGGTTAGGCATAATGCAGTTTGCTGCCCTATAAATTTCTCGGCACCATTTTCCCTCCTAATAAAGCATTGTCAGTGGCGGACTATACTGAACTTCCATTATTTCTATATAGTTCATAATGACTGCCTCTGACTTCAGTGAAGAAAATGTAATTGCAGATATATATGTTTGAAAAGGAATGCACCCTTTAAAAAAAACGAAATTCAAAAATAACTGGAGTGGAAAAATTTTTATTACCCCATAAAAAATGAATCTCTTTACAAAGATAGTTCCCAGGCTGTAGACTTACAAGAGCTTAAGAAATATTAATTAAAGATGACAAACCTTCACAGTGCCTGTAATTGGCTTTTTGACACTGATTAAGATCCTGTGCACCCAGTATATTTGAATATACCCAATTACATTTCACTAGTTTACTTCAGGGCCTTTCCACGATTTACGGTGTTAAGAGATTTACATATGATGAGGTTCATGTGGTTCCTTTCAGACCTCAGAGCAGCCCATACACTTTGCGGGAGTTTATCTCTTTCTTGCACAGCCCATATCTCTTCGGGACCAGCAAGTGAGTGCGGCAGCTTTTCCCTTCCCTTCCTCTCTATGGCAATGGCATGCGTTATGTATTCTGGGAAGGCCCTACAGCATTTGAGGCCACTCCCACGTGTAATGTCAAGAAAGGAGAAGCTATCCGCAGGAATTACCTGGTTTCCATTGTTTTGCTCTCTGTAGACTAGTTTGTCTACGGAGCAGTGAGGTTTGCAAGGAAAAACTTCTAACAAGCTTTTTTTTAAAAAAAAAAAAATTTCATGAAAAAAGGCTATCAGAAAAAAATTTGAGACAAAGCTGATATTTTCCCATTATTGCACATGCTCCAAACTACAAATTGACTCTTCACAATTTTATTGTTAGGACAAAACAAAATCTAGATGAACACAGTGCAGTTGAACCAATTAAGGAGCAAATTTTTAACTGCTCCAGATGTTCTGTTAATAAGATCACGCCTAACCTAGTCCCTGTAGTCCTTGAAAGTTCCATTAAGCTGTCAGAAAACTTTGTCATTGTGTGTGTTTTTGTACAAAAGATGGGAGAGAATGGAAAAAAAGAGACAGAGAAAAGGGTGGGGGTAAAGTGTCATGTCAAGGATGATGTGGCTTGAAAAAAGTGGCTTTGGATTAAAGGTAAGAAGCACCTCTAGAAGGTGAATTGATTTTTTTAATACTCTCAGGTTTAAGTTGCTGTTTTAAAAGCAAAAGTTCAAGTCTCTAGAATCATAATTTAAGTCCTTCATTTTTTGAGAAGATGGATATTAGGTGAAAGAAAAAGAGGTTCAGTGGGCATCTCTAGAAAAAAAATTCAAATATTGGTGTGCAAATTCAGACAGGGAGATGAAACAGCTTTCTCCATGGCTGACATTTAACTTTCTTTTTTTCTTCTACCCTTTCCACAATAATCTCATCAAGACCTTAGATAAATTCAGCAAGTTGTCAAGAGGATACAAAATTAATTAGATCAAATCTACATCTATGCCCGCACTGCTGAAAGAACAATTACAGCCTTCCACAGGCTTCTCAGTGCTCACCCCTCCTCCCACACGCACATGGAAACTTCTACATCTTCTATCTGAGAGCCCAGCACCTGACCTGCTGGCGCTATCATTTTCCTCAGTCCCTCAAAGAAAAGTCAGAGACTACAAATAGATTCCTTTTCTGGTAGGTGACAAAGAGATTTTAATCCAGTGGCATCTGGACTATATGATCCTTTCTGTCTCCTGTCCCCCTTGATTTCAGAATCTGTTCTGGATGTAAACTCTGTCATATGCCATGCACCCCAGTGTTTTAACTAAAGTGACAGAGAAGCCCCAAGTTTGGAGTTCACCTTGCCTGGAGCTTTAAACAAGATAGAAGTCTCGGTTTGGCAAGGATCATCGTCCAGGAAAATGCCAGCAATGTGTAGTGACAGATGCTTTAGATCCAAAACTGATGCAAAAATCCATTTCCCAAATATTTTGTGTATATGTAACTAATAACCTAATATGATAAAATGACCAACTTACTATATATCTGTCATCTATCAATCCTTCTGTCTTCATCTTTCCCTCCCTTACGCCCTCCTGTGGTCCCTTTCTTCCCACCATCTACTTTCTTATCCTCCACTGTCTGCAGCTACAACCAAAACTCCCCAGGACGGCATTAAGCCTCCAGACCACCGTTTCAACCTCGATTCCCATTCTGGCCCTGCATATAGCTGTCCCCCCCGCCCCCCGCCTCTTTCTCATCACACTCTGTACTTCCACAGCTTGGTGTCTTGGTCATGCAAGCTTGGAATGTCCTTCTTCCTCTTTCTGCCCCCTGAAATCCAGCTTTTCCTTCAAGACTTTGCAAGACCTTTCCCTAGCCCCCCATGGAATTAGCTGTTCCTCCCGTTATGACCCCTCCATCCTCTGCCCACCCCTCTCTCCTTGGCTTCTCTTACTCTCAGACTTCACTCTGCCCCAGAAGTTAGACAGGAGATCATCTGTGTGTATCCCCCGCTAAACTGTAAGCTACTTGAGTGCCCGGTTTATGTTGAATTCCCATCAGTATTTGCTGTAACACTCAGCACAGGGCTTACACATAGCACACATTTGCTGAATGTCTGTCGAACACATGAAGAAAGAAACAAAGGAAAGGTTGCTCGTTTGCCTTTCTTTGAGACTAGGGTTATTGTTATCATTATTAAACTATTATTTTCTAGTGTTTTCTGGATTCCAGTTCTTCCCCTCTAAAGCCATGAAAATGAGAAATGAAAACAAAAAGAAAGAAAAAAGAAAAGGGCAGCCATATAATTTAAGAAGGAAAAAAAATATATATGTGCTTAACATAACGGTTGATAAAAACTTGAGCTTACACAAAATAAAAAAGAAGCAACAGTTCTAACCATGTTCCTATTTGACTTCTGAACCTTCCTCACTTAAAAATGACACTTGGAAACCTGCTTTCCATGTTAATCTTTTAAATTACTCTGTATCACCTTGCAAACATGTATTTAACTTTTAGTAATCATTCTCTGAAATTAAGGATGATTATAAGAATATTTTTCACAGAGTGAGATTTTTACTTAACTTCCTTTGACATAAGTTATTCTAGATTTCCAAGAGTTAAAGGGCAACTGTCATTTACAGACTAGATCTTACAAACTCACTAATAAGTTATTGGCAACCTCTTCAATAGGATTGCCAGGTAGCAAAAAATATACAGGACTCCCAGAACTGTGGAAACACAACATGTTTCTGTTAAAAGTATGTTCTGTGCAATATTTGGGATATACATACACTAAAAATTATGCAGTTTTATCTCAATATTTAAAATTTTAGTCAGGTTTATCTGAAATTCAAATTTAACTGGGCATCCTGTATTTTGCCTAGCAACCCTACTCTTCCATCCCAAACAGTGTGCTTCTAATGACGTCCACAAACATTTTTTAGGCCCACTCTAAACTTTTGAAGATTAAAATAGTTTAACAGAGAGTAATAAAAATGATACTAAATCTTTATGGGGCAGGTATAGCATAATTTACAAATACATAAAATACTAATGGACTAAATTTTAAGAGCTGCATTTTATTTTACATAATCAACAGCAGCTTATATACTGCATTTCCCATGAACTTCGAAGGATACCTTTCCCCTAAACCTCGAAAAACAGAAATAAATGAACTCTAATTCAAAAGAGTTATTGGAACAATCTCAATTAATTCCCCATCTCTTAGTGTTCCTTGTCTCTGATCCTGCATGTTTCTACCTGGTTCTGTTAATTTCCGATTGTTAAGTGGCAGTGAGAGCTCCTTGTCCCGCCATGGAAGGACTAAGGAAAAGCGGCTGGGAAACTCTTTCAGAGTGCTATGTCCTTGATCTGTTCAGCCAAGTTGTCTTCAATTGTTTAACATCTTTTCCTAAAGTCTGCTGTGCATGATTTCGTCTGTTCACAAAGACAGCGGTGGTCATAAAGGCTTTTTGGTGTGCTTTCATGTCTATGTGTGCTCCATCTGTCTGGTGGTTTGATATGTCTTGGACAGGAACTATGTCTATTTCTAACGTAGCCTCTAACTCCTTATTGGCATCCAAATTGCGCTACAGAGCCAGTGATAAATTCTGCTTCAGACACCTCAGAAAATTTTTTTTTTTTTTTTACAATAATGTTACCAAAGAAATGACAGAGAAAATTTGGCCCAAGTTTAGAAGTTAGGAAAACAGGAGACGCCTATTTTTTTCCTTTATTACTGTCATCAGGAATAATTTTCTCTGTCCATAAAATCCCTTACATATGACTTGATAGGAGCCAAAAAAATTACCTTCCACATTGGAAGAACTGGGATGCTTTAAAGTCCCAAATTTGTTAGACATTAAGCTGTGGAGAGTGTTAAAATGCAAGGGTAGCCAGGGGTAGGATCTATTATTAACCATATTCACCTAACATGGGATTCCTCAGTCTGTTAATGAAGAAAGCCTGGCTCTGAGGGTCTGGGACTCAGCATAAGTAAAGTTTGAATGGGCGACAAGGGGAAGAAAGATCAGGCCAGGGGAACATTCTGTGGCGCAAGAGTCCTTACGGATAATATACAAGCAGATGAGATGTAAAAGTGCTGAGCGTACACTTTCCCTAGGCCACAGTGTGGGTCATAACTAACTGCAGCCCACACTAGGGTGCTCACTGCTGGTGTGGAGAAAAATCTTGCCAGATGCTTAACAAGCCTAGAGTGGCTAATTCCTTTTTAGTCTAAATCCATTTTACTATAAATTCCTACTTAACCAAACTTTCCATTCCCAATCACAAAGCTCAGTAGCTAGAAAAGAAATCAGAAGAGAACTAGATCATATAATTGCAACACTCAGGAGTGGTGCATGTATTCACTTGGTTTGGCAGTGTCCAGCCAACAGCAGTTATTGAATCTTGTCCTCCAAGTGTCAGAAGCAAAGTTATTGGTAATGGTTTAATCCTCCTTAGACTTCTTCAATTGCTCCAAGCCAGAGTTACCTAAACTTCAGTCATTCAACTACTAAAACTACAATTTTAGTCATACGAATGGGTTTCACCCACAATATTATTTACTTAGTGTTTTAATATCCCCAATACCTCCTGCATTATTTTTTGCTTACTATATTATTTAAATTACCTTAAAATGTATTTCAAATGGGAACTTTATATTGTTATCATAAATAGAAAAAAAATCACTTTTTGTAGATAGAAGGTAACCATAAAAATAAAATTAACTGAAAGCAAAACAATGTTAATTCCAGCTAGATCCGGCTGCAAGACAAAGCCCCAGTCTCAAGCCTGTTCTCTCTTCGGCAAAAAGGGATAGTAGCAAGTTTAGGGAGTTGTTAATGACAAAGTACCAAACTGAGACTTTTCCCTTGACATAATCAAAAAGACTGAAAGAGCAATAAAAGGGGCATAAATTTCTACCACATGACTCAATATTCTTGAAGGCCACAATGTCCCCGAGTCACCTAAATCATCCCAGGTAAAGTGCTCCTCAGTCCACTTGGAGACAATACTGCTGAAGGCTACAGTGCATTTAAGGAATAAATAATTGCCTGCAAAGTGGATTACTGTTAAACTCTGTGATTCATAAAATTCCATTCAGGATTGTTACGCAGCACGAACAATACTCATCATCCTTTATAGACCTTACGAATCTTCCTAGAATATTATTTCCCAAACTAAAAATTGCTTACACAAATAACTTGTGTATTGATTAAAATATATTCAACATTTACTATACATTTTAGTTTAAATTATTCATTTCATTTCTAATTTAAATTCTGTTTCTACATCTTTTTTATGTCTGTAATGAGCATATTTTCTTGACTAAATGTAATAATGTGATTAAGACTTCACTTTAAAGATTTCCCAATAGATATAAGCATACTACAATTCTGGCTTTTCCAATCAAATGGGAACATCTTTCTATATATTTTATATTTCATCTATTCTCTGAGAGCTCATAAGAACTCTATAAAATAAAGTCTGAAGTCAGAGGTTTTTCTTCTGTTCAGGATTTATTCTTGTGTCCTAATGGTCGTGTTCAGGGTTTACATTTTATATTTATGCTACATAGGTCTCTGGGCAGCTCTGTACATGGCTGATTTCTCATATATATTACAGTCTTCTTGGCAATCAGGTTTTAAAGTATTGTCACTTTTGGTAAGAAGCACAAGAGTGGCTATTTGTTCTCAGTATTGTTTAACCTAAAAAAGAAAGCTTTTATTTCTTTTGCTGTGGGAGGGAGTGGTGGGGAATAAGCCAGATCTAAAAATAAACTTGATTTTCTTTCTTATTTATATGTAATTGGAGTCCCTTTGTAACTACCCATTACCACCTCAATAGTTATAGGATGAATAAATAATATGTATTTTTAAATGTGGCAAAACCAAGAAAGAAGCAGTCAGGGCTGCATCTCATTTATCAACTCAGCGATTAAAGGGCTGGCTCTAGAGGCTCCAGACATCTAGGGACCCAGAGATAAAACAGAGGAGTTGGCTGTGTTTTCACTAATGAATCTAGGGCTTGAAAGATATCAGGCAATTTTAAAGAAAAGCAGTAAGGACAAGAGACATTAGACAAGGCCAGTAGGGTAATGAAGGGCAAGGCCAGTTACTGAGAGAGAAAATTACTTCATTTTCTATGATAATGCTTCTGCGTGTTTTGCAGGTCTCTTCTCACGCTTTGTTAGTATGACTATATATACACACAGCATCAGAACACTACTCACGGTGTAGAAGGAAAGAGCCTTGGAACATTCCACAGAGGGGCAGAGGGCTTGGGGCTGTTATTTTGAAAGGGGGAGGCTCAGAACAATGGTAGCAGAAGGGGGTTAGACTGCAAGGTGAGGATCGGTGTTTTGACAGAATGTGAGGGACGCACAGGATTAAATCAAGACGAAAGACATAGCAAGGAAAAGAAAGAAAAAGGCAGCAAACATACTCTGGAAATGCAGAATTGTTTGGAGGACAAAGGGGACAAAGAACATAACCAGCTCACTGGCGGGCAGCACATCTGCAGGGTAGAGCTGTGGGTTTGTTTTGATCCCTGGCCTTTTTTCAGTGGCCGAAATAAAAAGGGCATTGGACACTTGACTCCTCCTCAGCTAGCTGGTCAGTGGACACATTTTCTGCTTAGTGGGGAAATGTGAGGTATTTTAGAAACAATTCCAGAGTATATTTAGCTCCTAAAGCTGGGGCATACAAATGTCACATTCCCATGAGACAATCGACCCAGTAAAAAGAGCACCCATCGGAGGCCCTCAGAAAGCCCATGAAACTCTTGCATCCCAGGAGATGCTGCATACACGGATGTGACATCATTAAGGCACCAACGTCAGGGAATGAAAAGAAGCGAGGGCATCACAGGTTGGTTCAAGTTAAAGGACGTCATAATGAGTCAGAAAAGGAACAAGACTTTTCCAACGGAATAACGCCACCACCAAGTCATAGCACACAATGCTTGGTGAAACGAAACAAAAGCTTAAAACAAATCATGAACATTAAACAGAAAAATAATTCGGAGCAAAATGGAAATTAAAACCATAAAAACTATGATGAAAGAAACATTAAGCTACATCTTTTTTTAAAAATTTCTGCACAACAACTCATTGGCATTGCCCCATCAAACAGATAACCAATTGTCAAAAATCAAACTCAAATTTGACAGGACAAGGCAAGGAGTCAATAGCACAAGAACAGTGATCATGTTAAACACCCATGCAATCACCTCTGCCACCATTGTTTGACAATATGTAGACTGCTTCCAGCTTTGTCAATATTCATAATAAGACCCAAGAGAATGAACAATGCCTAATTTTAAAGTGATCTGTCAAAGTGTTAATTGGATTCTTCGAGAACCTCCATTCCTTGAGGGAGTTAACAATGGGAGAAAATTCACACTACCCCTCTCAGTGAAGTGAAGAGAAAATGACTGCAACCAACAGCTAGATATTTGGTTGGCATATTTTAATGCTTACTGGAAAGGCTGTTTGTTTTTTCAGAAAATCACAGTGGGCAAAAACAAAGTGATTTCTACTAAGTTGTCTCTTCTTGAGAACACAGCCAAGACTAACATATCTGAGGTCTGGAGCCACACATAACAAATAATGGCACATGCTGGAGCTTGTAAGCAGTCGAGACAGTTTCTCCCCTATCTGGTGCTTTCTCAGGATAGAAAGAGCAGGGATCCTTCGAACTGAAAGAGGCTGATGAGACAATGCTCACTTTAAAAAAAAAAAAAGTGAGGCATATTAATGAGAGGAAGTCTACAGAAGAATTTAAAAATCAAAGGGGCTACATCTTTACATTTTGGCTTGACACGTAGCACAGCAGAAGCACGTAACTCTCAGGAGACAGGAAGCAAGAAAGAGGATAAAAATTTAACATGCAAGTCTGCCCAGAAAACATTCCATAAAAGTAAAGATGGAAATATGTATGCAGAATGCTCTGGGGGAAGGGCTTGATAGAGACCGTCTTCCAAGGGTCGCAGTGGCTGCTCTGCCCTCGAAATGCAAACCCCCGCTTGGATGAAACTCTTGAAAACATATAGAAGTAAACAATTCTGAATGGGGGGAAACAGCTCAGCAACATAACTGGGCTTTTCAGCCTCTGATTTACAAGACTGTTTTTTGGACAAGTAAAGGCCTCTTTGGTTGCAGCTGCAACTAAAGTAGGATGTGTTACCAGAAGCAGCAAATGGCGAGAAAAGAGATGACATTTCCTGTCTGTAGTTAAGCAAAGAAAGCAAAGGAGAATTTAGGACAGTTCACAGTAGAGTCCCTTTCATTTAGTGTGGCTTCCTTTCCGTTTTAAATGCATAGCAATTCTGCTTGATTAAATAACATATTTTTGTTTTAGCTGTCATCCTCTAAGGGCAGTTACAGTACATCTGAGGACCACAGCTCTATTCAAATTCAGCACCATGCGAAAGTGAGAGATGCTACCAGCCAGAAAAGACTTTGCCTTGCTATTTCTCAATTCTCTGATTAACAGGGCCTTTGCTTCAATTACATTCACTCGCCAAAGCCTGAATTGCATCCCATCACATTACGGTGGGAAAAGAGGGTCCAGAAAATCACAGAACGAGACCAAGAAGAGTTTAAAGGAATCTTAGGAGCCTGCATCTGCTTGGCCAAGCCACACCTCTTGTGGGTAAAGGAAGCTCAGAGGATGTGTTATTTGTTTTGTGTGGTTTCTCCTTCGTCAGGCAGTAATTTAGGATCAAGCCTCAAACAGAGGATTGGGTTGCAGTCTTTTTTGAGAAGCTTTCAATCATCGTGCATTGGAGGTTCCTTAAATGCTGCTAGGATTCAGCTGGAAGCAGTTACACAGTCCTCCCCACTTTTCCCTCCCTCTCCCCCAGAGGAAGAGGCATTTCCAAGGCCTTACCCTTCTTGTCCTGGTGATTATGGGAAGACACTGCCCCCAAAGGGTCTGTGCTGTCAGGTGAATCAAGCAGATGCTTCCAATCCAGCATTCCTCCCCTAGACTCATACCCCTCTTGAGCCGCCGAATCTGACGTGGTGGTGCTGGGCAAGAGGGAACTGGAGTGCCCTGTTTTCATCACAAATACAGTTAGGGAAAACATCACCGGAGAGACTCACATTCCTTTTGCTCAGAGGCCAGGAGGTGGGATGCCCACGCTGGCTATAAGACTAAGAGGAGATCGCTCTAGAAATGACAAGGCTTACTGGTGGTGGTGGTGGTGGTGGTGGGGTGGGGTGTGTTCAGCAGAAGGCCCTTGAACTTGTAGTTAGAGGATGAGGGGCCAGATCCTGTCTCTGCCAGTTTGCTGGGTTGCCCTTGGGGAATCATTTAACCTCTCCCTGTGCACACAATGGGGATAATGACAGACAACTCCCAGTGTTGGGAGGATAAAAGCGCAGTGATCTAGCACAGTGTCTGACACATAGTAGGTGCTCAAGAAATACTAGTGTCCTTCTTTGATATGTCCCTGACAGCACTAAAGACAGAGAGTGTCCACTCCAGGGATCCCACTTGTGACTGATTTGGGGCAGGTTTATGGTAGTGGATGAATCTTGCCCCTCACAAACAACTCAGTTGCCCTGAGCCCCTGCCATGCAGGCGCCACGGTGTGTCTAGTCTTCAGGTTGAACCCAACTTCGCAGGCATTCCTCTTTCTGGGAGTAGTTATTGCTTTCAAAAGGGATTGATTTCCACTGCCTTTTCATTGGAATGGGGGCCTCAACTGCTACATGTTATTACGGCTGTGCCTTTTGTGTCTTATTCCAATAAAATTAGTTTCAGTTTTTGAGGCCTCACTGACTGAAATGATTCAAATTCGGAAGGGATAGATTTTTGAGATCCAGAGTAGCTACCATAGGATAAGGCCAGAAAAATGGCTAGGTTGAGAGTTAGGGCAGAAACGCTAGACATTTCCTGTGAATTCATTTGTAAACTCTCCCTCCATCATTCCACAAAGTTAAATATGGATTGTATTAGGCACTTTGATCTAAGCTGTCACAATGATTTGAAGAACCACTACTACCTGTTCTCTGCGGTAGAAATAAAATATAACCTTTCTGTGATTTTCAAGTGGAATCTTTGGCTTATTAAACCATCTTACCTATAACAACCTCTTGAACAATTTAAAAAAAACATCAGGGCAACTACTGTGCATGTGTAATTGGTGCCTTTGGTAGAAAGTAGGACAAGTTCACAGGAACTCCAGCCTCAGGGTGTGATCACCATGTATGTGATAAAGAAAATACTGGCCACTAGAGAGATTATAATGATAAATACACTGCATTCTTTTTTTACAATTATTATTGGAAGTTGGGTTCCCCCAAGAGACTTTAATATTGCAAATTACAGGTAAAAAATGTGTGTGTGTGTGTATATATGTAAACAAATATATATATGATGGCTATTTATCTTCTTAAAATTTTGCTTAGCAGAAAAAAGCAAGCCAAATAGCTCATCTAAGCTATAGTGACTTCTATGGAACCCCCACACTTAAATGCCACACAAAGCTTTGGTAACATTTAAGAGTTCCCTTTCTGTATGGAACTTGTTTGGCTCCCACACAGTTTCAAACATCCGCTTTGTTGAAAATAGTCTGCCTTGTATCCAACTGCTAAAAGCATGTTCATTTAAAATTCAGGGAAGGCTTGATTCTTGACTTTATGTTTTTACATTTCTGGGTTTCACATTTCATCTCATAATACAGATAAGAGAACAGGAAAATCAGCCTGAGAAATGGAAATACAGAATTTCCTTTATTTCCCTTATGCTTAACATTGAGATTTAAAACATAACCTCTATTTTCCACTCCTGAATTCATGATTGCTCTAATAAAATATATGGTCAGCTTAAGAGAAAATTTAGTACCCAGCATAAGCAAACAATTAGAAATAGCTTTGTAGGAAGTTATCAAGAGAAAGAGAGGAAGAATAAAAAATACCTCTCCTTCAAGTAGCAAGATTTCTTTTACCTGAATTGATATGCATTTTGAGTGCTTTCAATTTAACTGTATTCAAGGGGCAATTTTATGGTAATGCCATAAGTACGGTTTAGGGAGAACATTTCTTAATACGGTAATCTAGGGGAAATATATGCCTAAGGGACACATTCTCTGTAGAAAGATTTCCTGGCCCATATGCTGCAAATACATGGAAAACTCATTGGTAATGGAAAGCTATGGCTATGAGAGGAAATTAATGTGGACCAGATGGTAGTTAGGTAGGAAAATGTTTTACACAAATGTGAGAAATCAGACTCTTCTTCCTATTGCTGAAGTGTTAGTCTAATACCCACCACATCTCGATTTTCTATATGTAAATCTAGAGAAACCATGCATCTTATTTACTCGAAAGAAAAAAAATGAGCAGCATGAGGTTTGTAATCTTTTAAACTTATGCTTGAGGATAGGGGACATGTGCCAGTGGTGAATTAAACAGTCAGAGAAAGCACTACCTGATTCTCAAAAATTTTAGAACCACCACCCAAAGGCACCATTAAGCAGCAGTTCTCAGTTTAAAATCAAAGATGTGTTATTATTACCTCTCCAGGCTTAAAAAAAATGTTACAAGGAAACCACTTCCATTATTTCTTATAATCTGATTTTAGAGCCTGTATTATTTTAATGCATTCCCTAAAGAATTTGCAACCAAAATAATGTTACAAATATAGGCAATCATTTGTGGATATGGTATTACAGGTCAATAGATTTGGAACCTATAATATTGTCTTGTCAGTCCAATAAGAAAGGTCACCTTTTAATCAATGGAGTTTACACTATATTATTCTTATAAAATACAAAGAAATAGATATATTTTAAAAGTTAACTTCAATGCATCAAACCGTTTCTCTATATCTACAAGTCATTGTGATTCCAGAGGTTAGAGCCCCTTCAAACTACTCTAACCTATTAACAATGATTGTAGCCAATTAGACATAAAACAGAGACAATAAATCAATGCAAGAGAGGAAGACTGAAGGAAAATAATCAGGGCCCAATTCACTAAAAGGGGTTCTTGTACATGTAACTGGTGTTGCACAGCGCTTTTGCCAAATGGAAACTTTGCATGGCTTGTTGAAATGATCCCTTTTCCTGAGCTGGGTGAGTTCTGCTTTTGTGGTTCTGCACAGAGTGCAGGACATGCAAAGCACACAGCTAGAAACGGTGTAGGTGCACTTTGGACTTTGGGGTTGGCTTCCTTGTCTACACCCATGCTCATAAAAATAGCAATTTGGTTCTTCTTCTGATGCTACAAATACGCACCTAGTCCAGTGCCTGGGACATAGTAGGCACTCAACAAGTATTTGCTGAGTGAAAGAGTTAATTATATTCTGGGTTTATTAATTCCCAAATAAGTATCCCTTGCAATAGTCTGTGGGAAAAAAGGTCTCCTTTCTTTTTGTAAGTACTGTCTGGACCAGCCCTCGTTTTGATGGTCACTTAATCATCTAACCACTTCACACTGAATAGATTTAGCCTGAAATGGATCATTAGCTGAAAGGAAAATCCAACTCTTCTCAGTGGTTTCTTCATCACAGAAACCACTGATCAAGAGCCGAGAACAAGAGAGCATCGTCCTTTAAAGTGTTAATATGGAAGAATTAATAAGTACCTCTCCTTTTATAAAGGAAATATAAGAGAGATCCATAGCTTGGAGAGTGATTTTTGTTCATAAAAGCATCCCATGGTTTAATTATTCTATCAAATTACCTAGGAGTTAAAATTGGTCTTAGGATGATTGATGAATTCTGGGGAGGTTGCTGGTTCAATCAGTTTCAAGATCTGAGTTTCTCAATATCTGATAAAGATTATTCAATTATAGAAAATGATTGCAAAGTATGATATTGGAAAAGAGCAGATGCTAAGTGGGTTTTCTTTCTGAAGGTAGGCTAAACCAGATGACATTTGCCTCCTGAGCAATTTTTCTTCCAGTCTTTGCTACACTTTTGAAGCATGGTAAAATCTGGTGTTCAACATTCTGGTTTGAATCAAAGATGAGAGAACATTAAACGTGGATGAATTCTGTTGGCCTATCTACTGTACCGTGCCTCACTTCGGGGGGTGGAGGGGCAGCCAGGAGAAACTAGGCACTGCTTTCCATATCTGCACAGCTCCAGTTTGTAACAGTCTTCAAGACTTTCAAAGAGGCTCAGGGAGTGAGAGTTTACACAGAGCTATTAAACACATTTGTAGCCATCTTGAACTAGTTCTTTGGATCACAAATCCGCATTGTTTTCTTTCCCTTCCTCTTCATTTCTTTCCTTTGCTTTCCCCCCTCCTATATTACCTGCCTCTATATTTAAAGACTATCCTGGAACTGTTACATTGTTACATATCTTAAACACACGAACTATAAAATGGCAGTGCGCCAATGAAACTTCCAACCCCCAATGTAATGCAGGGGGCTTAAATTTGCCATCACACAGATGTTTTTCATATTTTATTTAAAAAAAACACAAATAGTTTACACTCATAAATATTTGAGGGTACTTTGAGAAATGTAAATGGAATGGCTACATTTCAACTTCTTGTATAAAGAGTTCAGAATATTCTGTTTATGGACTTGGAAGTTTTGTTTAATACCGTGCTTGTGTATTTCAGACCAAGAACAATGGGACAAATCCTGTTTGCACATTTCCACTGCATCACTCTTCCTTGTGTACATTCTGAAGAAATCTCACTGACAATATGTCTAAATATTCATACCCTTTGTGAGCTTAAAATTTCAATGGCCAATTTCATACTATTTGGGAAAGCTTTGCCTGATAAGAAGCTGATGTCTGCACCCTGTACAGACTCCCCCCTGCAGAGGGTACTGTCCTGAGAGCCAACATTTTGGGGGATGGTACCCTGTATCAGCTGAAGAGCTATAGTCTATTAGTTATAAGCACCATTCTTTTATCTTGGATATACTTACGTCCAAAAGCAACTTCTTCTCCCTCAAGAACTCATTAAATGCATTCACCAAATTCCCTAAGGTTGGCATATTTCATGTTATGTGGTGGATTAAAAATTTAGGACTCAGTCTCCCACATCAATTGTCTCATATAGGCAGAGTGATTTCTGAAGCATACTAAAATTATAAATAATTTTAGTGAATTGGGGCCCTGAAGTAACAAAGAATCTGGTCCATGATGTTTAGTAAATGAAAACTATAAGCTACCACAGGATGAATGACTTAAAGAATTTTTAAAAATCCATAAACTGACCATACACTGTGTTGTAAGACATTTCATAATCTGGTAGAGGAGTTGAAATGTCTATAAAAAAATAATGAGGATAAAAAATTAATTAAAAAGAAACCTAAGGTTTGAAAATACTCAAGAGGATTAATCGTGAAATAGGATTTCTCAGATAGATTTCCACCGATATTAAATTATGAGAGTAATATCTTCCTTACCATTCAGTGCCACAAAGGAATCTGAAAGACAAAAGGGAGGAGAAAGTTACTTAATGTTTTACACTTTGCTTAGTGTGACTTACATAAAAAGGGGGAATGGACTAATGTAGAACTACGCCAACACAGATGATCCTCAACACTCAGCAAGTGCTTTTTAATTCCTGCTTGTAATATAAGATGCTTTATGCTCGGTCCGATTTCACATCTCCATGTCTTTTAAACCAAGTGAGTTTCCTCCAAGTCACCGCCTTTGCCACGAGGCAGAGAAAAAGCGAGAGTTAAGCAGAAGAAACGGTAACTGTGATTCTATGTGATTTTGAGAGTTCAAGCCCTACTTTATACAGAGGGACATGCACATGGATAAAATAAGTGGTATCTGGACCACTATTACAAAAAAAGCATTTTTCTTTATTTTCTCTCTCATTCCATTCTCACAACCACGCTGTGAGGAACTGTCTAGTATCACAGTGTTCTGAACTCATCAGGGGCTTTTGTTTGGAAATAAAAACAAAAACAAACAAAAACTCATGCACATATTAGGCAATATATCTAGGTGTGTGTGTTGTGTGTCTGGGTTGGATCACTGGTTTATTCAGCTGGTCACTAAGCCTCTAACACTGGCTTTTTTGATTTTCTCACTTCTCCTTAAAATCCTGTTAAAGAGCTACCATGCCCCAGTTATCAAAATCCTCTCTGAATACCTTCGTGTGAGTAGGTCTGTTTAATAGAAGTAGTTCATGCTCCAGCAGGAGTGTGGGGCAAGGAGAGGCCACAGGAAAGGCAGGCAGGCAGGCAGAGGGGCAGCCTGACTCCTGCCTGCAAGAGCACCTTAAGTGCCTCAGCAGGAGTGGGGTTAAAGGTTGGGGGCATACCAGAAAACATGAAAGCAGGTCTAGGGGCTTGACTGCTGAGATTACCCTGGAAATAAAGAGTAAATCACTGGCTTGGGCCCTGAGATCTCCCCCTATGCTAGCTACAGAGGCTTCCTTAGGTTCGTCTGCTGCCTGAGAACACAGATATGGGTGCACGCCTATTGGTACAGTGGACGGTTTACAGAGGCAGTAACAACCATCTTCACATTTTTCACAAATTTCCAGATTCAATCCAAATCTATATCTTACTACAGATGCCCATACCACCAGATCATAGAAATATGATGAAAATGATTCACTAAAGTCAGCTAATTAAGCACACACACACCCCCTAAAACCTGTTTTCCTGAAAATGAAGCTATAAGGCACCAAGATGATTAAGGTCCACTGATCAAATGTTAAACTTTTTCACTGATGCAGATGAATGCACACACACACAACACACACACACACGTGCGCGTAACACAGATCTTTTCGTGATGACGCTGTCTCCTATGCTTATTTCTTAACTCATTAATTTTGCATGTGAAGACATAATAAGAATTTTTTGCCAATATATAATATTTGTAAATGGAAAAAACATGGCAAAGAATTTGGAGATAAGGCTGCCTATAACCCTCTTTATTTGATTCTATCTACTCTCCAAAAAAGATAAGGTAGAAAGTTGAATGACACCTTAAAGTTTGAAATTTCAATATTCATATCTGAAAGATTTAGAGTTATATCCATGATTTCCATTATAGAATCAAATATCAGAAGTAATACAGTGTCATTCCCTTGGGAGCTATTACTTGGTGCCATTTTGAATGCAAGCTTCTTGACATCCAGCACATGTATCATTTAAAATAACACAAACTAAACATATTTTCTGAGAGTATGGTATTATTTCTTAAATTAGTATTAATAAAGAATTTTCTAAGATTTTCATAGTAAGTCAATTTCTACAAAAAGGCTATTTTGAATAACCTTGTACTTATGGGTTATTTCTGAAATTTTTTTCTATTGCAAGTAGTAATAGACATAAATCTAATTTAAAAAAATAATTACTTTTGTTAGTTGATATGTTCAAGAAGAATAAGACAGTCCCACTCAATTAAAAAGCTAGAGTACAATGATCAGTCTTTTTATTATTTGGCTAAAAATGACAGTGCAATAGCACATTTTAAAAAATAACAAAACTGTCATTTTATAATGGAAATGCTGATATAACTTACTGCTTTGCTATAATTAATATCCTCTAGAGTGAATCTGTTCTCCAGCATTAGAATAATGAAATAGGTGCCAGCATTTGTAGTGACAACATTGACAACACTGGCTTTAGAGCACACTGCTTGCTTTACTTGATAGTTAGAAGATGATTTCTGTTATTTATGCATGCTTTAGTGTCAGCTGCACTCAGTTCCACATGTGGGGTGATGTTTCTAGGCCATCTGATGAAAGCATCTTTGCCCAAAAATAAAAATGGATAAAAGGCTGTACTTACTGTGACAGTCCCCCAGACCATCTGTATTGCCGCGCTCTATGTCCTGCTCAAAAGTCAGTCTTTAAAAACAGGAGGAAAAAGAGAGACAGAAACAAATACAATAACGTAAGTCATTATTCAGGAATGAGTCTTACTTAAGTTTCATTAAAGAAAGTAACACAGTTTGATAAACTGAGTGGCAGGTGCAAAAAAGAAATAGATAAAAGCTTGAAAATTTATCTCTGAAGTTTGCACTGGCTTGAGTCTCCAAAGACAAGCCATGGTTGAAGCAGCTAACTCAGGTACTATTCAAGGATTTAGTTTGTGGATTATTCATATCTTTCTTTTACTCTGATTCCCTGATCATTTCTTAAACATTTTTAAAAGTTTAGATGTCAAAATATACCCCTCATGTAAACAATATAAAAGTCTTAAAAAGAAGTCTTTTCCTCTCCATTTTCTCTTTCACTCCTATTCTTGCCTTTCTAGACCTTTATCTATTTCTTTGCTTAGCAAAAACTTGTATAAATAAAGTGTTCAAAGGTCCAAATGGCCAGTGGCTATGTGGGGCCTGTTGGGGATGGGACCCGGGGTGGGGAGCATTTTGCTGAGACTACTTGGATATTTTATGCACTCCCTGCTTGACTCCAAACCTCAGGAGCATTCCTCTCACGCTCTTCCACATGCTCATGCTTCTTAAAAATCCACTAGGTCACCATTGGGCTGTACAAGCTACATACCATTAACAAAACCAACCTTAATAACATCTATTTTGATTTTTAAAATAAGTACACTAGAACCATCCAAAGGAGTATTGTTTTTCTTTGGGGGAACTTTGTGCTTATCTCCATCATATAATTGAAACTCCTGTTTTGCAACTGACTTCAGAGTTTATTTATGAGCCATATAGGAAAACTATTTTGAAAGTCACATCTTGACCTAATAATCCACCATGTTTGGATTCACATGTCTTCTGCTGCATTAAAAAATTGTATTTATCTTCAAAGAATAAAGATTTCTAGTGGTAATGACAGTCAATATTCATCATGCTCTGAAGCCTACTCTCCAAGGGGAGTCCCACATGTTTTGAGTAAAGAGAAATGCCAGCATCATTGAAATATGTATGCAAACCAGTATTCTGATGATTACTTAAAAATAAATTTTTAAAAATTCAGTCTTACTACCTTTGGTCACATGTTGAATATAGAAAGGTGACATGTCACTTCTTAGCTAACCTCATTGTGCTTTGCAATCCTTTCTCCTCCACTTCAAGGGTTCCCATGAAAAGATATAAAGTTCTAACATGAGAGTATGTCCATATTGCTACTTGCAAAGCCATTCCAGTAATATATAGTGAGTCAACTCTCTGCATTAGTCAAATTTCCAGGTCAGATTTTATAGTTATCATTAGCTCTGTTTATGAGAATACTTGTCCTCAAATAAGGCAGGTGGCAGTCATCAGATATGCCCTTCTGTCTGTTTGTCTAGCTATTCTAAAATAGGAAAGGACTCTCAGAGTGATATAAAGATGGTTCTATTCCCCCTGTGGATCTGGGGAGATTGGATAAACGGCTGTGATGAAGAAAAGACCTGTGCTGCCATATGGCACCTTCCTTGGGTTGCCCAACCTGGCAAAGACATGCATTGAATATTTTTCCAAGTTGGATTTCACATCCATCGAAGTTAAAACATAAAAAGAAACCTCTTAGCCAATGCCATCTAAGCATTTAAAGCCAGGGTAACAATTTTAAACACCAAAATAACACACATGGTAGACTGGCCTGATCTAGCTGATCTGTTGGAGAACTGCCAAGTATTGATTAACTGCCTAACAAGTAACAGGGTCAACTGTTCTTCAGCTCAGGAGAAAGGCTTATTGGATGTATACACCATGCTTGCAGTACAAATGCACTGCTTAACAAATGCTCGGCAATTTCTTCTCTGCCCTGTATGGTCAATTAGAAGAGCCAGTTTTGCTACGGCTGGACAAACCACTCACTAATCTAACTGGTATCCGACTGCTCCTTTTCTCTGCTTTTCTCCTACCGTGATGATCAAGGCAGGCACCTTCTTGTCCCTCTCTTCAGGGAATACTTTAATCCCATGGTGTTTCCTTTCTCTGTATTTTTAATCAGTCTGAGGATGATTAATCAATTGGAAATCTGCCACATGTGCTGCTGTGAGGTTCTATGAAACGGGAAAGGGAAGGAGAAGGACTGATAGTCCTGTTGCTGGGGTGTGTGCACAGAAGGCTGTGTGGCGGTGTGTGCAAGCGCAGCGAATCGTATGTCTAGAATGCGTAGCAGCCAGAGGCCACTTTCTTCTTTCCCACACTTCAGGCTCCTTACCTGCTGTTGGGTGACAGATGGGCACAGGCACCGCCTTCCTTCACCCACCCGCAGTATGGGTCTCTGGAGGCGATACAGGTTCTGCAGGAAGAGGATGACCATGAGCTACCCAGGACTCCTTCCTAACACTGCAAAGTTTCTATTAATAATTGTCAATGAGGCAAAATACATACTTTTTACACTTCCCATGTCGTTCGCACCGGCCAAGGGGAACCCTGATCACACAGGTGGAGAATGCAACATACAGAGAGCTGCTTGCTCTGTCAAGCTGCATGCCCATGATCCTCTTGTCTTCCACGCCATCATAGCTGCATCTAATTTTATGAGGCAGGATAATATCATTAATAGACTCTCTTGGGTCAGTTCTCTTTTTCCTGCCACCACCCTCACATCCCACGTCCCAGCCCACAAGGTGATCTCTTCATCTGATCTAACTGGAGGTGAAACAGATCCTTACGCACATGCACACACACAAACACATACACATGTGTGTATCTATAGAAACACACACATTATTGGCATGGAGAAAATGCTTTTTACCTGTTAAAAAATTTTTACAAACAGCATTAAAAGTCATCTAAAATTTTAGTCATCTAAAACCACGATTTTCTCTGAATGAAAGGGATCATAGTAGCATAACAAATAATTACTGAGAAAGAACCAAACTTTCCACTCACTTTTCAGGGTTGTAAACGCTCATCTCCTCCAGGAAAAGGCTGTCATTTAGAAAACCACTGTTTCCTATCCTGGCCAAAAACTTCAAGATGATTCCCTTCTCTGATCCCAGAAAAACCACAGTGTGATTCTGATATGGCCCAGCAGTGGTGTCCACTGCAATTTTGGTCAGGCGGTATCTAAAATGACAGGATCACATTTTTTATTTCTTTGTTGGTCTATCATTAAAGTGTCCCCTTTTCCACTTCAAATACTTGTGACATAGCTTTCTAGTAATAACCTCAAGAAAAATATGTGCATATAAATAACATTCTGAAGCGGTTCTGGTCCTTTATTTCCATACGCAGAGCATTAGTGTGGCTCCAAAGGAAGGAAGGAGGTGCGTGTGTGTGTGTGTGTATAGGCCAAGTTCCGTAATAAATAAATAGCCATAACCATCTGAAACCACTCAGCCACGATCTCTTCCGTGAGCAACAAGGGAAGACTGATATCTCCTATAAAGAGGTTAAAAAAATAATAAGTGAACTCACTTAACATTTCATTTAACATTGAAAAGAAAAGCAATGACTACCATTTCTCCATACTCTTCCTCTGAGGTGCAACACCTTCATCAACAAAATGTTAGATTGGAAAGCTTTCCGATTCTACGTGGAGGGGCTGAGAGAGTTCTGAAGGACGGGGAGGTGGGGTGCTAATGGCACTCTTAGTAAACACAAGGACATGCAAGCCAAACAATACCCATTGAATGCCGAAGGTGAAGGCCACGCCTAAGGTAAGTCCTACTGGGCGCCCTCTTTCTCTGACATCCCTCTGTCTTTCAACATTCTATGGATATCTATTTGTCCTAAGCATCATAGCTGGAACCAGAAAACATGGATCTTCCTGCAAGTTATATACTCTGGTTTCCATCTTATGGGCAAGAGCTGTCACAGTACTTTAATATTTTTCAATAAATAAAGTCACAGTATAAAAATGGTGATAAAGTTAATAAACATTTTGTCTGATGACTGCTACAACTGGATGGTATTTGAAAAAGCCTATTGAATTGTTTGGAAATAAGTTCCAAATAAATACCAAAAAGAGTATTTAATGTTATCACAGATCTCTAATCAGCTATCCCTTCTCTGTTGGCCACCACTTCAGATAACGAATAGTAAAGTATTGTATGAATCCTTCATGCTGGCAAATATGGTGTCTGTGCTCTGCTTCACAGTTAACAATCCAGGGACCATGCTCAGGTGGAACCTGCAGCATGTTTTGCAATCACATCCAACCAAACAGGTATCCACATCCATTCAATGGTTCTCCTTCACTGCTCCTCTGTTTTCGCACAGATTGGATTAATATACTAAGGAGATATCTTTCTTTCCTTTAATTGCTGGCATGTGTCCAACTAGCCTGAAAACACTGGAACATTTCTCACTGGGAATGTGGCTATGGGAGTTTTGTGGCATCCACCCAACTGGCCAACATTTCATAGCTGAATCAATGCCCAGGATAGCAAAAGATGTTTGTGGCATTTCAAAGCATGATCCACTGATAGATTCTACAAGCACAAGATGAAGTTAGGGAAATCCATTTAGGACATGGTTTGCTTGACACCCACCTGACCATCGTTCTCAGGAACCATGGCCTGTTGAAGATGGAAGGCACTGCCTCATCCATGAGTGGGTGAGTCTTGATGAAGTTCAGGGTATCATCAGGAAACTCATTGGAGGTTGCATATTTTTCTAAGGTGGATGAGCCAGCACAGCAACCCGGCCTAAAATGAAACAAAGGGTGGGAGGGAGGGAGCTTATTTTGTGCCTTATGGCAAATTCTTTGAATGAACTGCTTCTCTAAGCACTTGGCATGAAGGAGAATGTGCTGCAGGCTGAGAAGAGGAAGTTGAACAATGCAGAATGCCACCAAATACAATATGCTGAGATTTCCTCTGAGCCGCCTCCTCATTTCATAGAGGAGCCTCAGCCAGCGCAGTTCAGCCTCAGCTGGGGGCAGTTGGCTTCCTCTCAGAAGCACAAATAAACCCCAGTGAACAGTGATGGAGCTTGAAACAAGTGAGTAAGTGTGGTTTGCACATATCTCAGGGATGGCCCTAGTTATTCAGAAACTCTGCTAGAGGTTCTTGATATATTTTGCTCTACAAAGGGAAGTAGAAAACAAAGACATTCAAAAAACATATCAGCAAGATTTAATGCAACCATCTCTCATTATCTGGGGCTCGCTCAGAGAACATTTGGGTTTTGATTTTTATTGTTTATATTTTTGTTTGATTTTGGCATGTATGAAAAGCAAATTATACTGAAGGTTCCTTCCTGAAAGGTCATTTTCTTATAACTGAACAATGATGGTGAAAATTTGCTACTACAAGAAATTCTGTAGTTTCAGGAGTCAAGAGACATTTCAGCAAAGTCAGATCAGAGAAACACTGAAGCCAATCCTGTCCAGACACCTGGTTTGCCCAGAGGAGGCCAACCTCCTCTCCTGGTCTGCAGGAGAGGAGACTGGACCCTCACAACACCAGTATGAGCTACTCCTATGTAGACACTATTTCAAGGAACTATCCCCACCAGCCCCATGAAAGCATCCTGATTCTGCAAGAGGGACAAGGCAAGCACATGGAAGGATGTGGGTAAACCCACTGCTATGGATGACTAGAAAATCACTTAAAGCGTGTGCCCCAGTGATGGTTGAGTAACACCATCTTTACACACCACGGAGCGAGTATTACATAAGAACTTCCTGAAACCTGATCCCTCAGACTTAACTCCTCTTCCTCCTTATCTAGAAGGTAGTTAACAATCCCAGGCAATGGCTTGGAGAATCTATCTGAGGTTGCTGAACTGTGCTTTGTGCACCTAGTCCGTTCTCCATAAGCAACAGAGTATGAACATACCAGATAATTCAAGTGGATGAACCAGATGAGTTTCTCACAAGTGCACTCGGCTAGGTATTTTGTGGGGAGGATTGGAGGTTGGGGAAGAGACTCGGAAAACAAAAAACTTAATGAGACGTTGGGCTTCTTTCTGGAGGCCCAGAAATCCAGCAGGGGGAAGGCAGACATAACGGGACGTTTCTGTAGAACTCAGATGGCAAACGCTGTGAGGAGGTCTGAGTGTGTGCCACATAGAGAGGGCGGGCACAGGGTTGGGGGGACAGTTCCATCCTGTCCTAGTTAGAAAGAATGAATTAGCCGGCTTAGTGTGCAAATTGAAGAAGATTACGTAGGACCAAAAAGTCTCTGGATTGTCTCTGGACCATAGGTTCCCCATGAAAGCAATTCTAGGGCATGATTTGCGGGGGGAGAGGGTACTGCATCTTGACCTAAAACAGACTTGAACCTGGCAGACCAGAGATATTCTAATGGTCCATTGTTTCCACTGGATCCTCTTGCTCTTGGTCTGGAATCCTGAACTCAACTCTTGTCCAGCTTGGTCACAAAATCCAGGGAATACGCTTTGTATTGCACATTTTATTAGGGTTTAAAGGCACAGGTCTCTATAAAATGAAGGGAAGTAGGAAGGACCAGTGGAAATAATCTCCCCAGCTATGTGAACTTGTACAATATACTTCTGGGCCTCAGTTTCCTCACCTATAGACCAATGGTGCCAGCTGTATCAGATGGTTCCTATTATCTTAGCATTACATTGAATAAATCACATGTAGAGAGGTTAAGCAAAAGACTAGAGAAACATTGTTTTGGATATATTAAAAGGCAACTCTGGGTTTAGTTAATGGGATGAAGGCAAATGATCTCACAGGCCTTTCTATTGTTCTGGCATTTGTATCTGCTTGGCTAGCATAGAAGGCATTGATACGCAGTTTATAAGATGTTCACTGTCAGAGGAGCAAGCATCACTATTTCTAAAAGTTTAAAATAGTCATATATATATATATATATAAATATATTGGCATGTACCTGGGTTTAGGAACTCGTTCATCAGGAACTGGTGTCCAGGTGGAATCGGGAGACTTCTGTTCCTTGAATCGCCCAGTAAAAACATTGGCAATATCAAGCATGTCATAGGCACAGACTGCAGACCCAGGGATGCTATAAAATGGCATTTCATAAAAAGTGTTACTCATGCAACGCTTATGCATGCAGTTTGGAAAACATACTCCAAAGAAACGTTCCTATTGCAGGCAGTTGAAATTTAACACATTAACTGCCATGTGAGTTGTATTTAACTCATGCTAGATTTGAGCCTGGGGCCTCGTGAGGCATATGTAACTCACACGTCTCTTCACCTAGGGAGCCAAGTGAACTATTTTTCAAGTTGCATATAACTCACACATAGAAAACAATAAAAAATAACAAATTTTTCATTAAATTGGAAAGGGTCATTGTGTTTTTGAAGGTTTTATTCTATTTTCATAGTAAAACACTGTGGCCCCAAGGAAAAATTTTTTTTTTCTAGTGTGGCAGTCAATGTGTTAAAGTTCGTACCCTGAACGCTATACACGCAAGGGATCTTAGTGCATAAAGATAATGTTTCTGTCAATCAAATTTGTATCAATGGCCTTAAAGAACAGGCTAGTTACAGCTAACTCACAGAGAGAAAAAAACGCTTCATGTCTATATTGCCTTTTGAACTGCTTTTATTTATAAAAGAAGAATTATTGAGCTAGTGATAAAAGTTTCATGAATTTCTTAATATTAATTGTCAATAACCCAAAGACAAAAATCTCTGGAGAACATTTTGCATTTTTAACATTGGTGAAAATTTGGAACAAATGTGCCCCCAACTGTCCACAAATTGCTTCTTTGAATTTAGTTCTTCAAGCCAAGGACCCAGGGTGTGAGAATGTGTGTGGGGTAAACCCACACACATTTTATATTAGTCTCTGTACGTTAAAATTTTTATATCCTGATTACTTGCATAAGACTAAACAATTTAAGTCTTTAAAACACCAACACTTTGCAAATAAAGTGCTCTATAAAATGCTAAATAATAATAATGACAGTAATCTCCACCTATAATTATATCCTTGCCTGGCACTCTTGGAAGGACTTAGGCATTTTTTTATCAATGGTGGGAAGAAATGAATTATTCATTCATCTGGGTACACAGTTTACATTTGAACCCACATTTGTTTTTGACAATGGTCTCTCCTTGATTTTGATCACATAAATTGTAGGCACCAGCTGGCCAAGAGTTTTAATCAGGCTTTGAGGTAGTGGGCCATTACACAGCAGGAGACAAGGGGACTAGGCAGTGTGGGGACATCTGTGGGCAGAGAGAACGATTTAGTCCTGATTTTGCACATGTTGAAAGGATATGGAAATCACTTCATAAATGACTGGGAGAATTTTATGCCACCTTTAATTTCATAACACAATTATTGAAGTTTTACTAATAAAGCAAGAAATAGGGAGAGCATTAGGAAGCTTATTGAATACAAGGTGGCTGGATAAATTTTAAAGTGTACATACATGTATATATTGTTCGCAGAATTGAGTATATAAGACACTGAACCCCATTTGTTTTGGAATTTCAGAACCCGAGCATTATTTATTTAATTTTGTTAAGACTCTCTTCACATCTTCCTTTCCTAAAAGTAACAGGTGTACGTACAGTATTTGCCTTCTATATTAAGAAAAATAGGATAAATACTGCTTGAAGTATTTTATGATGCACCTTGTAATAACTAAAGATACCCTAGGGCTTTCTCATTTTCTCAAGGTTAGAATCACTTGCAAAATCATTTCTTCTTCCTTCCCTACTTTTCTTCCTACCCCTTTCCCTTTCTTGTCATCTTTCCTTCATTCATTTCTTCCCACCTTCTGTTCAATCGACATATATTTATGGAATCCTTAACCTAAAGCAGTAAACACTCCATAAACAACACAGAGTCCTGCTCTCAGTTGGTTCACAGTTCAGTGTGGGGGCAAGTGTAATAATAATATCCACAATAACAACTACTCCAGGACAATATGGTAAGAGCAGCATATAAAAGAAACATGCACAAGGTCCTAAGGGAAGTGACTGCAGCTGAGACTTGGAGCATCCACCAGGTTTCAGCGGGCAGGTGCTAGTTGAGCAGGCAGATCTCGCAGAGAGCAACCCACAGGCAAAGCACAGCACGTTCAAGAAGCGGATCTTAACTCTGGTATGCACGTGGCACAGGCTGCGTGGCAGAGGATGGGAGGTGGAAACAGAGCCAGACCCTGGGGGGGCTTGCATGCCATGCCAGGCGGCTTGGGCTTTTTCCTCATGGCAAAGAGAGGCCCCTGAAGGATTTGAAACAATCTGACATGACCAAGTTTCTCTGTACAAGGGATAGAGTAGAGAGGGATAAAACCGGAAGGAGTAAAACCAGAGAGGGACTATAATTTATAGATGAAAATGGGTACGCATACTTTTAAACTGTGAAGTTAGATTGCCATTTTCTGATTTAACCAAACAAATATGGTTTCTGAGACTATATAGGCATGTACTAAGTGAATATTTCTCAGAATCCATTTAAGAAAATACTTTAAATGGAGTATTTATAATATGCAGGAACCTACTACTATATTGTAATCACAAAGTAACCCACACCCTTATAAAAAGAAAACAAACAAAAAAAAAACTAGAAATGCACTCTTAAATTCCACTAGCCCCACGTGCCAAGATAGTATACTTTTTCAAAATCCTAGATGGATGGGTTCTGATGTATGAACAATCAAAGCCTGAATTTTTAAAATATATTTTCTATCCTCAAGTCTAAATATCCCTATATATGGTTAAAGCTTACTCAAATCTAACCAAATAACTTCTTGCTGGAATATGTGATCATATTTTTGTATATCTTCAGTGGGGAACTCTTCAGTCTTGCCTTCTGTATAACTGATTTCATCTTGCAGCTTGCTCTATTTTGGGCTCTACCCAATCCCTAAGCATTTCTTTCTAGATGCTATCCACCAATCTCATCATTTTTGTGCCTGTCATCTTGGCACTCAAGTTCTTACAAGTCTTCGTAAAAAGTATAATCCAAAGCAAGACAGTGTCTTCCTCGAGGAAGATATTCTTTACAGAACATCGAAACTTCTACACAGAAATGAGAGCATAGTATGTGAATTTAGATTTTATGACCATGCCTAGAGTTAGGGTCATTTTCACACAACAGGGCTAGGACTCTGAAATCTTGTTGGTTTAACAGGGAGTTGAGTACCAAGGAGGGATGCTAATGCTTACCTTCCTTCTATTCTTTAATCTACACACATTTTCACTACTCCAGGAACAATTATTAGTGTGTCATTTAATTGCTCAAAGTCTTAGCTTTAACTAAATACAAAAAATAGTACCAAACAGGCTGACATTTAACATTTCTAGGTACCATGTTTGATGACTTATATATCCTGACTAGAGCCCTCCAGAGTCAGACAATGGTGGTGTGGTTGGGATCTGGGCTGTGGCCCAACCTATTGAGTGAGGACACCCAAGGGCGACTTCTCTGGACAGGATAATAACCAGAGTACCTTACAAGGGACACACGATAGACTCATCTGAATCCTAAACTCCACCCTGAGGTATTTTTACTTCAAAAGGTACTGATCTAGTCATGGAAATATTAAAAGTCAAATACTATAGAATGTTAGATGACCTAGAAGAGACAGGACGAACATCCTAAGTTCCAAAGCTGCCTCTTCCATCTACTGACTACGTGGACCAGGTAGTACAATATTTTGAGCTCCGTTTCCTCAAGTGGAAAAAAGGAACAACATTATCTAGAGTTTAGGATTGCTGGAGAGATTTAGAAATAACACATGAAAAGTGTTTATATGCTGGGCATATAAATAGCAGATATTGTTATAATTTATCTAATTACTTCCCCTAAAGCCCTAGCCTAACAGTGCTTACACATTACTATTAATTTGTTGATGAAAACTAAGTGTTAAGTGCTTCTTAGCTACAAACAGTTTAAAAACAGTCAGTTGTGAATATTGTGCATTAGAAGAGAACCCTTTGGGAGAAGGAAGCTGGGAAGAACTGATGAGGTCAACCCAGCCAAGCACGGTTACCTGTTATAAGGTGTGGAAAAGGTTGCCAGGACAACATCACGGCCATTAATACGAATCACATCTGTAACTGCCTGGAGTATGTTGAAATAAAAATGAGAGTCTCCGGGAACTGAGCAGTTCAGGCGCGCCTTCAGGAAAGATGTCCACTGTTTCTCCAGGACTCTTTGAGACCCTCCCATGTCGTTCTTACAAACCTGAGCCACTCTTGGGAAAACTACCTGCAGAGGAAAAACACATAGGGAAAATGAAATGCAGTCATTTTGTGAGGAGATCTTGCTAGAATTTGCATTTCCATGAAAATAGAGACAAAACAACAAGGTGTTTAATTTAATACTCTTTCTAAAATCAGTAGCAAAAAAAAAAGGAGGAAAACTCAGGATTGGAACAGCATGCTTTAAAAGATAAGGCTGTGGCATTTAATACAGAGGCATAAATCCTTCAGGGGATCAGCTCCCAGCCACATAAACTCATTTCCATACAGACTGCTTAGCTTTTTATTTCCTCAAACAAAAGCACACTTTGTATGCATCATCTCTGCCATCCTCACTAGCTGCCTCTGGGCCCTGAATCTGTGCAAGCCACCCCAGCATTTTATTTTGCCTGCCAACCTAGGGACCTTGATCTACTCTCTGGTCAAAATGACTGAATGGACATCCCCTAAGTGTTCTATTGCTTTTTGCAATAAAGACAAAAACCAAGACTCAGTTTACTTAAAGATATTGGATATTTACTCTCTCTGTGGAGCAACTCAATTAAAAAGAAAAGACGGTGGCATATACCTGCAAATCACATCTCGATATACTTGAAACCCAGTATGAAATCAACCAAGCATCTGTCAGTTAAATTTTCAGTTGAAATACCTAAGAGGTTTCCTGTAATTCGTTACTGTTCTGAGAAAGCACACAGGGCTTCCAGACAGCACGTTTCACTTCTGCCAATCTCGGGCTGCATGTTCTTAAAATGATGACCTTGTAATTCGATTTATGGTTCTCATTTCAAGGTCATTCATAACAACACTGGTCCAAAAGTGGGTTTCTAAAAATGTTACAAAGGGAGCCAGGGGACACCCTCTCCTCCTACCTTTCCCATGGTGTTGTACTCCACTGCTATTTCCCTGAAGAAGAAGTAGATATAGTCTCCATAATCCACTGCTTGGACAAAGTATGGTTCTGTAGACAAATGGACACTTTAATTGAGAACATGTCACACAGAGTTAAAAGAATTTCAGTCAAGTGTAACCAAAGACATGCTATTAATTAAAAGTGTAGGGCCATTAGACATTTGGTTAACACTAACCATTTTTAATGACTTCACACATGCAAGTGCTGGTGATTTCAGAAGGCATTCGAGCTTACAGATTGTATCTTTCAGAAGCTTTGCAATCAACAACGAAGGATAAATGAGTTTTGCATATCTCTGTAATTTTATTTTCGACAATGGCCTGCTCATATTACAGAGAGGATTTTGTGCACATTGCCTGGTCACCCTGACTCATGCAGGGTTGTGAATAGCTTTTTTCCTCTTCCCCACTACCTCCAGTCCCCTGTCCCCTTCCATGAATGAACTGTTCCGTTCTTTTCATGTGGGATACTGAAATGAGAGTTTGAGGCAGGGAAAGATGAATGTAATGTATTCTATTGTTGGTGTCATTGGTAGTTTTCTTAATATTCCAGAAACTCATGGGAAGGGAAAAAGGGAGGTAAATAAATCAGTTGAGGCAAAAGATGCAATTTACATGGTTCTGTCTGTCAGAAGCCATTACAAAAATGAAGCTACAGTCTGGTCCATCCAGACTCTAAATCTCCCACAAGATGTGTATTCCCTCCCCACTCCTTTCTTCTTTTAATTGTTTGTTCACCTTTTAACCATTTTGAATCATGCTTGACGGTCCGCAGGGTAGGGCTGTCTCCAAGGCTCCGGTAAATGACTGCATCGATGGCAAGGAAGTCAGTCACTGTGGCCGAGTATAGTTTACCATCTTAAAACAAAAAAGAAAAGAGGTGCATAGAGGGGGAGCAAGACAGTACGGGTGGAGGAATAATAAAGACATCCCCCAGATTGCTTTCCTACATCAGGCAAATGAGATAGGACAACTGGGAAAAATCCAAGAGTCGCTGGGAAAACACTTGGCCCACATTCTTAACCACTTTCAATTGGGATCATGAGAGATGAAACATTTTTTATTTTTAAATTGCATGGCAATTTTTTTAAGCAGCGGCAGCTCAGGGAACAGAATAAATGAAAAATATTGTTTGCTTCACTTGATTAGCTGGACCTTGACTGAAATCTCAAGGCCAAAGACCCTCAGACACTGCCACTGCCACTACACTGTGGTAAACTAGATTAGGTGGGGGCCCAAGGAAAGACAGATGCTGACTGTATCACAAGACATTTTAAGTACGTGCACAAGTAAAGGAGTCCTCAGCCTGAGCAGGAAATGGGAGCCGAAGAGAAAGGTTCATAAGCAAAAATGGGCTGACTAAATTACTATTAATACTTACATCCTGAGAGTCATAGCTCCTCCTTACCTCTGTTATGAAAGTTCACTAAACCCTGACAATGTAGCTTCAGTAACAGATATTTGCTTCAGTATTTCCAAAGTCACAAACTGAAAACATCCTGATATATAAGATGCCAAAGCAAAGAAGAAAGGAGAGGGGGTGAAGCTGAGTTCAAACTGTCCTTTCTTTAAGAATTCATGCTTTTGGGGAGATATGCTTGAGGGTACATCCCAGGCAAAAGAAAATGAAGTGAAGATTAGTCCCCGGAACTTGTGGTTCTTTCCTGAGTTAGCAAACACTCTGGCAACAAATAATCAAATGGGATGTTCTAGAATAGCAAAATCTTTGTAGATTAAATGGAAATAATAATTATATCCAAAATAAAAAAATACTTCCTTAATTCATTTGTAGTGGATTACATATCTTCACCAATTGTACATCAAAGTGACTCATATACAACATAGTACTGTTTAAGCTCTTTCATGTGTAGGATAAGCATAATGGTCTTTTTAAAAGAAAGCTTATCCAAAGATACCTAAGCAAAGATCTTGATGTCTACCTTTGGTCTTAAAGTAAGTGAAATTTTCCCAAGTTCAAGTTAGAGCTGTCTTGTTATCTGCATTAATAACAGCTATATATCAATAAGTGTTGACTGTTTTGGTAGATTTGAACTATAGACAGCAAACCTTTCCATTGACAAAAAATATTATCTGAAAATCACAACTTTTCTTATGGAACATAAGACCTAGATCATAAAGATATTCTTTACCTATTTATGACTATAGAATATATATTCTATATTCTTATAGCCCCAAGTCATACAGACAGACCTGGGCAGTGGGGAAGAGTAAGTGGTAGTGATGGGTATTCCTCCAAACTACCCTTCATGAGTCTTTTTGTTTCATATTCATTTCGACACTAGGTATCTCACCAGAACTTTTACTTTTAAAATGGAACATTTTTCTGCCACTCTTGGTTATGACACCATTCATTTGCAAGGTGGGTCTTCTATTAATAAGGGCTGAGCTGACTTTTCATGAGATTTCAAACATTTCAATGAAAAACTATGCAGATATACCCCTAGGGGTAGGGGCAGTCATAGTATTATCTCATGTGGCTTGCTCCAGCTCTTAGAAACTTAGTGGCCTCAGTAAATACTCTGCCCATTCTCCCTTTTCTACCTCAGGCTACAACGAGTCCTCTTTTTAGTTTACTGCTAAATTTAAATTCTCCCCTGCAGCCCCCATCCTCTGAGGTCCCAACTAATGCAGGTTCCAAGTGTCAGAGAGGTGCTCCAGCAGTAGTCACGCACTTGGGGACGTGCTCGAGCACTCTTGCCACTTGCCTTGCTCCTGCCCACGCTTACAAATAGGTCTACAAGACTGTGTTCTTGGAAGTGCTTCCCAGTAACACTGTGCTCTCACTTAGGGGGAGAACTCCGCAACCTTTCCTTCTTAATTCTACAGTCTGTCACTGCAGATTCAGGCCCACAAATGGGTGACACCGAGGAAGAAGTTCAAGGAGCCAGAAACTAACCTTGTTTCATAATCAAAGCCCTGAAGTCCCTCATCCAGCTAGGATGTGCCAGTTTTTAGCTGTTGTGGTGGAAATCATAGCTAACTGCTTTATTACATGCTCTAACCATCACTGTTATACCAACACTTCCCTCTACAGCCAGCTCCACATACACAGCTGGCAACGAATTCCTAAATAAATTCCTAATTAAGGCACACAAACTCATACACAAAAATCCCACTAAATCTGAAAATAACGGTCTATTTGCTATTTCTTTATATTCTTTGCAGTGGAAGGAAGGGGTGGGGTTGGAGAGTACGGGTCAATCCAAGCAATCAGCATCACCCCCTCAGCCACCACCGTCTCTCCGTCAGACACAGACGTGGTGTGCTACAACCTAACAGGTCAACGATATTTGAGAAGATGTTTGTTGGTTGCTTGTGGGTATGTGGCCTCATTGTTCTGAGACAGGTTCCAGAAGGTTCTCTTTCCCTTCTATATGTGGAAAAGAAGACATGTGGCACTAATTGGGGCTGACAGTCATCTTCTGACTGTGGGAATAGCCAGTCTCATAATGAAGTTGATGCAGACCAGGGAAATGAAAAGTAGCTGCACCCTGGATAATGTTGTGAAGTTGTTGAATCAAACAAACCCCAAAGTATACCCTACGTTAAACAATAAATCCACACTGGTGGTTTTCTTTTTAATTTACATTTTATTTTATTTTTATTTTTCCATATTGGTGGTTTGAGGTGGGATTTTCTATCATTTGAGCCCAAACATGCCCTAATTGATATAGTGCACGTTCGGTGCTATGCTGTTATCCTTTTCTGAAGGCACAAAATCATGGGTGAGTGTGGCAATGTCTTCTTTTGAGAAGCAAAAGTACAATTTTCATACTAATTTCAAATGGAAAAGGCATTCTTAATTACAGTATTCACCAGAGAATCAAAGTACAACTGTGACTCCGTGAATCCTCCAGAGCAGATTCCCAGCGACAGGCTGAAACACGCAAAAGCAAATGCAATGAAAAGAAATCAGGTCGTTTACCTGCAAACAGTGCAACGTTGGCATGTTTGGCATCATAAGGGCATCTGGCCATTCCACTAAATTCATCCCCAAAAGGTTCCAAAGTATCCATCTAAATGAAATAATAGGACTTAATTATGAACAACAACCAACAGTAGTAAAGCAACTGATATTTAAAAGCACTTATGTGCTAAGTAAATCTTATGCATGCTGGCAAATAACCCTCATAAATACTTTCTGAGATAAATAGATTGGTTTCAGATGAAGAAACTGAGGCTTAGAGAGATTAAGTCACTTGACCAAGGTTCTATAGCTGGAAGAGTCTGAAATTCAGTCATGTCTGCTTGACTCTTAACAATTACAATAAATAGATCCCCACATCCTTATGGAATAATTTAGAAATAAGTATTCTAAACCAAGGAATTTTTGAGGCAATCACCGAGAAAACCTGTCCTCCTCCAACCCCAATAATCTGTTAAGTCATGAACTCTATAGAGAATGACCTCAGTTTCTGGTTTTGTTTTGCCTGAGGAGTGCTGCCTTTGTGGATTGAATCCCAGTAGAAGTCACTGGAATTTTTCCTCAGGTTACTTGGTAGAATGGTATGGCATCAGCAAAGGTGCAAAAACATGGATGTAAGCAGAGCTCAGGTGGCCTTCTGCACCTACTTTAGAATCACGGAATGGTAGCCCTAGAAGTGATTTGAGAAATGTGTCCCAGCTTCAGACCCTATAGATGGCAACAGAGACCCAGAAGCAGAGGGGTTCACGCAAGTCAAAAGCAGTGAGGGGGACAGCTGCTATTTGACTTTTGTCTCCGAGTGCCCAATCCAGGCCTTGTTCTTTTATGCTACAGCTTATAACTGGCCTGCTAGTGAGTTTTGTTTGGCCATTTTAACATGTAAAAAAAGAAAGAAAGAAAAAGAAGAAAAGAACAGAAACTGAGCCCAAATTTTTTAAAAGAAGGGATATTTCACATGAAAACCTGGATTTCTTGCTCCTTTTGAACAAGTGGGAAAGTCAACTCAGGACCCTTTTAACCTACTCGCAATAGCCAGCCATAGCTGAGTGGTAGCCCCTCCCTGCCATGTTCTTCAGACAAGCATGTGGTCTCCAGCACTGAGGCCCCTTCACCCTCAGAATGTACCTTCATCCTGCTTGCTGAACTCCGATAAGCTACCTGCTTGGCCCCATGACCAATAAAACAGTGGTTCTTGCTTTATACCACGCTGACTCCTTCCTTATGCCATGAGATCTTCCTAGCACACAAAACCTCAGCACCACCGAGTCCATAAAATGATCTCCATGTTATTAATGTTTTTATACTTGTTTGTGGTTCAGTCCTCTTTATAGTTTCAGTGTATTTTGTTTATCATCTTGGAGTTATATGGTTTGAGCACAGATTTGAAAACTGAGAGAAGATAAACCCAAGGCAGCAGTGGTGCTGAGGAAGAACCCACGGACAGGCCATTAGCAGTAAATCAAGGTGCCCTAAATCAAGGTGCTTAGGTCCTGGCCCAGGAGGAAAGCATGAGGTTCCCACTGAGCAACTGTGTGTTGTCCAGTGAATTGTGCCTTTTGCTCTAAACCCTTTGAAAGCATTTCAGGGATACGGCAGGCCTTTTCTATCTGTAACCCCTTGAGATGGCCCCTGTTGAAGCCATCCTATTTTTTTAAACTGTAGTTGTGAATCACATAAAATAGTTGTGTTACAAACATATATTTTTAGGGGGAAGATGGCCAAATCAGACATTCCTTAAAGCAATGTACTCTTCCCCCAGAACATTTTTTATGAAAATTTTTTTCAGATATTTTATCCCAACAAGAGCTTTCTGTTGAACTGTGACAGACTTTGTGGTCTGTGGGTCTGGCAAGTATTCAAAAATGATGCTTAGCACACAATGATGCAACGGAAATGCCCTTATCCCAAGCAGTGCACGCTCTAATCCTGGCAAGCAGGGAAACAATAGACAAGGAGTATATGTTTTTTTAAATGTACCTACTCCTAAAAATGTGGCCATAGCTATTGCTAGTCAAAGGGAGAAAGCAGTGAAGAATTAACATATTGGTTTGTGACCTTGGGAAAGTCCAAAGATAAAACAATGCCATGGTGAAATCTTCTTTTCATGAAGTAAGAACTAATCCTTGTAGTAGTCATCACATCTCAGACTTAACAGCAGTCCGTGGGAAATTAAATCACCATGGGGTACAGATAATTATATGAAGAACTGGCCTGGTTTTTGCAGAAGTTCAAGAGAACAGGAAAGAAAAGGTATGGAGTTTAGTTTTAGAGTTATAGTGAGCAGCCTTCAAATTTCTTCCCCAGATAATCTTATTTGGGGCTATAATCTTTCTAACACATTCCGCTTATTTCCCTTATAAAAGTTATATAGATCAGGACACGGTGCAGAGGCAGAGACTGAAAATTGACACTTCTGTTCATTACTCTATCAATTACCTTGATCAATGATGAAACTTGGGTTTTTCATGGAATGATGGTTTGTTTTTGCTTGAACCTGTTCTCTGCTGCAACTAAAACAGACTTAAAAGAAGCTCTTTCCCGCAGCCAAATATTACATTCCCAGAATACAATGTCACATTCCCTGAGTCTAAAGAACACGTTCTAGCAGCCAGGTTCTAAACACTTTCAGATGCCATAAGAGGGTACTGAGCATCAACATCCATGTGACTCTAGAGGCCTGGCTCCTGAACATCAGCAGTGTGGAGCAAGCTGAGGACTGGCTATCACATAGGTGCAGCACCTGGGAAATGGAAGTAAGGAAATGTGCTAGAACACTCGGGAAATGCTGTATCACAGGCCAAGAAAAGCCGAATTCAAAAGTGCTTACGAGCAAGGAAATCCTGGTATTTTAAAAAGATCAAACATGCAAAGGTGATATTAGTGTAGAATTAAAGTTCGAACTTCGACTATATGTGTCATTAGCAGAATAAATGTTGGGCTGGACGTCCTTCATTATCAAACTGATGTTGGCTGTCTGACTTAAAAACTTATGTTGTTTATGATAGATTTTTATATAATAGATTTTAAATACTGTTTAATAATCTATTTAACTTAATTTAGTTTTTGTGCCCATTATATTTTGTGCTTGAGCTGAGTGCCTCACTTGCCTTACCCTAATCCTGGCCCTATTGGTGCTCGTTTCCAAACATAATGTGGAAGATGAGCATAAGGGTAGAACAGACCCTCTCTTCAGTATCTAAGCCAAGAAAAGGCAGGGGGTCTTTTCTGGTGAGCCCGCTGGTTCTAATTCCAGCCCATCATGGCTTTTCTCATTCTTCACACTCCTGGGGCTTCATTTATGATGGTGAAACTCAAATGTATATTTCTCCCCACATCTCTCCCTAAATCAAGGCTTACCCATCCATATTCTCGCTGGATATCTCTCTTCACGTCCCACAGGCACGGCTGTCCACAGTGCCAGGCGTACTCAATGATGTGCAGAACGGAGCACTGCCCCACCCCAACCGCACTGTTCTTCCTTAATTTCCAGTCTAAATCGGTGGCAGCCCCATCCATCCACCCACCAAGAGACAGCCCAGCTGTCATTCTTGACTCCTCTCTCTCTCTCTCTATCTTACACTTCTTATCATTTATTAAATCCTATCGGTTTTTGTCACTTAAGTACTTCCTGAATCTATTCTCTTCCCTTCATCCCTGGGGCCACCTACCTCTCTAGCCTCTTTCTGGTAACACTTGTCACTTCACAGCCCAGCAATTCAGAACCAAATGAAGTTTCTCAAGGTCAAGAGGCCATTTCTTACTCCATGCCTTTGTTCATGCTGTTCCCTCTACCTGGAATGCCCTTCCTTCTTCATTTGGTTAACTTCTACTTGTCCTTTAAGACAGAGGTTAGGCATTACTTCATTCATGATTTATTTCACAAAAGCACCTGTTTGCTAGGCACTGTGTTAGGTTCTGGACAATCACAGATGTGACCCCTGCCCTTGTAGAGCCTATGTTTCTTGCAGTGGGGGTACTTGTGTTCCAAGTAGGACAAAAACAGGTAGGAAAGTTTGAAGAAAGGGGGCCGTCTACCTTCTTCCTGAAGCTTTCCCTGACTCCTCTTCTCAAGCTAGGGTAAGAACTTTTGTGTTGTGCTTCCATAATACTCTGCATTATGTCACCATGGCGGTGACCCCACGGAACTGTAATTTTCTTCTCCCTGCCTGGCTTCCTCAGGGTGGGGGCCTCCTATCTTTCTTTACAACCTCAATGCCTGCCCACGGTAGAAACACAGCACATATTTGCTATGTGAAAGACTGGCAGAGAGATGTACAAGGGAAGCTAACGGATATGGAGCCAAGACCTTAGATCACTGCCACCTCTGCTTCCACAATGGGTGAGCTCCCTGCTCCTTCAGCAGGACCTCTATTGGCTGCATCAGAACAAATTGAATTTACTAACTCTTTGAGAGGTTTTCTTTTTCCTTGCATAAAGACCAAGGTAAGGCAGACCATGGTCAAGTAAGCTGAGTGCTAATGGAATTAAATTCCTGTGTTCTTGAAAATCTTACCTAGAGGAAAGTCTACGGGTTCAAATGGCATGCTTTTGAGGAACCTTTCAGAATAGGAATCACTCACCATATAAGTGTGCTTTTGTGCTCAGAGAGAAGATAGTGGGGTGGGAGGGAGAAAGGGAAAGAGAGAGAGGAAACCCACGTGGTATACATGGTAAATATGTCAGTCTTCTGAACAATACAGAATAGGGTATCACACTAACTAACTTTGCTGGGTAGCTCTTTAAAGATGTGTCAATCAACCCTGAACAAACAGGAAGCTTAGAAGCCTGCTCAGGATCACTCATGTGCAGCGATACATTAAGTTGAACAAGTGAGAGGAACCCACGTGGTGTTGAATTACCTCTCTTAGGTTGCTGAAGGTACAATCACAGCAAATTATGAAATACCTCCTGGCCGTCTGGTTCCAGCAGAAAAATAGCATTTACCTTATAGTTTCTACAGGAAGGGTTGAAGGCATTAGTCCCGCAGACAAACAACATATCATCGTTTTTCTTTAGAAGAACTTTAATAAAGTTGTGACACTCATCCTGAAAAAATAATTCAAACTGTTTTGTATCAAGTCCATGCAATACAGAAACCAATTCTTCACCGTATACCATGATCTGCCCATAGTAAGGTTAAAATGAAGGCTGAGGAGTTCCCCTGTTAAAAATTCAAGTTCTTCCTGATGTTAACCAAAAGTCGATGTTGACAACAACAACTGCTGCCTCAACAGTAAATAAAAACATGGCACAGAATGGAATAGAGTGTGTGTTTATTTTATGTCACAAAAAGAAGGCAAGCCTGGAAGTGCCAACCTCCTATCATATTAATTTTAAAGCCAGATGCTCCAGAGTTCCCTAATGTACAAAGCTTCTGGTTGAAGTGTGTTTTTCTGTTGTTATATGACCAATGGCACAAACCCTGTATGTCTGCGGCAGCCTTTTATGAGCTCTTCGACAGACTCCCTGCAGGGCTCGGACTGCGAGGTGGGCTATCTGGGAGTGCACTCAGAAGACTCCGGGCAGCCAGCTTTGTGTCCATAATCCCCAGTGTGCCTAAGTAGTTCGTGATGCAGTCCTAGCAGCTGTTGTAATGTTTCATCACATTAAAAGCAAACTATTTTTGCAAATTAAAGCCTTCAATAAGTTGATGGAAAAAGCAATTACCGGGGGAAAAGGGAATAGCATGATCCATTCTACATCACAGTCCACGGCCGGAGATAACAGTCAAAAACTTAACCCAAAGTGGCAGCTGCAGGAGAAATGAAAATTGCCTACCTTATGTTTTCCCTTCATTCTGCATGTGTCTACATCGGCCTGTCTAGATTTCCATGTCAGTTTCTGCAGGGATCAAGAAAGAAATCAATTAGAGCCCAGAGGTTGTTGCATTTGATTTTAGAAATAAGAGTTCCCTTGGGGAGACTAGAGGCTGAACATATATTTATTGAAAGCTTTCCGCACCCTTTCTCCATGATTAATTCACCATAACAACAAAAGATTAGAGATGGAAACACTCATTTAATTTTGAACTCCTATCTATTCATTAAACCACAAAATAGTCTTCTTCTCTTTGAGATAAAGATGAAGGAAGAAGGAAAGAAGAATAAACAACAGTGTGGAAATTTTATACAAAATATCCAAATTCACTTGCTAAATTATGTTCATTTTGATAAAGTACATGTCCTTGCCCTTTCCTTTCAGTTGATAAATCATTTCTTGTAAAGAAGGCTTTTTCCTTAAAATATGGAAGTCATTTTCTTAAACATAAAGGGGACATTCACTTTAGGTGGACAAAGATTTAATTCAGGTTATACTCCTTCACGTAAATTAATGAACCGAGGGGATCTTCTACTTCTATGGCACAGATTTTATTAACTAAAATATCCCCATGTAGAGTTATAAGGAAAGCTTAGGTTATACTTTATGTCTGTCTGAAATGGATAATGATCAAATTATTGAACCACAACAGTCAAATCAAACTTAATATTGCAAGACATGGAAATATAACATTGAAATATTTGTGGAATATGTTTGTGGAATAAAATTTTACTTGTAGAAACTGATACTTTCCTGGATAAAAGTAGAAATATTTTAATAAAGGAATTTAGAAATTACCTAAAACTCCAAAACGTATATGCACATATATATCTGATGAGTAAAATATGAAGAATATAACTGTTTCTGAACATGGGTTAAATCTTAACCTACCCTCTAATTAGGTTTTTACAAAATGTGTGTTGGCATTTCCAAATTATTCTTAGCCACATCATCTCAATCAATGCATTCAAAATACACATTTCTCTTCAAGAACTATCCTAAGGTCCTTCATTTTAGAAAGATGGTTTTGAAACAACTTACTTTGCTACAGTAAATTTCTTCTGTGTGTGATGTGTCTATATCAACAGTATAAATATGGTCCCTATAAACAAAGAAAAATTAATACAAGGTCAAACATAAGAGTCAAGACAGTTCATTTTTTGCTGAATGAGTTATATCTCATTCAGGGCAGAGAAGCCCATACCCGTATTTTTAAAAAACAAGACATCCATATACAAGAAAAAGAAAAGACCTCAGCTTTCAACAGATGCCTCTGGATCACGTTTAGCACCTTCTGATAAATCATGTCATCTTGTGCTAAGGAACTCCTTTTATGAAAGCTTTCCTGCAGTCACTATTCTCTCTGATACCAGAAGTACAGCATCTGCATATTCACAGCTCAGGAGGGAGGACTCTGAAAGTAAAATTGGCCCAAAGACTGGAACACAGATGGGTTCTCACGCCCTTTCAGTGTCGTCAAATCCATGTCCCAAACACTTGGTATTCAACATGCCACTTTTTTTTTCATCAAGGGGGCTAACAAAAAACTAATCTCCATTTCCGTGTCTCTTTAGAAAACATATTTTCAGTCTTAGCTTTGATGATTTGATCGACAAGATGAAAGATGATAAAGGTGAAATTATTTCCAGAAGCCACTATTTCCTTCACAAGATGATGGTCAAAGTCTAAAACATACTTGAGCTAAAGTTTACATTTCTTGCTTCTGTTCTCCTTCCTGTTTTGCTAAGAATTTGGTTGTCTTTACTATTTGCTGCCAATCTCCCCTTGGAAGGGGAGAAGCAGAATCAGCAGCTCAGGTGTGCGGCTATATTTAAACATCCCCTTCTGTGTGAGCTGAGTACAAGGGAGTTTTTGTCTGGAATTCAGAAGAAGAAAAGAAAAGAACCACACTCAATGGAAGAGATGGGGGGCTAGTGAGGAAAAGCAAAACAGCTCATTTTCCCTTGAAATAACATTGACTTTTTCTAAAATACAGGAAGTCCTGGGGTTGGAAAATTACCCACAGCTTTAAACCAGGACCTCAAGTCTCCCATGCGGACTTTCAAGAACCCTCATTACTTAAAAGAAAGGGGGAGTGGGGAGGAGAAGGAAAGAAAGAGAGAAAGAAGGAAAGAAAGAAAGGAACTATTTGCAGGATTCACTTCACTGTATATATACATAGATATATATTTTTCAGTTCTTGGGAAATCTGTTTGCTACTGCTTTTAGGGGAAGTGCAACAGAAAAAAAAAGAAAAAGAAAAACAGGCTCTCACGTGAAAATAAAAGGAGGGAAGCAGGGTAGCTGGTTTACAAAATTCCCTTGCCTGCTACTGCACCGTGAGCGAGCGAGTGTGCGCGTGCGCGCGCGGGCTGGGGGGGCGGGGGTGTGGAGGTGGTGTAAGGGGGAGAATGGGGAGCCTGTTCTGTAAATTGCTGAACTGGGAAGTTTCTTCGAACTTCAGCATGCTGCCAGAATTGCCCTGTCCTTTAATTTCAAGGCAGTTTTACGGCATGTTTATTACTTGTTTGACTTTATTGGTGGTGCTGTGGTGAGGCTCATTATCGGAACGGGATTGCCTATTACTCTGGCATCAGCTTTGAGATGGCTCTAGGCTTTTCCTCGCCCTGCCTACCCTCAAAACTTAAGTAGGAGCTGAATATATGAATTGTAAATTAACAACTGATTAATATGCATTGGCAGCTCCTCAGAAAGCTCTCAGATTGCCCCCTTTTGGCATGGCCTATTTATGTTAATTAGCAGTTTAGAGATTAAAAAAGAAGAGGAATTTACAAAGTGGATAATAATAAAGCGGAATTGAAAGGGGTTCTTGCCACCAAGCCTCACTCAGTCCGTGGGTTCTGGATGGGACTTGGCTTGTGATTGCTGACACCAATTGTCTGGAAGAACTGGGAAGCCTTTTAAAAAATAGAATTCGGTAAATGAAATCTTCTTTTGGACACTGGCAATCTTTTCAATATCCGAAAGATCACATGGCCCCAGCAAACAGAAACGGTGCTTTATGATAAACCACAGGCTAGGGTCAGGGGTCATTCCCAGCCATCGGGTGTGCATCCCAGGCCTCATGCACTGTTCTTCCTGAATTAAGTTATTTGAACATAAACTGACTTAATCCCAGGACTTCCTCTCCCCGCTCCAGCAAGCACCACTGAATTGTGTTGCCATGGCTTGAGCCTAGGGGAAGGATTTAACTTGAAATCGTGGTACTTGCTGCCTAGGAACCTGGATCTCTCAGAGTAATGTTGGGAAATGTGAAATTAAGAGGAGAGGAGTGGCCCTAAATGTGGTGGTCACAGAACTCTTTCAGGAATTTTCTAAAGGTGTGTATTGAAGGGAAGTGGCTGAGTGTGGACTGAAAACCAACATGTCAATGCCAGACATGCTACAAACTTGACCTTTAATGAAAGATGAATCTATTGTCGTTTTTAAAAAATTGAATGTGTTTCTTCTTTTTTTCCTTCTATTTCTTCTTTTTCCTTTCTTTCCTTGGGGTAGGGAGTTAGAATAAAACTGTCTTGGTTTTAATGAGCTGGAATAATGGTCACTTTTAAATCTGCGTAGGACCTTGCTCCTAACACTCCTCTTGCCCTGGACCTGCAGTCCACACCCTGTGAAATCATCAGGTGCCAGGGCAGTCTGTTATATCATTTCTCCCCCTGCCCAGAGATTCAATGGCAGAGTGAACAATTCCCAGGAGCTTCTTGAGTTTTGAGTCAAACTATTTCTCACAAATCCAATGTTTAATCATCTTTTTTGATCAGTCCTTAGGTGACTGGGTACAAATGTAATCCACCTCTGCTATATTTAGGAAATTAAAAATGATATTTAAGAGATATTCTGATATTCTACCAGAGAGGTGACCACTGAGAACTTCATTGTGATGCTTTATAATGAATACCCACAATGAATATGCTTTTGGGCAACAGCTATTAGAAAGTTATTACCAGGACAAATAGTATCACCTCTACTCCTTAGTAGGCAGCATAGTACAGGGAGCAATAGCATGACCCCTAGAGCAAGACCATCCTGGTTCAAATCCTGCCTCTGTTGTTCCTGCCTAGTCATTTTACCTCTCTGCCCCTTGGATTCCTCCCCTAAGACACGGGGATAATAATAGCTCCTTCTCGTATGGTTGTTTCCAGGACTGAATTAAGTAACATTCATAAGGAACTTATACCTATATTTGTTAACTTGTATGTGCACAACATACTGGTTGTATGTGCTATATAAATATTTGTGAAGTAAAAATTTTTTGAAAGTGTTTTGATGTTGCTCCCCATGATCAATCACGGGGTACTCTCAAGATGTTTTGCTAATGGTTTTTTTCACTTTATGTTGCAAAGCTCGTCACCTCAGAATGTCTAAGTGCTTTAAAAGATTCAAACACTATTGTTATACATAGGTTCTTTACCCATGCTCATAGCCAGATAAAAACATAATCTCCATTTCTTCTTCCCAGTGGGAAGTGATCAGTCCTTCCAGACCCAGGAAAGACCACAGTGGAGCGCCATAGGACTTTGCTCCCTCTTGCTGTTCATTTGTAACTATTCTGAATGAGCTACACATCCCCAAATGGGGGATCGTATATTGCTGGAATCTCAAGGGACTTCATTAAGGTAATCAAATCCAACCTGTCATTTGGCAAAGGACACTTATGGCCAGAGAAGTTGTGGTCTAGCTACATTAAAGGAAGAATTAGAACAAAAGCCTAAATCCATGCGATCTGTATTTAAGCAGTATTCTTAACATGACATACAGCCTTAAGACATTGGTCTGTCTATATAACATTTCCTCAATGGATGAGTATTTTTTTACTACAGCCAAATAAAAAACCTTCTAAAATGCATATATTATGCTTTCTTTGATTGCCACTGCATTCTTTCAAAGTAAAGATATATACTGTTAATGATATATATACTCACTGCAAAAATACAAATAGGTTTAATATACACACTCCTACATGCACACTATATAGTACACGTTTACACATTGAACTTAATGTAACAAACAAGTATCAAGCAGCGGAGTACTGTACTGGGTGTGTGTATTTGAGTATAAACTTCCAAAATATGCAATTATTTTAATCTAAATCCCATAAAGTTGAACAGACACAATCTTGAAAGAATGATTGCTTGACAACTTAAAGTTGCCTTTCACTTAAAGAACACTTTGTTTGGGAACCTCAAGATCTTGAAAATGCTGTATAGCTGGTAAATTTAGGACTTTGGACCTTCAGACACTCTGAAGGCAGCCATGAGGAAAAGGCCACGCACCTAGCAGCAATGTAGAGGGTTCGATTCATGATCATGATCATCTGGATGTCCAGTTTGTGCCTCTGTGTGGTGTTCCGTCCTGGCTTGTGGCCCACAAACACCGGATACTGTTTTGTATCTGTGAAAAGAGAAGACAGAGCAAGAGGGGGAAAAGCAAATCAAGCCAAGAATTGACAGGGCAGGGAGGGGAGGGAGGTGGGCCACAAAATAAAACTGTGTTTAAGTCAGACCATGCCACCATTTTCCATCTCCAAATGAGTCTGTTATTTTAGGAAATATTATGATAGAAGAGTGCTCTTTAAGGATGATCAAGTTACAGTTTCATTTCCAGATGATAATAAGCCTGGACTTCTATTTCTAAGTGTCACAAGTTCTGACTTGCTCCTCTTTCTGGGGTTTAAACTTGCTAGTGAACCCTTTGCAGGAAGGTGCTCTTTTCTTCCACAGTTTTCTTTTCATCTTCTGTAGAGTGCTAAGCCTGGGGAGGCAGTCTGCCAAAGATCTTGTCTTGGGACAAAACTATTTCAAAGCAGCCTTCCCATCAATCACCACAAAGGCAATGTGGTCTGGAGGCGAGAGCCTTCGTCCAGGAGCCAGGAGAAAAATACAGTCTCCACAGGCGTCCAGTTGGAATAATCTACCATTGAAGGCAGCTCTGCTAGGTTGGTTGGCATTCTAGGAACTGTGGGAAGTTTACTCTTGAGTCAAGCAATTGGCTACTTTCACAGAAATGTGGGCTTTGACAGGACAGGGTCAAACTGAGTGTAGCCAGTCAGGTGATCTGGAATTTTCCCTGAATTGGAGCGTAGTCAATGGACATATTTCTCCTTCCCTACAGTTCTCTTTGGCTGAGAGTAGGCAATTTGTAATGAGATCTGACCTATGTCTCAACCTCTCTCTGCCTTTGCACCTACAATATCCAGAGTGCTGGCGAGCCTCCAGGGAAACTTAGAAGGAAAGAAAGATGAGCCACATGTAAAAGGCACTTGTTTTCCAGGGAGGGGTGGGGGTGTAAATAATGACTAGAAAACCATTCATAGATTTACGCTTAGACCTCTACACTTTAAACCCTCATAGTATCTGAGCATTACTCACAGTGTGTATCTTATTAGAGAGCCTTAGTATATTTTATTCACAAACAAGCTTATTGTAAGATGATCTTGTGCACTTCCTTCCACTGCTCTGAAGTTTCATATACTCGTTCATCAAGGAGGTTGTTATAATAAAACAATTGCTATGTCTCTACTATCATGGATTTGAGTGACCACTGAGGTGTGATTTTCAGCAGTACCTCTGGGCTGGGGTCCCTTCTGTACTGGGGCACAAAAGATACAAAACTTATCTCCAATGGAGATACATAAGTGTTTATTGCGTTTTGGTACCCTGAGTTGAATGAACTCTGCCATATCAGGGGTGATGTTGTTCTTTAATTGTTTTATGTGTCAGTGTGGCCACTTCACCCTTATGTAAAATTACCTCTTTTATCAACCCAAAGAGTCCAGCTGAAAGCCGGGCATTGATGGATCTCATTAGTATCCCATATTCATGTTAGACACCTTTGTGTGTTTCATTCAGTTTTTTGGGGGCGGTGGGTGAGGGGGATAATTAGTGGGAAAATAGTTATTTGGGAAAAAATGCTCTCTTATACCTTAATTGTCACAAAATACACAGCAGAGACCAAAAGAAAGTTATAAGTGGTTAAAAGAGTTTCTCTGCAAATTCAAAAATCACTCTCTACCCAAGTCTAGCAATGATATAACTTCTAAAAAATATTAATTTTTTTCTCTAAAGTACTCCAAGGCAGCCATTTTTTGGGTTCGTATCTTGTAACAATGCCCCATATTAATTATATATGAAGGTGTGTAATGCTGGCAATACCCAAATGGTAGTGACATTCTCCCACATAGCTGGTTTTAAGGCATGAACACCATGGCCTGCATGTAATAATCGAGACTTCATCAGGGTTATTGAGGGATGTTTCAAATCCTTACCCACATGTGCCCATAACATTTGATAGAGTTATGTAACAGTCATCCCACCAACTGACCAGACCTGCATGATCTACCTTTGCCATCTGCATAGTCTAGTTTTCTATTTAATTTTGAATTTTTATTTTTTGATAGGCTGATTCAGGCTAAAATGTCCAAAAAGGGAGAAAGTGAGTGAGACTGTAGGTACTTACAGTTGCCATGCGAAATACTGATTGGCTCAGAGTCTTCTGGGAAGCCAGCCCCAGCAAAGTGTAGCAGTGTGAAATATAGCAGCAAGGCTTCTGACCTCATAGTAGTTCAGCGGGGGGACTTTATTTTTCTACTTCACCCTGCCAAAAGAGCAAAGAAAGGAATTTTTTTTTTGCAAGTCAGCTTTATTCAATTCCATAAAATGAGATGGCCTTGAAGATAAATTCAAGAGAAAAAGGCTTCTGCTCCACATCTTCTCCATTGTAAATTCACTGACTATTGTGTTTTACATAAGGCACCTGTATCCATTGCCCAGCGCTGCTCTCTCCTTCCCCATGCATCAGAGCCCCTTTGCAAAGCTTCTCCCAAACACGGGACACAGAGTTCCTTTGTCCTGAGTCATCTTTAGGCCATTATAGGTGGCTATTTCACAATTACGAAACTCTGCATTCCAAAAAATGTGACAACTGAGAAGCATTCTTTTTTCTTTTTAAGCTAAATATTTTTCATTTTCTCAGCAGGTTTACAGAGATCAAAGACTGCCATCCACCTGATATGTTTTGTTTGGCCAGCCCAGAATCTTTCAGAAAATTTAAGTAGTTGCCAATATTGAAAAATTAGGAGATTTCTGGTAATAATCTAGATTTTCAGTTTCTTTAAAAAAATCAGAATCAGTCATACTGACCTAAATGACAGTTTCCCTCAGGCACCATGCCCCTACCCACAACATACTCTAGCTCACACAGATGCACACACTGCACACACACGCACGCACCTATAACTGGCCCCATTCACTCACCTCCATTACCAGCTTGACTCTTTAATTGAGATTTTCTCCCCTGGTTTATGTAATTCTACAGTGACCTTAGATGTAAACAAAACCACACAATCTATGTTTAAAAAGAAATAAGTGGATCCTTTCAGAGTCTGAAGAATACTATGAGAAGAATCTGAAACCACATCCTAAAATGGTATCGTTGATTCAAAAAATCTCAAATACTACCTTGCTGTGAAACATTAATGAGTAAAAATGCCAGATACACTGTTCTACCCATCTGCATTTTCTTGAAGATGCTCTTTATGTGTAGAAAAATTCTCCTAAGTCTTGGAAATAAAAACAATCTCATGTGGGGCTGCTGGATACAGTGAAGAAAAGACTCACGATACAGTAAATATCACATAATTCTTGGGCATATTTCAAATAAGAGTTGATCTATCAGGGAAATTAATGTAAAATGGAGATATCTTTTCATCTTTTCCAAGTAGTAAACTCTTTGAAGTAGCCTGCCAAAGATTATCTTTTTTGAACAAAGCTATTATACAGTAGTCCATCAATCATTTGAGATTTGTGTGTAGAAATGTCAAACTCAGTAACCTAGATGTCTTTGAAAGTTAATTTGGCAAACAAACTGCTAACTTATGCTTTTTGGGACACCATTTTAATATTAGATATCTATGTCTCTTTTCTTCATGCCAAAAAAAGCATTAATAAGTCCCAAGTGTTGCATCGTAACTTATAATTTCACAGACACAGCTGGGTCTTAATCATTCCTTCAATTGAAAAGTGCACATTAATTAATTTGCTTTATCGTGAAAATCAAAGAGGGACAGAGGTTGAAAGAAAAGCATAAACAATTCCGTATCTCCATCTCTGATGTGTAGATTAAAATTAAACTTTAAATGATTACTTGTTCACGAGGGCGATCCATTACCAAGAGACATAAACATGTATTTATAGACAGGTTAAAAGAAACAGTTCATTCCTTCATTTATTTGCCAGTTCTTCCTATCCTGGAGAATCTGAACCCAAAGGAAAGAAGCACTAAGGTGCCCCTATTTGCTTCTCATGGATCCTGTTCAGGATAACACTAAGGGGGAGAAATCTAACAAAAGTAAATAAAACATGAACAAGACACCAATCAGCTGTTACATTTTAGATGAGAAAGTATATATGGAAGAGGAAGAAACAGCAATGTTTACCAAGGACTCAAGAGTGGTCTTATAGTATTATACACAAGCATATTGCCTTGAGAGCTTGCTGCACGTAATGGAAATAAAAAGGAGACTCAAAAGGCTGATTCTCATTCCTTTAGAAATCTTTGGAAATATATGTATGCTTTTAAGGATTAATTTTGCTTCACATGACAAATGAGTCTCTATCCTTTCACATTGCATTCGTCTTTGTACAAATGTTCTACAAGCTCATAAGACAAAGTCCTGCCACTTTATTACATTCCCCAATTTTAATTCTTTCCATCTAAAGATTGCATGGGTCAGATGCAAAGTTCTCAACCCCAGAAGCTGGCAAGAAGAGCAATGCATGCAGGAGAAATCTGTTATGTAAGTTAATATCTTCTTTTATAATAATTCTTACAGCCAGGATCATGGCTGAGATACGTCATTTAAATATCTCCAGGTTTACAGTAGGGCTCTCTGCCAGGAAACATAGCTGTTTTATGTGTCTTTCTATCATCCTATCATCAGGTAGTTAACATGTACATCATATGGGTGAAAGGGTTCTGGCAGTACTGGTTAATCTCGGCCAGTCCACATGAACACTTTAAAATTTTCTTCAACTGAAGTTTTGATGTATTATTCCCTTCCTATTCAACTTTGGGCCCTAACCCTTGTAAATATGTAGACAACACATTTTCTTGTTGAAATGATTACTTTATGGAGGGAATCCCAATTCAGTAACATTGTCATTTCCCATCCTGCAGAACATGGGCCTGCGTCTCCCTCCTAACATCACTGCAATGCAGACTGGTACCAGCCCAGAAGAACAAAAAAACCCAAGAACTTCCACTGGGTTTAAAAATCTTGAGCAGCTGAGCTGCTGCAATTTAAGAGGTGGTTTAAGTAATTTTCAAAACTTTGAAAAGTGCTCCCACATAGAGCATATTTATAGGTATCTGCAAACATGTTTTGATTTCCCTGTGACTGTGCTTGTATAGGCTAAATATGACCTGAGACTAAAGTATCTATTCAGAAAATTAGATAAGGGAAGACTGTCAATGTGAGGATTATAAATAAAACATTTACTTCACAAGTAAGCTTATTATACCTGAATTTTCCATCTAATTGTCCCAGCATTCTATCCTTAGCCTGAAGAGAAATGGCCTCTGTAAAATATACCATTACTACAAAGTTATAATCCTAGTCCACCCCGACCCACAAAACCTTAATAAAATTCTTAATTTTAATAGGCATCTGCTTGGTGAATTTATTAGGTCTATTTAGGTTCATCTAAAATTAATTTGTGTTGACTTTCTACACACTCTGAGCTCAAACAAAAATTCTTTTTAAGGCAATTTCCCCCTACAGTTTTTAAGACCAAATTGAATACTGGAACTGCGATGTACAAATAGTATTGTGACTGTTGGCTGCCATGAGCCAAATGAACGATGCAGAACGCTAACTGGCCAGGAAACTAGCCTTCAGGTATTCCAGATTGAGGACCAAACAGAAGGCACTGAAAGGAGGACTGTCTGAAAATCCTGTGAATGCATTCATTCTGATAATTGTTTTTTAAAATAATAAAATCTTTTCAATACTTGGAGCTTCCGTCCACACACACTCCGACCTCCCATACCCTCATCATATAGCAAGCAGGTCATTGTATCAGCAAAGCATGAAGCAAAGGGGATGTCTGAGGAACTGGAAATGGTTATGGCATCAGAGAATGAGGTCACCAATGGCCACATCTTACTTTTGATCAATCAGGTTAATTTCATAAGAGCCACAAGGACTGGGAAGCCATGACAAGCCTACCCAGCCAAGTACCACTCAACTACTCCCCCAAATCCTGCCCTGGAAAATTCTACAGAGGCTCACAAACTGGTAGTATTTGGCCAAAGCTGACTCGCAGAGAAGAAAAAAATTGAATCAGCAACATTTAGGAAAAAAAAAAAATAGGAGACTTAACATACAAATCCAGATTTCTAGCTTCTTTAAAAAAAAAATCAGAGATTTGGCCTTGCTGGCTCATGTTGCCACATGGCACTACTCTGGGGCTGAGCAGTGGCTGCACAAAATAGAGTGGCTGGCCTTCTGCACTGGGAAACATTCCTGCCACTTCCTATGTCCTATGAGGCCTTCCACTGTCCTATGAGGCCTTCCTTACCCATTAACTTCACCTGCCTGACCCCTGAAGGCTCTGAGGGCGACCTCTGACACTGGGTAAAGGACATCACTGTTGCTGCATGAGGTATCTTGTTCCTCTTTACCATCATCTGTAAGTTGCTGAGTGTCAGCCTTAGCAAGTGGACCTCAGGGGCCCCACCATCTAGACACACAAATGGATGGACATTGCTTCTTTAAAAGACCCAGGTGGGCTGCTCCATGCACTACCTGTGCCGCTGCAGCAAACAATGCATCGATGCATGGTGCATCGATGCATCAACTGCATGGAGGACTTGGTTGTATAGATGCAACTCATGTCTGATTTGGTACACATGGCAGCATTTTCCAGAATGTTGGCATGCAATAAATATTTGAATAATAAGTGGTAATGAGGTGAAAGATAATATATCTGGGAACTTGCAAATACAAAATATTCTCAATAATAACTCTAAGTGTGGCTTTGAAATAAAGAGGAAATGATGGTAGTGGCACATTTTTTTCCATGAGGAAAGTCATTTACTACCATGTCTCAGTAATTCTTTTAAAAAAGCACATTTTATCTTGACATCATAGGAAGTTTTAAAGGTAATCAATAATTCACATTGTCATTAATAGAAGAAAGGGCATGCTGACAGTGTGACCCTGGGCAAGTCGGTCAGTTTCTCTGACTCCCAGTTTCCTCACCTATAAAATGAAAGAATATGAAATGTAATGATCTATAAAATTTTTCTGGGCTCTGAAATTGTACTATTTTAGGTAACTCTGCCCCAGTGAAGAAGGGGGTGTGTGTGTGTGAGAGAAAGAGAGAGAGAGAATGTGATTAGGAGGGACAGTACAGGAGTGACCTGGAGCCAGGCCACTCCACTGTAACACATTCCAAGGCCAGTGACACCATCTGGAAGGATGGGGTAAGGACAGGAAGAAGAATATGATGGCAGGGTAAGGTACTGGACCTCCACATGCCTTCCGTCTTGTCCCTAAACGGCACTGGGAAATAGAGTCAGGCTCTGATCATTGCGTCAGGCACTCTCTGACATTACGACAGAGGGCAGGCAGAAAAAGTTCTATGCAAGGGATCTTTCCAAAACAAACAGGGGACCACGGCTCATTTTTTTCTACACTCTTTCCTGGTTGTCCCTAAACAGCACATGTCGTTTGGAAATTCTAGGGATAATCAGTGAGTCCACGTGTGGTATTGTATGTGGCAAACATGAGGGATGGAACAAACTCTGTTCAATGTAGCTCTCAGTGGATGGCAATAGGCACAGCATGGAAAACGTTGTGAAAGGTTCACCAAGCTAGAGCAAAGGAATCCCAGCATGTTATACCGCCCAGTCTCAACTTCAGGACAAAGTTCAAGTTCGACAAACAGTTCTAGTCTGACCAAAGAGAATACTGTTGTTACCATTTAATCACATTCAGAGTTTAGTTGGGTTTTACACTAAGTCTAATATTTTCATTTTTATTACTCCAGCCTTTTGACCTCATCATCTTTGTCTTTACAGTGAGACTGACTCTAAAAATCTGAATTGAAATTGGCTTAAAAGCTCCTACATGAAATCAAACTATTGCTAATAATATAAAAGAGCAGAAAGAGCAGAGGGTGAAATCTGAGCTTTGAAACCTTATATCCCCCTCACCAGCTTGTACCTTTGGCAAGATGCTTAAGCTCTCTAAACCTCTGCTTCCTCATCTTTAGATGAGTAAAATAGTGCCTCAGAGACTGTGCAAAGTGCTCAATACATTTTTGTTTATTCTTCAGTTAAGATACTAAAAATTGCCTTTTAATGGTTTTGCTTGGACTTCCTTAAGAAATACTGAGGCAGGCTCTAGATTAGCCCCTGATGTTCTACTGCTTCAGTGGGAAGGCAAGTCTCCTTCCCTCCCTCCCACCCTCTCTCCAGGACACTAAGCTTCTTATCTCTGGAGGTGAGCAGCTGGGAGAGGTAGGAGAGTGTGTCTCAGGAACCACACTCACATTGTGTGATTTTTTAAAAATGTAAATTATGGAACTCACAGTAGCACAAAGGAAAATAATGATGTGGAAAAGGGAGAAAGGATGTGGTGGAAGTGGAGGTTTATTGGGTACCTTCTGTGTACAAGGTACATATGCATACTACTTTATTTAAACATCACAGCAACCCAGAGAGACAGGCTTTATTATCTCCATTGTACACACGAGGAAACTGAGACTCAGGGAGGTTAAGTAACTCATCTTGGCAACACCTAGTAAATACAGTTATCTCTGGGTATCTGTGGGGGATTGGTTCCAGGACCTCCCATGGATACCCATATCTGAGGATGCTCATGTTTCTGATATAAAATGGCATAGTGTTTGCATATAACAAGTGCACATCCTCCCGTATACTTTGAATCATCTCTAGATTACTTATAATACATAATACAATGTAAATGCTATGTAAATAGTTGTTTTACTGTATTGTTTAGGGAAGAATGACAAGAAATACAAGGTGTCCCAAAAGTCACCATACATAAGGAAAATGGAAAACTGTAGCTAAATGTACCTTTATTTACAAAATTTCTCCTTTGTATGGAGACTTTTGGGACTCCCTGTAAAGGTCTGTACAGGTTCAGCACAGATGCAATTTTCTTTCAAATATTTTTGATCAGCAGTTGGTTAAATCCACCGATATGGAACCCATGGCTATGGAGGGCTGACTGCATTTACAACACAGTAGTCAAAGGTAAAGCCAGGACTCAAATCCAGGTCTGTTTAATGTCAAAGTTTATGTTCTTCTCAGGACATCAAAGAAAGGGGAACAGAAGGGAGGCTGGAAAGAAAATGACGGTGGCGTAAATGGAACTGCACTTGGGATCATAGCTGAATATAGGTTGATGCATCTATGCTTACGTGGACAGAGTGGCTGCAAGTCTGTAATGGTTTCAGTAATAAAAATCTTTAAAAGGAGTACACAGTTGCTCCCAAATATGTAGGCATTCAAGAGCTCATTCCACTTTATTGTCCTATGTTTGCAGGCTTAAGGTGATACAAACAGGCAAATTCTTCTCAACCAGTGTCAGGAGGAATTGATTATCTCATGAACACCACTGTGTGAAGTGGAACCACCAGCCTGCTTGCAGCCTCCCTCAATAGTGATGTTTTAAAGTCAATATATCATAGAGAACAGTATCTGTTGTGAAGGGTAAGAACAAGGTTGCCTGCTTCAGTAGCTGATAAATTAACCAGATTTGGACGCCTCTCAAGTCAGTAAGGAACCTCTGTCCATACAGAAATGGGAAAACAGGTGTTTGTGCTGAAAATCCAGCTTGCTGAATGCCAGAGACCTGTTTCACAGAGATTAGGAATGGTGATTATTCTTGAACCAGAGGAAAATTTAAAGAATTAATGAGGGTTTAAATAGCGGGTGTCCTTCACTGACCTGGACAGCCCATTTTAAGGACTGTAGCATTAAGAGGGTGCTGCTGTCCACAGGATAAAGAGCTGAGTCAAAGAGTACTTCCCAAGTGGAATTAGAAACAACTTGGGCCCATTGATCCTGTTTGAAATCTTTACTCTACCCAGTCTTCAGGAACCACGAGGGCCACCTGTTCGGTGATATTTGCATTAAGATGTAAGGTTCATGCAAATGAGAAAAATAGCTCTAGCTTCTTAATAAAGCATCTGGTCTTTCTTTCCTCCTCCTCTCAGCCATTAACAGAGACATAAAAGCACCCATTTCGGAGGAAAGGGAAATGCCACAGACTTAACTTCAACACATTTTGGAGAATAATGATGGCATTCAATGGAGGATAATAATAAATATCGACTGTGTATAATAGATGTTCCTTTTTAGATCTGAAACCACTGTCACCAAGGCACCGAAAAATTGTTGTAAATTCAGAAGTACTTCTAGAAAAAAAATTCTTTTTGAAAAATAAAGGTTGGTTATATGCCTGCTATCTTTTGAGGAGAGAAGGCAAATTTTGTCTTTCAGAGGATTCTTTGCCATGACAGTTTTCTTTCCAACTCCTCACCCCCACTCCAAACACACACCTCTGAGCCAGTGCATTTAATGCACTTTGCTTGGATGTTTCAGATACAGTCTAATGGCTCATTGGGACTCTACTTCTATAGTCATGATCTTGGCAGGCCTGAAAATATTGTTGCAAACTATCTTGATCTAAAACAAAAACCCGCAGTAGTCTCAACCAGGTTTACCCATGGCATGCCCCAGCTTTTTGACATCACCATCTTTTTACACTTTTTATAATATTACTGAACTCAAACATCTGCTCCAGATGCAGAAACAAATACCCCCTTTATTTTACTGTTAGGAAAACTAAGGCCCCCAAAAGCGAGGTCACTTGCCAAATGCTACGCAGCTCAAAAGTGACACAGCTGAGCAGCAGTTGAGGACTCCTGACTCCTCCCACCAAGCTCTTTCCCTACATTATACTGCTTTCAGAAAGGATGCCAAAATTCATTCCTTTCTCCTTGGCTTGCTGCCTAATGTTCATTACTTCCCTTGCCTGATTTCCATTTTACTGATTCCCTGTTTTCTACTTGGGGGCTCTGTGCTAAGATGTTGCTATAGACAGATGGAAACACCTCCATACACCCTTCCCCAGGACCTCACTGTTCAGTGGGATGGACCTGATAGCTCCTGCCCATTGTCCAAAATAGAACACTTAAACAACAATACATTTTCAAAAAGGAATTAAAATTCTGTTGGAAAGAATCTACCTGGAGGGTAAAGGCATGGCAGAGGTATGTGAGGTGGGATGATCAGCAAAGGCTTCTGGTTGGAGAAAGCCTTGGAAGGTTGCATGATCATTCATTGTGGAGGGGGCAGGTGGGAGAGAGCTAAGACTTTGCAGGTACAAGAAGGGCCAGGTCAATACAGCAGAGTGTTAAAATGGACAACTCCATGCCAGTTGGATTTTTGGACAGCAAATTAAACTATTTCACTCTTTGCTTAAGGAATTTCAAACATTCTTCTAAAGTAATGGATGGATTTTTTTAATTTAACCCAAAGTTCGGTTTAAAGTATTATAACTGAGAATAAAGATTGTGTCTGATTACCTTTTTCTTCTAAGAATATGACAGAAGAAGAAGAAGGGGTGGGGGAAGCTCTAAAGTACCAGCTCAGAATATGGATATGTATTTTTTTAAGGTGTTGAGTATATGGATTATTTTCACATTACTCTAACTTTTTGTGCATTTGTAATTTCATTGAAAATAAAGCAAAGGACAAAAAATAACATGCCTAAATCCAAGGCACTTTTTCCTAGTCTTTAGAAAGATATTTGCAGAGTGACTTTAAAGGAGCAAACTAGAGATTTCTTAGCGACCGGAGTTCTCCATAAACCTTTGTCAAAATCCTGAGCAGATTTAAACTAATATAAAGCAATAGCTGCCCTTTGATAGGACGACTCTCCCTAATAATTTCTCCTCTGTTTCCTCTCAGTGTAGTTAATTAAAACAGAACCTCCCAGCCACAGCTCTAACCTTCTCGATCTTCACTCTGCCTAGGATTGCTCAGGCTCAGGCAGCTGCAGGGATGTGTTCTTTCCCCAATTTTGGAGTTGAAGTCAACTTCAAACATGGCTCGTAGAGAAAGAAAAACAAGCTGCAGGTCTCTCCTTCTTTGAGCTCTGAATAACCGCCCCAAATAACAATGTCACCAATAATCACAGATGATTTAAACTTTGACCAAATCCTACACATCCTTATTGTTTTCTTGTTGTTTGTAAACATTTTGTTAAAACAGCCTCAAGATCAGGAAGAGAGTGAAAAACATTGAACTAAAATGCTGGAGTCAGGTCCTCTGGTGCTGGCTGCATTTGTCATCTTTCATTGTATTCCTTGTTTCTTTCAATGAGCTCTGAAGCCCAGCACCCTGAAAGCCAAAAATAGAGTTTCTATTTGATTACAAGCTTCTGATTATACAAAAAAGAGGCATAATATCATTTCAGGATCTGCCCCATAAGAAAGCATGGTGTTGCTGACTGATGTCTATCATCAGTAAAGTATCTACATACACGGTGGATTCTCTGTAAGTCTATGTATGTTCAGATACATCCATAATAGGAATGATATGGAAGCATTACTTCTATAATCTCCAAAATTTACCCACATTCTTTAGGAAATTCATTTCATTTATCCAAAAAAAAGTCTGTTTTATGTCTCAATGAATAGAGCAAAAATTGCAAACCCACACATTTAAAACCTATTATTAAATTTGGTAGATATTGCCAAGTTTTTCTGAAATTAATGATATCTTTATTGGTTTTGTTCATGTTCTTAACACATAAAAAGTGACTCATTAGCCTGCCTTGATTTACTTAGCAAAATAACTTAAGTGTTTTCCAAAGGCTGTTTATCAATTTGAATTGTGGTAGAGAAAGGATCGTTCACTAGTTGCCTCTTCCCACATCAGAGTCAAATGTAGGGCTATCACCCCCTAGGTTCATTTGTTAATAATGTGAAACCCTATCTTCAAAATTAATAACTATTCCCAAACATCCTGAAAATATGCTTCCTTAAGGCCAATGAAAGTAAGTTCCAGGAAATTAGGGGTTTGTTTGAATATCTCTACCACTTAACAACTTGATCCTTTACACAGGTGATTTAAGGGTCACCGCACAGAAACAGAACAGTCCTGTTCATTGGGAAGTGATTGAGCATACTGAGGTGGTCAGCATCTGGAGAAACCATTGTGGTATTGGTTGTTTTGAAGTCTGCCCTGATGCTCCTTAAGTTTAAAGAGAAATAAAATTTGCAATTCCTTGTTTCTCTAGATCTGGATGAGGCAAGTTGGTTTTGGAAATACATAATTCCTTATTTGCAATTACAAATAAAATAAAAACAAAACCAAACCAAACAAAAAAAACCCTGAAAATAAAAATTTTTTTGTATTCATTTGGTAATAAAACTTCACTTGAACTGGCACGAGACCAGTTATAGTCTTTATTTATCCCTCTAAAGATGAATACTTAACACATTTCACTGGAAAAATATTGGTGGAATTGATAATTAGATATTGCCCCAGACCCCACTAGGTTATGTGTCCCATGTTACTTTTCTAAAATCTGAAAAATTTTAAATTCCAAAACATATCTGTTTCAAGGGTTTCAAAAACAGAAACTGTGGAACTATATGCCTTTGTTCCTGAAGAGATTAAAAACAGGAGGATAAAAAGTGAGGGAGAAAGGAGATCCTTTAGTGTAAAATCCCAAACCCTGGTTTTGCTTAAATCAGGAGCTCTCTAATTATCCCACAGTGTGTTGTGAAATTCTCATAGAATTAAAAACATTTAATCTGATTTTATTTATTTTTTAAAAATTATGTCATATCACACTTGCAAGAATAATTCAGAGATTAGGTATTGCTGACTGTGTTACTTGTTTTTAATTTCCTATGTTCTGTGCTTACATAATGACAATTTTCCAGGCAACTCTCCATACAAGGGACCAACAAGAAGGCTTCCACAAAGTAAGTGAGGCTCACAAAGCAGATATAGTCTTGGTAGAGAGGTCTCAAAGCCCCTCACGAATAAGGAATGACATCCAGCAACAGCAGAAGTGACTGTCTTGCCAGGCTCCGCAACCACTCTGCCAGAGTGAGCTTCGTTTTTCCTCCCATTTGATGGCCCACTACAAGGGTTCAGCACTCCTTCCTCTCTCTATATTGAATGGGTAGATGTCATAGGCTTTTTTGTGCAGTTGACAGTGCTTTCTGCAAAGAATGTCCATAATGTCAGCAGCCTATAATCTCCCTCTCCCCACGGAAGAATGCTGGTAATGGCCTTTTCCATTCCCTGTCATCAGAGGCGACTGTCAGCTGGCAGTATCTGCCCTCTGCTTTGTTGCATATAACTGCCTTTAATTTTCAAATACCTGCAACTTTCTTTTGATGACTAAACCAGAAGTTTAGGGTCAAATTAATAAAATGAAGTATCTGGATTTCCAGAATATTCTGGGAGGACAGCTGTTATCTTGGACAATGGGTGGAGGTGGTAGAGGGGGAAGATGTACTCTGTCCCCTCCTCTCTAAGGTGCCCCTCCACTTACTGCCCCTCTTGTTTGCTTCTCCCAAAGTGGACATTGGGCATCAGGCACAACGGTAATCAATTTTAACTCTGAGATAAAATGGAGACAAATAGTTAATATCAGATAACCCGGAGGCAAGGTTAATTATCACAGTCCAAATTATCTGGAGGAAAGACAGCACATGGATATCACCAATTACCCCTTCATTAAAAAAAAAATCACAATTCCCATAATTAATAGCACAGCAGACAATTACCATAATTACAATCTCTGCCAGAGAGACCAGAAGCAGGAGGAAAAGTGAAATTATCCAGTAAGCTTGGTTGTGACAAGCAGAAACCAAATTAAAGCGCTGTGAGGGTCAGACAACCGAGAGCTGATGAATCAGAGAGAAAGTGAGCGCGAGTGAGCCACGCACCGCGCTCCGCAGACGTGGCCAGGCGAATCAACCGGCACAGCTCAAGGGTCCCTGCACGCGTGTGCTCCCCTTTCTCTGGGAGGAAATAGAGGCATGGGAAATGGATAAATGGCTCTGAAAACTACTTATCCCCTGGTTCCTGGGAAGCAGAGAGGTCCACCTGGATCATCCAGGCTTTCCCTGGTGAGGATTTGAAGGTCTGAGCAGTAAGAAGGAAAAGACACAGGTGCGGAACACATGGAGAGGGTATAATGCATGAACTTCTTTTCAAAAAGGAGATCCCCCAGGTTCACTTTGAATAACTAAAAGACTAAAGCAGAATAATTTTCTTCTCAAACAGCAATATTTTTACTGTTCAGTTAACATAGTTTTCATCTCTCCAAAGAGAGAGAGAGAGAGAAAAAAAGTCATTCTAAAGTGTTATGCAAGAATAGGCAGATGTGTTCTTCACATATCTATTTAATCAGCTCTTTCCAGCAGCACTAAGGCATGAAAGAAAGGCTGAGTGTCCTCCAGAATCTTCAATGAGGAGAGAGAAAATGCTGGACGGAGCTTGGGCGAGACCCCCATACCGGGGCGCGGCTCCACCGTTCGCAAGTAAAGGAGGTAGACGCCTTCCCCATACTACACGGAGGTGCGTTTGAAGAGAGTCCTTCACAGTAATTTTTCCATTTTTTAAGGTAATTTTATTCCAAAGGAATATTGCTTTTGTACATCAGAGCTTACTTTCTTAGTGTTTTGGAGTTGGTTACAAGCAAGAACACGAGATGTGAGAAAACAAGTGTGTAGGTGTCGAGAGAGGATGTTATTTTCAATGTTTAACAAAACACAGAAACTGCCTTTGTTAGTGGTTCTCCTTTAGTCCTCACTCATCCGCTCAGTCATTCTAGTGACTGAATTTCTAGTATGTACACACTGGGCACTGTGCCGGGAGAGTGAGGATACCGAGCTGACCGGCTAGACCATGGATTCTGCCCTTAAGGAGTCTCCAGATCACTATGGAAGATAGTACACAGGCAGCTGTGACAATGCAGAATATATACACATACATATATACACACACACACATATATATAAAATACTATAAGAATTAAGAGGACTGAGAGGTAATATCCAGATATAGATTCTTCTTCCAAAGCACATGGCAAATCTGTCCGCTTCCCTACATTCTACGTACAATCATCTTGATCTAACCCAACCTCAGCTGCTGCAGGATTACTGCCATGGCTGTCTAATTAGTCTTCCTACTTCCACTTCGCCCTCCTTCAATTTTATCTCCACACAACAACGGATGGTCTTTTAAAAACACAGGTCATATTATGTCCTCCCCTACGGAAAACCTTCCAGTGGTTTCTTATGGCATTAACAACAAAATTAAAAACCCCTCTCCTGGGTTGCAAAAGGTGCCACTTACCTCCCTGACCCCCTCATGTTCCATTTCACAATTTCCCACACTGTTCCAACCCCTCTGCCCTGCTTCTCATGCACAAGCTCTTATTCCCGCCTTACGGACTTGCTGCTCCCTCAGCTTGGAATGATCTTTCTCACGCCAGTCTTCATATATAACTAGCTCATTTTTGCCATTCACGATTCAACTAAAATGTCACTTTCTCAGACAGGACTTCCCTGACCTCTCAAGACAGTTTTTTTTTTAATCACTTTATTCTAAATTTCTGCAGTGGATTTGTCCAGTTGATATTTTCATATTTATATTCTTATTTGTTTTTTGTCTGTCTCTCTGGCTCCACATGGATAAATTTGTCTTGTTAATCACTGTATCCCCACATTCTAGAACAAAGCCTAGTGCACAGTAAGCTCATAACAAATATTCAGTAAATGATGAACAAATGTTACTCCAAGAAAGAGCACCGGGACAATTTCTTAAAAACTAGTATTGGAACAAGGAAAAGAGGAGATGCAAAGGGCAGAGACAGGCATTTTCAGATATCCAAAGAGAAACCTAGAGGACAGTTTTGAGGGCAGAACTAAGATCAACAGGTAGAAACTATAAGGGTATCATTTCCACTCAAAATAAGGAGTAACTGTCTAGCAGTCCCCATAACACAAACATGGACTCACCTACCTAAGGGGACAGGAAGGCTGGATGAGTGCTAGGGCGGAAGGAATATTGCTCAGGGACTCAGACATAGGATGTGGGGCTAGACTAGACAATGTTTAGAGTCCCAATGGAGACCCTGACTGCCTATGATTCTTGGATCCTCTGACAAGTCCTTCCTCCCACATACTGAGGAAGCACTGATTAGAGCAGGAAGCCACAGATGGTCCAGCAAAATCCTGCTGTGGACTCAAACTCTTGCTGGCAGCTGCTCATAGAGCTCCGTTGATGAAATAATGTGCTTGGAATCAAAAGACCAAAGAAAGTCCTCAGGCTTTGGCCAAGCCTCACTCATTCAGGCTCCTAGCTTGATCAGACTGTATGGGATATAGGTCTATTGCTGAAAAACATTTTCAAGGAGAGGGATGGTAATAATCTAATGGACGTCATGGGCAATAACCAGAGGTCTTTTGGGGTGGGGACATGCAGCAGCCATATAGCCCCGCCTCTTTTCATTCTACAAAGCCCTGAGGTCTTGAAGTACGGAACACAAGGTTAAGCTCTGGTTGTGTGGCCTTCCTGAGAATGTCAACCACTGGCTTGTTACTAAGGCTCAACTGCCAATGACAAACAGACCCCAAGAAATGACTTAACTTTACTCTTGTCTCAAATCCCTTCCCAGTGACTCATAACTTTCTTCTGACACCAGAGCAGCTGGGCCAGCCAGCTGGAGAGAAGACATGCAGATGTAGCTGGCTGGAGTTGGAGGGGGCAGTAGGGCTCTCCTCTGTGCAATCAGCCTAGAATCCCTCAGTGGGCTACAGAGTGTGGGTGTTTCCCCCTCTGCAGACAAGACGTGGGTGGGGGTATCGGTCCTGTCATGACCATCTCTCATCCTTCAACACGTATGTGTTTAGAACAGAGAGCACTGCAGCTCTTCTTCATCTGCAACTTGGGGAAGTTTTACTTCTTTGGGGAATATTAGATCCTTGAGCCAATCCATCTGGAGAAGGGATGAGAGATAGTACTCTAGCCAGAACATACCACCCACCCAGATGTCTGGGCTTGAAACAGATCTCAAATTAGAGAATGTGTGAAAAGCTGAGAAGTTGAGGGGGAAGGGGCAAGAAAGAGATCATCTTTGTTTCTGAGAAAATGATTTAAAACAAAGACTTACTGCCCTTCTGGTAATGTAAAGTTAGACTAGCTGATTATTCACCAGAAAAAATATGAAATGTATATGTGTAAAATCCTCATTAGAAATGGCTTGCTTAGGCCACATCATGTACAATGAAGGAACTTGTTAAATAGTTGTTGATTTTTATTCAAATAGCTTTGAGTATTTTTAAATATCAGTGCATTGAGTGCTACAGTGATTGTAAAAGAGGCTATTTTTGTTAATGAAAATTGAAATACAAGCCAAGATTGATTGATTTTTTAAAAAGTGGTGTAAATATTTCAGTTCCAATATATAAGCAACTAGTAACAGTGTCTCTGAGGGAGGAGGACAAGGGGTCAGATGTGGGTAACAAACTCGCTCCTTGTGTTGTACTCTTTTATGTTTTCTTGAAAATTTTTCCTTGCGCATGTGTTTCTTTTTTAGAACAAAACAAAACTAGCTATTATTTTCAAAACTCTTTGTCTCCAGAGGCAAATCTGGAACTTAGGCCTACTGATACCTGCCAATTCCCACAATTTTTCCCATGAGCCTGACTTTTCCCAGTATGTTCAGCCAATAGTAATGTTCTGGAATACAGGATGGGGGTGAGGGAAATTTATAGGCATTTTGGCGTCAGTAGTGATAACTCCAGTTTATCTGTGACACAGATGGACATATATGGCAGCTGGTGGTTTACATGGCACTATAAACCCGCCTGTGTGCCATATGAATGGCTGCCTAATTGATTAGCTTTCAAATAAAAATGTAGCAAATCTCAGAAAGACAGGGCACAAGGAACTCAAATACAAAGAATCCGATGAGCTCAAAGCAAATACCCTTTGTATTTTTAATTTTATTTTCTATAAATGAGATTCCAGTACTGCATATGGGAACATTTGGGGTTTGAAGCCATGTTCTCTGGCTTCACTGCCCTTTCTTCCTGTTCACCTCCCGCAGTAAAGGAAGACCAAATGCTGCTTCTAAAGCATCCCCAAAGGATGTCTGGTATTTTAGAAGTTGAATGAATGTCCTCCTCTGGGATGGTCATCTTAGGCTATCCCAGAATGACTGCTCCCAGAGAAGACAGGAGATTGAGTAAACTAGACAGGAAAAGAGACTTCATCAGCAGAGTGAAGAGGGCGGTGGGGAGAGGTACCCACGTGTGGGGACACAGCCAGTGAAAGCATCCTTCTTCCTAACCCGGAGCCCTTTCTGGGAGACGAGCTGCCAGTGACCGCTGCCTCCTTTCTCTTGTCCCTTATTCATCCACTAAACTCGGAGCTAAGTGCTAAGAAAGGAGCAAAGGCTTGTTTCTTCCCTCCTTGGCTCCCCTTCTCCTCAGAGCTGAGTTTGTTTCATCCACTTTGAGGTTGCTTTTCTCACCTGGTAGGTCACATTATGGTCCTTCTCTCGAGGTTTAAGCTCTTTCATTGGGGTGGAAGACAGCAGTTTGTGATTCCAAATTCAATTCCAACTTGAACCTTAGAGGCATGTGGTACCCATAGGAGCACGCATGTTCTCTTTTCCTCACTCCAGCAGTCCATGCTGCTCTGTCCATAACCAGATGCAAAACTATATAATACTGCGAGTATAAACCAGTGGTTTTCCAAACTTGCCTGCACATTGGAATTGCCTGGAGAGCTTCAAAAATTGCAGATGACCGTGTCCCACACCCAGAGATTGTGACTTAATTGGCCTTGGGGGTGTGACCAGGGCTCTAAAAATTTTAGTAGATCCCCAGGTGATTCTAGTGAGCAGACAAGCTTGGGAACCGCTGATACAAACACAAACGGCATCCAAATTACAATCCTAATCCCTGCCATTTCAATGCCTTCAGCCACAGCCAGGGATAATTAATCATAATTCAAAAACCTGTACTTGTGCCAGCTGCATGGAGTAGCTTTAAAAATATTTATTTCATGCCCACCTATCCTCATGCCAACCCACTTACAAAATATAATTTAATCCATTAAAAGTTACAGGGAGCTATGCAGAAACTTCTTTTCCAGCATTGGGCCTGCAAAGTATTTCTAATGTAAACACAGACAATAGGTATGTTCTCTTTTATGACAGGGTTGAAATAAAGCAGACCTAATTAACCCACGCAGATGCTATGGAGGAGAGGCCATGTGAATACTGCGTGTGGAAGCCTATCTCCCAGCCTTATCAAAACTGCTTTTTTCTTCAACTGTGCCCTGGTAACCTGGGAAATATAAATTTTGATTACTGATTGCTGCATTGTTAGTAGCTGACTATATATCATCAGTAGCTGGTCACCAGTGTCAGCCCAGACTTAATTATCTTAGCTGAAGGGAAAGTAACCCCATGACAGAACTGTTTTCCAATTAAAGCGGCATAGAATATGTGATTTGTCTCTCTGACGATGTCCAATTCATACCCCTTTTCATGTTATTTGTATTGTCTTCTTTTCCTCATTACAAGCTCAGAGTTGTGAATCTTGGGCTCCCTAGCAAGAAACACATAAATATCAAGAGGGCAGCTGTCAGACCTTTAAAAAAAATCATGAACAGTCACCACCAAAAACTAACAGTAATTACATAGTTTCCACTAGCAAATGCTACAGTTAGGGTTAAAGACATCGTCCAACATAACCATTTATTTTCACAGGTTCCTAACCTATAGAATGTGTGTATGATTACATGGGTATGCACACATCCAATTTTCTGAAGTGATTCTTTAGGGGTTAGGCATCAGATGCTCTATGCTTTGTCTTAGCTATTGTTTCAGTGACAAGGACAACATTTTTCTACCAGTGCAAGAAAAAATATTTTGGGTAAAGACCTAGGCAATACCATCTCTTAACTCTTCATTTTGCTTATCTTGTTTGTTTTTACTGCTGTTAGTTTGCTATATATTCCGACAGAATGTCTGCCCACTTGCCTATCTAGACAATTCTTTATTCTGGGAGTAGGCACAAAAGTTTATCTTCTCTGTGACTGACTTGACCCTGATCACTTTGTAAACAGAAGCTTTGAAGTCTGAGTTGTTTAAGAAAATATTTATTGAGCACCTACTTTGTGCTAGAATGATCTAGGCACTGAGGATTCCTCAGTGAACAGAAGAGGTCTCTCTGCTTTCATGGAACACGTGTTCTAGTGGGTTTCCACACCATTCCTTCCATTAGTGGCCAAGCGGCCTTGGGTTAGTTATTTAATTTCAGGTTTCTTGGCTCTAAAGTGGGATCATGATGCTTTCCCTTCATACAGTTGTTCTTAGGATAAAAAGGCCCAGGTCCATAAAGCGTTATTTAATTAATGTAGGCTTCCATTTTCTTTACAGCCCCCTTGGGGTTGGCATTTGGAAACTCAAAGTATCCTCACCTTTCAGCATTTTGAATTTTGCATAATTGTTTCATATACATTTTAGGAAACAAAGTGTCCTATACCTATTTTTCATATATATTTTAGGAAACAAACCTATATGCTATCACCTGTATCCTAAAAACTCTTCCTACTGTAGTTTCAATTTTTCTCTGTCCCCAAAACTTCCTGCCCAGAGCCTTCTGTGTCTTGCCTTGGAGCTGCCCATATTTTGTTTGCCATTCTGAGAAGATGGTAACTACAATTTGGTGCCTAACCAAAATTTCGTGAAAATTTAAATTATTCCTGGGTAGAGTGCAGTGGCGTCATAGTAGCTCACTGCAACCTCAAACTCCTGGGCTCAAGCACCGATCTTCTTGCCTCAGCCTCCCAAGTAGTCGGGACTACAGGCACACACCACGACACCCAGCTAATTTTCCTGAGCTCAAGCAATCCTCCTGCCTCCGCCTTCCAGACTGCTAGGGTTACAGGCGTGAGCCATACCATGCCTGGCCAGGAAGGTTGCATTTTTAATAATGCATTTTTCAGTACCATGCCAATGTCAAAAGGAGGAATAGCCATAGTCATTGTTGTTAAGTCATTTCTACTTGGCTCTTAGCTCTCTTCTTAGCTACGTTACAAACACCTCAAGTGCGGAGGGGGGGCCTTTTACTTCTATTTATTTTCAGCAATTTAAACTGAGCATTTATTGTCTATAGTAATGAGCGAGGAACTGTCTTAGGCACTGTGGCCAGCACAAAGATGAGGGCTGGCTGAAGAACAAGAACTTGGGAAGGAAGCAACACTGAAGAACCTCTCTGGAATCTTCTCACCTAGCAGGCAGATGAGCTGCCCGGCCCTAGCATCTTGGCTTTCCTGCTTGCTATTCAACATTAAGAATATACAACAGGATTTCAATGAACTGCCCCTAACAACAAGGTTTTGATAATTTCTTACAATTCAATTGAATTGGGTGGGTGAGTGAGGGGCTTGGAGGGATGGCTCTTTTGCTTTCTTTTCTTCCCTCCTTTCCATCCTTTGTATCTTGCACTATTCTTCCTTTGGCTAGGGTTTTCATTTTCCCCCCCACCCCCCAAAGATTTCTCTGTGACATCTCCCTGCCCTACTTCTCTATCCCGTGCCCTTGTATGTCTTGTGAATTTCTACCCTTCCCTTAAGACACTCTTCAAACATCACCTCTTTGGTGAAGTCTCCTCTGATTCCCACTGACAATTAATCACTAATGCCTCTCTTCTTTCTTCCACAGTACCTGGGAGAGCTCTATCATAGCAATCAAATGGACATTAGTTGTTTACTAATCCGTCCACACCACTAGACGGTGAACCTGGCAAGGGCTAATGAATGTTTGATGGGTAAATAAATGAATCAATAAATGAATAATCTAATACACAATCCCTGTCCTCAGAGGATTTACAATTTATGGGAGAGACAGGTATGTCAATAACAAACCACAAAATAAAGTACAAATATACATATACTATAAGAAAGAAAACTGCTATACATTTTAAGTTTTAATTTTTACAGAAAGGCTTAGATTTACTTACTTAGCTTACTTTATAATGGATTGGTGCCCTTGAAGCAGTTACTACAGATTGCACCAGACTTTCTTTTTTAAGGGCCTTATTGCTGGCTGGACTCAGAAACCCTATTATGTATACATGCCCTGGTAACACACATCAGACTGACACACAGCATTTGCCTTTCTACTTGCAAATACAGGCTTTTGAAATATACATGAAATATAAGATGCTGGTATTCTTACAGTAACAGAACACCTCCACATTCTATGAAATCCCTGATCTAGTTACATTGTCGAGAGCATAGCTTAAGTGCATATAATGCCCAGCACAAGGAAGAAATTGTTATCTTGAGAAAAGTAAATTTTGCATTCCCCAAGTTCTGTATTATTAAATCTGTGACCTTAATATCGCATTAGAGTAGATATTTTATTCAATTATATGAATAATGAAATAAGAACTGAGAAAGATGTAGCTGGCCAAGAATCCCCTGGGTGTGAAAAGATGATATGTATTTTATCTACTTCTGACAATAAAGTTTAAACTGTTATTTAAGTTCCAGCAAAGTATCAATTCAAACAGAGGTTAATTCTTCACAACCATACTTAACATTAAACATATTTTATCTGCATTTTTTTTAAAAAAGCAACTGAATATTTCTGCCCTAAAAAATGGATAGAGATGGATTTTCCAAAATGTTGGATAAAGAAAATTCAACATGACCAAAAGACAAATATTGCCAAATTAAACAAATGGATTTGGGGCTTGCTAAATAAAATAAAATAAACTATTTCTAACGCTTCAATGAAAGGAAATACATGAGATTTTTCTACATGTAGGGAAGTATTTCTCACTTTACTCCTTTCAGAAACTGATCTTTTATACCCAATAGGCCATGAAAAGGTGAAAGTATAAATGAGGTTGAGGAGGAAATTCTTATCCATCTTCCTCCTGAGAGCTGACGCTCCATGTGCCAGGAGGAAGAGGTAGGTAGTATGTACTTTTAACCTCAAATTTATACAAATGTTTTTCTAGCACATTCTTTCTGGTTCAACAATTGTTTTATTTTTTTTCCTGTCAAACCTGTTGGTTCTAATGCGTCTAATTATTAGCCTTAGTTTGTCAGAGTTAACAGCATGACGTGACAGTTAGTAACAACTTTCAGTTAAAAGTCAACCCTGTGATGTACAAAACCTTAGATAAGATTAAATTTTAACATACAAACAGCTTTAAATCTATCGGGCAGAAGTCCAACTCAGGTGTCATTATTTTAATAACACTCAAGTCTAAAAAGCACAAAGCAAATGCTTATTAAAATAGGAGCAAAGATGCATCTTAGAGAACCAAACAAAAGAGGGGAAACAATACAGGTTAATTAACAACTTCTTGAAGGATATAAGTTGCAGATACAATTTCCTTTAGGTCATATCATTTAAATGAATCTAGTTGTAAAGCAATTTACAGCTCTCCAGGAACACTAGAGTTTAGACACCTAATCCACAAAAGGGTAGCCTGTGCTTTTCCTTCCTTTTCCTTTCTTCATTTCCTTAACAATTGCCATGATAATCACCTGAAGTTATTAACATAGCATGGGATTTGCTTCTCATTTCCCAACCTCATCCAGTGAAACCAAAAGCGAGTAACAAGCCTTAGTAAACTTCCAGCCACGCTTCCTGCTTCCAAGTACAATGTGGATTTCTGGAAGTGCCCAATTAAAGGGAAGTATGACCAGCGCCCCTTGCTCAACCCAAATCTCATTTGCCTTTACAACATCAAGCTGACACTGCAGAAGCAGTTGATTAGCAGGAGAGCCAGCTCAGGTGAATTAACTTAATGGAACAGAGGACTTTGTATATATCGAAACTGGCCAGGCTCAAATATCCACTCAGCTAATGAGCTTGCGATAGGACCCTCGCAGAGGTGTCATCATTCTGCCACTAAAAGCCTTTCTGCAGCCCTGCATCCTATCTTTCTGTCCCAACACCAGGCAGAAGCTTAACAGCCGCCAAGTTTCCAAGATGCAAACAGCAGCAGTTGCCTATCTAAGTTGTGATTGATGGTACACAAAAATACATGGCTACTTCACAGATATTCCAGCCCTCAACAAATTAAGGATCTAAACCTTTGTGCTGGGCAGATAGCCAGTGTATCGTGGGGGACCGGGGCGGCTCTATAATTACATCCAGCCTGATAATCATCCGTTGTACCGCTGTGAATGGCTGTACCCAGGGACTTTAATTTCACTGTCCCCCTCTACCAGATAATGCCTGACCCTGTGTCACTTTGACTGTGGAACACACTGAAGGAGACAAATGAGTTTTTCTCTATGTTAAATTAACTAATGGATTCTAGTTGGGAAACTGGCATAATAATAAGCCAAGGCTCGGCCGGTTCTGGGTGGACATTTAGACAGTCTCTAAGGGTGTTATTAACCTCAGACATGAAAACAAAACAACAACAAAAACAAAAAGAATCTGGCCAGTGTGAATAAAGAGTTTGTTTAGTGTGAATAGTGGTTAACCAAATATTTTATATTTCAACCAATTATTTAATTGTATCTTGAGACACAGCTATAAGAGAGCCGTTGTACCACTAGAGGTGGGGAAGGTAGGAAGGAAGGAAGTTAACAGATGCAAAAGTACAGCTAGATAGGAGGAATAAGTTTTAGTGGTCTATAGCACTACAGGGTGACTATAATTAACAACAATCTATTATATATTTTCAAAAAGCTAGAAGGGCAGATTTTGAACGTTCCCAACACAAATGATAAATGTTTGAAGTAATGGATATGCTAATTACCCTGATTTGATCATTATACATTGCATAATGTATCAAAATATCACACTGTCCCCCATAAATATGTATAATTATGTGTCAATTAAAAATAATAAAAGGAAAAAATGAATTTAAAGAGATTGGCCAAGATCACATATCTAGATGGTGTCAGAGGGAGGATTAAAACTCAGGCCTCAATGGCTCCAAAATCCTGAGTATTTTCCCAAATCTACCCTGTTCCCAAAAAAAAAAAAAAAAGCCATTGTATGGCCTAAAACTAGGCATTAAGTAAGCAATTTTATAATCAGCATTTCCTCCTTTTCTTTGAGAACTGTGTTTTGTCTTCCCAATTAGAAGGTGGCTATAATTCAGTATGGCTGCAGATACACCCACTTGAACTAAATGTTATAAATCTTCGGTATCTTGAAAATGACCACAATTTACATTGCTTTCATCCTAATATAAAAGGCATTATTGCTTCTAGCAATTAATAAAAGACATTATAATCTGTATATAGGGTAACTGTACAAATTCTAATGCTGTAGCTATGTAGGCACTCCCTGTTACAAATGGTCTTAATTTTTAATATGTATTTTTCTGTTAGTCCACTAAAATATTATGGATTTCATTTCCATGCAGCTGAAAAGATAAATGTCCTTTCCCATGTTCCCATCAGAAGTCTGTGTGTTCTGGGAGGTTAAAAAATTATAACTCAGCTGTTTCCATACTGCATTAAGATTGAAATTTGGCATCCCAGATGTGAATTTGTTTCCAAAAGGAAACAGAATCTGGTAAGCTTTTTTTTTAAAACACAAAAAAATATGTTAGAAGCTTAACTTATTTTATAAGAAGACTCATACTGGGTTTTTGGATGTTTTTAAAATAAAACTGTGTACAATTATATTTAAAATCCTCTGGACTTCTGAGGGGTAAAAACCCATATTTACCTAGAAGTTTTACCGTTAAAAACATGCTACCCAAAACACAGAAGTTGTATAACCTTTCTTAATCAGTGACCAAAAGTACATGCCTCCCTTTATTTTAGGTGGTATATTTTCAGAAGAGTGCTCTCTTCCAGAAGAAATTTATTCTTTGCGGAATAATATTTTATTGTGTGTTTACCATGTGTCAGACTCAGATCTAGCTCTTCATGTGTAATGACTCATTTAATCCTCACAACATCTTGAGATACATGCTATTATCATCCCTATTTTACAGACGAGGAGACTTTCCAAGGTCATACACTACCCAGTAAGTCGGGGAACAGGGATTTGAATCCTGGGTAAGCTGGCTCTGAAGCCCACATTCTTAACTACTATGTGTACTGTCCCTCTAATCATAGTCATTTCCCTGATCTTACATTCACTAAACACTTAGCAAGTGCCAATTAGTCTGAGTGCAGGGCATGTACTAGAGGCTGGGGGATGAGGATGAGGAGGATTGGAAGTAGAGACAAGGGTGAACAAAGTTTAATGAAACACAATCCCTACCACAATTTCGTGGGCCAGGTGGACATGACTCAATGACTACAATACGAAGTACAAAATGTTGCCCTTTTCTGATTGGTTCTTCCAATTTGGGGAACTGTGGGACCCAAAGCTTAGTGTCCCTGAGGCACTTGGGTCCCTCTGGGTGGTATAACCTGCATGCTCAGGCCCAATATGCTTGTAGAAAGGCCCTTTTGTCCAAATGGAGACATTTCCAAGGGCCACTGTCCTAAAAACACCCAAAATCTGGCAGTAAAAGTCCTTGCGTATGTCACCGTACTTTGTTATTTTTCTCTCAAACTCCAGTGGACATCAATAATAATGTCTTTGGATGTGGTTGCTCTGAAAGCACTGGCTCTTAGCATTTTGTCACACACAAACCAATTGTTAAAGTATCATTAGCAGGGAGCCAGACAGAGATGACAGGTGTAAACACTTTATAATTTACAAAGGGCAGGATCAGGTTTCTCCACACCCTCGGCCAACAGCTCACAAACACAGCTTGTCTTGGCCCTGCATATGCACTGTACAAGTTCTTACAGGATCATTTTACAATAAATCCTAGAATGCACCTATTTGGTCAAGTTTTGGCTTTTTGAGATCTTCTACTGTTAATTCAAAGTAAGCAAAGCTATGGGTTAATTTCTAAGTTAACATTTCAAAATGCCCTTTACAATAGTACCCGGAATCCCCTGAATGGACTGTCTTTCTACTCTGTGTTGTAGATTTCCTTTTTTTTTTTTCTACCAGTGGTGCATTTGAGACGGCAGGTTTGAAACGGGTAGCAGTTGAGGAGACCCGACATTGCTGCTCTGTGTGCAGATGTGGGATTTCTTACTCTTTTTTAGTCAGGTCTACTTAGCAGCCTTCTGCATTTTCCAATGCTGACATGTTTCAGTAAAACTTTGACTAACTGGAATACTTGGGGGAAGGGTGTTCTCGTTGAATGATTTCCTGGTTTAATGGAAAGTTATTCAGAAAGCCCTTGTTATTGAAAATCTTTCCAAAATATATCAGCACACTTTTCTCTGGAGTGAGGTGGCACTGCTGGAGAAAAATTGTACAGTACACAGCTGTTTGGAAGGGCTGTGAAAAAAATCTAGCAAAGCTGCTAACTGCTCATCAGTCCTTTCTCTTGCTGAAAGCAGTCCCCCTGGAGTTTCCTGAGACAGCTAGTATTCCACACCCTACTACTCTCTTCAAAACCTCTTTCTTTCTAGGAAGAGGCCTGGCTTTTTACCAGGGGACAAAACTAAGGCCCTGAGCCATCAGCCCTCACCCTTCCTTCCTCACACCTCCAGGCTTCACCCCCTCCAGCCTCCACTTGCCTTGCCCAGATCCACCTGAGGCTGCTCCTCCTTCACCTCTGCTCGGGATTCATCCTTTTTCTGGTAGTTTCATTCTCTCCCAATTCACTGACATTCCCATAAACACGCCTATCTCCCTATTCCAAGCACGCCATTCTCTCCACCCTTCCTTCCCTGGAAAGCTAGGTCCTTGCCTTCCTGCCAAACGCCTTGCCAGGGAGGGTACAGCCTACATTTACTTCCTAACTTCCCATCCACTCTAAAGCTATGTTTCCCTCCTCCTGTAACTTCACCAAAGCTACTCTTGAATAGGCCATCAAAGACTAGCTACCAGATCCGATGGCTGTATCTCAGCAAGACCTGTTGATTCTTCCTAAATTCAGCTAGAATTCCTTCCCTTCTCTCCATCTTTGCTGCCACCAATTTGTTTTGCTGCACTTCACATATGTGCAGCATACACCAGACTGTGCCACATCCTTCCGTGTTTCCCACTGCACTTAGAATGATGCCCTCCCTACGTGGCCCACAGCCCCGATGCTCAGCTCCTGAGAGTCCAGGCCTTCTCCTTCACCAATTCCAGCCAAACTCTCTTTTGAGTCCTCCAGTACCCCAGAGCTCCTTCTAACCTGAGGTTTTCTCACCAGTTGTCCCCTCTACCTAACGAGGTCTTCCCCCTCACTTCCCCTGGCTGGCTTCTCTACCTCAGGTCTTAGCTCCAATGTTACCTCCTTGAAGACAGCTTCTTTGACCAGCCCATCTATGTGACTTCCTGACAGCCTCTCCTCACCACACCGCTCTTTTTAACACACCCTATTCTCTCCCTTCATGCTAGTGACCACAAGTTGCAATGGCAAATGTCCTCATATGCTTACTGGGTGAATTACCTTTCGCCCCCACTAGGCTGTGAGCCCAGCGAGTCTTTGGATCATGTCCTTTTTGTTTCCCATTGGACACTCAGTGCTTAGGCCAGTATCGGGCACATTGTTATTGGCTGAATCAATGAACAGATGAAGGCTTTATACTTTCACTACAGAAGGCCTTTCTAGAGGAACTAAAGAAATCTGACCAGAGAAATAACTCAATAAAAAACAACTGAAAAAATTCAAATTTTAGGCTTTCTGGAATTTGAAATGTCAGGAAGGATGCTTACTCATCTTTGCATGTATGTAAGTCAGGCTGCTCAGCCTGGGGGAGAAAAGCATTTAGCATAATACAGATATACATCCTTTGATAGAAAATGCACAGCCATTGTGTTGGGAGTAGTAACTAGGGTAGCCTGAAGGAAGGAAGGAGGGCAGCTCAGACATAGGCCTGCTGCCTGCTCAGTGAGAGGAGGAGTACACAGCACAAAAGCCTGGAAGGAGAAGGAAGTCAGGTGATGGGGGTGGGAGGGTATATTTTACCCAGACAAGGAGGCTAAAGTCAGACCAACTAATAAGGTCATTGACCTGGAGGGGAAACAGGGAAGCTGGGTATAAAGTGGGATGCAGAACTGCAGGTCCCACACAAACACAAAGTTGGCCTTGCAGCTGGTTAGGGAAGAGGATGGAGGGATTTGGGTGGAGATAAATAGAAACAGCAGTGATGAGCAAGGTGCACGGTGGCATGAGGTGATTGTTGTAAGCATGTACAAGTAAGCAGCAGCAGTTTTCGACAGGCACCTGATCTTTGGATTGCAAATGATTAGAAACTGTAATCAAGGTAATACTGCAGTTATCCTAACTTTGTATCAGAAATACAGGGCAATTGAGTTCATAATGATCAAATATTAGACAGGAATGTGACCTGCAGGAAAGGCTGACTTCAACTTGAGGGAAATAATGAGTCAGCTGAGGTTCAAGGGGGGCCATAAAGCATTGCCGCTTATATTGATGTCCTGTTCATTACAGGAGGTCCTGACACACCCTGAAAAACAGGGTTGAGGCTGAGCTGAGGGGAAAGTTGGAAATATGTAGCACCTTTCAACAAATGTCCAGCTTTTAAACAGGTCATGTTGTAACTGCAGGAGCAGAAATTCTGCTTAAGACACCCCTCTAAATGATTTTGTAAAACAGATTACATCTACTCCCTCGATTTTTCAACAATCCAGATTTCCATATAATAAGACTACTTAAAGCAGGGGTCTCCTATGTCATTGTAAAGCAAGAAGATATGCTATTCATTTTGCATGGGCTTTTATTAATAGTTTTTAGGCATTCTGAAAAACACCAAAAAAAAAATAAAATGCCAACCCCCAAATAACTCAATCAACTCAATCCTATTTACCCAAAAGGAAATTATTTCAGATAAAGATGCCCACCTGGCTTCTAGTTCACCCAGCTCTGTCTACCCGCAAGGAACATAATTAATTTTTTTTTTGTATAGGAAAGTTCTCTAGAATCATCAGTTACGAAAACAGACGTTAGGCATAGTGGTGAAGCAGCAGCCAGCACCAGAAAATCTGACTTTAACTAGACCCCGCCCCCCACTCCTGTCCCCTGTTGGAAGTGGATTAGTCCTTTGGTATTATTTTAAGAGTGATTGGAATTTAATTTTAGTTGGGAAGAGCTGAGTCCATTGTTTACTTACAAACAAACAAAAGAATCCTCTCCCAAGCACTAGGATTCCTGCTTGGCTGGTTTTAAATAGATGAGGCTGACCAGATATTTACCATCAGCTTGGTGAAGAAAGAAACATTGTCCTAGGGAGGCAGAGTCATGGGAACTCAGTCCGCACAGTGATGTATTGCTAACTGTGAGAGGACTATGACCAATCAAAGTCTCACTGTACATTTCACGGAGGTGGGACCAAAACAGGAAAAAAAGATTCCCTAAGTGCCAGCATGTTGGGAAGACATCATTGCAATAAAATTGTGAAACAAATGCTGGCAGGCAAACAACAAAAACAACAATAGCCACAAACTGCAATATGCTTATCAAGGTTTGACCAAGAAAAAAGGCCCCCAATCTTCCACAGAGGACACTGGCAACAATCCCAGGTCTTGCAACTCCTGAATAGCTCTATGTGCTGTGCTTCCTTCAGGTACTGCATTGTCCACGGCGAGATGTTCTCAGCAGTCAAGGAACAGCTGCACAATGCAAGCAGCCTCTGAATGGTCGAAAAGCTTTTTATTCAGGCCTCGTTGTGATTTAAAAAAAAAAAACAAAAACTGGTGTTCTTTTATGCTTTACAAAGGCAGCACTTTGCTGGCTCCAAGTTCAAGACTCATGGGCTATTAGGAGAGGCAAGATGGACAATATATTAGCATGTGTGAAAAAAAGAATAGGCATTCTTTAAAATCAAGTCCATAATAAGAGCAGCCCAGTATTTGGAACACCTACCTAGCCAGAAGCAGTTCCTACAGCAGTTAGAAGGAAAGTATTCACAACAACCACACACACATAGACCCATTAATAGGAAAGTACAGTATGTATTCATAATAAATACATTTCCTGACAGTAAGGGGGTAATAGAAAACAGAATCACAGAAAATTTACAGCTAGGAAGGACCTGAGGACATCTAATCCTGTACCACAGTTTGCAAAGAAGCAGCCTGTTCTAGAGAAGTTAAGTGACTTACCCAAAGACACATGGATACGTCATAAATAAACACGTTCTTAACACTCCTTAGGGAAGACGTCCTGGTACTTCCATACTGCTCTGCATGTGAAACAGTGTTTAGGGGTCCATCGAGACCAGACCACAGGTTTTGGCATTATTCTCATCTGGGCTTGAACCCCAAGCTGCCATTTTCCAATTGTGTTACCTAGGAAAAGATTCCTTTACTCTTCAAAATCTCAACTGGTTTAACTTAAAAATGGGAATAATAGTAACTTGTGCCTGTAAGGTTGCTGCAAAGATTAAGGGAGCAAAGAGCTAGCATTAAACAAGTGTTGATTACTATGCTTATTGCTATTAGCAGTAGTAGCAGCAGTCGTAGTGTTTTCATCTTCTCCGGAATTTCAATACGTTTAGAAGAAAAGAAAAAAAAACCCAGGAAATAGAATAACCACAAAGGTGTATGAATAAGCACATGGGGAATAAATGTGGACAGGTTACACAAGCAAAAAGTTTAATAGCTTTATCTGCTCTTAAAAACCTGGGCCAAATGCTTCATAAGAATAACAACCTGCAGCCTTTACTTATGAACATTATGCTTCTTATTCATCTATAAGGGTTGAATGGTTTGAGTTTGCTTTCTTTAATATTACTCATAAGTGTTTCTTGATCCTTTAAAAACATTTTGTCTTCCTCAAAGTAATTTATTACTGGACATTTTATTTTTTCCTGATGATCAGTGGGTATCCTGAACTTGGATGGCCAAAATGCAATGTCACTTACTGTCCTGAGAGGTCACACTCACATGTGGGGCCACCTCAGAGTGCTGGGATAATGAATTCCTTTCAGTTCCATGTTCCCAACGCTCCTCTCGCACTGTCATTTTACATATGTTCTCAAGACAGTTCTGTTCAGAGGAACAGAATTTCAGTTAGTGTTGTTACATGTGTTTTTGCTTCCAACAAAAGTCTGAAATATTTTTATCTGCTATCTTAAAGCCATTATGTATCTGTTAGAATATACTTGTTACTTTTCATATACTTATATGAATTACACAAATAATACATGACGACCTTCTCATGGAAAATTAATAAATAAATTAAAAAAACATTATGATAGACAAAGTTGAAGTCCTGCTTGACCATACACCCTTTGCCCCACAATACTCCAGCTTATCCCACAACAGGGGCACTCTATTACTATGCTATTTCCTGTATATTTTCTAGAGTTTTCTTTTCATTCTTGCATTTGTATGTTTGTTTAACTAACATCTTTTTTGTTGTTGTTAATGCATTCTTGCACTTGCCATATTTTTCATCGGAAGTCATTCATAGCAACTAAGAAAATATTTTCCATTGTGTGTTCTGCAATCCAGCAAATTTCTCTTCACTATATAAAAGGTACAATTTTAAACATCTACACCCTATCTTACGTGCTATAACCCAACACCCTCACTTCTGGAAGTTCCAACAAATAAACAGCATTGCTCTCTTTACCACTAGACAACTTTTCACAATGGGGTTTTTAGCTGTGATGATCTGGGCAAGCATTATGCTGTGGTTCTGCCTTCCTAAGGCTGGGGGCAATACTGGGTTGCTTTTGTAATAGTTTTTATATAATAATTTTCCTCCTGAAACATATGTTACATATTCCTAATTCTAAGGTTGTTAAAGATCTGTGGAGTATTGAGTATGTACATGATCTGACATGCTATGAAAGCATTTCCCCTGTTTTGCAGTCTGAGAACAAAACAAATCATTGATAGTCACGACTTGTAAGAATCGTCTTATCCCTGCAGCTGTACTGGATGGTATGCAGAGTTTCCATCCCTGCTCCTTAGGTTATGCTCCAGGGAAGTGGATCCCAGGAGTCTAGGATGGTTAACTTGTACCCTTCATTGTGATACATTTTAATAATTCGTCTAGCGTTGACATGTGTGGCCTTTCTTTAATTTGTACCTGATTAATCTCCCTCAAATCACACAAAAATATATAAAATAACTGATGGATTTCCTATAACAACTTGATTCTCACCACTAAAATGGAAATGATGTTAACCATTATATTATTTTTCATGATCTCTGAAGTCCAGATATTTATATTTAGTTATTATTTTACTTCTGGCTTGGACTTTTAAAAAATCTTTTGGTTTCTATATAAAATTTTAATTCTTTAAGTCATAGTCTTGTCAGTTGTTCTTCCCAATGTATCCTGAACTCACAGTAGATACAGAACGCATTATATTGCTTTGTCTGGTTAATTTTAGTTTGTTGAGAAAGTGTTCTTGATAACTTTCTAATCCCACTGTTTTTTCTGTTAGTCTTTCTTTCCATTACAAGTTCATTTCATCTTATTCATTTTCTTGTGGTTAACTACATAATTTTTATAAAACTCCTCTTCTTAATTTCTTGGTTACATAAAAGATCCATCTTTATATGCTCAATCTGATAATTTCTCCAGAAAATGAGATAGGATTTAAACACTCATTGTTTTCAGGGTATGCAGTTATTGTAACACTAATATATAGATAGATAGATAGATAGATAGATAGATATGTATATATACACATACCAAAATTGGAAAGAGTATCCATTGTCATGCTTTTGATTCACAATCACTTCAAGTACCATTTTTAAAGTAGGTGAGTAAAAAATTATTACATTAAATGCAGGCTAAACTGGACTCTGTCATCACTACAGACAGCACAGAGGCTGTTTTCTGCCCCATGCCTGTGTGTTGTCTCTACCATGCTGGAGGTCTCTATCCCTGGATAAACTCCTACTTCAGGTGTTCACAAAAGATCCCCTGATTTCTGGCTATAGCGTGTTTCAGGTTACTCCTGAAGGGCGTAGCCCCTAGTCATATTCTGAGACCTAGAAGAAATGAACAACCCATCATTCCCACATGTCACTTCCATCTCTGTCAGAACCATGATATGGCAAGATAAAGGGGTGGGCATGAAGTTGGCAAAATAAGGGGTGGGGGCATAGAGTTTTGCACTAAGTTTCCCTATTTGCTTGTAATCAGGCATCCCTCATATTTCATATAGGCTGATGTGTGTATGCATGTGTTAGATACCTAATTTCAAGGGTGAGAGAGACAGGGAAAAAAAAAACAAACTTGGCCCAAACTATCATTTTTTACTGCAGTGTCTTCCTTGGCCGTTTATTCTCATCTGACTGGCACCAATACCTTCCAACAACTTCTACTTCAGATCAGCATCTTTGGGCACTTAGATGGCAGTATATTTCTACATGGCTGAATGCAGACAGGAAAAAGTCTGGTGTAAATAATATTTTCCATTAGCAACACTGAACTGATGTCAAAGCTCTCAATCTATCCCGAGACAATAGAATTCACAATCATGATAATATTAAGATGACAACATAAATGACTTACAGGGGAGATTGTTCTGCCCCACTTGATACTATTTGTAACAAACTACAGGAGTCAGTTCTGGATCATGTCTTTCGCAGGCTGCAAATGCTTGATAACATTCATGTGGATCAGCTGTGATGGGTGGTGGGGGAGGAGGGTGAACACAAAAACAGCTGAATCACACGCTGGCCTGGCTACATGGAAAGCTAATTGGTGATGATCAATGTGTCCAGTGCATTCTAAATATTCAAAATCTGGCAGATTCAAATTAACAACACAGGTCTTTATCTAAACCTATTGTGTTAGTTTTCAGAAGGCGGGCGGGTGGGGGGTAGAAGTCACCAAAATTATTATTATTATTTTTTTAATGCTTCCTAGCATTCAATAACATTTAAAAGCAATATTCTGAAAGGCAGCAACTACACACCAACATGAGGCAACAAAGGGTTAATGACTGTGCATGTCCCTATGCTAAGAGGCCACCCACACAAGTTCATTCTTTCAGTACTAAGTTCCATTATTGTCATTACAAGATCAAATGCTAATTAATAGAGAAAACTTGGTAGCATCTTACACATGAAAGGGTATTCAAGGCAGAAAAAAATCTTAAGTTCTTTAAGATGCCTTCTTTATCCAGTTAAGAAGTCTCATGTGCAGAACATATGTCCTATCTTGGTAAACCCATTGCTAGTTGCCCATTTATTTTCTTCTCCGTGTTTTCTGGGGATTCTGTCCCTGCTGCTGGGAGGGTAGCCTGGAGAGCCATCAGAGATTGAGTCTATATTCCCTCTTCATTTGAGATACAGGAATTGGTGTAGAATTTTTTTAAGACTTTGGATAGGGAGTCTGAGATAATCATTTCTTATAGCCTCTACAGCTGTTACCTGCTAACCAAACTGTGGCTCACTCTAGGAACCATGCACAGACATCCGCTACCATAACTGACCAATGTTCTGGTGTTTATATAAGTCAGAAATCTGGAAATTTCTTTGGGAAATAAAGTGTCTTCTAAAGGACACTCAGCATTATCTTTTTCCTCTTCAGTGCTCTATTGTGCTTTATTTCTTCCCATGAGACCCCTTCCCAACGTTTTACATAAACATATCATTTTTAATAGTCTCTCTTAAAGGACCCTGACTGTCCCTTTATCTTTCATTAACAGGGTCCAGGGAACATTAGTGTTCTCCTCTCTCATTTACTTTACACGGCAGAGAATTTAAAAACAATACGGGTTCATACATCCACTGCATCAAACACAAAGTGACAACACAAAACAAAACAAAAAAGTCACACATCATACTCTACTAGGATTCCAAGAGAATTTGGATTTTTCTGAAGGTAAAGTTTGGCCATTTGCAGAGAGCAGATCAGGGTAAAACTTGTGGGGTTTATCATCATTTTAAACCCTGAGTAAAGCTTCTTCCTGCGGTGAGCTGGAGAAACAGGAAGTGCCGGGGCTGAACGGTACAATGAGTGAGGAAGTGAGGGCTGTACCCGCTTCTGTTCGGGGCTATTTGTTTGCTCCTCCATGTCTTCACTTCCCTGGGCTGGCAACCACTTCCTTTACTTCCCGAGACTGCTGCTTCAGCACCACTTGAACCCTGTCTCTGATTATTTATTTATTTAGTCAGTTTGGAGATAGTATCATTGTTTTCCATTTGTAACACTGAAATTATGTGAATGCTGGTATATTTGAACACGCACAAAGCCCAAATAGCGTATCATAAAGTTGAAGGTTTTTTCCCCCCTAAGCTCAAAAAACACTAGCTTTTCTCTTTCTCTTTAAAGTTCATATTTCAACTACTATGGGAGGGATGATTGATTTTTCTGTGTTATGACTATAACTGGATTCCTTTAAGACATAGAAGAGCTACCTTCCTATTTCATAACTAACTAAATTTTACTTAATGTTTTTGGAAAACTCTTACAAGGCGCCTTGGTCCAGTAAAACCCCCTTCCCTGCTCTCTCTTACATAGCATGTGAACAAAACGACCCAGCTCAGAGAAGGTTCTCTCCCACTTGAAACCTCTCTATTCTTACCCTTTCTGAGGTATTCTTGAAAACTGCAGACATGTCTTAACCCTTTGTTTTTTTCTTGTTTTAGTTTCCACTGAAAACACTTTTTTCTTTTTAACATAATTCTCATTACTCTTGAAACATAACTGGCTGCATAGAAATACTAATATAAAAACAAAACTTATCTTTAACATCTAGACTTGTTACCTTTTAAAATAAGGCCAAGAATTTCATTTTTTAATACACTGAGTGGTCAAGACTGATTAACCCATGATGACTATTTAATCTTCTCCAAAGGTATATAATCTGACTAGTTTCATGACCCTCAAGGGCTGTTTAACACAGATTAGTAGTAGAAATACCACTCCCACGTGCTGACATGAGTTTGTGCTGGCAGAAGAAAAAGAAAAGTAAGAGGGACAATATGATAAGGTGAGCAGACATGTCTGGATAATGGGGTCAAGACTCAGGGCTCCTGAGCAAGTCTCCACTGTGGTTAAATTCATGCCCAAACTAGCCCTTTCACTTTTACAGTAGACTTTGAAGATTCTCTCTTCTCCTTTACTTCTCTATTAAGTTCTTTAGTCTTCTGGGCAGTTCTTAAAATACAGTTGGAGAATCTTTGATTACATGGCAGTCAATGTTCTCATGCAGATTAAATGCATCCTCGTAGAGATGGGGGAGAAAAGAATCCTCTTTGGCCTCTAATGTTTCTAAGAACCCGGGTACTGGAAAAGCTGGGAATAGACTCTAGTCCTTCTTTTAACAATATATTTACACTCCTGGTTTATTGCTGTTTCAAGGAAGTTGAAGGCACTCCCTCCAATCTCCGCTACTATGGGAGGCCCTTCCTTGTCATAGTTTGTAGCTGGGATCACTGAGGAATTTCCTTCCTAATCCTCTTTCCTAAGGCTGGCGTCTGGCACATGGATGCAGGGTCCACGGCATGGATGCAGTCTACAGCTACCTCGTGTACGTCTCTGGAGACGTCTCCCATGACTCTGAGAATGAATTCTGTCTGCCAAACAGGACTGAGATCATTATATCAAAAAGTCGCTAGGACAAAGACAGATTTGTAATTACTGTGCTATCACCGTTTCTAGTCAATGTTTCTCTAGCTCGGTATTTATTGCCTTTAGACTTTGGCATAAAAGGTGAGGTGGCAGAGGATTTATCTGCAGCCCCAACCCCCACTGTTACAGGCAGCTACAGAAGGGGAAAGCAGCTTATCCACATACCACCTAATGGGCTTGGTTACTCTGGAAAATGGCAGCCCCAAGTGGGAAAGTGGAGACAAGAACCAATCTAGTCTTTCGATGTAGGTTTGGAGATGCCATTCAGATGGGGTGATGACTTGCTCTGAAGAAGGGCATCTTTTTATCCTGCCATCTTAATGGCCCTATCCAGTTCTGCTGTCCATCATAACTCTGCAGGGATAAATGGCAGAAATCCTCATTTGCCTTTTAGAATGAAGGGAACACAGTACTGAGCTATCTCATGAGACTCTAAGATTGTTTTTAAAGGGCTATAAAGCATTTTAGAAGCCAGAAGCTTTAATAAAATAATAAATCATTTCAATAGTAAGTATGTACTGGAAACCAAAGGCAGAATCTTGTTTTATAGGAGTCAAAACTCTAAAACCTGGTGATAACCATAATCTTAAAGGCCACTGAGATTAGGACCACTCTGCATATCACCCAGCATTTCTTACCTCAGCTCCGTTTGCCCACGTGGCCTTGGGCTATCGGGTGAATGTTGGGTTCTCCATGACACGAAGGCACAAGCTTGTCATGGTCCAGGTAATTACTTCCCTGAGACAGTCTGATTGCTTTACATCTTGAAAGATAAACTACCAACAAACCTCTGCACATGCCTATAATGTAGTTAGCTCGATAGCTAAAAATAGTCTGTTCCTTCTTTTCCTCTGATAACCCCACTTTTGCACCCCGCGCTCTGTGTCCTCACACCTTGTGTCCACGTGTCCTTTCAACCAATGCCTCTGAGACATTAATGCATGCGCCGATCATCGGAAGATCTTGTTAAAATGCAGATGCATACCCAGGGGGACTGGCATGGGGCCTGAGCATCTGCATTTCTAATAAGCTCTCAGGTGATGTTGATACTGCTGGTCCAGGAGCAAGGCTTTAGATCACTTGTCAACCCAACCATAGGGATGTAACTAGGTAATTACTGGGAGCTCTTTCCTGGAGCTAGTAGACCATTGCCTGGAAAGCCCCCATACTCGTTACACACCTCCTCATCATAATCCCTGTCCAATGAACGTAACAGCACAAGGGCGAATTTCAGGCTTGCAAAATTTGGATCCTGCGAGCTATACTGAGCCCACCCATTTTCCCTGATTCCATTGCGTCTCACTTTAACCATTCCCGCCTCTTTTTATTGCTCATTATCGCTAGTCTGAGCAAACACAAGCTTCGGCCTGATAAGCAATCAACTGACTTTTCCATAAATACAGATTCTCATGAAAAACAAAAAGGAAAAGGAACAGAATGGAAAGGTGTTATATATTCAATTTATTTTAGGTTCCAAACCTATTTTTTTCCTTAGGCTTGTTGCCTGTTTTCCATTAAGTCATCCTGTTTGCTCTTTGCCTTTGAATCAGTTTTTCCTGCTGCTCTAAAAAGACTTTTAAAGGATTTTTAAGAATCTATTCGCCTTAAAAAAAAAAATCTATCCTTTTTATTCTAGTGGCATTAAAGAAATGGTAGGCAATATCATGGGCACATGTACTAAGTGTCCTGAAGAGGTATGGCATTGATGTTGCTAAAAAATCTCATATTCAATTTTATGGAAGTATTTGCTTTGATCCTTTTCTTCCAGGTCATCCTAATTGGATTGCCAGCCAAGGCATGTACTAAGCTCTTTGAATGTATTCATACTACATTTGTATGTTTATGTTCAATATTCAAACATAGGAAATTAACTCCTAAGAATCTGAAATACCAGCAAATTTGAGGTGTATATTATTTTAAAAAAGTGTTTCTTACACATTATTAAGGTGAAAAGGGCAATATTTTAAAAGCATTTATCATTTTTCCCTCACTACTTAACTATTTGATTAATATTCTCAAGTAATATACTGATTAAGAAAAGGCCTTTGTTTTATCTATTAAGGAAGCCTCTACAATAGAAGCTTTTATTTCATAACAGTATTACTAACAAGCAAGCATTAAGACTGGCTAATGATGCCTTTGGATCCAAACCAGAGGAGAAAATCCAATGATGTAAACTGCTGTGCATCTGATACTTAATAAAAGAAGCCGAATGATCCCCTGAGTCAACACCCGTGAGTATAAAGTATTCTGCAAATAAGGAGGGAACATGATCAGCACCATTAATTAAGGTATATTATACTCAGAACCTTGCAATAGGTAAGCTACTCTTTGAGAGAAGCTAAAGTGCTTTTAGGGGCTGCAAATTAATGCCATCTCCAAAAATGCTGAACCTTATCCCTGGACACACCTTTTATGCTGGGGTACTCTGGCCCCATGGCTACCATGGTTATTGGGTAAGACCATCTACACTATCACTTACATTCACACCTGCAAAAAGGGATGTCTGGCAGCCCTGGAACTTAATTATCCACTTTGGGGCTGATGGTCTTGAATTGACTCCACAGGTCCATGGTATCAACACAGCTGGGCACTATAGAACAGCTAGGGCCAGTTAGAATGCCTTCATCCTCCTTGACAGCTTTCTTCTCTTGACGAGATTTGATTTACGGACCTTAATTCTTGCTTCCACGGAAGACTGGCACACTCCTGATACTGTACATTTAGCTGCCATGTCCAAGCTTGCTGAACAATGGTTCTCAAGGCTCATGGGGCATTTCAGTGAATATCACATATCTCGTCACACTGGAGCAGAAAACTTGCTTTGGGGTGGTATATAGAGGGAATCTCCAAGCTCCTGCTTGGGTTCTGGAGGGTCACTATGGGCTGCTAACACATCTCAGGATTTTTGGCAGTCAGGAATTATAAAACAGGCCTCCTAGTATTTGTGTTACATTCAAAGCTTTTTTCAATTTATAGTGCATAATAAACATAATGTTGCACACCATGGAAAAGTTATTCTTGTGCTTAAATAATACATTTTTCATTGATATAGCTTCTTCAGCTGAAGAGTTTTAAAATATGTTTCCAAAAATCCTTTTTTCAATGGAAAAATTGAGGCCAGGAAACAATTGCCCACAGATTAAACCAAGTCAACAGAAGAGATAAGAAGACAACCTTATTCTCTCTGCCTGGATGGCTTCAATTCACCTTAAAACAGTGTTGCTCTGCACAGTTCCATTCTGCAAACCATAATGGATAACCAAAAGGGTTTTATCATTATTCCAAAATGTTTTAAACTCTAAGCTTAAATGAATGCTGCCTTGGAAACTAAAGGAATAATGGGACAGACTTGGCCTTCTCTGCTGGCAATTTCTCCTTCTAGAAAGAAATATACAATAAGGGAAGCATGATCTTGTAGACACAGTACCCTAAACCACTAATTTAAAGGTTCTCAGTGCTAGCTGATGGAAAGACCAAATAAGCGCTTTTCAGGCTCTCTGATGAATCAACTAAAACTAAAAATAAAAATCATAAGCAAACAACAGAATGGACCTGATAAATCATCTCTTGGATGTCTCTAAAAACTAGAAGGAAGAAAAATCACGTACTAAATTCCCTTAATATAGCCAAGGACCTACTAAAAGGATACTTTAAAAGCCTTTATAAGCCTCTACTGTTTGAGGGACTGAATCCAGAAATAAAAATTTCTCTTGGAGTCTGAGAGGCTAGCTTTAATAATGGAATAAATTTCCCTGTTCTGCACCCTCCCATAGCATATGGAGAGCTCAGATACGAGAACAGAAGCGCTGAAGCCTGGAGAGATCAGATGCAGGGAGGTCTTGCTCATACTTATCTTCTGGAGAACTCCAGACTACTATAAAACCCTCATGACATCTGGAAGGACAGGACAAGGATGGGGAGCTGGTATGGAGATAGCTCCAGCCGGAACCCCCAGTGACATATGGCTGCCCATCCTCTGACTGGGGGTGTAGGGAGGCTAATTTTCTTTTTGCCTCTGCCAACATTTCCCAGAGAAACAAAATATAAGCAGAAGTGGAAACTGGAGACATGAAATAAAAATGACTTTATTCATAATACGTGGGAAATTATACTCTTCTCTTCTAATGAGGCATAAATATCCAATTATTGTTAACAGAACATGCCATGTGAGTATTTTTCTGGTAACAACAGGAATGTAATACATGATTTATGCAGAATTCACCAGGGAGTTTTCCCCCATATCACTTACACTATGTACAAATTATAACACTTTTCAGAGCATTTAATAGTGTACAAACAATAATCAGAATGCTCAATCAATATTGATGCACTATCACAAACACCTCTTTAACAAAGGCGAGTGCTACATGTATGGCTGGTCACTGCACACATTCAATTCAATCAGCTGTGACCCAGAAATACTGGTTCCATTGCTCATGGGCCTTCTAAATGAGCATCTTAGGATCATGCTGAAGTCAAGTAATAGACCCTAACCTTGTACAAATAGAAAATGAGGAACTGCATCCCTTTAGAGCTTGAGTGGAAAGGAATTGATGGCTAAAGAGTTTATTTTTTTAAAGGTACTTTAAACCACAGTCATTGTCACTTGAAAATATAAATGTTATGCATATATGCCAATTATCTTAGGTCACTAATTTCCATAATATTTCCTTTTATGACTACTTCTAAGTCTCCTTGGTTTTTATTCTAAAAGCAAAATAAACATATCTACTGAAGGTTAGTCACAAATTTCATACTGTCAGCAATGTCTGGATTATTTTAAGAAAGGAGAGATTACCAATAGAATGATGCCCTCTAAGGTTATCTGACACCATTACTCCACCTTTTAGTTCTTGAAATTGAAACCAGGCCTGTGAAATAATACTCCAAAAGTGCTAATGTTAACAATATCTAATGATACAGAAAACCCCATGGCAGGCTCCGTGGGCTGGAAACTTTGCCTTTAACTGGCTTTACTGAACCACTGCAAAGGCTAAGAAGATGATTTTCCCAGAAATGTAGATTTAATATTCTTCTCCAATGACTATCTGTTGAAGGACCTACCAGCATGTGCCTGGCAGACATCTCTGCACCGTGTATGCTGAGGACCTGCCACAGTCCCCAGGTGGTCTGCATCTAACAGTAATAATGGTGCCTTAGGCTTACCTGGGGCTTTCGTTTAACCATTCCTTCATAAAAACAGAACACATTTGGTCTGCATCAAAACCTTCAGAGAAAAGCTTAGCTCTATAATCATCTCATGCATAAGGAATTATTCTCAGAATAATTAATTAAATCAGAGGCTCCCAAAATTGACTAATCATCACAATCATCTGAGGGAAATTGACTCCTATAGACTCCCAGGCTTCAACCATGCGGATTTTGATCAGGTAAGTCTTTGGGAACCCAGTCTCCCAAGTACTCTCCTGACTAAAATTCTCTTACCCTTAAGGATAGGAATCCAACATTGTCATAAGAAGTCTTGGGTTGGCCCCGTTTTCAAACATTAGCATCCATTAGCACATTCAACAAGTAACACTGCACACAAGATGATTGGGGTTTAGTCTGTGTTCTTGGGGGCCTCAAAGATGAGTGGCTTTATGGAATTCATAAAGCATCACTTAGATGCAAAAGCCATGACCAAAGAGAACATGGGTGAAAGAATCTGAAGGGGGAAGGTAGAAGAAGAGAGTGACGGGCAGTGGCTTTGAGGGTAGGGAAGGTGTCAAAATGGATGAGGTAGGCAACAAAAGCCAAATTTGCCCATGTAACAATTAAAGTATAGAATCAATCCTGCATGATATTCTCTAGCTTACACGCGCGCACACATGCATGCACACATTCTCTTTGTAGCTCATCCTTTCTTAGCATGTTTAAATGAGCAGAAGATGGGGGGATGTAAACATAGGAAACACTTATCTAGTGCTTACAATGTAATATGCACTTAAAGCAATTCATACATATTGACCCATTTAATCCTAAGAGTAACCCTATGAGGCAGTTGCTATTACTATTCCATTTTACAGAGGAGGAAACTGAGGCACAGGGAGGTTAAGGAGTTTGCCTGACGTCACACAGCTAGTGAGTGGTGAAATTTGGATTTGAACCCAGGAGCTGGCTACTCTGCAGGTAACCAGTGACACGCCACCTCTCTTCTCTCGTGCACATAGTTTCATTTGCTGAAGTCATTTTCCTCCCACTCGCCCCTAAGTTTTGACGTGATTATTAAATTCAGATAAAATAGGTATCGCAGACATTGTAATCACGACAAGATTTCTCTTTCAGTTTCCTGTTTGCAATTAAGCACAGACACGCTACAACAACAACAGCATCAATAATCCCACTAATGAATCAGCATGTCTGGACTGACAACTTAAAGTATCAGGAGCTGTCAGCTTCCTGACAGTGAGGGTAAAGCTTTAAAACATATCTGCCTGATGTTTGCCACAAAGATTCTCCTGAGAGTCAGTCACAGGCTGTTGTCTGTAGATTCTGACTGCAGTTTTCTACATTAACCCGAAGAAATGGTGACAACAAAAAACATAAGCATGCCAATCACTACCCACCAAATGTCACTGACACCAGTCAGAGAATCACTGATTAACCTGGAGAGCAGTGCAAGGTGAGCCATGGGCTTTGTTCCTGCTTTTTAAAGTATCCCAGAATGTATACAATAACAGCCTCTATGGCCTAAGGCTTCTTCCGAGGTTCAAATGTCTTTTTTAAAAAGGATTTCGTAGCCAACCATCCCTTTCAACATGTTTTAGTTTGTCAAGCTGAAAATTACAATGAGTAATATTTGGGGAAAATGAAAATAACGCATAACTTTACATAGACTATCTTTTTAGTCAAGAGGAGAATGTTTCTTCTATTTTTCCAAACCAGGCTAAAGTTAGGTGCCATGGAGGGCTGTGAGAATTAAATGAGATGCTGCATATAAAAGAGCTTTGAAAAACCTTGCACTAATTACTTGGTCACTCTCTGGCTCAATTAATGACGTGGTACTAAATAAAATCCTCCAAGGTTGGGTTCATCATAAGGATGCTCTTCTTCACCCCATGGAGCAAGGCCATGGAGCAATTTAGTCAAGCCGCCCAGGGAGTATGCAGGTGAGACAGCCTTCATCGTAGGGGGAGCACCAGGCTGCCTCCTCTCTACTGGGGAGCAAAGTTCAAAACCTTTTTAAATTGGTGGAGGGACAGCTGTGGGAAAGTTTATTTACACTTACAATTACTTATACTTACACTTACCTACAGGAAGTGTTACTAATGGAACAATTTTACAAGTCCAATAGACAATTATTTCATAAGTGGTGCCAAATGTTGCCAGATGTGACAAAAATGAATACATTTTCATTTAACCATTGCCAAAATATACTGGAAGGTTTTTTTAAAAAAGCAAAATTTTATATGGATTGGGTATAGGGATAAATTAGTAATGATGGAGACCCTGTCTCAGGAGAAAAGCATCTCCTTGCACAGAAAAGAGCCCCGTAGGAGTTGGCCGTGCACTAAAGAGCATTCATTCCTTCCCCAGAATCCTTGCAAGTCACCAAAGGACACTTCCCCATTTAGAAAACAGCAAATTGTTTTGAAAACCAGAGGAAAAATGAGCACATATAGCACATTTGCAGAGTGCATTACATAACTTTGTATCGGACCTATTTTTTGTGACTGTGTTTGGAAACTTTTATTAATATATTTACTTTAAACGAAGATTCCTCATTTACCTTTAAGCACTTGAAAATCCACCCAGTTTAATCTTAGCCAAATTTCTCATAAACCTCAATGTAACCACTGTAGTGAAACCACCTCTGAACTCCAAGTTCAGTCCCTCAAAGGGATTAAATCTTAAACACACCATCTCGACCACTGCTTTGGCCGATCATGCTTGGTGTCATTAGCGTCTATTTAATATGGCAGCTGATGCCTTGTGGTCCCTTGCAAATGGGGGAGAGCAGAGCCTTGGAGAGAAGTGAATTATAATTGCCTGCCGCAGGACTGTGTGGCGCTGCCTGTGACAGCAGCAAATGGGGAAAATAGGAAGGCATTAGAGAAGGTCTGTTGTACTGATGAAGTGGAATTCCTAGAACACACTGTGCTATAAAATGAGATTTGGCTCCACGGTGCTGGGAGCAAACAATGGACTCAAAGTACCCAGCCTGGGTTGCTGGGCATAATCTAGCTCCTTTAGTCAGAGCAGCCTTTCATTCAAGGGAGCAGGAGCCACACTAGAGAATGGCAAAGAGGGGATGTATTCCTAGTCCAGAGAAATCTTGAGAGTGAGATGTCAGGGGGAAAAATCAATGGACTTTCAACCATGACAAGACAGCTTCTCACACTGAAAGCAACAGAGCTCCACCATGTCTGTAATTTTTTTGTTGGATGAATAAGATAGAAATGTCTGGTAAAATGTATTCAGCCTCAACTAGGTTAATATAGATCGTGTTTTGGAAAGATCTGGGGTGAAGAGTGGATCTTTCTTAGACCTGTATCCCTCGAAGGTGAGGGGAAGAAGATGACTTTAGTGGGTAGTAATGGGAGGAGGGCCACAGAGAGCCCTATAGTTTTGGGGGCGTGTGTCTCTCTATTCTGCATCTATTTATGGTCTGAGTCCATAAAAAAGGCAATGAACAGTAACATCAGTAAAAGTATTTTAAATCACATGTTATAAAACCACACTGTGCCTTAGAAAGAATTCTTATTTGTCAGTCCATAGATGGGTAACAGATTCCATTAGTAATAAGCCAAAAGTTAGAGTTTTTGTTTCCAACTCACAAAATTGACAGAAAAAAAGGGGAGAATTCCTACTCAAAAAGTGCCTCAGGCACTAAAAAGTTTAACTGTTGAAATCAAAGATAGTTAATTGTATCTTGAACAAGTAGGAGCAGGCCCATGTAATTATTTACGGGTCATTGTCAAACCAGTTTGCCCCTAAAATACCCACTTTAAACAACTTATTTTTTTTAAATCCATTTTAACAAAAATATTTTCACAAAATTACATTGCAGCTATTACCAATCAATTATAAGTAAAGGTATGAAATGAAGTACACACATTTACTTGGAGGGCTTGGAGGGGTTCACATGAAAGTAATATGTGATAATTTTTATAAGGTATATATTCAAAAAATACTGCCTAGAAACCAAGTTTGTGGAGGAAATTCTGCATTTTAAAACTTGCCTTGGTGAGAGGTGGGCAGTAAAGTCCAAATGACCCCTCATTTGCCCACTTTCTTGAAAGGTTTCTTGAAAGGTTTCAATTAAGTACACACATACAAGCATACTTACATATAAAACAAACATTAAATACCTTTGTAGAGGTTTTATGTCAAGGAGCCCTGGAACCAAAAGTCCCTGACTATGGAGAAAGCTCAGTTTCCCAACAGGGCCTCCTCCCTAAGCCAGGAAAGGCAGTCTTGGGCATTTAGATGGTCACCAGCAGATCCAGCCCATTCTTGCCCTTATTTGTTGAAATTGATAGGAGGTTGCCAGTTAGCGCCTATCTTGAGGAAGGTTTTTTGTGTTGTGAACATCTGTCCACTAGCATCTGGCCAGGGCCCAAGTCCATTTCACAAGAAACACCAAACAGCTGTCAGATGGTCCTGAGTTTGGGTGAACACCAAATGAACACAATTCTCACTGCCACTGGGAAGGAGGGGCCCCAGCTCCTGTTATCTAACTCTGGAGACACCCAGTCTCCAAGCTCTTACTTGTTTGTTAGCACATTCCCTAACCCCTAACCAACAACTTCCTTATTTTTTGAATTAGGCTTTGCTCACTCGAGTAAATAATTAGGATGCATAAAGCTAAAATTAACTCTTGTTTGCTTGAGACCTAATGATCAGTTTGGCCCTTGTTTTTCTTTTTCAATCACCCAACTTCTCTTCTGTCTCCTCATTACACCTCAGTGAAGTAGGGGTGAAGGCAGGGTCAGAATAGGAATTTACTTTCCAATCCATTCATTTTGCTGTTTAGGGGTTCAGCTCTTGGTTTTTGTAAAAAACAAGTGTTTAAAGCCAATGACTCAGTCTGACAGTTCAGTTTACTGATATAAGTAGTTAATGACATATATAACAAAGTTTTATTGTACACAGTAAACTTGTATCTGTATTTCAGTCAAATATTAAATTAACAGAGACTTTGGGCCCTCTTTGTTCGTCAAAATTCCTGAGCATTGTGATTCCAAATATAACATTACCTACAATCTAAGCACTGCATTCAGAAAACTCGTCCAGTGGGGAAACCCTTCGCATTAGGACCCCAGAGTTTCTACATCCTCTGTTCCCAGAGTACAGGAAGGCGGTAGCTCAGGACATGTGGCATGAACGTGACAAACACAGGCTCCTAACTGAACACTGGACCCAACAAACGCAAATAAAAACTGTAGCAGAACTCAGTCACCTCAGCTCTCATGCCTTATTTAATATTTTGTAAATCTCCAGGAGGATCTAATTTAGCTCCTTGCACAAAGTAGCCATGTACTAAATACTTCCTAAATAAAATGAAATAATGATTATTCAGTTATTTTAAATCATGCCCTGAAACACAAAAGCACACAGAGAAAGAGACAAAAGCAATCAGAAAAGACTCATCTGAACACTCCTGTCCTCCCATCATCTTGTCTTTTCAGTTTTAACTTACATGTCAACAGCCCATACCCTACTGGTGACAAAACATTGAATTTAGCTTATTCTATTAGCAGGGCTTGATGTCAAATAATAATAGCTAATTTTTATTGAGTGTTTACTATGTACCGCACATTATTCCAGTACGGTCTCATTTAATCATCAGAATCACTTTATCAGGTGGCACTATTAGTATTTCTCTTTTACAGATGAGGAAGATGAGGCCTAGAGACATTAAGTATCATTCCCAAGATCTCATAGCCAATAGAATGACAGCCTCCAGAGCTCATACTTTTAACTACTCCATCATGACACCCCTCAAGATGAAAAGAAGCTGACTCCCAAGTGTCATTTTGACTTTGCTAGTGTGTGTCTAGCACCAATATGGTCTTAGTTGTTCTTCCTGATCTTAGTCTCAAAACTTTGGGAAATCATAATCATCATCATCATCAGTAACCATTTTTATGGAATGCATGTCAGTTACTCTGCTGCTATGAGCTGGATGTACTTAGAACATTGTAACATTACCTTCCTAATCCACTGAGAATGCCAACATTACACATGCAAAAAATAGCTACAGAGTTTGAAATTACTCTCCCCACTTACTGCAGACTCTGGAGTATGCTTACTCTTCATCCAAGAAAAAGCAGAGCTGGCACTACTGTCAGAAAAGTACTTAACACCACAGTTCAGGCTGCAGGGTGTGCTTTCTCTTAATATCTTCAGAGAATAATCTTTAAAGTGCTTGAATACGCTCTTTAAAGGTTTGGAATAGGAAAATGGGTCGAACTTTGAAAACTCTTCTCGGAGGGTTAATTATACCATAAACTTTTAGGCTGTCTGTCTGGTCAAACATCTCCCACAAAATGGTGGTTGAAATGCTTTTTTTGATACTTGTAATTTTTAAATTAAACTTATTAAAGAAGTTCTTTTAGACTTACTTAGATACAGCTTATGTTATCACATATAGCTCTTGTGCACACACAAAATAGAAAATATAAGTAAAATTAATTAGTTATCGTAGTCCTAAAACTTACTGTTTGGTGTTTGACTTTGTATTCAGAGTTTGGCTTCAATTCACAGTGCGTGTTTTTCCACACAATGTTGTCTTCTGTGCCATCAGGAGCATTGGTGATGGGCACATTTTAATTTACTCAAAACCTTTCCAACTGTGTACTTCTTAACTGTATTTAGAGACAGTGTCTAGCTAGGCTGGGCCAGCTGCTGACTAGATGACAGCATTCTCTGTATGTTTTTTCTCCTTTCATGGGATCTAAACAAAAGTGGTTGTGCTGAGATTCAGTAACACTAGAGGGCAGCCAACAAGTAAAGTTAGAAACAAGTGATACCACATCTGTGCGATAATTTGACATACACTAGATAAGAAATCTATAATTCAGTTTCTCGGCATTCTGATGCCAACTCAAACATGGTGTCCCAACATTTAAAAAAATCAAATTATTCCTTAATAATTAATTCTAATATGCCTTTAAAATAAGACATCAAACAGTTTCATGTAAGTTCTCTAGAACCTTTGTAGAAACTCATTTAATTTGTTAAGGACCCCTGAAAATACTTGATGTTTCTAATCCTGTTCTGTTTTACTTTTGTTATTCAGTTTATTTTTAAAATAAAAAATAAGAATAGAACTTTCATGTTACAAGCATTATTTAGAAACTCCAGAAAGAAAAATGCAATGTGAAGGGTAAATAAAGAACACTCATCTTTTAGGATTCCTTTTTATAGTATAATATTAGTTATTTTAAACTAGTAGAGGCATCGGAGGATTATTCTGGACAACTGTACTATATCAATACTTATCTAAAGGTGGAAACCATAAAATGAAATTTGTGATACCTCAATCACCTGTGCAATGAAAATTTCTACCTAAATAAAATATTATCTAACACCACATGCTCCCCTCCACTATATAAGCAGTGTTCAATTTTAGTGCAATGCAGGAAATAAAAAGAACTGGCTGTCTGATTAACACCATCTTGTTAAATAAACAACACAACGTAGGTGTTATTTGTGTTTTGTGAATTACGTCATCTGTAACATTTCAGTTGCACAAGGCAATTTAGGAGATAAACACTCATATAAATATGCCCAACATGGGGCTGGGGGAGGGGAGAGAACACATGTTTATCTAATTTCAGAATTTAAAAACTTTCATGAAGTAAAATTGTTTGGAATGAATAAAACAGGAATCAGGTAGCTCCATATATGCCCTGATTCTTGTATGAGCAGATCATTTAGCCCTTGGTCCTCCTGCAGTTTTTATAACTGCATTGGATGGGCTTCAGTCTTCCTCGTATGATGGTATGGACCTTCCTGCTGTTGGAGAAAGTGGTCCCAGCTGCCAGACCAAATGTGACTGTTTAAACAGCCTCAATTTTAAAACCTTTAGTACTCTTTTTACAGGGCTGGTGGTGAGCACAATCAGACTAGGTCCAAGGCTTTGGTGTTGGGCCTGTTATGTGTCACTTCAATACAGCTTATGACAGCTGTTAATTAAATATTTTGTTTATAAACCTGGGTTCTTGCCCTGGCCAATGCCACCACTATCAACCCAGCTCCCCAGATGTGACACCTTGGAACGCTTTTTCACTCCTGCCACTTCCTTACCCCACACATCCAACTGGTCCCCATGTCCTGTCAGCTGTACCTTGCCAACATACCCAGAATCTGTTTCCTTTTGCCACTCACAGTCCTAACAGATTTATGCTTCTAAAACACATATTTGGTGACATCATCTTCTTGCTGAAAAGTTCCAGCCACCTGCAGTACTGTGTCCCCTCTTTAGCTGGGCAGAGCTGCTCTCAATCCCCTCTCTGTTTTCAGTGTTCCGCACATCACCTGGTCCCTGTGCTCCAGTCACCAGGAGGACCCCTTGCTGCCCTGGGGCCAAGTCCTCCATTCCTTGCCTCTGGAGCTAGTTCCTGCCTTTCCCTTCATAACCTCCACCTCCCTGGCTTCCCTCCCTCCTACTGAGACCTCGCTGATTCCTTAGACACAACTCAAATGCTTCCTCCTTCACTCAAATGCTCCCTCCTTCACCGAGCCCTGTCTGACCTCCCAGCTGGACAGAGCCACTTCTTCCTGGCCTTCTTGGCATCCTCACCACTCTGCAGAGAATAGTCAGACCTTATACTGCCGTGATTTTTCATGTCTCTACGTTCTTCTCTAAAATACGGGCCCACGTCCAACCTACAGTAGGTATACAATTAATCTGTAAATTCTGAACTAGTTCATCGTTGTCTCTCTGCAGTATCTAGAACTTTTCCTTGCCTACAGTAGGTGCTAAATATATATCTGTTGGATTAAACTAAACTGCTGCTTTCACTAGACCTAGCAGCCTGAACTAGAGTAAAATGATGTTTGTCGGAGGGAAGATTAATTTATGTTGTGCCATAGAGTCTACTTCACTCCTTGCTAAAAATGTGTTTCTGTTTTATAGGTATAAGTTGCAAGCCCCAGGAGGCTATTCCTGACAGAATATCTGGTTCGACCTTTTGTCCCTCCAGTTCTACCCTGCGCCAGGGTCAAAATTGCCATCCTAATGTAACTATTTATTTTTATCCCTACCATAAAATAGGACTGGAACCCCAAATAAAAACATCCTCCACTTGCCAACTGATGTCCTTTAGGAGGATTTTGACTCAAGACTCTAAGAACCTCCAGAGACAATGTCTCCTCCCAGAAATAGTATTCCACTGAGAAGCAGGAATTTAGGTCCCAATTGGGCTAAAGCCTCAGGTGGAGTCCTTAGAAAGCTACTTCCAAACTTGTTCTGTGTCCGTGTTCATTCTGCATAACAAGAATAATGTGAGAACATCTATGGTTGAAAGACTAATCTTTTAAAAGATGTGTTAGGTATTGAATAAACAACACAGTGACATGGAGAAGTACAAAACTCAGGTTCAGAAGGCTTGGGACCTTGTCCCAGGCCCTTCCCTAACCAGAGGTGAGTTCTTAGCACATTATTTGACCTCTCTGAATGTCAGTTAGCTCATCTTTAAATTGGGCATAATAATACCTGCCCTGCCTAACCCAGAGTGTTGTAATAACAGTAAATAAAGCAATGTTTGTAAACGAACTTTGAAAAAAAGTAAACACTATATAAATACTGTGGGCGATGATCATCCTCAGTAAGCCTCACTTCTAATTCTGATGTGGACTCAGCAAGACTGGTCTGGGGAAAGATATCTACTGCCTAGGCAGAACAGCCCAGTCAGAACACCTCACTGCTGGGAGCCCCAATTTATTCTCTCCCCAGCAAGGTGCCACCCAGGAAGGTGTGTTGAGCACTTCAAACATGGACAATGAGAAACAATGAAAGATGCAAATACATTATGATTACGTTTCACAGAACAAAGGAGTTAAGTTGACAACATGCAAGAAAATGCATTGTCCTAGTCCTACATTTAAAACCCTTTCAAGTTCTGCTCAGAATAATTTGCATTTCAATAACAATGTGATAATGTCAAGTTATTCACAACATTTCAAAGCCTTCTCCTACACACCTGGCATGTTGGAAGATCTGCTGGAGAGCTGGATGGGGCTGTTTTCTAACAGCGAAGGCAATTATGTTGTTCTTTTATTCTTGGGAACGGATGTGTTTAGGCAATAGTAACAGGTCTTGTGTTCTGGACATGACAAAATATGAAAACGAAAGCTCCACCCTCCGAGATATCCCTGGAGAATTCATTCATCAGCATATTCAACTTGTTTTACTTTCCCCTCATCACAAAGGAAAGGAAACACCTTGTAGATAAAAGCTGACTTTTTAATAGAAAACTTTTCCCTGTACTCTGAACATCCCTTTAAAAGAGAAAAGTACCCAAATGATGTGTTACCTTTTCTCTTGGCTACATATGAAACTACTCTATCTTTCTACTTTTGACACCTCTTCGCTGGGCAAAATGTGGGATCATACCACAGGGCAGACTTTATTTCTATAAAAAATAAAACCATACTGCATGCATTGGGACAAGCACTGAAAATTATTTTAGATAATCACTAGCCTAGAACACAATACAGCAAATATTACAAATCAATTTAATTTCAATAATTTCTCATTAAGATGGCTACAGATCGGTAAGTCTAATTGTAAAACTAAGCATTTATAATTCATAAGCACAAATTATGCTAAACTAGACGGGTTATATGCTATTAGGGTTTCGTATAAGCTACAAAATGATTGTTCACACAGAAATTTAATTTATAAGTTGGCATTAATCTAACTTTTATTAGACCCTCTAGTTACAAGTTGAATGTAAATAGCTCATTAACATCAGCTTCTTGATATCTGTTCTAGAACTTATGACACAGAAAAAAGTATTTAACCAAAAGTAAGGCCCAATTCTCTCCAGTGTCTACAATATTCCCTGGTTGTTATGTTTAACACTCAGTAACGGGTACTCTTGGGCAAAGGAAACACCCCTTGGTCTACCACCTCAAGCATGTGGTAGGTATGCTCTTATTTGAAAGAATTGGGGCACTACTCAAAGTCCCATCCAATCTTTGGGAGGAATGGCCTTGAATGCAGCTAGAAGCCAGTAAATATCAGCAATTTGGATAGGTAAATTCTTTTAAAATTAAAAATGCTTCCTCTAAAGATTCAAATACTCCATCCACATCTCTTATAAATTTCAACGGTACCCCAAGTGATATTTTCATTCTTTATATGACCATTCTGAAAATGATGCAGAATCACATTTTCCTTTATAATAAGAACTTAGTGTGGTTTGCATGGCAAGACAATGGAAGCAGCATATTCATGTCATTGCTGTCTTAAAATGTTCAACCTAAATGCAGCCTCCAAGGCATTGATGCCTTGTGCCTCTAAGGCACAAAAGAAAATCTGTAATCAGAAATCATTAATTAAGGTTAATTAAAGTCCACATTGTATTTGACTGGCATCCACTCAAAAAGTACTGCTTACTTTTCTTAAGGGTACATGTGCAATACTGTGTCTAATAGGACATCCAAGAGTCCAAGAATAATCACAATCTTGTTATCATTTGAGAGGAGGGCAAACTGAATTCACCAAAATTCTTCTTTTAACAAAAAAGCTTTGATCTGAGTCCCACTGTTCTCCACTCCAGGTCTTTTTGTTTGTTTAAACAGCTAACTTAGGAGAATACTAAAACGAGTAGGAACTATTTTTTTACCCTGCCAAATAATCAGGGGTCCATAATACTGAATGTACCAATGCACGTTTTCCTTGCTTCTCAGAGCTCTGTGAGGGGAGGCAGAGAAGGGCTGGGGGATAATTGAAGCCTATGGGTAAGCCAGACCACATGATCAAAAACTGCTGTGACACTTGAAAGTGTTTCTCCACGAGGAATTCCGGTGCCCAGAAGCCTGGTGAAGCCAGTAGCAATTAAGGCCATGTTATCCTTTTAATTTACTTCACATTATTGGCCTCTAGAATCAATCATTTAGTGTGGTTGGGTAAGAGAGGGGTCAACATAATAGGCACGTGCGTTAAAAATGCTTGTTGATCTTACGCAAAAATTTTGGCAGGCTCGATCTGGAGAAATATAAAACGGCTCCTTTGAAGCTCACCCTGAAATAAAAACTAGTCATTTTCTAGTTAAAAAAAAAAAGTGACTCATTTTCTAGATTAGTCCCACCATTTGTAATAAATTCAAAGTTTCTTCTTCTGAATCAGCCTGGATTTTCACTTGATGCTTTGCAGGTCTTGAATTCAGCACTGTTTGCTTCAAGTGTGAGATTATTTTATGTTTTAAGCTACAAAGGAATCAAGTTGCTTGGCTTAGACTTGTAGGAGTCCTTGAAAGTCCACTTGAGAAATGGGAACTAAAACATTGAGGAGTGTACCAGTATCTGTTACACAAGGCCAAATTTGCCTAACAAAAGCAAGCTGTGTCCTACATCACACAACGAGGCACATAAATCACCAGAGTGTGCGTCTCTCCCTCTTGCAGCAATTTACCCCCCAAATCTTTTCTTGACTGAGTCAAACAATATATACACAATTGGAGAGCATTTTCTAATCAACCCTGAAGTCACAAACCTAAAAAAAAATAGCGAAATATTAAAATTATTTTTAAAATAAAAAATGTTCATATACGCAAGAGCTGACAAAGCAGTAGACATACGGTCCAAAATGTGTTATCCTTTTTTTGCAAAATACAGTCAAATGATCTCTAACTCCTCAGTAATGAGTGTCAAACCTAAAAAGTAAAGGTTAAACCTGAAGTAAACCTCTAAATGTTTCCATTGCCAAAATAAAACATGACACAAAACACTCATGATGTCATTTTATTTATTTAGCAATCTGAAGAGCCAAAACCAAATTATGAAGCTGAAATTTTGAGCAAAGTCGTGAATGCCCCTCATTTACCTCCACATTTATGAACAGCCGTAATGCAGAGTTCGCACCCCTTTGCTTTCTTGTCTAAAGACGAAAGTGACATCAGCCCCTGGACTGTAATTTTTTTTTTTTACCAGCAAGACTGAGCAAGAGGCAAATCCTGGAGTAAATATCAGCTGGATGTGCACATAACAAGGTCCAGGGAGACACTCTCAGAAGTTGCGTCTTTTAATCCAACACTGAATTATATGAGAAGCGGTTTTCAGTTTTTCAGAGCACAACTGCCAAAATAACTGCAAGGCTTGCAAGCCCTCGTATATCTCAAACCTTTCCCAAGACACCCCAACACTATCTGAGGCACTGAAACTATGGCAACCGAATGAGAAAGCAGCCTCCATGATTAATAGATGAAGATCCCAGCGACAGAGTCTAGCTAGGGCCATCATTCATGATGCAAGAAGAATTAGCACAGAATCCATCTCAAAAACCATTAACAAGTATTCTTCTTATAAGAATCAACTCAGCTGCCATTCTGCTACATATACTTGAGTTTAGAATGCTGTAAACAATTTGGTTTCTATTTATCACTCACTGTGCTGGGATGACAGTGTTCTTCGTAACTCAGATGCTCATGTTTTTAGAATAGTGAAAGGCTTAATAGAACGGTTTTCCACCTGGGTATTTGAGGCCTAAGAACAAACGCATTCAAAAACCAAAATGTGTGAATGAAGGCATGTGCCTCTCTGGGGTAGAAAGGAGGAGGGACCGTTGTTAGACTGTTTTGAGTGTTTTTTGTGGGATGTAATTTTTCATAAAACATTCCATTTTCAGGAAAGGCACATTTCCATTCACCAGCTCAATCAGTATTCTCTCAGTTTCCTCATGCAAGGACAGTAGGAGTCTGGGGGAGGGGTGGGGAAGTGCTGGAATCACTGCAATATTAATGAAAAGATTGAATACTCTCCTTAAGGAAAGAATTGGAAATAGGAAAAAGAAGAATGGATCCATCCCAGAGATCTTGTCTATAATGCTTTCATATAACATTAAACCATAATTAATATATTCTTTATTTCTTCCCAGTCCCTAAAATGTTTATTTTCCAATGGCATGTTTTCATTGTATTTAATGCCAGATCCTGTCTGGTTCTATAAATGCGTCAAATCAAATCATGGCCAAAGGCTGGTCTTAGAGGTGTGGGAGGGCAGAAGGGCTAAGAAACCAGTAAACAGCATCAATTTTAGAGACTCTTCTACTAAATTTTTTTAGTTGGCATGGATTCTTCGAATTCAGTTTTTTACAGATGGCAATTATAGGTTAGTTGGAAATCACTAGAAAGCACCTAGGAATATTAAAGGAAAGCCTCGTGTCTAAAGGCCGTATGTGGAAATAGCTATCACTAACAATACTTTCAAAGCAATAGTCAGCACGCTGGCTGCTCAAAGAATCCAGCCCTTCAGTCTTTGGAGCACGTTCATTGCTGATTTACTTCACTCTCTTTACGTCCCCTTTCCACTTAAAGAATTTGAGAATTTTTTTTTCTTCCCCAGATGAAAATAACCACAATTCTAAGCCATGGAGGGATTCCTAGAAGACACAATGGCAGCAGGGGTCCAGGGAATTGTGGTGATGATATCAATTTATTTCCCCTTCTGCTGTGCCTTTTAGAAGTCACATTTTTCTCACTAATAAGAACTTGTATGACTATCATTTGAATCAAATTTCAGGTTTTGTAGCAGTGTATCTGTCAGTAGAATAAGTGCCATCTCTACTGGGGTCAGCCAACTATTTCGTACCTTTTGTAGGGAAGGTAGTAGTTTGCTTTTGCTGGGAGATTCACGCTCTCCCAAACGGACTTCAAGGTTGGCCAGGGAACAGTGACCGGGCGGGCACAGGGCCACCATGAAGACCCTCGTGCAGAAGCCCTAGTCACAGCCTCCTAGAGGAGTCCAATCAGCAACCCAGCTTCTCTTCTATGACAGGTGCGGTCCTTGGGAATTCAACTCATCCCTAAACAATCCTTATGGGCTGCTTTCAGATTCCAAAAGTGGGTGCAGATTGTGCATATTATTTTTAAGTGTTAATAAGTGATAGCTGTCATTTTCTTAAGACAACTATCCTTTGGGCTTTTATTTGATGTCGAGCCCTGGACTGCTTGTTACAGTTTTATTTGTGTAGTGGTTTTTTCCTTCCATGTTTTGGGTGTGATATTTCAACTTCCAAACTTAGGAAAAGAATGATCACTCCTGTCCCCATGTAACTGACTTGCTCACACGCTTCTCAGTTTAAAACCCATGACATTATGGCCAGCTTATGGGGTGAATGTTCATTTCTAGTCCAAAGGTTGTTTTCTTTGCATCATTTCTTTATGTTACAGATTTGTAGCCATTTCCTTTTGGTACTCTCCTCCCACAAAAACATTGTGTGCTTTTTAAAACTCCATTCCCAGGGCATTTTCCATGACTACGGTCACCCAAATAAAAATAACACCTTATATCGAATGAGAGGTTGTTGCTGGCTCAGGCATTGTGCTATGCATTTTGCAGATGTTACATTTACTCTTCTCAACAACCATAACGTTAGCGTCATATTAGCATTTTACAAATGAAAAGTGAAGCAGAGAAGTCAAGGAACCAGCTCAAAGTCACACTGTTAGTAAACAGCAAAAAAAAAAAAAAAAAAAAAAAGCTACACATCCAAGTGTGTTGTCTGCCAAAAAAGCATGACCTCAGCATTGCCTCTAGAGCTGTCCACTACATTACCTCCGACAGTTCCTCCACATTTATAAACTTCACACCACAAAATACAATGAATTTGCCCTTGTTACAGCAAAGATTGAAACTTCTCTCCTACTACTCCTGGTTCACCCTGACATGTCTGTTCTACATTAATGGTTACTTTGATGTGAACTATTTCAGAACTTAACTGAGCAAAACAATTCTCTTACTTTTTAAATAATTCCTGGCAGAGTGCCACTCCATGACCTTGCCCGATTTAATGGTCATGTTGAAAACAATCTTTACTTGATGTGGTTGGCATTCTGATTAATAAAGTTGCTATCCACGCTCTATGTGGATTGTGCGTTTTCAGTGAATTTGAAGATATTATTTAGTTTCATAATGTGATTTACACTAAAACTACAGCAACAGAGAATAATCTTTTTTTTTTAAATGATCTAGAAGACAATGAAGTGGGCACCAAACTTTCCAAATTTCCAGAGTATATGTTATATTTTACCAAATACATTCATATTCATGATTTCATATTATTCTCCCAGAAATCCTACAAGGTAGGAAAAATATGTCTACTATTCACAATTTTATTTAAAATAATGAAGACTCAGAGAAGTTAAATGAGTTGTCCTAGGTGGTAAGAGTCTAGAACCCAAGTCATCCAACTCCAAGTGCAGGATCTTCAAGAACAGTTATATTGTACTGGTACAGGGCAGAAACATGGATTAATAGGCATACTATATTCTCCAGATAGAAACTTGAATTTTTAAAGCTACTATTAGCAAACTCCAAAAAAGCAAGAACGCTCTGTGGCCAGTGGTTAGAATGCAGAACAAATGAGGCCAGGGTCAAAAGCTCAATCCTCATAAATGCTGGCTGTCTTCTTAGTCTGTTTCTTGGCAAGCTGAATTTACCTAAGTTAGACTCCCTCCAGCTACAACCAGGTGTCTCACAGATGTGTGCTCTTGGCCACAGAAGAAGATTGGGTTAGACTGTGGGAATGAACAGGCTTCCATCCATCACCAAGACTGGGAAAACAACACACAATGAATGTTCCACTAATGGTGCATGAAGCATGTCATCTATGTACATGGAAGATAGTACACACACACACATTCATGCATGCAGTGAAGTATCTCATTTGATAAGAACACGATATAGAAAAACAAGGGCAGACAAAAGAGATAAAATAAAGACTAGTTGTTTGCAAAAAGATTCACTGTTCATTCCTTCAACAAACACTTGTTCTGGAGGGCCTAGGGTGTGCCAGGCACAGTTTTAGGTGCTGGAAATACAGCAGTGAATAAAACATAAAAATGCCTATCCTCATGGCATTATATTCTAGTGAGAGACAGAAAATCAACAAGGACAACATGTAGTTTGTCAGACTGTGTAAAGTGCTAAGGGAAAAATGAAGCCTGCCAAGGGGAGGGGAGTGCTAAGAAGGAAAGGGTGAAGTTAATAAGAGCACCAGAAAAGGCTTGCAAGAAAGTGACATTTGAACAGAAACCTGAGAATATGAGGAGCAAATCATGCAGCTACCTGGGGGAAGAACCACCCCAAGCCCTGAAAGAGCAAGTGCAAAGTCCCTGCAAAGGATCTCAAGAATACGCCATGCCTGGTACATTCAAGGAAGCCCAAAGAGGAGTGGAGGCCAGAGTGCAGACCATGTGGAGCTGCAGAGGCCATAGGAAGGATTTTGGTTTTTACTGGAACAAGATGGGAAAACATCTGAGCAGAGAAGTTATCTTATCTGGCTTATTTTTGTGTGTGTGTTTCTTAGTTTGTTAAAAAAGAACCATGCTGTTTTGGCTGCTGTGTTGAGAAAAGACTGTAGGGGGCCAAGAGCAGAAGCAGGGAGACTAGTGGGGAGGCTGGCATGAGAACCCCGCAGGAGACGGCAGTGGCTTGGCCTGTGTGGGCCACAGAGGTGGAAGACCTGGAGGAAGCCTGCATGAGCTCCGAAGGTAGAGCCAACAGCATTGCAGCCTCAATGGATGTCAGTGTGAGAGAGAAGAGTCAAAGAGAACTAGGTTTGGGGGCCAAACAACTCAAGGAATGGGATTGTCTTTTACCACAATGGAGAAGATTATGAGAAAAGTAGATTTGGGGGAGAAAGATCCAGAATAAGGTTTTCTGAACGAAAGTTTGAGATGCCAGGAGGCACTGGATATTTGTGAGGTCCAGGAGAGAGGTCTGGGCTGAAGAGGTTATTTGGAAATCATCAGTGTATTATGGTTTTGTATGATGCTCTCCATTAGTATAATTAGAATTATTCTAATAAGAAAGCTTTGCAAGAGCTAATCTGTTTCACAAAGCAAGACACCCTTGTGTATAGACTATATGTAATAGTCCCATGCTGAGTTGTCCTGAACTCCTTCTCCCCTTGAGGTTTGTGTGGTATGACATCTTATTTGCCCATTTGAAAGGGATTAAATGCCTTCCCCCTTTCCCTACCTTACCATATCCCCAAGAGGCAACCATGTGGTTGCCAGCAGAGAATAGTTCAATTGCTCTTGCAGCACATTCTAAGGCAGAAGAGAAAAGCCTTCACTCTGAAATAGAAATATCTCAGAGACAACTTGGCTCCAGGGCACCCCAAGAGAGTAGGGGCATTGATATGGGAGGGCCTACCAGATTGCTTCAAGGCTTCACCCTCCCCTGGCATGCACGAATGTGTCTGCCATAACGTAAGAGTTGCTACTAAATATGTCAAGAACAGCCACTCTGGGAGAAGGACAGTTAATTGTCTAAACCTAAAGAAGGGGGTGGGGAGGGGCCAGTGCAGAGATAGGCTTTCCTAGGCTTTACATTTGCAAATGGCAGATGCCTAATTAAAGCATTTGCAATTAGTTTGGCTTGTTCTGTGATTCCTTCCTGCAAACAAATAAGATGGGGAGACTATGTCAGTTCTTGGCAATCTAGTTCTAAAAAAACTTTTTGTCCCATCATCACTCTTTTGTCCTGCTCTGAAAAGAGCTGAACTACTATGTACATAGAGTAAACTGACTTACCTCCTGGTTCAAAACAGTGTTTTTCCTTCCATTCATGAGAGAACAATTACTTATCCACTTTTAAAGCATGAGTATTTATTTTGAATTTAATACAAGATTTTAATTTGGATGTCTTATTTTTGTTCAATGAAGATAACAGTCTTCCTAATTCTTGCTATCCTGATTCAACACACTAGACTTCACTAGTGCAATGGTGCCCGCCTACTCAAAATGCAAATGCTGAATGTTTTAAATGACTGAAAATGCATTTACTAAACTTTGAAAGAACTTGAGGGGTGTGTGTTTGTGTGTAAATGAAAAGTTGCACTTATTGCCACTTTGTAATAACCACTTGCTTGAAGGCATAGATTGCCCCCCCCACTCCCACCCCCATAGGAAAAATAAACAGGTCCACTGTAAGTGGAGAAACGTGAACCATGTGTGACGATTTCTTTCATTCATTCGTTCAATATTTACTTGAGTGTTCTATACAGGTTCTTATAAATTTTTAACCTATTAAAGCTTAGGTGTTTTATCCAATAAGTACATTCCACAGATGGCTCCTGAGATATGATTTTGGGTGTCTGCTTAACATTTACATATGTGGATTATATGCATTATTGAGACTGTGGCACATCTCTAAAAAGTGATAACTGTAAAACCTAACACATGGGAAAGACTGTCACCCCACAAACACTGTAAATAAGAAACATAAAATAGAATGCTTTTTTACATCAAGTTGAAAAAAAGACTCATAACACAAAAGTGAGTACTTAAATCTGGTCATTCTTTTCTGCTTTAGACTAGTTTGCAAAGTTCCTCATTCAAGAATGTCCTGAAACCAAAATAATAACCGGGACTGGGGGTTACTCAAGATTCAAATAAAAGTTACCGTATAAACAAGCATGGGTAAACCAAATTCAAATAGCTAGTGCAATTATTTTTTTAATAGATAGTTTAGGTTAATAGGTGGAGACACGGTTCTGCCACTGTATTTAAGGTTACGTTAATAATTAACTTTGGTGCCTGGAGTAGTTTAATCAAAGCTTACTGTAAATCATAAAACTGCTCCATGTAGACTAAACACAGTATTAAAAAGTCATACAAAATGCTTGCAATCTTGACCTCTGGTAGCCATTTGGGTAAGGTTTAAAAAGTGTAGAGTATTTTCATTCAGAATTGAACACAGGCATCTTTGCTCTGCGGGGAAAAATCTAAATAATGGATTAATGTATCCAGAACTACCAATCTTCCCCTGCCATCATAGTAACAGACCATGGACTTTATGCCCAAAATGTGTGTATACCAGGGAACAGAAGACCGACAATTAGCAGGATTATCCCAGAAAGACTTAAAAACCAGCGCTGGGGGGCATTAAATAGCTTTTCTGAAACCTGCTGGCCAAACACTGCAACTGGGTTAAACAGCTTTTCAGATATGAGGCGAAGAAAGTTGTGGGCACAAGTGAGATAGTATGTGCTTCTGTGTGTGCGTGTGTGCGTCCGCGTGCGCCTGTGTTTTAAACCTTTTACGGATCGTATTCAGTAGCAACTCGATTTCCATTGGGCATAAAAAAGGGGCGATCCCACAGTGGCTGTGCCTGGCCACCACACTCCCAAATCAGTCACCTTTCTTTCAAAGACCTACGCGGAATGGCCGACAGGGCTGACCACTGCGATACAGGCCGGAGGCCGCCCCTGAAAGTGCTTGCCCTGGCTATGAAGACAGCGCCTCCAGTCTCTCGTTCCTCCCCCGATCCACGCACACCTGGCTCTGCTTCGCTCCTCCCTGGACATCCGGCAGCTGAAAAATTGCGCGCAAGGTGCAGAAGACTCGGGATGCTGCACTTGGAGCTGGTTACTTGCAAGCCAGCGAGTCCCCGCCAGTGTCAACACACACCCTCGCGACAGCCACTGACCAGAGTGGCCGCACCTGCATCCCGAGTCCTGCTTCAACATCTCCTAACCCCATCCCTTCCCCAAACTGGTCCAGCAAGTGCCGCGGCCACTCTCCAATGGGCCGGCACCTAGTCCTAGCTGCATCCCGGGCTGTCCATATGATTCCCTCTGGGTCCAGTTTCCCACAGACTACACATGCTGAGCCCCATCCTGTCGTGCCTGCTGCCCCTATCTTTCAGAGAAACTTTCCAGAAGCGCCTAGTTCAGTGACCCCCGCGCTGTAAAGGGGGCGGAGGCACTGGGCAGAGGGGCGGCGAGGGAGCGGGAAAGACAGCGGAATCCTGTTTCCTTTCCCGATACCCACAAGTCCAGGACCGCTTCCTGGCTCCCCCTGTGCCGCTAGGCTCGCGCAAGAAAGGAGGAGACCTCAGGATCCTGCTTTGCAGTCTCCCATAGTGAGGAACTGAGAAAAACGCGGAGACTTGGGAGAAGATACATTTCCCACCCCAGCAGGGTGGGTGGGCACTGCCCGGCTTGCTCCCAGGCGCCCTGCTGCCCCTGTGGCAGCGCTTTAGGACACAGCGAGGAGTCGGGACAGAGCCCTCGTCTGAGTGGCAAACCCAGGGCCATCTCTAACCAGGTCTCCCACCCTTCACCCTCCTGGAACACCCCTTTCCAGAGAGGGACCTAGCAGACCTCGGAGGAGGACGTAGTGTACGCCAGCCCCATCGTGGAGGGCTCGGTGCTTGAGGGGGACGCAGCCGCGACGGACTGTGTCCTCGCCGCTCGGGTTGGGAGCTGTGGCGGGGGACCGAACCCAGGGCGGGGGCGCCGCGGCACACCGAGAGGCCGCTCCTAGGCACTTATTCGAGCAAACAAAGCCCGGAACCTCTGGTGCCAACGGCCACTGGAGCCAGGATCTCACCAAAAGGCAGGGCGCGCGGTTGCCCAGGGCCATTACAAGTTTCCCGCACTCCACGGAGTCCAGCCCAGACCCCGCGCTGACAACAAAAGAGTCCCTTAGCTTCCACACGGTTTCCGCGGAACTCCTTCTCCCGACCCAGAATCCAAACCTGGCGCTGGACGAAAACAGCTCTGTTGTACCCAACCCCCTACAGCCCTCGAGGGCAGAACCCGTTCCCCCGCCTTCGACACCGGGACAGGGAGCTTCAGAGAATACCACCCTCTCGGGCCCGCTTACTCCCTGCTGGCCCGAGAGTGAGGATGAGCCTTGGGTCCGGCACACACACACACACCCCGGGTCGGGCTGCTATCTGCGCCGTCGCGGTCCGGGGCGGCGCCGGGCGTGTGCGCGACGCGGGTGGGGAAGCTCTCGACGCGGAGCCAGGCGGTCTCTGGGGCGCAGGGCGCAGAACAGCGGGCAGGGCTCACAGCTGCTCCCCCAGGACCCGGCAAGCTCGGGAGACAGAGACACGAGACAAAATAAAACACAGACACCACAAAGCTGATAGCACGCGCTGGCCGCGGTCCCCGGACCCTCGGCTGGAGCCCAGCTGCCCAGGAGGTGGGGCGCGCCGGGGCGCCCGGGCCGTACCTTTTCGGTGCATCGACGGGCAGAAGGCCGGGGCTTCGAGCGGACTGGTACAGCGTGTATCCCATTTAGTAATCCATTATTGAGGGGATCTCTCTGGGCCGCGAGCTGCGCTCTCTCCTTCGCAAGCCTTTGTCATTCCTACATGTGTGCTTGTCTCTTTGGGGGCAACAGTCGCGGCGACTACTTTCTGGGATGCAAGCGCGCTGTGTTCATCTCCAATGATGGTCGGAGGAGAGAGGAGAGAAAAAAAAGGCGGCCAAAAAAAAAAAAAAAAGAAGAAGAAGAAAAAGAAGAAGAAAAAGGAAGAAAACCAACAAGGAAGAGGGTAAATGTTCAAGAAACTCTTCTCCAAATCCAAATTCCACTTGGATTCCACTCCGGTGAGTCCCCTTGGTGGTGTCTGCGCCGATTAACAAGTCATTTCAGGGCGGGGGGCGGGGTGGGGGCTGGGGCAGGGGTGCACGGCTCTGGCCCGGCTCCTCGGCCGGGAGCACGGTGCCGCGGGTGTGGCGCGGGGCCCCAAGGGGCGATCGGCACCGCGGAGGAGCGCCGCTGCTGCGTCCCGAGCGCCTGGGCAGCCGAGTGCGCTGGGAGCGGAGTTGGCTGCAGCCTCACCCCGTGCCGCTCACTACTCCTCTGTCACCGGAGAGGCCGCCGCTCCCGGGCGGAGCCAAGTCCCGGACTGGATTGCGCAGAGCGGACTCTCCTCCTGCAACCCCGCCTCCTTTGGCTGGCGTCTCCTCCGACCCAAAGGAGAGCTGTGGGGTGTGTGTGAGTGCGAATGAGCTAAGCCAAGAGGGAGAACCTACGGGGTGTGGCTGCAGGTGAAGTCTTGGACCGACTGGCCAGCGCTGCTTCCTTCCACCACGGTTCCCGTCCCCATGGCGCGCTCAGTGGAGGCCTGGCGGGGGCGACTCGGTCAGGAGCCCAGCCCTCACCTTCCCCACCCCCACATCTGCTGTAGCTAGGGAGGAAAAAAAAAATCCCGGACAGCATTGCTGAGTCCTGCCAAATCAGAAAAATAAATAAAAATAGACCTAGTGCAGGAGCGAGTTACAAGAAAGGTTTTGTTCATCGATTTTCTTAAATGGAAAAGTTTGAAAGGATGAGGGTAAGTAAGTGAACGGCGAGCCTTTCTAATTCTGATTACTGTTATCAAGAGGTAGATTCCAGAAGCGATGGACGCTCTAGGTACCCAGATGAATTGGATAGAAGCTGGTGCGGTTAAAAATACACTTGGAAGATAAGAACACAGCTATCACGCACATACGCACGTTAATAAAGCATGTTAAGTAAGCAAATAAACTACAGTACAGAGAACGGTGTTATTAACGACGACGATCTGTTTTAAAACTTTAGTTTTTTAAAGTACACACTGTGTTGACTGTTCTTAGAAATAAACTTCAGGAATAAGACGCAAACAATTCCAGTGAGAACCCAACAGCTTCACGGAAGAGGAAAATCGCAACTACTTGCAAGGCACTATTGTTATGATCACACGAAGAATAGCAGGCACGGCCTTCCTCCACCACTTGAACTTTCAATGGCCAAGAATCTTGTCTCGCGGTTACAGGCTTGCTCCAACTCGTCCGGAGGCCACACCATGTTCCCCTCCCCCGGCCGCTGCGCGCGCCCCGCAGGAGACTGCGCTCTGCGGCTGCTGCCCCCCCAGTGGGCTTCGCAGATGGTGCGGACCATAGTTGCAGCCCTTAAAGAAAGTACTGCCGGGCGGCTCAGCAGTTCTCGCTGAGATATTTACCAGTCACAGGGTCGGCCGAGAAAAGCAAGTGGGGGGAGGTCTCAGTCCTACTTAGGCCGAGTGCCGTCATATTAGAAACTGTACCTGTTTCCTAATTGGGGCTAGGGCCACTAATAAGTCCACGTTTCCTTTATTGCCTTTTCTGCATATATAGACATCTGCTAAAGATGGTTCAAGAAGAATAAATGCACACACGACAACACCCTTTTCTTTTTTTCCACAAACCACCTGGAAAAGGTGGGGAGAACGGTGAGAAGAAAAAAAAAGTCAGTACCTCTGCTGTTCTCCAGAGATGCCAGCAGGGGCCGCTATCTCCACCTTTCCCGGGCGAAGGCCGCTACGGACCCGGGGTGGCTGGGGGCGCGGCACTAGGTGCGCGCGCAGCCCCCGCGGCTCTGGGAGCCAGAGCAGGGAGGGGGCTGTGGAGTGCAGGGCAGCGGGCTTGGCTGGCGCTCCTGCGGCTCGGGTGGAGACTGGCTGCTGGACGTCCCCTTAGAATCCCACGGGGTTCAGGGGAAAGGCTCTGTCGGCCAAGACGGCTCGATTCCTGGCTGCGCTATTTAACACCCAGATTTCGGCTGGTGACAGCAGAGTCAGTGCGAGCCGGGTCCCCTAGCTCGTCCGTGCGCTCCGGCGCGATCCCGCTATCCGGTGTCCGGCCCTGTTGGCGCCCGGGGTTCTCTGTCCCGCACTCCACTCCACCCGGGTCGCCTAGGCGCCGCCTTTGCTCTCCGCCGCTGATTTACATGCTAATTGTGTCTGGGAAAAGTTCTTTAATTGGCAGAATTAGGCAGAGCAAACGAATTGTTTCACAGGCTGAACCAAATTAATTCCGGGTTTAGCTCCTTCCCTTGGAGAAACAAACAATTAAGTTGTCTTGTTTGCTTTATGGATATATTGGAAATGCCCCACATCGTGTTTCAGGATATTATTTAAAGGGAAATTATTTTGAGTATTAATATTTGCATGTTTAATTTGTAGTAATGCTGAGCGCTAAGAAGCAAGAGATTAAGTTTACCTAATTTTAAATTATAGAATACAAGAGGAAAATAATTTTAGTTTACTTTTGCATGGTGAAGAAATACCACCCAGACTCTTCCTGGCGATTACTAGATCCTAAAATCTCACCATCCAATTAGGCTCCCGTCGTCCTGAGCACATTATATTACATTTCCACCTGCCAGAAGGGAGATGCTCCAGGAGCTGGAAGATAAGTCAGCTATCCTCAGGCTCCTGAAACCCTCGTCGGAGCACCTGTGGGGAGGCCATGAGATGAAACTTCATGATGTCATTTCCCTTGTGTGGCCTCAGACTCACTCCCAGAAGCCTGCCTTAACTTTTCAGTAAACCTGTTGCCCTTCCAAAACCTTTGAAGTGTGCAATTCACCCTGTCCCTTCAGGGAAAGAAAGCCAATGGGAGTTAAAGAATCAGTGTTTGAACTAAAAGGAAACTTTAGCCAGTTTTGTAGTTAAGCGACTTAAAGTGGAGTGATTAAAGCCCTGGTCTCTGGAGACCATCTGAGACTATGTAACTTACTAGCTGGTGATCTTGGGCAAGTCACTTATCTCTCTGAAGCCCCAGTGGACTCGCCTGTAAATGGAATTCGTATATTCTACTCACTTCCTAGGGATCCTGTGCATTAAATTAGATGGTGTTTGTAAATCTTGAGTCTAGGACACACACTGCTCTGTAAAGGTTAATTAGCATCATTGTCATCCTTGTCATCCTCCACATCAACGTTGCTGTCACATCTTACAGGGTTCATAGATAGAAGCACAGAGGAAAGAAGTGGCTTGACTTGTGTCAATTATTGGGTCAGGGCTGGGAGCCACTTGTAGCAAATCCCCTTCCATAAATGCTTACATGACAACATCCACTTTCCTCATATCACCTGGAAAAAGTGTGGAGGAAGATTAAAATAAAACAAAAAGATAAACTCACCTAGGGTCCCTTTAGAAAGCACATCTAGCTGTTTGATCAGAATCTCTGCTTTGAGACAAAAAGGAGTAGTGAACTTGGTAGATGAAGGGGCTGCTGGTGCTTACTGCTCAGTTCCCTTGTGGGTGTAAGTTCCCAGGGGACACTCAGGGAGCACAGTGTACATTCAGGACATTATCGTTCATGATAAAGAAACATGTCTGTATCCTGAGTCCCTTCTCCAAAGTTCCTTCCACCTCTTTTCCTTAAATCAGTGGTTTTAAAATCCATTTGCACATTAGAATTACCAAGGGAGCTCTTAAATGACACAAATCCCCAGCTCCAGAGGTTCTGTTTCACCAGGTGAGGGTGGGACCTAGGCATGGGTACTTTTAAAACGCCTCAGATGATTCTAATGTGCGGTGGGGTGAGAACCACTGTCACAATGAATCCTGGCTGTGTTCTAGAACGCTGCTTTTCCCCAGCCTTTTCTGGTGGGGGCTGTTTCTTCTCCTTCTTGCCCCTTTATCCCAGTGTTGGGAGGAGAGGTCCGTGTCCTTGCTGCTGTTCATGCTGCTTTCAGGCCATTCCTCCCCCTCTCAAAAACTCCCAGACCTTTGGCAGCTGTGCTCTATGAATATGCTGGTGTCATTCACAGACCTCATTTTACTCCATTGTTCAAAGAGTTAGGGCCAGGCTTACTGTCCTCCTATCTGTCCCACTTCCTGTCATCATTCATGGTAGTATTAGCATCCACCTAACCACTGACCCTCTGGCTTCTCAGTTTCTTATCTTCCTATAGTCTTTTTCTACTCCCCTCTGCCACCCACTCCAGGGGTTCATGCTGGGCTTTACTATCAGAAAAGGCTCCATCTTCCAAATCACTAATTCTGACATCCCATTCTCCAATCACAACTTCTTCTCCTTCCAGCTTCCTCGCTAACGCACTCCCTGCATTCACTCTGATTTTGGAGGACCTCCAGATTGTGGGTGTTACCTCTCTCTCTCTCTCTCTGTCACAAATACTTTCAATTCCTTTCTTCCTCTATCTTTTGGTCAATACCTATCTGACTAAAAGTTAGTCCTGAATTGTGTAAACATCAACCTTTGCTGCCCTTGAACTGGGCAGCTCAGTCCTGCTGGAAAAATCTTAGGCAAGTTGAGTTATCCAGATCAATTGGATCCTCAACCCTGCTGCACCATTGTGTTCCCTCTGTCTCAGTTAGCTCCTAACTTTCTCCTCTTAATCAAATGTTTCCCCCTTGGAGCCTTTTACTTCCCTGAAAAAACACAGTCTACCCATGGGAACTTTTTGCTTCTGTCCTCCCGATGTCCTGAGAGTGTCCTCTAACGATGGAGGCAGTGTCTGTCCTCTAGTTTGAGACCAGTCCCTCCCCCCCACTTCCCAGTAGTTCACACATGCTCAGAAATTCTATCCTATTGTTTCCAGCCCCTCTCCTGCAGCTCCCCATCAGCATGTAAACAAGCTTCAGTCTTTCCCATCTTAGAAACAGCCTTCCTTGGGTCCTCTGTTTCTTTTAAGCTACCCCCTTCTCTCCTCTCTCCCAAAGCCAAATATCACCAGAGATTGCTGTTACCCACCACTGCCACTTCCTCCTCCTTTCATCTACTCATTGCTCACTCTGGCTTCTGTTCCTAGCACTCCAATGACAAGGCTCTTGCTAAAGTCTTCAATGACATCCATGACAGTAAGTCCAGTGGACGTTTGAATTCTCAGCAGCAATGAACTGGCCACGCCCTCCCTTGTGACATGCTCTGTTTCCTCCCACTTCTCTTGTCTTTTTTTTTTGTTTTTCTTTTGAGGAAATCAAAAGATACAAAATTTTTCAAAGAATAATATAAAACATCCCAATTTTCATCACTCGGAGTTAAGAACTGTTAATATTTTGTCATATTTGTTTCCTGTCTTTATTTTAAGAAATAAAACATGGTGGATACAGCTTGACTTCCTTATAATTAACACCCCTTTGTCACTCCCATCCTCTCTTTTTCATAGGTAACACGGTTTTGAGTTTTCTGTGCATCCTTACAGTTTGTTTCTGTACTTTTACATACACCATATGTATCTGGAACAAATATATAGCAATGTTTTTGGTTGTTTTGCCCCCCAAAGTAACTTAAATAATATCTTGTTCTCTCTTGTCCTCCAATTCATTCTCCAAATTGTAGCGAAAGTCATCTTTGAAAGATGCGTATCTGATCACATCAAGCCCCTGCTTAAAATACTTCAGAGGCATCCCTGGGTATTCTCAAACCTTAATACAGGCTTCAAGGCTGTGCACAATCCTACCTGTCTGGTCTCATCTCTGTCATGCTCCCATCAATGTCTCCTTTCTTGCAGCGTCACTGGTGTTTTCAGTTCCTGGAAAGCTCCATATTTCTTCTTTGCAACTACAAACCTGTCCATGTGCTTCTGCCGGGAACACTGCAACTTTCCTTTTCTCTCTTTACCTGGCTAACTCCTACTCATCCTTCAAGTTTCAGCCTCAACGTTCCTGCCTCAAAAGGACTTCTCTGATACTCAAGGATAGGTCATACCTTCCATTGTGTGTTCTCAAAGTATCCTGTGAATTTACTTCACAGTACATATCATATATTACAGCTAGAATTCATATCTGGTGCAATTATTTGTTGAATGCTTCTCTTTCCTGTTAGATCAGAAGCTTCTCAAGTCTTGGGACTGTGTCTCTTTCTTTTCTGTTGTATCTGCAGCACCTAGCAGAGAGTGAGGGCTTGGTACATAAATGAGGGGTTGAGTCAGTGGGTTACTTTTCAAGGATTCAGTAGGATAAGAAATAAATCATTGAATGGAATAGGATCATTTAAAAAGGAGGAAAAAAAACACTAGAAAGATATTATACCCTTCTTATTTTGAAATTCCAGTTCTAAAGATTAACAAAATTTAGGCTTTCTCCCAACACAGTTTCCACTGTACAGTATCTAATTTGCTTTTTTGAATGAGAAAAAAAGAGATTTATCGATGTAAGTGATGAGTAAATACAACAGTTACAAAAATAAGATGCTTAAAAATAAGATGCAATAAGAATATAAATATAACTCTAAAAGACTCCTGGAAGGAGATAAAACTGCAATTTGAATTCACTGGAAACAATGTAAGAGCATCTCCAAGGACCAGCTCTACCAGCAAGCTGGAGTTTGCTAACAGTGATTTACTGTCTGCCCTTCTATGAATAGCTTCACGGGTGGTGCCCCCTCTGTGTGTAACAATCATTCCACTGTACCACAGTGAAACTTTGGCTCCATTCACTTCTGATATCAAATTATTGTTTGGGAAATTAAGAGAATGGCAGATTAAAAATAAGGTAATGAATGAACAATAAATGTTAAGTAAACCAGAACTCCGATTTTTTCCCCCACAAAAGCTCTTTACATTTAGTTGAAATCTTTAGTTACATAATAACAGAGAAAAGACTGGTTTTGGCCTTTTTTTTCATCATTCTGTTCCAACATAACTTTTAATTGCCCCTCCCACTAATATTTAGACTTAAAGATATCTACTTGGATGTGAATTTGTTTAAAAATGCAGTTACCTAAACGTAATTTATACTTTTCATAACCAGATAAACCAGTTGATTAAACACTACTTTGGAATTTGCTATTTGGCCAAAAGAATGATGAAAATTAAAATATACTTGTTTTTGAGAACTGCTTTCAAGGCCTTTGCTTCCAGGTAGTGGAAGGCCTGCTAGAAGAGGGGATTGTTCTGGCACGTGCTTAAATATAAAATTATGCTTTAATTTGTTCCAATTATAGTTTTTAGATTATGTGGGAATACTCTGTACTGATATCAACTGAAAGACTTTCTCCAGGCTGTTTATTATGATGAATGTGTATTTGAGTAATTTTATAACCAGAGAAATGGAGACAACTAAGGGTGTTTTGTTTGCTTTAACATCGAAACTTTAAAACAGAAGACAGCTGTTTTAAACGTCTAAACTTAGGCTGGATAATTGCGGACAATAAATGTACTTTAAAAAAATGATATGCTTGGATCTAAAGTAGATTTTAAAATGAAATATAAAAAAATTCATTGAATACAAAATTATCCTCTGAAAACTCCCCTATACATATAATTATAAAATATAAGGATGGTTTCCCAATGTTTTAACTCAGCTTTGGATTGTGCCTGGGACAAGTCTCAAGTTAATCATCCTATAAAAAATACTGACAACATTTAGCTAGCTAGATTTAAGAGTGTTTTCAGATATAACTTTTAGGCTGAAATGAGCTTAAATATTACATTTTAAAATAAATAACATATAATTTGGTACTTTCCAAAAGTTTCAGGTGACTCAGTTACTAGTTACTAGTGTCTGATTTGTGTATCACTAAATATAAGACAAGTGGAACAACTGAGTCAGTTTCTTTGTGAAACCCTCTTAAATACACCTTTATTCATAACCAAGTACTTATTAATATAAACTAGAATGTTGCATTTTAACATTTAAACTGAAAACCCACACACCTGTTTTCTTAAGAAATACTGTATTGTGTCATGATCTGTATTATTAAGACTCTCATAAAACACACACGTTGATTTCCTTATAGTTCTCGCCCTTTCTTTCCATGCCTCAAAGCAATTGAGTCATTTCCTTTCTCCAAATAGCCTTTTAAAGCTTTTTCTTCTGTTGAAGCAAACTTTTCAAAGTCCCTAACCCCTGCCTCCTCCTCACTATTACTGTTCCCTTCTGTTCTCTACCCTCTGAGCAAGATTGCAGACATGGAGTTTTGAATTGTTACAGCTCCATGTTTGCCTTTTTTTGCCAGATTCCCTTGCGTTAGGGAATTTCCCCTTTTTGCTTAATTCTTCAGTCGATATATTACTTTCTTAGATTACTTTTTTTTTTTTTGTGGTAAACTAGTTAGCTATTTTTCTTACAAAACACGCCAAATAAACTGTAATAAGAATGTTGTATGGCAGTATTAGTTCACTCACTGTGGACCAGGAATTAGCCTTATACTCTCAGGTTCCTATCAGTGCATTCATTATTGGATGAAGATGACTCAAGATGCAATGAGGTTTTACTTATGCACATTGCTTCTCCTGATCCTGTAAAGACGTTATCCTTCCCGCTGCTCAGGCGTCACAACTTCCAGACAACCTTGACTCCTCCCCTGTTCCCATTTGTCACATTCAAGTCATCAGCATATCCTGTTGGTCTCCCTTCAAAATGTATCTAGAATCTGCTCGCTTCTCATTCCCACCATTATCACACTGGTCCAAACCACATGATTTTCATCTGGGGTTTCACAGTAGCCTCCCGACTGGTCTCCCTGCTTTTGAACTGGCTTCCCTACAGTCTGGTCCCAAGTAGTAGCCAGAATAACCCTTTAACTCATTCTTTAAAGTCATGTCACTCTTCTGCTCAAAACCATCCAATAGTTTCTTTCCCACCTCCCTCAGAGTAAAAGCCAACGTGCATACCACCTGGCCTCTCCTCCAGCTCTCTGGCTCATCTTCTCCTCTTCCACCCCTCGCTCACTCCGCTCCAGCCACCCTGCCCCCTGCCCACTCCCACCTCAGGCTCTTATTTCTCCCTCTTCCTGAAACACCCTTTCCTCAGATATCCACAGGGCTCATGCCCTCATCCCCTGCAGGCCCTTGCTCAACAGTTTCTCACTCGGGCCTTCCCTGACTTCATATATAAAATAACAGCTTCTTGTACTTCTTCCTGCTTTGCTTCCCCGATTCTATTTTTCTTCCTTGCCCTTTTTGCAATCTGACCTTGTATATATCTACTTATTTGTTTAATGTTTGTCTCCTACCACTAGGTCATAAGCTTCCTCAGGGCACGAACGGAGTCTTTCATTAGCCACCGTGTCCCTAGCAATTAGAATAGCACCTGGCACATCCTATACATGCTGTAAATATTTATTGAGTGCGTAATAAATAACCACACCTTGCCACATGTAATGTTCATCACATTAGGGCCACTGGGTGCATGTCCTATACACTAGGTAACATTTAAAGCAAAGTGAGTAGCTTTCTGTCAAGAAATGCTCCCAAACATGCAGGTTTTTAAAATGCAGTTTCTTTGTCTAATGTTACGGTAGGCAGCATTAGGTAGGTTGTACTTTTTTAAAATCCAGTTTGCTTTTGGGCAGTGCCCACGGTTTAGTGGTGAGAGTAGGATTGGGTGTGCTGAGCAAAGGAGGTTACAAATGAGAAATACTTCATATGGATGATAAGGATTTTTCTTACTGCTGGTTACTTTAGATGGGCGCAACCAAAGACCAAGAGTAATAGGAGAGCCAGCCTTACGTCATAACTTCCATCTAGACGTCTATGTTAGTCAGCTAGGGCTGCTGTGACATCATACCACAGACTGCATGCCTTAAACAACAGGAATTTCTTTTCTCAAGGTTCTGGAGACTAGAAGTCTAATATCAAGGTTCTGGTCAATTTGGGTTCTGGTGAGGTCTCTCTTTCTCTTACTGGCTTGTAGATCAACACCTTCTCTCTCTGTCCTCACATGGCTTTTTCTTGATGCATGAGAGCAGAGAGAAAAAGAAAGGAGGGGTGGAGAGAAACAGAGATGGAGATCTCTGGTGTTTCTTCTTACAAGGACCCTAATCCCAGGGAATCAAGGCCCCACCCTTATGACATCATTATTTAACCTTAATTACTTCCTTACTTCAAATATGGAGGTTAAAGCTCTAACATATGAAACTTGGGGAGACACAAACATTTAGTTCACAGCAGCCTCCAAAGGCTCACCTGAATCCAGTGAGACCTCACGCTCAGTGTCCTCCAGGCTAGCTCACATAAAGGAGGGGCCAGCAGGGCCAGTGGGCTTGAATCTCACATTCAGGAAAGTTCTCAAGTGATCTGTTGTGACCTTTTTTTCAAATAATGTTCACACACACACCATATACATAAAAAATATATGTACATGTGTATACATAAAATATATAGAATATATATAAAACATATATAATATATACATAAAACATTGTATTTTTCTTTTACAAATTAAATATTGCACAGAGGCTTATAAGCCTATTTTAGCACTTCTTACTTTTCTGTATAATGGAACATCTAGTCTTTGTCAACGTCAGAGAGTCCCTGCCTTCTAGATTTGGGCAGCACATCCACAGTGCTGGCCATCCCTGCTAACCTTGGTTATCACCCCAGCATTGGCCTTTCCTGTCAGTGATTCCTGTGTTTTACTGTCCATTCAGCTCTGTGCTCCTTCCCCCCTGACTGGATCTCCCACCTCTCTGCTCTCTTCCAAACCTTCTTTTTATGGTTTTTTTCTCTCTGGGACTTCTCCAGAATGAATAATGCCTCCCATAGCCTCACTGTTTTCACTGACTAGTCTTCCCACCTCCTGGTTCACCCCTACTATGGCAGATGAAAGGACCCTGGGCACTTTTTGGACATTCCTGGATGATGAGGACTTCATCAGTTGTCAGGGTAGATGCAAAAACATGCAACCTATTCCCCTAGGATGGGCTCACAGGGGAGCCCCTGCAGGAGCACAGAGATCTTGTTCTATAAAATGGGGAGCTCTGATGAGATATAGTTTTGTGCACAGGAGGGCAGCATGTGTGGTGAAAGAGCACAGGCTTGGGACCCAGAAAATTCAGGTGAGCCTAGGCAATCCTGAGCCTTATTCATTTTTATTTTTTTCCTGAGATTACATATCTGAAATCTCCCTGCAAACTGCTGCTCACAAAAAGAACCTCAGTCGATAAAGATGGCAAGCATGCTCTTGACACTTCATGGCAGAATGCATAATTTTCCCATCAAGTGTCCCAGAGTCTTCTGGAGTAATTTAGGCCTGAAGCTGGCCTTACAGGGTGACTATGAAACAGCCCATGATTGAAGCTCACATTCATTCTCTTGGAATTAAACTGGGATGTGGGGATCAGGGTGTCATCCACACAGACATCTCCCAACTTTCTTTGACAATGAATTTGGGACAAAGTCTCTATTACAGAAAATATGCAAGAAAAAAATAATGATGATGGAAAAGAGAAGATAAACTGAAACATGCAAAGTTTTAAAAAGGACAAAAGTAGGAAAGCAGCACCATTTAGGGCTGAAATCTTCTCTGAACACTGAAAATGGTCATATGGATACTCTTCTAAGAGCTTTGCAAGTATTAACCCATTTAGACTTTATAATGACTCTAGTATGTGAGTATTTTTATTATCTTCATTCAACAGTCAAGGCAAATGAGGAAAGCAGATATTAAGACAATTTAGCCAAAGTTTTATAGTTGTGAAGTGGCCGAGGTGGATGGGCACCTACCCACCTACCGCACAGCACAGTCAGGCAAGGGAAGCGTGCATGTTATATGCAGTTCCTTGTTTCGGCCCTTTTGAAAAATACCTGGAAGTCCATTTTGGTTCAAAGTATGCATAATATTATGGTGAATCTTTCTGTAACACAATTTCAATAAATTATTTACATTTAAATGTGTGCTCATTCAACTAAGAACCAAATTATAGGAAAATCTTAATTATAAAAGACATTTTTTAAATTTCAAAGTATTATAGGGGTACAAATATTTTTGGTTACATGGATCACTTTTATAATGCTTGAGTCATGGTTATAGTGTTCCTGTCACCCAGACAGTGTTCAGTGTACCCATTAGGTAGGTTTTTGCCCTTCCCCTCCTCCACCTCCCCCCTGTTTGATTTCCGTTAAGTTTTACTACCCTTTAAGCACATGTGTGCTCTTCAGTTAGTTCCAATTTAATAGCGAGTACATGTGGTGTTTGTTTTTCCATTCTTTAGATACTTCACTTAGGATAATGGTCTCCAGTTTCATTCAAATTGTTGCAAAAGGAATTGAGTCACCCTTCTTCGTGGCTGAGTAGTACTCCATGGTATACATATACCACATTTTGTTAATCCACTCATGAATTGATGGGCACTTGGGTTGATTCCACATCTTTGAAATTGTGAATTGTGCTGCAATAAACATTCCTGTACAGGTGTCTTTTTGATAAGATGACTTTTTTTCCTTTGGGTAAATACCCAGTAGTGGGATTGCTGGATCAAATGATAGGTCTACTTTTAGTTCTTTGAGGTATCTCCATACCGTTTTCCATAGAGGTTGTACTAATTTACAGTCCCACCAGCAGTGTGTAAGTGTTCCTTTCTCTCTGCATCCACACCAGCATCTATTATTTTTGGACTTTTTAATACAAGCCATTCTAACAGGGATAAGGTGATATCTCATTATGGTTTTAATTTGCATTTTCTTGATGATTAATGATGTTGAGCTTTTTTTTTATATGTTTCTTGGCCATTTGTTTATCTTCTTTTGAAAAGCTTCTGTTCATGTATTTTGCCCATTTCTTGGTGGGGTTGTTTGATTTAAAAAAAAAAAAAGAGAAAGCCCACCCTACCCTTGGAAATCCCCTGTGAATCTTCACCAGTGGGCCAAGGAAAAGTCTCCCTTTTCTACCAGCTGAAGCTTCCCCTCCCTCCTGTCCTGTGTCTGTGTGCAAATCCTCTGCACACAGTTTTATGACTACCTGGGGCAGGCACCACTTAACCTGCTCCTAAAAGCAGGCTTTAGCAATGTTTCTCCACCAGAGAGAACTAAAGCAGGCCACAATAGCACAGTGGTTAAATGCAGAGGCTCTAAACCAGCCTCCTGGCTCTGCTACTTATTAATTGTGTGTTGTCTGGAAAGTGACTTAATGTCTTGATAACTCAGTTTCCCCACTTGTAAAATGGGGGTAATAACAGTCCTTATCTCAAAGGGACCATTACACCAATTTGTACATATATTAAAAAAATTATAAAAGAGATAAAGCAGGCTTTGATAATTTGATTTATAGCAAAGGCAATTTGCTTTTGAGAGGGATCAATGTTGAAGTAAGCTCTTGATTCAGGTTTAATGTTTAACCTTACTAAAATTGTACTTACGATATATGTGTGTTGCACAAAGAACGAATGCACCCTAGGTTCCGTGTTTCCAAGTGTGTAGTCCAATTCTTCCAGACAGTGTTGGGCGTGGCTGTGTACATCAGTTGACTTTCCTCTTAAGCTGAGTCCAGAAACAGTGAAATATAAGTGTTTTCTCTTCTTAGAGTATGAGCTTCTAACAAAGAGTCAACTCCCTGCACTGGGACAACTGTCTATCCATTCAGAAAATAATAAAGTTAGTTCTTGCCTCACACCACTTTCAAAGATAAATTCCACATGGATTAAATATCTAAAAGTAAAAGAAACACAAAAACAAAATATGAGAGTTAAATGAATATATGAGAGAACACGATTATGGTCTTGTGGCAGAAAAGGCCTTCTTAACACACTAAAAGCAAAACCTCTAAAGGAAAAAATTAGAAATTTTGACTATTTCCAAAATAAAAACTTTCTAAGACAAAAATTTCCATAAATAAAGTAAAAAGGGAGATGGCAGATTGGGAAAAATATTTGCAATCTAATTAACAGAGGATTAGCATATAGAAAATACTAAGGAGTTATATAAATTTAATAAGACAATGATAAACAATTTAATAGGAAAAATGGAAAAAACACATAAAGAGGCAATACTTAGGAGAAAATGCAGTTAGCCTGTATATATCCCAGATGTTCCACTTCAATGTCAATCAGGAAAATATAAATTTAAACAGTAAGACAATATTTTTTTATGCCAATCAGATTGGCAAAGAATATTAAAGTTTGATAATATCACATGTTGGCAAGGATGTTCAATCAGCCTCATAAAGTACTAGTGAGAATATAAATTAGTATAGCTACTTTGGAGGATAATTTGCCAGTATCTATTAAAATTCATAATGTGTATATTCTATGACCCAGCAATTCAGCTCTGAGAAACATTCACCTTTGTGCACAAAGAGGCATATATAAAGATTCTCATTGTAGAATTGTTTGTGGTTGAAAAAATTATAAATGGCAAATATTTGTGAGTATGGAGGTAGTTATTTAAAGTAGTTAATAGGATGGGGAGAGATTAGTCAACTGGTACAAAGCCATAGTTAGATAGGAGGAATAAGCTCTGGTGTTCTATTGTATAGGATGACTAGAGTTAACAAAAATGTATTGTATATTTAAAAATATTAATAGCTAGAAGAGAGTTTTTTGAATGTTCTCATCACAAAGAAATGGTAAATGTTTAAGGTGATAGATATGCTAGTTACCCTGATTTGATCATTACACCATGTCTATGTGTATTGAAACATCACATTGCACCCATAAATGTGTACAATTATATGTTAATTATAAAAAATAGTTAATGGAATTTGGTAATTGTATTTAAAATATTATGCAGTAGTTAAAAAATAATAGATGCCTATATACTACTATGGAAATTCACCAAGACGTATTTTACAAAAAAACAAGTTAAAAAAGTCTATGCACAGGAATATTTAAAAAACTGCACAGAATAAAAATAACCCCATAAATCTATGGGTACATTTTTTTTCTTTTTTAGAAAAAAGTCTGAATACATGTTTGTACCTTGAAACTGATAATAGAGGTCAGAATTGGGGAAGAAGCATCTAGGTGGGAGAGGGCAGGGTATTGTTATGGACTGAATGTATGTGAGCCCCCAAAATTCATATGTTGAAGCCCTAACCCTCAGTGTGGCTGTATTTGGAGTAAGGAAATAATTAGGATTAGATGAGGTCATAAGGAATAGAGTGGGGGCCTGAACTGATGGGATTATTGTTCTTATAAGAGGAGACACCAGGGAACAATTTCTCGCTCGCTCTCTTGCTCTCTCTCTCTTTCTGTCTCTCTCTCTTCCCCTTGCATGAACCTAGGAAATGCCATGTGAGGATATAGTCAGAAGGCCGCTGTCTACAGGCCAGGAAGAGAGCCCTCACCAGACACCAAACCTTGAGCTTGGGCTTTTCAGCCTCCAGAACTATGAGAAAATAAATTTCTGTTGTTTAAGACACATAGTCTGTGGTATTTTGTTATGGCAGCCTGAGTAGATTAAGACTGGTGTCAAAGAGGACATTAGCCTTAGCTGACATGTTAGCTGTACTGTTTTAATATTTTAGAATGAGAATGTATTTATGTATTACTTATGTGATTAAAACATTAACTTTTTAAAGGCAATTTTCTCTTCCTTCTTCCCCCATAATTGCCCTTCTCCTCTTCTTCTTATCTTCCCCTGAGCAATATTAATCAAGACCCGAGGCAGGCATTTACATTCTGAGCCTCCCAGCTGTATTTTTCAAGAGGACCTCCCTTCAGGTCAGGATCCCTGAAAATAAATCCCCTTACCACGAACCTCCGAGGAAATACCATAGAGGCACTTGTTGTTGGATCAATAGAGTAAGAGAGTGTGATTTGGGAAGGGGATTTATGGTAAGGAGAAATCACTTTCTCTTAGCATTAGAGGAGAAGGCTCAAGTTCTATCATCTTCTAATAGGACATAATGTGCACACAGTGTTTTTAATATATCACCTTAATATTGATGGGCAACATTTATTGCATCCTCAGTATGTGGCAGGCGCTCCCTAAACATTTTATAACCATTATCTCATTTCATCCTCTAGAAACTCCCTGTGAGGAAATTGAGATAATCAATCTTAAATCATAGAATTTTCTCATTAAATTTTATTTATCTTAAAACAATATTAGACCAACATTGCCAGAAATTTAAAGACAATTTCCTTATTACCCCTGCACTCTAAACACAACCATGATTTCCATTTTTAGGTGTTCCTTTCTAGGCTATCTATGTACTTACATATTTTTTGTTATCATCAAAGGGTTTGTATAATTTTGTACCTATCTTTTTTCATTTAATATGCTTCTTATATAACCTTTATAATTGTCATTTCAATGGTTACTTAATATTTCATGTGGTTGTTATATTATAATTTACTTATCTATTCCCCTGTGGTTGACATCTAGGCTATTTTCAACTTGTTGTCGTAGATATTGTTGAATAAACATTTTCACATACATGAATTTTTAAATTTCAGCTATTTTCCTAGGATAAGTTCTCAGGGGTATTACTAAGCCACATGATGCAAGCCTATTTTATGACTATTGATCAAAGTTGTTCAATAGATTTCCAAAGCTGTGTGCCAATTAACGATGCCACCAGCAATGTACAAATATACTAATTTCACCACAGCATCGTCAGCATTGGCCAGTGTAATTTCAAGGTTTTTGCTGATGTAAAAACTTCAGAGGGAGGTTCCTCAGATCTTCTAACACTACTTGGCGAGCTGATTGAAAACCAAAGAGATAAAAGGACATGGATTATTTTGCCCAGCTCCGCATTCATCCCCCTCCTTTAGGAACAGCACCTTGAGTTCCTCTTCTCTCTTAATCCAAGTGGTTTGATGGAACCCCAGCCCCATCCTCAGATCCAAGAGATAAATATGTGACCCAGCATTGTCACTGGCACCTTTCTCTCTCTGTGTCTCTTTCACACACACACACACACACACAGAGAAAGAGAAAGAGAGGAACAGATCCAAAAGAAAAGCAGAACCAAGAGGAAAGAGTAAGTGTTGGTGATGGTGTTTGAGTCCCTCACCCCAGCTGGGGCTGATGCCAGACTACCCTGGGATTCAGGGCCACTGTATAGAGTTGCACCGGTTGTGAAATGCAAAGGGTTCCAAGCCAAAGGGTAAATGGGGGCTGAAATAAATTGTGTGCACCTGGGAACAAGGCTGTATCTGTCTAAAGGAAGGGTCATGATTTTTTGGTTTTGGTTTTTGTTTTGTTCACATAAAGGTTGCCATTGCTTGCCGAGCCAAAGGCTCACTCAGGAGTCCTTTTTTCCATTTCTCAGAAGGTGCTATGCAGGCTGCCCTAGCTTTGCAGTTGCATGAACCAATAAATCTCTCCTCTTACTTAAGTCAGTTTGAGGTTGTTTTATGTCACTTAGAACTGAACTAATCCTGATTAATACATCACAGCAAGGGATTTTAAAAGTGGGAGAGACCTTAAAAATCTGAGTACCTAGTGAGTACTCTACAGGTGAAGAGGCTTGAGGAGTTTAGTAACTTGCCCAAAGTCACACCTCTATGTTAGTGGCAGGCCAGCACTAAAGGCCCAGTTCCCAAGTTAGCATTCTTTGCAACGATATATACTGCCCTTCTATTTACTACCTGTGATGTCATTTTATAAGCTTAAGTTTGAGAGTCTAAGACTGAAGAGATGGTTTATCTCCTCTAAGCTACTTTGCCTACCATATAGCTGCCTGCATTGTCCTCTTGGCTATAGCTTTGCAACCCAACTACCTATACTTCTTCATGGCTTAAAGCTCTGAAAAATAAAACCTGGGATGTGATTTGGTGAATTTATGTGTAAGAAGTCAACTCATAAAGTGCCAAAATACTAGAATTAATTCATGAATACCATGATTAGGAAAATCAAACATTTATACTCTTTAACCTAAGATTTAAAGAAATGATTTTTAGATATATTTATACCTACCCTTTAGCTGTTATTAAATATTGTTTAATTTGTGTGTGGCTGTTTCCCAGGCCTAAGCAGAAAATTCACAGGACTCTGCAGACTCCTAGATAAGGTCTTGGGGGGATTAACCCTGGCCTGTGACCAACTGAATGCTCGAAGGCCTTAGTGTGTCTTCTGGGCACTCCCCATTCAGTTGATTGGTTCCTCTTACTTTTTTGGTATTCCTGAAGTTTATTGACCCTGGAGAATCTGTCTTCTGCTCTAAATACCTCCTTAAGCTAAAAAAGGAGGGAGCTTTCAGCTTTTTGATAAATACAATGAAAGGCCACACAATTTCTCTGGGTTTCTGTCAGAGCCTGTTATGGTCTCTTCCCAGACTAGAAGAGAGTAATTTTCTTCCACCAGACAGCCATCTCCCAACCCAAATTTTCCCTATAACAACATAGAATCAGATTCTCTGCTCAATTCTGTAGATGTCTTCTTGTTTCGAGGCTTAGATCTTTTGACAGTGACCTTTGAACAAATTACTTTTCAGGGAGTTGGGTCCTTTTCCTTCTGCTCATTGTGAAACTCGTTTGAACAGTGCCCTCAGACCAGCCCCTGCTCGCATCTCACTGGCTGGCAGGTGGAGTAGCCTTCAGGGAAAGGGGTGGAAGGCGTGTTACTGACCCCTAGCCCTGGGCTCGGATCCCATCTCCTTCTACCTCTAAGGAACCTTCCACTACCTATGCACCTTTGTATCATGTTTTAATCATGCTTGAGTCTTGCCTACCTCAAAAAAAATTATTTTCGTAATCTAAAATTATTTTCCTAATGTAAAATTCCCCTCCAGATATTGCTCTATCTTATTTTTTCCCTTTCACCCCAAGTTCACTAAAGATTTGCCTGTATGCACACCTTTACTTCCAATTTCCACTCACTTTTTACACCATTCTACATAGGCCTCCTTCCCTACCTCCCCACAAAGCGGCTTTGGCTAAGGGCATTAGTTAGGGAAACAGGCAGACACCCAAAGGGCTCACACACAGCAGACCCTCCCTGAGTGCTCCCTCACAACTTCCCTGCCGACTCCTCCTCCACCCGGTCCCTAAGTGTTAGGATTCACTCGGGATCTGTAATGGGCACCCCTCCGCCTGTCTCCACACTCTTAAATTCATTTCCATGATTTCAAAGACCATCCATACGTGATGACTCCGGAAAACACATCTTCAGTCTGCAGCTTCTCAGAATCAGCTCCACAGGCTCCATTGCCTGTGTGGCACCTTCCTTTTGATGCTGCATAGATGTCACGACCCAGACGGGACTTTGCTTTTCTCCCCACCTGACCCATGTTCAGTCTTCTCCATCTCAGTTTCTAGACACCCAGGGACACTTCTTCATTCCTCTTGACCCCTCGCAATTAATCTATCAGCAAATCCTGTCTGTTCTGTCTTCCAAATATGTCACCTCACTCTCTTCTTTCTTTTCTGTCCCACTGCCGCCACCTCCTATTGAAGCCGCTACTCTTTTTCAACTGTTTTACTGCAACAGCCTCCTAACTGGCTTTCCTGAGTCCAATCTTGCTCTTGTCTAATCCATTATTCATACTGCATCCAGAATGAAGATATGAACTTCATTTTATCACTCTGTTGCGTAAAACCATTTAATCATTTGCCATTGACCTTAAATCCCTACCGTGATCTACAAGGCTGGGATAGTCCCCTAGAATGTAAGCTTCTCGGAGGCAATTATCTCCACCATATTGTTTTCTATTTTATCCCTAGTGCTTCACATCATATTTAGCACATGGAAAGCATTCGATAAATATTTGTGGAAAAAATGAATGATGAACACTTACCGTACTATGTTTGGTTATTTGTTTAATGTCTGTTCTTCCAACTAGACTGTAAGCTCTGTGGAAAGAGAAACCATGAATTTTCTTGTTCAAACCTTTCTACCCAATAGTTAGAAAAAGGGTTTGTAATAATTATACAAGAATTAGAAATAATGGACTGACTGTATACATGGCAATACAGTTGTATCTAAAAATATAGTGCTGAGTGTAAGAGGCATGAAAGAAAATTACATATATAACACAATGTCATTTGCAAAAAGAAAACATGCATGCAGAATAGCAATATATATATTGCAAAAACACAAACAAAAAAGTATGCATTAAACACATCAGAATGGCTCCTTATAAAATTGAGGGAATAGACAAGGAGAATAAAATAAAATAGAAAAATAATTAAAGTAAGTTAGGAAAAATGTTTGCTAAATGGATGATGAATGGATTCTGCAGGTGATATGAAATTCCAAGGTAGGTAAGCATGAATTTTTGAGGAATAGCAAAACAGAGAACTGACTTCATTTGCAAAAATCCATTCATGAGTTGGGGATTTCCTCTGAGGTTTTGAGAATAAGATGGAAATGGGGTTGCAATGACCTGATCAAGTTGTAATATTCTTAGAAAAGTGATTTCCACATCGGATTTTGCTGATATCCAGGAAAGCTTCAGGCATGCCCCCAAATTCTTAAAACGAAGTTTATTTTTAACTCACTTTAATTAGGACAAGTAAATATATGTCATGTAGCACTTTTATTATTAGAGAAAAATGGATCACATCATATTAATGAGGCTAGGCATGAGAAGTGTAGAACTGTTGTCTTACAATTGAAACCTCAGGCTCTGTACAACATCATTTAAAGATTTTAGGCCATTTAAAAATTTTCCAAGGTCATCATATGATGTATTCATGGCTCAGCCTAAGCATATGGTCTGTACTTTTCTGTTTGAGAATCACAGGCTTGTGACTCCAGCACCTAAAGCACCAGAGAGGCAAAAGTAAAATTTAAAAATCTAAACAGACATTAGTGAACAAAGAAAGGTAAGAAGGGAAAATTGCGATTAATCTCATTATAATTAAATTTTTGCACTTTATCAAAGAAGGCCAGCCTCACAATCATGGACACACACGCACACACATACTTTGTTTTATAGCTTAAATTAGACAAATCTAATTCTGAAAACATCATACAACTGCAACTTTTCTTATGAGGTTTACCACTTGGTAACTGCAGCTGTGTTGCATAATTGATCATGAAATATTTATAAATGTGGGGGATTTGATTTCCAAACTTCATCAATGAATCTCACATATCAATTTAATTGCAATCATAAACTTGTCTTTAGCATCTGGATTACCACATCCTATGTTTCTTGATCATCTTAACAGTTCCACCATCTTCATTTCCAAATAGAGGGGGTGTTAACTGGGGATCAGATGCCATTTATAAAATATGACCAACACATTTTGTAGTGAGGAATATTATTACCTGAGTGTTTTTACTTAGTTGCAACAACTAGTTTGCCACAGGTAATTTGACTAAATAAAAGTAACATTTCTTGAACACTGGTGTTGTGCTGGATTGGGTTAATCGGGATGGTCTATGCTGGTGGTTCTCAAACTTGAGTGTACATCAGAATTACCTGGAGAGCTTGTTAAAACACAGACTGCAAGGTCCTGTCTGCAGAATTTCTGAGTTAGCAGATCAGAGGTGGGGCATGAGATGTGCATTTCTAACCAGTTCCCAAGTGATGTTGATGCTGGTGGTCCAGGGACCACACTCTGAGAGCTGCTGGTTTACGCGCTGTGCTGCAGGAGGAACTAAACTCCAGCATCTCAGTAGCTTAACACAGCAAAGGTGTGTCTCTTGCTTTCCCAAGTCCCATGTGGGTGGGCAGCCCTCCTTCATCTTAAAGCTATGCAACCTATATACACGACTTCCAAGGCAGCTGCAGCCCAGCACGAGAGGGATGGAAGAAGCACTGAATTTCCTCAACTCACCTGGGACATGGATCCCTTGGGTCCCTATCCATTGACTAGAACTCATGCCAGGAGCCCCAGGGATTCCAGGAATGCTCTTTCTGCCACTCAGGTGCTTTACATCACACTCCTTACTCTGTACCACAAAGCTGAAAGGCAGGTGTGTGTACAGTGGATTCAGAGATACAGGATTTGAGGCTTAGAGCAATCGCCTACCTTCACAGATGACACAGCTTCCTGGTAAGGGGCGGAGCCAGGATTTAAATCTACAGCTTTCCAACCCCAGAGCTGGTGCTCTGTCCGCTTCGGGATACTACTTTGAACATGCTGAAGTGGCTAATTCAGCTCAAGGGTTGGCATGGAGTAGATTGCCTGAGAAATGCAGCCAACATCAATAGAAAGGCAGGCTCCTGCCACAGCTCCCTTTCTATATAGAGTCTGCAACCCGAGAGTCCCCCAAAGCAGAATGAAATCATTTGCATATTTTTATAGTGCCTTATACCCATGTGGTGGCTAGATATTTTGAGGAAAGGAAGAGAGAGAAAGAAATATTTAGAGAAAAAACCATTAGCCAATGGCAGAAGAAGGGGAATCACACAAGTCACTACAGTTTAAGTTCTCAGCTGGAAATGCTGAGAAGTTGAGACTGCCCAGCTCTTAGTCTAGTCTGCCATTTTAAGAAGCTTCCAGCCATGTACCTCTTTTCCCTCTCTTTCCATCCACAGATTGACCCCACCACACATAATACCTATCTTATGTTTTAAATACAATTTATAATTGAGTCAGAATACAGTGATAACTGCACGTCAAACCCTTTCACACACGTTACCGACTAGTTCTTCAATTCTAGATGTATGCTTTGTCTTTAATACCGTTCTCATTAACCCTCAGAACTTGGTGGATCAGGAGCTGATTATCTGAGTTGTGGCTCGTGCAGTCTCCTTCACAGTTTACTCCTTTCTTTGGGTTCTTTTCCTCTTTGAAAGAATTTCTGAAAGAAGTTGGTATTTTAAGGAAGGTAAAGCAAAACTAATCCCTTCTATCCATCTATCCATGAATGTTGGCATCTTTCTAGTAGTTCTTACAGGAGAATTAGTGGAAAAGAGGTCTGGAATACTGACTGAAAATTTTCTATGGGTTTGCTTCATCCTTGTACTGTGGCTAACTGAGAATTTATAATATCTCTTCACCAATGCCACCAATTCTATAGTTGAAATTTCGTGTTGATTAATTCTATGTAATTTAAATTTTCGTTTATTTCTTTAAAAATAAACGTTTTGTTTATTTCTATAGAAATTTCTGATGTAATTCTTTTTTATTTCTATAGAAATTTCTGATGTAATTCTTTTTAGATAGTTTTTAAAAAGCATATTTCTGGAGAAAGTTAAAGACATTTGTTTGATGACAATAAATTTGGTGTCTTCAAGTCTATATACTGGTTAAATATTAATAAAATGTGCCCAATCTTAATATATACCATTTATTGGACAAAAAATATACCAATGTTGGAGGAGTATGAATCGGTACAACCATTTTGGAAAACATTCTGGAAATATCAAAGTTGAATTTTTACTCACACTAAAACTCAACATTTCCACTTCTAGATATATTGCCCTATAAAATTTCTTACACATGTACATAAGGAAGAGTGGCGAGAACATTTACTACCCATTGGTGGAAATAGCAGCATTTGTTGTAATAGCAAAAATAAAACAAAGCGTTTGAAGTAATTTAAATGTAAATAGGAAGAAGGATAAATAAAATATGAGCAATTGAGATGCTGAAATACTAACAATGCAAGGTGAATGCACTATACCTGTATATGTTTATGCTGAGAGATCTTAAAAGAATATAATACAACCCTACATATTGTAAGTAGAGAAAAAATCAAAAGAGTAAGCAGAAGGGTGTTGTTGGGTGTCTTTCACCATGCTAGGAGTTCCCATGCTTCCCAGCTCTTCCTGAATGTCTCCCCACTGCACCCCTTACTCCACCCCCTTTTCCCTTGATAGCTCCTACTTCCTGCTTCCTCCAAAAAGCCTTGATCACTCACTACCCTTCTTCCCCCTCCCAGGACTGGGCAACACTGTCTGGTTCATCTGTATCACGCTGTACTATTATAGGCTGTTTCATCTGTGAGATTCTTAAAGCAAGGTCCATGCCTTTTGCTTCTGAATCCCTATCCCTGAGCATACTGCCCAGATTCTGGAGTAATGAGTGAATGACGCAGATTGATTTAACGCATGCCACTAGGATTCATTTGAGGTGGCCAACATGAAATTTCAACTATAGAATTGGTGGCATTGGTTCACAGGGATCTGAAGAAAGTTATAGATTATCCTTTTATTCTTTTGACAGGTCATTAGTATTTTAAAGAAAGTGGTTGTTTTCCAACTGCACAAAACCTCTGAAGGCAGTTAAATAAATACACCATTACACTAGAAACAGAAATGTCAACCGAGATCCAATTTACTAATTGGGCCTATAACTCTTTTAAGGTCTATTTCTGGTACCAATTAAATTCCCAACTTTTAAATTTCCTTCTTTTCTCTATTCTTTTTTCATATGGGAACCATTTTTTTGGTTTACAAATCTAGAGTTTAAATATTGACGCAAATTTTTCTGGGAGCTAATTTTTCTTTACAGCTTTAATCACAACTAGATTAACTTCTTTAGTTTCATAATTTGGGAAAATTTGTCAATGTATGCAATTCTTGTATGGACACTGAACTATTGATAATTGCCCTGTGGGCTGGACATTTCATTTGAGGATGTTAGTGAAATGGTAGCAACAGCATTGTCCTGAACAATTCTGAACTTATATATGGAGGACATTTTCATGAGTCTAATCAAAAGCTTTCTTGAAATATTCATGTATTTTCACCATTATCAATCAAGGCCATTGCTTCATCACAGAAATAGGTCAAATTCCACAATTCCCCCACTGCTGCTACTGCTATTATTGCTACCCCCACTATGACTATCTATTGCTTCTTTACTCTACGTTCACTACTATACCTGTACACATGCACACACACACAACTCCACAAGCATCCAAATTATGTTGCATATTCATAATTTGGATGCATCTGTATTAAGTTACATATTCATTCAGTCATTCATTCCAAATCCATTGAGTGCCTACTCTCTCCAGGTAATCTTTTACCTATAAGAGATCCAGAGATAAGCAAAGCAAAGTCTGTACCCTCATGTAGTTTACATTCTCTTGCAGGAGATAAATAAGCAAACAAGCAGATGAGAAAGCAATGCAATTTTCTATAGTGGTCAATGCTATCAAGAAAAGTAAAGCAGGATGAGTGGGTTGAAAGTAACCTGGTGAAGACTGGGGGGTGAAGTTATTTTTAAGTTTCATATTGCTGCTGTAACAAATTACCATAAACTTAGTAGCTTAAAACAACCCACATTTATTATCCTACTGTTCTGGATGTCAAAAGTCCAAATTGAGTCTTACCGGGCTAAAATCAAAATGTTGACAGGGCTACACTTTTTTGGTGGCTGTTGGGGAGAAACTTTCCTTGATGTTTCCAGCTTCTATAAGTTGCCTGCCTTCTTTGGCTCACTGCCCTTTTCTCCATCTTCAAAGCCAGCAGCCTAACAACTTCAAATCTCTCTCATGAGGACCCTCATGATTACACTGGCCCAGTCCAATCATACAGGATAATTTTCCCATTTCAAGATTCTAATCACACTGCAAGGCCTCTTTTGCCATGGAAGGCAACATATTCATTCACAAGTTTCAAGGATTAGGACATGGGCATCTATCAGGGCTACAATATCTGTCTCCTAGAGGGTGGTCAGGGAAGGTCTCTTTGGGGGTTTGACCTTACAGCAGAGACCTGAATGACCTGAGTGAGCCGTGGCAGGACCTAGTGGAAGACTTTCCTAGGAAAGAGCAATTACAGAAGCCATTTGACAGGATGAGCTTAGCACATATGTAGTAGCAGAGAAAAGGCCCGAGTGGCTGGTACAGAGGGGGTAAGGGAGGTGAGAAGGGACAAGTCCTAGAGGAAAGGTGGGGCTGCCCGTGTGGCCTTTGCAGGTCTTCCTACAACACAACTTGGGATTTTATTCTGAGTGGGACGGGAAGCTTACTGGAGAGTTCTTACAGGGAACAGGTAAGATCTCATATATTTCTAGAAAGCAATGAACTTGCAGAAATTCCTTTCTCAGCAGAGATTTTGGAGCAAACAGAACTGCTTCCCAGCCTCTTTGGTGAGTCAGTCAGTGAAGGGGGCGATACGTCCTAAACCAGACAGGAAGAGAGTGAGGTGTCATGTGAGCCCTCCCTCCTCTGAGGGACTGAATCCCATTTTGACGGGTGTGTCTGGGTGTCCAGAGTGTCAGGTGGGAAGGTGAGTGGAAAGTGACACCTTCTTAATAGATATTTTAGTAGAAGAACTGAGATGATCCTGGCTCTTTTCCTTTATTTTTATTTTTTTCCAACATGGATAAAGGAGAAAAAGATTCTACAGAGTCCTGAGAGAGTGATAATCCATAAAATAGTTTGTTATATAGAATTGATCTTAATCTAATTAAAAATCACTGTCATCCTGGTCTATCCCCCAGGATATTAGGGTAGGTTAGCTATTCAGAAATATCTTTGTAATGTTTTTGTAATGGCATACTTTGTAATGTAATTTCACCTGCAAGTTAAATCGGTTTGGCATGATTTTCCTGTCACACAACCATATTGGTTGCTATTTTATCATCACTACTTATACCCTTCAAGGATTTTTGTATTAAATATTTTTATGATCTTGGCTGGCATTAAAATTAAGATGACCAATCTAGCATTGTAAGCGTAATTTTTTCCTCTTTAATTAAAAAGAATTTTAGGAAAATGGTATTTTTGTAGTGATCTTTGTCTGAAAGGGAAACCAAATGTTTGTATGAACATGAGGTAGCTCTAGAGATCATACAATAACTATTTTAAAATCATGATACTTTCTCTTTTCTTTTTGGAGCTTTTTCTTTTTTAATATGAAGTCAGCAGCTTAGGACCAAAGACAATAAAATTCACAGTTTTGCAGCTGCTATCCCTGTTTATAGGATCTGGGGCTACAGCTAAACCTACAGTGTCGTTTGGAGAAGAAAAAGCCCTCCCTGAGAATGTGCAAAAGACATTCTGAGAAGAGCAATATGGACTAAATGCTGTCCTCACAGCAAGACTTCACAAAGGCAGAGCATCAATCAAGAATTTAGGGGGGCAGGGAGAGAGGATTGCATTTGTCTTGGCAAGGTCCCTGTTATTACAGCACAAGACTGCAGCCCAGTGTGGACCATAACCATGCCTCCCGAAATAGCCCAAGTCAAGGAAAGGGTATAACTGCCATAATTGTAAATAAGTGGCCCAGAGAAGTCTGCATTATATCATAGGGATTTTGCATGCAATTATAACATTGAACAGATTGTTAAAAATCAATTGAAAATCATAGAAAAAATATGAATAGATAAATCAAAAGCTGTCTCTTTGTGACCTTTCCCTGGAATTCTGCAGGGGACAAGGTATGGTAAATTGTACACAAAGCAGGCTCCCTGCAATTGAGAAGCCGTTTATGCCACTGAAGGCTTGAACACTGGCTTTTAATTAAGAATTTCAATGATTCTAAAACCAATCATTTTTCTTCCTTGGACAAAAGAGATTAGAAATAAGAGGGCACTCTTAAAAAGTTTTGACAGTAAAGATTGTGCTAGAGGAAATAGTGAAAGCTAAAAAAAAAAAGGAGGTGAGAAATAGAGGAGGAAGTAGAAGAAAACAGTGACAGCAAATGCACTAAACAGAAGAAACAGAACCAGGAAGCTTATCTGGGAAAGGCAACAGGGAAAGTGGTTTTTTCCCATGTCAGTATTTAGAACATGGCTAATATTTGGCTGTTCTCATTAGCTGAAATGGGCTGAATGCCAAATTGAGATGAAAAGTGAAAAATGTAATCAATGACCCAGATGTTTCCAAATATATGGATTTTTGGCATCAGATAGATAAAACATCTCAATGATCAACTGAACTTTTCGTTTTGCATGTATGTATCTTGACACCGTGTGACAGCCAAAGATTGCTTGGCACCTGTCCATGTAAAATATGTTTCCAACTCTGAACCTGTTTAACATATAGCTTCACTTAGGGCAGCCTCTCTAGGCACGTGTTTGCTCTGGCTCTGGTGCAGCACTGTGCCACCACTATCTCTGTATATGAGAAGAAGAATTAATGTCAGGCACATTGTCATCACTCATGAAAAGAGGTGACAGTGTTTTGAAAGATATTGCAAAATACTTGGAAAGAATAAGAATGCCTCTCTTTCAACAGCTTGATGCTCACTGGTGCTCAAGAATTTCAAAAATCATTTGAATTTAATTCTAATCCTTGCAAAAGATTGAAGAGCACATCCTGGAGCTAGTGAAAAACACACATTACAACAGGGTTCAGCAAACTGTTTCTGTAACGGGCCAAATAGAAAATATTTTGGGCTTTATGGACCATCTCATCTCTAACACTGTCTCTCAACTCTTCTGCTGTACCATGAAAGTGGCCATACACAATATATACATGAATAAACATAGCTGTATGCCAATAAAACTTGACTTACGGACAATAAAATTTGCATTTAATGGGACTTCCGTGTGTCACAGAATAGTCTTCTTTTAATTTTTTTCCAACCATTTAAAAATATAAAAATGATTCTTAGCTCTTGGGCTGTACAAAAAAGGAGATGGGCTGTGGGCCTTATTTTGCCAACTTCTATCCTAAAACATAAGAGATTTAGATTTATGATAATAATATAATAATAATTGTAAACATTTGTTGCATGTTTAAAATGTGCCAAACACCATACTAAACACTCTACATGTTCTATAGCAATTATATCCTAAAAATAGCCCCATAAGACAGGTACTCTCATTTTCTTCAATATGCAAACAGAAAGTGAAAATGCAGATTTTGAGTAATGGAGGTACTATATACAGTTGTGTGGATTGCTTCCTGCGCATGGGCGCCCAGTCAAGGAAGTAAGCAGGAGTCACAAGGAGACCTGCATCCTCCTTAGGACTCCACCTGCCCAGAGGCACACTTGTTTCTAATTTGTACTGAGGGCCTAAGGGCTAGTCTTTCAAGTAACTTGTCCAAGGCCACATGGTCATTAAGTGGCGGGGTTGGAATTTGAACCCAGGACTTTCAATACAAAGACTCTGCTATGCTGCTGAAGCAATTTCCTGCATGCCTTTTGAATATATTTTATGTTCCAGAGGTAGTTTTTGCACAAACTGTGCTTGTTTCTTTATAAATTCTCTCTTACTCCTGAGGACTAACAGATTCAAGTACTCTTAAGGTGTCTTTGTTCTTGCAATTAGAGATGTTTGTCCTCATAGTTGCTTTGTGCAACAATGTGTCAAAGTGTCGAAGACATTAAACAGCACCAGCACCAAACATTACAGGAATGAAAACCTTGTGAAGATGGAAACACTTGTTTTCTCTTTAACTTCTGTGATTCTTTCTCAACGCAGCCAAGACAACATACAAGGGCTATCCAGAAAGTATCCAGCCATGTAGTATGTTCTCGTTATATTAACAATGGCTGGATACTTTCCAGATAGCCCTGGTATTTCCAAAGGGAAGAAGGTACACAGCAGCTTACGATAGCAAACTGAAAGACATTGCACCATTTTTGCCTGTAGCATTACTTAGATTAAATAAACTATCTTATGCCCAATGTGATCAGTTGATTGTGAGCTCAGCTAAATAGAATGCTAGTCATAGTCTCAATTTGCCAAAGTGAATTCCACTCTTCAAAACATTTTCTTCCACTATTTCTTATGCTCATTTCCTTCCTCATCCACACCTAAGGCAGGCCTTCACCCCCTTTTTTCCCTAGATTACTGAAATGGCCTCCCATACATTCTTCCTAGTTCTGGTTTCACCGGCTATCAATAATCTGTCATATCAACTTTATGTTAATCTGAGAAGACTAGTTTTGAAGATAATTTCACAGTTCAGTTTGAGGCTCTCTGTTAGCGTCCTGTTGTTTATGGTATCCACACAGATGTCCGAGTAAGGCACTCAAGGTCCTCCGGGGGTGGCCCTCCTTTATTTATCTAGTGATCCACTATTCCCTCAGTTCAGTCTGTCAAATGTAGCTCCTTCTTGTCATCACCCTTGAGTAACTACGCTCATGCTCTACTCTGAGTTCTTGCTCATGCTATCTCCTGGTTGGAGAGCCTTTCTTCCTTCCCTACACATCCCTGTTTTCACACACTCTGTTTGAGGTACCATGTCAAATTCCATCTTCTCCTGGGAGCTTCATTGGGGTCCCCAGCTCGCAATCATTTCTCCTTCTACCACACGTTCCATCATTTGGCTACTTTCTGTTTTGGTTGCTCTCAGATTTGCTTTGTCTCTGTGTTCTATATAGCAGAAGATTATAAACCCGTGTGGCAGGATTGCTGCATTCTCCTGTAGCAACAAGTTCCACCTGCCAAACTCTGATCTGCAAGCAGTGCTTTATCTTTTTGCTTTCTAGATCTCAACTCGCGATCTGATTATGATTTGCCCATTTTGCTGGGCAAAACAAGCCAACAAGCAAAACACAACTAAATTTTACTTTGTCTTGGGATAATCTAACCTCTTCCCTGGAGCTGTGCCACAGTTCTGGCATCTTCCACAGAGCCAAGTGGTGGGAAGACAGGAGACACTGGGTCCTCTGTTATTGCTCCAGACAGGGTAGGCCTGAGAGTTTGTCATCTCTGTCCTCTGTTTTAATGGTCTTCTGCTGTTCCCATGTCATGCTGGGAGCCCAGGGATCTTTGTGAAGGCTGCTTATATTTCTGTCAATGTGCACAATGTAGCCATCCCTCTCCCGGCTGGCAGCCTTCCTAGTGGGCTGCTTAATGTGGGGCACAATTCCTCTCTGCTCTTGGGACTCGTCCCAGACCTCTGCCTCTTCCACCCTTCCCCAAGCCCAGGGAATTGGGGAAGTGTGGAGGAATTTCTCTATTCCTGTTGCTTCAGGATATGAATAGAGAATCTCTTTCCCCAAGGGTTTAGGCTTTTATAAACAAAGACACAAAAGCTTGTAGTTTGCCCTGTTTCCCACTCTTTTGTGTGCCTCTTCTGAATGAGTGGAGATCTGATCTTGTGCTGGAATGGGGGTGGGGTGGGAGAGATTTGTTGGAAAGGAAGGAGAAAATAAGAAGTGCAGAGAAGAATAAAAATGAGTGAGTATTTAAAAATAGTAACCATCTATATGCTTTTTTGAGTTATTTCCTATAGTACCTTATATACAACATTGGTGACAATACAAAAGGAGCTTAATAAAGACTTTCTCATCTAACTCATTAAATTCATTCTTTACGTTTATGATTTCTACCCTCAGAATTTTGAATGCATTCTTTTTTGTTTTGTTTTATTTACTTTTACAACTGGATTATGTTTAACTAACATTGTTACCATTTTGGCAAAAAGGCATCCTCTTCCAAATAGGTGCTTTTTCATCCTAATGTAATATCCTTTTCTTTACAGAGGAGTGAGGAAGAAACGTACACTCTGTTTACAAACAAAAAGTTTGGCTCTCAATGACATCCCCAGGTAAGTACGTGGCAGTGAAGTCTGTGCAAGTAACTGGCAACAGAACCCCCTCTGCTTGCTTAATTCCTTGGCATAATTCATTCACAGTGTATACTTGGGCTCTGTGAGGTGCAACTCTGTATACCTTGCTTCATCCAGATGAATCCTAGGTATTTCGCTGGATCTCAAAGGAAGCTACAAACAAAGTGTACTCAGGGAAGGCCCAGTATCAATAATGAGATATTTCTACACTGGCCATAAAGGACTCAGGCAGCAAAAGCAACAGAGGGTGGTAGAGCTGGTACTAGAACCTATGGCTTGAGTTGCAGCTGTTCACTAGCTGTGGGACCTGGGGCACAGGTACTTCTGGTACCTCTAATTATTTCTTCAAAATATGGAGATAAATATAATATTGTAAGATTATTATGAAGAGTGAATGAGTGAATATGTTCTCTGCCTTGAACACTGCTGGGCACATGGTAAGCACAGCATAGTGTTAGCTATTATTATCATCAGATCTTTGTTCTCTCTTTTTTGTCTGCCATTCCCTTCCTGATCACACCTCTTTACCCAAAAAAACTACTAAAAGGACCATATCTAAAGTTTTTTGCTATTTACTATTCTGTTAAACATAACAGAATTGCAAGTGATTCAGTGTGATCTGTCACACTAAGAATCACAGCCTGCTTAAAGGTATTGCTTTGAAATGGGCAACTGCTTTCTGATTTTTTTTCCATCCAGGTCCTTAGGCAGCTGCATTGCAGTCCGTCTGTAACAGTGTCAGTTTAAGTGTGTCAGATGCAAGGAATTAAAAACCCAACAAAAAACTGGCTTCAACAAACATTAAAAGCACATGTATTGGTCTTTATAGCTGGAAGTCTGCAGGTAGGACAGACCTCTGGATTGGTTTAATTCCGTGACTCAACCATATTATCAAGGTTTCTTCCCGTTTTTCTGTTTAGCCTACCACAGTGGCAGATTCACTCTGACGCTGGCCTTACCTCATGGTGGTAATCTCAGGGTACTTGCTTTCACATGTGTCCTTGGAGACAGCCAGAGAGATAGGCATTTCTAGCTCTCAGAAAAAAGCAAGGGTCCTTCTCAGAAGTTACCAAAAATGTGTCCTCCAGTCTTATTGGCCCACATATTGTGTCACCCATGCTTGAAGCAATCCTGTGGCCAGGGGAGGGGATCACGTGGATCGCCTCAGGCCTGAGCTATGCACCCCACCCTCACTGGAAACCGGGGGCATTGGGCCTCCAAAGCACCGGGGCTCATGGGAGCTGTGGCTACCTGACAAAAAAGAAAGGACAGTCACCCAAAGAAGAGCGAATGTGAGCGAGGAGGGCATTTCAATATCAAATACAGCAGGCCTGCCACCTGACTAAAAGCTAGGTTTTGGCACGTCTAAAAGCATTCTTCTGCTAAAATTTCATTTCCCCTCATCATATTCAACACAGGGCTGACTATTTTTGCTTTTGTTTGCTTATTTGTTTTGTTTTGTATTAACAGCAAACACCGCTATCATACATGTGTTGACCACAGGGAATTGCAACTGGCCACAGCACTGAGTCAGAAGAATCTACCCTTGGCAAACTCATATTAGACTTGACTATAAAGGCCTAGTCATATATTTTAAAAGTAATTCTTTATGGTGACCTGCTTTCAAAAGAGAATTTAGCAGAATTAGACTTTAACAGCCCCGACATATGTTTAGAGACATTTGATTTCAGTTTCTAATGAATCTGATGAACTAGCAGTGTATAATATATAATTGTGAAGGTGGGCAGATGCTTCAGCCTCTGGCCTACCAGCTCCAGTGTGATAATCTGCTGTTCCCAAACTTTTCCCACAAAGTCATACCTGAAAGAAGACGTTTACTCTGGGGACAGGCTCCCATGCACACTTCTCAGTACAACTTATTTTCCTTACCCATTCCCTTCCACTGAAAAAACACATCAGAATGTAAGTATGTGAGAGATGTATTTTTGTAGGTATGAACTTGAATCTTCTCTAATTTATAAAAAGAGAAAAGTTATTCTCAAACATTAGTTTTTGCATGAGTCAGTTTTGGCTAGTTCTGCTGCAGTAAAAAACAACTATTAGTGGCTGACCACAACAACATTTTGCTTCTTACCCAATGTGAGCTTACAGTGGAGGGGGTGCTCTGCTACTCATGCCCACCCAGGGACCCAGCTTGCAGAGATGCCATCTTGGAGTGGCTCATAGTGTCACAGGGATGGGCAAAGGTGACATCACCAATCACAAACTCATTTTTGATGTTTTTGCTCTGGAATGACATGTATCACTTTTGTTCCCATTTTATGACAAAGATAAGTCATATATACCATGCTATGTGGGGACAGGAGCTGGGCATGGTGGCTCATGCCTGTAGTTCCAGCTAGTAGCGAGGCTGAGACAGGAGGGTCCCTTGAGCTCACGAGTTTGAGACGAGACTGGGCAACATAGAGAGACCCTGTCTTTTTAAAAACAAAGAGATATGTGGGGACAAGGAAAAGCAATCCTATCATATGTTTAGAGAAGGAAAAATGGAACATTTCATGAAAGCCCTAATTACCACTACAGACTTAAAATGAGAAAACTCATTAGTAATAATGAGTTATGATGTATCTCACTGCTCTGCTTGTTTAATTGTCCAATAAAAGCTCAGTTGGGCCACCCATTAAACTAAGCAGGGTCTTCCTGGACCAATTTCTCTGTGTTTGCTACATGGAAAGAGGGATTTTTTGGATATTCCACTGATGTTTATATACTGTCAAATTTTAGTTTAGCAGAATTCAATAATGTACGTATATATGCTAGTGCACAGATCCCAACATTTTTGGCACCATGGACTGGTTTTATGGAAGACAATTTTTCCATGGACCTGGGGGGGATGGTTTCGGGATGATTCAAGCACACTACATTTGTGCAGTCAAACCCCTCAGCTAATGATAATCTGTATTTGCAGCAGCTTCCCAGCACTAGCATCACCACCTCAGCTCCACCTCAGATCATTGGGCATTAGATTCTCATAAGGAGTGCGCAACCTAGATCCTTTCCATGCACAGTTTACAGTAGGGTGCATGCTCCTGTGAGAATCTAACGCCGCTGTCGATCTGACAGGAGGCGGAGCTTATGGGTGATGTGAGCGCCTGTAAATACAGATGAAGCTTTGCTCACTCCCCTGCCCACTGCTCACCTCCTGCTCTGCGGCCCGGTTCCTAACAGACCATGAGCCAGTACTGGCCAAAAGATTGTTTTGCATAAAATCAAGAAAAAGTGAGGGTGAAAACTTATTTTTAAAGAAAAAAAATTTTCAAATAGAAATCAATTTGCAGTTAGCTTTGTAGGGAGTTATTAATATATTGGGAAGGGGCAGGTGGAAACCTGTTGGAGTGCTGGACATTTTCTACATCTTGATCTGGGTGCTTGATCTGGGCAGTGGTAAGTACAGATATTAAAAATTGTTGAGATATATACTTAAAACCTGTGTGTATGAAACTTATATCTCAATAAAAAATAATAAACTAAATGCAATAAACTTGATATCAATCTATCAATCATGACCAAAATTCTCTGAGGCAAGTCTGTGTGTCTTGAACATGATAGGCACTCAAGAGATACTTTTCTTTATTGTAGTAAAATATACATAACATAAAACTTATCATTTTAATCATTTTAAGTATTCCATTCAGTGACATTAAGTACATTCACACTATTGTACAACTAGCACCACTATACATCTCCAGAGCTTTTTCATCATTCCAAACTGAAAAATATATTTTATTGTTGAGACACCTGCTGTTTTCTTTTTACCAGGTAAACAAGTCAAGGAACAATATAGGATGAATATCAAAGCACCTCTCATATTATGCTTGTTTATGTATGAAGTTGATACGTGCTCTGATATGTTCCAGGTTTTTGTGAAGTTAACATTTTTGGAAGACTGCCATTTATTTTACCCAGTTTTATCGACCAGGTTTTGTAGAATACCTTTCCAGCCCCTCCTTTCACCACTTCCTTGTTCAAACCACATTCTTCAATGTAAAAATTATTTGTGATTTTCAGAACGCACCAAGACCATTTCCCTGTGGACTTTCCCCTGAAATGCTGTCACACCCTTGTATGCCTGGCAAACTCACTCAGTTCACTCACTCAGAAAAGATCATTGAGGACTTGCTCTCTGCTGGGTGCTGGGGATCCATTGGTGAACCTGCCTTAGTCTTGGGGTGGGGAGCACACTTGTCCTTACAGCTCTGTGGATATCAGCTCCTCGTGACATCTGCTCTGACTGCTTTCCTTCTATGCCCCACTCTCCCCATTGCCATCACCTGAGGCTCTTTTAGCAATTATGCATATACTCCCCTTCAGAAATTCTCCCCTTGTTTCATGATTGTTAATACCCTTGTCTCCTCTACTTAACTGAAAGTTACTTGAAAATCAAGCTGTAGCTAGTTTACATTTGTGTCCTCTGTACCTATCATGACCCTCATTTAATATTCATTGGATGACAGAGTTGGGTGTTGGGTAGGGACTTGAAGGTCATAATTAAATTAAAAGTCATAGTTAAATTGCAGGTGCTACCTAAAGATCAGAGCACCTTAACATCTGTAGGTTACTGAAAAGTTTAGTTAATAGTTGTGACAGGTAGAGAAAATGCAGAGGGTACTGTTAAAGTCTTCTCCTCATGAAGGATTTATATTATTAATTAAACAGAGGTATGTGGGAACCTGTGGACATTGACTCCCTCCCCTAGAAATGGGTTCCTTTTCTTATTAATTAAGTTGGATATAGTACAGTATAAATCTCCCAATGCTTAGTCTATTCATTTCATACATACTAATAAGGACCAGCACACAAGTGTGGTGATGGTGGCGGAAATCATTTATGCAGTGGTGGGAAAAACAACATCAGGACCTGGACCTCCTGCTGACTTTGCACACAGTTTTTTAAAGATTTATATTGGCAGACTAATTAAGTAGCTGAGTGCATTAGATAAAGAGTATGTCATTGCAAAGGTTAAAAGAGACTCCTCGTGGTTCTCCACTTAGCATCACACAGGTGAGAGTATGGACACAATCTCCACAGCTCTCTTCTCCACACATTAGCTACCATGTTCAAGTTTTCTTCTTCTATCAAAAATTAATCTCTAGTGTTTAGAGAATTTTCGGAGTTGCCAGTAACTATAGAAAGACAAATTTTGATACAAGATGACACAGTTACTCTTGTCTCCTTTACACTGTGTGTATTTAACACTTAAAAATGTGGGTGATAGTCTCATTAGCTAAAAGAGAATGCATTCTGAAAACGTAACTTCAGATTTTGTGACTGTGCCTACGTTATGTACTAACTTCTAGAAAGAGAAAATAAGGGTTAGATAAGTCCTTGAGTTACTGTTTCATCTGTAGGAAATGATTTGAGCTCCTCCTGGAAGTGAAATATGCATTATTTTCTGCAAGCCACATACTTAGCTCTATTTGTATCCTGCCTGACCCCAGTTTAATGATCGCAAAACACGGCAATGTGAATTTCACAGTATGTAGCCACCTACAATTTTCTTTTTGAATATCAGTCCAAACAAAATTTTTTTAAAAATTCACAGAGAAAACATTTGTGTGTGTATATGAATATGCAAAGATCACTTTTAAACTATTTCATAAGGATATTGCAATGAAACAGTTTTCCTACAAGACAGTAAGTGACTTAGTATTACATTTTTCTTCCTTCCCTTCCGCTTTTGTTTATGTTATGGGCATAAAGGTGCAGGAACAATTCACAACAGGCAAGTGCCAGTGGATTGGTTAATTGGATGAATGTGTTTGTTTTGCTTGTAGAACTGAGGGTGGGAAACAGGCAGTGTCTCAGCCAGCGTCACACAGCCAGTGAGAAGCACAGCCAAGACCAGCCCCTTGGCTCTCTGGGTCTGCAGTGGGTTGTCTTGCCACTAGGGAAAGAGGCACAATTACAAAAATTTTCCCTCTTCCTTTGGTTTTCTTATTTATTTTTTCCCCATATGGTTTCCTCCATCTGTATCTTGATACTGTATCAATTTACAGCAACAGAATAACTGGCTTTTGTTTTCATTTTTAGTTTCTCTTAATGCATCCAATTTTTTTTTGCCACTGGGCTCCCAGCTAACTCTTTCCACCCTTCTTGTTGGTACGCTGTTCCCTGGGGTCTGGCTCTATTTTCTATATTTTCCTGGCTGAATCAAGATAGCGGGAAGAGTTGGAGTGTTTTGTCCCTTTCTTTATTATACCACAAAAGTAGAGGGAAGTGGGGTGGTGGGAAAGGAAATCTTAACTAAGGGTGAGAAACTGTTTGCTTCCTTTTATAAGAGGGGTTCTCCCATCGCACCAGCTGCTGCGTGGTACTAGCTCATGACTCAGATCACATTTCTTTTCACTGCCTTGCCCAGTGACACCCTCATTGAGGCTGGCACCTCTGCTGGAGTGAAGCAAGAGGAAGCACTGCAAGGTGAGGGGAATACATCCAGCAAGGCTTGGAAGAAATGAAATAGATGACGTAAGAGCAAACTGTCAAGTTTTGATTCTTTCTCACGCAGGCCGTTGGGTAAGTCGTGACCACCTCGGACCTCCTTTCCTCATCTACAAAATGGGGACAAAAATACCTCCCTCACAGGGTAGATGTGAGGATTAACTAAAGTGTTTGGCACAAAGTCTGGTCTTGAGTTATTTATTATTTTTATGAAGTGGCATTAACAGGTAGAACATAATTCCTTGGGAACACTCGCAAACTCTCTGAACCAAGAAGCCATGAAACAGAACTCTGACACCCACCACCCTTCGCTCCCTCTCCTGACCCTCCATATACAAGTTTTCTTTCTCAGGAGTGGGACTGGGAGAAAGAGTTCAGGCTCCTGGGAGGGTGGAGGAGGAAGATGGTGAAATCCAGATGAGACATCAGGGTCTCAGTTAAGTGATCTCTGTTCCAGCTGTGTTCCAATCCTAGGAAAGAGCTGCAGGGCCAGGCCAGACACTGAAGGCAAAGCCCAGACAGCCCCTAGCAGCAAGGCTCCTCCCACCAATTCTGCCACTGGCTGGCTGGAGGCTCTGACCTGACCCCTGCTAAGGACTCCTGCTGAGTTGGGGAGAGCAGAGCTGAGCCTGTGGGCTAACGGCATCACCTAATCCACCAGGTTGGCTTTGGTTCCCAAGTTCCTTCACCACCTGGCTGTGGGGGGTGGGGTGGGTTGTGCCTTCCTGGCACCTCCATGTACAGGTGACATGGGCCCCTTCCCTTCACACACAGACACTGCCTTCCTGGGCACTCCGTGCCAGTGTGCTCCACCAGATGTTCCAGGCTCCTACCTCTGAGCCCACAGAAAGTTTTCATGCTCCCTGAAATGGTGTCTCCCTTCATCCTTAGTCTGTAACATGGGCCTTTCTAAAGTCACTCCTGTTTGTGCAATTTAAAAGTGTCAACACTGACTGTTCCTGCCCCTGGTTTAGACAGGAACCCCATCCTGAGGTAGAGATGGACAGCCTCATACAGGCTGCAGGCCTCCACGCTCCTCAGTTGACCTGAAATCTTTTGTCTCAGAGGAACTTCACAGGAAGCCTTGTTAGGGCATTTCCACGTCATCCTGGGCCCAGACTCCCAGCCCCAAGCAAAGACTTCAAGTCTTGGTCAACTACCCAAGCAGGGCCTCAGCACAGCACCTCTCGCTGTGAAAGCTGCGAAGGCCTTCAGGAGAAGCAGGCAGTTCCTCTGTCGTTCCCGGTGCAATTCTGTGTGCAACAGACCCGTTGGATTTAATTGAGTCTGCTGCCCTTCTTATACTCCTCCCGCTGTGGTGAGGGGCAGAATGAGGCATGGTTTAATACAGGGTGAAACAGATAAGAGGAGGCAGAACCTAGGGTAAAAATTCATTTTTCTTGTTGCCATATTTCTTTGCTTGTTATAGTTTCTTTGCACCCTAGAGCTCTTGTCAGCGACCCATTTTGTGAATGGAGACATTTCTGCTTTGAAGTCATAATTTATCCTGCAAGAGCTGCTAAAAGAAGCACTTTTAAACTCAGATCTGAGTAAAGGCTGGGAATTGTAAGTCACCTCCAAGCACTTGGGTAAATTGCAAAGAGTAGTCTCTTTACCTCAGGGAGTTAATTTTAACTTATTGCTTTTTGCTCTGAAGATGGTTTTCTCAAACATTTTCTTCCTCTTGCTTTCGTTGCAAATTCTGACTTAGGTTGTACAAATTAGCTGTTTGTGATTTATTTATGACATTTAGTTTGCTGTGAGTGAACTTGTGACTACCTCATCATTAACCATCTAGCTAAACAAGAGTTTTGAAAATCAGCCTATGGAAAGCCTAGGGTAACATTATATTTTTCCAACCTACTCAAAGACAATTGCAATTACTACCAACCATCTCCCTTCGTAAGCCTTAGAGAGAGGATACGGCAGCGAAGTCAATGGTGTCCAACTACAACCATGTGCCTGGATTCAAATTATGCCTTTATCAATGATCAGCTCTGTGACCTTGGGCAAGTTACTTAACCTCTCTGCCTCAACTGTGAATGGAAGTAAAGCTCATACCTTCCTCACTGGGTTCTTGCAAATAGCAAATGAGTTAAGATATGCAAAGACATTAGAGAGGTGCCTGACATACAGAAAGCAAAATGTAAATACATTTTCTTCTCATTAAACTCTCTTCTAAACGTATTTATAGCATTTAAATACTCAGGGAAGAGAGACATGCAGGTGGACCAGGAAAGCATCTATTTGTAAAAACAGGTATCTTTTGCTTTTATGGTTTGATTAATTATTAAATGACTATTAGAAGCAGATCAGATTTAATGCAAAGGTTTTCATAGTTTTAGTTGCTGAAGGTGTTTTGTATTTTGGTAAATAAAGTCAGGTGCATAATCTCTTTAAATCTTCTGGGTCTTATGACAATACTGTTTTGAATCTCATGTTTTTAAGGTTGAAGAGAAATGTCTTCAATGTGTGTGTTTGCATAATAAAACCCATCTGGCCGAATAGGGCTATATTACAGGGCCAGTGTCTTTGGTGTCTCTTCCTCACCACCCTTTCCTGCCCTCCTACACACTCTTAAGAGACACATGTAGCACACTTTATGAAATCCACAGAAAAGAAAAATAATAAAAACACATCTCTGTCTCCATATGTTATTACTTTTTCTACACAGTGAGTTTTCAGGGTAACTATCTTGTTGTTAAATTTGCCGATTGCTGACAAAGCTATTCAGGGATAAACAATACCCTCTGTCATTTGATAGGCAGCCAAATTTCCCAAAGAGGATTCTTTTGGAACCCCCTAAAACGCCCCTTTGTTGCAACCCACGGAAAGTCACAAGAGAGCTGTTGAGCTGTGCAACTGAGTTTTATTAAGAACCCACTGGAACAGGGTAACTGCTTTCTTGGTTGCACGTTCACACACACACACACACACACATGCACACACACATTGTCTTCTCTCCTCATTCCTTTATATTTTTTCTGGAGTTTGCTTGCAAAGAAATTTGGGACTAAATCTCTGCTGATTTGGGGCCATTTGATAATGTATTTGAACTACCTTCACAGGGGTTGGAATGCATTAAATCATTCCTTAATCTTTACAGTGCAAGTTTAGCAGGGCTCTATTATCATACCCATTTCATTACCAGAAAGTCCAAGGAGAATTCCAGGGATTTGGCCAATCTTGGTATAAACCAGATTAATCACTGGCAGTCACAATTCAGCCATGTGCACTCAGGTAGCTCTTTAAAAGTTTGGGAGCCTCTAAAGGAAAGGTCATGAAATTTCGATTTCTGGAGGATGGGGGGAGTGCCTCACAGGGAGGAGGTTTGCATACTCTTAACCTGGAGGCTCAGAGTTCTGTTGCTAGCAAAATTCCCTTCCTTCAGATCCCATGGCAAAGGTCAGATCCTCCTGTTCCTTGCTTTCAGAGCCCACATATACCATTCCTTTCTAATAGGTATCATGTTGTAATCTTATATTGATTTTTATGATCACCTGAATAATCTGTGTCTCCACCAGGAGGGCAGGGACCTTGTGAGAGCTGGGAGAGAGTTTTACTCACCACTCTATTCCTGGCATCTAACCCAGTGCCTGGCATACAGTTGGGGCTTAATAAATAATGTCTGGTTCTTAATAAATCTCAGTTGCACAGTTGAACAGCTCTCTTTGTGCATATTTCTCATGCCAGTTCTCAGTGTCCTCTGTAATATCACTGACTTTCACCTGTTGCTGCTGACGGGCGCCAGACACGATGGGGGTGGCTGAAATGACCACATAACCTTCTGGCAGGCAGGGAGGTATTCCAGCAATCAATAATTTAAGAAGAATTTATTAGATCTATACCATCTACTTACTTTGCGCCCAGTGCTAAAATTGAGGGAAATATTGAAAAGTCTAACAGTGTCTCTGCCCGGAGAACTTCAAAATCTAGCTGGCACAATGAGTCTTACACAAATGTCATAATCAAATGCTAATAAAAAAATTAGGATTTATTCTAGGGGAAGTAAAGCTTCAGGGAATGGTGAGAGGTGGATGTGGAACGGGGTAAAAGGCTTGTACAGGATTAGGACGCAAGCAGGAAAGACAGGGTAGGATTGGGATATGTCGCGTGGAGGTAGGACCTTCTATGTGAAGGGGGAGGGGACAGCATGAGCTAAGGCAGGGAGCCCCTGACTGGCCTGGAGTGGGGTGTGCGTGAGAGATCAAGGTCAGATTATAGGGAACCCTTAAATGTGGTCTGTGGTATTGGTACCACCCTTGGACCCAGCCTGCTTAGCCTGGGACTGTGGCACCAAGGGTGGCAGAGACAGTAGTTTGGGCAGTAATGGAGCTTCTCCTAGCACTGTCACGCCACACTGTCTTCTTGGTTTTCATTTCATTCCAATCAGCACCCAATTTTTTGACTTAAAAATCTCCCATTGAAGAAGCAGCCTAACCTTTGTACAAGGCAGTGGTTCTCAAATGTGGGCATACATCAGCATCCCTCAGGGGTCTTATTTTAAATGCTGATTCCTGACACCTACCTCCTACCCCACACCCAAGTTGTGATTCAGTAGAATAGGATTGGGGCCTAGGGATCTGCATTTTTCAAGGCCCAAGGTGCTCCTTGGACCACACTTTGTGAGTATGGCCCTAAGGAGTAAGTGGCCTAGGGGAGGAGCAATAAAACTCTTAGAATATGGGTAGCCAAAGAAAGGCATGATAGAAGCAACTGCACAGTTAGCCACTATGACACTGATTTTTGCTGAAATTTAAATGCCACCCAGAATAATTCTTATGTTTCTTAGCATCTGGGGGCTTACTCTAATTTGATGAGTCGGGTGATATGTAGGACAGGCATAGAAATTATCCAATTTCCAGAAGCCCAGGTAGTAAGAATACTAAAGCTCACCTTAATCCAAGGACATCCTAAGAACAGCCACTTGAATTTATGCTTTGCTATCAGCTGGGCCCAGAGTAGCTCATTTTAAACTACAATTAGTAGCAAATTACAGTCAGACTGACTTTCAAAAGAGCTGGTTACATTCTGCTAGGAAACAATTTAAAGGATCAGATTGGTGCTGCCACTAAATCAAACAAGCTCATCTAGCTCCAGAGACTTGGGCCTCCCAACCCTGCAAAGTCTGCAAGTTGGCTTTTCTTTTAGCAAAAAGCTTAGCTCCGGGCTTTGGTATCCTAATCAGTGATCACTCTAACGATGGCCTGATCTGCGTGGTGAGGGAGCTTTGAACTGATGGGCAAAAACGCAGAATGGTAAAAATGTACATTCCTTCCACACCTCCAGATGGGAAAGCTTTGCGGGACTTTTTTAGTACCTGTCCCGGTTTCTCTAATTGTGCAATGTGGGGTCTCTGCAAACTCACTGGGACCTCAGAAAGGACACAAACTCTCCTCTGTCAACTGTTCTCTCATTCAATACCTAGTGAGGAAAGCCGGACAGAGCAGAGCAAAATCATGCCACTGAGCTCTCCACCAGGTCACACGGTTGTGAGTGTGGGAACTGGAACACCGACGGCTGATGTGGTCTGGGGTAGAGCTGGAACGTGGGGCTGCAGAGTAGGGTACGGTTTTTAATGGGTTGAGTGAACTTCCTCAGAGTCAGGATTTGAGGAAATCGTAAAAAGCATTTCATTTCTTATATCACAGCTACAGGGGGGAAAAGCCTCCATAATACTTATTTCACCAGAAATCTTTCTTTCTTTGTGTCTTCCACTCTCCTACAGTTTTATAATGAGAGTGTGGCCATTTCACCTGAGATAAAAGCAAAGGAAAAAACCCTAATGGTGAAGGAAACACGTTTTAGGGCTACTCTTGCTCCTTTTTTTTTTTTAACCTGCAAGCAAAAAAATGTTTGGCTTTATTTTATGTGATACTGGCTGGATAGAGCACCAAGCGTCCATTAGGGAATGGACAGAGCCGTCTATCTTCAGGAGAAATGAGTACAATACAGCTGCTTTGGCTCTCCCACACCTGAGCACAAACACCTGGAATGCCTGGGGTTAGGGAAACAAAATGCCCACCTCTTCGAATCACGACTAAAGGCATCGGTCACCTCAACTCCCTTAACGACAGATAACCCTCAACTACCCCAATGACAGTACAAGACAGGGGAAATATGTTGTTGAACTAAACTGAATTTGAAAGCCAACACCCTTTTAAAAAATGCAAGAAATTTTGCTTTCTTAGAATATCTATTTGGCACTGAATGGGTGGGTCTGTGGCAGTTCTCCAGGACCACCCAGTTTCTGAGTACCACCCGGGTATCTTCCACTCTCCAGTTCAAGATAACACCTATCCTAAAAGACATCTTGCCCATTCCAGCCAATGCCTTTTTCTTCACTCCCTCTTATGCCTCATAATAAAATCTCCTGCCCAACTGTTTCCTCATTTCATCAGTGTCGGCTGTAAAAGAGAGAGAGGGTAAATTTCTAAGGACTGATTGCAGGGATGAAGGGGCAGGGTAGAGTCTGCCCATCACTCAACATGTGCTCAACGTCTCTTGAGAATCTATATTTTGAAACTGATGGTCCTTCATCAGTTTCACAATCTATACCTGAGCATGTTTTCCAAAATTCCAACAGTGTGGCTTCTTTAAGGAACCTGGGCTCAGGAGCAAGCCTGGAGGAAGGTGTCCGTGTGATGGGAACCTGCTTGACCTCCACTCCACGCCCCTCTCCCGCCTGCCCACCCCTCTTCAGGTTGGCTCAACAGCAAGCATGACAGAAACTAAAGGGAAGAAGCATTTCCAACCTCAATGAAATGTTGTTTGTGTGTATTATTGAGCATGTCACCTACCTACCACTTGTTGAGTGGAGTTTATGCTGGCTTAATTCTGTATCTTCTTGCATCCTCTGGGAATGGGGTCTTTGAGGGAATCAGAAGGAATCCCTGTGACCCTCTCCAGGGCAGCCTTCTCAGTCTGACAGGAGTTTATAAACTGTGACCCTACATTCTCCCAGCCTGCTGTCAAGGCTCTCATTCCTTTGTTCGTTTACTTCTTTTGTCTTCCACAGTCATGGATCAGTTCAGTTTTTCTATCAAATCTTTGGAATGATACAACCCAATCTCTGTATTTTATAGACAAGGACTCTGTGGTCTAGGCAGCTTGAGTGACTTCAAACTTGTATGCACCACCAGATGTGTTCCTCTCCTTGAATACTCTGTCCCTTTTGTCTTATTTTTCCTTGAGAGAGAGAGAGAGAGAGAAAGAGCAAAGAGAGAGCAAGACCTATTTATTCATTCAGAGATTCATTGACTTTTTATGCAAGAGAAAGAAAGTAAAGAAAAAGCACTGTCATTTATTGAGCACCTACTAGGTGCCAGTCTAGAAGCTTTTCATATACTATCTTATTTGAGCCTCATTTCAGCTCTGTGAACTAGGTGCTATTGTCCACATGTACCACATGAGGAAATGAAGACTCAAAGAGGTTAAGCAATTTGCTGAAGATTGCACTTCTGGGAGGAGCTGGGCTTGGGAGCCCCACCTGACTTAGCCTAGGACTGTTCCATTATACCATGTCTCTAGAGCCCTGTGTGGAGCACCACCCTGAACTCCAGACATAGGAAGCTGCTGGTGGGGGATGAGGGCAGCCTGATGCTTGATCAAGGGGAGGGGCTGTAGGTAGCTCGGTCCCTGAAGGACAGCCGTACAGGTGAGAGGGGATATTCTGCTGCTCAGCAGGGCACTGTCCCTAAGCCACCTGCCCTACTTCTCTCCTTTCCACTTTGAGGATTTTTTTTTCCCATCTGAAGTGACAATGGGAGAAAAAAGGATCTTGCAGAGAGGTGTTCAGAATGATGACACTAAGTGTAATGGTGCTGCATGTGTTGTCCTGATTGCATAGCTGCTACCAGGGATGTGGGCGGGGATGTGGGGGTGGGGAAGGAACCACGCAGCCATCTTCTCTCTGTGGGGCGATGAAACTCTCAGATCACCCTGCCTGTTGGGCAAACACTAAACAAGAGGACATTGTTTCCCTGTGCCCCTGGCAGAGAAGTACTCTTGGGGAAGTCCTTTCTATTTACTTTTTTTCTGGGCATCTATTTAGGAGCTGGTTTCCTCTCCAGGTGGCCTTCTGAATGGAGGTAGGGAAGGAGGTAATGAGAAGGGAATTTACAATTATTGACCAGGGCCCAAGGCCCACTGGTTCACCTGCGTTTTCTCAGAGCAAGAGAATGCGGTGATCACTTCCTCTCTGCCCAGAAGAGCTGATTTGGCCCCTCTACACTGGTCTGCTGAGACTGTAGTCCCATGAGATAAATGTTTTCTAACTTGGGCTTCTCTTGGAGAAAAACCTCTGAAGAGAAAAAACCCTAATCTAGTTAGAACATAATTTTTTCTATTCTTTTTGCTTGCTCTGTGCCTTTATTCATTACATTTGCCTTGGAAGACATTGGACTGTAAATTATTCCCACTTTTTCTTTCATTCTAGGGATTTGACTTTAGCTCATTTTAAGCTGGTAAAATGCCAAAACTTTCTTTCCCCCTGTCTTTCCAAAAAGGTTTGCAAACTGTTAGAGCTATTTAAATGCAGGTAATCTGAAGAAATGTTGGTGTATTCTATTCAAGCACAGATTTTTGTTCTTTCTCCAAAGAGTACTAAGTGACTTTTAGGAGCTGAGAGGGAGCTAAAGTTATTTTATTATTTTTCACAGGAAAACAAAACACCAAGCAAAAGTAGAAAGTGACATGAGAATAACATTAGATGGGGATAGAAGTTTCTCTAGGTTCCCAGTGCTTTTAATAGTCATGAATACACATGGACCTTTTCTGCACAAAATTTGTAGGAATGCTGACTTATTACTGCTGCCTTTACAAAGGTGGAAGAGCCGCTTCACTGGCATGAGTTTGATTTGCAGGATTATCACATAAAATAAAAATCTGTGGAAGCATGCTCTTATGATGGTCAGGACAGGCTTTTTAATTTCTTTGATAATTCCTTCACTGCATTCTGTTTTGGTACAGCTGGGACTGACCTCCTTTGTTCCTTCATAACAGAGTTTGCATGGGTAATAATAAGTAACAAGATGAGGAGGCTCTGATGTTAAATCTCATCCCTGAAACTCAGCAAGCCTTCTCAGCTTCAAATCCCCAGGCCAGGTTCATACATTTTATTTACGAATTCATTTGTTTATATGATGTCTGGTGCCGACACTTGGATAAAAAATTAAAACATAAATTCATCAGAAGGAGCCATAGTGGAGCTAGGTTAAAATTTGAACCTCTGAACTTCCCGATGCCTCCTGCCACAGAAATAACGAGATCATTACTGAACTCTACAAACAAAGGGAGCTCTCTCTTCTCCCCCAACAACAGGCAAAAAGGCAGACTTGAGAATACTCACACAGCTCAAAACATCACTCACGACATCCCAAACCAAAACAAAAGCAACTCGCCAAACAGCCAAACAAATGGAGGAGAAGTCAGCTCTTAGCAAACTCTGGTGAGTTGCCAAATTTGGTTTCTGGCTGTTTGCCCGCAGGGAATTACGTAATTCTCAGACAAGGGCCCTCGACTGAGAATTTCAGCCTCTCATCTTAGACTTTTTCTCCTAGGAATTGGCAGCAAAAATAGGTGAGAATCTCACTTCCACTGATGCAACGAGGCTGCTGATTTTTATTAGGTAATTTTGTTGTTAGGATAAAGTGGGGGTGATGTGGAAGGAAATGCCATGTTTATGAGATTATAGAATAAATTCCACTCCTCCATCCCCAAAAAAGGAACTAAAGTACCCCTTATTTCATGCTCTAAATTATCCATGTCTCCAATTCTCTGAGGTCAATAAAGGAACATGGAAAGCAGTGAGCCCTGTTACTTCCCTTTTCTCCCACAGTGGGATAACAAGTCCTGACTAAAGAGCTGGGCTGATCTCACTGGTATCCCAGGGATTAGCTAAGGAAGAGCAGGAGTAGGAGAGACTTGAGGCTAGGAAGTTGAGGCTGGTGGCTGATATCAGAGGAAGTATTAATGAAATGACCACTGTAGACCAGATACCTTACGCTGTCTCCTCATTAATATCCACAACAGCCTTATAAAGTAAACATTATTCTGATTTCACAGGTGAGAAAATGGAATCTCAGAGAGTAAAGCAGCTTGCTCATAATCACACAGCCGGTGAGCAGTGGCCTGGGGCCTAGATGACTCCAAAGCCTGTTCCATACCACAGGCTAAGAACTCTGCTCCATCAAGTTCAAGGGATTTAGGTGGAAGTGCCCCGTGCCTTCTTTTAGCTCCGTGGGAAGTGGGGTGATTGAACCTCCAAAGGTGTTTATCTGTAGAGTTAGTCAATGGCTATACATTCCCTAGTCTCTGTGCTGTCCAATACAGTAGCTACTAGCCACAAGTAGCTATTTACATCAAAATTAATTAAAATTAAATAAAATAAACAACTCAGTTCCTTTGTCATAGTAGCCACATATAGAGTGCTCAGTAACCACATATGGCCAGTGGCTATCTTTCTGGACAGCACAAACTTTTAGAACATTTTTATTTTCACAGAGAGTTTTGTTGGACAGCACTGGAACATTCTAGCTGCTAATGGGACCTCCCTCTCTCAGGCGATGCTTAGTCCTCCTGGGCCTGGAGAGTCCAACTCATCCTGCTTATTGGAGCAGAAATGCTTAGTCCCATTCTGGGTTTCCATTAGGAGGAATTTTCCCTAAGCACATTGACCTCTATCTGCCCCTTTACTCATTCTACTCCTGGGAGGTGAAGATCCTTTACTGATTGGTTCATTTGGGGAGAATAATTGGGAATGAGCTATTTACTGGGAACACAAGTTTTACTCTTCCTCCAGGGTTCTGCCCCTGTGGTGGGTAGGGTTTGTCGGTGTCCTGAGTATCTTCTGTTTGCCTTTAAATCCACCCTCCATCCTTCTCCACCCTGCTCTGGGCTCCAGGAGGCTGGCCTATGTGACCTACATAAACGGACTCTTGATCTCTGTCAGACCCACCTAATCACAAGATGGTACACTCCCAACAGCAATTCAGGGTAAGAAGAAAGAGCTACAACAGGAACTGGGCACATGCAGAGTCAAAAGTAAAAGGAAGCTACCTGAGCAGGTGGCACAGTCCCAATCACCTGCCTCTCTTGCACTGGTGCCTCTCCCAGCTCACATCTATGGCTGTGTGGGGATGGGAGGCCCTGAGGACCAGCTGATGAAGGTGGTGAAAGGCCAAACTTTGTTCACAAATGGGTTGACTCTTTATATGGATGTAAACTGAAAATGGCTTGCTTTATTACTGTTCCACATGGGTACTCCCCAGTAAACTTCCTGCTGGCACATATCTGTCTCAAAGCCTATTTCCTGGGGACTGGACTTAAGACGTGTGCTGTTCTTCCCCTCAGAAAGAGTGAAAAGAAATCCTCCTAAACAAGCAGAGATCTGGGAGGTATACATGGTTACCCACTTTGTGTGCAAAGAGAAGTGATCCACAATAAGAACACATGTGGGCTCCTGGTCAGTAACGACTGGCTTGTCTGGTTGACCAGGGCCTGGAAGGTTACAGATTGGAGGATTAGAGACAAGGATATCAGGTGAAGAGGCACATGGAAGCATCTATAGGAGGGAGCGTGATGTGTGACAAACTTTGTATTAAATATTAATTCTCAACAGAGAGCATCCACCATGGAAGAGGCACCAAACAACCAAGTATGCAAAATGACTTAGCCAGCTGACGTCAGTCACTGGATAGTCCAACACTGGCGAAATGAACTTCACACCATGGCAGCAGAGGTGGAAGCTATGCATAGGCCCAAAAGCATGGGTTCCCTCTCACTAAGGCTGATCTGCCACTGCAGAATGTCCCACCTTCTAGGAACAGTGAACAATACTGAGCCACTGATTTGGCACCCATCCTTGGTAGACAACACCCAGCCGGTTGTAGGCAAGTGATCACATTGGACCCCTCTCATCTGAGAAGGAGCAGTGACTTACGTTAACTGAGTCAGCATGTACAGGGGTACCAGAGAGGTTGCCTTTTCTGCCTGAAGGCATCTGCCAGATTGATTCTCAAAGGGTTTGTGCTTGGTTCCCTGACACAGGCTCCCATGCAGCATTGCACCAGATAGAGGAACCCAGTTAAAGACAAGTACGTGTGGCAGTGGCCCATGACCATGGTATCTACTGGCCTTATCACATACTGTATCACCCAGCAGTTGGTGTCTCATAGGGTGATGAGACAGCTTCTTAATAGCCACCTAGGACCCAGATTAAAGATGATAAACTGTGAGGATGGGCAGCATCCTCCAGGACACAGTATACATCCTAAACCAACAACCATTATCTGGGGCTGTGTCCCCAGGAGATAGCAAATGTGAGTCTGGAAGCCAAGGAGTGGAAATAGGCATGGCCCAGCTTATACCACTCCAAGTGACCCACTTAGGAATTTGTGCTTCCTCTTACTGCACTTCTAGGCTTTGGGTGTATGGAGGTCTCAGTTTCCAGAGAGAGAGCATTTCCACCAGGAAACTCAGCAAGGGTCCCATTAAATTTTAGTCTACACCTGCTGACTGACCCTTGTGCCAAAGTCTACAGGTGAGAGGAATGGTCTTCATCCTAGCAAGAGTAATGGACCCCAGTGATCAGGAGGACACAGGGCTGCTGTTACTCACTGGGGTTCTCTTGGAACTCCCTCACCCAATTTTAATAATAAATGGACAAATGCCGTGGCCATGGCCTGAGAAGGGCTCAGATCTATTGATGAAGGTCAGGGTGACCCCACCAGGTAAGCCACATAGACCAGCAGAAGTGCTAGCCAAAGGCGAGGGGAATCTAGAATGAGTAGGAGAGGAGAGAGATGATGTGTGTCGGTTACCGTGAAACCAGCTGCAGCATCAGGGGCTGTCATTCATGTCACCAACTTCCTCTTGTAAGTTTACCTAGGAAAACTGGCCAGCCAGAATCTTGAAGGAGCAGTTCCCAGGTTTTACTATATAAAAAAGTGAACCCAAGTGGCCTGGGGCTAAACCCTGGTGAATGTTGTGGGGTGCTGCTGAGATACCCTGTCAGAACTGAGGAGGTCATTCTCCCAGCTACTGAGAGTGTGGGTGACCTGTGATGCTCAGCTGATTCCCTCTCCAGGAATTGCCCTCAGTGAAAGAAAGCCAACTCTCTTCACCCAGGTCCCACTCTGCTCCCTGGGGAACGTACAGTCCTAACTAACCTATGGTCAATGCAGAGGCATAAAGGCCCAACTTCCCTGCATCTAGCAAGACATCTAGGAGGGTTCACCCAGTCCCTGGATTCCCTGTGGGATTGACTGAGGCCTCTGTCACCACTAGATTGCAGGTCACTCCTCCCTTTGCCAAGCCTCCTTCATTCCTCCCCCCACAGGTGTTGATCCTGAGGGTGTCCCCAGTAAACTTCCTGCCGGCACCTCTCTGTCTCAGAGCCTGGTGCCTGGGGATTAGACTTAAGACATGTGCTGCTCCTCACCTCAGAGTACTTTTCCTGCCCGCACTTTTGATGGAGTTTCCTTGAATTATCCTAATTTGAGCGTGACCTCTGAGTCCTGCTGTGACCCTGACTGACAGGGGCAGGGTATTACTAGGACTCTCTCTTAGCATGTAGATTCTGAATCCCCAAACCTACCAAAATCAGCTTAATAAAGACATTTTGACCTCTAATTTAATTCTTGGTTTAAATTATTCAGAACCTGAATGGGAAGTTACTCATTGGTGGCTCCCTCAGAAACCCTAACCCTATCCAGAGCACTTGTACCAGATTTGGATGGAATGGTCAAGTGTGTGGACTGTTCAAATGTGCCCTATAGATGGTCCTCTGTGTGCATGTGTGTGTGTGTGTGTGTGTGTGTAGGAGCACGTAGCAAGCTCAGCCTTCCTTCACGAGCACAGCTATTTTCAGCCCTAGACAAGAGCCCTGATGGGATAGGCAGGTCAAATGGATCTCTTTGATACTCAGTTATTTAAGCCATTGGTGTATTCTATGTCTAAAATTGCACTCTTTTTTAAAAAACATATTTTTATGACATAATTAGTTAATTTATAAAAATATTTTATGACATATGAGTTAATTCATAATTTAATTTATTCTCTTTGTTAAAAAATAATTAAAACACTACAATTAAGGATAAAATCCCTTTTGGCTGCTACCCCGTCCCCTCCCCAAAGAATAAACTCTTTCAGACCTTTTCCAAATTGGCAGTATCTGTTTAAAGTTGTACATTTTCTTTGACCAGGAAATTCTATTTTTCAGAAGTTACACTTAAGAAAACCTCTTGAATGTGCATAAGAAAGAATGAACAAGGATATTTATGGCAGCATTGTTTATAATAGCGATAAAAGGTAAGCAATCTGATAGGGTACTAAATAAATTGTGGTATATTTTTACAATGATATTGTATGCAGTAGTAAAAATAGTGAGGGGGAATCTATAAGTGCTAGCTTGGAAAAATCTTCAGGAAATATTGTTGCGTGAAAAAGGAGGTTGCAGAATGATGAATGTAATATGACTCTATTTTATCAGAGCTGTTGAGGAAAATGATGGCCTAATGAAAATGACCTGCATGGGGTGAGAGGCACAGGAGTGGGGAGAGTGATGATCGCCCCTCCCTGCTTTGCCTCCTTTAGCCATTTCTTCCTATTTTCTCTACAATTTCTGTCTCCCCTTCCATTCCATATTCTTCCCTTTCTTAATCACTTCTTTTCTTGGTTAACATTGAAGCCAAATCTATATTCTAGGAACTGTTTGTGTTTACTCTAATTAACAACCAGTTGAACTCAGTTGATTAGCAACCCGGCCAATCCAAACTGGTTGTTAAAGTGTCAGAATAAATAGATCCACTGCCTGTGCCTTGGCTCACATGATCCTGTGGATGAATAATTAATTGTGCAGCAATATGATGTATTATATGGAAACCTGCCTGCTTTGGCTATTATAAAAATTTAAAGATAAACCAACAATCTGACAAAGTTACAAAAAAAATTTTAAAAACTTTAAAGTATGGGTTGAATAATAAATGTATAATGTGTGCATTTAAGAAAGTACCAGTAATGTTGTGCTTTGTGTTTTTATTAAAGCCTGCAGATTATTTGAATTGAAGAATTCTAGTCTAATGACTTTCCTTTTGTATCAAAGGGAACAATGGCCCGAAGAAGTGAGGTAGCAAAGCAGGACTGTTGAGCGGTTTTCTGGTGACACATTTTATAGATAATAGAGATGTTCATTCTCCTTTCCTTTGGGAATGGTCCCATCTCTCTCTTGTACGGTAGGAGCCAAATGTGTGAATCCTCTTTTACTCATAGGTCTGTGTGTGGGGCACAATCTTTATGAGATGGGTAGAAATGGCTGACACAGTGCTGAATGGGGGGCTGTGGCTTCTCTGGAGCTCTATGTCACAGTTTAAAGATGACCCCAATGTTAGAGCCTCTGGGAATAAAATAATATGAGAAATGGTCACAGAAAATGGTCATTTTTAGTTAGAAGAAGAAACCCAGGAGTAGGGTTAGCAGATAAATAAATATAGGATATCCAGTTAAATTTGAATTTCAGATAAACAATAAATACTTTTAAAGTATAATTATGCCCCAGATATTGCATGGGACAAACTTATACTAAAAAATTATTCATTACTTATTTGAATTCAAATTTAATTTGGTCCCCTGTATTTTTATTTGTTAAATCTGTCAAGCCTACCGGGATACATGTTGAAATATTTAACTTGAAATGTCCCATGAACTGGAGAATACAATATTCTGTACGTTTCTTTGTGTCTGTGATCCCAAAGTTATAAATTATGATGAATACGTTGAACTCCAAGGGTATTGTATATCAGATCAATTCAAGGACAAATTTTCTAAAAACTGGAATAACCTATAATGGAACAGATTGCCTTAAAAATGGTGCATCCCTGCACCAAGGATATTACTATATCAACATTTGTAAATGTTGCAAAAAACTGGGAGAGACATAAAAGGTCATGAATAAGAAGATTGTTTTTAAAAAAAGGGGTACACATGTATTGGATGGACCTCTCCACAGGATTTTCTTCTGGCCTCAGCTACTTTTATGACAGGACTGTCACTGCTGTCATAACCTGACCAACCAAACGGCTTCCCAAAAGACAAATTAGTCTTTCCGACTCCTTAGGAGCACTCCTAATGCGCTTCAGGATGGTTTCCTGTCCGTACATAATGGGAAGATTTCCAAGTACATCTTCAGATTTAAAAAACACAGTAAATGAGTAGCATGCATGTTAAGTTTCCATTTGTGTAAATTTTAAAAAGCATAAACATGGACAAGTAAAAGCATAACTTTTTTTTTTTCTGGGTAAATACCTGAGAAACTCTTAACAATTTTTAATTTAGGGAAAGAGATCAGGTATTGAGGATAGGTGAAGAAGACTTACTGTTTAAATTATACCTTTATGGACAGATTTATAAAAACTAACTGGCTGCATATTTCCCTGTTCGGAACACGCAGAGGCACTCCCTGCGATGGGTGGGATGTGTGCTGGGGAAGGCTATGTCGTATTTCTTTCAGTTTAAGGATTGTATACTTTTAAACTTTAACACTTTAAGAAAGAGCCCCATGGATTAGTTTGGGTAACACCACTGATGCTTCAGGGCATTCTCAGTTCCCTGTGCTTACTTCAAAGTTCAGGTTAGAGGAAAATATCTCCCCATGCACCCGTGGCCAATTGTACACGTGTTCGCCAATGAGTGTCTGTGGACCACATGGGAGTAAAAATCACTTGATGGATGAGCCCATTGTCTACAAATCCACATTCGATTCTCGGCCTAGGTTCAAGGCAGGCCCTGGCAGTTCAACAACCAGGAAACACACACCTTTTGATTCCCCTTTTAATAGTAGCTTGAGCCACATGAAATTGTTATTTCATAGGCAAAAGAAAAGACTGTAATTTTATATGGTTCAACTAATACTACTTCTGCACATCCTTTTTTATTTTCTCCCTTGGTCAATTAGAGAAGCAAATCAAAGCAACCAAAATATGTATAATTCCAGGCATCTAAATTTGCCTTACCTTTTATATCATATGATCTATTGTCTTAGTTAGTGTTCTTGTAACAAATATTGTGGACTGAGTGGCTTATAAACAACAGAAAAGGTATTTCTCACAGTTCCAGAGGCTGAAAGTCTGATGTGAGGGTGCTAGCATGGTAGGGTTCTGGGGAGGGCCCTCTTCTGGGTTGTGGGTGGCTGACTTCTGTTTGTATCTTCATATGGTGGAGAACAGAGAGAGTGACTTAGTTCTCTGTCCTTTTCTTATGAGGACGTTAATTCTGCTCATGAGGGCTCCACAGTGATGACCTAATTACCCCCCACAGGCCCCACCTCCTAATATCATTGCCTAGAGGGGATTAGATTTCTACACGAGATTTGGCAGGACATACACATTCAGTCCATAATGTCTATTATTTATGATACTTATGTTAATAACAGCTAAAACTTATATAACATTTGTATATGCCAGGTGTTTTAAATACTTTAAATTTATATACTCATTTAAACTTTACAATAACCTATAAGAAAGTTATGTTTATTTCATTTTGCAAGTTGAGGTATCTGAGACATGTGGAGTTTAAGCACCCTGCCTGGATTTGTGCAGCTGTAGGTATTGGAGCCCAGGTGGCTTTTTTCCGGTAACCACGACATCACACTGCAACTCATGGTAGGCCTGTCATTCTTCTCTTAGAACCTGACCAGCTAACTCTGTCCCCTGCAGACAAGTTGGTCTTCCTAGACTCCATGGGGCACATCTATTGTACTCCAGGATGGTCCCCTTAAGCACCATAGTTTTTCCAACTGCAGTCAGGCCAGTGTGTCCCCACATCCAACTTTTTGGAATGTAGGCCCTCAGGCAGGCAGCCTGATCCTTATTCATCCTGGTGCCAGTCTCATTACAAGAAACATGTACCTGATAAGAATCATCAGTTTACTCTTTCGCTGGTGCACCTGAGGGCCTGTTGTCATGGCACTGAAGCCATCCTCAGCTCTCCCTGTGTGGAGGCATCCTGATTTCACCATCTCCACAAACATCCTCTCCACCCCCATCCGACGCTGAACTCACCTTTGTGGCTCTGTTTATCTCCTCTTTCCTAAAACAGTGGTGCTGAGACAGCAGCCGGGCAAAGTGTGTAGCAGATGCTATAGGTAGGAGAGGCTCTACCACTTAGCACCTAATTAATTTTTCTGCAATTCAGTTTTGTCACTCGTAGAAAGACAATAATAATACCAACGTCATGGGATGGTGGTGTGACTTAACTAGCTCTTGTAAATCAAGCTTAATATTAACATGGAACACGTGGTAAATGACATGAGGAAACAACCCTGGGGCTGGCATCAGAGTGTGAGGCTGGGCCTGCGATTTGGACTAACAAATACAGCTTTCTCTGGCTTATAAAGTATCCTTTTTGCTATAATTACCTCATTAAAAGGCTCCTGTTAATTTATTAAGTAAATCTTGGTATCTGCAAGTGGGGATAGGGAAGCCTAGACCCTACTCCTGATGTTTTCTTCAATGAGGATGGAACCCCACTAGTTTTGACATCTTGGTGCTCGCAGGAGGATATGAAATTACCTATTTGGTAAGTTTCTCCTTTCTCTTAGGGCTTGTCACCTCCAGTGGTCTCTTCTGTGCCACCAGAGGCAGTACCCCATAACACACTGGTTCAGAATCTGGGCAGGGGTAATGGGTTCTATATTATAATTTATGTTGATGTGTTATAGTATAGGCTTTTTCTGAGCAATATACTTCTGAGCAAGATCTATTAGAATTCAATTTCCCCTTTCCTCTCAGACCATGCTGTGGCATGGCCAAAAATTTCAAATGCTAATTAAACACATGAGTTGCATATATTCAGTATTTTAGTAGGCAATAGCTACCATATTAATGTGAACATTTGAGGTTTGATATTTAAGATATTTGAATAATTTGATACTAGAATTTTATAGGCATTCATGCTGATTTTTTAAAATGTGATGGTGTAATGGAGTTTTCATTTATTTTTGTTGACTATTTTTTTTTTTAGGCTATCGACTCAATTTTGGAATGAAACTAGCACAATATTCATTTCAGTGTGATTGAACTTCTGGCTTACTGATGAAGAAATCTGTTCCCTCAAAAACACCTCCTCACAGTTTATTTTTTAAATGGAGTAAGACAAACATACAGAAAGACATTATAACTGTAACCAGAACCCAGATAAAGAGAGAGAACATTACCAGCAGTCTGGAGCTCCTGGGACCCAACTGCTGCCCCCACCGAGTTCACTACTACCTTGACCTCTCACATCGGACATTAGTTTTGCTTTTAAAACTTCATAGAAATGCAACCATACCACATGCACTTTTTGGTGTCTGGCTTCTTTTAATGAGCACCAATATAGTTTCTTGATTCTGCAAATAATGTTGTGATGGTTTCGAAATCAATTCTTGGAAAGGAAAGGAGGGAGGCAGGGAAGGAAGGAAGAGGGTGGGTAAGAAAACAGGAGGCAGAGTATGTTTGTGAGTTCTGTTTGTGGCTATTCTGAAAGTGATACAGCCCATGAAAAATTTGGAGAGACTATAAATAAGTTGTTTTAGCCAGTGACTACCTTAGTCATTATTTACAGAGACAGTAAATTAGGTTTGACTGAAAATCTTGTTGAATTGACTTGCTTTGGCTGTGCAGTAGGGATGTGGACACATGATTCCATTACCTGTGAACCTTAAGAGGACCCCAGGGGATTGGCCTGGGCAGATTTTACAGTCTTACCTTTGAATCTCCTTTGCCTTAAAGTTATGGTCTTATATTCTAGTCATCTGTCCAGGGTCTAAAGCCAATCTCTGCTGGGACACAGAGTTTCCTTCTAGATTTTCATCTTGGTAGCAGATAATGGATTAAAAGATAATAGCATCTTAGCTCCTTTATTACACGTCCTCTTTAGAATGCTAAGACTTTTAAAAAATAAGGGAGTGTGTGTTTGTCACAGCCATATCCATATTTCAGAGAGTCTAAGCAATAGAGGCAGCCCTTAGTCCCTCCTTTAGTCCCTTAGTTTGTTTGTCCTTTAGTCCCCCCCCAGTTCTTCAACTTCTGTCTCCAAGGACACACCCTGAGGATCCCTTTTAGGGCCTGGGGGCCTTCATGGTGCCACCATTCAGGGTGGAGGGAGAAGTGAAGTAACTTTCTCAAGCTACTGAGTAAGAAAGACAGAGTTTGAATCTTGCTGTGTGATTTCCAGTTGGATGATTCTTCACTACACTTCACTGCATGGATGAAAGGCAGTGATCATCATCCCTTTCTTCACGTTTTCAGATGAGGAAACGGAGATTATGAAACTCTTCCAAGGCCCAATGCCCTTTCTGCTTCATCACTCTGTCTCTTCCCTCCCTTACCTCTTCAAACCTCAAACCAACTCTTCAATGATCTCCTACCAACGTCTCAGAATAAGTGTGTGCCTTAACTATTTGACTCCACTATTCTGGACTAATAATCACTGATTCTAAAGGTGGGACTTGCAGGCCAGAGAAGAGGGGACAAGACTGGGTTGGTGTTGCAGCAGGAAAGCTATCTTGGGACAAGAGAAGCTCTCTGATGTCACTCAAATCAGACCACATAAGTTAGAGTCTATTCCATTTCTGCATGGCTCTTGTCTTCACAATATTTATTCATCAAAAATTATTTGTTCAGTGCCTACAGTGTGCCAGGTGGTCCTCTAAGGCTTGTGAGGCTTACACTCTAGCAGGGGGTGATAGAGAACAAAGAATAGATATTATAAATGACAGATGGGTATATCAGGGTTCTCCAGGGAAGCAGAACCTGTAGGATAAATGATCCAGAAAGCAACAAAGCAGGATTTGGAACAGCGACAACAAGAAGGATTAGGAATGTTAGGGGTCAGAAGTCACTACAGGTTTAATAGAGTGTTCAGGGTGGACTCGCTGAGAAGGTAGCATCTGAATAAAGATTTACAGGTGACAAGCTATTCAGATATTTGGAGGAAGAGCCGGCCACAAGAAGGGATGAGTCAAGGCAAAAGCCTTGATGTGGGAGCACACCTGGAATGTTCCAAGTACAGCACAAGGCCAGTGAAGGAGGAGGAGGGCAATACAATGAGAAGTCAGAGAAGTAAACAAGAGTCAAATCATGCAGTGACTTGCTGGTCGTCGTTAGGACTCTGACTTTGCCTCTGATCGACATGAGGGGCTGCGTACTGCAGGACTTTAAGTAGAAGGGAGACATGAATAACTGATACTCTAACTGGTCGTTTTGGTGGCGTTGTTGAGAACAGGTAGTAGGGAGCAGGGAGAGAGAAAGGAAGACCAGTTAGAAGGCGATCTCAGTAACCCAGGTGAAAGACAGTGGTGGCTTGAACAGTGGAGAGAAGTGAGCGTAGTGTGGACACGGGACTTCCTCATGTAACGGATATGGGATATAAGAGAAAGAGAAGTCGAGAATGACTTCAAAGGTTGTGGTGTCAGCAACTTGAAGAATGGAGTTGCCCTCCACCGAGATGGGCAGACTGCAGGAGCAACGGAACGGGAGGTGGACCAAGAGCTCCACGTTGGGCCTGTGAAATCTGAGGTGTCTACAGGACGCCTGACGTGGAGGTACTGAGTCTGCAGTTTGGAAGTGAGTTCTAGGTGGAGATAGACTGTGGGAGTGGTCTGCATATAGATGGTATTTAAAGCTATGAGAGAGGAAACTTTACAAAAATAGTGGGGGGAGATAGGGAAGATGTCCAAGGTCTGCGTGGGGCTCCCCAACATTAAGAGGGAAAAGAGAAGAGGAGGAGGGGCCAGGAAAGGAGACGAAGAAAGAGCGTTAGGGAGGTGGTGGGGAAATGCGTGGGGACTTGGGAATGAAGTGAAGGAAGTGTTTGGAGGGGAAGGGAATACTAACTATCTCAAATGCTGCTGGTGGGGTGAGCAACCGGAGGACTGAGAATTAGAAATTGGATCTAATGCCGAGACAGACGGTCCAAGGTGACCTCGACAAGAACAGTTTTGGTGGAGTGGTGAGGGTAAAAACCTTATTGGGATGACCTTAAGAGAGAGTGTGAAGAGGCAAAGAGGAAACATGGTTATAAACAACTCATTCAAGTGATTTTTTTTTTTTTTATTAAGTAGCGAAAACACGAGCTGGTGGGAAAAGTATAGTCAAGAGAAGTATTTTTTAAGGTGGAAAATGGCAGCAGCATATTAATGTGCTGGTGGACTTGTCAGTGTAGGGGACAGAGGGGTGACCCGCTGGCACACTGGGTGAGGGGGGAGGATACCGAGTGTTAGAGCAGAGGGACAGGCATCGGAAGGGGCAGGGGTGCCCAGGTGCGGCCGCGGCGGAAGGCAGAGGGCCTGTGTGCAGAGGCTGCAAGATGAGAGGGCAGGGGTCCCGGGACTTTCTTTGAATTGCTTAGTCCTACGGGAGGAGTGAGAAGTCATCAACTGGACGTGAGGATGCAGGGGAAGATGCCACAGGTTGAGAAGAGAGAAGCTGGGAAGCGGGGACGTGAGGGGACGGGAGCGCAGCTCAGTCGTCAGGCAGCTGTGAGGGCCTATTTGAGCTTCGCGGTCCTGGGACCCTGCTAAACGAAAGCCGTCAGCTTGAGTGTGTTTCCGGGGGTTTTCAGCTGCACAGGTGTCCATAAAAGGTGGAAAATCGGATCTTTGATCCTTTGGAAACTTTTAAAATGCAAAAATTTAAATATTTTGAGAATGAAAGAGCCACTTTAAGCAATTGTGCCTGTCTATTTGCCTTCCCTCTTCCTGTCTTTCCTTTCTTGCTTCTTTCCTTCTTTTCTTCCTTCTTGCTTTTGTTTTTTCTTCATTTTTTCTTGCCTTCCTGTCTTTCATTCTTCTTTCTTTCCTTTCGTCCTTACCCCGAAAAGCACTTGTGAGTATCTCCTAGGTGGATAATAATATCTGAAACTGGTTTAAAAAGTTCACATTTCTTCAATAAGCTTTACTGTATATTTATTAAGTGCCAAGAACTCTGCTAGGTACTGTGGAAGATACCAAAAAAGCAAAAAAAAAAAAAAAAAAAACCAAAAACAAAGAAAGAAAAAGAAAAAATAATTCTGGAAGCTCATAGAGGAGTGATGTGGAGTGGCAAAGATAAAACATATCCATGATAATTATAATACAAAATCAATTTGAAAATAGAGCATTGACAGAATTTAGAGAAGAAAAAGCTTATCTCTAGTTGGAAATAAGAGATCTGGGAAGATGTGACATTATATCTTTCAAGGATGTTCACAGCAATATCTCCTATCCCACATGCTCTTCTATGATGAGACATTGATACACCTCCTGTAGAGAGTCGGAGTTGATATCTTCTTCTCTTGAACCTGGGTGGACCTGTGACTCATTTGTAACCAATCAAGTATGCAGTGGAAATGACACTGCATAACTCCTGAGGCTTGGTCAGAAAAAGAGATTCAGGTCTCACCCTGTTTGCTGGGACATCGTGTAAAAAATCCTGAGCCCCCATGGGAGAAGTCCAGTTCTCCTGTGACTGCCATGCTGTGAGGAAGCACAGGCCACATAGAGAGGACATCTGTAGGTGCTTTGGTCTACAGTTCCAGCGGAGGTCCTAGCTGATGGCCAGCAGCAACAGCAGACATGGGAAGGAGAGTGCCCCCATACAGTTCTAGCTCCCATCTACTGAGTCATCCCAGCCATTAAGGGTCCCAGACACCACGGAGCAGAGCCAAGCCTTCTCTGCTGCACACTCTCAGAATTCCTGACCCACAGAATCTGTGAGCATAGTAAAACAGTTAAAACAGTTTAAAATTTACTTTTAAAACAAATTTATACTGTTTTATACCATTGAGTTTTGGAGTGGTTTGCTAGGTAACAATAGTAATCAGAACAGACGATTGCTTGAAAGAGGGAACATTAGAGCCATGTTAACATTTAGATGTGAGAAAAGTGTGATACTAAATAAGGGTGGGTAATTGTATTCTTAATTGTGTAGAAAACTTTTTGAATTTCCCTGTCACATTTGGTATTATGGCTGTTGAACACTCTTGTGTAGAAATATCTCTAGATGTTTATCTGATTCCAGAACATTTACCTTTGTAAATCTTCATTTTAGAATGCAGTTCTTTCTTGTGATGTGATTCTGTGATGACACAGCACCATCACATACACTTTAGCAGAACCTCGGTTTTGAAGAGAGTAACTTTCACACAAAAAGTTGGCAACTTCATTAACAGAGTTACCAGTACACACTTCATATAAAGGTAACAGTACTATTTACATAAAAAGCTTCGTAGGATACACACACACACACACACACACATATAGACAGAGTCATGAATCGCTTAACAATGTGGATATGTTCTGAGAAATGCTTTGTTAGACATTTTTGTTGTGCGAACATCATAGAGTGTACTTACACAAACCTAGATGGGATAGCCTCCTATACACCTAGGCTATATTGTGTAGCGTATTGCACCTAAGCTACAAACCTGTACAGCATGTCACTGTTTTAAATACTGTAGGCAACTGTAACACAATGGGAAGTATTTGTGTGCCTAAACATATCTAAACATAGAAAAGGTACAGTGAAAATATGGTATTATAAGCTCATGAGACCACCATTGTATACTCGGCCTGTCATTGACTGAAACATCATTATATGGTGCATGACTGTTTATGATTTGTATAATTTACTTTTAAAACAAATTTTTTATTGTCACAACACTAATGCTTTTATTTTTCCCTTAATCTTTTAAGCTTTTGTCAACTTACAAAATAAAAAAGGGAGAAATTTTAAGTACGGTGACTATATACTTATTATTGGCTCATTTACCTGGCTAGGACTTTCTGACTTTTCTTGTGCAGTTGATTAACATATAATCAAATGGTTTGACTTCCTTGATTTCCCCTTTCTGTCTACCTCTCTCTGGCTGTACAGATCTGTCAGTGTTGCAGTGCTGCTTTTACACTTAGGGTGCTTTGTTTGCAAGTTCCTGGGACCAACAGTAGCCAACTCAAGGAAATAGCAGCAGCAACAAGAGGAATCAGTGGGAGTTTCTGCAAGGATGTGGAAGAGTTTACAGAATCAAAGGAAAGGATGAAGGACCAAGCCTGGGCAGGAGGACCAGAGCAGCTCCAGGAACATTGGATGCAGGAAAAGTCTATTCCAAGTCCTGCCATGGAGGCGAATGAGCTCCACCTGTTCTAGGGCTGCATCCATTCTGCTCACAGCTTAAATTCCCCCGAAGTGTGACTAGGACCAGGGAGGGTCAGTCCCTTGATGAAGCCCCTTTCAGGTCTGTTTGCAGTGGAAGGAGTCTCCCAAAGTAAAAACTGTACCTTTTACCATCAGAGGGGAAATGGAAGTTAGGCAGCCCAAACAACAGATGTCTACTCTACCATCAGTTCCTGGCATCATCGAAATAGCCAGTAGCAGATTGGACCTTATAGCCTTTTAGTACCTTCATTCAATCCAAGTGTGTCTCTTAACTAGCAATATGCTTTATTTTAAAAATCATCTTCATATGTACATTTGGAGAAGAGTTATTATTTTTTTAAAAACAGCTTTATATTCACTGGCTCCTTCTTTGCTTAAAATCTTGATGAAGTGGATAGAACCAGAATTAATATATTCTCTTCTGAGGTGAAAATCGAGGGTAGTGGGTATTTCAGGCACTTCCCCCAGGTCTCCCCGATGGCTTACAGCTATAATCAAGGCTCCAACTGAGTTTCCTTATGTAGTTTCTGCACTTCCTACCCCTGCCCACAAAAGTCTCAACATGTATTAGGAAGATGCATGACAGAAAGAAAAGTGCTCTGAAAAGGTAATATTCAAGTCTTGGCTTTCCTACTTATGAGCTGAATGGTCTGCTTAGTTGAGCTCTCCTGGGTGGTTCCCTCTCAGGGCTGATAAAAGAATATGATGGCGTAATAGATATTATAAGGCTTTATGAAGTAAAACATCATGCAATTATGAAGTGCTGTGATTTTACTTATTCACACTCTAAATTCTGCTTACATGTGCAGCATTTAGTGACATTATCATTGACTCTTACACCATGCACTATTGAGCATGTGAGCAGTAGTAGTGCAAGGTGTATTCCCTATGCCTTATCAATGTGGATGGAATCAGTAGATTCAGTACTTCGGATCTGAATCACATTTTCTTCAATTTGTGTCCTTGCTGCCTGTTAAACATGCAGTAGTAAAGGTGTCCGATTTCCAAAGAATAATTAAGCCAAGGACACTGTGTCCCATCTCTGATGAAATGCAGATTTCACATTAAAATCAGATTCTTCATTTTTAAAGGTTGAATAGAATAGCATCTAAAAAAAGAACTCCAATTGGTTAAATTTAGGCTGTTGAAAAAAAAATTTAGTGTAAGATTATTCTTGGTACAGAAACATTTTCACTTGGCTGTGAATTGGATACATTTGAAAATCATTTTAAGCTCTTGCCTTCGGAACTGTGTGATCAGGGAGATCATCAAACAAATGTCAATAGGCGTGTTGGACTCAGTAACACAGCTTCCCTTATTCCAATGAACTATTTCATGAGAAATAGGTTAAAGTGGTTTTCTACTTAGGAAAAGGGAGTCTTCTGCTTGCAGGTACCCTTGTAGTGATTGGCCAAGAAAGGCTGATGGTATTATTATAGGTGTTGGCCTCACCATTTAAGCTTGGCTCACTCCAGCTCCTAGGATAGATATTTGTCTTGTTTATTTAACACTATTAGTCATGTCTACCTTCACCTAAGAATCTGAAGTACATATGGCAGATGTAGACATTTCAAGAGACATGCCAATTGATTGATTTCTCTGTTGCAGGTCTTATGCATATAACTGTAATAATAGTGGGCATTTAATGAAGTTATACTATCTACCAGGTACTTGACTGATCACTTTACATGTTTATTTTAACCTCATGCCATAAACATAGAAATCATTGAGAAGGATAACATGACTCACCTGGCCATAAAATGTCCAGGCATTTAGCACATACAAACTTGGCTGTCACTGGCTGAGAAAAGGAAAAAAGGAAGAACATTATGCATCTTTCCTTGAAATGTAGAGATTTTTGTTTTCTTGCTGCTTCACAAAAGAAAGAGCTCTAAACAAACAAACAAACAAAAACAAAACAAAAAAAAAGAGGGATATGTCTTTCCCATCTTCTCCTGTTGTATTATCATCTCCCAGATTGAGTGAAGAGAGTAAAGACTCATGTCAGCCCCTCTGATGCCTTAAAGCCTATGTGATCTGATAGACTCAAAAGAAGAAAGGTAATCCTACAGGAGAACTGTTCCCATTCCTACCCCACCCTGCTCCCACCAGACAGAGCAGTTGGCATATGCCCATCTGGCCAGGTTGCCCTTTCTTATGGACTCTTTCCTTCAGCCACGTGCAAGCCTAGTCACACTGTCAACCTTGGAGGACCTTTCTGGAAGGGCCATCAAGTGACTAGGTTGCCTTCTCTGCTGTGGGCCCCAGGGCTTCAGTCATGGTTCTATTAACAGGGGAGTAGCTGAATTATAATAATACCTGTCCTTCCACCTCACAGGGGCGTTGTTAGTTCGAGATGACACGATGAATGTAAAAGCCCTTGGAAAGTGTAAAAACGTAAGTCAAAATAATAAAAGAACAAAGAGCATTATGATTATGATAATGTTAGAGCTCCACCCTAGATAGTCAGAGCTGTCAATGACAAGATAAATTCTCTCTGTAGGCTCCAGAGTTTTTACCCAAGTTTTTAGAAAATTTGCTTAAAACGAACCACTGTCTTAGGGAAACAGAAGAATGGAAAAAGAGCAGTGAGCTTTTATTTGGGGCCAGATACTACCCCAAATTTTCTCTCCCACACACATATACATCCTCACATATCCACATGTACACAAGTCATACACATAAGAAATGTGCAAACGTCGTGCAAATGTTGACAGAGGGGAAAAGGGATAATCCTGATGTAGCTGGAACTTCTCTGCTTTTATAGATCTGGATCAGATCATCTTGCCCCGCAACTCCACAGCAGGGATAGCACCACGCACCCCAAGTCTTTGCAAGATTTCTGCAATTCCCCGGGTTTCGTTATGCAAGTTCTTACGGTTTCTGTCCTTGGGTTTCTATTTCTTACAGGCAGACTTTTTGCTGCATAACAGCACAGAAAAACACAGCCTCTCTGTGGTTTCAACAATCAACATTATCCATTCAAAATCCACGAGTAGATTTTGCTGGAATGGGTAAGAGCGCAGCAGACGTGCAGGTGGGACTGAGTTGACGCTTAGCAGAGAAGCCAGCACTGATCAGTTCAGGAGGTAAGAGCCGCATGACAGTGTCTGTTGGCCCCTCCTTTCCAGGGGGATATTGACAGCCTTTCTTTCCAGGCCTGCTCTTCTCCTGTCCCTCCTCACTCTGTCGATCTCCCCACACCCCACACCCCACACCTCTAACTCTGTTTAGAAGCCAAATAGCAGATGTCCTTTCCCTGTCTCAGCAGAGCAATTCTCGTTCCCCACCACCACCCCCCATCCCTGAGTGGTGGGGGGGTTCCTCCGTTTCCACAGGGTGCTCTTTCAAAAAATGAAGGAGGCTTCCCAAGTGAATGTAGACAACAAATTGTCTTCACCTCTTTCCAAAAGGCTGAAATATTTATATATTACATAAATCTTGTGGCCCATCGGGGCTGAACACAGATAACAAAATCATATTCAATACTTTTTAACTATAACTCTAAATAAGTCAGTTACTGAAATCTTAAGATTAGACACAATCATTGTGAAAATGTAGCTGGGCTCTAACATTCTATCTTGCTCTGTTGTTCTATTGAAAGAAGCGGGGGGATTTATTTCTGTCAGTAAAAAATTGGTAAGCTGTCTAAAAATAATGTAAGGGGAACACCTGCCATTCCTATCCCTTCTCAAATGTCACATCATATGGATCTTGGTGAGCAAGGAAGTCACTTAGTGCATTCTTTAAAAAGTCAGACTGTCCAGGGAAAGAAGGACACCTTCTGGCACTTCCAATCAGCCAACCCACTCTTTTTCTCTGTAAGTTTGTGAGTAACTTAAAAGGCATGAGTCATGTTCTGAAAATCAAACATGCACATGCAGAGCATATAAAATGAACCGCAAAGAGAGTAGGAATTAGAGACACAATGTGGCCTTTGTGAAACATGACAACATCCCTGGGGACCAAGGTTTCTGAGTGTTGTTGAACAAAGGAGAGTAATGACAGGGTTCAGGGTTTGCCAGAGAGTATGTCATAACATGGCGATTTTAGGAAAAGTGTGGAGTGCCTTTAATCAGGTCTAAGAGGAGCTGGCTAATCGTGCCCTGTTTGTCAGTTGTTTATGTGGTGGGTGGGTTGAAATCAGAACTTCACCATTTTTTTGTTATAAAAATTTATGGAGTTTTTTTTTTCTTTTACAAGGAAACATCTGCAAAATGTTAATTATAAAGATTGTTACTTTACCTTTCCTGAAGGATTAACTCTGAAACATTACATTTATTTGAGGTCACCTCTCTTAAATAGGGTACTTGAGTTTCCACGACTTTGCATGTAACCCTGAGCAGATATCTGTGCTCCAAAGGGATCCCTTGGGAATCTACCATTTATCTGGGGGTGGAGGGTATAATATTTTGGGCTGTGGATTCTGGCTGCTGGACAACACCCTGGGAAGATCCCAACCACACACAAGTGTAGAAATTTTTATACTTGTTAAGCCTTTCAGTTTGCCAAGGTAGTTATTGCATTATTTCTGTTAGGTGTTTGTTCAATCACTGAGTGGTATGTTTGAGTCTTTGATCTCATCTCCCAAAGTTAATTGTGAAACTTTTGTATGAGCACCTGTATTCCTGAATTACAAAATTATATCATTAGGCAATTCTCATTGTCATGGATAATTGCCATCAAGAGGGGAAAAGAATAGAGGACTAGAATAAAGAATGAAAGTAAACACTTATGTCGAACATTATGCTTTAGAAAAAGGCATTGCAATGTAATAGCATAATGATTTCAATCCCAGATTCACAGTGACTTAATGAAATAAACAGCATCCATAGGTTCAAAACATATGTTTACAGAGGCAGATTGAATATCAGATATTTCTATTGTAAAGTAGTGATTTTTGTGCCCAAAATGTCATTATCTTCAAAAGGCATATAGTCCTTTGAGGTCTGAAAATACCGATCATTTTCTTTTAATGCTCCTTGTGTTTAGCACTTACTGGTTTATCTTGGAAGATGCTTGCCATTTCCACGTAGAGGCATCGTAATAGGATTTGCATTTCAGCAGGCAGCAGTCCCTAAGACCGATGGAAAGGCTGGGGAAGAATGAGAAGACTTCTTATCCTGGCTGTCATAAATGATGATTGGGTTTATAGAAAACTTCAGATATAATGACAGGGAGAATTCATAGCCCAATGCTTTCAAGTCAATTTCATGTTCTGCATTTAATTAGAGTCAGTCCGCGTCTCTCTTTTCCATTTGCCAAGTAACATACCTTTCCTTAATTTCTGAGGAGAAAAACCCTGCCAAAACCAAGACGAAAAAACCATTGATTTGGAATCATGTTATAAAACAGAACTAAAAGAAAGGGGTGAACTGGCTGCCTCAGACTGAAACAGAGCTCTCTGCAGGGTTGGCCCCACTCACCGTATTGTTGATAGCAGAGAGAGGCAAGACAAACACAAAATTGTTCATGTAGCAACTCATGCGATCATAACCATAAATACTTGCCAAAGCTGGGATGCAGGATTTCAATTAACCCACCTACTTTTTTGTCCCACTGACATAATTTGAAATGTAGGACCCTTTTCCACAGGACTGGGAACCCCTCTTCCGTGTGGTTTTCAATATAATGATCACCTCAATGTATATTGATCTGCTGATTTTTTCCAACCTCATCTTTGGTCCATAGCCTTCCTCTACAAGACTTTGGTCTTCACACACTTCAGGGTATTCACTGTTTATACCTGTACTTTTCACGTTTCTTTGAGTGCAACTGAGAAATTGTTACCAAATGAAAAAATTCAGCAGCTCCAGCTTAACCTTGTCTCATCAGTAGGTCTTGAATTCTGCTTATTCTAGTCTTCGTTTACTGCACCACTAGAATACAAGGTTTTAGTGGCCATTTTTGCCATGAAATTCTTCATGTCTTCTGACTTAAAGACAAACTCTCACTTTTCCGTAAAGATTTCATCCAAATTTGAAGAAGGGAATTAGAAAATTCAAATGTTATTCCACATGGATGTTTTTTTAAAAAGCCAAACTATCAGAAATGAAGGTAATATAGAATTGAATAAAAAACAAAAAAACAACAAAAAAAATGCTTCCAGTTTGAATAAACAAAATTCACCAGACTTTTTTCTTGGATATCAGCCTTTTCAAGATTTTGAGTGCCTAGTCATTGAAAAGCTTTGCTCATTCTCTCTCTGTCTCTTTTTTTAAATCATGGTGACATATATAGATATTGCTAATTGCAATTATTCACCCTAGACAAAGACAAAAATTAAGTGAGTTTTTACTTTCCCAGTTTCTTAGCTTGTGTGCAAAGTTGCCATTCCAGATGGGGCCCATTATGTGATGTTGTATTTCAAAGGAAACATTTCTTAAAGTTGCTGAAAAAATGTCTATTAAGGAAATAAGAGCTGCTGAAGGAAAGACACGTGTTATCTATTTCTTCAATTAGTGGCAAAATCCTGGTAGTATTCCTAGAGAACTGCGGGGGCTCTAATTGAAATATTCTAATCCTTCCTCTTTCCCAACCCACCCAATGCTATTGTAAAAAGGGGGGAAAGAATCATAGAATTAAATTCTGCGTAAAAACCATTTCTGATTTTGTAGCTGTGTGAACAGAGTTGCACTATTTTGCTTAATGCGTCGTTTATTAAAAAGTTTTTCTCAGTAGGACAGCAAGCAATTGTTTGAAGCAGCTGGTTTACAAGAAGGACTGATCACGTTATGACACGCAGAGGAATTACGGATTATGGAAAGATGAACAACGTAATTATGCTCATGGAGTGTCACTTATTAATTTTTAAGGTGAGATTTCTAACAATTTCATAATAGCTACAAAAATCAGAGCAAATGTTGGATTTGTAAGGGTCGCCAAGGTTTAAAATTGGTACCTGGATTTAATTTTGTTAATATGTGGTACAGTTCACCTGAAAGTTTTCCGTGTTTCAAGGACGATGAAATCCTGCAAGGGCTGAAGACAAAATCTAAAACTTAATTTAAAATTCTCATTCCGTTAACTTTCATTTATCACAACTCCATTCTCTTCTTGGGTTAGTGTAGAGATGGACTCAATAGGATAGCCCCCAACTGTCTTGTATTTCCTGTTAGTAATTATGCAAAGGTGAAATGATGACATAATCATGGCAATTAACATCTTTTCTGGGTAGTGGTAATTATTTAAGAAACATCACTTTCGAGAAGGCTGAAAATCACTCAAATATCAGGGCCACCTTTGCGTTTCCAGAGCCCCTGCCCTAAACTGATTACAATAGTTTCTCTCTGTTATGCTTTTCATTGTCTCGTCTACCCTCTTCATTCTAGTTTTTTATTAGCATTATTACTAATTAAGAATCTAAAGTAGGTGTCTTTTTCAAACAGCACCAGGACAGTTTCTTTTGCCAGGTAAGTGGGTAGTACTTGCAGCAAGCAATTAAAATGTGCTTTTCCAAGTGAAAAAAAAAAAAAAGACTAATGATAACAATAGTAAAATAACAACAACAACAGCAACACAGAAGGGTGAAAAACTGAAGTGACCTAGAAATTAAGCTACATTAAGGTAAGCCGTGATGTGACCTGGAAATCCCGCAGTTGCAGGTAACCGAGTTGTCTGAGTAGTGGCTCTTGGGCCATCAGACATAAAATAAACAAAAGAAGATTGAATCATGATTCTTCCAAGTCAGATATATTTTAAAATTTCCCAGCTGCTAGATAGTTATAGGCCTTTAATTTTTACCTTTGAGTATTTTTTTCCCAAATGGAAATAAATTTAGTTTTTTAGCCTATCAATGTAATGAATGCTCACTATTAAAAATTCAAATAAAGTAAAAATCCCCCAAAATCTCCATTGAAAAACCACTAAAATTTAGTGTCTATCGTTCCAGCACTTTTAAAAAATTTTGATTTAATTTTATTTTTTAACTCACAAGTAATAATTGTACATATTCATGGGGTACATAGTGATGTTTCAATACATATAATGCATGGTGATCAGATCAGGGTAATTAGCATATATCCATCATCCCAAACATTTATTATTTCTTTGTACCGGGGACATTCAATATCCTCCTTCTAGCTATTTGAAACTGTACAATGTATTATTGTTAACTATGGTCATCCTACAGTGGTATAAAACACTAGATCTTATTCCTCCTATCTAGCTATAATTTTGTATCTTTTAACAAATCTCTCCTTATCCCTCCCTTCTCTCTACCCTTCCCAGCTTCTAGTGTCCTCTCTTCTAGTTTTTACTTCTATGAGATCAACTTTTTTTAGCTTCCATATATGAGTGAGAACATGCTGTGTTTAACTTTCTACTCCTGGCTTGTTTCACTTAACATAATGTCCTCCAGTTCCATCCCTGTTGCCACGAATGACAGGATTTCATTCTTTTTCATGGCTGAATAATATTCCATGGTGTATATATACTACATATTCTTTATCCATTCATCTGTTGTTGGACATCTAGGTTGATTCCATATATTGGCTACTGTGAATAGTGCTGCAATAAACATGGGGGGTGCAGATGTCTCTTCTATATAATACTTTCCTTTCCTTTGGATAAATTCCTAGTAGTGGGATTGTCCAACACTTTCTACATAACACACAAGTATAAATATCAGATACAAATATATGTAAATACATTTTATATGTAAACACATTTTTAATAAAAACTCATTTATTCAACATTCTTTATTGAGTACCTACTGTGATCATGCAATGGGATATCATAGTGAGTAGTGCTCACTCGTAGTGCTTACTAGCCTACTGCAGGAAAGAGATGTTCATTAAAGAATCATAAAACTGAACATAATGTTACAAATGTGGCAAGTGCAACGAAGGAGTGGCACATAGTACAAGACCTTAAATTCGGGGAAAGGGACTTAATTGGGGATGTCAGGGAAGATTTCCCTAAGGAAGTTATAATATTAAGTATAAATGTCAAGGAAGAGTCAGAGGACAGACAGTACCTAGAAAAAGATGGGGGTGAGGGGAAAAGAGAAACCCAGAGAAGCTGAGCTTTCCAGGTAGAGGAAACTACTCAATTAAAGGCTTTGTAGGAGGAGGAAGCATGTGCATTTGAGAAAATTAAAGGCTAATGTCTGAAGAATAAGTTTATTGCAGTGGGAGACAAGCGCAGAGTGGTAGGGAGCCAGACCTTGTAGGGCCTTGTACACCCTGCTGGGAACTTGGTTCTCAAACTTAGGAGTAGTGGAAAATAATGATTGAAACATGAGGTAATATGTATTTTATCAAGCTCAACCTGGCTTCAGTGTGGAGGACTGATAAAGAGGGGCAAAATAGATGCCAGGGAATAAACGGGAGGCTACCATGGTAAAAGGGAGAGAGAGATGACCACGGCATGAACTAGGGTAGTGGTGGTGGAGCTGGAGATATGAGAACATGGTGATGAATTGTACATGCAGAGTGAGTGAGAGAGAAGGATCAAGGGAGACTGAGTTTGCACAGCTTCCTCTGTGATTGCATTTAAAACCTTTTGCCCATTTGACTATAGTGCTAACTCTCTTTTTCTTATTGATCTGTAGGATCTATTTATATATTGTGGCTGTTATTCCTTTTTCTGTTACTCATTCTACATTTTGGTTTTCCTTGGTCTATTTCTTTATATTTTCATCTTGTTGACAGTATTTTCTTTTGGACAATCAAGAGTTTGTTTTGCACAGTTATATTGGTCAATCTATTCCTCTTTTTCTCCAGGATTTTGTCTCTTATTCTAATTCTTATCTCTTTTATGATAACATTTAGTCGTGGGTTTTTTTTTCTCATTTGAAGTCTATTTTGGGGTTTGTTATAAGGTAGAGACTGCCCTTTTGTTTTCTAGATGGGTAAAAAAATTATTTTCACACATTTATTATCCATTACTCACTAATTTGAAATAAATTCCCATACATACACACATCTATACATACACATACATTTAGCAGGTACTCAGTACATTATTTGAGTCCCTTGTTCTAATTGACTTTCCTGTGCTAATCATGCACTATTTTAATCAGTATAGCTTTATGGTATTTTTTAAAAAAATATTTTTTATTCTTGTATATTTTCTTTTTCACAGAAATCTAGAGACTCAGCTTGTCAGTTCCATAAAAGGAACTGTTGAGATTTTACTTAAGATTGCACTGGATTTATAGATTAATTTGGAAAGAATCAACATTTTTTATAAAACTGGATCTTCCTAGCTAGAGATGTGGTATGTCTCTCCATTTATCAAAGTCTTCTTTTATGTCCTTCAGTAAAGTTTTATGATTTTATTCATATAGGTCTTAAGGCAAAAGTATTTTGTTTGCTTTGAATTATTTTGCAGTTTCCTACTTCTTGACTTCAGTCAAGTGTGTATAAATAAACCCATCTTTTCTGTTGAAAATATTTGAGCTGATAATTTTGAGAAGTTTGTATACAGCAGATAATTAAGATGTGTCTTCTCTATCTCTAAAAGTTTTGCTATTTGTTCTAGGCAGGAAGATTTGAGGAAGGCAAGTTTTTCTTTTCTTGGAATAAATGCCTTTATGGAGAATTTCAAATCAACCTCTCTTTGCAAGTGAAGACTTGCCTTCTCCAGTACAAGTTTTAATGTGGGCAGGGAATATAGATCTGTGGTTGCATATCTGTATCTTTAGAAACACACTCTATAATGATCTGGACATATTCCAGCATAATTCTTCTGCTGGTACATGTTCAAGGCCCAGCTGAAGAATCACTCATTCTTATCTTGCATGTTTATATGCTTTCTGGCCTTTCTCTTGCCTGGTACTTCTTAGATTCATTGAAGGGTGGAGAGAATCTAGCCACCAGCCCTTAAGGACTGACTCCAAAGTCCATCTTCTATGTTTCTTAAAGACATTCTCTTCTTGCCCTCTCCTGCCTAGGTGAAGAAGGAAATTGTTAGATGTTACGGTTGATAACACGTACACACAAAAATCAAAGACTCCAAATGTACCTACCTGTTTGGCGGCTCCAGCATTCTTTGTTCAAACAGCTTTGTTCAAAATTTTTCTCTGAATGTCCAAGCTAAGCTTGTGTCTGGTAGCCATGAATTGATTTAAATGAGAGCAGCATGATGAATCCAATTCCCTGGGAGAGCTGGTAGGAACAAAACTGGGTTTCCTCAACCTCTTTATTCCTCTCTATTTGTCCTCAGCCTCCACAATTCTGCTTGCTCGCGAACCTCCGTCACTGATACTCATACTGCATTTTCTAACCATAGCCTGGGCTCTGCAATGGCGATGGCTTGCAGGTTACTATCTATTGCATTTAGGATTAATACTTTCCTATTATAATTGTTGTCCAGCCCCACTCTTCTGCCTGGTACTGTAATACACTGCTTTCAGTATTCTACTGGGATCCCATGAGTTGGCCATCACTAGCTTGATTTTTAACAGGAAACTAGGACAATAAGAGCCTTGAGAAAGCAAATGTGAGAAATTCATGCTCTGTCTAGGGACATTATTGCAAAATGAGAACAACATTGTCTTCTATTGCTTGCTTCTGCCATCCCATTTTCACCAGTAACTACAGCCCTTTCCTGCACTATGGGCAAGAACAAGAAAAAAAAAAAGACTTCAGACATCAGTGGCTGCACTTTGAGATGTAAAATATCACTTTTCCTTGTAAACATGTAATTGTTACCTGCTGTCTGCTTTATTTCTTTCCATTCAGTACTCAACTCTAAGCAAATTCTTTCTTGGTTCAAAGAGCACACCTTGATTAATAATAATAATAATAATACATGGCATTTTAAAAGAAAAACTCAGCAAACCTAGTGGCAGGTAACTATTAACTCCATGCGTTCATTGAACCTAAGTGGATAACACAGTGTAGCTTTGTGGGGACCGGGTCCAGGGAGAGCTGGCCTTTTAGGAAGACACTTCCTGTTCTTTCCAGACCCAGTTAGTGATGCTCTAGGAAAAATGGACTAGTTATTGAGACTTTAAACAGGACTTTGGGACTCCTAGGGAAGAAGAACATTCGAGAAAGAATCATACGTTTTCACAGTTCTAAAGGGAGAAAATACGGAAAGCCAGAAATGATTTCTATTTAGCGGTTAGATAATGTCAGGAATCCAGTTTCCAGCTTTCTTGCAGAGCCCTTTTCATTCTCTTCCACTGCAGTTGTCCAGTTCTCCTTGCTGACACCTCTTTCCTTCCACTGGGTCTTTGCTGAGATTGTTCCCTGCCCTCAAATGCCTTCTCTTCCCATCTCATATTGAAAGGAATAGACATTTAGTTCTTTCAAAAATTCTATGCTTTTCTTTCACAATAATAGAGTTTTGGCTTGGCACACGGTTGTTGAACAAGAAACTACATTTCCCAGGCTCCCTTAAAGCTAAGATTCTGGATATAAACTAGATTCTACCAATAAACGTTCTCAGAGGAGATTTGGAAGACGAGAGACAGGGATTCCTTTGATATTCTGGCTATCTTCAGTGGCCAACAAGATTTGGGTTTCCTGTGCCAGCTGCCAGTCTTGTCTAGCTTCCTGGATGTCCAGAAGCAGTCCAGAAGCAGTGGTGGTTTGGCCACGTCTTGATCTGGTCTCTAATCTCTGAACACAGCTTCTCGTGTCCATTGTCTTGCTTCCTGCTATGGCAGGGACCTCCGACTAGACTGCCATGGCTCTAGTTATGACTCTGAGTTAGCAGCTCCCCTGATAGGCTAGTTCTGGGTGTTCTGGGAGTCATTCCGAGAGACTCATCTCTCACCCTTTCCAGTGATTTTGTAAGCCCCTCCATCCTGGTATTAAATCCATTTTGTTTAAAATACCTGATGTAAGTTCTGGTTCCTGCACTGACCCTACAGCAGATAACATTAATTATGTGCAGCCTCATAGAATTTGAGGGCAGGGCCTTATTCACTACCATGAGTAAGACTGGCATATAGTGGGCCCTCACAGGGAATGAATGAGTTCCAAGTGCCAGGCATCATACAAGGCACTTTACATAAGCATTATTTCATTGAATCTTCCCAACCACCCTAGGAGGTAGGCATCACCCCACTTTATTGATGTTCCCATCTATAAAGTGAAGGTAAGGGAGGTCAAAAACTCGCCTGATGCCACGGAACTAGGGAGTGAAGTCCCACTCTTCCTCTAAACCTTCTCTATCACTCTAGCTATGAGCTAAAAATGGTTACAATGTCAGAACTAAATGCTGTCTACTAAGATTTCAAGATAATTTCCTTCATATTCTAATGGGGAAACTGAGGCTGAAAGAAGGAAATTTCACTTCCTCGACTCTCCATTGTAAACTCTGCATTCCCCAGTGCTGAATTAGACCACAGCCCCTGAATTCACTGTGGAATTTTCTGCTTCTCCCCACCCCCTTTATGATACTCTGAAGAGGGGTAGATTCTGTGAATCAGTCCCTTACAAGGACTACAGTGGCTGGAAGATTTTGTTACACTCTCTTTTAAAAACAAGTAAATAAAAGCACCAATGCATGTATTGTGAACATTTCAAAGGATCCCACAGGCAGGAATGGGGATGAGAGCAGCCGGGTTGTCTCTCTGGCTCTTCCCCCGTCTTTCTCTTTCACTCCTGGGGCTGGAGTCGTGGAAGGGCCCGCAGCCTGTGCCCTCCTGAGAAGCCCGGCTCCCAGAGTGCAGGCTGTCCCATCTCTCTCACACTGCCAGGCCTGTCTTGCCCAAGGCTTTGCCACCTGCCTCTCTAACTGGTTCCTTGTCCTCTGGCACTACACTCTAGCTTAGCTTTCCCTCAATCAGAGTAGTGAGACATACAATTTGCGCTTAGGTTTTGGGTGAAATAGAGCAAGCCTTCTAAGCTGTTGGGATTCTAGGACATTTCAACCCCCTTTACTTAGGTAAAGACATTCTCCATGGGTCTAGCCTAGCTTCTCAGAGTTTGCGTTAGGGTTTGGGGTGGAAGGTAAGGAGGAAGTTAAAAAGAAAATATTAGCTGACTTTGCTTTGTATTTTTTGTGCACATATACCCCTCAGGGACCTTTGAGGAAAAGGACTGAAGAGGTCAAGGCAGAATTTAGGTGCCATTATATTACCATTTTATTATCACCCATTGGCTCCCTATATAACCATCTTCTGGAAAGTGCACCCTCCCCTGGCCTGAGTGAAGCCTGTCTGCTGTCAGGGCTCAGTTCAATGGTTACCACCTCTGTGAAGCCTCCGTAAACCTGGCAGACAGAGCTAATCCCTTTGTCTTTAGCAGCCCACAAGCTTTGTTGACACAATGGAAACAGTACCATAGCACTTACCACAGTGTACTGTAATGAGCTGTTTACTTACCTATGTTTCCCACTACATATTGACCTCCTTAAGAAACTTGACTGCATTTTATTTATCTCTTAAGCCTCCACAGCTAAATAAATATTTGCTAAGTCAAATTGAATTCCCACCCCCAATTCAAGGCAATACATTAGGTAGAAATACTATATAGAGTTCCTTGATTTTACGGAGACCTCAATTGTAAAATGCACCTTTGATTTACTAACTTTTCGGGAGGCAGGCATATTCAATGTACATGTGCACATGTTACTTTAAATTTTTTGATCATGCACATGGGTTCTGGAGCCCAGAATTGAACTCTGGTTTGAACTCTGTCTCTATCATGGGTAAGCTCTGTGGGCAAGTGCCTTAACTTCTCTGTACCTCAGTTTCCTCACCTGTAAAATGGAGTGGATGATAGTATCTACCTCATACGATTGCTGTGAGGATTAAATGCGTTACCGTATGTAGAGCATTTAGAGTATATCCTGGCACACAGAAAATACTATTTAAGTGTTTGTTGTTATTATTATCCTGATATCAGAAATAATAAAATGTAAAATAAAAATGTATACTTACACTCATGAAATTTAATATTCTAAAAGCAGACTTACACAAGTGCTAGTTCAGAACAATTTCCACGACACTAGGTGCCTCCAGAATTGGCTCTTCTTTATCTGGACACTTAGAGGGTTACTCTTTTTTCTATCCACAGGGACCTTGCACACTTTTCTTGCATTATCATTCTTTCTCCTTTTCGTCAGTCTTATTTTCATCTGAAGGGCGGGCCCAATATCTTGTATGCTTTAACATCACCTGGCAGAGAATGTAACAAACAGTAAATGAACAAATGAATCACCAGTGGAACCCACACATAACACCTGGAATCAATGAATAACTGTTATATATACTCAGATACTTGAAGTTATAGCCAACAAATTAACAAACAAGCCCCCACCTTCTTGCTCCACCTCTGATAGGCACATACTCATATTTTGGGAACAGATTTAAATGAGAACCAGATTGGCCATACATTTTGTGCCCATTTCCCCTATCGCTGGCCTTTTTCTTCTTCTCTTATCCAAGCTGGAATTGGACAATTTTCCTCATGCTTGTCCTCATTATCGATCTGATTACACATCCAGGGCTCTGCATGCCATCTCTCTGCCCTAAATTGCATTTTCCTCCATGAGCCCTTGGCCTGCACATGACGACTGTCTTATCATCTTTTATTTACTCAGAATTTTCAATTGACCATTTATACTTTTGGTGCTGTCTTTCTTACTTTTGTGTCCTGCTCTGTGAATGTACAGATGATAGTTGCCTACATTATCATCATGACAGGACTGCTTCTGGTGCTACAACTGGAAACTATTTAATAAATGCTTTTGGATAGAATATTGACACTGGCTTGGATGACTTGTTATATGAGAGATAAAGAATATAGATGATATGGCTGGTACAATCATTCATTCTTTTATTGATTAAAAACCTATGGAGCCTATGTGACAGGTACAGTGCAAGGTGCCAACACTATAACTGGGGAGATGAGATTAAAAGGTGTCAAAATATATCATTACTTGCAACATCATTTGGTCCAGCATCACAGACATTCAGCGAAGGGTCCATCCACTGGGAAGGGCCAGAGTGGTCACAGTCAGTTTTCGTGAAGTGAGTGGAACTCGGCTGACCTTGAGGGACTGAAAGAGTCAAGCTAATGATGGGGAGAGAGTCGCTGGAGTGAAGACAAGGAAGCCTGGTATGCTCGGCCAGGGCACTTGATGTAGACTGAGACAGGTTTCTGCGAGGGGACTGATGTGATGGAGGCAGGGAGGAGAAGGTAATCTAGTCAAATTTGTGACTAGAACAGGGAGCTAGCCTTGGGGCAGCCAGCTGGGAACCCCACTGAGAATGAGTCAGGACAGCAGCAGGGAAACGGAGAGAAGACACGGATGTGAAGATGTTGGGAAGGGTATGCAGAGCCCGGCGGGTCACCCTTCTTGAGATGTGGCTACAGTTCCAGTGTATTTTCTTGCCTGGGGGAGTCCTGTGGTTGCTTTGCTCCACATTTCTCTACTCACCCCAGCCTGCATCCCGCCTTACTCCTCGTGAACCATTCACAGAGGGTATAGCCATGCGGCAGCTTGATAACTGGGGACCAAAAATTCAGTCACATCAAACGCACATTCCTGTCATTGCATTGTGTGGGGTAGTGATGGTGATGGGTGTTAATGAAGTGACAGGGAAGACCCTGTGAGGCTGGCCGGTGCCTGGGGCTGAAATGAATCTTTCTTGTTCTAGCTACAGTTGTCCTAATGAACGCCTGTGTCCTCTCTGCCACTCCCTTCCTCCCCTTTAGCAGGAAAAGAAGAACTGGCGGAGCAGAGCCAACAAATCATCAACCCCTCACCTCCAAATTCCCTTTACGTATACCTTTACTACAGACCTCTGTGACATTAATTCTCCAGAAGACAACTTAATGAAGCTGCGCTGGTGAGGACTCTCAGCTTCCTCAGCCACACTTAGGAACCTGACAAACATCACTGCTTATATTTCTTCCCTTTTCTCTGAACTTTAAAGGTACTTTCTGCCTGCTATAATGGTTAGCCCCTCATAGAAGCTCCTAGTATTCTCTGCTGCTGGTTCATGGTAATCAATTTTCTCTCCCCAACTCAGTTCAGCACTTTTTAAGGGCCAGCCATGTCTTGTACTTTTCTTTATACCTGGCAGAGATGCTCACTAAGCAGCGGGTGAAAGAATGAATGAATAAATGAATTCCCTGGGGTGCTAGTTGCAGTGGAGAACTCATAAAAACAGCACAACCTTTTGGTTGATTGCAATTTTTGAAGAAGTAAAAATAAGCATATTCACAAGTGTGCAAATAAAATTATTTATAATACAGGTTGAGAATCCTTTATCCAAAATGCTTGGGACCAGAAGTGGTTCAGATTTGGGATATTTTTTAGATTTTTTAATATTTGCATATCCATGATGAGATATCTTGGGGATGCAACCCGAGTCTAAACATGAAATTCATTTATGTTTTATATACGTCTTATACACATAACCTGAAGGTAATTTTATACAGTGTTTTCAATAATTTTGTGCATCAAACAAAGTTTGTGTTAAGTACTTATGTGTGTAATTTTCCACTTGTGGAGTCATGTCAGCACTCAGAAAGTTTCGGATTTTGGAACATTTTGGATTTTGGAATCTTTGGATTAGCAGTGCTCAACCTGTATGAGGTGAAGTGTAGCTTAATAGCTTAAGCATCCAGTGTAGTTACATAGACCTCAAGTTACAATAAGTGGAGGAACGGCAAAGTTGGCATTGTGTCCTCGTCACAGAACTGTACACTTTAAGGGTCATCTACTTAGATCTTCTCACTTTTCAATTGAGGTTTAGAGGAAAGAAGTGACTTGTCCAAGATCCCACATCTGGTGGAACAGCCTGAAATAAAATCAAGAAAGGGCTATCCCTAACGCTGTTCTTGGACTACCGCATTTGGAGCCGCATCCCTTAGGGACCCCTCCAGAAGATCAGCCGGAGCCCTTAATGCCGAAACTACTCTTGCTCCGATGTCTTTGGGCCAACAACTCCTCCAAAGGCTTGCCTGAAGCAGAGAAAAAGTGGTGGCAGCAGAATGAAGACTGGGGATGGAAGATGGAGAGGGCCAGAAAATGTGCGACGAGGGCTCCTGGGGGACGTGGGTGATGGGGGCGAGGTGGCCTGAGAACAGTGGACTCAGGACAGTGCTCTGGGAGTTTGGAGCGCTCCTTCTGCTGCTGGAGCAGAAAACAGATATGTTTCCAGTGAGTCAGAGAGTACAAAGAATATCTGCAAACCTTTTTTTTTGGAATGTATTAGAACTGGAACATAATATAAACAGGGCATTTTCTGCCCTGAGTATGGAGAGTCAGAGAAAATTATCCACAGAGAGAAGAAAGAAGTGACCTCATGGAGCAGAGTAAAGGCGGGAAGTGAATCCTCAGAGCTGGGGCATAAAATATCAGCTCCTGCCAGCATTTCCATCCGACTCTTGGTCCCGTGTTCCTCCTTTTTTTACTTAAACTAATTTAAACGAGTTTTTGTTCCTTGCAACCCAGTAGTCCCTGGCTAATATCTGGAGTCATGAATTGTAATTCTTCACCTATCTTCCCCCACCAACCCTAACACCTAATCCAAGATAATAAAGAAAAACAAAATAACCAACAATTATGCAATAATAACTAAGTACTTTTGTGAAATTCTGGCTTTATTACTCATTTGTAAGCTGGTCTGCAAGTCTAACCACCATTTATAACATTATTTCTATATCAAAATGCATCTTGACCTCCCAACATCGAAGTTAATAATTTTTAAAACTTGTTTAAAAGTTAATTTCTGCGTGTGTGTGTGTGTGTGTGTGTGTGTGAAATAACTTTGTCCATTTGTAGGTTAATGGTGTGGTGCAAAGAACAGGCTGTGTTTTGGACTCTGGTGGCTAAATCACTCGTGACTGTAGGATTCTGGGCAAATCAATTGTGCTTTTTGAACATCAGTTTCTTTCATCATCCCTAAAATGGGGTGGAAACAAAAATACTCTCACCATTGGATTGCTATGAGGATCAAATGACTTAGTCTACATAAATCACTACTGCTCGACACAGCGGCCTTCCATAAATGGCATTTCCTTCCTTCTTTTTTTTTTTTTTTAAGCATGGTCAGATGAGTGCCTACTCACTGATAAAGTCCTCCCAATTATGTAAGAACTTCAAACACACTGATTTTTTTATTTCTTTTTGCTAAGCTCAAAACAGATGAAAGTTGACTTGCATCACTGACAACCCTCTTTCAAAGTGTGTTGTCTCTTACACTATTTCCAAAAAGCCTTGGATTATTTCCTGACCTTGGAAGAGAAGAGAGTTTTTTTCTAAAAGGCTATTGGCTAAATGCGAATACTAATTCAAAGAGTGATCAGTAAATGATTTCTGTATTTTGTTAAATGATGACTCTAGCATATAGGAGTAAGATCTTTAGGAAAGCAACAGTGATGGCATCCTCTTAGATTCTTTTTACAGACAGCTAAAAGGATCCTGATTTGATTTAGGTGTGATTTAATTTGTAACTGGATTAAACTTTGCACTCCATTAAAAACCAATCAGCTGACTTGCCCTGCAGGAACTTTGCTTTTATGAGCAAGACTTTATTTCAGAGCCCATTTTTTTTTCTTGTGGAAGAGTTATTTAGCCTACAGCTTTCCTGGGTTACCCTTAGTGATGTCTCCTTATCTTAATTTGAATAAGGACATAAGTAAATTGTAGAATCCTCCTTGTTGACTATGGTTTTGTACTTCGGAGTGGAGATGAATCTCTCAAAGTTCTTTTCATCATTTATGCAGTGAATTCTATCACTGGAGAAGTTGAGAATTACTATGCAGAGTACAAGAGTCTGGGTTTAAGAAGAGATTGGAACATGTTTTAATAGCAGATGTGAAATAATCATTATGTAGAGTATATAGGAAGAAACAGCTGGGTGACTTAAATGGGACAAGAGAGTATGCATGATTGATTCTTCAAGTCTAAAGCCCACGACCGATCTCTTCTGTACTTGTATGTACATACCTGTACACATGTATTGGTTTGATAAATGTGCTTTTTAACAATGTTACCTTTTAATGCACGGACAACTTACATTTTTTTCATGTGACTCTGCCACTGGGCATTCATTTTAAGAAATCAGACCTCATAGTTTTGCAATAGTAATAATATTAACAACAGAAAGAAAATGAAAAACAATGGCTAGAACAATGAGGACCAAAACTTAGTGAGCACGCACTTTGGGCCGGGGACTGTGCCAAGTGTGTTAAATGCTCATTACCTCTTTTAATTCTCAGAGCCACCTGATAAGATAGGCTCTATTGTTACCTCCTTTTTACCATTGCTGAAATTAGATTAAGTTATTACCCCAGGGACATATGGCTAGCACACAGTATGGTGACGTTCAAACCCAGAGAGTTCATTCTACTGGGCAATGTGTACTTTGTGTCTGATTCCACAGAAGAGTATTATTTTAGCAAAGTCAGACTGAACTTATTAGTGACGTGGGAACTATTTAGCAGATAGGAACTTCAGAGCAATTGGAAATATCTCAGTGACAGATGTTGTTAAACACAGAAGTTCTTCTAGACTGCTTGCTTCATTGGTCAAACTTAATTTTAGAAAGGTGCTGATTCACTGACACAGTTGTTTTGTATTATGGCCAGATGCTTATTCAATACTTGAGAATGTTTTTTCTCAGTCTAATGGGAAATTAACCAGTAACTTTTGGGCAAAGCAAAAAAAATGAAAGGGCCGAGGTAGGATACAGATAATAATCTTGTTCATAAAGGAGCTGCCAATCCCCCACCCTCTGCTGAAGGCATCCCAGGGATTGCCAGTTGCTTTGTCTTGGTTGACACAAAACTCTGTTGTTTGTCCAACTGTTGCCAAGTAACACTTTGACATTTGCATAGCCAGGAAGCGCTGGAAAATAGAGCTCCAACATTTCCCTGTATTATTTTTATAGTAATTAGGACTAAAAATTATTTTTAGATTTCTGGCAGTAGTTATTTCTTGCAGTTCCTATTTTAACTTTGTAAATAAAATTCGATTTCCTGGTTGCCTGGAATGAGAAGTTTATGACACATACTAGCTCCTGGAAGAATGAATGGATTTCTGTATGTTTTTTATGAGACAAATTCCAGGATTCTTGGGTAGCAATTAATTCTTCATGGAAGAGCATTTTCAGTGGGATCATAATATGAAAAGAATTACTCACTGTTACCCATCATTACATACAAAAGTATAGTGCTTTTCTCGTTTTATTTGATTAAAAGGTACAAATATTTGTAATTTATATGGAATCAGAAAAATACCTTCTTTGTTCTGGCAGATTAGTAGAATAAAAGAATCTATATGTTGTTTTGGATCTAAATCTTACTGGGTTACACATCAACTCTTGTTCTACTTTGGTATACTGAATATATTTCATCTTTGAATCAAGCAAGATTTCATTAGGAGGATATTACAATGTGTCTATGTATTACTTCTCTTGCATTCTTAAGCATTAGACATGTTTTATTTTACTGTCTATTGTTCTTTTTCATAGGATCTCATTAAGTTTTGCCTGGGAAGAAAGGGATTGGTTAAAATCCAACCATTTGGTGTGTGTGGTGTATACCTACATTGTAATAAACACTGTGAGAGGGAACCAGCAATGAACTAGACATTGTCTCTTCTCTCCAGAAAATGGTAGCAGGAAAGTTACAAAAGAGAGTCTTGCATGGGAAGGAGGAAGAAATAAAGAAAAAGAAAAGGTTATCCTAAAATATGCAGTCACTTAGAAATCTACTCTGCTTCTCTTCAAAGCTTTGGGTTTGAAATATTGACTTTTTGTCTGTAGAATCAGCACCAGAGATATCAGTGAATTAGCAACTATTGACTTCTACCTTAGGAACTTTCAGAATTGAATGTTTCACATTCTATTCCCTTGGCAGGTTAAAAAATGCTTTTCTTACTTGATATATTGCATAAGTTAACAGTTTCTGAAAAAGCACTAATTGACTTATCAGAAACATTCTCTAAATGCACAGCAAATTCAAAGTCACATTCAAATAATTCTACTGCTAGAAATTCAGTACAATGTGATTTAAACATGCCTCTAAAACGAGGGGCTTGAGCTTGTGGTTTCCTCCAGGATTAAGAAGATATGGTGAGCTTGAAGCTGAAACACAACAACACCATTGATAGTTTTGTTTGCACTCTACCCCATTCTTGTGGCTTCTAAGTGCACTTGTTTGTGTTTTGGTTGAACAAGGGAGATGATAATTTCTTCAGCATGTGACCCTCTCAGTTTCAAGCATACACACAAGAGTTTTCTCATCTCTATGAGATCATAGAGATATGCCCTCCACCTGATAGGTTACTGAAGTTTGGACTTAGTTTTGGGGGGGTGTACCAGTTGAATCTCCTTTGCCTACTTCCAAATCCACTTACATGGATGTTGGTTTCAGTTCCTTCAGTGGCTGTTGGCTGGAGGCTTCAGTTTCAGTTTTCCCACCACGTGGACCTCTCCAGAGGGCTGCTCACGGTATGGCAGCTTGTTTCCCCCCATGGCAAATGCTGAGTGAGAGAGAGAGAGAGGTATTGGGCAAACAAGCCAGAGAGTGTCAAGGAAGAATCCTCAGTCTTTTATAACCTCATCTCAAAAGTTACATATCATCACTTGTGCTGTATTCTATTGGCCACATAGACCAAACCTGATACAATGTGGGAGGAGCCTATACAGGGGTGTGGCTGCCAGGAGGGATCAGTGGTGAGCATCTTGAGGACTGGCTACTCTAAGATGCTGTTTATGGTTTGGACAACTTTCTGGTAAAACTTTCCTGTTTATGTTGTATTGGTAAAGGATAGAGTAAGAGCAGGCTGTTCAGTGGTGTTCATGTTCAGTCTTGTCTTTACTTATGGACATTTGGAATAATAAAACTATTTTTATTATGCTTGCAGGCTGATGGTTTTGAATACAGGATTAAATTTGACTAAACTACTAAATAATAGCTGACAATGCATCCCAGAGAACGTGGATGTATGGCTGGTTGCTGAAACATGCATAACAGCAATGGTGTGAAGTAGCTATGTAATGCATATATGCTTAAAAGTAGCTTCATATACACAGAAACTTTTTGTCAGTTTTAGTACATGGGATTTAGACTTACCTAGTCTCTTTACTCTTTCAAAGCTATTAGATTTTTTTTTTCTCTTGAATTGTCTCTAGTTTGCTGTAATTCTGTGCAAGCACAAATATGCAAATAACCTGCCATTACTGAAAATAACTTACTTTAACTCATTTGATGGACTTAAGCTGCTTGGGACTCTAGTGTCTCAGTGACACTTTGTACGGCAGAAGGACGTATGTGTGGTAATGGTTCCTGACACGACATCACATTCCATTAGCCACTTTCTTTTATTAATTAACATCCTTCGGAGTATGGTGTATAGGTGGTGAAAGAAACAGGGAGGTTGAGGAAATACTAAATCTAACTAACTATGCAAAAGAATACTCAAGAGCCTTAAGGAATAGAAGAAGGAATGTGTTCTAGTGATTAAGTAAATCATATTGAGCTTGGTTTTCATTCCCTTAGTCTGTCTTTGAAGGTACTAGGAGATTGGCATCTTGGAGGAGCACACACGGGGATTTGAGGTGACAGGGAGGGGATCCTGGATTTGATACCTCATATGTGAGGTTAAGTGATAATACGAGTTTAACCAAGTGTATACGAGAGATTATCACAATTTCTTCTCCAGCCCTTGGAGGATGAGAGCAGTGGTGGGAAGACACTTAGGGCGTGATTTAAAGCCCTGGCAGGAATTCAGCTGTCTTTCAAGGGGACTCTGTCCTTCCTGTGAAGGAAGTGTTTGCAGTGAAAGATCTTGCTCAGAATCCAGTGAGGGACTGGCCAGGCAGGGTTGGTCAGAGCAGAGCTATCTGGAGGCTACACTAGAATCTCTAGCAGTGTTGATCATATATCTCTCTCAGCCTCTGGAATCTCGGTTTCCAGAAAGTTTTACCATACTAACCCTTTACCTGTAATCTCTGATGCTATCTGGTTGACTTCTTGGATACCACCTTGAGTCATTGGCAGTGATGAATCATCCAGGTGTTTAGACCTCTTTAGGAAAAATAATACACAATTGCAAACATAAATAAAGTATGAAAATAAATATTTATTTAGAACAAGAAAAGAAATCACAAGAAATGATATATTTTAAAAGCCTGTCGAATACCACAAACATCACAAATCCAGAAAAAAGCCAGAATATCTTCTAGCTCCATGAATTTAAAAAAGCTTTTTGTCTTTTATTACCCACAAGCTTTTGGTGCTGGGCACTGTGGGACAAATTCATATCACAATATTACTTCAGGCCTTGTACGTTCATGTCACAACACTGGGTGAATTGGCATTATGGGTGGTAGGACCATTACTGAAGTCATTGTTACTCTGGGATGGCTAGTGATAACTGCACATTGAAGTCGCTGCCAACCACATAAATATATCACACTAAACGCAAGCCAAGGGATCCCCAACTCAACTTTCCCTTAGCAGATATTGAAAATGCGCATGGCCACTCTGGCTACTCCCAATATGAGGGAAGTGTGACGGAGGCCAAGTCACAGTGAAATCATGGCAATAAAAATATCTTACTTTTAGAAGTTTTATAAAAGACACATACCACAAGAATACATGCTTAGCGCTTTTCTCTGGGTATGCAAAGTGAGGGCCCCTGAAACTGAAGTGTCGTTAGCTTCACTGGAAACCCACCTCTGATCCTTGGACTTAAAACCATTATTATGGCTGGGCATGGTGGTTCATGCCTATAATCCCAGTGCTTTGGGAGGCCAAGGCAGGAGAATCACTTAAGGCCAGGAGTTCGAGACCAGCCTGGTCAATATGGTGAGACCCTGTCCCTACCAAAAAAAAAAAAAATTAACTGACCTGGCGGCTAGGGCAGGAGGATTGCTTGAGCCCAGGAGTTTGAGGTTACAGTGAGCTATAATTGTGCCACTGTATTGCACTCTGGCCTGGGCAACAGAGTAGGACCCTGTCTCAAAAATAAACATAAAAACAAAAACCCATTATTCTGAGACATGTTGACTGGCCCAGATAGGCTGATCACATTTTGCCTCCACCTTCAGTGTTGACCCTTTTTGATCTGAATCAGCAACCTTAGGGCTGTGAAAAGCTCAGCTGTCCCTGTCTCTCTGCTCAGACGACCCAGATTCAATATACTTTTCTCTATTGAATTCAGAATTTAGGTTCTGTATTTTGGAAAAGAAAATTATGGTATTGATAGAGCATGGCCAGGATTGGCTGTAATATCACTTTCTGTCTTTCTGCCTCTTCTCCAATAGATATTGAACCCTGAAAGGGGGTGGGGAATGCTAATTCAAGGCTTGCTTGTTATCACTGTACACCATGGAGATGACTTAAGTGTATTTTTATTCTTTGGAGGCAGGATTGAAACAACTGACTTCTCTCCAATGTAGACAAGAACTAAGCATGATCAGAAAGTGAAGTCATTAGCTCTCTAGACCTTGGGTAACAAAAGCATTAACCTGATGAATTTTAAAAAGCTGGCTTGACTCATCTCTGCCTCACGTCATAAACATTGTCTACCAAGTCCACGTGTATTAAGCATGCGTCTTGCAATGTAATGGATATCCCAGTTTAGATTTTAGTTTAATCCATCAAACACGTCCATAAGCATAAGGAATTTTGTGTTACAATCACCCTGGGGGAAATTGTGCAAGAATCAGCCAGGCACAACAGGATAAATAGAACTGTGGGGACTCTGGTTTTTCAGGGTATCACATTCCTGTCTTGCTTTCCATTTTCCTAATTTCGACTAATTATCATCCTCACTAATCTAACACATAGCATAAAAGCTTAACCATTCACTTCGCTCTGCAGTTCAGATTCCCTCCTGGTTTTTATTTCAGTTTCCTCCTCTTTCTTTTTATTAATCAATTCCTTGGTGAACAAAAATCTAATCTTTCTAGTTCAATTCTGAATTTTCACTCTATGTTGGCAAGATTTTCTCATCTGTCCTGGTGGGAGATTTGGGCAAAAGTCAGACCTCCTGCTGTATGGAACACCTGACTGAACTTGGAAGGTAAAAGAGGCAACGTGACCAATTTAACCAGTAGGCTGGGCGGTGTTTTTGTTTTCTTTTCTTCTTCCCTTCTTTCTAGCTCTTATGTGCTATATAACCCCAAATAAAATCATGCGCAACTTATGTATATGTTTAATTCAAAAGCGTTCTGTGTAAAGATAAAACTGAAATTTCATCTTAAATAGATCTATTCATTCAGTGCTTTGGAGGCCAGCCAGGAATGAACTCCAAATGTGAGACTATGCAACAGCAACTGAAAGCACATGCTCCATGTGACTTAAGCCTATATTTTCAAATGGCCGATAGAACAAGTTTCAAATGCTCTCAAGCTGCGACCAGACTCATATGGAGAGATAAACAGAGGCCCCAAACTGTGCACTGAATATAAGTCATCAAAGCAATTTTAAAATCAATTCAACATTTGACAAGGAGCCAATACGGTTCCCTTGTGATTAGAGTGACATGCTCAGGCCACTACTATGGGTAAAATTCTGACAGCAGTGTTTTGTACATGTTGGAACCCATGAAAGACATCTCCCCCTGCACCCCCCTCTGAGGAAAACCATAATGAAGCATTACAATGGTGTATCTGTGAGATCACTAACACATGGGCGCCATTCGACTGTGAGGGCATTGATGAAATTCTGGTGAGTGGGCAAAAGAACCCAAAACCCGAGATTATGGTATGGCCTCAACCACATTTATAACAAGCAAAGAGAACAATCATCTCTGAATCTAGAGGTAATTGCAAACAGGCTTCTACTAAGGATGGGGAATTTTTTGTTGTTGTTTTGGGGGAGAGAGTCAGGACAGAGGGAGAATGGAAGTGACTGAAACACCATAGCAGGCCTGTATATATATTTTAAACTTTTACAAGGGAAGATTAAAAAAACTTGCTAAGTAGAGGCCCTTTTGCCATTGATATTTTTCTTCTTTATATAAGTTCCTATTCTAAGGCTCTTTTTTTTTTATTCTAAGTTCTCTTGGCTCTTCAAGGTACAGACAAGACCTGAGGTTTCTTCTTGGTACACCTGCAGAAACAAATTTCCCACAGCCGCGTGGTTTTTTTTTTTTTTTAAGAGGCAGGATCTCGCTCTGTCTCCCAGGCTAGAGTGCAGTAGCTCAATCATAGCTCACTGCAGCCTCAAACTCCTACTACAGGCATGCACCACCACACCCAGATAATTAAAAAACAATTTTTTTTTTTAAAGACAGAGTCTCACTATGTTGCCCAGACTGGTCTGGATTCCTGGCCTCAAAGATCCTCCTGCCTCAGCCTCCCAAAGTGCTGGGATTACAGGTGTGAGCCACCACGCCCAGTCAACCACAGCGGTGATTTTGATGCTAACCTACTGTCTCATTGTAACAGGCTCAAGGCCAGATTTTCTCCTTGGCCTTCATTTCCCCATTCTGTCAACCTCAGACTCATCACCTTCTTGTGCACTTTGGCCACCATTTGGCATTGCCAGGGTGCCAGCCTCCTTCTCCTTTTCTCCATAAAGTGTTCTAGCCACAACAGGCTTTGCTGCTTCTATTCTGGTCCACCACCATGTCCTGGTCCTCGTGCTCCATGAAGAGACAGGTAACAGAGGGAAAAACCCCCTACACTTCAGGTACACAATAGGGATTTTGTTTGGCTCAGCTTCCCCTGTGGGACCAAGTGCAGTGTACATTTCTGTACCTAGATAAATAATAAATAATATTGCTAACGATACTGGAGCCAAGCCCAGGTGACATTGTACTGAATGAAGGTCACAAGCATGGTTTGGCTGGCTCCCTGTGGAACATTATCAGGAAAGGCAAAGGCATGGAAAACTGCTCTACTTTCTCCAAGGATATGAGGTAAAGGCTGTGACAACCTCTAAGGGAAAAAAAAATTAATCCCATGGTCAGGTCATGTCAATGTCCTGTGAAATACCCCAACTCTTTTTCAGAGCCCTAAATGAGTTGCCCATCTTTCTAAGCTCATCCTCAGGTACTTTCTTCTCCTACTCTTTAAAATTCTAGGCATACAAGATATCCACACTTTGCTGTTCCCTCTGCCTAGAATACTCTTCCCACACATCTTTGCCTCCTTCTTGTCATCTAGTTTTTAGCTTAATTATTATCTCCTTGGGTGGTTTTTTCCAATTCTTACTCCATTTTTCCCCTTTGCCACCATACCTATGTGAATTTATATTTTTATTTTATTTGTTTACTTAATTATGTTCATCTTGCTCTGGTGGAACGATCTCTGCTAAGGCAGGAAGCTTATTGCCTTATTTACCACTGAATCCCCAATATTAAAACAATGCCTGGTATGTGGGAGCCAATCCTTAAATAATTGTGGAGTGAAAAATGGCTGGAAGATCATGGAATGACCTAACTGTATGTCTTTCTCAAAGTGATCTTCCCACAGAAGTATCCTTTTGAAAAAAATGAGCCTTCTCTGGTATCATAGATTAGACTTGCCTACAAAATTAAGAGTTTTAGCCAATTTGGCAAATGCTTATTAAGAACCTACTTGGGCAAGACACCACCGAAGGCAACATGGAGGATCTGTAGCTGATTGAGAGTCTCTGCCTGTTATCAGGGACTTGAAACTTTGTTGGGAGTAGTGCTACTTCTTTGGGGGCAGTTTATACAAAATAAGACAAAATGAAGTAAAAGCTAAATAAAGACTGAGAAACCTGGCGTTTATCTTTCTTTCCCTCTGTTCACGTTCAGGTTTGCCAAATTTGAGGTCTCTACTTCCTTAGTATTTGTTGAGTCTGTCCACCAATCTTTGCACTCAATGCCACATCTGCAATTTCGTTCCAGCCTCATAACATATCTCCCTGTTTGCACCCCAATGTGGCTCTCATCTCTTCTCCACACTTTTGCTGCAATGGTATTTCTAAGCTCAAAATCTCAGCATGTCACATGGCATGTCATTTTCCTGCTTAAACCCCTCAAGGACTCCCCACTATCCTCAGTATAAGGGCCGCATTCCAAAGGACAGCCTGCAAGGTCCTGCCTGAGCTGACCTCGGCTGTTCTCTCCAGCTTCATCTCCACCACACCCCACCTTTCATGCTACAAAGCAGCCACAAAGTTGTATATTCATTTCTCTAAATGGGCCTTGATCTCACTCATCATATGGCTGTTTAACAGATGAGTCCCTCTGCCTGGAGCTCCCACTCATGTCGGGACTCAGCTCTAATGCCTGTCCTCTGTGTTGTGCTTCCAAACCCCAAAGTCTGTTTGGTTAAACACTCACCTCTCACACCTCAGGCTCCCGGGACCATCCGCTTTTAGAGCATTTATGACTCTGATTGCTCTTTGCTTGCCTATTTCTCTCATTAGATTGAAACCTCCTTGAGTACAGGGATAGAATCTGGTTGAAAAGAGAAAAAAAAAAAAAAAAGAAGAAGAAATTATAAATGAATGATCCAATAAGGAAATACAACTAATATGCTGTAGGATTTCCAAGGAGGGGATCATTTAAGGAGTCCTGGAGAAAAGGAAGTTTTATCTAGGCTTTAAAGTATGACAAAAGTCTTTCTCCAACCAGGGAGTAAGAGTGAAGTATTCGAGGCAGAGGATGGCAGGGGTTGGGCGTGGCTAGAAGGATGTCGAGGCCGCGAAGGCCCAGAACACAGCTGAAGGTGCAATCCCAAGAGCTTCCGCTGCTGTACTATGGGCTGAGAAGGCCACAGGGAGTCAGGATTGTTTCTGTACAAGGGGGTGAGATGAACTGATTTATGGATCGGAAAGAACGATCTAGCAACAGGTGAAAGGAGGATTGCAGAGGCGAGAGACTGGAGGTAGAAAAGCCAGCTGGAGACCATTTCAACGACCCAAGCGAGCGACGAGGAGGCCCGGGGCTGAGGCAGGCATGGGGTGGGACTCGGGTGGGCCAGAAGAGGACATGAGAGACATCGTGGAGGGAGAACAGACAGCACTGACTGTGGGAGAGGAAGAGGGAGGGTTGGGTGATCAGCTAGGAGGATGGAAAGGCACACGTGCAATGGGGCTGCCAAGCCGAGTGTCCCAAACAATAGTCCACCGTCCCAGACAGTGCTCAGCACACATCGGGAGGAGTGTGATCCACACTGCATTGCAGTTTAAAAGGACATTAGAAAATGTAGCAAATTCAGTGGAGGGCAAGGAAGGGGCCTAGAAACCGTGATTGATGAGAAGTGGATTAAAAAAACCAAAGTTGTTTAGTTTGGCACACACCCCGAACAAGCGAGGGAACGTGTCATGGCTGCCTTCACGTATTTGAAGATTGTCCTATCGAAGAGCTATTAGACATGTTCAGAGGGCAAAACTAAGGCCAAAAGTGAGGTGGAACCGAGAGCAAAAGCACGTTTTGGCTCCATTCGGGGGGATCATTCAAACATGTAGAACTGTAGGCTGCCTTGTCAGCTGGAGAGCTAACCTGGACAAACGGCCATGCAGAGAGCAAAAGTCCCTGTTGGGACGCACAGAAAGGGGCTTCTGGGGCTAGATGGGAGGTTGAACTAAGGTCCTACAACCTCAGAGATTTTATGTTTCCTTCTATCGATGTCCTAATTCATGCTACCTTTTTATCACAAACATAGTATTGCGAACAAATACTGTGTCCAGGAAATCCTGACAAGGAAGAGGGAATGTACGATAAGGACAACTCTGCTGCCTGGGGGGAAAGAGTTTGGGTTATGATCTACCCTCTGGGACATTTTCCAGCCTCTGCTTTCCTGTTCTTCTCCTCCTTTTCTTCTCCAGAAGCCAGGGGACTGTACCCTGGGCTAATATGGCCCAAAGGGGCTGGCCGTTGTGGTCTCTGTCACTGCCACATGGCACTCAGGAAATGCCCCTACTTGTTATTAGATGCTCAATTCTTCCTTTCTTCAGTGTTTTAAGATACGGAGCAAATACAGTGTCTGGGTCTCTGTCTACAGGGAATCCTGTTTGCCTACGCTGCCATTCTATTTAGGTCATTAGATACGAAATGTTCAATTTTGAATCAAAAGTTTAGTTTATTATATCTCAAACAAGAAGCAGTACAGTTAATCAAATTATGTGACTAAACTATCTACACAGTTTTGCCATCTTAATGGTAGCTTGTTTATGCCAGCAGCGAAGAAGCCCGGAGAGCGAGTGGTGGTGAAATCGCCAAGGCGTTTTCCACAGCTTGTTGAGAATTGAATTTTTTTCCTTGCAAGAAGTGGTCTAAAGCCTGGAAGAAGTGGTAGTCAGTTGGTGCAAAGTCTGGTGAACACAGTGGATGACAGAGAATTTCCAAGTCCAGCCTCCCTCTGTAGTTAGAGCAGTGCTGTTTGTGCAACATGTGGTGGAGTGTTGTCTTGCAAGAGGATTGACCTGTCTCTATTGACCAATTTCAGCTGCTTAATCACAACCATCCTCATCATTTCATCCAATCGGTTGCAGAAAACATCTGCTGTAATCGATTGACAAGGTTTCATGAAGCTGTAGTGGATAATACCAGTGCTGGACCACCAAACAGACACCATTAGCTTTTTTGGATGAATATTCGGTTTTGGACTGTGTTTCGGCACTTCATCTTTAACCAACCATGGTGCCGAACACTTGTGATTGTCAAAAAGAATCCATTTTTCATCACACATAACAATACAGTGTAGAAATGGTTCACCTTTATGTTGTGACAGCAAAGAAAGGCAGGCTTTGAGACGATTTCTCTTCTGATGCTCTTTTAACTCATGTGGTACCCATCTATCCAGCTTCTTTACCTTGCCAATTTGTTTCAAATGGTCCAATATTGTCAGAATAGTAACATCAAACCTTGTTGCAAATTCATGCATAGGTCAAGATGGATTCGCTTCCACTACGGCTTTCAGCTTATCATTATCCACCTTGGTCTTGGGTTGCTCATGTGGCTCATTTTCAAGATTAAAATCACCACAACAGAACTTCTCAAACCATGGACGTGCTGTGCATTCATTAGCCACATCCTTCCCAAACACTTCGTTGATATTTCGAGCTGTCTGCACTGCATTAGTTCCATGACAGAACTCATATTCGAAAATAACATGAATTTTTGACTTATCCATGGTTTCATCAAAATTGCTCTGAAAAAATTTTTGAAAGAAAATCACAAGCCAAACCCTGCATTTGAAAGAAGGAGGATGTACCTTCACAATAAACATAAAACAAGAAGTGTCTGAGAGAAATGTCAGAAATATCAACTGTCAAACAGTACTTAAGGAAATCGGACATTTCATACTTAATAACCTAGTATTTTTTTTTTTTTCCCCCCCATCTCCACCTTCTGACAGTAACTAATTAACTAGCCAACTAACTCGTGCTCTCTCTCTCTGATCAAAAGACTTTGTTGGTCAATGATAAATTAAAAATCTTCCTTTTCAGGGATCTAGAGCTTAAAGACTATGCCAAATTCCTTAATAACTATATCAATGATAAAGATTTCATAGTTTATGTAATTAGAGATAATATTTTTCCATTGATTATTAGGGCCAGCCTTCAAAACAACCTTATGAGGCGAAGAATCTGAAGCTTAGAAAAGTTAAGTAAATGGCTTGAAGTCTCACAGCTAGTAAGAGTCAGAGTTAAGATGCTGAGGCCTGACTTAAGACGACCTTTAGTCACTGAGCTGTCCTACCTCATCTGTCTGGAATGGGCCGGCAGACAACAGATGGCCCTCAAACTTCCACGGTGTCCTCAGACTGAAAACTCCCCAGGGGCAAGGATGGGTCTCACCAAGTGGCTAAGCCCTAGTAATTGCATTGTTCAATACATAGAATGAAAAAATTTTAATAATTTTGAATATTGTTTATATATTGAAACGATGATATTTTAGGTATATTGGGTTAAATGGTTTTAAATTTAATTTCGCCTTTTTTTTTACTTTTAAAAACATGATTATTAGAAGACTAAACATTACATTATGTGGCCTTCATTAGCTTCTGTTGGACAGCACTGCTTTAGAAGTGGAGGTCATGCCTTTTCTCTGAGACCAACTCCAGCATTCTATTAAGGAGCTGCAAAGAGAGGAAGCCAGAAAGAAAACTGGAATCCAAATCCTGTAAATTCTCTGAATGACATGAGATCCCACGTGACTGAAGTTGGCACTTCACCTTGACTTCTCGTTCTTGGTTCCTTTCATCTTCTAGAGTCTTGGAGATTATTTTGGTTATTGTTTGTTTGTTTGTTTTTCAGAAAATGTCTTCCTGGCCTCTGGCCTGCACCAGAAAGCCTGTCCTGAGGCTGAGCGCATAGTCGCCTGCCTGTCCCCTGTTCCTTATTTCCATTCTGTACTACCCAGGGCTGGAGAGCTATCTGGGATGCTGATACATGAAAGGCATGAAAGCATCCCTGGAAGTATGATAATGAGATGGGGACATTTATATCAACCAGAATTCCTTTCTGCATAAGAATTGCTTTGTTTGAAATGTGGGAATAAGATACAGCGCTTTGTGTGGAGGGAGTGTAAGGACCCCAATGGCCTTAAGTAGGTCCTGTGGTTACTACATTGCCTTCAAAAGAGTGGAGATTTGGTCAATTGCAGGGCTTTTCTTCTCCTGAGTTGGCTGTGCAAGTTTGAGGCAAGAGAGGAGCTGCCACTGGGATTCTACTCTCTTAATTCATCCAGCATGTGTTCTTCTGTCCATATTTTTATGAATATTGATTGCATGAGAAGTCAGATGATTAGACTCTGGGATACTCACATATCTTAGCCTGGCTTTGGCCTACTCTAATGAAAAGCATTTTTCTTATAGTGCCTGGTTTAGGTTTAGGATCATGTCTGTGTCTGGTGACACTGAAAGGAATGGCAGAGCCACATGTGTGCATAATGCATGTTGGTGCTTTAAGAGACCGTCTCCAGGAAAGCAAAGCAGGGCCCACTTCTTTAAACTAGACTATTGATTTCTAGGATTTAGTAAATAGACCTGTTTTACTAACGAGAAATGCCAACAAACACATCCTCAAATGAGACTGTGAGGTTACAGTGACAATGGAAGAGATGGGGAAGGCCAAGGAAATATTTGCTCAAACTGTAGTCCATCCAGTCAATATGAAAAGAAGTAAAAAAATAAGAAACTTTAGTCAGTCTACTGTCTCTATGGCATTCCACCTCAATGAACAATAAACTGGTCCTATTCTTTTTTTTTTTTTAATAATCTAAGAGCAGCACCATCTTTAATTCATTTCTAATAGTCCCTCCTCACTCTCCCCAAGCATGTGAGACAGTATTCTGCATCCAGTGGGTACTGGTTAAATAAATACAAGGTCCTGAAAGGAGACTTCTTGGCAGAGCCTGGCTGTGAGGTTCCTTTATAACCAGTCCTCATCAGCCTGGACTCTGAGGACTGATTAAGAGGTGCTTTCTGTCTAGAAGCTGAGCATGACTCGAACAGGCCTGTGGCCATTTGCTGTTTTCAGAGCCTAAAACTGTAGCACCTTATCCTGCCTATGGTCCAGGCAGAGGCAGGCTGTCCAAGCAGTGGGACCTGGTTCTTTGAGTTGTGCCTGGAAAGAGTGTGAGGCGCAGCAGCTCTGAACTTATGGGCCACTTGGTTCCTAAGACAGATGGGGGTTGATGAGTTTGCTGACCTGCAGGGAGTTGTCCTGGACTTTCCTAAGGGATACAAAAGACACAGTCACACTTCTCCTGAGGGTGCCTGGCATCAGCCCAATAGTCTTATGGTGACTTGTCATCTCTACACACTTTGTGTGGTCTGCTCTGTGGAGATGCCCATTCCCATATTCTCTATGTGGGAAGTCAGAAAAATGCTAAGAGAGGTGCACTCCTTCCAAAAGTAGCATCACTGGTTAGTTCTATTCTACTGAGGAAAATAGCAGGAATTACTAGTAATATAAATAGTCATATTAGCGAACACTTAATTGGGACTTACTGTACATTAAGTATTATTCTGGGCACATTTCATACCCTAAGTAATATAATCTTCATAACAATTCTCAGAAGTAGGTGACATTATTATTCCCATTTTATAGATGTGCAAACTGAGACACAGAGACGTTAAGTAGTTTGTCTAAGATCACACATTTGATAAATAGAAGAATCTGAATTTAACCAGAGTTTGGGCTCTTAATCAGTATGCTAGATTGTCTTTCACTGTGTATTCACTCAGTGATACATTTGTTTGTTTGTTTGCTCATATTAAAGTGGGAGAACATATCAGGTAGAATTTAGTAGTCACAAGCAAATTTATCTTAGAGACCAGAAAGAGGTTCAGCCCTAGGCATAGGCATCTATATCTTTGCACAGAACTCGGCCACCTAGGAATGCTCCTTAGACATTTTCCCTGGAAGGCTGACTGCGGAGAGGTGTGTGTACCTGTGCTGTGATATGCATGTGGTAGTAAATTGAGTGGACCACATTTTATAGTCTGGTCTATCTGGCTCTGGGTGTGTTGTTGTGGCCTCTGACACAGAGTCTGTATAATTTCATCTAAATGCAAATTCCAAAGTTTGGATTTTGAGAAAAGAAAGGAGCCTTGAAATATACTGAACTCAAAATCCCATGATAGACCTACACAGACTGTGGGGGAGGCTGAGGGAGGGGAAGGGAGGAGGAAGGGAGAGAAGGAAAGAGGTGATGACATATACAAAAGAAACAAAGGGCCACCAAGCCAATAAGCAGCAATTCCTTATCAAGTAATCGAAAGTTTCTAAAAAAATATTTTTAATAAAGAAATGAAAATAAATTCAGGGAATTATTTCCTAGGTAGAAAGATTATTAAGAAAGTGTAAAATCCAAGAAAGTTATGGAAATAGTTGTGGCTTACTATTTGTGATAGTAAGCAATGCAAATCTAATTGCTTTATTTAGATTTACCATTAAGATTTGGATGTTGTGTATGTGAGTGTGTGTGGGGAGGGGGGTATGCATGTGTGTAACTTAAAAAAAAAAGCTGGGAATTAGGCCAAAGGGATGAACTGAACTGAACTAAACAGACTCACAATCTCTCCTCCCTACCCCTTTATCCCCTCAAGTCCTTAGAATTAAAAGAAAAAAAATTTTTTTAATATATTTGTTAAAATAAATTAAAATGGAGACCAGGCCTGAAGAATTTCTGAGCAGACAAAACCAGTTAGGCCTCATAACTGATCTCAACCTTACTTGATTCGCAAATATAAACAAAATTTAACTTGAGCTATTTCTTAATAAATACCTATATTAAATAAATATTATAAATATTAATAAATTAATAAATATTAATAAATACCTATATTAAAGAAAAACAGAACTTAAGCTGAACCAATCAAAAACAGCCAACAAACTTATAATTATATACCTATGGACTTCCCAGCAGGTTAGACCAAATAAGGCAACTGTATAACTGTAATCAATCAAATGTTTTCTTTGTGGTACTTCTGAGTTAGTCCTATGAAATCTTCCCCCTTACATTCCCTCCACGGATCCTCTGAACCATTTCTGGTTGGGTGCTTCCTGGTCGATGGTGGCTTGCTCAAATAAACTGTTTAAAATTTCATTGTACTTCTTAACATATGTAAAGAGAAAGGATGGCCTTAGCCCAGAAATTATGAGGAACCTCTGAAAGCTGGCGTTTGGATGAGATCATATTGGGGGAGGAATCTACAGCCTAAAACAGGTGCAGGAGGAAAGGCTGGAGGAAGCGATGATGGCCCAGGAGGGTCCTGAGCTGAAGGCAGCGGCTATAGGGACCGAGAGGGGCTTGGGTGGGAGTTGTTGTGACAGCATCCTGGAGGTGAGCCTCTCCTTCCCTCTTCTGGATGGTCGCTGCCATCGGGGAGGCAGGGCAGTGTTCTGGGTGGTTGGTGAAGCCCACGTGGACTGATGAGCCCTGTGCCCAGGACTCCAGTTTGGTCCCTGTTTGGAAGCAGGCTGTGATCAGAGAGAGGCTAAAAGGAAATGGTCAAGAAAGCAATGACCTCACCACCAAAAATCATGATACTTTAGAAGACAAGAACTGTCATGAAACATAGACACCATACGAAAATAGGAATGTGTGAAGAGACATGATTAATAAAGCATCGAAGAGGAGACTTTAGAATATGTATAATTAGCTTGTCAGAGTTCTGTGAGAGAATAGTGTTTTCTACCACATCAACCTATTGTTCAAGTAGAAAGGTGAAATAGGACATTTTTAAACAACAAAAACACTTAAAAATATACAATTTGTAAACCTGAAATAATTAATAGAGAATATACTTCAGCAACATTAAAAATGAAATTAAAAGGAAGAAATGAGAAATAAGAAGTACTGAGAAAAAATAAGCATAACTTATAATTGAATATTAATTATTTAAAATGTAAAATTTAGAACTGAAATCTCATATAATTTCAGCATTGTGGGAGCTCAGAGGATAGACGAGAGAACAGGAGGTTATAAGTACTTATTAAAGCTACGCTTCGATAATAAACACATAAGTTTTACATGAATTCCACATATGTTTAAATAGATGTGTTAAAATTTTTAGTAAAACTACTGGAATAGCAGAAACAGGAAGAATAACCACCATTCAATGAAAGGGAAAATGTGGAATAAAAATAATATGCAAAACAAGTATAATCAACCCAATAAATTTATCAAAGGGTAAAATAAGAATCAACAATAAAGCACAGTAAATATAATACACACAATAATGATGACTGGGACAAGTACAAAGTATAAGAATAAATATAAATGGTTTAAATGTTCCTGTTAAAAAAATGAAGAACCACAGGTTGTAAAAATGAACATCCAGCTACATGTTTTTTTATGAGAGACACATAAAATGAAATGACTCAAGAAAGGTGAAAATATATGGATGGGTAAAGTTATTCTAAGCAAATACTAATAACAATAATGACGACAAAAGCCATTGTAACATATTAATACTAGACAAAATAGAATTCATGGCTAAAATTATTTAAAGGGAAACAATATATTTCATGTTGATATTAAAAAAAGTTTCAGTTCAACAAGAAGCGTATTTGTCAAGAGCCTTGATCTGTCATGGGCCATAGTTTCAAATTACCTAAGGCAGAAATCACTAAAAATATGAGAAAATGTCCATTAACATTGCAATGGGTGAATTTATGCACTTGTTTTAGAAACTGACAGTTTAAGCAAAATTTAGAACAAAACTGTAGAGAATATGAATTAAAAAGATCAAACTTGTGCTTGAGAGCTATCATGATTGGGAGTTAGTTATGTGGGATTATATACAGGATGAAAGCCGCGTTTTGTTTGGTAATTCCTTCCTCCTTCCCTCCTTCCCTCCCTTCCTTCCTTTCTCCTTCTCTCCCTTTCTTCCTTTCTTTTATCTATCTGGCTATCTATTATCATATATCTATTGTGTATCAATCCCTATTTTATTTATGGTAAGTTATTCAAACATTACAAAGGAGGGTAGAGGTCTCTCTCCTCCCTGTGACTTCAGTCCCCCAGTTCCCCACTCCAAATGCAACTACCATTTCCAGCTTTTGTGTCATTCCAAGTAATGTATGCAAATACAAGTTTATACCAGTGTGTACGTATGTATGTACGTATCTAGGAATATATTTCTGGTTTTTTAAAACACCTGTATATGGACATATGTATTTCTCCATGTTAATAAATATTTTTCCACAGCATCATTTTAAAGTTATAAATAGGGTTCTATTTTATGAATGTATCATTTTTGTAGCTATGTATGAGTAATGTGTCTATGACCATTCTTACAAATATTTTGGTGATCCATTTCTAAAAGTAGACTCAAATGTGGATCAATGGAAAGGAACGTTTTTAAGACTTTTGAATATGTGTCACCAAGTTGTTTTCTAGAATGTTTTTCTTGCATTTTTATTGTGAATTCAACTTAGGGTACCCAGGCACTAGTGTAAGTTTATTAACAAGTGAGTTAAGTCTTAGCTAAGAAATTTCCTAGTGATGAAGTGAGAGTTGAGCAATACTAAACCTGTTTCAAGTTGAAGGCCCAGGTGGGTTTTTTGGTGTATTCAAATCTAACAGCCCAAATTTGCTACAGCCAAGAACAAGCTTTATTCGTGCATGTTTCTTGCCAGAAGATGGCTAAACTTGAGGGTAGAAAGTGGCAGAAAATGAACGAAGAACTCAGTATATCTTGGCTTCTTCTAAAGTTTAGCTTTAAATGCATTCTGTAACTTCCTAATAGGATAAAGAGAGAGAAATATTCTTCACAGAGAGTGACAACATGACAAAGTTTTGTTTTGGAGAATTGTACAACTTTTTTTTTAATGAGTAAAGCAAGACAGCAATTGCAACTTGTTGACTAACATAAAATACCAAATTTGGGATTGGCTATGGCACTATGTCAGTGGTTCCAAAAGAATAATAGTCCCTTAACATATTAATAAGAAAAGGGTTTCATAGAAAAATAAATTTGGAATTTGGAAACACTACTTATTGTATCAACTTGTTGAAAATTCACAATTCACACTAGCATATTAATGACTCTGAGGAATTCAATTAAAAAAACTTCCTTAAATTCATTTTACTCAGCATTTTTGAGATTTATTTAACCAGTACCCTACCCCTCTTTTAAAAACACGTGACACCTCTTAAATGCCCTCATAATTAGTGTTCTGGAGAACATGTTCTTAATAATACTGGTCTACAATATAGTGGATTCATTAAAATAATACCAAAATATTTTGTTGGTACAATTTCCTAGGAGCTATATTAAAACTACTGAATGACAAGACTGGTATTATGGGATCTGTCATTCAGCTGAGTCATAGAAATGAATCATGCTGAATTAGACGGCTTTAACTTCTCATGTCTATGTTGACAACATTTTAATACTACATTATAATCAGCTAGTCCCTGTAATTACAAGAGATGTTAAAGAAGTTCCGTGATTTTCTTCAGACACCCGTGGACAGATTTAGATACATGACTTAGCAACATTGTTGTGTAGACTTGCCATTTCTACATCCACTCTGATCAAAGTATGCCAGTATCCATTTATTTTCAAAAAGGCAAGTTGAAGCAAGTAGAATTGCTGAGGGAAGGAAGAGAAAGCCATTGTAGAATAAAGCAAAAAACAGTTCACTGCCCCACCCCCATAGATCATCTATTAGTCTGACATCTGGTTGCATTACCTGATCAATAATGGCTGACAGAGATCTCTTAATTCTGCCCGCCAGTAATTAATAGGAACTACCTTAATTATACATCATTATTTTAAAAATTATAAATAGCATAGATCAATCTTCTTTCACTTCACACACTACTTGTGTCTTACTTCAAGTTCTTCATTATGATATAAATTATTCCCATTAGAAAGATTTAAAGTGAAGCTTGTATATTATTTTATTAATTTTAATATCTTTATTGCTTGGTTTTGATTACAAATTTATGCATACCGGTCATAAAGAATTTAATCAGATACATCTAAAGTAAAAAGTAAATACTCCTCCCTCCCCTAACCCTACTGTCCAAGGAGTAATCAATGTTAGCAGTTTGATGTGAATACCTTTAGATCTGGAAAAAGAAACATTTATATTTTTTATTCATTTATGCATATATACTTTTTATTTTTGCAAAAATCTTGTTATGCTAATCCTATGTTCCTAGAACTTGCTTTTTTCACCTTTTAACAATATTTTAACACCATTCCATTTCAGTATATATAGATCTACATTGTTCATTTTATGACTTTAATAATCCAATATATGTATATATCAAAATTTATTTTACTAAGTTCCAGTATATGGATAATTATATGATTATATATTAATATATTTTTCTTTTCTTTACAAACAATGCACAGTGTACATCATTTAACAGTGCAAGTGCATCTTAATCAATTCTAAAGTAAACATGTAAGGTAACAATTCCTAGAAGTGAAATTAACTCATAAATTCATTAAATAACAGTACTTAGTTTAACACGTATAGTACAAACCTACACAATCATACGTATGTATGTATAACATATGCAGGAATGTACACTATATAATAAATTCATATATAATTTGTAATTTATAGTGTTGTAATTATATTAAAAAGAATGTGTGGGTGAATTTCTTTAAGTGTGGAGATTTTATTAGAATAGGTCTTTGTGTACTTATGCAAGAATTCAAGACTCTATGTAATTTTGGAGCCAGGATGATTTTTATTAATATGTAAATCTGATCATGTCATTTCCCTGCCTAAAACTTTTCACTGGCTTTCAGCAGAATTTAGATAATATCTCAAATCTCTAATGTGGCCCACATGGCTTCGACCAATGCACCCCTGCCTATCTCTTCAGCTTCATCTTGAGACACCCTCCCCATCTCTGACTGGTCTTGGGCCACCCTGGTCTTTAGGTTATTGAATGTGCCTTCTCATATGCTCTTCATTTTGCCTGGAAAATTCTTCTTTCCACTGATCCTTAGATAATCCTTCATGACTTCCCAACTACTGATGTACACTTTATACCTCTGTTATTAGTTCTCATTTCAACTACTGTTTTAATATTAGGATATTTATTATAATTTTAATTATATGTATATTTGTTGATTTATTCAACAACTATATAATCTCCTCCATGAGAATGTAAGCTTCCTAAAATTTTCACTATTATATCCTCAGCCCCAGCACATAATAGTTGCTCAATAAATAGTGATGATGATAATAAAAACCTTGCATAGCACTTCACAATACTGCTCTAAGTGCTATATCTAAGAACACATTTACTCCTTACTGCCGTCATATAAATTGGCATTACTATTATCCCCATTTTGCAGATAAGAAAACTGAAACATAGAGATGGTTAAGTCATCTGGCCAAGATCATACAGGTAGTAAATGGCAGACCTGGAATTTGAACATAAGTAATCTGGCTCTCAACCATTGCAGCAGTGTCTCAATATTTTCAATATGAGAACTAATACACACCTGTAAAAAACACCCCAGAAAAAAAGTGGAGCAACTACCCACAATTTTTACTTTGTCCAAAGCATTTTTATTAATTTAAGATATGTTTGATCTGCTTGGGCTTATTTTTGAGATGTTTTTATCACTAATCATTATCTTCATCATGTTCAATAAATGAAAAATAAATGAAGACATTAAAAACTTCTATGGGTTTATTTATTATGGAAAAAAGGTTGAGTTTAAAATATTTAAAGGTCTAAGAAAAAGATAATTGTGTTTAGTATCACCTTGGACTGCCAAATTTCTCTCCAAAAAAGTTGTATTGATTTTCTATTCTTCACAGTTCATGAAAGTGCCCTTTCCACACACTCTCCCAAACATCAAACATAATTTGTCTTTTCCATTTTTGTCACTTTGATGTGTGTTTCAAACGAAGATGGCAGTCTTTGGTTAAATAAATATAGTGCTTGGTGTCAAAGCACTTGGTGAGTGCTTTTTTGCTAAGAGCTTTCTGTTTAACAGCTTTTGCACAAATCATCTCATTGAGGCATCATAACATTGTGTGTGGTGGGGAGAGGGGTAGTTATTGGCATTGCATTTTAAAGATGAAGAAACAGAGGCTCAGAGATTTAGTGGCTTTCCCAGAGTTACACAGAGGTCTCTGGCTCTCTAGTCCTTTCTACTTGTACACAACATATGAAGCACATTGAGCAATTTTAGGGTTTTACTCACCAAGCACTTACTATATTCTTAGTTATATGTTAGGTGCAATGTTTGATAGAATACAAGAAGTATAATATTAATACGTGGTTTCTACCCTTAAAGAATATGTACTTTAGTTATATATGCCACACTAAAGCTTATGACTCAGAGACAAACAGTATAAAACAACAAATGATTAAGTAATAAACTGTGTAGTAGATACTACAAATAACGTATTATCAACAATATGTTTTCAGTGTAATTACATGCCGGGCACTAAGGTAGGTGTTGGAGGGAACTGAGGGAGGAGAGGTAAGAGGTATGTAATCAAGAAAGCTGTGGGCAGATAGGTAGAGGTCAGTGATAGCCACAAAGGCAAAATCTGATTAGACCCTGAAGAATGATTAGAATTTAAATAGATTGGGATTTGGGTCTTCCAAAAAGGGCCACATGATGAGAGAAGGTAGAGGGTTAAGAATGAATGGAACCTATTTCAGAGACTGACATTTTCTCTCATTATGAAAAATGATCCCACCGATAAAATCACCTTGCTCTATCAGAAAATTTAATAGATAGCTGGAAGTAATTAATGAAACACCATGTAATCGCTATGTGGTAGAGCAATCAGGAATCATATAGCAGGATTCACTAATAAGGTAATTTAAACTCATTTTCAAGGATGAGAAGAACTGAACTCTGAAGGACTTCTTGATATGATTCCACTTGGCCTCCACAACATACTGAGTGTTCTGCTACCCCAGGGCATATGCTGCATATTTATAGGGCTCTATGTGAGAGCTTACATAAATTAAGCCTACACATTTGCCCTTAAGAAAGTAAAATAAGCAATTTGCTCTGAAACGTAAAAGAAATTTTCTAAACCCTAACTCTGTGTGTCTAGTTATCTACTACCAACACAGAATCCTGAAAGATGAGTTCTGTAAACAGGAAAAGAGCCAACCACTCTCCTTAACAAGTTGACTGTTTTAAGACTTGGACAAAACACATGAAAAAGTCCACAGTTTAGAACTAGCAATCTTCAGTCTCACAGACTCATTAAAATGTGTCATAAGAAATTTCTGGATCTTCCTTTTGACCAGCTTGGGAGAGGAGGTGATCCACTTTTTTAAACTGCTATCTAAATTGTGGACAATTTTCTTAACCTTATAGGTAAAATGAGGATAATAGTACAATCTACTCCATAGAGTTGTTGTACAAATTAGAGAATATTTATAGTGATTACCACAATGATCACATACACTAGACACCAACTGAAAGATACTTACTGTTGTTGTTATTTTATTTTTTGGACTGGATTAAAAAAATTTGAGAAAACAAGGTAACCCCCCGGGGAAAGGGAAGGTACCTAACATTTACTGGGTGCCTATTATGTGCTCAGTGGTTTAAGTGCTTTACAGATATCATCTCCCTTTTTGGCAAAGGCTGGGCCTATGTGTATTACCTATATAATCTAAAGAATTTTTAGCAAAACAAGGAGACATCTTGTTGACATTAAAATGTGCACATCAATTTCTGCTATCATTTCAACCCTAATTTGAAATAACAAGATTTTGACCGAATGTTACAGGTTTGAGTGTAATAGAAAACTCCAGTCTTTTCAAATCTCCTAAGCTGGCAACAAACTGCGAGATCAAGTGGTTATTGTGACCTTAGCTTGTGTAAATTTAGTCAAGTTATTTTGGAAGTCTCTAAAATGGTATTATTGAAGCAAGTGTTTAGGCTGTGGCCCTTGAGAAAAAGATTAGCTTTTTGCTTATATTAGAAACTGCAGTTCTCTGATGGCTTTCTGTGATTAGCACTTGTTGAACACTTACGGTATTTCTTATCGGGAAGATATAATTGGATCGCCTACATTTTTGCATCTTCAAATGTATCTCTGCACGGCCACCTGAGAAGGCATTTTAGCAGAAACACTTGTTAATGGATTTTTCCTTATCCTAGGTTTGCTTCTAATGCAACAATAATCACATATATTTCCAAAGTGCTTTTTATCCTCAAATCCAGCAGAATTCTTTAGAAACTATATGTAATTCTGAAATCACTTGTCTCATCTCACCATGCAGCTCTCTCTGGAGTAGGACATGGGCATAGCAGCAAGGAAAGGGAGGAATATAGAGGGCTGCAGGATGAGACAAGACTGGAAGGAAGGCAGAATTGTTTTGTGCTGGAAACGCTAACCTCTGTGGCCTTCAAGCTGAATGCAAATAAGTCCTCATGGAATGAGCCATTCTGCTCAGGGCCATAGTTCATGCTTTGCTTCCACTCTCTTTTGTTCCACACTCATGAGGATCCTCTTGCAATCGAAGCCTGGAGACAGTTTTAGTTGCAGAGAGAGTAAAACTTGGGCTGAAAAAAAAATCAGTGGAATTAGCAGCTTTGCTGTGAAAACATAAATATTACTTTGTTATTTCCACTGTTTTGATGAAGGGTACATATGCTCTTTTCCTCTCCCAATTTCCAAAACCAAAATTATTAATTTTTCCTGTTTTCAAAATTTTGTAAAAATGGAATCATGTACTATGTGCTATTTTGTGTCAGCTTCTTTTGCTTAAAATTATGTTTGAGATTCACCCAGGTTTGGGATATAGTAGTATTCATGTATTTACACTGTTAGTATTATATTTATATATCACAATTTATTTTACACACACACACACACTTTTTTTCAACTAAGGGTGTGTGTAAACCATATGACATTTACTTAAATACATAAAACAATTTTCATGTCAATCAAAATGATACGGTCAACTCTATGTCAGTTTTTAAAATGTGGAATATATATTTATATGTACATTGTGGAATATCTGCAAACACAGGTACCTTACAATCAGATTGGGCAGGGGATTCTACCAAAAAGGGTTTTTCTTTTTAGGTTTAAACTTGCTGATAGAGAAGAAGAGATATAGAAGGGTTAGGCGGTCAACAGGTAAAAATCCAATTGTATATCTGTCTTTTGGTGACTACTTCACATAAGTTGTGTTCCATTTCTAAGTCCCTCATTTTTTTCCATACACCTTGACCTATATATGCAAGGTATGTAGGATGTCTAATATGTATTAAAAGCGGTCAGTTTGGATCGTGTTGGATTTGTTGGATTGTGTTCTGTGATGGGATGATGTGGAGAGTTATTAGGGAAGTAATGTGATGAGACTTGTGTTAAGATGATTCTGGTTGTGCGTGGGAAGAATAGATCTTAGCAGAGGAGGGCGAGAGGGGGAGACTACTTAGGTAGAAACGGCAGGTGGGTGGTGGCAGTGGCTGGTCATGGGTAGTCCTAGTATACATGACGAAAAGAGGCCAGGTCCTGGGTATATCCTGAAGGTGAACTCCAAATACTTGCTGAGAGATGCGATGGAGGGTTTGAGGGAAAGGGAAGAACCAAGGATGACTTTCATGTTTTCAGCCTGGGCAAGTGGGTAACTGAGACTCTTATTTACTGACATGAAGTAAAAAGGGGAAAGAGAAGTTCTGCAATAACAGGGTAGACGAAAGAATTTTCTTTTGAAACTGTTAGGTTTGAGATACTTATTAGACATCGAAGTGGAGATGCTGAGTAGGCAGTTATACATATAAGTCTGGAGTGCAGGAAAAGGGTCAGGGCTAAGGTGTAAATGTGGGACTCATTTAAAATTTAATTAAAGTCACAGAATTGGATAAAAAGACTTATGGGTGGGGAAATGTAGAAAACAGAAGAAGAGAGGGGCCTAAGGACTGGACCTTGGTACACTCTAATATTTAGATGTTTGGAGGACAAGGAAACACCAGCAAAGGGGACTAAAATATAGTGGCCCATCAAACTGGAAGAAAACCAGAAAGAGTCTTTTCCTGAAAGTCAGGTGAGGAAAATATTTGATAAAGAAGGGAGCAGGCAATTGTGTCAAGCGTAGACGAAAAGTTGAGTAACATGAGGACTGAAAATTGAACATAGTCTTTGGAGAGACAGAGATTAATGGTGACATCCACAAGAGTGTTTTCAGCGGAGCAGTGAGGATCACGTCTTCACTGGAGTGGACAGAGGAGAGAGTGTGGGATAAGGGAGTGGAGACTAAGCACAGACGATTCTTCCTTGAAGTTTTGCTAGAAAGAGAGGCAGAGAAATGAGGTAGTAGCTGGAAGGGTTCATGGGGACCTCTGCACTTTGTTTTAAATGGGAGAAATGACAAAATGTTCTTATGCTGATGGACGTTGTATAGTGGAGAAGGAGAAAGTGATAATTCCAGGAAAGATAATGAAAGGAAACAAAATACAAATTTTTGAGAGAAACAGAATTAAGAAAGTTTGATCAACTACAATGGACACTAGCCAAGAGGAAATGATACATAAAGCTTTTACTATTTGAAATTAAGAAAATAACATTTTTCTCCCCTAGAAACATTATTTCCCAAAGCACAAGTCATGCATCTTGTGTTTTCTTAATGGTCATGTTTGTACATGTATATAAAAGTACAAACATTTATAAATTCATGAGCAAGAGATTCTATACCCTGGTCTAAACATTTACTCACATTTTCCATGGCTTATTTTTACAATAGCAACCTATAAAACCAAAGATTTTCTAAGTAGCAGGATCATCATAACAAATATTTCATCAAATCAGCCAGGGAAAGAAAGCAGTTTCAACGAGCATTTCTGTATTATCCTAACTTTTTATAAAGCAATTGTGTCATTGTCTGACTATCTCAGTAGTTTAAACAACTGTGAATTTACTAAAATTCTTTCCCAGTTACTTTTTCAGAGACACACTAGAAGGAATTTGTGTGTTTGTGTGCACACATGCGTTCCTCTTTTTCTTTCTCTTTACTTCCGCAATCTTGTTTATGCACAGAATAGTAGATGTGTTTTCTGAGATTGTTAACGTCTTCCATCAGCATATTTCATACATTTTCTGTCAAGATAGTAAAGGGACAATGTAAGTAGCGGGAGCTATTTCTTGTTCTATAAATAAATACAATTAATAACTTTAATTTTGTATAAAAATGAAGAAGAAAAAGTATAAAAAGCAAAAGGGCTTTTCCCAGCAGTGAGTACGGTATATATGATTAGATTTTCTTTTTAAAAATTACACAGTGAACATCAGCTCTCTGGACACACTTTCTGGATTTCTTCTTTTAAGAAAATAGTTTTGCTAAATGTTTATAATTCTTGCAATTTTCCATTTATGACTAAGCTTATTCCTTATGTGCTTGCTGTAACAAATATAGTTCTTGTACCTTACCATTTTTGAACAGTAATTTGTATTGTGGAGAGCTTTCTAAGTTTTAAAGCTTTTTTAATGCTTTTCTCATTTGAGCTTCTCTGTGACATGGTCATGGCAACTGCTACTTTATAAACCAGGCTGAGGCTTACGGAGAGGAGGTGACTTGCCCAGCAGCTCAGCTGGGTCTGAAACCCAAGCGTTCTGACTGCCAACCTTGTGAGCCTTTCATTATGCCAAACTGCCTCTCCAGGCGTGTCTGTTTCCATTTTAAGCCCATCACAATTTCTGAAAATCAGACCTGATGTTCCCCTTTGCATCTGTTAGGCTGGCTTTGGTAAGATTATCTCAAAATTTTATTTCTTTATAAACTTTGAAGAATTAAAAAATGTACTTTCTTTAATTTTACTATCAATACCCTTTTCAATAATTTGTTTCAAAATATTTATTGTATATTTAACATGAGCCAGGCATTGTTCTAGCTTCTAGATACAACATAGAAAAAAAGAACAGGATCTCGGTTCTCAAGTAATCTGCAATCTGATTGCAGAGCTTTTTCGGTGTAGAGTGAGTTACCAAACGTCATCTTTCTTGGGTTAGTAGGAGGGAGGTTTTTGGAGAGCAGCCTTATTGGGGATTTTTAATATATATATGTCAGGTCACTGAGTTGACTTGGTCAGTGGCTCAGGTGAAGCTCTTTTATCAGTTTTCTAAAATGGCATACAATTTCAATAATTAGAACATGGCACCAGTGATCATCTCTATAATTTATTTGGGTTGCTGGTTGTGAAAGACTTGATGGCATTGCACTTGAAAAGCTCCAGGACCAGGTGTGGAAGGGCTTTAAAGAAACCACACGAAAGCCATTTCTATTCACAAATTCTGCTAATCTAAATGTTATACTCACAAAATATTATCTAACCATAGGTAAATTTATTGGGTGTCAAGTTTGTGGAGAATGGTTTGTAAGAACCATTTCCTGTAATTCTTAGAGGAAGGCATTATTATCATCATTCCCATTTTTAAATTGAGGAACTGAGATTTACAGAGAAAGTTTAAATAATTTATCTGGGAAAAGTCAGAGGTTTAATGTGAGGATAGGATGTCTAATTCCTCAGCTTTTGCTTTAACCACTATGCTATAGTCCTTATCCTGAAAGACACCTGAAACATTGTATTGTCAACTAGATAAAGGTTAGCAATGCATGGTAGCTCTGATTTTCCTGGAACTTGGAAAAGTTAAGAGACAGCAGGCAGCATCAGTGTATGGCAGAGAGTTCCCTCCTCCTTTTGTTTTTACAATTGTAATATCTCTCTGTAGCCCAGCACTTCAGGAAGTATTCCAAAAGGATGGGGGAGATCCACTGAAAAATTCTGAAAACAGAAAACAAATCCATATTTTGATATTCGAATCTATTTATTGCAGAAGAGTCTGTGATTAGTATACGTGCAAATGGAAAGCAACTCCGTTTGTAAGTTTTCATAATTACACATGGCTAATTCTTCCTTTCTTTTTGTAATTGACCAGTTTTTATTAGTCAAATCCAAGCTTTAGTTTTTTTCCTCCCAATCTATTAAGAGAAGGTAAAATTCTGATTTTGCCTTCCCAGACTTTCCCTTTGGAAGCTAACTTAAAATCTTACAAAATCTCTCTGAGCCTTCTCTATGTCCCTCCAAGCAGTCCATGGATGAAAACAATGAGCACCATGCTTTTCATGTGGAAAAGTGGGAAAGTGTGGCTTTGGTGAATTGTGTGAGGGACTTTATCTGCATAATCTCATTCATGTTTTTGGCCTTTACTATCTTCTGAACAAGGGGCTAATTGACCTTCAATGGTACATTATCTAATAAATCCCTGTAAAAGGATGCTTTTTCATAGAAATTCAGCCATGTTTAAAAATGCTTCATAAATCAAGGAGAGCAAAGCTTATTGCATTTGCAGGTCTTGAACAAAAGTTCAGTGTGATTTCTGTATGTCAGCATCTTGTTCAAAGTGAAGTGGGCCAAAAACAAGTATGAATTTAAGGGATTTAAATAACACAATTAACCAACTTTGTTATATTTCTCTATTCAACCTCAATAAACAGAAAATATATTTTTCCCTTATGCTCACAGAGCATGTACAAAATTTAATTATAAACTTGGCCTACAGAAAGCTTGAATTTTCCCCCCAAACTAAAACACTTGTAGGACACATTCTCTGACCAAAACACCAAAATATTGAATTTCCATGGTAAAACAATATAATGAAAACCCACTTCAAATTAAAAAAAAAATCTCTTCTAAATGACTCTTGAATCAAGAGGAAACAAAAAACTGAGATTACAAATACATTAGCAATTAATGCAAATGAGCTCTCTTCATTGAGAATTCTTCATAATGTGAATAGAGCCACACTCAGCAAAATTCATAGCTATAAACTTTTTTATTTTAACACAAATGAATCAAACACTTAACTTAGTAAACACTTGACCTAGGAAACTTAGGAAAAAGAAAAACAAAATAAACTGCAGGTAAAAGCAAGGAAGCAAGGAATTATTAAATACAAGTCTGAAATTGCTATATATTTAAAAAAAAAAAAACTACCAAAGAAACCTAAAAAAGCACTGGACTTAATCAATAAAACCAAAACTGTTTTTTTACAAAGATATTTCATGGATAAGCTTGCCAAATATAATACCATATGCTTAGTTAAATTTCAATTTCAATTTCAGATAAATAATAAGTCACTTTTTAGTGTAAGTATGTTCCATATTTAGGCTATACTTATACAAAAATTATTATTTGTTGTTTATCTGAAATTCAAGTTTAGCTGTATGTCCTATATTGTTATTTGCTAAATCTGGTAATGCTGTTAATGGAGAATATTATCTAAAAGTTGGAAAATTGAGATAATTAAGTCTAGATGAATTTGTAAGAAAGTCAAAATTGCACAAATTGCTTCAAGAGAAGATGACAAAAATAAAAACTGAACAAAGAAATACTGAAGAAATGAAAAAGAGTTTTAAATATCTATTATTAAAAGGGTACTAGGAATTCTGCTGTCATCTTTGGAGGAATAACAAGGACTAGATTTAACTTTCTGCTGTAAAACAGGACAAAATATGTACAACAACTATTTTTAGTTATTGGACAACAGGCAGTGCATGCCATGATCCCTGAGAGAAGGGAGGGGACAAAGTAATTCCTAAGACCTTCTTGACTTAATGCTTGGAAGCAATTTTCAGATATAGGTACAAGGAAAAGAAACCTACACAGACCCTTGATGAATTATGGAGATGTAGATTGGAGTTTGGAGAGGCAGAAATGGCTGGATATTGCAACACAATTCTAGAAATGAAGAACCTGCATAGAAACAAAATCTCCAAAACCTACATAGGGTTTCCTTGAGGCTTTGCTGAGCATGTGTAGAGTGAAACTCCACAAAGTGAGGCAAAGAATGACCGGGGAGTTATAAACTGAACGATTCCCACAGTACATGCAGGATGGGAGTACATATATCCGTGCTGAACAAAAGCGATTACTAGTCTTACTTATGACTATAGGTACAGACATCTTAAATGATACATTAAAATTATCTAAAGAAATGCCTCATGCTCAAGTGGGATTTGTTCTAGGAGTGCAAGGATGCTTTAAACTATTTTAACAGAGTGTAATCAAGTGGGATTTATTCAAGAAATGCAAGGATAGTGCATTAGTAAATCTATCAGCTTAGCAGTTATTCTTGATGGATGCTCAAAAACACATAAGAAGAGATGGAAAATTCCTAAATGTGAAAAACAGTATTACTAGACATAAACAACAATCATTACATTAAATACTAAATCTATTCCCATTAAATCCAGGAAAAAAAGTTAAGATGCTCTTATCATTTTTTTTCACATTATTCTGAAGAATCTTTCTAGTTAACACAATCAGAAAATAAATAAATGGCATCTGTATTAGAAAAGACACAATTATTATTATATGAAGGAAGCATGACCACATATGTAGAAAATCAAATGAAATAGTATTCAAACTAATAATAGAGTTTACAAAAGTGTCTGGCAGCAAGATGAATATATAGAAATAGTTTATTTGTATCAGCAGTAGGTAGTTACCAATTTTTAAAATCTCAATATATCAACAACATCTTTGAAAACTCTCAGGCTAAATGTAATAAGAAATGTATACGTCTTCATGAAGTCAGCAATAACATTTTGCCTGAAAAGATATAGGCTTGAATAAATGTAGTAGTCTGGATATCATCTTTCTTAAATTTGTATATCAGTCTTCTGAAACTGACATTATAACTCTAATGTTGTTTTGGTGAGAAGTCAGTGGAAGAAAACTTGCAGATTTGTTTGTTTTAAGATTATCTGAAAGAGTATATGTGCAAGGTTACTCAAAAAATGTTTTGAAAAGGATTTTATTGTGTAGAGAATTAATTTATCAGATATTAAGAAATCCTATAATATAATTAAAACATTATGGCATTAGCACACAATGAACAAATAAATCAATGAAACAGTATAGAGGGTCCATTAAGATATGATTGCATTGGAAATCTATGGAGCAGGAACATATTTTATAATGAATGATGTTAGGACAAATAGATTTCTCTTTGGAAATAAAAAATTAAATATCTACTTTGTATCAAATATAAAAATAAATTCCATTGAATTAAAAATCTAAAGATAAAAAACAAAATGCTAAAGGCAATACTTTATTATCTTAGGGTAACTGAGATTTTTAAGTATGACATTGAACTCAGAAATCATAAGGAAAAAGATTAACATATATTATTGTATCAAATTTTAAAACCTTGATATGGTGAAAAACACTGCAAATAACGTTAGAGAATAAATGACAGATCAAGGTAAAACTCTGTGATATCTTCCATCTCTGTGTCTATCTATCTATCTATCACCATATCAGTGACATGTAAAGGGTTTTTACAAATCAATGAAAGACAATAACCTAATAGGAAACTGCACAAAACCTATGAACAGGAGATTTGGAAGAATAAATTGATATGATCAAAAAACAAATAAGAATATTCTAAACCTTGTTAATATGGTTAAAATTTTAATTAAAGAGAGATACGATGTTCATGTTCATGTTTAATGTATTATATTTATAATCATTTAACAACCAATAATATGCAGAGTTGCTGGGGTTATGGGAAAGTAAGATTTTTATGCACTTTACTGTTTATAAATAATCACAACATTTTGGAAGGGAATTTAACAGTATTCATCACATTTTAAAGTATTTTTACCATTTGATAGAAAAATATTACTTCTAGGACTTATTATACTAAAGCTTGTCTAATGAGCTAGATTAGTACAAAGGCACCTGGATGCTTTGGTCATCTGCTTCTTCTAGGCCTTGGATTCTACACACCCCAGAAGCAATTTATTAGTTGGCTCCTCTTCCAGTATTTGGCTTCTGCAGGTCAGATCACTACTCCGTGTCCTTTTAGATGAATCCAACCCCATGGGGTTCTAGGAACTCCATGGTTTCTATACAGTTAGTAGACTCTTTTTTTCCTACTATTACTCTCCTTGTATATGATTTCTCAGAACAACCCCCTCTGCCTTCTACCTCTAAAGATGCTGTTTCTAACATAAAACTAAGCACCTGGACTGTGGCATCTTCATGACTGTGTAGGAAGTCCTCTATTCATATTAAATCCAGCTCACGAGAGATCACTGTGAGACTCAAGGTTGATATGTCCCCTCAGTGCCTCAAGTTATTATTAAACCTCTGGTGTAATATATTCATCCATTCTAAAATGCAGATTTTTTTCCTCTTTTTAGCATTCCTCAAATCATGACGTGTCATAAAATCAATGGCATATTATAGTTTAATTAATTGGCAGTATTTTTTCTTTCTTAGTAGGACATAAGGTAATAATAAATCTGATAACCAATGGTATTTTAGTTTCAATAAGATTCATTTGTTACACATAGTTTAATGACATTTTAAATTTTATAATAAATATTATTTGATATTGCTAATAAGATATGACACATGGAACTACATCAGAGCTCTGATCATTATGGTTAATAAATGTCTTTTGTTTGTTTTTGCCTGTTCTTAATGTGCTATCTCATCAGTGTTTTAAGAGATTTTCCTTAGTTCTAAGGCTATTTACCAAAAATAGGTATTTGCAAATTGATAATCTCCTTTGGTATTATTCACGACCCTGATAATGCAACCAAGTTCTAGTTTCTGGATGTCATTTTAGTTAGCATCATTTTGTTTTGAATTGTTGATTTCTTTTTCTCTCCCATACACCTCCAAACTATTATTTCCTTACTTTGGAAAGATTAGATGGACTAAAATTTCGATGAAGTGTTTCTGAGAGAGGCCAAATCTGGGTTATGCCACTTAGTAGCCAGCACAGACTAGGGCAGGTTATTGCAGTTCTGTCAGCCTCAGTGCGCTCATCTGTAAAAGCCTTGTTCACCTCAGTGTTTTTGGGAAGACAGCTAAGGTAATGCACATGGATGTACTTTCTAAATGCTAAAGCAATGACATTTCTGGAGATTATTAATAGTCTCAGAGGGCACCTTCAATAATAGCTAGTTTTAACTAATTTCCTGAGCAATGACGCAAGGCGTCCCTACATACTGAGTTAATCTGGGATAAGTTCCTTTATTTCCACTATAGCTCATTATTGTGTTTTCTCATCCCTGATGGCACCTGCTCTAGTGTTCAGGTAACCTTAACAAAAATGGAGTTCCATCAAGGTCATAGCAGGAGCCTATGACAAAGTAAAGGGAAAACACACCTATCTTGTAAGCCAAGTTACTTTATTTTCACCAGACGGCTTCCCATGCATATAGTGTTCATTCTATGCATAATTCTAAAGTGAACATTCTGCTTCTGTAATCTTGTAATCAATCTGCAACCACAGGATCGAGTACAAATTGCCAACCACCGCAGAACTCTATTCACTGCAATGTTCTATGAACAATGGAACTGCAAATCTGGAAGGGACTCAGAGTCAATGCCCTAACTTTAATGAATAATCACATCTGAAGCATGTAAGATAAATTATAATTTAGTCTATTCTTAAAGACCTCCTGAGGTGATTTTCCAACCTCTCTCAGGAACACTTTCCAATGTTTAGCAAATGTTACTGTCTGTAAATACTTCTTTGTACCTCAGTGAAGTTTCTCATACCACAGAGTAATGGATTTTTGTTGTTGTTTCTACCTTAGTGAGATGAAGTAACGCTGATGACATACCATCTATTTGAACTTATAACTGACTTTAATGAAGAGCTCCCTCTTGCCTATAAGGTACCATTCAAACTTCTTAGCGTGCCATAGAAAGCCCATGAGAATCTACCACTGGCTACATTTGTAGTGTCTATTCTTGACATATCCCTACACACATTTAGCATTTAGCTCTGCTAAAGTACTTGCTGAACCCACCTTTCTTTAATACATCTTATTTTTGCACGTACAATTCCCTCTACTTGGAATGTCTTCTCCCCTTGTCTTTCCAATTGACTCTTACCCTTTATTTCAATATTCAGCTCAAATATCACCTCTTCTGGAAAGACTTCCCTCAGTCTCCTAAGCAGTTGGTCACATTTCAATCTTTCCAGGCTTCCATTACAGTATGTGATTATTTAGGATGGTATTGCTTTTTGATTGTTTATATATCCTTCTTCACCCTTCACTAGACTATGAGGATTGAAGTCTGAGATGAGGTTTATTCTTTTGCTCTCTGTGTACACAACTGACACAAAATAGGTGATCAATACACGAGTTGAAAGAATTAATGAATGTCACAGTACTCTCCTATTATTCAGAGAACTAAAAGGCTTTCTTTGTCATAAAATAGGAAGAACATGAATACAAAATCATGAAACACATCTGCCAAAAACATCTACGTGCTAAGTATCTGTAAAGTGATCTAACTTAAGTTACTACTATCAGAAATTGTTGAAGGACAACTGTGAGTATGTATATCTTTTTGAGAGATATCATGGCGGGTTCCCATTTGCCATCCCTAATGTGAAAGAACTTTACTAAGCTGGAAAGTCAAACATTGATGTTTTATTATCAAAGAGTGATTTTTCCATTAGCTTTTCAGTACCCATCAGCAAGACATTTTGCAAAAGCATATGGATGTTGGCAACCAGTGATGTTTCAGATGCATGCCATTAAAAGCGCTCAGGCAGCGTATCAATGCCATTAGAAGCTCTGATGGCCAGAGATGAAAGACTGAAGGTCTGCTTATAGAAAACACACTGACATGATATCATGAGGTTTTCCTGATTTTATTAACAGATTAAAATATAACTCCCAGTAAGCATGTCCTAGGAAAGGTAAAGTGACTCAGAACTGGGAGGGAATCTGGGATGGTTTAGCCATTTTTGTTCTCACTGTGGAAGGAAATTCTTTAAACTGCCCTTTATATGCACTGACAATTTTGTTTTCTCAACATAATCTTTTCCTCATAATATATTGATTGCTACTATTTCTAAATGGTTTGTTATTAATAATTTCTTTGTATCCTACCTACCTCCAAAGAGAATTGTGGTTTTTTTTGGTTCTGACTTTCCTCTGATGAAGGGGTTAATGAGTATTAAATTCATTAAGAAATATTTTTGGTGTTGTCTAGTTGGAGGTGGTGGGGACAAGAGGAAAAACGAAGGGCTTGTGTAGTTTACGAACTGGAGTATCTACTCCTTCTCCCCATTACTATGGCTGTTGATGACATGTATTAGACACCTGTAGGATGCCCCCCTTTGGGCCCATCCATTAGCATTTAGGACAATGGCAGGAATTAAAATGTTGTGGCAAATAGAGAACTTTAAGGATAACTTAATTACTACTCTAAAGAAATATTATGTTGGCTCTTTGGAATAGCTATTTTCTGTTTTTAATGAGGAAAGGAATGAGGAATGATGATTTCCACGAATCTGTTGGGACTTGAATTAGCTATTAAAGGAGGAGGTGAGATATAGATCTTTTTAATAACGGAGGACATAGGGTCTCTTTATGTGAATAAATAGATGTTTGCCTATCTTTCCTTTCCCTCCTTCCTTCCTTCCTCTCTCTCTCCCTCCTTCCCTCCCTCCCTTCCTTTCTTTCCTTCCTCCACCCCTTCTTAGAACTGGCTTCTGAAGGTTGAATAAAGACTTCCTCTCGCTCTCTATAACACATGTTTTCATTCTTAGGAATGTTGTTTCCATTGTTTTTTTTCCCTTTGTGGGTGGTATTTTTCTATCTAATTTTCTAATGATGTTATTAGCAAAGTTCAATTGTTGATTTTGTGCATCAACCATGACACTGGCTGTCATATATGTATTTAGAAACAGGTTAAAGCCTGAGAGTTTTGGGTTTGGAGCCACGGGTTTGCTTTGTCATATGGCCTTGAGAAAGGTCCTAAAATTCTTTAAACCTTATATTTCTAATCTATAAACACAAACATAACAATTGTAAGTACTCCATAGCCGAGCAGTAGGTACTCCACAGGGTTATTGTGAGGATCTAATGAGATAGTGGCACAAATAAAGAGCACATACAGTTTTTATTTTTTTGTAAGCGTACACTTGACCATTAGCATTGTTTTTGATTCCTAGGGCTAGAAGGCAGGTTGTAAATCAGATGGTATGGGATAGTGCCTGGAACACCGTGTGTAAATATGTCATCTCTCTAGATAATTCTGACATACAAACATATTTGAGAACCATTGGCCTATAATATTTTCTTGTCTTAAAATAGAGGCAGTTTTAACAAGTAAGGATTCCCTTCCTATATTTATAATCTCTTAGAGAAGTTGAGTCTGAAATATTTCCCAGGAATTTATTCCAAATACTTCTCATTGTCACTAAATCTTTTTTTAAATTGTCTTTCTAAATCATCCAAGCTAGAGGTGAGCATAAAGCCGTTCATTGTAGCCTGTGTGAAGATGAAGCCACTTGACATGGAATTCTACTATATGTGGATTTTGCATATGCTTTTGCTCCTCTTTCTCAACTATGTAGATCTCAATATGAGACACAGAGAATGCCCTAGTCTGTATATTATCTGCATTAAAGTAAAATGAATGGACAAGCATCTTATTGAAATTTCCGCCAGAAAAAGTTTCTAGAGGGAAATTACAAAATAAAATTAATGGCAGTTTACTTATTATCATTAAATTAGCTTCCATAAAAACATCACAAATATTCTCAGGCTTAATATGTTGTCTTGATTGATTGATGTGAGAATATATTTACGAAGTCTTTCATAGATTCACTCATGAAGAAAGTTTCCCTCGCCCAATCTTTCATTGTGTTAGTCAGGACTCTGTCAGTTGTAACTGACCAAAACTCAACTCAGACAAGCATAAAAACAGTATGTGTGTGTTTTTGTAACAGTCCAGGGACTAATAATTTATTTATCTGTCGTTTTGTATGGTTAAAATAGGGAGATGATCAAAGTATAATTTCATGAATCACATGGTTTACTGTGATATAAAGAGATTCTTTTTTCTCCACAATGTTCAAAGAAAGGGAAAGTAACGAGAGTAAATCTCACAGAAATACACTCAATAGACAAGGTACATTAATCACATAGTGAGTTCCTATTTTGTTTAGAATCCAATTATTAAAGTCTAGTTGCCCAATTAGGATGGAAGCAGGCCTCTGTGAATGTAAAGTCTAATCAAAGTCTGAGCTGTACATTTCTATGAGAAGTTCTGGGGAGAGAGAGTTTGACCAGCACAGCAGAGATCGGAAGTGACACGCGAGGTCCTTCGATACTAGTGCAGTGCCTGTATCGAGGGGCTTACAGAGAGTAGCGCTGCCACAGCTCCGGCTCTCAATCTGTCAAAATCTTGGGTTTATATGCATTTTTGAGTCCTGTAGTTTAGGCAAATAACTCACATATGTGTTCTAATAAAGTGTGGTGTAACATTCTCATGGGGAGGGGGGATTACACTCCGTGTTCTTATCACAGCAAAACATATGTCTCTCAGCAGCAAATTATGTGTTTGGAATCATTTCAAAGCTACATAACACATTTTTTTCTTCTGGCATAGCTAGATCTAGGGGTTCACATCATGTCTTTAGGACTCAATAACTTCTATATATCACTCAACCTTACTTTTCTCCCAGTTGGTTTCATTCTTAAGCAGGTCCTTGGCTATACCAGCAGAAAGAGAACTTCTTTTTTCCCAATAGTTCCAGTAATAGTCTCAGGATTGGGTCTCATCAAATGTGATTTGGATCACATACTTGTTCCTGACCTACCAGCACAGCTAAGGAATGGAATATGGTGATTTACTAGGCCCATGTAACATGTCAATCCCTTTATGGTTGGGGTCAGCCACATCCTAAAAACACACAGAAATTTGAGACAGGTAATTCCCTTAAGGAATACTGAGGGGCTGATATGAGAAGAAGAAGAAACATGCTGAGCAGGAAAAAAACAACAAATGTCCACATCTCATGAGGCTGTTATTCCCTTAACTATGAAAGTCCCCACCACGGAGATTTCACCACTGAGTCTTAGGAAGGGAAGACTAAGCTAGGACCTATTATTTGGAGAAAACCTAGTGACTTCAGAAAGGTTTAAATATGATTTTCACCCAGCCTATTCTTCTACCAATTTATACAATTCTCATCTACTTGTTTGGCAGTGTGATGGGAAAAAGGGGTGAGTTCATTAGAAGGCTTTTGAATATGTTGAGTGTCATATTTAATTATAATTTAATTATCTTAAAAAAAAAACAGAGTGAATTGAACTTACACATAAGCCCACGGAGAGCAGGCCACAGGAGAGAGATTTGCTTTCTGGGAGCCTCTCTGTGCCAGCAGGTCCATACTTAATATTTCGTAGATTCCATGCCAAGTCTCCCTACTATGCAAAAGTACACATCATATTTATGTGTTAAACGTACTTTCAAGCAAGCAGTGGTCTCTCTCTTTGCTTTCTCTACTTTTCCTAGGAATCCAATCTTCAGGAATTAATGCAGTTCCTTGGGTTTTCTAATTTATAGCATTCTGGATTTTCTGGAGTAGTCCCAATTTTATGCATTCATATCACTTCAATCAAGAAGATTTGTGATATTCAAGTTAAAGTCTTTTTAATATTATGCTTTGCAAATATTTATTGACAAATAAATGAACAAATCCAAAAATAATTAGACCATGATTCCTAATTTGTGCCTCAAGAATTGTGGTCTCAGCACTTTTTGCAGTGGATGTGGTGGTGCGCAGAGATGATGTGCCGTCCCTTTGTGGTTGGGAATTATTCCAAGTTAAAAAAAAAAAGAAAAGGGCTGTGCACATAATTGTCCTCCGTGTGCACAGCCCTGTGCTTCATACCATGACTTAAGATACATTAACTAGGAGACATAGCTTTTCCTTGCAGGGATGTTAAGATTTAGGAAGGATGGACAATTCATAAGAGAGAAACAACAGACACATCAAAGAGTAAACGTACACTGTGCCTGGAAGTAAAGATTGGTATAATCTCTTTGCAGTATAATTTATCAATATCTACAAAAATTTTAAATGTAAAATTTATAAAAATTTTTTAAAATACCAGAAAAAGACATGAAAATATTAAAACAATAATCTCCAAGTGGGGAAGGCATTTCTAAAGTATGATGTAAAACCCTTAACAGCAGAGACTGACAATTAGACTATACAAGAAAAATCAATATTTCTGTATGACAAAACAAATAATAAAGTCAAAAAATAAATGGCTAATTCTAATTTATAACCCATACAAAGAGTTAATTTACTTAATATATAAAATCTCCTACAAATCAATGAGAATGAGAATAGCAAACCATTATAAAAAATAGACAAAGGATATGAATGGTCAGATTACAGGAAAGGAAGTATAAATGGCTTCTAAACACATTAAAATATGCTTGCTTACACAAGGTGAAACTCAGATTAAAAACCATTTAACCTGTCAGTTTGGCAAAGATCAAAAAGCTTCTTAATACATTATTTGTATTCTAGTAAGGTGAGAAAATGGGGAAACAATCACTCATATAAATTTCTGTTGGGAATGTAAATTGGCACAACCTCTATAAAGGACAATTTTGTAATAGTTACCATATTTTAAAATACAGTTACCCTCTGACCCAATAGTTTTGTTTCTAGAAATGTATCCTCCTTTGAACATATTTATCCTTTTGCCAAATAATGTGTATAGAAGGTTATATATTGCAGCATTGTTTGAATTAGCAAAAAAACTGGAAATAACCTAAATATCCATCATAAAGGGACTGGGTAAATTAAAGTATGGTGCATCCCTCCAAAGAATGTTATTCAGTTGTTTAAAAGAAGGAGAACCTCTTTACATGCTGACATATATATAGCCATATAGCCAAGATATATGATTAAATGAGAAAAAGGCTAGTAACAGAAGTTGTCCCAGGAACAGGAACTGAATGGCTTTCAAGGAGTAGTATTCAGGAAGCTTACTTTTTCATAAATATTCTTTTATAACTTTTATTATTATATCATGTGAATATACTCAATCTTCAGAAATTAAGCTTGAGTATATTCACAGTATATATTCAGTAATTTTGAACATATGACTATGAATTGATCTAGCAATTATACCCCTAGAAATTCATCTAATAGCATAGTTCATGATAGCAAAGAATAGTCCATTAGTAGCAACTGAAAAAGAATCCCATATGTGGTGGTATGAAATGTTCTACAAGATAAACTATACAATAAAAAGTGAAAGCAAGTTGCAGAAAAATATATACTATGTAACTATGAAAGTTTCAGAAAAATATATATGTGCCTTCTATATATATATCACTTTTTCATTTATATTAAAAATTTCATGTATATGTAATATTTGTACAGGCATGGAACATCCATGTGTGTAGAAAGACACACTGATTTTTAGGGCTGGAGGCCCAGGGATCATGGATAGAACTAAGGCTTGCACTGCAATGTGTCCTTTTACATACTATCTGAATTTAAATTCCTGTGTCCAGATCATAATTAATCAAACAAAAAGGAAAACATGAAGACAAGGACAAACATGTAGCTTTATTGGTTTGTGAACAGCTGAGTTGACCTTCTGGATGAAGAGAATCATGCCGAATTAAATCAGCACTGAAGGAAGAGCCAAGCTCGTAATGTGCAGAGCTGAAGTCCTAGGGATGCATTTGTGTCCTCTTGAATTAAAAAATGACCAGATAGAGAGAAAAGGCAATCACAGATGATAGAGGACTTTACATTTTGAACAGTAATAGGCTTATTTTTAAAGACATTCAGCTTATAACAATTTCCTTTTCATAGAAAATGTTGGACTTTTTATATCCTCCCGTGGAATTTGGCAGACACAAAAAGGGAAATGTTGACTTTTCCATGTTGCCCATTATGCAAAATTTTGAAATATTCAGAACACAAGAGACACATGTAACAAGCACAATGACCTTAAAAAATTCTCAGGCAGATGTATCAGAGTCCATTTCACATTGCTGATGTTCTTGGCCGGTGGGCGAGCATACAGCTGGCTAAATGCCTCCTCCACAGCAGCCGGTCTAGGGATGCCCATTAGCTTTTGATTTAAAGAGAAAAGAGGAAGCAGGATAGTGGAGAATGAGGCATGTTATTCAGGGGCAGGTGGCAAACAGGGGAAGGCCTGAAAAAGCTGTGTGATGTTGCCTGCTGCAGGAGCAATTCATACAGGGAGAAATACCCTCAAGAGAGGTGGTCCCGCCTCTGGATATGAAAGCAAAGTTCAGGTAACTTTTACCTGCACATCTGAAATCCTTTTATCATTTTGGTAAAGTTTCTGTCAATCAGTAGTTGCTTTTGCTGCGTTTTCTGTATGGGAACTGTCCAATTCTGGAGTTCCAAAGCTGCATGAAGTGGGCACACATCTGCTCTCAACCGTTGTCTCATGTTACCTGCTATTTCCCGTCAGGAGTCTGTCTAGTTGAGCCTGTCTCATCTTTAGCTGGGCACTGTCCAACTTCACTTGTTCGCTTACTATTTGTTCCAAGATTGAGTCTAATCACAAATTCCTTGACTCCTGAAGTGGACATTTGTGACCATGGCGCCCAGCCTCTGTTCTTTCTTCTTCTCAGCCCCTGGGGAGCCATCCCTTCCTCGCTCAGCCCGTGCAGCTGGTGAGGCTGGCAGTGCCCCTGGAGCCAGGACTGGGGCTGGGATCAGCACCAGTGAGCACCCCAGATCCCCTCAGCCACAGTGATTGGTTTATGGGTGCACATGTGACCCAATGAGAGTAGACTGAGTCCTGGAATTGCAGTGAGAGGTTCTGGGACACGCTCTTTCCTGCTGGACTTGAACTGGAGAGCATACAAGCCTGAAGCAGCCATGCAGCACCACACAGGCCTGAGAGTGAAGGGTACACAGCCGATGGCAGAGCCCAGAGATGCAGAGAAGCTGAGGCTAAGGACACCGTGTGACCCTGAACCTGCCACGCCTAAAGCTGTATCTACTGCGGACATTTTGGGTTTAAGAGTCCCCAAAACCCACTACCCTTCTTTCCCCCATCTCCTTAGTCTCAGTTGGGTCTTCAGTTATCTGCAAGAGAGAGAGTCCTGACTAAAATATAGTATCTTTGATGAGGATGACTACAGCAAATAACCTATATAGGTCTTTACTCTTCCCAAACATTTTCATCTGTATCAGCTAGTTTGTTCTCCCAATAACCCTAGGCAATAGTCAGGAGGACAATTTATATTAATCTCCTTTTATATTTGGGAGAACTGAGGCTCATAAAGGTTAAATGACTTGCTTGGGGTCATAGCTAGTAAGAAATAGAGCCCATTTTGAAACTCAGGACTCTGGATTCTGTGTTCTTTGCAATACCTCCTACAACAGGGTACAGCATGACTTTGGGTCCTTTGGCCTCTTCTCCCTCACGCCTTGCTGGGCTGTGAGCTCAGAGGACCTATCACCCTCCTCTGAAACTGGGGCCCTGCAGACCCAGCCAGGAGAATGTCTAGGGCCTGGGGAGTAGCAGAAAAAGAAGCCTTTCACTTGAGTTAATAAAAAATAACCTTTGTCCCAAAGGAGTCCTAGGGTAGGTAGGGCTTAACAATCAGAAATAAGCCACACCTGGGCAAGGAGGGCACCAAGAAACAAAGCCAAACTGAGGGAGGCCGCAGGGAAGAGAACTTCAGTGGGCATGGAGTGTTGTTAAAGGGTGGAGGCTAAGGAAAAAGCATAGGTGGTGGCGTTTTCATTTTTGTGCTGCCCCATGCGCTGTGAGTATCTTAGCAGACTGAAGCCCAGCGGCCTCTGGGCTGCCACTCAGCCTGCTGACCCGGCTGCTTGATGCCCTGGCTCTCTCTGGTGTTTTCCCACTGCCTCTCACACTCAAGAACGATAAAATATTAACATGCTCCCTGGTGACAAAAGAATAGCCATTTTGTTTATTACCAAAACCAAAATTCCTGGATGAGGTTTGAAATATTTTCTCTACATTTATCACTGTCTTTGAGGCACGGGGACTCAAGATTTCAGACACCAGCCTAATTAAAACAGCTGGATTAGAAAGAGAAGGGGAAGCAGCATTAGTAACATGTTCTGTAATTAAGGTAATTTTTTGTTGTTTTAAAGGATCACCCTCAATGCCCGCAAAAGGGATGGCTGGTGGTTCAGCATGTCACAGGTTCGTGGGGAGTGGTCACCGGTGAACTCACGCTCTCCCCCGTCTGTGCCTAACCTCCACTGACCCCTCCACCACTCATGGCTTTTTCTTCCTCGGGTCTTGGCAGGTAGTTTGTCAAGCTGATCTTAATCAGATCACTGTGTAATTACAGAGGGACTGTCAGGATATTTTTGGTTGCCATCTTCTAACAGAATGCAGATTGTGTGGCATGTATACATAGAATTACTCTGTAATTCAAAGTAAATTGACATTTAATTTCAATTTAATTACATACGAATTACAGACATGACAGATACAGCCTAATTAGGAAGCAAAGTATAAGAATCTGTTTATGCTATGAAAATCCATATTATGTCACATTTTAACAGAGTCAAAATAATTTCTCTGAATTTTTGTCGAACATGTGTCATGATAACGGTAATAATGAAAATTGCGCTTCTGGGCCATCCACCTTGTGCACACATATTATCTCATTTAACACCAGCAATAACTCAGTGAAGCTGCTGTGACCATTCCCATGGTACAGAGGAGAAAAATGACATTTGGAGAGATCAGTAATGTGCCTAGTGTCGCACAGTTAGGAAGTGGTAAAGTGAAATTTAAATTTGTTTCCATCGGACTCAAGGACCGTGCTCAGGAGCGCTGTGCTGCCGCCTCACTTCCACTTCTCGGGAGAGGCGAAGGAGGCGTGGGATACAATTCCAGGCCTTGGCCTCGGCCGCGGAGCTCTTTGCGGATGCGGCCTAGAAAATCCAGCATTCTTCCTTCCTTCTCTCCCCTCTCTCTGTCTCCCTTCCTCCCTCACTTTCTTCTTCTTTTCACTCACTTAGCAAATGTTTACCCGAATGGGCAACCACTCTGGCAGGCGTTGTACTGGGTGCTGGGTGTTCAGTGCCAAGGGAAACTGATGGTGTTGTGGCCTTGTGGGGTTTCCTCTGCCTGTCCCTGACCCCTTCCATACAGGACATCTGGAGCACTTCACTCAGCAGCTGGCATGTGTAAAGGACCCCAACTGTTTAGCTGCACGTGCGAGTATCAGGAGCTGTCAGATCCAAGCACATGGGACAGACACGAGCAGGTGGGAAGAGGATGCCCAGAGCCCATTTGGCGGCTTTACTCCTAGGATACTTTCACCCAGGCGGAGTTTACGGAGCTTTCACTTTTCTCCCAGTGGGGTTTCCAACTGAAGCACATTTTTTGTTTTTGATTTTTTCTGCACACCCCCACACCATTTTTGTTCTTTTATTCCTCTTTTGTCCTTTTGTCCCTACCCTACTGCAAAGCAAATCACAACCTGGGCTGCTTCCTGCCTTTCCAAGAATCAGGCCTATCTAGCTTCAGTGACTACAGAATTTTCTTTCTAACTAATTCACTAATTCCCTTCAACTTAACTCCCTTTTACTTCCACTCTTATCCCTTCCCCATACCTCATTTGGTTATAATCCTTCCATGAGGATAATACTGTACAATAGGTAAAAAGGCGCTCCCTTACAATGTCTCATTTGATCCTTAAGCACAAATGTGTGAAGAAGTCAAGTTAATATTTTTATCATATCCATCGTGTAGACGGGGAAACCAGTGACCGGAAACACTGAAGACGCTCATCACCTCCCTCGGCTTGTCAGTTAGAGTACCGGCTTCAGACACAGTCGTTCTGGGGCTAATCCTAAGGACTTCTGTCTCACGACATTAGCTGCTAGTCTTTCACCGAGCCCTTTGAGCCTTTCCTCTTGTTCTCTCAAATTTCAGCATTTATGTAACAACCATATAATTATTTATTTAATTTTTTTCTTTAAATTGATCTACAAATATTTGAATACATTTATTTCAAAAGATAATTTTGTACGACTACTTCAAACTAGCATCCCTTGGTAGGAAGAAGGTAAACATAATCCAAATATAACAAAAATGAAACATCATCACTAAATCGTTGCCAGTCACTGAGGCCTGTCGAAGGTTCTTATCCGGAAGCCAGCTCTTTGTGACAGTTGAACTTTGTAGGAGTGAGAGGACGGTTAAGCGTCTACTGACACCAGAGACTTGCTCCTTCCTGTGACAGACAGCACTGGAAGAGAACGGGAAGCAGAAGACAATCTTCTCACGCTGCGTTCAAGGGTTTTTGATGGTCTGTCTGTATCCTACTTAAATCATCTCAAATCACGCCATGGTAAACACTGTTCTGGCCTAACCACGCTATTTCACATAAACTTGACCTCATCCCTACAAAGAATGCCTACGTCATGCCCTGACTTTGCGGTTCAGCCGAAGGACACTGAGCTGATGCAGAGCAGGCCCAATGCCGGGCCAGAGAATTTCTGGGCCCTTCCTCAGCTGGATGGGGGTAGGTGGCTTAGATTTATTACAGAAATTTTATGGATTCATGTATCTTACAGAGAAATGTATCTTACAGGAAAAAAAACAGAAACATAAGAAAAAATGGTCTCTTGGGTTTGGGAAACCTTGGTGAGATTACCTACTTCTCCAGACTTAGATTCAGCTTCCCATCGATCAGATTTCCAAAGTTTAGATTTTGTTTGCTTATGGAAAATAAAAGTTCCCCGTGCTGAGCAATGGAGCATTTTGAGGACATCAAGTGTCTCCTTGAAAACACGTCTTGATGACATGTAAATGATGATGTAAATGAATCAAACCCAATGGATTAATCAAATCATTAACATATCAATCATTAACAAGCAGATTTTATTTTTGAAAAAATCAAATGAAACCGTTCTTGAAGATAGATCAGAAATTCATATATTATGCAGCCTTAAATCTTTTTTGGAATAAAGCAGAATATAAATAAATAAACATAAATTAATAATACAATAATAACAATTTTGTCCCTCATGGTAATTTCAGATTTTAAAGTGAAGACGTACATAAGAAAAGATACTTCTGTTTGTTTGATACACTCGGTTTAAACACAGCCAGAGAGTTCCACATATTTAATACACAGCCCCAATTGTGGTTCCCAGAATCCTCACTCCCTATTCAATTGCTTTCTTAGCCTCACGAAAATGAAATCTAGGCGGAAGCAAGTCACTTCTGAGAACACACTTAGAATTCATCTTCAATCTGCAGGAGATAAAAATGAAAAAATGTATTGCTTTACCTTTGCCTTTTCATCCGTTTAAAAAGATTGTGTACGAACAACAAATCTGAACATGCAAAGGGGTGAGTTAATCAAAAAAACATTGAAAGCAGTGAGAGACTGTCCACGTGGAACAGGGTGGCATAGGGACAGGGGCTCTGTAAAGAGACGATTTGACGCGAGGCGGCGAGGATAGAGAGAGAGTAAGCACACGAGAGAGCATATCCACAAAGGAGGAAGCCCTTCACCAGCTCATGGACTCCTTGCATTTCGGACTGGGAAAGAAACCCCCCATTCTGTCCTGTGCAGAGAGGGGGAGAAAGGCGCCTGCCGCCACCCCTGCCTGCTTTTGTGCAGGGTATGGGGGAGGAAGAGGAGCGAGGGCGCTGGCCCTCCTCTTTCTGATAATTCTGAAGGCTCAGACTGTGCAAAGCCACAGAAGTGTGAACCCAAAAAGCTCACTGTGCTAGTTCGAGTATAAGCAAAAGTGTCAAGTTTATTTTTATTGTATCTCAGTAACCCCTCTTTAATCTTGCTCTCTGCCATCCACCATGCGCACATATACAGGGTGTTCCAAAAGTCTCCATACAAAGGAAAATTTTGTAAAATTTTGTAATGAATATTTTGTAAATAAAGGTACATTTAGCTACAATTTCCCATTTTCCCTGTGTATGGAGACTTTTGTCACATGCTGTATTATCTCATTTATGTGTCCATTACACATCTCCAAAGATGCCCCATTCTCTCTGGACCTCAGCCTCTTGTCTCCCCCTGTCCCAAGTCTCATCAGAAAATATCCACGCCATGTCCTAGGCCTGTGAGCCCACACAGGTCAGGGTACACTCTGGTGCCTGCACAGACAGGCTGGTAAGCTGTACGCGTCGTGCGTCAGGAGCAGTGGGTCTTACAGTGACCACAGCAGCACAGGCTCTGTTGAGAGCAGTCATGTCGAAGAAATTTCTAACCCCAGAGCTTGCCTGATAAAACACTCCAGTGGGGAGGCTTCCATGAGCTGGAATGGCTCCCATTTGAAACCCTTGCAAGGTCTGATAAAGAATCTGATAAAGGCAGTGGAGTTAAGGTTTTAATGAGTGTGATTTACACAGTGTGCTACCTCTCCCCTCGAACCTACGCCCCACAAAAGAAAATTTAAAAGATTTGTATTCTGAAGGGAATCCTAATTATCTGAGGTCAAAATAATGTGCAGAATAAGTATTTAGGACAGGAAGGCAGGTGTATAAGAAAACATGTACCTTTAAGTCACATACATGCCAGGTAAAGCAAAGCCATAGAATTGACACTCAAGGCACGTCCCATTTCCTGCACTTGTACACTGGCTCATCCTCAAGGCACCTTTGCTCACAGATCCTAGAATAATCAGCCAAAGACTCCTCCTCAACCTGGTACTTCTGGCAGTCCCTGCCAATCAACTGGAATTGGCATGGGAGATAAAGACTAAAGGCTACTCTATACTCAGAATATAGGTGCTGTTTGAAGCTGGATGAGGCAGGAGCTCAGGAGTGCACTCCAGGAGTACTCAGAAGGCCTTGTTAACTCTCCAGCACCACCGTGAAAGTCCTTCGTTAAGAAATCTCTTTACTCACACAGGAGGCCATATTGCCAATGGCCACCAGACCACAATGGAAAATTGATTCAGATTTTTGACCTAAAAAGTGTGGTCAAAAAGGATGGATCTGGGAATCTGCAAGTGTGGATTGTAGTTCTGGTTCTTCCATTTATTTGTTATGGAACCTTGGTCAAATTACTTAACTTCTCTAGACCTTAATAAATGATCTTTCTAACTCCATCATTGTGGTGGGGTTAGAAAGGATAGTAATTAGGCCCATATCACAGAGTTGTGTGAGGGTCAAAATGAGAAGCTATATGTGCTAAATGTATGTCTTGGGCAAACTCAACATCACTGTACACATATACAATCATTTCACTCTGGCCCTTTCCAGATATAAAGTCCGACGCTATGGAAAATTGGGGAAACCTGTTTTTATGAATTTCTAATATCCTCCTGAATCCAGTGGGAAAAAAATCAGGCCAATTGTAAACTGTATATCTCATATAATGGTTTTTTTTTTTTTTGGTGCCAAAATAAAAACGTTCTTACTCCAGAACTTGATGGAAATAAAATGAAGGCTACAAGAACACTAAATGTTTAACCTATCATTTTCTTGCTCTTGGGAAAGATTAAAAAAAACCGATGCACTGTGTTCTATTGTCCTATGTCTATGCATAATTAATGATCTCTTTTTACCCTCCAAGATAATTTCAAGTTCAGTACAATAAATATTACCACTCTGTTGCAAGTGTGCTAAATTCATGTTTTAACAAACTGAATTTATGCTGCCCGGTTCTTGCAAAATTAGGAATTATAAAAATGTGCTTCCCAGGAAAAATAGTCATTTTCCTTAGTTTTATCTGGACTAAAATTTGATTGTTTCCCCAGCAAAGAGAAAAATTTTAAAAGGCTGGTCTATATTTAGCACTGCTTGATGACCCTAAGGCCAGCTGGCAGCAAAGGAAGAAAAACAGATTTGGATGCTGGGTATGGAGGTAGCCTCAGACTGGACTCTTAAGAAAGGACTCCCTGCCTTAGGAGGTCTGTAGGCTACAACTATTTTTCATCCTTGAGTTTGCCTTTAGGATTTCTGAATGTCTTCTGAAGTAACTGTTCTTTTCCCTTTTCTTTTTTTAAGCAGTTCATTCCACTAAACACATTTTAACTTTTCATTTCAAATCAAGAGTTGCTCTCCTCATAATTTTTGCTTATTCAGAAGAACCCTAAGTTTTAATTACCTGTGCGTTTCATAGTGATTATCATCCAGAACTTTACGTGGTAAGGGTGATCCTGAGAAGCCAAGCAGATAGTTAAATCTTATCAGTGAAGTCATGTTTTGAATGTGCTAAGAGCCTTCTTTCAAAGCATGGCAAATCCTTTCTAAAGGAAATTGTCACTTCCAGCTAATGATTATTCTTGATTTTCATAATTACATATCTAGATTAAAGCTGGAAACATGTCTGAATAAGGTTGTCAATGGATAAAGAAGTGTTCCTTAACAAATAAAAATTCTGTTTACAGTGTGAAGTCACATCACAGTCATTGTTGGAAAGTGACTGTAGTTCTTGTTTGAATAAAAAACACCAGGTAAGTCCTGGAGACTGCCTTCCAGCAAAGAGGGGGTGTTTCTGAGAGGAGAGGGCATAGGCAGTTTCCCAGAACAGAGCACTGTGTACCCGAACCATTGCTTTCTAAGAATCTTTCCACCCGGTCAGTGAGCCCTAAGGAGTGAGAAAATGTGCATGTGTGTGTGTGTATTTGTATATGTGGGCCTGTGTGTGCATGCATGTGTGTTGATTTGTGTGTAGATATGTATACTTTGTGGGTTTGCCCATGTGAGTGTGTGCATCTGCATGAATGTGTATGTGTTTGTATATGTAGGCCTGTGTGCACATGCATATGTGTTGATTTGTGTGCAGGCGTGTATAATTTGTGGGCCTGCCTGTGTGATTGTGTGCATTGTATGAGTGTGTGTTGTGTGTGCACACACATGTAGGCGCTTACATCTGTATGAAGGTACAGAGTGGACAAAGTGAGGGAGGGAAGCTCTCATTTCATGCTTTCTGTCAGTACAGAGCAGCTTCTACAGCTGCAAAGTTAATGACATTTGGAATGATTCTTTTTCTAAAGGATAACTCAGTTCCCAGATTCACAGAATTAGAGGGAAGGCAAAGGAATAAAAGAGAAAATTAGTAGGTTTGGTAGAAGGTAAGTTGCTATTACTGTAGTCTATAAACATGAAATTGTCCCATTAAAATGGTTCTGAATTAGTGGGATACAGTCCTAAGGAAAATGGTTTATGAAGAACCTCCTCCTCAGGGACAAGAAAAGCTCAAGGCGTAGCTAGTGTCTATTAGGAAGCCATGGCCTAGAGGGTTGGGGGCTACACGTGGCCTTGGAAACACGGCTTATGCTGAGAGACAAGATGGTAAACAGTTCTGTGTAAGATGGTTGACCTGTGCTGGGCTTCAGGACACAGCATTTGGAGAGGTTGTATGGCTCTTGCTTTAGATCCTGCATTTTATTTTAGCAGTCTGGGACCTTAATAAATGATCTTTTGAATCCCTAGCTCTGTCATTTACTTGCAGAGAGACCCTGGGCAAGTTATTAAACTTCCCTGAACCTCAGTGTCCCCATCTGTAGACTAGCGATAATGATACCTTCCCTTCAGGAGTGCAGTGAGAGATTAAATGAGATATATCAGGGCTCATAAAATGTCTTCTACATGCCCTTATGGGTTTGGAGGGTGGGGCAAGGTGGCTGACTAGAGACATCAGTTGCCAGATAATCTCAGAAAGAAGGAAAAGTTTTAGATGAAAAAAAAACACAGCTCAGGTGTAATTCAGAGGGAATAGTGCCAGAACATACCAGAGATTTCATGGGATAAAGTTGCGGAGCAAAACAAGAAGGAACAAGATTTTGGCAGAGATCAAGCCCTGAGAAACTTGGAGTCCCATGGAAAGGGTAGGTGGTGGTTTTGTTTCTCTTTCCCGCACACCTCTGGTAGTCAACAGGCTCTCAAGCTGCTGGAGACCTTCTCTACCCCCATGAGCCCAAAATCTGCTGCTGCCACTAGTGAATGGGAGCGTCTTCAAAACAAAGGACTGGGCTGCCAGCCCCCTCGGGGTCACTCTCCATCACCACAGACCCCAGCAGAGGTGGCGGGCACCATACTGCTTCTCTACCCATTGTGTGCCCCAGGGAGCTTCAGCCCTTCAGTTTTTGTGTCACTGGTCCCCATGCAAACATTTCCCAACTCCTGCATGACTGCAGTGGACAAGGGGGCCAGTGGGTCCTGGGAAAACTGTGTGATCCCAGAGCTTGGACATCCCGGGTGGGTTGCCTTCCAGGGAGGAGGACAAAGGGGACCAGAGTTCCAGCTCTACTCCATTCAGACTCTTCTCTTCTCCCTCCCCTCCCTGCCTACTGCTGCCGAGTGGCACTGGTGCTCCAAAGGACAGTTGAGCTGGGGCTCTTGGGAGTGGCTGCTTCCCCTCTGTTGGTGCATCCACTACATCAAGGCTTCCACAGAGAGTAGGGCTGACACCTTTCCTCTTAAAGACCTCCAGCAGACCAAGGGGTGCTTGGACTGTGAGCTCCCTGCCTGCTGGCCCTGCCCAGTGCTGCCCACCTGGCTGTTCCAGCAGAGCAGTGCACCTGCTTGAGCACTCCATGGGCAACTCAGGACCAGCACTCTTCTCTCTGGCACAGTCAGGGATTGAACTTGGGGGACCAGAGGACAGGCCCATAGGCCAGATCCCATACCCTCAGGACTCAATCAGATTCTATCCTTTGGTGAGTGATGTTACAAGAAATACCTGTAAAGAACTAGGTTCCCTTAGATTACCTAGTTATTACTCCCCTGCAGGAACAGTCAAGAAATTCAAGAGGATTACAGTCTTGAGTTATGGACATCTCTAATCTAACCAGGATCAATAAAGAGCCATTTAGCCCCTGGTTCTGGCTATGCTGTGTCCCAAGGGGTCTCATCCCAGCCAACACACAGTCAGTGGTATGTTAAAAAGGGAATGTCAAGAAAGAAAGGGCATTGTGGTTCCAGGATCAGAAGTCCCCACTGACCCTTCCACTTTTGGTTGTTACTCATCTAGATCTCTGTCAGCGGAACAGTGCCTTGGACAGAAGACACCAGCTTTCATACTTTGTCGGGGTTAAGAGCATGGCTTTTTGCCTTAGCCAGCCTTGATTCAAATCTTGGCTCTGAGAGTTACCAGCTAAATAACCTTACCAAATTATTTAGTCTCTCTGGGCTTCAGTTTCCTCATCTATAAAATTACAATAATAATGCTTACATTATATGGCTGTTTAAAAAAATAATAATATGTTATATGTGTAAAGTGGCTGGCTAACAGCAATGAGTAAACATTGGCTATGACTATTAGAGGATGATGGTTACTGTAAAAAATTCTCTGGTGCTGGACTCTGGGCATATTCTTAGTCTGCTGAACACATTTGAAAAGATATGCAGCTATGAGGCCTGGAACATTTTTGGATAATGTATCCCATAGTCCTAGAGCCAAAAGTGCTCACAGCTACCCAAGCCAACAACCTTAAAAGTAATGCCTAGACCAAACTGAATAGGAAAAAATTACAGGAGATTCCTGTTTCTTTATGGCACTCTGGCAATACTGGTTTATATTCTCCTGTGTACTCAGTGGGAAAAAAAAAAAGAGAATGTTTTTCTATTACTTTTTTTTCTTCTAACCAGTCTACATCTCCAAATTCATAATCAATCAACACATCAATCAAGAATCTTACTGCCAATGAAATGGAGAACATATTTGCCTTTTATAATCAAGCTGTACGGTCTAGTGGTTAAAACTACATGTTTTGAAGTTAACTGCATCTGAGTTTGATTTGAGGCAAATTACTTGAACTCTCTGAGAGTCCATTTCCTCGTCTTTAAAACAGGGTAATGATGGTGCCTACTTCACAATGCTGTTGTGAGGATTACATGATAAAATGTGCATAAAGCTCTCAGAACAGGGTCTAGAATTTACTAATCATTTAGGAACTATTAATTTCTACAATGTTTCAAAAATATTGCCAAGAGGGGCTAGGGAGCTGGAAGCCCACAGTGAAGAAAGGCATCAAGTGAGGTTCTGAAGAAGCTGGCCAGGGCTCAGATTGGAATGTCCACCACCCTCATCTCAGAAGACCAAACCCACGCAGAGGCGTCCTCCCCAGCATGTCTTTCTCCGGGTCAGAATCTGTAAAGCCAGGAGCAGGATTGGCTGCATAATTTACAGGGCCCCGTGCAAAATGAAAAGGCAGGACTTCCCATTCAAAAAGTATTAAGGATTTCACGATGGCAGCAGAGAAGCATTAAACCAAGTGTGGAGTCCTGCTGAGCCCTGGACCCTGCGAAACTACTCAATTTGCACGTTTCTGAAGCTGGCCCTGGCAAGGAATGAGGGACAGTGTGAATAAGGGTGGGACAGAACATCAATTCTACCCTAAAAAAAAAGCACAAGAGCCACATTGAAGTACCCCCACACTGTAGCCCACGCTGGGACACCCATTTCATAAACCTTCTTGAGAGATGTCTGTGTGCAGGACAGACAAGCAAGTGGCTACTCATTTGCTTAGTTCTGTGGTTGCCAAAAACAAGGCCAGCATTTTAGGGCCACAGCACAAGATAAAATTTACAAGCTCTTTCCAGCAGCATGTGCTTTACTCAGGGTTAATCTGGTTTATTAGAGGAGTAGCAAGGACGTGTGAAAGACGCCTTGGAAGGGTTCCACGTTGCAGTCTTGACTCCTAATAAAACGGGCTGTCCCCACCAGCCCTGGCACAACTTCCCACAATACATCAGCCCAAGGAGGCAGAGGCAGGCTCCCGGCCAGCATCTCGGCACTCACTTTGTCCGCTGTGGCTTAAGCACCAGCACTCACCCCCCTTAGGACTTCTAGGCCTTGCAGCAAATGCTAAGCCTGGGATTGAAGGGAGCAAGGGCTTTGTGGGAAAATGTGCTGGAAGAAGAGGGAGGGAAGGCTTCTGGGGTTGGGGAGCTGTAGGGGGAGGTGCTAGAGGGAAGAGATGTTGAGAGAATGAGACTGGGCAGAACACATTATTAATCAACACACCACTAAGTTTCCTTGCCAAGAACACTCACTCACTCCCAGCTGCCAAGAGACCTGATGGAGGAGTTGCTATCTGAACTCCAAGCAAGTATTCACTCATGCGGTTAGTTAGGACAATTAAAGACAATATGCAGGTTACAGTAGAGAATAATGCATCATGTGATCCAAAGACCTTTCAAATACCAGTGATTGATGATGCATTAGTTCATTTGTGTAGTATGAGGCATGGTACTCCAGTTCTCCAAAACACAGAGTTCCCTCCCCCATCTTATCTCAAGAGCTGCACCAGTAAAGAAATATCCCCGTGCCTCCTTATGTCATCTTGACACCTGAAATGAATTGACAAGGCCGAGCACAATTCATCTCTTCTTCAATCCTTTGTTGAAACATCCAAGGGATTCAACTGTGCAGCTGAGTCAGTGAATGGTGTATGCTAATCTAGGTTTACTGAGATCTGAAATCCAGGTGTGTGGTTGTGAGTTTATATGCCTTGGAAAAACCTGACTGTAAATGACACCTGCTATGGTAGATACTCAGGCCCCTTTGTGGAAAGGGCAGCCCATTAGTGGAGAGGCAATGGATAGACTTTTGGAACTGTGCTTACCTCTTCTTTATGCCATTGTAATTTTGTTTCTGAAGAACATCCGGGGCCTTTTTAGGAATTTTTATTCCTGTTGAGAGGAAGCAGGTGGACATTTCTGAGGCTTTTGGGTTTGTAAGTTCTGGTTTGTTTCTCTGTTAATTTTTCAGAAATTAGTATCTTGAAAAACATTTTAACATGGTTTTGCTCCAAAGATTCTTGCTCCCTTAACACAAAAATTTATGGCCGACATGGATTATATAAAATCCTTAGAACTCTTCTGAATAAAGGCACTAGAACAGGATGAACCTACAGAAGATTTGCTTTTAAATCACTTTGCGAATCAAAGCTATTTAATAAACTCTCTGCCAAAATATTACTGAAAAAAATTTCTTTGCATTGGTTTGAACATCCAAAAAATTAAATATAATTTACACTTATATTATAAACAATTTTTTGGTAAAATGAGAGACTAATATAAGTCAGAAGAACTAACTACATAATCTGTTAAAATACAAAAGATGATAAAGTGTGTTTTTACATCAGCTGTTTATCATAAGGAGCATGATGAATTACAAAGATTATTAAATCCAAGGCTGCTGCCCAGAGTGATGGTGAAGTTGACCAAACCCAGGAAGGAAGTCAGGCTCATGGAGAAACAAGGTCAGGCCCTGCCTGTGTTACAGCCTTGACAGCCAGTTCTGCTGACCTCGGGGGCATCTGGGCACTGGAACTGATCCTTCCCAGGGTGAGCAGGGAAGAGTCAGGCTGAAGAATATTTTATCAATGGATTTACTATAAATTTACTCAGTCTGACGTAGACCAATGGAACAGGACTGAGAATCCAAATATAAAACCAACCTCATACAGTCACCTGATCTTTGACAAATTCCAGAAAAACGTACACTGGGGAAAAGATTCCCTATTCAACAAATGGTGCTGGGAAAATTGGATGGCCATATGTAGAAGACTGAAAGTGGACCCACACCTCTCACCTCTCACAAAAATCAATTCACAATGGATAACAGATCTAAACCTAAGACATGAAACCATAAGAAATCTCGAAGAAAACGTTGGAAAAACTCTTATGGACATTGGCCTAGGCAAAGAATTTATGAAGAAGACCCCCAAAGCGATCACAGCAGCAACAAAAATAAATACATGGGACCTGATCAAATTGAAAAACTTCTGCACAGCCAAGGAAACTATCACTAGAGTGAACAGACAACCTACAGAATGGGAGAAAATATTTGCATGCCACACCTCTGATAAAGGGCTTATAACCAGAATCTATACAGAACTTAGGAAAATCAACAAGAAAAAATCAAACAACCCCATTAAAAAATGGGCAAAGGACATGAACAAAAACTTTTCCAAAGAAGACAGAATGATGGCCAGCAAACATATAAAAAAGTGCTCAACTTCTCTAATCATCAGGGAAATGCAAATCAAAACCACAATGAGATATCACTTAACTCCAGTGAGATTGGCTCATATCAAAAAATCCCCAAATAACAAATGTTGGCGGGGATGTGGACAGGTAGGAACACTCATACACTGCTGGTGGGACTGCAAATTAGTACAACCTCTATGGAAAAGAATATGGAGATACCTCAAAGAATTAAAAGTAGAATTACCATTTGACCCAGCAATCCCACTACTGGGTATTTATCCAAAAGAAAAAAAGACATTTTATAATAAAGACATCTGCTCTCGAATGTTCATAGCAGCACAATTCACAATTGCAAAGTTGTGGAAACAACCCAGGTGCCCATCAATACACGAGTGGATCAATAAAATGTGGTATATGTATACCATGGAGTACTACTCAGCAATAAGGAACAACAGTGAATTAACACATCTGGTATTATCCTGGTCGGAGCTAGAACCCATTCTTCGAAGCGAAGTGTCACAGGATTGGAAAAACAAGCACCACTGGTACTCACCATCAAACTGGTACTAACTGATGAACACTTACATCACACAGGGCAATAACATTCATCAGGGGGCGGGCGGGCGGGAGGGGGGTGGAAGGGATGGGAAAAACTCTCACTGAATGGATGTGGGGAGCACAGTTTGGGGGATGACCACGATTGTGGCTCTGACACGGGCAGAACAGGGGCAATGTGTTTGGCCAAAGTGTTGTACCCCCATGATATTCTGAAATTAAAAAAATAAATTAAAAAAAAAAAAATTTACTCAGTCTGGTAATCATGAACATTTTGATGATTTCTGGTCTTTTGTTACTATAAACAATGCTAAAATGAATAACCCCATATTATGCCTTTGCATACTTTTTGGATTTATAAATCCTTACAAAAGCCAAATTCTTGTTGAGTCAATGTGTATGTGCATTTAAAACTGCCAATTTGCCTTCCAAAGAGGTTGTACCGATTTATACACCTGCCAGAATTTTATGAGAATATCTATGACTTCACACACATGCCAGCACAGCATGCTATTCAACTTTTGGCTTTTCAGTCGTCTGTTAGGCGAAAATGACATCTCAGGCTAGTTTTCGTTTGCATTTATTTTCCTATAAGTAAGGTTGAATATTTTTTATAGGTGAAAAGGCATTTCACAATTTGTTTTTCTGCAAATTCAGTTTATATTCTTTGTTTCATTTTTTTGGTTGCTGGTCTTTTTCTTATTGATTTTCAAGTATTCTTTATGTATTAATAAAATTATTCATTTGTCTGTCATATATGCTGCAACCACTTTCCTTAATTTCTCACTTGTTGTCTTTGTCATGGTACTTGTTCTTTATTTTGCAATGTAGACCTTTCACATTTTTATGCAGTGACATTTTCATCATGCCAAATGTGCTAATTTTTCGGAATGCCATGAGGACACTGTGGGATAATGCTGCTCATCCAGTGCCTGGTGTGCTTTCCCGGCCCTAGCACCTTTTCCTCAGCACAGCGCTTTCCAGGAACGCCTGGATGGGCGTCACCATGTCTGCCATTTCAAACATCGTCCATGGCTGCTGTGGGTCAGGTTCTCCACGAAACAGGCTCTGAGGCAGCACTTTACATGTAGGAAGTGTGCTGGGGGGTGCTCTTGGGAACAGCACTGGTGAGAGGAAAGCAGAGAAGGAGGACTCAGCTGATCCCATAGGGAGCTCTGGAGCTGGGCTGCCCTGCAAATATGTCTCAACTTCAGCCAAGGTAGAAGGGGCTTGTACCCCTCACAGATCTGTTCTTTAATGAGGGCTGTCCCCAGGGAGCAGAGGCACCCTTGGGCATGGTGGCTCCCTTCAGCTGAGGACAATTCCCCAAGAGGGACCAGACTATGAGATGTCAGCCAGCAATACTCCCAGCAAGTGAGAAGCAACCCTTGGTTCTGAAGGGGAGGACCTGGTAGCACACCCAACACCCACCCCACCACCTCCTTTGGCTGTCCCCTCTTAAGTTAAATCCAGTTCCGTGATTCCTTAGGCCTCAGTGCTTTGCCAACTTAGGCTCCCTTCAGTTTTAAGTGGTTTATATACATTTTTAGTGCCACAGAGGAAGGGCCAGTCACATAGCTATTGGCCTGAGAATTTTTTCCTCCCTTCTCCCCCTGGGTCTTTATGAGTCTTTGACACCTTGCACAGAAATGTGCTATAAAAAGCTCCCCTGCTTGCAAATAAAGTGAACCAGACACAGTAATTAAAGAAATGAAGATAACTGCAAATTTAGGGCTTTTAGGAGATGTTGGCTTATATGTTTCAGCAGTGACAGAAGGAGAAACAGGATTGCATTTAATTAGCCCCAAGTCCCAGGCGGACTTCACTTTTCCATGCCTGTTACCCACTGAACACCATCACACCACTGAGCTGGAAGCGCCTTTCTGGACGGTTTGATAGGCATTGCAAATCCTCTCAGAGGACCCCTTTCAGAACCCACAATAGCGTGCCTAGCAAAACATCACCACATGTTCATAGTACCACTTCCTTTTTAGGGCTGCTGGCTCTTACTGGAATCGGGTTTTCCTGGTGCTTGTTTTGGCTCCCGGCCACCAGCTGCTCCTGTGCCTGGAACGGGGCATACAATGAAGAGTGGAGTTTGTAGCAGATGCCGCTGGTGCCCTGCCCAGACCCCCTCCGTAGGCACTGCTCTGCAGACTCCCAGGGCTTTGCTCAGTCTTCAGAGTTCAAGACCCTGGAAGCAGCCCTCATTCAGTAACTGTGGGTAAATACCCCAGCTTCCTTGCTCCTGGGACAGGGCGACTCTGAGGCTTGCTGTGTGCCCTTCCCCAGAAGATTGAGTCCCAGCTGCCCACGGTAAAAACCTGCTCATCAACACACTGTATTCTGGCCTCCTTCCTTCCCCCAGCTCACTCCCCTACTCCACGACTGCTATTTCCTGGGATCACTTCCCAATTCAACTACCAGTGCTCAATCCTTATCTGCCAGAAGCAGACAAGCAGCAAGGTGTTAAAGTTGCCAGGCAAAGGGTTCCATCTGGGAAATCATGTTCAAAAGTGTATGTTCTGCCTTCTCCCCCATCTTGTCGGTCCAAAGTAAGAACAAACAACCAACCCAAAACAAGCAAACAAGAACAACAACAACAATTAAAAAACTAACAACATCTGTTATGTTGTCCACAAAGGACTTGTCCTAATTGTCTGAATCGCTCTATGCAAATGTATTAGTTTTTACATAGCTGGCTTCAACTACTTTCCAGGCAGAATTCCAGCCACCCTTCCTACTGATTCATAACTTGGAGTTTGCATAATCTTCCTGATTCTTGACATTACACCCAGCACATTGTCAGTTTATACCTACTGGGACTGAAGGGAAAGGAAGCCTTTGGTGAGGAGTCCAGAATTACTTCCATCTACCCACAGCCTGGTTCTGATGAACCACATCAAATTTTGAATGTGCAATTATTTTCTCTATGTCCATATCAATACTCTGAGCTGGTAAAAATTAAAAGGGGAAAACAGAGCTTGAGAGTTTTACAACTCCTTCTGGAGTTGCAATGTGTGTTCCTATCTGTCTGTTTGATTGGAAATTTAAATCATCTCACATTTCAGGCAATTGGTAGCCTCATAAGATACGGAATCTGACAGTTTATGGCTCAATCTGTGTCTTGCTGTCTTTAAAGGAAAGGTAGTAAAAATTGAAATTACGGAAAACAGATAAATGCCAAAGTCCTGGGATGGTGCATTTTATAATGATCACATCTGCTGCAAAGTGCCTGAAAAATGGCTCTGGAAAGCTGCCGGTGCCGCAGAACAGCTCACACGGTGAAGGGGAGCCGGACAGGAGAGGACGTGAGCTATGAGCTTTTTACACCAGAGTGTAACCTTGCGTGGATGAGCGTGACTGCTCCTTTCTCCCTTTTGTTTTTGTCACAGCTGTTCTGCATCTTTCACAGCACGTGAGATTCCCATCCGTCCACACCCTCCCCCTGGGGTTGCCGTGTCATAGCTCAGGAAGGAAAAAGGAAATGGACGGGGACAACAGTCAGCAGAGCCTGGTGTGTGTGCCCGTGAGAGAGAGCTGGGGAAAAGATGCAGAATCAGCAGCTGCAGCTCTGACTTTTGTGGTTACCATTTGCTTTGATATTGGATCCTTGTGGCAACTTTGTGTGCTTAGCAGGTCAAGAGGACAAACCAAAAATCCAAGGTTTAATTATATGATTTGAAATGATAATGATAAGCATGAGAAAGTGTTAATTAATAACAAAATAATAGTTAAACTAATTATGTGCCAGGTACTGTGATTAGTGCTTTATGTAGAATATTTCGTTTAATTCTAACAACCTTCAGAGGGAGGTATTAGTAGTAGTCTTCCCATTTTAAAGATGAGGAAATCAAGGTTTAGAAGAGCACAGACTTGCTCAAATGGAATCGAGGTGGCTGAACTTCATGTGCAGTGTTCTGATTTGAGCTAGAGCTGTGTCCACTCTAGCACGACGCTTTCCCAGTCAAGGGAGAAAATAGGGTAAACCTCTTCCTTCCTCCTTCTCGGTTTGCCCTCTTCCACCACCCAGACTCTTGGCCTCCTCTCCTTCACGCCCACCTGCCTAGCTTGCCATCAAATCCTCTCTGCTCATTAAGCTATAAATAGCTCACAATGCTGGGCAGGAGGTTTCTTTCAGGGGTTTTGCATTTTCACCGGGACCACCTACTAGAGCCAATGGACTCTCAAGGACCACCTCCTGATGTTAGGGGAGGAGTGCATGTTGGGGGTTGGAAGCCCGGGCCTTGTATTAATTTGGGTTCTTCCATAAGCCAACTCTCTCTCAATCAAGAATCGATTTGGGAGGTAAAGGAGACCCTGGTGAGGGATCGGGGAAATGAGGCAGGAAAGGGGAGGCAGACACTAAAACTTGCGTATCGAGCAGCTGCCTCTGTGGCCACTGCTGGAGTTTAGCCCCCACTGGGGAAACCTGGTAGACATCTGTTCTTATGGGAGAACAAACATGTCAGAATTGTTCTGTTCAAGGGGCAAGGAAATGTGCGTATTTATACTCTGCTCCCCTGCTCACGGTGGAGAGCTGCTGGGTTGGACAGTGTTCATTCCCTGCGGCTTCTGGCCTGCTACGGCTAGAGAAAGCCTCAGGCAGAGAACTGTGGGTGCTGGCAGTGGGCAGTCAGACTGGAAGTTACTGGTGCAGAAAGGGCAAAGGGATGTGGGCAGGGCACCGGCTGCTGCTTGACCTGCTACAAGCTCCTTGGAGTCCTTGAAACCACAGGCCCTGACGTTGGGAGTTTCATCCTGAAAGGGCATCTCACTTAGCTTTCAGAGACATCGTCACACTTTTTCCTTCTAGACCCAGATAGTTAAAAGAACAAAAGGTGACATTGGATCCAACTGGGCACTGTGTTCTGTGTGTGTGTGTGTGTGTGTGTTGGTGGTTATGTAACTGTCTTCTAAACGGTGGAGGAAATAATGAAAATGATACCAGTTTTGTGTGGTTTAGGTATTTTCTATAGTTTCCCTTTTCTTCTTAAGAAGCTTTGATTTAAGGGCCGCAAGATCCTATTATTGCCTCTAAGTCTTTGTATGATACAGTTGAAATTGTCTACGGCTCTACATGACAGTAACCAGTTCTAGGTCCTTTACTTTTTAATGCACACATTTATTTAAGAGACAGTAGTACAGGGTCTTTGTGTGTTATTCTATGTGACTACTTTAAATGATAGTTACAGCACTTTTTTAAATCCACTCATTTTAATGGTCCCTTTATGAGATAAATGGGTAGCAAGCATTCTGGACATGGAAAACTTTGCAGCCTCTATATGCAAGCAAAATGATTTTTTTAAAAGAAGCAAAATAACTAATTCACTCACTAAACACCTGTTTTTGGAAAGAATAGTTGTTTGGCTGAATTTAAATGCCACCCTTTTCTGCAAATTATTTGTGTGTATGTATGTGAGGGTGAGTCCAAATGGATACTAGCCATTCTTGTCCATTAACAAAAAATAAGCCACTAAGATAGTCTCTAAATAGTACCTATGTACTAGATGTCTGTGGGGATTTGGGGGAGATTAATCTCCCCAGCACCCATCTCTCTGTTTTATTTTGTGGGAATGTCTCCAATGTGTGTGGGCATTTGTGGCCTGGTCTTCCCTCCCCACTTCCTAAAAGCCAAGAAGTTGCATGACCTAGGCTGGAGCAATCAGAAGCTCCAAGGAGGATTTCACAGCTTGAGTCAGTAATACAAAGAGAAATCTTTGGTGCACATCCCCTGCGAGAACCTTGGGCTAGGGGTGAAGCTGGGTTTACAGTGATGACAGTCACAGCAGTAGTGTCCAGCCATGACAGTGTCCTGGCAGATTTTGTTTCCTGTTCCTTGGCTCTCTGGAGTTACCTCTATATATTCATTCAAAAACCATTGAGGGACTGCTCTGAGCCAGCCATTATTTCAGATCCTGGGGTTAGAGAAGTAAACAAAACTGATATAGTCCTTGGGATCATTCCTAAAAACAACCAAAAATTCCTTTCCTAGCATCTATGGCCTTGCAAAGTGATGTTACAGGTCCTTCCAACAGGAGGTAAAATCTATTTCTTTACCCCTTAAATCTAGGTTGGCTAATGGAACTGTCACAAATGTGACTCACTCAGACACATGAATGGTACTTGTGCACTGCAACCCTGTTGTGTTTGGAACCCTGAGCACCATATGAACAAGTCCAAATTAGCTGGCTGGAGGATAACAGGTCACATGGAAAAAAGCAAAGACAGCCAGCCAAGAGTCAGCCTGCTTTCTGCTGACCTGGTTGATAAATGCAGATGTGTGAGTAAACTTCAGTCAAGATCAACCAAGCCTTCCCCAGACCAGAGGAACTGCTCAGCTGAGCCCAGCCCACATTACCAAACTGTAGAATTATGAACTAAATAAATGGTTACTGTTTTTAGACACTAGGTTTTGGGATGGTTTATTACTTAGCAAGAGTCTAATGAGGGACAGTCCAATATATATAAAAATATATATTCTTATATATGTAATTTACATATATATTATATATACTTAAAATCTAAGCTGGTGAAAACTGCTATAAAAATTTAAGAAGAGAAAGACAATAGAGCAATCAGGGAAGACTTTTCTGAGAAACATATTTAGTACTTGAATAAAGTGAGGGACTAAACCTGTGCATGCCTGGAGAACAGCTATTTCAGGAACAGGAGACAGTAAATGCAAATGCTTTGAGGCAGGAACATGCTTCGTGCATTCAGGGGAAGATGAGAAGGCCAGTCGTGAATTGAGAGAGAGAGAGTGGGTGGGAAATGAAGTGTGAGAGGAAGCCAGGGGCAAACAATCACTGCAGAAGGTGGAACAATGAATGCATGTTTTCAGAATGAAAGGATGTGCTGAGACACATTGGATGCCTGAGGACCACCTTTTCCACCTTTGGTCTGTGCTTGGCCAGACCAAAGGGAGAAAATGGCCCAGGAAGGCGAGATGAGACGGTCCAGACATCTGGAGGAATGTGAAAGTGGTATAAAGAGGGGCTGGGAGGCAATAAAATGATTGAGAAAATACAAAATATATACGATATACAAAATATAATGGACAAAAATATTTATTTCTATACTACTAGTTCTTTGCTCCCCATGTACAAATAATCAACTTAGTGGAAATTTTCTTCCTTGAAACTTTAAAATCACATACTAACTGTCCCTGCTGACGTATTTTTGCATTCTTTCCCCCTCACCTCTTATGTAGTGATTGGTGCATAACTAGGGACATTATTTTTAATTTTAGAGCAGGCATAAAGTAATTAGGAAGATAAATCTGTTGCATAAAAGAATCAATCCTTTTACCCATTCCAAAGTCAAATTGAAATTTTTTAATCCAAGTCATTGCACCCTATGAGAGATTATACTGAGTTTTCTGCATTGTTTTCAAGTTGAAAATTATAAACAGGAAAAATTAGTACAGTATACACAATAGCGAGTTCACATATGGCAGAAGTTCAGTTTTGCATGGTTAGCCTCATTCATCAAAGGACACTTCAAGCATGAATCCAGACACCATATAGTTTTGTGACAGTGATTTACTGAAGAATGTACTGGCATGCTAAAAGCATTTATCCACCTTGACCGTTCGCCATTGGTATGAGACATTCAGCACCAAGTGGCATGTGAGGGCCAGGGGCTGTGATTTGGTGATGTGTGTCCAAGCACAGTGGCAAGGCAGAAATGATCCAGAGTAGTTATCTGAAATTAAATGTGAGAGCCACAGATGGGGGCTCCCTGAAAAAACCAAAATGGGGAACCACACAGTGGGTGGAAGGTAATCTGAGGGTAGTGGGAGTCAGTAAATAGGTATATCTGTGATCTTCACTTGGTGCTAGGCAGGTAAGATGTAAAGAAGGAGCTGGAGGGGTTAGAGGGGAGCAGGGGTGCTTTTCCTGGAAGGAAAATGTAAATGCAAGTGTAGAAGAGCTAGGGTCTCTACTACTGCCTGAGGATTATTCAATGAGAAGAGCTAGTACAGACAATGAGCAGGGATCATCCAGCCTCACTGTCCTCAGTGGAGAGCAGGTTTGGGACAGCTTCTGGCAGAGTGGATGGCTATGGACACATTGTGATTATGCCCCAGACGTTTTCCTCCTGTGGTCACATATGTGGCTTCAGCTTGCCAAGACTCTAGAGACACTACTGCACAACAGAACTTTCAGGGATGATGGAAATGTTCCGTATCTGTACTGTCCATTAGGGTAGCCACATGAGGCTCCTGAGTGAGTACTTGAAATGTGGCTAATGTGACTGAAGAGCTGAATTTTAACTAAAATTTGAATTTGAACAGCCACTTATAGTGAGTGGCTACCAGCCTACTGACAAGCACCACTCTAGAACATTTGCTTTTAGGGCCTCTGGCCCTAATCTGGTGCTGGGGATGTTATGGGAGTTCAGAGCTTACATGAAGGCAGAGACTTCGTATTGTAAGACCTGGAACAAAGCCTGGCACAGGGTAGGTGCTCAATAAACATTTGATGAATGCATTAATTCCTTAATTAATAAGAGAGAAGGACAACCAATCACACTTAACACTCCAATATTTATTTTCAAATTTTTACCAAATTGACATTATCTTTGTTCCCCTTCTGGAGATGGCTTCTTGGTCAGGGCTTATCTGTATCAAAGCCTCCTTGGAAAGGTTCCCCTGGCTAAGGACAGGACCAAGGCAGTGGGTCTCCATCCTAACTGGCTTCAAACAATTCTCCTAGCTCAGACTTAGCTGATACATATTTTAAAGAGTGCATTATTCTTTACAACATTTATAGAAAATAATATTGAAAAACTAAGTAAATATATTGTAAATTCTCTCACGCTTCATAGAACATGATCTAGTTTTTTACAATGTGAAAATAGCCACAATAACTACAATTGATTATGTGCCAGCACAAAACTAGATACTTTGTAAATAGCATTTTTAATCCTTACGAGAGTCCTGTAAGTAGAAATTTCTATCTCCATATTACTGAGGAGGACACTGAGGCTCAGAGAGACTTTACTTGTCCAAAGTCACACAGCCTTCAAGTAGTTGACTCTGTGTGTCCCTCCAAAATTCATGCACTTTTCACTGTACCACCTTGACTCAAAACACTGTAGTCGCATCCTTCAAGAGACCCAAGAGCACAGGAATATAGAAAAGAAATAAAGTTTGCTGCAAGCTGCCTGTTTCACGAATATGTAAGTAAAGAAACAAACAACCCATTTTCTTAACAGGTGCCTTCTTCTCCTGGCCCCAAATTTAATTATGCATATCATACAGAAATGTTAGCCACCTAAAGCACAGGGCTGCCCAGAGAAAGAAGGTGGTATTTATCCTAGATGATGAATCGCCCCCATAGATAATAAATCTGAGAGAGCTTCGTGAAGAATAACTACTAAAAAGAAAGATAAGAGTTTCCATTGGGAAGCTGGAGAGCAGGGTAGATAATTATTGTGGTAAGTTTACTTATGTTGCCACTTGGGGTTTTATGAGAAATCCCAAAGGCTGCATTTCTGGAGCTGAAAACTTGGCAGAAAGACAAGAGAAAAATGTCCCATTTCTATCCAAGGGGTTACTAACATGATGGCACAATACTGTAATCAGAGGGGGGAAATGAACCGTGAATCCTGTCAGGATGACTCTCCGCTACCTTACTTGCAGCCAACTTGCAGCACCTGCTGGGAAGGGCAATGCTTGGCCTCCTGTTCATCAGGATTTAGCTTATAGACCAGCAAGCTATGCAAAGTCAGGCTCTGCAGGGCCGTGTTTGAGAAGAATTAAAGATGGGTAAGGAGTGAACTTCAGGTCACAGGCTCAATTCTTCCTTTTGTGTGAATCAGAAATCAGAATGATTTCTCAGAAGACTCCAAGTCCAAACATTGAACGTTTCTCTTCAGAACCAATCTGACCATGGCTGTTGCTCCACACTGCCTCTGTCCCCTCACCCTGGCCATCATTTGTGTTATACTCTTTATTTTCCTCAATACCTTTTGGGAGACATGATTATCCATGGATTTAAGTGCTTGTCTTCTATTTTTCATCGTCACTGTCATCTTTCTAATCACTGCCAACCCCTAGCAACCGGCATATCCTAGCTATTTAGAGACTGCAATTGTGTGACAAACCTGCTGAGATATATTGATAACCTATTTTGGAGTAAGTTTGTGCCGTAGAACTGTAAGAAGCCTCTGGTAGAGAGGAGTAGAAACTTCACAACGGTAAGTGCGGTAACGTAGTCATAATAGTTGTCGTATCTAATATTTATCGAGCACTTACCAGGCGCTATATATAATGTTAAACATTTCACATGCATTTTCTCCCTTAATTCTCAAATTAAACCTGTGATATGGCTATTGGTGTTATCTGCCTTTTCTGAATATGGAAACTGAAACTGAGAGAGTTTAATAATTTGTCTAAAGTCATGCTCTGCTGACTGTTGCTTAAAGCTTAAGTTTTTCCATTACCACATGTGGGGAGCTGTGTGCCAAGCACAGGAATTTTTTTGCACTTGAAGCTCTCCAGTATTGTAAGACTCCCCACCCTTTCCCCCCACCCCCCATCTCTCCAGGGTCCTGCTGGAACCGGGTGCTAGAGTGAGAAATTCAGAGTCCCTTCCTGCCTGAGCCTGCTGGAGTCACTGTGTGGGCCTCCCAAGGCCCCTTCTGACTCATTGTCTCCTGACCCCAAGGGAGCATGTTAATGCATGAATACAGGTCCAGACTGACATATAGGTGGAATAGCCATCGCCTACCTGGAATACCAGGGGCTCCAGGGAAGTCCCCATGGTCAAAACGATCAGCTCACCATATCTGTGGCTGTGCCTTAAAGTCTACCATTAGATTTACATCGTAAGTTTAAGCTCTGCTGTTTCTAAATACCCTGTTTAAAATGCCAGGATAAATTACTAATTCAGAAACCAGCAGGGGCTTGAAAAATCATTTATTGTTTAGCATTTGAAGTGCACTTTCCCACCAAAGCCATGTTATAAACGTTGGTTAGGTTTCTACACTGGCCCACAAATCATTCTCTTTTTAGCTCTAACGTACCTGTCATTTGGTACTAGTATTACTGTGGTGCTATTTCAACTCCATCTGACTACTGTCTAAAAATTGTTTCAATGGGAAAATGCAACAAGTTTGAATATAGGATACCAGACACACATCCTTGTCCTTTTAACAGTGGGACTGGGAACTGATTGCTTGATCTTCCATGAGAGTGACAATAGCAATCAGTCCCTTTCCCTGGCTCAGATAATAGGCCGTGGGGTTTCTAGCCTTGGCACAGGTACCAGGCAGAACCTGCTACAGGCGGCTGTGCATGGAGCTTTGGGAATATTCAGAGAGGCAGTGTTTTGGGGAAAACTGAACCTAAAGCCAGGCACATTATATAATTGATAAACCTTACATAATCTGGTGATTATGTAATCTGGAAAACCTTAACAAAGTTAAGTTAACAAATGCATCTGTCTTTTGACCCAGTAGTGCCTGAAGGTATCTAGCCTCAGAAATAATCTGAATATGAGACACACACACACACACACACACAGTGATGCTGTTTTTTAGTAGCAAAATCTAGAAAACAACATAATTGTCCAACAAGTAAATAAATTATGGTACATGTTAAATACGGAATATCATGCATCTGTTTAAAATTCTAGTTAGAACTGTATCTATTGGCTTGGGTGGATGTCCATGAAGTATTGTTAAAAGGGGAAGTAAGCCTATAGGATAATATGTATATTACAAGTCAGGATTTATAAAATGACATCAACAACAGCTGAAAGCAAATAAACAAAAGCAAGCTGCCCCTCTCTGTATGTGTGGTGTAGACTTGGTGTGAGAGCGGAAAACAGGTGGAATAACAGACCAGGGGTCAGCAGTGGCAGCCTCAAGAAAATAGGGGCAGAGGGGGATTATAGATTTTACTTTGTGTCTTTTTGGATTTTTTTTTCCATTTCTTTTGGAAGCATATGTTGCTTTTGTAAGTCTTAAAATTTTGTCTTAAAAAGTTGAAATTTAAAAACACAAAATGGAAGGTGGAAGAAAGTCCTGAAAATATTCTAAACATGGCTGTTTCAGTGCTGTGTAGGGATGCTGTGTCCTGGGCATGGTTAGGAGGAAATAGTTGGGGTCCCATGCCTGACCTGGGCAGCAGCAGTGGTGGTCCTGGGGCAGGTGTGATGGAGATAGTGGTAGTTCTTAGCATAGCAGGAACTCCAAAAGAGCAGAGGAAGTAGGAATGAAATAGGGGAAACTAAGACATTCCTAAGGAACAGTAACTTCTTCACTGTATATACTCCTATTGGTAGAAAAATAATCTTATTTTGTGCCCATAGCTCCTAGCATCATACCTAAATCAGATATTGCCAGGTGCCAGGGTGTTCTGATCTGGGGGAAAAAAGTCAACTCCAACTTCTCCCTACCCCAACGCACACACACACACACACATATACACACACGATGGGGAGATAGGCAGGTGTCTGAGAGCTCTGAAGGATTTTATTTCTATATATAAGGCATTGATAAGATGGACAGAGGATCTTAGCTAAAGATGACTCCTTGGAAGAGGGAGTCCATTAGCCATTTATACCCTAAATGAGAACTAGCTCATCAGGACATTCTTTTATATTCATTGTCCATGATTTGGCAGAGTGAATCAAGAAACTTGCCAAATAGACACTGAATAATATTTCTGTTAGATGATTTATATCTTGTTGAACAAACATTTCCCAGATCTGTTAGAGTATCAAAGAGTCATCTGCCCTGTTTAGTATTTTGATAACATAAAAATCATCCTCATCATCAACATCAATACCATCAACATCATTGTTGTCATGACCACTAAGGTGCATTGAGTGCTTGTGTTCCAGGCATTCTGCTAAAAGCTTTATATCCATTATCTCATTTTATTTGTATATCAACCCTATGAGGTAGGTTCTATTATTATCTTTATTTTACAGACAGGGAAACTGAGCCAGGATTCAAACATAACTTTATTTGATTCTACAACCCACACTCTTAATAAATGAGAGGCCAGTTGTTATGATATATTTATCAGGGCTCAAACTAACTCTCTGAAATCAAATGCTGATGAGTGTAAACTAACATTTGGGTTCCCCCAAAATCAGTTTCCTTAGTCTATGATGAGGCATGCCCAGACTGGGGACAGCCCACGTGGAAAGGTGCCAAGGGTTTTAGCTGATCATCAGCCTAACCTGAGTGTGATGCAGCTATTAAAACAACAGTCTGACACTGATGCAATAGAATCCAGGGTTGTGATGTTATTAAGTAACAGATCTTTCATACTCTGTTGTTCAAAAAACAAAAAATTAGGAAGGGACAATACATTTTAAAAATAGGCATATACAAACAAGAGAAGCATGAAAAGAAATTTTTGAGCTACTCTTAGTGGTACTTTAGGCCAGGCACTCTGCTAAGCACATTACATGCATTGTCTAGTTTCATTCTCACGGTGGCTCTATGAGGTATGCATGCAGTTTTTCACAAACAGAACATGAGGCTTACGGTGCTCAAGAAACTTATCCTGGGTTGCACAACTGATAAATGCAGAGCTGGGATTTCATACCAGGCTTGCACGAAACCAGAGGCTAGGACACTGCCTCCAGGCAGGACCCAGAAAACTGTGGTCTGCCAGCAATTGTAAAGCGAGTTTAGGATGACCCCAAAGAAAATGAGACTTTGGGGGAAACCCAATAATTGTCTTCTGGTATCTGGATAAATGTATTACATAGACATGTTTAATTTAGTCTGCATAGTTGTTATTTTCATTTTTTTTCTTTTTAAAGAGAACTTTACACAATGATTCTTATTGCCTACTTTTCTTAAAAATTGCAAGCAATACTAAACCTTCATTTTTAGCCTTTGGAGCTGCAGAGCATCTACCCCAATCAAAAGGCATAGATGTGCCAGTTTATTATAGTGCCTACAGTGTCTTACAGAATCCTCTACCTATTAGATTCTTCTAAGTTACCCACCTGGCTCCAGGTGAAAAGGAAGGAACATTGTGTTCTGTCCAGTTCCAGACAGCAGTAAGAAAGTAGAAGGGAGGCCAGTTCCTTCAGCTGAAGCCCTTTCTATCAAGGAGTGCAAGCTGAGCATTTAGACCAATAACCTCACGAGGCAGTGAGGTTCCCATCTGTAAAAGTAATCAGGTGGAGTTTCAATCTGTCAGAGATTCTGTGTCAGGTTTAGAGACTGGAGTAGATGACCTCTATGATCCCACCATTTTGGCTCTCACTTAATAGGTCCTTAATATCTGTCTTTAGGTTTCCAAGTCCCAGCTGGAACATTTTCTTGCAGGGCTATTTTCTTTCAAGAAAATAATGCCTACCAAATAGGAACAAAAATTGGTGCTGTGTTTGCATGTTCCCCACCATGCAGGTAGTATTGTCTTAATGATAAAATATAAGCTAGAAAGAGCACATGACTGTACCCGGATATTTTACTCTGTCAGGATTTTCTTTGCCTACAAGTAGTTGGATATTGCTTTCTGCCAATTAATTTTCTTATAAGCTATTGCAAGATTCTTGCAGGTGGACATTTCCAATAATGTTTGAATTCCTAGGAAAAGAGGCTTCTTTAACAGATCTAACACTGGCAATTGTGAAGGGTTTAGGGAGGTCTTTATTAAGTAAGCTCATACAACAAGGAAGACTATCGTCAGGACAATAGATGGATTTTCTTGCTTACAAAATTTTAATAAGTAAATGTGATGATGGTTTGGAAATAGTGACATGTAATATCTTTTCATTTATGTAATTAAATTTAAAATTTAAGGTTGTAGTTTTAGTTACATCTGTGGACATATATGCCACAATATGTCTGTAATAAAATTAATAATACTTTGCATTTTTATTATGCTTTCCAAAGCCCTATCCCATCATTGGATTTAATTTGCATAATAATTTTGTGTGATATTTGCTCAGTTAACACACATTATATTTCAGAGTTCTGACATGTGATGGAGTAATTTGTGTTCATGTCATATCCCACAGACTAGGATGGCAGTTCTTTCATATAAAAGATGATATGTTCATTTTTCTCCCCTACAACCCTTAGCTGGGTATTTTAAGCATGGTAAATTTTATTGAATTTAATGGTAAGATTACCATTAAAACTTTCATTGCTCCCAAAGTTTCCCACCAGCATGTGTGGAACACCTTCTAAATTGTATCATGGCCCTTACACTTTAGTAGGAGTGGCAAACACCAATGCCTATAGGGGTAATGCAGGTAATGAAATGAACAAAGCAGAGGCACATGCAAGAAAAACAGTGCAAGTACCTTGATAAATGACAGTTTGCATTTGGCCTCAGTGTTGGGGAGAGCAAGTGTGATGGATCGGTCTGTGCTGAATATGGTCACTTGGCACTCGGCATACATTTCCATATTCTTCTATGTGCATTTCTGGGCAGCAGCTAGGGTCCCATAGGTGAATTAGGCTCTGCTAATTAGATGTACTTGTGTGCAATTTGGAGGCAGGATTGGAGGCTTCTTTCTCCTGCTGTTTTACTTGGCAAATAAGGTTGCAGGTTGTAGGGAGAGCAGCTGTAGCAGAGGCATTGGCCTTCTGATCTCTGAATCACTGATATAACATTGTGTTCTTAAAGAGCTAGGAATCAAGATTTTAATGTGAGATAAATTGATTTTTAAAGTATGGTTTTTAGGAATACTTTTAGATTTACATAAAAGTTATGAAGATTGTCCAGAGAGTTCTCATCTATCCCATACCAATTTCCTCTATTATTAATATCTTACATTAGTATGATATGGGTTGAATATCCCTTATCTGAAATGTTTGGGATCAGAAGTGTTTCAGATTTTGAATTTTTTCAGATTTTGGAATATTTGCATTACACTTACTGTTTGAGCATCTTTAATCTGAAAATCCAAAATACCAAATGCTCCAATGAGCATTTTCTTTGAGCATCATGTCAGCATTCAAAAATTTAGGATCTTGGAGCATTTGGGATTTTCGAATTAGTGTTGCTCAACCTGTACGTTTATTAAAATTATTGAACTAAGCCAGGCATGGTGGTGCGCACCTGTAGTTCCAGCAACTCAAGAGGCAGAGGCAGGAGGATCGCTTGAGCCCAGGAGTTCGAGGCCTCAGTGAGATATCATCACACCACTGCACTCCATCCTGGGCAACAGAGCGAGACCCAGTCTCAAAAAAAATTATTGAACTAATATTGATACATTATTATTAACTAACATCAAACTTTATTCAGAATTTTTTGGTTTTTACTTTATGTCCTTTTTCTGACTCAGGATCCCATTCAAGTTGCTACATTACTTTTAGTTGTCATGTCTCTTTAGGCTCTTCCTGGCTGTGTAAGTTTCTCAGACTTTCCTTGCTTTTGATGACCTTGACAATTTTACAAAATACTGGTCAGGCATTTTGTAGAAGCCTCCCCTCAAATGGAGTTTCTGTGATGTTTTTCTCATAATTGGACAGAGGTTATGGGTTTCTGGGAGGAAGACCACAGAAGTAAATTGCCATTCTCATCACATGATATCAAGGGTACATGTTATCAGTATGATTGATGATATTAACCTCGATCATCTGGCCGAGGTAGTGTTTGTCAGGGTTCTCCACTGTAAAGTTACTCTTCCCCCCCTTTCCATGCTGTACTCTTAAGAAAGTCACTGTGCACAGCCCACACTTATGGGATGGGAAATTGTACTCCACCTCCTTGAGGCTGCAGTAGCTACATAATTTATGTGGAATTCTTCTTTAGGAGATATAAATTACATCTTCTCTTTCTTACTTATGACTTTATTCAGTCATTTATTTATATCAGTATGAACTTATAGATATTTATTTCATATTTTCAGTTATAATTCAATACTGTTATTAATTTTGTTGCTTGAATTGTTACAGTATTGGTCATTGGGAGTTCTGGCAGATTTTTGTTTTTTGGGGAGCATTTCCCTACTTTCTGGTACTACAAGATGCTCAGACTCATCTTGTGTTTCCTGCCTCAGGCCTAGAGTCAGCCATTGATCAATTGCTTTTTAAATCTTGCCTCAAAAAACAATTTTTTTCTGGAGGGAAAACAACGGACAGAACAAACAAAACGTGTCTGTGACCTAGATCAAGGTTGTGGACCACCAGTTTGTGACTGTGCTGGTAGATTCCCTTTCCAAACTCTTCAGTCTTACTCTCCTATGTCTATTATCATCTTCTGGGCTCTGTTTCCTCACACCTCAATCCAAACCTGTTCTCACTCTTTCCGTTCACACTAGCAGAGATGAATGACCATGGTTCTTTTATTTTAAAAATGGTCAAATATGAAGAGAAAGCAATCACTTAGAAGGCATGGTAGTGGATTCAGACTAAATATAGTGATCCTGTATTCTCTCTTTCCCCCAAAAAGGCAAATATATTCATTTGAAAACAGAAGAAAAAGATAAGACTCTACTTGCAATGAAACCAGAATGTAGTAAGTGCCACGAGTTGGAAATGTGCATCCATGAAGTCAGGACAGCGCAAGATAAGAACAAGCCATGGAGATTGTGGGGACCCGAGAGGAACTGTTGGTGGCTTCTGTGAGGAACAAGAGAGCACTGGCTCGTCTAGGTGGGCTGACCACTACTCAGTTCTACAAGATTGTTGCCCATGGAAAGGGGGCTTGGTTTTGGCAGATCTTCTGATTTTCAACAGAAACTTGAATGTTTTCTAAAGTCTCCCCATTTTTAAATGCTGACAGCATAATCCTTCCCTCTCCCCCCTCCAAAAGAAATGAAAATGTTTTGAAATTTAAACATCTTTTGGGCCACTAGTGTGAGACCTCTGCAGAGGGGGATATTGCTGACATGCTTACAATAGAGTCTGGGGCACTAGGCATGCTCTGGAGGTCTCTCTTAGACCCAGGGTCCTTGTGGGAGGCACCGGGTCATACTGGGCAGGCAGCTGCTACTCATCTGGATGGAAGGCTGACTCCAGCCCCTTCTTCTAATGCTTTGTCGATACCACTACTAGGAAAGTTGCAACTACAGGACTTAAACAAGAACTTGGCCAGCAGATGTTGTGCTGCCTTGCTCTGTTTCCTTCATTTTTAAAATTTGCTGAAAACATTCTCTACCGTCACAGCCTGGCTGAGGTGCTGTGGGACCCAGGGTTGCAGTGACTAACAGTCATTACTAATGCAGCAAAGTGAGCACTTAGAGAATAGTTGACTTTGTTCATTTAGAATAGAGCCTTGGGGCATAGAACCTAATTCTCCTCTGCTGAGGGATCCAGGGCCTGGGAGCCAGCCCTGCCAGTCTTACATTCCGGGGGCCTCAGCCATGGGTCCCTCCCAAGGCTGTCAGGACACTAGAGTCTCCTACTGGCACAGAGGAAGCGACGTTGAGAGGCTCTGCCAGCTGAGTGAATGTGCTTCCCTCTGCCTCTCTTGCCCATGCTTCAAGAGCCTAATGAGCATCCTGGCTAGAGGGAGCCCCTAGAAGCCACCTGCCCTGCTGTCTCAAGATTAATGGAATCAAGTGATGCAGCAAAAACGCCATGACAGAACCTTACGCTGCCAATCCCCTTGGTGTCATTTAGCTAAAGGAACCGTAAACAAAAACGAAGAAGAAGAAAACAGCTGGTGGCATAATCCTGCTCTGTTCTTCGTGAGAAAGAGAATGGGAAGCGGAGTCTTTATTTTCACATCTGAGAGGACTCTGTTGGCTGAAACTTCTAGGGAAACGTCTACGTGCATATAGTTGTAACGCCAACTTTATTGTGCCATGTTAGAGCTGGGATTCAGCTGTAAGCCCCTCCCTCTCCAAGGTGGCCTTTTGTGACCTCGAGAGCTCTACTTCAAACAACTCAATTTCAGGGATTTCATAGCTCTTTATAAACCCAGCAGTGAGTAGCACATTCTATTTCCCCTGATTCAAGAGAAGAGAAACCAAGGCACTGAATAGACACAGCCCGTCTGGTGTGGTCAGGGACTAAGAGTACAAAAGCAGAGTCTGACATTTGAGTTATATCCACGGGCAAACAATACCCACTATTTCTTGACAAATTTCAAGTTTTGCTCTTGAGGGAGGAACTGTAGTTGTGACTGTGTTTGTTCAAAGACATAGAATCAGGTACTCAAATGTGCTCAATTATTGAGAATAATGCTGGGGTTTTCGGAAGAAGACATGAAATGTAAAAGTCAAGAATGTTAATGGTTAAGGCAGACAAACAGGTTATTCACCTTCTTTTTGAACTCTCTGCCTACCCATCTTCTGGGGATTATGTTCTCCATTCTGAGAAAGCAAATTGGCCATGGTTTATAGCCCAAATACTGGCTGGAGGTCTCATTTAAGGAGTCTGCTTATCTTGCTGTCAAGCTTGTGTTCAGAGCTAAATGGGCCTGGAATGGGGAAGAATCCTGGAGAACTCGGAGGTAAACCCAGGGTGAAATTATTACAGTGTAAAATATCCTTTTTAAGAAAGCCTCAAGTTCTAAAAGTTCAATTCTAGATTCTTAGAATTACAGATCCATGATAAACAGTCACTGAATCGCAACATGTGAGGTTAGTACCCCACTGTTCCCAATAAATTCTATCTTGGTCTTCTTTTTATGTTAAAAAAAAAAGTGTTTTTTTTCCCCAGAAGCAATACTTACTCACCATAAAATCATTTAAACTTTCAAATACTGGAACTTTTGTGGCTTAATACCAACTACTTTATTTAACTAATAAAAACTAATGCTTGTAACATGTTTACTATGTGCCAGGTACTACAGTGAATTAGCACTTTACATAAATTATCTAATTTAATCTTCACAATGCTATGAAAAAAAATATTATCCCCATTTTACAGATGAAAAAACTAAAGCATGAAGAGGTTGGTAATGTGCCTAAGGTGGTGTGGCTGATGAGTGGCCGAGCTGGGACTCAAACCAGGGATCTGGGCCAAAGGCTCAGGTTTTGACCTCTCAGTGCCTTAAGTGCTCACTGGTGTGTAGACTCCTCAGTGTGATTCTGTTACTCCACACCTCACCCCTTCTCTGGACTCCAACTCTACTTCTTTTATTCAGAATCTTAGGTTCCTTATTTAGGAGCACTCAGAGGTCAGGCAATTTGAATCTGAGCATGTCCTCTTTGCAAGGAGAACACCCAAGGTACTACACACAAGGATCACAAACTTGACTTTGCACTTGCTGTGCCCTCTACACATTTTTGTTTCAATGCAGTCCAGTGCCAGTTAACTGAATTAATTGAGTTTAACACAAACTAGACAAGCTGAAGCTCTGAGTAAGTTAATGAAGGGTTTATTCTATCAATCTATGTGAATATTGGAAAAGTACTTAGGGGCATTGTTCTCTCAAATGAGGAGTGAGGGTGGGTGCTCAGGTCCCATAAAATCCCAAAGTATAACGTTTTCCATTGGTTTTCTCACCGACTTAGAATGATTGTTATTCCAGCCTGGCCCCCACCTCTTTTCCCCAGCCCTCAGCAATTTATTTTCCCTTTAAAGATTTTCTTTTTACAATCTCCACATTAGCTTTTAACAGCAAATGAAAAGGGAGTCCTTTCTTGGAACTTTCTTTGTTGCTTTTTCAAAATATAGCCTTGAAAGTCTGATAATCTCATCTTCTGTTTTTGGTATATTAATTAGATTCTTTCTGCCGGGCACAGTGGCTCACCATGCCTGCAATCCCAGTGATTCAGGAGGCTGAGGCAAGAGGATCACTTGAGCCCAGGAGTTGAGACCAGCTTGGGCAATATAGTGAGACCCCCATCTCTAAAAAATGAAAAAAATTTGCTGGGTGTGGTGATGCACGCCACCTGTAGTCCCAGCTACTTGGGAGGCTAAGCCAGGGGGATTGCTGGAGACCAAGAGCTCGAGGCTGCAGTGAGCTATGATTATGCCACTGCACTCCAGCCTGGGCAACAAAGTGAGACCCTATCTCTAAAATAAAATAAAAAAAAAGAATTCTTCCTGTGCCATAATATCTTAGGTCTATCAATAGGGGAATGACTAAGCAAACTTTAATTTATTGATACTACAAATATGATAGCATAGTTCAAAATCATGAGGTACAAAGTAAGTTCTAACATGGTACAGCAAAAAGACACAGTGTAAAATGTATAAAAGTATTTTCCATTTCACTTATGTAAAAGACAATTATCAAGCAATACTATATCTTTTCCCTGTGGGTACCCATATATGGATGCAAATGAATACAACCAGGTTTGAAAGATGTATTCAAAACTATAACAATACTTCAAGGAAGCAGTGAACATGAGGGGTACCAGGAATGAGCAGGAGTGAGCTAAGGGGGGATTTTAGCCTTATATATATAGTTTTCATGTGAAAAGGAAAATATATTCATGTATTTCTCATATAATTAAAAATCAATTTTAAAGAGGTAAAATACTAACGTCAGCTTTAGGCAAGACCACAGTAGCCCCCAAATAGGAGATTTCTACTTATTTCTTGGTACATAATAAAATCCCTGACTTCCTTTTATTTGAAGCTAGAGTCAGAATTAAAATGTAAATTCCCCTGGACTAGGTAACAAGGACATCTCACTTTCCAATACAATGTAAATAAGTGGGCGTGTTTCCTTGAGATGGAGTTTTGTTTGGGCAATTTCAGGGCTGCTGGCTCAGAACTTAGGAAGCCTCAGTTGTGCCAGGAGTATGATCCTCTTCACTAGTTGTATAAGTTTATCTGGGGGTTATCCCAGCTAAGGATTCAATATCTGAGGGAAGTTTTTCTGGCTTTTAAATTTTTTTTGCTGGAGTCTACACCCAGAGCGCTGTCCATGCAGCTTACCTCTTTGGTACATTTTTAGAGAACAGACTGATCAGACACTTCTTGGGAAACCAAAGCAAAACAAAACATCGAGCCAAGAAATAACCCCACTGCAGCGGTGACAGTATGTCTCATTATTAATGACTTTAACAATTTGGGAATTCTTAGGAGCAAGAACATAAGTCATCTTAGTTGAAAATCGAAACCTGCCGTTGCTTGCATTTAGCACCCAGGCTGCCTGTAGGGACTTCCCATGAAAATGATGTGGCCTTAAGTGTGTAGCTCTGCCTGTTCCATGTACTTAAGTGCTTCTGGGCTGACCTGCCATGGTCACACCTCCTCTAGAGGATTTTCTACTAAATCTCTGAGCTCGGGGAAATGAAGGAATTGGGAAATTAGGTCAAAATCTGGGCTAGGCGGTCTAAGAAAAAGCAAAGGCTAGAGATAGGGCAGAAAAGTAAGACAAGATGTCCAAGGAAGAAGGGTGGGTGGGGCAGGTGAAGGAAGTACCAGAAGCAGCAGGGGTGCCACAGGGGGAGATCATGAACTGGTAAAGTAATACTCTTCTCCGTCCCAGAGCAGGCTGGGATTCTGACTTTTGTGGGTCCTAGGGACTTTGCCTTTAGGGGCCACTTCTCCCTAAGATAATGTTAAAAATTAAATTTTATGATCATGCTGGTATAAAGATGTATAATATTATATATTAAAATATTTTCTTTGACCTAAAAGTTCATGTTTTTCTTCTGATCTTAACAAAAAATTAGAACAATTTTGTTGTGGGCCCCAGGCACTGTGGTACTTTGTCTAATGGAGAAGTCAGCTCTGCCCCCATATGAATGGCATCTTGTTTGTTTTTTCCATAAATAAATTTAGCCCTGATTTATAAGCTTTTCAGGAACTCATAACATGGGTCATCTATGATTTCCTACTGTTGTTTTTACAGCCCCTTGCTCAGGGGAAAAATATATATATATTAGGGCATAGGCAAATTTTAAAATCAGAGTTTAGTGGCCTTCGAATCTCAAAGGGTTTATCACAATAAGAAAGAAAGTCAACTAACTTTGAATGAGTAATTACTATGTGCCATTCTCATTTACTTTATATAAGTTTCTTTGAGTTAGATATTGTCCTGCTTATAAGGGATGACCTTAACAAAGGGCCTAGATGAGTTAAGTAACATACATGAGGTCACACAACCAAATAGAGCTGGAGCTGAGGCTGAAGTTCAGCCTGTCTGTTCCCTCTGCTGCACTTGCTGCCTCCTCTGCTTGGAATGTTCTTCCCTTCTGATTCTGACTCTGGTTGGCTCCTTCTTTCCTTCAGGGCTCGGTTTGTGGAGAACGCCCTCAGAGGGCAATCGCTAGGTCATTCTAGACCATATCACACCACGGTGGTGCCCGGCATTGTCTTTACAGCTATTTGTCATTCTTTCTTGTTCTTTCTCTCTTGTCTGTGCATTCAGACTGTGTGCCAGCCTGTTTGTTCTCCCTAGCCCTACCCCCACACAAGTATATGAACTCGGTGACAGCAAGGATCTTTTCTGTCTTGTCCGCTGTATGCCTGGCGCACAGCATGTGGTCAATGGACATTTGTTGATGGAATGGCTCAGGATCCAGAGCCTGTATGCGCTGCGGGGGGAGAAAAATAGCCTCTCCTCACTCGTCACTAGGATCATGGCTGAAGCCCCTGTAACAAAAGACAAATTAATGAAAAACATACACATTTATTTAATGTAAGTTTTACGTGACATGGGAGCCTTTATAAGGAAATGAAGACCTGAGGAAATGGGTAAACCTGTGTATTTTTTATGCTAGGTTTGATGAAGAGTCGATAGTCATGGAGAAGTACGATTGGATAAAAAAGAACGATCTAATGGTCATAAACTGGAAAGGGGCAGCTTAGCAAGTCCTGTTTGTTCAGATTCTTCTTTGTGGCCCTTTATCTTCAGAGATAAAGTTGTTCCTCTCCTCCGTGTAGTGGGACATCACCTCTTGAATGAGGGTCTTGTGACCTGCTTCAGAGGAAGGTCACAAAATCCTTCCGAGGTTTTATGACCTGCTTCAGGGGAGAAGGGTGGGGGGAGGGTGAGAGTGACCTTCCTGCCTCTGCTGTTTTCTCAAATGCCAAGCGCCTCACCTTGGGGTAGCATGTCCTGAACCTCAGCAGTGCATCACCGCCACTGTGCACTGCCTCTCTGGAAGGCTTTCTTTCTTTCTTTTTCTTTTTCTTTTGTTTTTTTTTTTACTTAAATTTCCTTTACTTAAAACTCAGCAAGTTTTAAATTGAGATAATGTGACTCAATGAACAGGAAGCACAGGCTCAAAGTTCACAGGCTACAAGAATTTGGAGAAATTGCTTAACCTCCTTATGGGTTGATTTCTTAAAATAAAACAGGGATGACAGAACAATACCTCCCACTCTAAATATAAGAAATAACAGAAACACTAAAATGTACCTTTATGATGTACAAATGATAACATTAATCAAGGTTAAGGCAGCACCGTAAGTGTTGTCATGGAATACTACAGGACACTGCTTGCCGCCAGCATTATTACATCAGATGTATTCCAGTAAGCAATGAGCTCTGAGATTGTCTATTAGAGGTGCTTTCTGGAGAGAGTACGGAAAAGGCAGAAAGAAACAATGACTCAGCCACTATTACTCACCTCTGACACAAAAGAGCTGTGGGCTCCAAGTGTTGATTTCACGTCCAATGTTGACATCACTGGATGCTACAAGAGGACTCCTGTGACCTGAGAGTACTGTCCATTTGGAAGAAAAGACTTTCCAAAAAATTGGATAAAATCAAAACTTTGGGAATTTGTAGGGTTTCTCTAGTTCTGCTCTATAATTTAACCAAGTCTGATAGCTAGACACCAGAATTTCTACTACAAAAATTCCTTCTCTGCCAAAAGGGTAAGATGAGAATGAGAGCCTGGGCAGGCACTTCTGCTCACAGCCATTGATGTCCAGGTGGGAGCCCTGCTCTGCATGGCTGGGGAGCACCCGGATGTCCTGGCAATGATCCTCTCATGGTAGAAACCAGGGTCCAAGGCTGTGTGTGTTGACACAGAGTGCCTAATGGATTCTGAATTTTTACTGGCATAGTCAGTGCTCTCTCAAGGTCCTACTCATTACTTTGCAGAGCACTTTGGAACAAATAGGATCTAATTCTGCTCCAGCATAACACTGACTGATAAATATTTTAGGCTGTCATTTCTTCTTGTTTTATGGGAATTTACATGTATAACTCTTTTGCCATCTTATTGGAGAATATTCAGAGCAGGTATTGTCCAGTGAAACGCATGCATGTGTGTACATTTGACTCTCCAAAAGTAACATTTTGTAATTGCTATCTTCAAAGAAGTGGGCCAATGTTAACCAGGCAGCAGTGTTTGCCTTCTATAGTCTACGGAACGTAATTGAGCAGGATGAGTGGCTCCTCTTCAATGTCAGATTGGACAGCCCTCCTGGCGGTGGTCTGGCCGTGCTCTGCTTACCTTGCTGATGGCGTAGCCTACACTTCTTACTCTGTGAGAGAGGCCTGGTGAAATTGCCTGCATCAGCAGGAATACCAGCACTCATGACTGTATCATCCTTAATCCTCAGCTTTTTTATTCAGAATAGTAGGGCATCCACACACTTGGGAATCTCTGGCATATATTTTGCAAAAGGAACCTCATATTTTATTAAATAATTCGTCAGAGGAAAATGTGCTTTGGTGACTGATTTTTAGGGGAGGAAATTCAATGTCTCATTAGAGATCATCATTGTAGCTTAATGCAATTATGTATGTCAAACCTAATGACATTTGACATTATGGTGTGAGAGGTGCTCTCTAAATGGAATGTGACTTAGAAAGATGACAAACCCAGGGCTGTCTTTGTGTTTCTTTTCTTTTCTTTTCTTTATTTATTTATTTTTTTTTTTTTACCTCAAACAGAAATGCAAGTTGATTAGGAAAGTGAGAAATAAGAAACTTTGGGACTTGGTGGCATCTCTTTAGTAGCTGACCCAAGTTCCCAGTTCATTAAGTTCCTTTGTTTAAAGTTATGACTTAGTATTTTTAAAAAAGTTAGTTCAAAATTGTATTTTTCTCTCTTTAGTTGCCCAGGAGTCTTGGGACAATAATATCTTAAGCAAAACTATATGGCACACAATGTTTGATCTAAAAACATCAGTACAGTCTCAGTTGACAGGCTAAAACAAACCGGCTTGTATAAACATGACAAGGAAAAGGAAGTGACTGGGCTCCATTAAACATATACCATTATTTAAATTTCCATATTCATTCAAAGGAGACTTTACAAATTGTTTCATAGTTTCACTGAATTTTTGCTAATCTATCCTTTTCATCAACATCTTTACTTCGTCTCTTATGAGACATTTAGATGACTTTTTTTTCACTTTTCCTGTGGTTTTGATGTGGGTCTAAAGCTTTGCTATGGCTAAAGGTCAACCAAGGACCAAAGTAAAGAAGAATGACGACAAAATTCAAGAAGTGTTTGAGAGGTGTTGATACAGTGACTTTGATTTAAAGCCAGACTGTAACTGGCTTACTTCATGATCTTGGGAAAAATCATTAACTTGGTATCTTCAGTATTATCTCCTGTCAAGCCCCTACGAATTACACTTTCTCCCTCTTTCACACAGTACAAGGCCCTGCATGAAGTAGGGGTCCAATCGCATATGATTGAGATACTAATTCTTAAAAATAAGTACTATTCTGTGCTTCAGGCATTAGTTAAGTTTTATTTCTTAGTATTAATAAGAGTAAACATGTTTCTCTAAATAGATCTAGCTTAGCATACTAGATAGATTTAGAAAAGTCTGGGCAATTTTGGTTAATCTCATCAAATTTTAAATATAATGAAAATACCTGCACCTTCAGGACTTTTATAAATGTTGTGGTAAAGGAGTCAAGATTCATTTGCAAATGAATTCATAGCATTTTTTCATGTCCACATGTGTTTTTATTAATTATATTTGCTTAAAATAGGGTACACCCACATAAACCAAAATCTTATATTCACCTCTTTAAAATTCACCTAATGGCGTCCACTAAAACATGGTGAAAAAAATAAAAACACAAGATATAGCTGGTTTAGAAGTTCACTTCCCAGAGATGCCAGGAAAGAGGCCCATCTACTTGCTACCCTTTCTAATTTGCATCTCCTTTTTTCATAGTAGATCAAGCTTACCTTAGAAGGAGCTCTCGATGGTAATAGAGCAGAAGCCATGATGTTCCTGACAAATGTGCTGTAATATCAGGTACACAGTAGCTGTGAAGGTTTTTTTGAAACTTGCTATGCACCAACATTTTTAGCTCTCCGGGGACATTCTTAATTATCCCTAAGAAAGTCAGGAATCGGTAGCTTCTATGTGACTCTCTGCCCTAGCTTTAAGCCAAATTCCAAATTCCAAACTGGGGCTCAGAAAACAGTCCCCCAGAATGAGGGCCTCAGAAGCAGCCTCAGAAGAAAAAGGTTTTCTCTGACCTTCTCCTGTCCTCCTGTTTCTCAGGCCTATTCTCCCCCTAGGCTAGCCATAGAAACTAGAATCCCTCTTCCCCAAGGCTGGTCATAAAAGCCAGAACCCCTTTTCCCAAAAGTCAGCCATAAAACCTAAAATTATCTTGTGTAAAAACTGGCCATAAAGAAATTACCTGACTTACCTTGTTTGACTGTAGGTCATGAGACCCCCATTCCAGAGAGGGACCTGCCATACACCCAGAAGGAAAGAATGCATGCTCAGAGAGGCTGAGAATAATCTAGACAGAAAAGCTTTGCTGGGTTTTCCCATTCAGTCTATTAGCATTAGATCATGCCCTTTTTGTCCAATCATATCTGTACATGGCTGTCCATACTTTGTTGAACCTAACATGAAAATGGGCAATTTCCTGTGTATATTTGGGTCTTCATACTGAAGGCTCCTGCATATAGTTGTTAAATAAATTTGTATGCCTTTTTTCCTATTAATCCATCTGTCTCATGTCAGTGATTTTTCAGGGAATCTTTAGCTGACCAAGGGCCTTGGTCCCCACATGAGAAAGTCAGGAATCAGGAGCTCCTATGGTGACTCTGCCCTAGCTTAAAGCCACATTCCTTCTATAGGTACAGAGGGGCTATAGACAATGGCTTTGCTGAAAACACACGTTGGACCTTTAGGTTTATCTCTGAAGGGCTGGATTCTCTTACTGAGTTCTCTGGAATAAGCAGGAGAGTTTTTTTTTTTCTTTTCTACTGCAAGATATCATTACTTCAACAAAAACAACATTAGGGTTTGCCTAGACTGAAAACCTCTGTGAAAATCTAACTTTTAAGTAAATATCATAAAACATTTTTTAATGCCACTTTAGCATGAGAAGGTCCTTTTCAATGTGTGTGGCCAAACTGTGCTTGAAGTACTTTTGCTCCTAGCTCTGAAATGGGGCATATGGAAGTGATTGTCAGCAGAAGGGAACAGCTGCAGACACAGGGTGAAGATTCCGTAGCAACACCCAAAACTGGTTCTGGGAGCCATGGAACAATGTAATTTCTGTTGTCCAGGAATGCATTCTCAACACAGTGGTTTCCTGAATACCCCAAGAGACTGAGGCAGTAAAAGACTGAAGGCCAGACAAGAGGGATACCTTTGCTGTCCCACGCAGACAAGATTCATTACTCCCTAGTGATGTTTTAAGTGAATGTGCAGCATTCATTCATGGACAGTGTCTGGTTAGATTATGTTAGCTTGAGGGGTAATTCTGTATGTGAAGGGATATACACGACTTTGAATAATCAACATATTGTCCCTAGTAACTATGTGAAAATTGTAAAAACAAAACAACAAAACAGAAAAATAAATTGGGTGAAGTTGTGATTCAGTGGTTATGAAACCCTGGAAACTTCACAGGGAAAATGCACAATGCAGTTCTGTTATGAGAGACAAACTAGATTGAGCTCCTCCTACATCAAAATCATTCTCAAATGTTTGAAGTCGGAATAACCAGTAATAGGATAAAGATGGCCAGCTAGACTCTTTGGGTTAAATGACAAAGTTACCAACTCACCCTACTGTTCTTTTTATTTTTCACTTTTAGAATGTTTTGGATGCTGGGCAGACATGTCTAAACTCTGATCACAGACTCCTTTATGTCAGTGTTTATTGCTCTCCTTCTCCAAATCATCCCTCCAACTAAAACTGCACTAGGTCCTAGACAGGGGGAAATGGCTGCTCCTCTCTGGAGAGCTGAATTTGCAGATGGTATCTATTAGTTGCATTTTGAAGCTTGAGAGATCATCTTCCTTTTACCTTGTAGGTAAAACTTTCCTCCCTAATAACCCAGAGTGATTTTCTTATCTGCAATTTAGATTACTGAGGCCATCTGGGGACATTTGCAAAGCCTGCTGTGTTATTTTGGAAATAGGTGTCTGGCTATACAACTGAATACTTCTCCTTCCCTCACTTTATGGACCATATTTTCCAAGTCCCATTTTAAAACATGGAGTGGGTTAACCCCAGCATAAATCAGAGACAGACAATTGCTAAAAAGATGCCTTCATTTAGCCACTGATTTTAGCGTAGAACTTAATGGGAAGATCTTTAGAAGTATTTTAGGTTGAAGAATAAAAACAGACACACCAAAGGGAGATTTGCCAACCATATAAATACATAGGTGTTAAGCCCCCTATACATAAACCAAATATAAATGGAAAGACAATGAGTAAACCGCACATATAAACAGGCAAAACCCCAGTGGATCAGTCATAAAGATCTGACAGCAAGGAATATGTCTTTAAAACTCTCAGCTTTTCTATTCAAGTAATGTGTTGTCTGTCCCCAGCTCGAAGTTCACTCTCTCCTCTCGTCATCCTCCTTGGCACTGTTTGGTCATCTGCCGTCTACACGTTTGGGCTCTTGGCGAATGCAGATGCTGTCCACGAGAACAGCTTTTGAGTGTTGTTCAGACCCCAGATGGGCCTCAGATGGAATAAAACAAGGATTTGTAGCTCTTTAGGGATGTAGCTCTGTTTGAAGCAAAATATCTTCTCACTTCTTTCCAGTACTTACATGTGGGGAGCTAATCCCAGAGCAGGGAGAGGAGGTAAGCACTTCCTTTCTTACAGAACCAGCACACTAGCAGTTTTCCCAGAGGTTCGGGGCGTAGGTGAGCAAACATTAGAAAGCTGATAGATGGTCTCTGATCATCTACTTGACCAAACCCTGAGCTGTGTTTTTCCAATGTAAAATAGTGTCAAATAAATACAAGTTAGGAATGTTACAAACCATTTCTTTCAGCATCAAATGAAAGGACATATGTGAAAGTATCATAAAATGGTAAATCATTGTATGAGATTATTTTTGTTAGGGGAAGGAAGGACTATCGGAATTGAATTGAGGAGCCACTATTTCAGGTGATCACAAGTTAGAAACCACTTCGGTTCTTAGAAGATGTGTTTGCATAACATTGAACAAATTTTTGTCTTCACTTAGTGGTCTAGTCACATAATTCCTGAATTTACTCAATTTTGGTCAATATATATTAAAATATCCTTCCACCACTACAATCTCCGGGGTTTTATCCACCGCCCCCCTCACTTCCCCATCTCAGAAGGCAATACTACTTTGAATAGTGCTCACACCTTGGGCTCCTACCCCAGTTTCTCTGACTTCTTTGGTGTGCAAAGGCCCATGCTGTGACAAGTGTGTTATTTGCATGGAAGGGCTGGGAGCTCAGCAGGGGTCTGCGAACAGAAAAGCCAGTGAGCGTTATGGCAACTCCCAGTACAGCTGGCCGTCCGGTGGTGGCCTTGCTATAATCTCCAGACAAGCATTCTAAAGTGGTAGCTATTTACAAGAAGAAGATGAAATATTCTGCCGTAGCAAGGACAAGCAGCAGCACAATACTGTACAAAAGGGTCTGAAGGCAGGGTGCTTTACCTTGCAATGGAATTATTCAAGAGGCTCAATAGCTCTGCATAGCAACGGAAGGCTTATTGACAGAGTTAAAGGGTGGGGAAGAGGGGAACTATTCTCTGGGACAGCCACACACACAAAGTCATTAACCCCCTGCAGGAAAGTGTGAAATTATCCTGTATTGGGGGCTGGGTTAACTTGTGTGGCCCTATTGTGGCCATTTCCCCCCTGGCCGTTAGAGAACTTGTCTCCTCCTTTTTTCCATTTAATTAGTAGGTTTGGGGCCCCAGATCTTCAAAACAGTTGAGGTCCCAGCATTTCTTCATTGCTATATGGGCCTCTCATTCCCCTCCCTGCATAGTTGCAGTTCACAGTGTGCGTGAGAACCAGTCTCCCTGCCCTGCTGTGGAGAGAGCTCCCCCCAATCTTCTCACCTTATGTTAAGGTGTGGGAGGAAAGGCCCCTCCCATCCTCTCACTCTTCCTTACTATGAATGGAGGCGTGGAAGTCACATTTCTCCTTTGTCCCAAGAAAGAAATCCTTGTATTCAGGAGGGTCAATTTTAATTTAGTACAAAGAACAGGAGTCTTCCCAAACAACTTATTTCTAACCACTTAGGCTATTTTAACACTGAGTCACTTTTTATGGACTCAATAGAAAAAAAACAAAGAAAGGAATTCCTAGGGGGAAGTGTTGATGGAACAACCAAAGACTCTACTGTCTGATTGGCAGATCTAGTGCCTTGGGTTGTCTGGGTGAATATTCATTATAAAGGAAAAAGCAAGGACATGAGACATTATACAAACGTGAATTTAGCTGCTAGTCCTGGTGCTTTCTTATCAAGCAATTAATTTGCTTATCCTTTTTGATCCCTAGTTGCTCTACTTGTCAAATGGCATGAATGACGCTTACGTAGTAGGAAAAAACTGGAAACAGCCTAAGTACTAGGAATACGGGAAGAGTTAAATAAATTAGAGTTTATCTGCAGTGTGGTGTATTATACAAACTTTAAAAACACTTAGAGGCATATGTGCTGATGTAGAAAAATGTCTAAAAATGTTAAATGAATAAAAGCAAGATGTAGAATGATGTGTATATTAGATTTCCTTTGTATAAATAAGAATTTTACATGGGGAGATATGCATCCCAGCATGTGCATAACTATCATGGGGTGATAGGAGTCATAAGAAACAGTTAAAAGTTAGTTTGAGCGAGAGGAATAGAAAGCCAGGTGAGAGGAGGAAGGTGTACACTTTTTACTTATACTTTTCTCTGTTGCTTAGGGTTTCTAGCCAGGTCCATGTATTAATTACTTTTATTTTTTAAATGTCAACAGAGTATATTTGAATAGTAAGATTATGGATATTTTTCTTTTTTATATTTTTCTGGATTAAAAAATAAAAACCTTTGACATTGGTGTGGGGATTAAATTAATTGCTATGTGTGAAGTACTTAGAACATAGAATGGGCTTGGTCAATGTTAGTGCAAATAAAGAGAGAGAAAGCCCTGAATTTTCTTTTTTATCTCCCTTTTCTTTTCTTTTTTTATTTGATACTATTTTTTCTATAGTAATGATTACTATCTATTAGGTACTATTTATTATTCTTGTTACTATTTTTTCAAAGAGTGTTCACTGTCTGTTTCTCTGTCATTTTTGGTTCACAGACGTGACTGCCCCGGATGCAGTGAAAAATCACAAGATTGGTAGTAGAACCGAATTTGCCAACAGTTATTGTGATGTGTGGCAGGCAGATCATTTGACTTTCTGAGCTTCGGTTTTCCCCAACTGTTAACCAGAAATTTAGATGATCTCCGAGGTCTCTCTAAGCTCTAAATTTGCATATCCATTTGCTGATGAATTTGGTGCAGCTCAAAAGCAAGAGCATGAAGTAGTAGGCTATCCGAGAGTTTAAAGGCAAAGGAAGAAGAAACGTCATAAAGAGAATTTTTAGGTCAGGGAATAGTTACCTAAAACCAACCCAATCTGTTACAACACACACAGACACTAACTCACTCATTCTACTTTGCAATCAGTAGTTTAAAGCTATTTCTGCCAATGAATCCATAGAAGTGGAGCTGTACAGCTATATAAAAGGCTGCTCAGGTAAGTTTTATATTTCTGCTCCATGTTGAGTTTTGTTGACAGTTTTTTTTTTTCTTTTTAATGATTTGTTTTAAATTTAAAAGGCAAGGTGAGTGCTTTGGGTTCCGTATTTATTTACTTCTGGAGGGACAAATAGGTGTTACCTTTTCCTCACCCACCATATAGGTCTCAGCCTATACTCCAATAACAAAAGGCAGGTCGACAAGAGAAAAGCATAACAAGTTTATTTAATCAAAACGCTTTATGTGACACAGGAGGCTTCAGAAATGAAGAGCCAAAGACCTAGAGAAAACTGTGTTTTTATGCTTAGGTTAGATATGGATAGTTGCGTAGAAATGTAACTGGACAAAGGGGTATGATCTGACAGCAATAGACTGAGGAAGGAAACCCAACAAGGCCTGTCTGTTCAGATTCTTCTTGGCCTTTCTGTGTGGCATTCTTTTCCTCCGGGTATAGGACAGGATGCTATCCTTACATGAGGATCTTCAAGGCAGAAGGCAGAAGGCCAGAGAGTGAACTTTCTAGGTTTTATGGCTTGCTTTGGGAAACAGGAGTTCTAGTCTCTGTAACCTGCTTTGGGGGAGAGGAATTCTGGTTTCTATGAATCGCTTGGTGGCCCTTGGTGGCCCGGGGTGGGGAGAGAAAGAGGGGTGAGAGACGGGATGGGAGGAGGTCAGAAACATCTTGCTTCTGAGGCCCTTCCAATTCCTTCAGTTCAAAGCACTCAGCTCACCAGGGTGCCATACTTTGGGAGTATACTGTTCTGAGCCCTGACACTTCATTTCCTATTTGTTGGAGTTGTAGAGCAGGAAAGATTTTCTCACTCATTGTTAAGTTCATAGCTGAAGCACCTGTAATAAAAGACAGTTCAAAAAAAGAAAAACATAACAAATTTATTTAATACAAATTTTATGTGACACAGGAGGCTTTGGAAATAAAGACCCAAAGACACAGGGAAACGTGTATGTTTTTGTGCTTAGGTTTGATGACGAGTGGACAGTCATACAGAAGTATGATTGGACGAAGGGGGTGTGATCTCATAGTGATAAACTGGGGAGGAACTTGGTAAGGTCTGTTTGTTCAGATTCTTCTCCGTCTGTCTATGTCTTCAGAGTTAAGGACATTCCTTTCTTCCAGGTACATGGAGGGCACTTCTGGAGTGGTGGTCTTATAATCTACTTCAGGGGAAGGTCAGAAAATTTTTTCTAGGCTTTATGGCATGTTCCAGGGAAGAAGGGCAAGGGGAAGGTGAGAGAGTGACCTTCCTGCTTCTGCTGTTTTCTCAAATGCCCATGGTACCATACTTTGGGGTAGTATGTCCTGAACCCCATCAGAATATATAAATTTGATACCCTTATCCACAGCAGCACCTAGGAGGGAGAAGACCTCTGCAACTCAAGCAGTGGAGGCCTACCCTATTAGGTGTGGGGGGTTTGTATTGGAGGAAGTAAAAATATTTCACCCCAAAATATACTTCTTTGACATATTTTGAAATGGTTTTTCAGAGGGCCTGCAAAGCTGTCTATTGTGGGGGAGACTTACTTTTGCAGAGAATCTGCACTGATGCAGTATAGGAGCTCCTGAACCTCATGGGGGGATTGGGGTAATCACTCTGTGGTTCTCCCCTGCGCACATTAATAAATTGCTATTTCTCCTATCAGTTGCTTTTTGAGTGGGCCTTCAGAGGGTGAAGGGAAAGTTTTCCCTTGGCCCTACAGTGTGTGCATGTGTGTGTGTGTGTGTGTGTATTTCCATTTAAAATAAAACAAACCTTATAGTCCAGAGCACCATGGAGCCCCCACCAAGAGCAGGGTGCAAACAACTGTCATAGTCGCCCCACCCAAGAGAATGGCAGCCCCCATCCTGCTCCTCAGCAATCAAGCAATCAATCAGTTAATGAACTGGCACTCTTTGATGGAACTCCTAATGTGTGTATGGTATTATGTCCTTTCTTCCAATCTTGATGTTGCTGGCAGTCAGATGAGCTTGTGCGTGTAGCTACTGGAAGATGGGAAAGACTTTGTTCCCCTCCCTGACCCTGGTTTCTCCAGGAACAATGATGTGTAACAGCAATAGTGGGCTCTGTTGCCATAGTCTCTTCCTAGCACGGCCAAGGACTAGTCCCTGCATCCGCTGTGAGTCCTCATTAGAGACAGAGCAATGTGTGACCTCAATCCTGTCAGTACTGGGCCCTGGCATGTATCCTACATGTATTTTTGTGCCATACATGGAGTGAAGTTGATCTGGGGCCAACAGACTAATGTGTTCTTAAAACTGAGAAATAAACACTCTAACACTTAAGACACCATTATTAATAGGACCAACAAACAAAATTATAACAATGCTAAGGGAGCCCATAACTATTGTTTTAAACAAGAACAATAATATGAACTAATCATTCACATGATTTTATATAATTGTAATCATCTTGTGGCTAGAAGATGTATTTTTTTTTCATGTCACAAGACTTTGTGAACATTTTTCCATGTTACTTTGTGGCCTTCATCATTAATTACACAAAGATTTAAAGGAAAATAAACATGGTTGTCTTTAGGCCCCCAGAAACTAGCATCCAAGGCATGTGAAATGGTAGTGCAAGGGTAACTGGGTCGTATAAAATGTCTCTAGTTTGAATTACTGATCATAGTTTTGTTATGGAAGTTTGCCACTGCTTATTCGGAAGTCCCAGACTTTATTTTCTTTTCCTTCCAAGTACCTCTATGAATTCTTTGCCTCTTTCTAAGCAACTTGTCCTTGAATTGGACAATTGTTTGTCTTTTTCTCTTGTCAGCCGGGGGATTTATTCCTTATTAACAGGAATTCACCTCCCACCACCTGTTTCAGCAGGCACAGGGGCTTTGGGTAGAACTTGTCCTGTAACTTTCCAAAACCATTCTAAGAGCTCCCATCTGAAAGACTATGACTACTTATTTTAATTCAAAGAGTTTTCATTAAATATGCAGAAACCAGAAAATGTACCCAGAATTTGGGCAGATGAATAACTTGGTTCCTGAATGTAGACAACTCCAATACCATTGATTCTATTCCATTTTGAACGGTTCCAGATGAAAGGGAGTTACTGGCTACTGAGTAGACATAGAGAAATCCACACTTCCGTGCCTGTTGCCAGGCTCTGCTGTAGCTGACCAGCCTTAGCTGTGTGAGGTCTCAGGCCCTTGGGGGAAGAGATGTGCATCTGGGTAGAAGCTGGGCCCTGAGGGCAGAACTCCCACCGCCAGCCCGGGCGGGAATGTTCCCACCAGCTCCAGTGGTCTCAGAGGCACTGCCTGTCAGAGCAAGGACCCTCCTCAGCGACCCACGGGCACAGCAGTGCAGTCTGTCTGTGCAGCCCTTGTTAGCTACGCACAACAGGCTGTCTGTCACTGCTTGGAGACCACCTGCTGCTGAGAGAGAAGGCTCTCTAAGCACCAAGTAGCCTGTGTGAAACCTTGGGTGCGGTTGATAGCACAGATGGCCAGTGGGGGTCCCATACATCACAAAGGGAGAGGAAATCCTCAGAATCCTAGGAATAGAGCAAAGAAAAACTCTTGTGTGACCAACCACACCTAATAAAACTGGGCACCCCATGTGGCTAGTAAACACATCTTCATCTGACAGTGAAGGGAAGGATGGATTGTTAAAAACATTGACAAAACTTTCAAGTTCAATGGCCCTGGGTCACATCAGAGCAGAGCAAATGGTAATAGTAACAGGTTCTAATTAAGAATTCACATTTTTATTTGAGTCAGCTTGGTGAGAAGGAAGAAGGCTTTCTTGACTTTTCTTGGTTTGATTGTTTTCAGCTTATAAAACAAATTCTATTGTCCCCTACAATTATGTTAAATTACTGTCTCCAAAGAAACATTTTGCATGTGGATGCCCTCTGATCTGTTTTCCCCTGATGTGTCTTTCATGCAGCCTGGGAGGGTCATTTGCAGTACAAGGGGTTGTTTGGCCCAGGAATACAGACCACTATCGGGTTTAAAGAGTATAATCTGACTGTATCCTGTAAGTAGCTACTTTGATCTCTTATACCAATAATCATGTTTGTCAGAAAATAGAGGGGGGGGAGAAATCACTGCAAGTCAAAACTTTTGCTGAAAGATAAGATGTTATGATTTTCTGCTAATTATCTTACTGCAATTAAGAAGTTAGGGCTGATGGCTCAAAGCTTCCAATACGTTAAAATCAGCAGCCATTTTAGTTGAAATGCTACATCCTGCGACCTATTTTTAATTGACTTCTCTCCTCTTCGCTGTTCAAAGCAGGGCTCTGCCAAAGCCACCAGATTCTGACTTTGAAGCTCCCTTGAAAAAGAGAAAAAACAGAGGCCAAAAGTCAAGGGCTTTCAACTACATGTGTTTTAGGCCAAATTTACAAATGTCTTTTTTTGAGTTTCTCAAAAGGTTACTTTTAGTGGGCTCTTTGATCTGGAAAAACAAAAACAGAAACCAAGACACCCCATATTGATCATGTTTTTTAAAAAAATCTTATTTAACAATTGGTCTAGTCAGAAATGTCTGCTTTTCTAATTTTTTTCTAAAGATTGAAGTTTCACATTTCTGATATGTACAAAATAGCAGATAAACATTATTTCCTTTGAAATACCTCTTTTATAATGTAGTTATCATGTAACAGCCAACAGCTGGTTCTATTACCCTAGGTTGCATAACACATCATGGACAAGACCTTTGCTGAATCCTGTGGACAGTGGCTGTGGCTCAGTTATAGGATTCACAGTCTGTGCTCAGGGAACACATCATCATCCATAACCACCTTAAATTATAATATTTATATTGCAGAAATAAAATTCCAATAATTTGACATTTAAATTGATTATTTGCCAAGTTCAGACACATGTGAAGAATGTTTACAAATGTATGGAAGAAAACAAGGTATTCCATCTGCTTTCATAAAGAACATTTTAATAAAAGATTCAGGTAAATGTTCAATCCTTAAAAAAAAAAGCACTCCTTGAAAATACCAAAAAGACGCGCAAAGTGTTAGCTTCTTTATGGCTAGAATACAATGCAGCCCATTTAGTTTGGTGCCCATTCATGAGTCTTCAAGTTCAAGCTGACACGTGTTTCTATCTTGGCATGACCTTCTCATTCTGACAACGTAGAATAGCTTAGGTTTTGTATGGAGTAACAACTCACATTTGGATTGTACAGGAGGAAAAATTTTCTTTGTCTTTTACCCATCATTGGCTGGGGCCCTGTAAATTAGACTGACAAAACAAGATTAACAAGAGAAAACAAACAGAAGTTTATTAACACATGCATTACTCATACACATGGGAGAACTCAGTAATGATTAAGTCAAAGGGTGGTTAGAATTTGGGCTTAGATAGCATCTTCACAAAAAAAAAGTACATTTTTAGAGAAGCCACAAGACAAAGGAAAAGGACTTTGAGCTTCTAGGGAGGTAAATTGTGTGAAGCCAAATATGTGGAGGAACTAATGGTAGATATGAACTAGTTGGTAAGGTTTGTTATGTGGATTCTACTAGTGCCATCTCTGGGCTAAGAGTTTAGAGTTGTCTCTGATGATTAACTTCTATCCATCTTGGTAGACAGGGGAGGAAGGACACCTTTATAAATTTATATCCTACTTTTAGGCTCACAGCGGGAGGACAGAGGGCTTTTCTTATACCTGCTTCTTCTTAATTGCCTACAGTTCAAAATTATCCTTATGCCACAGTGGCATATTTTTGGGTGGCATACTCTGCTGTCCTTCCGATAATGCTTTTTCATTTAGAAACCTCCTCATTACCCTTTTTAAAAATAATTTAATCTACACTGTGATCCTGTGAGATAAGTACTATTATTATCTCTATTTTATAGATGTAGATACTGAGGTTCACAGAGATTTTAGTTAAGTTTAGTTAGTAGGTGAGCCAAGATGAAATCTACTGATTTCACATCTATGTAGATCCTAGGCATCCCTCTTCTCTAAATGTATCCAGGCTTAATGCCTGCAGGAGTAGGGTAGGGCAGTGTCCACCCTGCACCCCTCTTCTGATACTCTAGTCAAAATTCTACGTGCTCTTTATTCTGGGATATTTGTAAGTTCCATATCACCAAATAAGGATACCATGCCATTCAAACTCATTCATTCAATATATTTGAGGTCATTGTGTATCCTACTCTATGCTGGACACTGGGGATACAGCAGTAAAGAAGACAGAAGAGGTCAGTTCCCTGTCTTGGGTGGGGAGAAATAGAAAGCAGACGTGTAAAAACCAAAATACTTTCTGATAGTTACAAGCTATGGAGAAAGTAGAGCAAGGGAACGTGTTGGGAATGGTGGTGGGGGTGGGTGGGAGGAGAGTAAGTGGGGAGAAGGTGGTGATTTGGGTGGTGTGGAAGTATTTTTAGTAGGGAGACATTATCAGCCTACCTAAAAATATTCAAATTCATATGTTTTATAGGTTCTGTGCTAGCTGTAAGATGGCCGTGCATTTCATGAGATCTTTCATGGGGAATGTTTTTCATTTTACAGATGAAAAAAAACCTAAGACAGAGAGAGGTCATGGGACTTGGTCAGTGGTACACAGCTGATTTGTACAAGGTTAGGGCCAAGAGCTAGGTTTCCTGGTTTCCAGAATTGAGCTCCTTCCATCACACTGTACAGCATCTATCCTCATAAGCCGTGCATCCTCGACCCAGCAGCATGGCCAGTCCCCACTTTCTTATGCCAAAGGCCAGGGAACCCAAGCAGGGAGAACGACATCACCTTTTTGATAGCTCAGAGCCATATTCCCTAACAAGGCTTTTACCCTGGCGTGCAAATTAGGATGCAGCTTGTCACAAACTTCTAGATTCTTTAGGAGGATTCAAGCAAATTTCAGCTGTTGCTGTAAAAATTGGACCTGTGTGTGGCAACTGGACATGGATTTTCCAGGACTCTAAGGTCCTCTATGTTGTGATACTCTGTAGAGAATTATAGACAAAAGATTTGGCAAGGCCAGTGGTTCTCAGGCCACATGTGCCATAGAAACCCGGCCAGGTCACTTTAGACCAAAACATGTCTTTGGGCCAATTCCCAAGAGTTCACCTCTCGGTCTCTATGACAGAGAACTGGAAACACAAACTGGCTTCACACAAAGCCACTCACTGCGTGTGCCGGACCCAGGCCTCCCGCTCACGGCTGTGGCTTCAGCTCATTTCATCACCTTTGGCTCCACCCTTGGAAAAGCACTTTCATAAAAGTGAAAAATAAAGAATTTTTTTTTTACCGTATAAAGAATGAATGTTCATTGCAGAAAATTTAGAAATATTGAAAAACACCAAGATGAAATTTAAATCACTCTAATCTGATCACCTAACAATAATCATTACTAAATGGTTTGCAGAGCCCATTTATTTTTGGAGCCAAAACCAACTATTTTTTGTGCCTGAGAATTCTTTTTTAAAAATAAAAAATTTGGATTATACTATAAATTGCTTTGTAACTGCTTTATTTTTAATTTATTATTATTATTTTTAATAATAATATAATCTGAATTTTTATTGTCTGCCTACCTCATCTCAGCTACAGAGATCTGTGAAACAGCTACTACAGTTGCTACTTTGCTGCCAAACAAACAGAGGTTCTGAGATTTTTTATTCTTCCTCTTCACTCTCTTATTAGATCATCTCATTCTGGGCCACTTCTCACAGTTTATTTGTAAGCTCTAGTTCAAAATTTTACTGTCAGCCCTGACCTCCCTTCTCAGCTTTAGATTTTTATATCCAACTGTCTACTTGATATCTCAATTTGGATCTCAAAGGTGCCTAGGACTCAACTGTCCAAAATTGTGTGTAAGTATCTATTGGCCAACACAAGGACCTGCCCCTCTGCCATCAAAGCCTTGGTCTAAGCTACCATCTTAGCTGGTCTCTTGCAATCCACCCTTGACCTTCTTGAATTTATTCTCTACACAGCAGCCAAAGGATCTGTTCAAAATGCAAATATGATTATGCCACAACCAATTTATAACACTTGAGTGACTTTTGTCTGCTCTTCAGGGATTAAAGAATCTTTAACATGGTCCACAAAGTCTGGCATGATTTGTCTGCTTCCCTAGCCTCAGTTCGTGCTGTGCTACTCATGCTCTGCCCTCCCCAGTCTCACTGACATTCTTAGTTCATCTAACTAAACTGCAACAGGATTTGCACTTGCTGTTTCTTCTGACTGGAATGCCAGTCCCACTACCATGTTTATTCTTTGCCTGAATAATTCCTACGTCCTCTTTAGATGGCAGTTTAGTAGTCACATCTGTACATATGTCTTCCCTAAACTTCTACATCTAAGCTTTCTGTATTAATCATATAATATGGAATAAAGAATAGCATAACATAATAAAGAATAGCACCATGCTATTCTTCTTGGTAGCACTTATGCCAGTTATAAATTCATACCTATTTGTGTTCTCTGATTGAAGACTGTAATTCCATTTAGACTGTAAGCTCCATGAGGACAGGAACCACATCTGTTTGTGTCTACCATTACATCTTCATTGCCTAGAGCGTTGGCTGGTATACATTTATTAATAAATGTGTGTTGGATGAATGGATGAATGAGTCTAGTGACTTGTTTATATTTACCCAGCTAAAATGGCTGAGCCCAAATGGAACCCAGTGTTCTTTTTATTCTATGGTAATATTAGGAAGGCATAAAGCAATAAATACATTTATATGAGACATTTATTTAACAATATACTCCAGCATTCCTATTCTCAAATCTCTGAACTGACCTGTGTGTACTCCAACAACACTATCTACACACACACAGAAAATGATTTTCATTGCCTGCTGAGGAGAATTTAATAGCACATGATTGTTTTGATTCATACTTCTTGAAGTTAATATATCGTTGGATTAATATCTAAGCTTTGGGTCAGACACAGGGAAAAGTGAAGAAGAAAGCATGGTTCTAGGACAAAATACGGAGAGTTGTGAGAGCAGGAGCAAAGTGACAATGTCAGCAGGGACAATTTTCACAGGGCTGTAGGTGGTGTGGACAAAGAGTAGATAGAAACCAGATAATATCTAAACTGGAAGAGACCTTAGAAATCCTCTAATTCAACTCTCATTTTATAGATTTCCATCATGGGCAAGGTCACACTTTAGTTATCGAAAGCTCCAGGACTAGACTCTACACACGTCCCTTACAGACGGTGAAATTCCCGAATACTTGTTAGCCCATCAACAAGTACTAATTGAGTATCTACTATATAGTCCCCAAATATTTAGTACAGGAAATGTAGGAAAAGTAATTTAAAAACTAGTGAATTTGTAGTAATAATAACATCAGCAGCATTTAGTGTTTATACAATGCTTTATTGTTTGAGAAATACCATTTTGTACTTCCTGTCACACAATCCTCACAGAACCATTGAGGTAGACAGGGCAGGATTCTCACTCATGTGTTATATGTATAGGAGGAAATATTATACCCAAGAAGATAACATAACTTGTCCAAAGCCAAGGGCTACTAAGTGGCAGATCTCAGCCTCAAATTCAGATTCCTGTACTCCAAGTTTGGTGCTGTTTCCATTGCTTCTTGCTGCCTGAAGGGACTCTGTTAAGTGTGAAGACTTAGGCTGCAATTCTCTAAAATCTCTATGAAGTTTCTCACATAGGCGGAGGCTCACCTTCCAAGTTTAAGAGTATATTAGGAATAATTTGGAACTCAATCTGAAGTGACCCTGACCTCTCCTAGGCTCAGCCCTTCTCTTTCTCAGTATCAGGCAGGATGCCAGATCTCATGGAGCAGTGATGCTGTGCCAAGTTCATCAGGGAGCACTGAATTAAGATTCTCACGTTGACAGCAATTTTGTCTTGTGAAGATGTGCAAAGCCAGCCTATGCATTGCTTTCACACCTGGGAGTGTTGGAATATATTTCTATTTGCAAACATATTTGCCTTGATACATATATCATATAAACAGAAATGTGGGTTTCTTTGAAAATAATCTACTGTTACCCTTCCATTTCAATCATTTAGTGAGTTTTAAATATATTTTTCTTTCCAGAGTCCATGAAAAGGTGCTTGTTTTAACCAGCTCTTTTAACCAGCTGGGTGACAACATTTTCTTTCCTTCTCTTGGTCTGACGTAAGTTCAGTGTTTTGCTTCTGTCTGCTATTCCAGCTGGTAACCTGCAGGTAGTTGGATGAAAGAAGCTTTCTCTCAACTCAGGCAATGCACCAAGTCCCACCTCAAACCCAGATACACATACACACACACACACACACACACACACACACACGCATATACACACAAACACTGTGGAGTACAATAGCTTGACGTACAGGATGCTCTGCAGAAAGAGGTCAGTTCCCTTCCACCCACAGTCCTCTGTAGGCCAGCTCAAGTCGGTGAAATTGGCTGCTATCCGTGCAAATCAGCATCCTGGAAAAGGAAGGTCTGGGTCAAGAGGAAGGAATATCCCATCCTGAGGAAGAAAGATTAGATTTGCTCAGTATGATTGCTTGGGGACAGCTTCCAAATTTACAATGCTTTGCAACTCTTAATTTAGCCTGCTATCAGTTTAAGATTACTAAACTGTATTTAGAAGAAAGACACGTTTATTATTGTTTCTAAGCAATCTAATTTTAGAAATATTACTAGAATAAAACTCAGGAATATGATAATATTTAACTAGAAATATGACTAATAAAGCTCCCCATGTTTCCACATTTGCATGTTAAAGACTGTAATTAAAAATAAATAGTGAAACAGGAAAACTTCTTTTGGGTGATATGGCAAAGGATGAATTGCTTTTAGCAAGCATTGTTTAGCTGAATGAGCTACTCAAATGACAGATTGCCTTTTCAGATATAATTATATTTTATTTAGATTAGAGATGGATGATGCAGCATATTCTTTTTGTTTAGGCTATCTTGAGACCAGGGATAGCTCCTAGACACCACAGGGCATGCATGCCTACTTTAGTACAGATTACCTAGGAACCACCTCAGACTCTGCAAACGTAAGGTCAGAGACAAACAAGATGTTGAGACCAAGTAGCCTCAGGTGACTCGAGTCTTTTCGCAAATCTGGTATATAATAATATAGTTTGTTAACATGACAAGTTCCACATCTCTTCCCTTCTTATATGCATACTTTTTTGTTGTTGTTTTGTTTTCTTGCCTAATTACTTTGGCTAATACTTCCAAAACAGTGTTAATTAGGGATGATAATTATAGTTATTTTTGTCTTCTTGTTGGTATTGTTAAAAAAACTAGTTTGCTTTTAATCATGATGATGGCTGAATGTTTTAAGTTTGAACTCTGTCTCTACCTCTCGAAGTTGCAAAACTTATTGGTAGTCCCTGAAGTGATTTCTGGGGCAAAACATTTTATGACCTATATAGTTTAAGACATGTATGGTTCTCAGTCATTGCAGTTTTATTTTCATCGATGGCTGCTTAGCTTTGTCTAAATCTCCAGGACTAGTTCCTAACCTGAGTCAGGAGGAGATTGAAATGTGGATTTCTGCCTTACTTTCAAGTCTGTACCTTACACCAAGTTCTAATAAGTGAATCTCTGTGCTTCAATTTCTGTCTCTATAAATTGCCTATGATAGGTCCTGGTTAGTATAGTGGCTCTGGATGGGAAGGCCTTGGTTCAAATTCTGTTTTTTCTTTTCACTAGCTGTTTGACCTCAGACAAGTTATTTAATTTCTTTGTGCTTCCACAAATCAGGATAATAGCAGTACTTGTCTTACAAGGTTGTTATGAACTTTAAACTAAATCAGGTATATAAAGAAGGGTGCTTGGCATATAGTAAGGTACTTACTAAATGTTTGTAGTTATTATTACTAGTGGAAAATGTAGTAGTATTATTATCCATTTTGAATGGCACCTGACTTCCTTCTATCAACCCTCTCTCAGGAATGGCTGTCCACTACTTGATTCTCATCTTGGTCATTGGGATCTGCTACCTGTTATCAAGCTCATCTTGGCAGGACACCCCATTACACCATGTTCATCTTTGGGATGATGACTGTTCTTACACTATCGTATTGCCTGACCTCAGGTTACAGAATTCTATCTGCTGGCTGAAATTTTCTTCAAAGACTCAATTCAGGGTTTAATTCTACTGCCCAATGTCCACCTCACTAGTTGTAAGCCTACCTTCATCTAAGAAATTTAACCAGGATGTTCATGGTTTTTTTGTTCTTTTTTTAAATTTGTTTTTCCACTCCTGACATACTCACATAACTTACCTTAGTGCTTTTTCCAAAGTGACACTGATTTTGTGACAAGGGATAATTGTTCCAGCTCTGCGAAATCATTTCTATTGATCCTGAACCAGAGTTGACAAACATAAAATCATGTTAATCAATCAATTTGTTCAGTTAGCATATATTCATTTAACCTATATTCCAGGAGTAACACTGTGCTGGGGAATAAAATAAATATGAAATAATGTAAGATTGGGACAATGCCTTTGAAGAACTTACAGTTTAGTTGAATAAGACAAAGATTATTATTATCCTAGACCAAACTGTGGAAATGAAGGTGTAAATGGACAGCCTAGTAGGGAAGTGAGATCTGAGTTGAATCATGCAATTTTTAAATAGAATCCAATGAATTGTGAATGTATTTGTCTTTCTAGAGTCCATGAAAAAGTGTTAGCTCTCCCCCTCTTTTAACTATAATAGCTGTGTGCCAACATTTTCTTTCTCTTGATGTAAAGAAAGAGAAGGGCATTCTAATTGTGGTACCACCATTGTCAGTAGATTCCAATTTGGTGATGTTAATTACAACTAATGCAATTAACTCAATTGATTTATCCAGCTATTCTTGTACTATTTCATTATTTTCCCATATCTACATATGATCTGCATTATCACTTAATAATTTTCTTTAACTCCCTGTTTTTTGGTTTAAATAACTTTATTAAAATTTTGTTATTATCATAAGTAGAAAAGTGATATACCTTGCTGTAAAAAGATAACAGCAGAGTACATATACAACTATTTAAATTTTTAAAAGTTCATCTATAAATCATCTAAAATTGTCTCACATAACCACTAATGGGGAGCTCTGTTATGTTCCTTTGGGAAGGAGCACGGAGCAGTTGATTGAGGTCAGTTTTAAATACTGCTTGACATTTCTGCACTCTTCCAGTTCTGCTCACCTGCCATCACTCTATTCCTTACTTTGTCTTATTTTCTTCATAGCATGTATCATGTTCTAATTATATTATTTGTTTCCTTGCTGCTCTGTTTTTCATGACAGAAAAACAGACTTATTTTACTATTTTAGTAAAATAAGTAACATACAGTAAACATACAGAATATAAACTCTATGTGGGCAAGAACTTTGTCTTGTTCACTACTGTTCCCAGGGTCTGGCATATGTTAGGCACTCAGTGGCCTGAGTTCACGGCAATATGGTTAGAAACTACTGTGGGTTTAATCTGGGCTTGGATTGAATAACCCTGTTTGCCGGGTCAATACTTTATGAACCAATTTTTTCTTTCCTGTGTCTTTGATGGTTTTCTATGACTTTGGAGTTTGTTTATTCAACTGGTCATGGGACCTTTTTACTTCTCTGAATCTCTGTAAATTTGCAGAATTTTGGGCTTTACTTTCTTGCATTAGCTTACTTCTCCTTTTAAAAGCCAATCTACTGGCCTAATTCTTTTTCTACTTAGACTTAACTAACAGGGTACTGACTGGATTCTTCTGTTCAGTTATATTACTGGCCTTCCCAGTGTAATGCACTCAGGTGGCCAGCAAAGCCACAGCATTTGTCAGGAAGGGCGGCTGTAACAATTAATTCATCCTGGATGTTGTGCTCTAATATTTGAAAATAATGGGACAGTAGCAAATACATTTGTCCACCTGTACCAAGAGTAACCTTAGCTAAATGCTAAGGTATGTCCCTCATTTTTAATTCTTAAAGACTATATTTTTTATTCTTAAGGCAATAGATGTATAATCATTAGGAATATGCTCTCAATTTTTGTACCTTCCTTAGGCAAATATTAATAGATTAAGAATTTGGATAAATTTAATTTTATCCTTATTTTTAAAATGTTTTACATGATATTCATATACTGTAGGAGATACCAATCAGAATCATTTAAAGAAGTGGTAATATGATCTATATCCAAGATAGGGAAATGTTATTTAAAATATTTTTATCTCGTTTTCTACGCTCTGAAGAATTTGTATTTTTCCTGCCTAATTAGATAATGGTAAGACAAGGGGATAAAAATCCATACCTACTTCCTGTGACAAATCCAATGCCTGTTAAAACTGGTTGATCAAAGAAGCCATACTTGCTGGTGATAAATGACTCAGAGTCCACTGCAAGGCTCATGCACTTCTAATGAAATCTTTCATGTCATGGAAGAGGAAACAAGATTGCAAATTTGAGAGTGGATGGTAATGATTAATATTGGATGCTATTTATAATCAGTGGCACAGGAATTTAATTAGTTGTTTTCAATAAGGTGACTGAGCTGATCCCAATAGAAAAAGTGCATATGATTTTATAAATAAAAAATATTTTTTAAAGGGCTGAGAAATTTCATGATTTTGGTAAGGTTGGGAGGAAAGTATGCTGAGTTGTTAAAAATGACACAGATGTAATTACAGATCAGTCAGTCCTCTCAGCTTTATTTAGAGCAAAATTTGTATTTATCAGAATATTTTAATTAATTTGATTTTTGTTGTTATCTGTCTTAGACTATTTGGTCATGTTAATATAAGAAAATTTTTTCCATAAGTTTGTTTGGCTCAGATGTTCTCTCTGAACAACCAGTATAAATATGTAGTTCTAGGGCTATAGGATAGGGTCATTAAACCTTCATATTATCAACTATTGCTAGATTTAAAACCCTGTCGTGTAGAGTTCTTGTTTCCACATTCCTTCAAATGTCCTCCTTTCTGTACTTTATGGACATCTGCCCTTTGTTCCCTCACTCTAAGGAATCTATTCACTTTCCTACTTTACTAGAGACAGGAAATGAGTCACAGGGGTTGTGCAAGTAATGGCAATGTTGTGCTGGAATCTAGGTCTTCCAGAAATCAGATTTTATTTTTCATTTGTATTTTTCTTTTAAAAATAATGAGTTGTTAATTTATAACTGGCAATTTTGACTATAGACAAAGATATTATTTCTAATTTATTTTATTTTAGTAAAATAAGTAACATACAGTAATTGAAGAAAGGTGGGCATTCGTTTGTATAAAATTGGACTTTTCTACTTATACTGATCATTGATGACATTAAATTATGTTATATTTTCCAAATATACAAATTAATTACTCTGGGAATAAGTATGAAATGTGATGGTAATTAACCCAAGCTACAAAGATACTTTTTAATGCATCGTGGGAATATTTTATTAGTGAATACCAATGTGGTCTGAAAGACTTAATTTATGTATTTTACAAAAGGACCTAACTTGTTCCCAGCAAGTCATTCACAAACTGGCAGGATTTGGCTGATTACGGAAAGGAATAGTCCTCCTGACAAAAGTGAAAATTGCCAAGTGCTGCTGCTAAAGAGTCCAAGGTCAGGAAAGAATCAGTGTGATTCTAAAAGGCAAACTATCAGAATGATAATCAGAGGTATAGCCTAGACAGCAGCCTAGAGTCAAGATTAATCAATTTGCATAGTACTTAGTGTACTTACTTTCCTTGATTCCTACAAATCAATACCTTGAAAATGTTTAAGTGATTTGACCAAGATGACTAGTAATATTAATAATAGTTATTTAAATATTGACATTCTGCAATGTGCTAGACACTATGTGAAGTACTTTTATTGTCCCCATTTTAAAAAGGAGGAAACTAAATCTAGGGGCAAAGTTCTAAAACACGTCCATGGTAGCACAGCAGGGATGTGACAGAGCCAGGATGGAAGCCTGGGTGAGCCCAGTTCAGAGGCTGAAGTCTTGGCCCCCCTAAACACCCCCATTCCTGAGGCGGGTCTTCAAGCTGAGTTCAAGTTCACTGCTCTTTCTCTCCGCTTGCTCCCCTCCCCCACCCCAGCCCTGCCTTTCTTTCAATAGATAACCAGCATTTTGGCATTCTGTGGTTTGTTGTCTTTCAAATTGTGTGTGTGTGTGTGTGTGTGTGTGTGTGTGTTTTCTATATTGGACTTCATTTTTTAGAACAGTTTTAGGGTTACAGAAAAATTGAGCAGAAAGTGCAGTTTCCATATACCTCTTCCTTTCCCGCCACACACAATTTCCCCTATTATTAACATCTTGCATCAGTGTGGTACACTTGTTGCAATTGATAAACTGATATCTGTACATTATTATTAACTAAAGTCCATGGTTTACATTGGGGTTCCCTTTTTGTATCCTAAATCCGTAGGGTTTTGACGAATACCTAACGTCATGTATCCACCATTACAATATCATACAGAATAATTTCACTGCCCTACGACTCCCTGTTTTCCACCTATTATCTCTCCCTCTCTCCCCTAAGGCCCTGGCAACCAGTGATCTTTTTACTGTCTCTATAGTTTTGCCTTTTCCAGATAATGTCCTGTAATTGGAATCTCATAGTTTTGGGTCTTTTCAGACTGGCTTCTGTGACGTAGCATCATGCATCACTCCATATCTTTTTGTGGCCTGATGGCTCCTTTTAAAAAATAGATAAATGATGTTCTTTTGTATGAATGTACCACAGTTTATCCACCTACTGAAGGACATTTTAGTTTCTTCCATAATTGGCAAGTATAATAAAGCTAGTATAAACATTTATGTGCAAGTTTTCGTGTGGACATAAGTTTTCAACTACTTTGGTTAAATACTAAGGAGCATGATAGCTGGATCGTATGGTAACAGTATGTTTAGCTTTGTGAGAAACTGTACTATTTACATTCTCACCAGCAATGGATGAGAATTCTTGTTGCTGTACATCCTCACCAGAATTTGATGTTGGTGCATAGTGGTAGCTTATCATTGTTTTAATTTGCATTCCCCAATGATATAGGATGTTGAGCATCTTTTCATGTGCTTGTATATCAACTTTGGCAAGGGGTCTATTCAGATCTTTTGCCCATTTTTTAATTGGGTTGCTCATTTTCTTTTTGTTGAGCTTTCAGAGTCCTTTGCATATTTCGAATAACAACACTTTACAGATAAGTCTTTTGCAAACATTTTCTCTCAGAGTTCTGTGTTTTGTCATGCCATTGATTCAACTTACCTGTGTTCTAAATCCTGAGAAAGTAAAAGGACTAATTCAAGAAGTCATATCAAATTGAAGCACCTGTTATCAACTTACTGTTTCAAGAAAAATGGACGGGGAATATAGATAGCTAAATAACGTTATTTCTAGCACCATGTTTTTTAAAGTAAGTTTCACAAAACATTAGATCTGCAAGGATTTAAAAGATTTCTGGTGTAAAATAAGTTTGTGAAGAGTCAGATTACAATACCACTGAGCCGGTTTCTTGGCTGTGTGCCTTCTTGGAGCCTTTATGCTGATGTTCGCTGTCATGGAAAGAGGGCAATGGTATACTACGTTTTCCTAAGTTGTTTAACCACAGAGCTCTGTCTAGAAGCAGCTAACAGGATGAGCATTGTGTGTGGGCCAGGCACCTCCAGTCCCGGGAGCCCTATCAATAGGCCTCTGAGAAGTAAGATGGCAAAGGCAAAGTGGGTTTTTAGGGTCTTGCTTTGTTCCCCTTTTCCTCCACCCTTCTTGCTCTATACTGGTTTTTATTCAGCAAGCTTTTTTTTTTTTTTTTTGAAAGTCTATTATGTAGAAGGCCTTGCATTAAGTTCTTTAAGAGATACAACAATGAAAAATGCTCAGTCTTGCTAACTGTTTCAAGAGATAGGCAGGTAGAAACTTTTCTTATACTAGGATTGCACCAGTTATAATTACATATGAGAAGGATTTGACAAGTAAGATGAATCATTCATTCAGTCACCAGTTATTTGTTGATTGACTTCCATGTACCAGGCTTTGTGTAGGCACTGGAGTCAAAACTGTGACCAAGATAGACAGTTTTACCTTCATAGAGGTTACAGTCTAGGGAGGAGTGACAGACAATAAACAGGAAGAGAAATAAATAAGCAAGATAATCTTATAAAGTGTTGGGAGTGAAGAAGGAGGAAGAGTAGGAGGAAAAGAGACAGGGTGATAGGAGAGAGCAGAGCTTGGCAAACTTTTTCTGTCAAAGCCAGATAGTAAGTATTTTAGGCTTTACAAGCCATAAAGTCTCTGTCACAGCTATTCAACCATGATTGTAGCATGAAAGCAGCCATACGCAGTGCCTAAACCAAAGGGTGTGACTACATTCCAATAAAACTTTATTTACACAAATAGTCCAGGGATGGATTTCACTTGCCAGCTGTAGTGTGCTGACTTCTGGGGTGGGTAATGATTGGGTGTTAGTTGGGGCTACTTTATATTGAACTACAAGGAAAACCCTTTTAGAGCAGGTAATGTTTGACCTGAGACCATAATTGTAAGAAGGAAGCAGCCACAGAAATGCTCTGAAGAAAGAGCACACTAGTTAGAGGAAACAGCAAGTGCAAGTCTGTGGCAGGGACTAGCTCGGCCTGTTCAAGTATCAGCAAGACGGCTGTGAAGCTGGAGCACAGTGAGAAAGGTGGCATCTATGAAATAAGTGTGGAGAGGTAGGCAGGGCCTAGCCCACACAGCGAGTTACAGGCCATGGGAGGAGATTTGGACTTTAGTCTAACTTCAGTGAGAAGCCATTGGAGGTTTTTATGAAAGGGGATAATATAATCTGATGCCATTTTAAAAAGACTAATCTGCCTGTTAGGTAAAGAAGAGAAGGAAGAAAGAAGCAATCAGGAAACTATTGCAATGGTACAAGAATAGAGGTAGTATTAGTGTGGGCTAGGATTGTTATTGTGAAGGTGTAGAGATGTGGGTAGATTTGGGACAGGAAGTAGAATCAGAACCAGTGGGAAGATGAGAAATTAGATGTGGGGAGTGAAGGAAAAGATGCATCAAAGGTGACCCCATAGGGACTGGAACAACTGGGTAGACGGAGACGTCATTTAGAGAGACGGGAAGTCCTGGGGTGGAGCTGGTTTTAGGGGTGGGGAAATCAATAGTTCTATTTCTGGGGTATGTTGAATTTGAGATTTTTTTAGACATCTGAGTGGAGATATCAAGCAGTCAATCATTTGGTTATATAAGTTTGATGTTCATTGGAAAGGTCAATACAGAAAGTAAAATTTAAGAATTATCAGTAAGGAAGACACAGACTGAAAGAGATCAGTTATGGAGGAAATTTCTTTATTATAACCCTTACCCATATCACAGCACAGTTATTTCTTTCTTTACTGACTTACATAGTAGATTGTGAGTGTCTGAAAGGCAGAATCAGGGTCTTGCTTAGTTTGTTTTTCCTGTACTTAGTACAGTGTCTGCCAGGTAGGAAGTTTTAAGTATATGTTTGCTGAGTTTTTGCGAGACTATAACACTGAATATTGACTCCTTATACTCAGTTTTCTATGTGACCTTGTTATTCATTTCCACTTGAAAAGTAAAAAGGAACCAAGACCACCACATAAGAAAAAAGACCCTGAGTCAAAGAAATACTTGGACATTTTTCCCTTTAGCCATAGCTGAACATGGAGACTAGAATGGATCATGCACACTCGGCCAGGGTCTTAGTACCTTAATGATCCACACAGCAAGTAGCATAATTGATTGGGCCACTGGGAACATTATTGATCACGGAGATGACCAAAATAATTGGAGCAGGCAAATCGTGGTTCAATCCAGTAAATATGTGCCGATTTGAAAAGTGATACTGTAATTTGGTGATTTTTCTTTATTTGTTACAGAATTTTGGTGTTGGAAAGGGTCTTAGAGGTCATCTGGCATAATATTATTATTTTATAGATAAAATAATATAGTTCAAAGAGGTTAAGTGCCTTGACCCAGGACACATGACTAGTGGTGGAAACACTGATCTCAAGGCTCCTGATGCCTCATCCTTTCAACGGTACTCTAGTGTGGGTGAGTGTGCAAGTGGGAAATAAGCTTCTGGTTTTATATCATTATATGTCACTGAGATTTTTTTTTTCCGTAATTGCAGTGTAACCTGGGTCGGGCTGCTTGACCCTGTGTATGACTAGCCTTATAAATAGCAGAGTTCTATACATATGCATATCCCTTTGTGAGAAAGAGGTGAGAGCAGTGTTTGAATTCTTATCCACATGGTCAGTTGTTGACTATCTACTGTTTCAGAGATTCCTAGGATAAGCATGTGTGTGTTATTGTTGTCATTGTGTTGTATTTAAATTTTATGAATATTATATATCTTTTTGGAGAGTTATGGCTCTTTTTGGGGAATTCATAGTTTGAAATCTGTTTTCTTAAAGAATAATTGATAGAATCAAGGAAAATAATCTGGAGCTTGAAATCTCAGTTACTAGTCCTTAATTAGGAACCATGTGTTAGGGTTAGAAAAACCAAAGAAGAGAGTACATGGAATCATTCAACAACCTTTCATTATTTCCTTGTTTGTTTTTTTTTGATGGGGTCTTGCTGTGTTGTCCAGACTGGAGCACAATGGCTATTCACAGATGTGATCATAGCTCACTACAGCCTGAAACTCCTAGACTCAAGTGGTCCTCCTGCCTCAGCCTCCCAAGTAGCTGGGACTACAGGTGCATGCCACTACATCTGGCTCTCATTTCCCTTTTTGATGATGAAAGGGAATATATAAGAATCTCAAACCATTGAAATAATTTATTAAAAAAACTTAAAAGGGGCTTTGGCAAAATAGAACTGATAGTATTTGAATGGTATGAACTTCCACCCAGCAAGTTGATCCATCTTACCTATAGCCCTGGAGACCTCACAACTGAGTGTGAGACCTGAGTGTGCAAAGGGGGCCAAAAAATTGGCTTGTGCCATCAAATTGACTGAGCCTGATCCAACCAGGGGAAGACCTGTTCTAGTCCAGATCCTGTTCTCAAGATGCAATGGAAATGATGCCTGATGACAGTGGTTGGACCAATATCCAGCAGCCAGTTGAATACCTTTTATACCAAATCAGGTCTACTGTAAATAGACACTTGGACAGGAGGTAGGATTTTATTCTTATATGTTCTTAAGCTTCCCAGAAACAATGGAATTTTATGAAAAGCTTAGTAACACTTTCAGAAGTTCCAGTAATTATTTCAGACTCTTTGGACTCTGCTAACAATAATATAGACTTTGGAAACATCCCAGGAGCTGTCTGCTAAAGAGAACACCCTCTATGCACCTTATGATTCATATCTGACTATTTCCCTTCCTAAATTCCACAAGTACTTGGAATTTGTGCATCCTTCTCCCACAGCCTGGGTAGCCCTTATTTACTTTTCTGCCTCATCTTACAAGTTTGAGTTCAAAAATGCCCCTACTTTCATGATAAATCCCCCTAAGAAAATTAAGCCCACATTTACCATATAGCCCAGCAATTCCACTCCTAGGTGTTTACCCAGTAGAAATTAACACATACACCTGCAAAAAGACTTGTGTTAGAATGTTCACAGTAGCTCAGTTCATAATAGCTGAAAACTGCAAAATAACCCATATGTTCATCAACAGAATCTGGATAAACAAGTTGTGGATATATGTACACAATGGAATACTACTCAGAAATAAAAGGGGACCAACAACTGTTCTTCAGAACATGTTGGTACATTGAGTTGCATGAAAGATGTCAGAAACAAGAGTGTGTACAAAATATTTCCACTTATATAAAATTTAAGAACACAGGCAATGCTAATCTATGGCGAAAGATATCAGAACAGTGATTGCCTTTGTCAAGGAGGGCGTGGAGATTGACTGCAAAGGGCTGGAGGAAACTCTGTGGGACCATGGAAATGTTCTGGGACTTGACAGCAGTGTTTGCATTCAGGAAAACCTTAAACCGCAACACTTACGATCTGTGCATTTCACTGTATGTAAATTAAAACTCAATTTAAAATAAAAACATAAAAAGAAACATAATCTTTTTCTAGCCCTCGGTTTTGCTCATTTCCTATCATTTTAGGCACTATGCTTTCCAATCAGCTTTCTACACACTTACTATCAGAAAGATAATATAGTATCCGTCAGTGACACACCTTTATGTTTATTTAAATCAATGATTTACAACTCCCAGTTTTCAAGTCTAGCAGGGGATTTAAAGTACTGTGTTTGTTTCCAGTTTAAAGTCATTAAACCAGACATGATGGAAGACAGGAAGACATTTCGAGGGGTTGCAGAGTTCTTTTTGGTGCTTCCTACATCACGGCCAGGTGGTATTCACCTATGAAGGTTATTCCTGATACCTACGTAGTCATTTTTCAAGAGACAGTTTTCTGACATTTTTTTCTATTTTCTCTTACTCACCTCTACATGCAGGATTGTGTGGCTCTGTATGTAAACACACATAATCTTCCTTTAAAACCCACTCTCAGAAATACCTGCTGAATGTCTTTCTCTTACAGAATTTCTAAACAATTCTAATATTTCCCTTGACTTGTCTCTCTCCCCCACTGAACTTGGAGCTTTCTTAAAGGTGGCAAGTGTCTACTTCATTTTGCTTTCCTAGTGACCAGCATAGGATCTGCAAAAATACAGATATTCAATAATTTAGTTTATTGAGCAAGTTAATAAATGACATTTTTTTTTCTTATGTGACTGGTAAAGTGAAAAAGAGCTACATTCACAGGCAAGAACTTTTGGATAACTTGTGTTTTGCAGTTATATTATCTGTCCCCTCAGATCCACCCACTTCCTTCTGCACCTCCTACCTTTGTTCCCTGGTATGACTATAAAATGACCACATCAGTGTAGTATAAGTCTTCCTGTCAACTTCATACTAGAGAATCTTTGGAAAAAAATGACATTATAAAATGAAAGCATTTGCACCCCAAAAGGGATTATTTTCCAAATGAGATTGCAGAGTTTTACACCTTGGCCTTTTACTTTATTGACGTCAATGTTTAGTTTTTTTTTTTTCCACCAGGCTTTACAAAACAAAATATGTTCAGATATTTTGTGTTCAGATTGACAAATTGTAATATTTAAAACAGCAACGTGTCTGACTGATCCCACAAATGAAGGATGTCCATTTCTTTTGGCAAAGAGCAGAAAGCAACATAAAGCAGCTCAAGAATTAATTCACAGAGATAGTTGACATTTTGGAGCTGACTGCCTCTCAGAGAAAATGATGTCATTCTCCAGCCACCTAATGACAGTCATCAGCCTGAGAGGCCACATGCTAATAAGGTTCATTGCTCACCTAGTGTTCTTCTTTTTTGTCTAGCCAGAGTGTCCTTGGATGCCCATAATTTGGCATTGTGTTCCTAGGATAATTTTTAACAGTGACTAGAATCTGAAACATGGAGAATAATTTTTTTTTCTTGTCAGAAAATTAAATTAATAAGTTTCCATCTACTTCCAGCTATTCAAAGTCATGTTTCCAGTTTATTCATGAGTATCTAAATTCCAGTCGACTTTTCTTTCTAAGGTGTTGGAACCAGTGTTCAAGTTGTGAAAGACCACTGCTTTAAGACGCTGGGGCAGCTCTGATCACAAAAAAAGAAAGGTGGGGTAAAAATCTAAAATTTCATTCTCAATCACAAAGAACATTGAATCTAAAACTTCTAGAATACCCAGTGTAGGTGTCCTGGATTTGACTTTACTCTGGGCAAAACTACGCCTTTTAAAGGAGTTTCAAGATAAGTATCCATGTTTATCCATATACGAATAAGGGAACAAGCAAAACCAGCTTAAGGGAACGAGCAGTACCAGCTCACCCACACCTTCCTGACAATGAACCCAACCCAAGGAACAAAAGATCTATTAAAATGATTTCTTTTTCTTTGGGTAGATACCCAGTGGTGGGATTGCTGGATCGAATGGCAGGTCTACTCCTAGTTCTTTGAGAAATCTCCATACTGTTTTCCATAGAGGTTGTATTATACTAATTTGCAGTCCCACCAACAGTGTATAAGCGTTCCTTTCTTTCTGCATCCATGCCGGCATCTATTGTTTTGGGACTTTTTGATAAAAGCCATTCTCACTGGGGTTAGGTGATATCTCATTGTCGTTTTGATTTGGATTTCTCTGATGATTAGTGTCGTTGAGCATTTTTTCATATGTTTATTGGCCATTAGTCTATCTTCTTTTGAAAACTTCTGTTCACATCTTTTGCCCACTTTTTAATGGGGTTGTTTAATTTTTTCCCTGCTGATTTGCTTGAGTCCTTTGTATATTCTGGTTATTAGCCCTTTATCAGATGTGTAGCATGCAAATATTTTCTCCCATTCTGTAGGTTGTCTATTTACTCTGTTGATTGTTTCCTTAGCTGTGCAGAAGCTTTTTAATTTAATCAAGTCCCATTTATTTACTTGTGTTATTGCTGTAATTGCCATTGGGGTCTTAGCCATAAATTCTTTGCCTAGGCCAATATCTAGAAGAGTTTTTTCTACATTTTCTTCTAGAATTCTTATGGTTTCATGCTTTACATTTAAGTCTTTTATCCATCTAGGATTAATTTTTGTGAGTGGTGAGAGGTAGGGGTTCTATTTCATTCTTCTGCGTGTGGCTATCCAGTTCTCCCAGCACCATTTATTGAATAGGGATCTTTCCCCCAGTGTGCATTGTTGTCTTCTTTGCCAAAGATCAGTTGGCTATAGGTAGATGGTTTTACATTCCATTATAGGTCCTCTATTCTGTTCCATTGGTCTATGTCTCTGTTTTTGTACCAGTACCATGCTGTTTTAGTTACTATAGCCTTGTATTAATAGTATAGTTTTAAGTCTGGTAATGCGATGCCTCCATATTTGTTCTGTTTGCTTAAGATTGCTTTGGCTACTCAGGCTCTTTTCTGGTTCCAAATGAAGCAAAGAATTATTTTTTCTAGATATGTGAAATATGATATTGGTATTTTGATGGAGATTACATTGAATCTGTAAATCACTTTGGGTAGTGTGTTAATTTTATCAAAAACACACCTGCGCTTGAATGTTTATTACAGCACAATTCACAATTGCAAAGATGTGGAATCAACCCAAGTGCCCATCAATTCATGAATGAATTAACAAAATGTGGTATACGTATACTGTGGAATACTAGTCAGCCATAAAAAAGGATGAATTAACGCCTTTTGCAACAATTTGGATGGAAGTGGAGATCATTATCCTGAGTAAAGTATCTCAAGAATGGAAAAACAAACACCACAGGTATTCTCTATTAAATTGGAACTAACTGATGAACACACATGTGCACAGAGGGAAGTAAAACTCATTAGAAATCAAGTGGAGGAATGGGGAGGGAAGGGGATGGGAAGGGTGAAAACCTACCTAATAGGTACAATGAACACTATTTGGGCGATGGGCACACTTACAGCCATGACTTAAGCATTACAAAAGTGATCCTCATAACAAAAATATTTGTACCCCCTTAATATTTTGAAATTAAAAGAGAAAGACCTGTTAAGTTTCCCAAGCCTTTCTACCTTTGTCTCTCCCCTGGAAAGACTCTTCTCAGCAAATGTGCACTGAAGACATCTGAGTGCATCTGCTGGAACCTGTACATACCCTTTCCCTAGCAAGGCAAACTGGAAAACTTTCAACTGAGAACTGTCCTGAACAGGTAAAATGTGTTGGCTAGTGAACAGATAAAGGAAGTAAGCTATGGATTTCTGAAGAAATTAATATGTTGCAAGTATACAACTGTAATTCAGAATGGTATTTATGGCTGAAAAGGTTTCACCTTGCCCTACCTTTGACCACCTAGTCTTGATGGAAATGAACTTCTAGGAAAGGAAACTTGTGCTACACCGAAATGGATGCTTGAGAGTTAGACATTTGGACCCAACTGACAGGAGAAGAACGATTTTCTTAGCAAATAACACGTTCTTCCAAGGGTTTTCTACGCTAGACGGCAGGCCAGTTAGGTTACTAAATCAATGATCAATGGTATTTTGTTGATAATATAATGAAAAAGTAGGTCCTAGTTGAATCTGTAGAAGGACAGATTTAATAAATTTAATAAATTAGATAATCTATAACCTCTGGTTAAAATGTCTGATGTCCTGATGTATATAGAATTAATTCAGTTAGCACTTATTTAGTGCTATTTCTGTAGAAGTCCTTGTCAAGGCTCTGGACAAGGGACAAAATAAAAGAGATACGTAGTACTCTTGCCTTCAAGGGATTTAATCCAAATAATATATTACTGTATATATACAAATAGCTTACATTTCATAGGGCACATGCCAAAAATATTTAATTCTCACAACAATCCTGTGAGTTGGGTGTGGCTATTATTTATATACCTTTGTCTTTGTGTAAGCCTTTTCTTTTCTCTATGCCTCAGTTTGTTGTTTGTAAAATGGGTATGTTAGGTTAATAATAATAGGTAACATTTATCAACTATGTACTATTTGTCAAGTGCTTTGAAAGCATTAACTAATTTAATCCTCATAGCAACCCTGTAATTTCTATCCCTTCTTTCAGAAATGCAGCAAGGTTAAATAACTTGCCCAGGATCAGAGCTGGAACTCAAATTCTCTGGCTCCAAATCCAGTGCTCTCTCCAAGATACCATGCAGCTTTCCATCTGAATGAGCAGCAGCATGTCAAATAGGGGAAGGACATGTGGATCCTATGGCAGGAGACATTACTTATGGCTATGGAATGATGGCAGTTTTAGGGCAGACGTGGTATTTTAGCTGTACACCTTGCTCACAGGTTTGACCATGGACAGAGGAACCAGCACAGTGAGCCCTCTTTGCAGGCAACCCCCTGGCCCTTTGTGAAAATGACCTTTTTATTCTTTCTAAATTCTAACATTTATTTTTGACAACTTTACAAGTAAAAAGTTCTATTTACTATAGACTAAATTGTTGATGTAGTTTTTGTCTAAGATAGGGCTGATTGTACCAGGAGATAGGGACTCAGGACTCCATTTGGGGCAGGATTATGTCTGATGATTATTCACTGAGAGAGGCAGATTGGTTTTGGATGAGGGATTGGAGACATGGGTTATGTTGGCTTTTCCTGTTACTACTTTGTCTTAACGATGAGCATTCTACACTCTCTAAACTCATTCTTTGTCTATAAAACATCTATATCTTTGAACCTCAAGCAACTGTCAGTAGTCTCCAATGAGACAAGGAAGGTGAGGGTGCTTTGTGAATGGCTACACAAATGTAAGGTATTATCGTTATCATTCATTATTAGGAAATACTGATAAAAAATATCCTCTGGATTTTTCAGACATCATAGAAGGTTTCTTTCATTTCAGAAAAAAGAGAACCCTAAAATACATTTATAATCAGAATTTCACAGCAAATAAAATACCTGGATGTTACTGCAGTATGTAATCCTTAATTTTTAAAAAATTCACTTAAGGAACTTTGAAGAACCAGATGATGTTGACTATTTGATATCTGACCTTGATTTTTGTAAACCAGGCATCGATATACTTAGAAAGAGGATGGTAGGTTTGATGGGTACAGAAGAGAGGTGGTGGAACTCCCTTCCCTGTGGGTCATTAATGTTGGCAGGAGAGGATCAAAGCTTTTATAACTTTGAGACAAAGAAAGCAAAAAGAGGTAGACTGGAATCTCCATGTTCACAGGTAAGAACATTGTGTGACCCAAATGATAAAGCAGAGTGTTCAATTCTTCTAGTCAAGTGGCCCACACTGTGGAATACCAAAGAAACAATCTTATATTCCCGGTCATTGTCAACGTGCAACTCCCACAACAGGGCAGAAACATTCCCACTCTTCATTAATATTCCCCCGTGGTCTCAGTCTGCACCTCTCTATCCATCTTCTAGCTCTGAATGGAAGTTTCCTGGGAAACCTTTTCTATGAATGGAATGTGAGGTTTGTCCCATGGGGAAGAAGAAAAAACACAACAACCTTCTATAACAAAAAACTTCTTCCCCTGAAATACTGCAGTCAGGAGCAGATAACACCTATCTTTTTTCAAGGACAGGCGGAGATTCTGACTCTGTGGTATTCAGTAACACTAGGAATGTTTCTCCCTCAATTTAACAGGAGAGCTTTCTTTCTTATTGATTAAAAAAGTTAAAAGGGGTTTAAAATTGCTTAGGTAAAAAGAACTATGGTTGAGTCGTCTCAGTCACAGATAAGCATCAGCTCTTTCTGATCTACTCTATTGTCAGCTAAGTAATGACTCAGTTTGTGCATTGTTCTCCTTGTGCCTAATAGAAGGGAGAGTAAACCTTATCCACAGGCTCCTGTTACAAGCAGACATTCCCTTTCCATCAGTGGTGGGTTTTGTACAACACAGTCAGCACATTCACAAATTAAAAGAAGAGGAACAACCAGCATTTACACAAGTCATTGATATACCCTATCCCAGCAAACCTTGGGTTTTTGTCTGAGCATTTTTGGCTGAGCGTTGTCTAACTGAGAGAGAGAGAGAGAGAGAGAGAGATAGTATAAGCTAACTAGCCCCATTGCTATGGAAGAAATACTTAAGAGAGGAAAACAAGCAGTGATTAAAATTTAAAATCAGGCTTTTATTCCAACTTTCTTGTTTCTTTTCTGCAGCAGCTTCCTTGCTAACTTAACATTCTATTCCTGAGCTGGTTGAAGTATGTCTTTTTTTCTTTAAACAGATTTATTGACATATAATTTATATACCATAACATTCACCTGTTTAAAGTGTGTGATTCAATGGTTTTTAATATATTTATGGATTTGTACAACCATCATCATAATCTAATTTTAGGACATTTTCATCACTTCAAAAGGAAACCCAGTACTCGTTTGCTGTCACTATCCCCTCCCCACCACCAGCCCTAAGCAATCACTAATCTACTTTCTGTCTCTATAGATTTGTCTATTGGATCTTTCATATAGAACATGCAATAATGTGGTCTTTTGTGATTGGTTTCTTTCAGGTAGACTAATGTTTTCAAGGTTCATCCATGTTGTAGCAGTAATTTATTTCTTTTTATTGATAAATACTATTCCGTTGTATGGATATAACATATTTCATTTATCCATTCATCAATTGATTGACATTTGGGTGGTTCCCACTTTTGGGCTATTATGAATAATGCTGCTATGAATATTTGTATATAAATTTTTTGTGGACATACGTTTTCATTTCTTTTTGGTATTTACTTAGGAATGGAATTACTGCATTGTATGGTAACTATGTTTAATATTTTGAGGAAGCCCCAGACTGTTTTCCAAGGTGGATGTATCATTTTACATTCCCACCAGCAATATATGAGGGTGAGACTTATTATTTTGCCATTTTCTCTTGCTTATAGGATTCTAAAGCTTTGCGAAAGGCTAGAAATGTATCAAGCAGTTCATTTTGACACTTATTTAGGAAGCTTACTTTCCCTTCCCAAACTACAAACATTTCTATTGTCTAATGAGCAGATGCTACTACCAGCTAATGAAGCTGGAATACTAACTTCTTATTTGATTTATAACAATCTTCAATAAGTACAGACAAATCTTTACTTACCTAGCTTTTTGTGCATATGTGTTCTAAATTACTAGCTTTCTTTTCTTTTCTTTTTAAATTTCACATCCTTACTGTTTTGTTATTTAATGATTTGCATTTTGATTACAGACCATTAGTGCCTGTTTAAAAAACAAGTCCATGTGTGTGCATTTCAACACGTGCCTTTTATTGTGTGCCTATTCAAAGCAATTCAATTCTACATCCATAAAAACATTTAGGCCAAGGCATAAAATGACTGATTTAAACAAACTAACATTTAGTCTTTGGAATTGATTTGTAGGTATTCTTCATTTATACCTAACCTGAAAATGTTAGCTATGAAATAAATTTTAGTGACTCAAAAGTTATTATATATCCAAACCTTTATCTTATAAACGTAGTATATAATTTTATAAGATAAACCTGTTTATAAGATAAATACAATTTGTTCATAAATCTGGGTTTCTTTCTTTCTTGTGTTCCCTTAATGTGAAGGATATTTCATGGACTTTCTAATTCTTTCCTATTGTGGGCATTATTGGCATTTTGTGTTTAATTTCAACATTTTTGCATAAGTTATGGGTCCAGCTAATCTGCATAGACCAATTTGGAGCAGCATCCTTAATGAGTAGTGTGGTTTCTCTGTTCTCCAAATAATATCACCTCTGCCACTTGAAACCAAGGCTTCTAACGACATGCACTGAAGAACAAGGCTTGATTTCAGGTTTTCCTTTGGTCTGTTTCATCTCCGTTTGCTGACCCTGGATTATGCAGATAGTATATTGCTTTTAGTAATCTGGCCTCCTGTGTCAGACGTTGGCTGTCATACTACATTGTAACCGATGGTTCAAATGCTTCTTTTACATAAGGAGTATCTTCTTCCCGGCAATCCTTCTAAGATATTCATGGCTAACTAAAAATACTGCTGAATCCTGTTCTCAAGTAGAGTTTCAAGGTTAACATGAAAACTGTTATCACTTGCTTATGCTGCATAAAAATCTGTTTTATCTTTGTAGCAATCCTTTTATTTAAAAAGTATTGTGATTCCTCTGCTACACAAGTGTTTTCTCAGATACCAAGCCGACTATGCCTTGCTGGCAAGAAAACAAGTTATGATTATTTATATGCCTGTATACACTTGTTTCCATCTAGAGTTATAAACAATTAATTTATGGTAATCAATTTTGACAGCAAAAAGGATTTCTATTCCACTAGCTTATATTTCCAACAACAGAGAAACACAAGTCATTTTGATAATGTCTAGTGTGTCCGGTGAAGTAATTTCCCTATTATTGGCTTTTAGCGAGAATTTATAATTAAATCAGAGAGAAAAAACACCAGCAGCCAACATTGTGTCACATTTATTTCAAGTGTAATATCAAAAATTTCATGGATGGTCACTTAGGCATTGAAAGAGCGTAAAGATTAGAGAGCAGAAATGGGACCAGGAGAGGTTATGTTCATTCATCTGCCTTCCCAATGCAAGAAGGGCAAATATAAATGCAATTATTGGCTTAATGAGGCACTTGGGTTTCTTCCTAAACCAAAAATGGGTATGATGGAAATTTACCCCAAACCTTTTCAAATAAAATAATTCTCTTAAATCTATTTTTTTAAACAAAAGTTAACAAAAATTTTTAACAAACACACACACACATATATATATATATACAGTCACTCATTAAATATTTGAAAAAATATTTATGCAGCTCCTTCTTTTGCATGTCTGCATATGCATTTTTTAAAAAAAACTACAAAAGGAAAGGAAAAGCATTACTAGTGTAATGAGATTAAAACTACGTTTTATGGCAAGTGGTTTAAAACTTTAAGAAACCATCTTTAAAGACTACAAATTAATGCCTGCTTTTTACTTAAACCAGTGGTGATTGTACCATCACCTGGATATGTGGAGCCATGCTTTAGAGAGTGTAAACTAGTGTGCACTCCTGTCCTCATTATAACGTGGCCTGAGGCTTGGAGCTAAACATTTTTCTAGAACATAATGAACTGTGTACTGTAATGAAGGTGTTTGAAATTGATTTTACTGTTATTTAGTATAAAAAGCCCCAGATCAAAGACTCTGGCAAGCCCACAGACACTCAGGCATTCACAGACAAAGGACACCGGGTGATGGTCCAGAGGCAAGTGCAGAGGTGTTGTGGCTTGCGCAGAGCCAAGGAATCTATCAAGCAGTTATCTGATTGTTTTTATTTCAAGTCGTTATACATCACTCACAAACTGCCATCTGGCACTAGATGATTTGGAGGATTATTTTGAAGAATATTACAAAACCCCATTTAATTTCCCTTTCAATTCCTAGTATTTCTGTATTGCTCCTTCATAACAGTCATGGACACCCTCCCAAGCTAATTTGTAAAATGAATTTTGCCAAATGCCATTTAATCTTATTGCCATAGTTACAAACCAAGAATCGAAGATTGCTAGGCTGAGCTGAAAATAGCTGACTTGGTACAAGGAAGAGGACTAATTCTTATGCAAAGCTCTATGCTCACATACAATTTCCGATTCAAAGAACAATAGAAAGTTTGATCCTTGAAAACACGACCTTCTGATGCTTCTGATGCTTTTTTGCTCTCCATCACAGAACAACCTTACATTTGAATGAAATGTGTAAAAACTAAAGATAAGGTTCTGCTTTATAACCTGTGGTTTCAGCTTCTGTATCACTGTTGCAGTGAGGTCACAGCCTTGATATTTTCACTGGCAATAATGGGGATTTTTTAACTATGTGTAAATTATAAAGCTAAGAACCCATGAAATGTTTGAAATGTAAGAAAGGCTTAAATAATTTCTGAGCATTATTGTTGATAATTGACAAATCTATATATCTATAATTCTATCATGATAAAGCAAATCCATAACCTATGTCAACATATGTATTCTGTGAGAGAGGCTCAGGATAGTTTATACAAAATGAAATTGAGGTGTTGAACACAAAAAGGCCTATCTTTCTGGGTATGTATTACCTATGCTATACATATCCATATCCGTATATAGATATAGATATGTTTATCTCTATAGATATAGATAGATTGATCTCTCTATATTTATATATAGGTACAGAGAATGTAAAGGAGGTAAAAGGTAATCAGTGCAATTAGAATAAATGTCTTTTAAGGAGAGTTGTTTGACTTGCCTAAGCAATCAGATTTTAAGATTTTTTTCAACACCAGGGCCCCTTTAATCTAATTATTTAATGTGTTAAAAACCTATTCTATGTGCTAATGATTTGTCAACATCAGTTTGCAATATTCTTGGTCCTTAAAAACAATCAAATCAATTTCTTTTGACATTTATTTCATTTCCTTAGGTCTCCATTTTCTCACCTGTAAAATGAGGGGATTAAAAACTTTGAGGTCTTTATCAAGCAGACAATTCAGATTTAATTATTCTTTAATTTTCACTAATTCAGCCTGCAATTTATCTTATTTAATTTAGATTATTATGGCTTTGGCACATTCGAATATAATTTTATGGTATTTTATGAACAATTCAAAAACAAACATAGTCACTTAAAGACTCTGAGTAAATAGGAAACATACCATGTATGCTGCGAGTCAGCACAAAAGCCCCTCTGTACTCGCCAGGGCAGGGAGCCAATGGGCCAGAGGCTGTATAGCTGTTGCTATGTAGTGTCTTCTGGCCACTGTTCTGCTTCTGGACACTCGATTTTATATGCAAAAATCTCAGGAGGACTTTGGGAGTCCTGGGGAACTGCTTGTTGAATGTGGGAGGGAAAGAGGCTACCATGGTGTTCTCATTCCATAACCACCCCACAGAAGAGCCTGTGTGTGCAGACTGGCCTCAAATGTGTAAGATAAGGATATTCTAGGTGAGTGTTTTGCAAAATATCTAAGGAACTTTCTTGCATTTTTAAAAGTGTGGGAAATGTTGGGTTAATGAAAAGAAACAGGCTTGCTCATTGCAGGACTTGTCGAGGCCTTTAAAATGCCAGTCGCTGAAAATGCAAGTCCCCAGAAGTGGGAAGGAAGATAAAACACTGTTCATTTTTCTTGATAACAAGATCTTTTCTCCTCTGGCTCACCAGTATTTTGTGGAATGATTGTGTCATTAGATGCAACTGGGCAAGGTGGCAAATAAGTTTTATCTTGAGTGCCACATTTGGTCAGTTGGTAGAGACTACATGCAGGTATTTTATAAAGGACTTTGAGTCCTTGCTCTGGGTAGAAAGGAAGAGAAGCACTAGTGATGACTGATATTCTACGGCTTTGCCATCTCTGCCTTGTTTTCTGCCCTTTCTGAGTCTTTCAAGCATTACTCATATTTACTTCCATTTCCTATCTTATTAGGAAATCCCAGAGATTCCAATAAAATTGCAATTTGACCAAATCTAATATACTCTTGATTTCACATAAATTGGAAGTTCAAAAACTGTCATGGGAGCTCTCTAGTTGGCCATGGCCACATTCTCTGGGACCCTGATCAGCGGAGGTACTGCTTTAAGAGCAGGAATTACCTAGAACCAAACAAAAAGCCAAAAGCCAGGAATAGACCACAATGCACACTTTCTGCCTAACATTTCACTCACACAAGTTCAGTTCAGTAAACCACTATACACATGTAAGGGCATATTCATCCATTTATTATGAGAGAGAAATTATGTTTGGGGTTATCTTTTTCTGAAAAAAACTTAATAAAACCTTATTAGCTAGTTACTTGCAGCAAACAGCATTTATTATGTACTATGTAAACTAAAAAACATTTATTAAACTTCACTGAAAATACGGTTACCACTACTTGCATTCTTATGAATATACTTTGTCATATTATATTCAGACCAACTGGGCCACAAGCAAATATTACTACCTGGAACCCAATCAACTTCTGGTCATGTTAGGTCATACATGCTGAGTTATTATTTAAGCCATCTTCTACAACTCAGCATCAAAAATGTGGTAGACATAGCCTATTAAAGGGAATGCAGAAGAATTTTAAATGTAAATGATCTATGGTTGATGACAAATCACAAAATGTGAGGGTCAAATTAATCCCCAAAATGTCTATTAAAAAAACAGAATATGATAAGAGCAGACAATTTGAACCAGACTTGGAAGAGCAGACTTGCCTGGGACCCAGGGTCTTGCAGGCTCCAGAGCATCCTCTGCCCTTCAGCTAACACAAGTGAAGCAAAGGCAAAAACACTGTAACTGCTCCAGGATGCCTAGCAAGGCTAAGATATGATAGAAGATACTTGTTCCTCCCCTATGAGGTTTTGTTTTGTTTCGTTTTATTTTGTTTTGTTTTGTTGTTGTTTTACCCAGAACTGTTTCTAGGGTTTATGAAAATTATCTACCAAAATATTGTTACTTCCAGTTCTTTGTGATTGACCTACTATTATTGGAAGAGTTGGGTAATATGGGAACTTTAATATTTTGAGAAGAGCAATTTGTTTGGAACTAATAGGAGTCTATGCTGCTCATGTTGGAATATACCTATGTTTCAACTTCATGCATTAAGTCAGAGCTTCTTATAAACAAAACAACACATTATATTTTTTTATCTTGATCTCTGATTATCTACTATCAATCATCTATTTATCTGTTTTCTAAAATAGTGGAACTGATCCACTTTCTATGCAAAAGAGGGATTGCTTAAGATAAAAGAAAACACTATGTATGCAATACTCAAAATAAAAATCAATATATTTGAAGGAGAAAAAGGCATCATAATTAACAAGGTTATCAATATTTTAAAATGTGGAATATAAGAAGTTTGTCAAAATCTTGGTTGTGAATGAATGAATGTGGCTGAATCAGGCCCTTTCTTTCCAGCCTGCTTTTTTTTTTGTCTTCTTGACAGACATTAAGGTGGAGATTGAGCTCAGATATATGGTTTTTGAGTCAGCATCCCAATGTTTTTGAGAAGATGCACTTGTATGCCTTAGGTCTGGCTCATAGTAATTATTAAGGAAACAGATTTTGAGCAGTGAATGATTGGAAGGTAGATGGAATAGATACATATCAATGATCTTTGCAGGCTTTTCTGAACTGTTGACTTCAGGGGGCTTATGTCTCAACACTAAACATTTATTAGGTGTATGATAGATCCCAACATATTTTGGAAAAGGCAAACTTTGTAATGACGTAAAAGCTGATTTTAATGAATTCAGTTATATAATCTTTATCTAAGCCTTTACTACTGCATTTTTCTTCTTTGTAGAGGAAACCTTGAAAGGGCATAATTTTACAAACAACTTATTATGTGACGTTATGCCCTGGAATTTCCTAAGTCATTACCAGTTAAGAAATGTTGAAAGAATTATTTCTCATAAAAAATCAATATAACTATATGGAACATTTTTTAAAAGATGACTAATGAGCAAAACCAAATCTTTACCTCTTAATAAGTAATATAAAATGTTAAAAATATATAGTGTGTTACCAAATGCTAGATCCAGGCATACTCCATATTGGTATTTTGGCATATTTTGACATAAATTAAAATGACTTAAAAAATTTTAAGATGTCTGTAAATGGCTTCAGCTAATGAACAAGTGATTTAAAATGAGGCCAGGATAAATAATGCCCCAGGAGGGAGACAAGAGTGGAAGAAAATGATCTTTGATTTTGTCCCTTAAAATGAGGCCTGCTAAGCACAGCAAAACCCTTGGAGCCAATCCTTTGGGAAAAGCAGTGATCACCCCTGGGAAACTGTACTGTGGTTCCTCCTGAGCACCCTGTCACCTTACCACCCTACCTTTTTATGTGTATGTATCTTTTATGGTCTAGATTCATTTAGTCAAAGAATCTTTCCTTTAATAAATAGTTTTTTATTGCCTACAGTTAGAGCCCTTTTTTCCTGAAGTAATGGGGACTGGCAGTTTGTCAGTTGATTAAAAGTCAAAGCCGGAAATCAAACACAAAAAATCTTTTCTAACTTAAACATTTTATTTTAATCTGACATATGTAAACATGCATTCATTTACTAATCTTCAATATTGGTTCATGGGCTGCTCGTTGGAGTTCCCCGTAGTTTTTCTCATCTAAACTGTACCATAATGCATTGTCATTCATTCTTATTGTCAGATTTGGTTTAAAATGGAGCAAGAACTCAAATAGACACGCAAAGCAATTTGAGTGTGGAAATCTCCATTTTTTTCCTATTTTTTCCTCTGATCTTTTACATTTGTCTGGCCTCCAACTAACTTAATAGCTTTTTTTTCTTAGTGACTTACCTTTACTGAGTTTTTCTAAAGCGTGCTTTTGATTTTCATAAGAACTAGAATGATTTTTCTTGTTTCTTTTATTTAGTTATCAGTTATAATAAAATGTGCAATTGGCACAAGGAGATGTAGCGGGAAAAAGTATACGACTTAGCTTATAAAAGCCGACATACAGGAGGGTCAGCCGGGAGCATTCAGTATGCCGTGGCACAGGCCATTCACGTAAGAGAGCTTTCACTATGGGTGTGACAGGCAAGTTTTAGGAGTTTAGAATACAAAGAAGAATAAGATAGTTCTATGGTATTGTGTAGGAAGCCAATTAAACATGATTTTTTTTCAAAAACTGTTATGTACAAAGCAGTGCAAGAGAAGAAAGTACTAATTTTGTCTGATTAGAAGCTTTCCCTGATTAATATAGCTCACACTAATCTTTTTCTTCTCATATACTGTTATTTCAAGTGCGCTCCACGTGAATGATGAGGAAATTTAAGTACAAAGACAAAGGGGAGAGGAACTTCTGTCAAATTTAGTATTATTTATTAGAAAACTTTGTAAATTAGAATTAATGACTGTAGCAAACGGTGCATATCTTTGAAATGCTCTGCTTTGATGGTGCGGTTTCTGTAGGTAATGTGTATCTCAGTTTAAAGGAGTAGAATTGGGGCAAAAGCATCTAATTCAGACTACTTTAAGGGTTGAACTGGAAATGTTCTTAAAAATCTTTGCCATAGTGGCTGCAACTCTTTTGTATTTCCAACTACACTAAATCTCACCAGGCCAACTTTGGTTTCAGAATATCTATTCTGTCAATGGTCTGCCTGGTATGCTTGAATTGACAACTTTCTCGATTGACATTTTTAGGCCACAATAATGACTAATCACAGAGGCAATCAATGGAATGTACATAGTGCTTTTGATTCCGTAGGATTAGAGTAGCCACATGACGTGACAGGGTATTTGTGACTTTTAAAACATTTACTTGAATTAAAAATGTGGTGATTCCATCTATTGTCTACTATTATGTCCCAAATACCTACACTGACAAGCTGAAAATAAATTTGGCCATACAGACTAGACATAGTCATTGAGAAGCAAATCACGTTAATAGGAAAAGTTTTAAATCAATAACGTTAAAATATAAGGTATTTTGGGAGACAGAATATGTTTCTTGAGAGTGAAAGGTGGTGAGAAAAGTACAAAATTTCCTTGAAATTTTTGTGATATAGAACTTTAAACACAAGCATTTCAGTGGCATCTCAGTCCTCAATAAGACAAACACCAACACTTGGTAAAGAGGAACAACAAATGTCTGGGAGCATTCTTTTAGCTGTAACCTTATGAATTAATATTTGCACAAGTCATTGTTGGGGCTTCAGTTAGGTCATGGTAACTTGGAACAATATAATATGGACCTGCTGGAAGCCAGAGAATTAACCTTTCTGTTTGTTTTCGGTGGCACATCCTTATGTTGCAGACAAAAATATTTATTTCCACTTTTCACACAGATTCCCTATTGTTCAAATGTAAAATTTCTTTGTTATTATATTTTGATTGCATTGTGTAATCAGGAACATGCCCATATGGGAATAAGCTTCGGTAAGGCAATATTCTATAAGACGGGGGCTATTGGACCTGGGTTTGCCAGGCTGGGAGCCAACATTATTAATAATTTTTAGACAAGGTCCAATTGTCCAGATATCTATAGTTGTCCCAATTCCAATATGGGATCTTTTATTTGAAGTTTATAAAAATGTAAAAAAAGATTGGTTGAAAATGACTGAACTTCTGTTTTGAGATAATATTAGATAACATTCATTGAGTGCTTAATGCATGGTAAGCTTTATAAACATTGCTTCGTTGAAACTTCAGTTTAGCCCTCTGAGATAGGTTGTGTTCTTATCCCTGTTTAAAATAATTTTTAAAAACATTAACTCATGACTATCATACAGATATAAAAATGAACATATGCTGAAGACTTTATTGTACTTATTAATCAATGGGAAAATCAGACAGCTGTTACAACTGGTTCAAAAGAGAATCCGAAGAACAAACACACTTGTAAATCAGAAATATTGAAATGAATGTACATATGGAGGCAAAATTTTTTTTGAACAATGTGGTAAAGGGAGTCAATTAAACTTCCTCTTAACTGGAAAAATTCACGTCTGTAGACAAGAAATACTTTGCATGGCTGTTAGTTATTTCCAACTTACTGGGTTGTAAGATAGCTCCCCTGGAATCAAAGCCAGATAACCGGGAGTGGTATCCTCTAGTTTCTCACTTAAGCACAATTTTTTCCCCACACCCCCACTTTATAACGATGAAATCAAGGTTCAGAGAGGACAGATTTTTGGATGTGTTATACTGACTGGTAGGGAAATGCACTGTATTACGGGCAGGTGTGGATATCTACTAAGTCTGATGAGTTAGTACAAGTATGACATGTGAAATGAGTAAAATCACTGAAGGTGTATACATATTTAAGACCTATGGAGAAACTAACAAAATAAGGGATGGGAAGGACTGCAACATGTTCACACGCTTAAAGCATTACTCTGACAATGGGACCTCCTGTAGAGCCACAGGAGTTGTAGAACACATGCCATCCTAATGAGAAAAAAATATGCACAAAATCTACAAATAGTGTTAGAGCCACATCACATTCCCCTTAGTTTCACCTCGTAGGGAAGCCTGGGGAAGAGTTCAGGAAGGGTTTGTGACGCAGACGAAGAAGGAGGTATCAAAAGATTACCTTGAGTCTGTATCCTAGAGAGATCCTGGGTGTAGTGCATGTTGCTACTTGCTCCTCTGACTCTAATGGAAATCAAAATAGAGAACAAATTGCATAGTTACATGCTGTCATGTCATCACTGACTGGAGAAGTGATATGGGACAGGGACAGGGGCATGGCAGAGGTTCATTTTCGTGGTGCCCTGAAAGGTAGTTAGGTAGTCTCCAGCCTGAGCAGTGGCTTAGGTGGCTCTCATCCCTGCCAATGATCAGAACTTAGGAAGGCTGAGCCTACTCAGAGTGGGTAGTGAGAATAAAATAGGCAGTTAGAATAAATTACATGCTTGTGGGCACATAGCTAATAAGTGACAGAGCCTGTATCCAAACGAAAATTCATCTGATTCCAGACCCAGACTCTTAACTTCTCCACCGCAGTATTTACCCTGTTTCCTTTGAAAAGCTGGATGCAACAGGTACACAGTGATTTCTTCACTGTCTCCAGTGTTTCTTCACTGAATCATGTGGTGGGATTAGCACTGCCTCTGATTGGTGGCTGTCTCTGCTCCATGCTATTCCTTTGGGGTAGGACACCCACCTTTAACAACAAAGTGACTTCATGTAGAGTAGAAACTGAAAGCAGATTTCCACTGCATGAGGCCGGGAAACGTCCAGGATGGCATCATCAAACACCATCAGCAGTGTCTTGTTTCTTATTACTTATTCACTCCATTTGTAGCATCACATGGGGAAAGCACACGTTCAAATAAAAGCAACAAGCTCTGAGTTGGAATTCTTGGATATTGTCCCAGACCTTAAACATCATTAGCTTTTCTATGTCTCCATTTTTCTCATTAATAAAACAAGGATAATAGCATTTGATCTGTATAGCATCTGTGCAATTATTTCCATGAGAGAATGGAAAATGGAAAAAAATGTCTTACATATAACAAGTGAGGCTGTTGTCAACCACAGAAATGCAGATTCAGATGATGTTCTATGTAACAAGCACAGAGGCAGAGCAAAACTAAGGTAATTGGGATATTGGATAATTCAGAATGATCCTTCAAAAAACACCTGTATCCATGTGTGTTATTTGGGATTATTTCTGTTGCAAGTGAGCAAAAACCCAACTCAAATTGTCTCAAGCAAAAAAGGACTTTTCCTTTTTTCTTTTGGCTAGCATACCTGAAAAGCCTAAGTGTAGATAAGGCTTCATATGTGACTGGATTTAAATGTCACTGGCAGAACCTGGTTCTCTCTTTCCCTTTCAATTCTAGACTTTGCTCTCCTTTGTGTTGGCTTCATTCTCAAGCAGATTTCTCAGACCATGTGGCAAAATGTCTGCTAGTCACTTTGGTCTTGTGTTAGAGAGAGTGCCTCCCTATTACTGCTCCAAAAGTTCTGCCATTAGATGTGACTGGCTCTACTTGGCTACTCAGGCCAGTTTTTGGCTCCAGGCCGACCCTGGGGGCCAGGGTTGGAGCCAGCTCCATAGACGCCGTGTGGATTGAGAGAGGGGAGGAATAGATCCACAAAGGAAATATAGGGGACTCTTAGAAGAAGAATAAATATTGGCAACACAGAAGTGGAAACATTTTGGAGGTATCTGTGATGGAAAAAAGCTCAAATTTTCCTTATTGACTAGCTATGACAATCAAAACTGTAAAATATAAAGAGTAGATCAATTAAAACGTCATTTTTATTTTGCTATTGGAGAAGTTAGGAAGATTGGGGTCTTAGAGAATAAATTACTTGTAATAACAGTTCTATCAGAAATACTTCTTGAGGGGGTTATTGAATGAATATTTATTTAGTTGGATTTTTAAAATGTATTTGTCTAAAAGAATAAAGGGGACTACTAGAGGTAGTTGTCATAAGGCACAATAGATATAAACTTGTCATTTACCTGTCTACTCCTGATATTCTGAAATATGGAGCTTGGGTTAAGAACAAAATGGACTCAATTAATCCTTTTTTTTTGAGAGGATCGTGATGTTGGCTGGTTTGTTCATTCATTCAATAATTATTTATAGAGACTTACACAAGGCACTGTATTTTTCAGAAAAAATAATTCAGCCCTGGTCTTGCTGTATTAGTGTGAGTTTTCCTGATTTTTTTTTGAAGATGATATGAATGATATAAATAGTCATTCACAAAAGATGAAATTCAGCAGCTATATGGAAATTTGCTTAACCTCATTAGTAATAGAGACATAAACATTAAAATGATTCCTTTTTCGAATCAACAGATAGCTAAAAATAAAAAACTTTGGTAATATCATGGAAAGCAATGGTGAATATGAATTATACAGTCATAGAGGAAAATTTTGCAATCTGTTAAAATTTAAAATATACACAAAAACTCACATAAAAGAATGTTTATGATGATAATGTTTAAAATAGAAAAAAATCCTATAAAGATTCTAGCAAGTGGAAAATTGTTAAACTGGCTATAAAAACAAGCACAATTTGGAATATCATATAGCCATGAAAAAATGAATATATATATATATATATATAAAATATTTATATATATGAAAACAAACATATTGAAAATAAAACTTTCTCTAATCTAACATGAATACATAGATTATATTGTATTTATATACAAATGTATTTCTAAATGTATAGGAAAACAGTTAACCTTTTAATAGTGTTTTTCCTCCCTGGAGAGGATGTGGGGAATGGGGCTGATTGATAGGATGGGGATGGGGGTGTGATCTGCATTGTTTGAATTTACAAGGATGTTCTCACTTCCTACTTGTTTAATTAACATCCAATTACTTTTTAAATTGGAAAGCAGCATTTAGCCATGAGTATAATACACATCGAATTTCTACACCAATCAATTTACTTGGACTCTTTCTATATAAAAAACTTTATATTTTTGTGTAGTTTTACTCTTTCCATAAATGAATTTAATAAATATAATTTTTGTATTATTGTAAGACTGCATGAAAAATAAAGACCTACACGAAATAGATTTGAAAAATCTGTGCTTTCCAATGCACTAGGTACATGTAACTATTTAAATTTAAATTTAGATTAATTCAAATTACATAAAATTAAACAGTGTCTGCTACATTAGCCACATTTCCAGTGCTCAGCAGCCACATGTGACTATGGGCTACCATATTGGACAACATAGATATAGAACATTTCTATACTCATAGAAAGGTCCATTGGACAGGTTCTCTTCTGTCTTTTGAAACAGAGGTTTGCTTTTGAAAACACAAAATGTATTAACTCTGACCAATGGAAGGGGGGAAAAAAACCCATACATTTTACATCTGTCATCATGTAGTATTTCTAAAGTTAACTGGTGCCAAAATAATTTTTTTCCCCAAATCCTTAAAGAATTTAGTATTTGAAAATACTCAGATTTCCAGTGTTGTTTGAGTAAAACCTGCCTTTAAAGTTGCCCCAGATTCCCAAGTGACAGCAGGACTGTGAAGAGCGGGATGTGAGAGATGAGGTGTAGTATTAATATTAGAGTCTACTTTGCACCCAGATGGAGTCAGCTAACTTTCTTGAAACTTTATAAATCTGAAAAACAACCAGCCCCTTGTGTGAGAGATTAGCCACCTCTGCTCTTGTGGCTTATACTAGGGAGCATGCGAATTTTCAATGAGTTGATTCACTACGTGCTTTCCCACCCGGGCTGTGAGGTTTGTGAATTTTTATTATGCCTTTTCTAGGAAGTTCTGTCTTTTCTGGGTTGTAACTCTCATGGGCTCAGAGTGCAAATACCTAGGTTAATATCTCCAGCTCCAAGAAAATCTGCAGGATAATGGCATAACCATGACAAATATGGTCATGTCAAGAAAACAGAAGCCACTTCATATTCAGGGAGGAAGAGATTTAATACAGAGAAGAAGCTTACCCAACCATTGCAGGGACAGCGGATGAGGAGGGGTATAGATTAGAAAGATTGCTTTTAGGAAATCTCGGGAAAGCCACTACTAGAGATCCTGGGGGTCTTCAGCCCCTGGAAGTTGCTGGCAAACCTCCACATCACCTATCTGCCCATGTCCACATACCTGCCGGGAACTGCTGCTGGAGAAATATGGCTTCATTCTTTCTTTCTCATCCTTCCAAATTGTGCATGACTGCCTGGCACTGCTGGAGTCTAGCAAGACATCTGCTGTCATGGAAGTCTGGGAAATATAGCTTCCAATCTTTCTGCTCCTGAGGGACAGGTGAGAGCTATGGATGCAGGAAAGACACAAGAGTGGCACAAACACTATCCATCAGGCATTGTCCCACCCTCTATCTGGGAGCACTACCACAGAGTGTGTAGAAGTGGGAGCTGGGCAGTCATTTCTTCCAACCTCTGCATTGGAACACTTGCGTTCCTAAAATCTGTTCAGTAACTAGGAATGATTAAGATAAGCATTTCGAAAATCAGAAGATTCCAAAGGTCACTTCGTTCAATTGATCCCCAAACTTGCTGCCTTCAGTGTCACTGAGAAGTGTTCTAAAAATACAGATGATTCTTGAGCCCTACTTCAGAATTACTGCATCAGAATCTTGGTGTTGGAGTATGAGGGATAGTCCTGGGACTCACCAGTTACTTGCAGTGCTGACGAGGCATCAGTTCTGAGACTAACTAGCATTTGTGAAACTAATGCATTTTTTTCCCTGGGTTTCTGGAATGCCATGCCAACTTTGCCCTGTAATGATGAGAATTCATTTTCTGCTACATCTATAAGTTTAGGTTTTAGAATGGAAAAGCACAAGTGCTGGTAAATAGTCATATCCTTGGGGATTCCAATGGCTGCAATTCACGAGGTCAACTCATTAACCTGAGCATAGTCCCTGAGACTATGAAGCCACCGCAGAAGTGAAATGTAGATAAAACCCTAAGTGTTGATGAAGTTTCATTTTGCAGAGAGAAGGGGAAGGAAATGAAATATTTTGAAACTGCTTATATATTAATAATCATATTTTTTCTCCATTGTTAAAAGGCCCACTGTAAATAAGTATTTTCTGTATTTACTGCTGTCATTGCAAATAAAAGGCACACAAGACACATAGTGGGCTGATTATACTATTTTTTATTATGAAAATATATATTAAGCTAAGGCCAATTCTAAGACACAATGGACATCTGTGAAGGGTATTCAGGGAGCTTAGGAGTGAGCAGGTGCTAGATGCAATGCTGTGACAGGCACATTAAAAATCCTATTGTTTTTGTGATTAATTGGATGTTCTCTGGGAGCATGAAATATGAACTGATTTCTAGTTTTTGTGAGGACTCTGGCTAATTTGTAGGGTGGCTAGAATATATGATTTTCAGTATACCATTTTTTTTCTTATAACTAAAGGGCGAGGGGAGTAATTTGGTAAAGAAAACAAGAGACTGGTTCTGTATATACTGCATATACCGTTTTGCAGCCTAAATAAGTTCGCAGAGTATATGTGTGCTGAGTGGGGTATCTTGTATTCTCACCTTTGCCAAAGTTTAAAAAATGAATTTCTGCCAGAAGAATGAAACCATATAAAAGTTATTCAGTCAGGTAAATTCTGAAATCAGACTTGCTGGAGCAATAAACTTGATGAATGATGCTATTTACAATTGAGGAAATTTCCTTTTATGAATCTGTAGTAAAAATGGAAAATCTGTGAACTTTAAAATACATGGAAACTGGCAGGTTTTTAACATAGGCTTTGAGCCATTGGACTTTGAGGGTTTAAAAAAATATTCATTTCCTCCAGTGTCAAATATAAGAAAATTCTAGACGGTGATATAAACATGGGTACATGAAGGGAAGGAGTCTGAACTCTTAACACAAGGAAGAAATCATTGGCCAGATCTGATGCTGGAGCTGTGTGAAACCTAGGAGGCTGGAAAGCACTGGAATATTAATCAAATTGGCAAATGTATCTGACTGCAGTTTCAGACTTCCACATCCAAATTTGCCAAATGTCAAAGTTTGATTTTCTGATCTTATTGCCTATTTGAGGCAAGGAAGAGGAAATCTTTGGCTAACTGGTCAGAGAAGACAACTGGGTTAAACAAGATACTCTTCATGACTATCATTGCAAAAATTCAGCACAACTTTTTAAAACCTAGAACTAATTTTAAAAGGGGGTTCTTAACTTGAGGGAGAGTCAGTAACTGAACCTGAAAATCTGATAAATCCTGTGAAAGTTTTATTCACTTTCATGTTTTCATGTTTCATGTTTCATGTTTATTTCATAAAATAAACATATATTACTTTAAAATTTAACATATGATTCAAGAAGCCCACAGAAGTTCTATTTTGTAAGTCATTAGAAAATAAACAACCTGAATTGTTAAAATGAAATTTAATGTTCAACATTGTTCAGCTAGGAAGTGGTATTTTCCCTCTGTTAAAAATGATAAAAAGAGGCTGGGTGAGGTGGCTCACACCTGTAATTCCAGCACTTAGGAAAGCCAAGGCAGGAGGATTGCTTGAGGCCAAGTCTCGAGACCAGGAGACCAGACTGGGCAATATAGCAAGACCCCATCTCTACCAAAAATAAGAAAAAATTAGCCGGGCATGGTGATGGTGGCCTGTAGTCCTAGCTACTCTGGAAGCTGAGGCGGGAGGATTGCTTGAACCTAGCACTTTGAGGTTGCAATGAGCTATGATTGTGCCACTGCACTCCAGCATGGGAGACAGAGCAAGACTCTGTCTCAAAAAAAAAAAAAAGATAAAAAGAAATTCTTTCAAATTTAGGTGGAAATAAAATATCTGTTGTTATAAATATACCTCTACTATTTTTTAAAGTCAGCCTTCATTCCTATTTAAGATGTAAAATATTACATTATTAAAATAATCAGAGCTTTGATTCTGGGCTTTGGAAAATTCTGAAGTTGCATCTTGGCTCCACTGGGTCTACTCATGGTGATCCCCAAGTGGTGGTTCTTAAGGGTTAGTGTGCCTGAGAACTGACTGTGGAGACTTCATTTACAGATTTCTGGGTCCAAGTCCCTAGAAAGTTTGACTCACTAAGTCTAGGATGGGTCCAACAATCTGCTATAACAAGTACTCCAGGCAATTCTCATGCACTTCTGACCACATTTTGAATATTGATGTGAAGCCGATAAACCTCTTGGTCTATATTTTTTTCCTTTACACTATTCTCTGTCTTTTAATTTGCCTCTAGTGCTCCATTTCTTTTCTATTTTAATGTGTCTCCAAATCTCTGACAGTGTAATTTTTCTCTATTTTCTTATGCTTTATGCTCTGTGTCTATTAATTCTTCTTCCACTGTGTTATTTTCTCTGACTCTCTCCCTCGTTTACTTTTTCTTTTTTCTGATTTTACCTTACAGAACTGGTCTATAGGATTTATTATAAATTATACTTATTTAATATATGGCAGTTCAAAGTTCTTTTCTTAATTTAAAACACAGATGGGTGAAACATTCTACATTTCTCTTTCTTTAAATGTGACAAAAGTTAAATTAGGTTACTTTTTCACTAATACATCCATTTATTTCTTGTCTTTCTACTCTCTTCTGCTAATTTATATATTCCTATTTCAGGGATTACTAAAAAAAGATACCAGATAAGGAAGAGTTCAAGATGCCTATGCATCAAGACAAAGGCTAGGTTATAGTCTTTTATAATTTGTTCCCGAGGAAGCTGTGCACATCTGACAATTGACAGACTTCACTCCCTTTTCTTATCAGAAAGAAAGAAAAAGAAAGTGCATTTGTTTCTTTAGAAAGATCTGTAATTTTTCTTTCTGGGAAATCAGATCATTGTCTTGCGAAAAAAAAAATCAGTTGACTCTAGTCTGTCTACAGAAAATTAAAATAGAAATTTCCTAGCTCAGTATTTGGCACAAAAAAATTCCTAATAAATGAAATTTATGGATGAAAAACTTATGGAAAATATTATTTCTGGTGTTTTTGAATATATGCCAAGTATTAGCTATTGTTTAATATATGCCATCATATATAACATATTTGCATATATGACATAGGAAGGAGACAGATAAAAGAGAAAGTAAAATTTAAAATATGTCTGCATTAATGATCATTTTTATGTGTTCTGATTTCATCCTCATGTACTTACTGTCCCAGAGTCGGGAAGCTGCAAAGCCTCTTGGTTAAGAGTGTGAGCTATGGAGTCAGCTGGACTTGAGTTCAAATGCTAGCTCTGCCACTCTGTGATATGAGACCTGGGAAAGTTACTTAACCACTCCAAGCCTCAGTTTTTTCCTCTGGGTAATGGGGTTAATATTATAGTAGCTCCACCACTGTTTTGTTTTGAGGATTCAATGAGATGTACAGAAAAATCATTTAGTATCCTGCCTGATGCATTGTAATAATAGATAACTGGAACTATTGTTATTATTCCTGAACACAGAACATTTGTTTGTTCCCAGAAAGTCTGTGCTAAGAAAGGGCAACTATGTAAATTGTGAATTATCAGCTTTTACAATTATTCTCATAGCTGCTTCTCATTTTAAAAAATTAATAATCAAGACATTGTTTATAACACTTAAAATGCCCAAACACAAAACCATCACATAACTATATAAATTTTAAATCTTTGCTTTATTAATAAAAACATATAGCAAATATAACTAAAATGTGTAACTACTACCAAGGATGCATATCTTTCAGTGGAAAGTACATAGGCTCCCAAACTGCCACTTGCCATGTGGTCATGAACACAACTCACTCTCTGAGCATTATTTATTTTCTCAAAATGGGGATAAAATTCTATGTTGTAAGGTTGTTGCAAAGACTGAGATAACAGATGAGAAAGTCTGACACTCAGAAGTTGGAATAGACACCTCTTGGTAACTTCCAAAAGTGTCTGTAACTGACAACCCTCTGCCTCCCGGTCAGAACGAGGGGGCTCTTTCTTCTCCCTAGATGATTAAACCATGGGTCTAGCTGGTCCAAGCTAGACCAATCAGATTCTCTCTTCTAGTCATTTGGTATTGGGATAGATAGACACTAGTTATTTTAGCTAGTCTTGGGCACTGGAGGTGAGAAGTCAGGTGGTCAGCCAGGGATGTGCTATTTTTGACCACTGGGGCCACTTGTCACTAGTACAAAGAAAAGTATTGGGTAGAGAGAGGACAAATAAAGTCATGCTCAGAGAAAAATAGCAATAAGAGCCTGTGTGACCCCAGAATCTAGTGAGAGTGATATTGGCTCTGGGATGCCCACTTCTTGGACCTAGTGCCTTATTGGGCCCTGTTCTAATGTCTGCCCTTGGATACTACTGATACTTTCCAATTTATGTCTTTTTTGTTGTACTTGCTTAGGTATGTTTTCCTTGTTGCAATCATGTGATTAAAGCAAGTACTCACTAAATGCTAGTTTCCCTTTCATTTTCTGTAAAAGTTTCATGACATCATAATCAGGGCTTAAAAGGTATTAGTAAAGCTATGGCTTCCTCATTATACAGGTATGGAAATTGAGGCACAGAAACACATTTGAATGGCATGTCTATACTCTAGCTAGAAGAAGAGTCAAACTCAAACCCAAGTACTCCACTTAACAAACTTCATGACACAAATAGCTATGGTTTGTATGTATGCATGTGTGTGTGTGTGTGTGTGTGTGTTGGGTGGTGTTGGTGGTAGAGGTGGGAGGGGACAGTGATTTATATGTTTTAAATGATCTAAAATTTTGTTTACATGCCTGCCAAAATGCATTTCAAACTTTTGAACACAGATGGAATGCTTCATTGGGGGTCAGTTGTCTTTCTAGTTTTCTTGGTGAGGTTAGCTAGTGGTTAGCTTATTATCTTATATGGAAAGACTCCATGGAAATATATTTAGGATTTTATAAATGTAAATGGAATTAATTATGATCTTTAGACTTTCTAATGACTTAATGAAAATGAGCACCATACATGAAGTAATTTCACTAATCAGAATCAGGATCAGAATCATTGAGAAGTCTCTTTTCTTTCCATTTCAAGGCTTCCAAACATGAAGCAAATTCCATAAGAGATAATGCTGTTTGCCATGAAACCCAAGAACATAAACAAGTTGGGAAGCATACATTCTTTAGGATTGAAGATGCTCAGCTTTCTTGCATTTTTAAAGAGCTAGGCCTGAAAACATTCCTGGCTATATGAAATTTTCCTTTCTTTAATATTTGTTGTATCAGTTTACTCTCTATAGTAAAACTGAGGAGCACTAGTGACATACTGATGATAGGGCAATGCAGGCTGCTCTAGTAAGCCTGGGAGCTGCAGCTGTGCACAGAAAAGGTAGGTGGTGCACAGGGGTGGAGTTCTGAGGGTCCTGAGTCCACTCAGTTAATGTCTGATCCACTTTGGAAATGCTTTCTCCAGTGACTGCCATAACCTGCCTTGACCTTTTACATTTTATTCTTTTGTTGGATTAAATTGAATTCCAAAAAATATTTATTGAACATTTATTGAAGGGAAAATGTTGTTAAAAATTGGGGATTGGGTAATGTTCTATAGAAATGAATGGCACACATTCTCTACCCTCAAAATATTAATAACCTAGAAGTTCACTTAATGATGTTGGTTATAGTTTCCAGTCCAAATTTTTTTAGAAACAGTGGTCCTACACCTTGGATGCACATTAGAACAACCCACAAAGCTGTAAAAACTCCTGACGGTCCAGGCTGTGCCCCAAATTAAATCATAATCTCTGGGAATGATATCCAAACATCAGTAGTTTTCAATGCTATCCATGCGATTTCAATGGGAAACCAATCAGTAGGCCTAGAATGGGTTATTGCATCCAGTTAACTCTTGTTAACTCTTAGAGCAGCTGGTTGGGCCTAGAGCAGAGGGAGCCCACAGCCTTCATCTCTGGCCACAAGCAGACCCCACCAGTGAGCAAGAGATAGTTTTCTATGTACTCTGACATGAAGACAGTTGAGGAGTGCTGGAGTATCTCGTGTAAATCTCACAATAATACTGTAAGGTAAGCATTTGTTTTTAATATTTTATAGATGAAGTATTTGAAGCCTTAAGAACTTGGTAATTGACTTTACTGAAATCACAGGCAATTCAAAGAGCTGATATTTGGAGGTTTTCTTACATTGCAGCATCTTAGGTATATTATAAAGCAGAATATGAAAGGTACTATGGAGTGATACACATAAATTGTGAGAACCCAGAGAAACAGACATTAATTCTTGTCTAACGTGACCAGGGAAGGCTTCATGGAGAATTTGTCACTTGAGCTGAACTTTCAAGAATGTATGAATTTCCAGAGGTAAAAATGTGATGTTTTCTAGGTTTATATAATAAATAGTGATCTTATTTGACTATGAAATAAAATGTCAACACTTATGAAAATTCAGGATTCTTATGACAGTAGATATCTGAATAGTAGGCCACAGTACTTCTGCTAGGAAGCTCATCTGTGCTGGCTGCACAGTAGAGTCATCTGGGAGGCATACTGATGCCAGAGCCCCATCCTAAGTCATTAAGTCAGAGTATCTGAACAGGACCCACTGGGCAGTGTGGAAGGAAGCAGAAGGAAATAAACTGGTTTGGGTTAGATTGCAGAGAACACAGAACATGAAGCTGATTAGATGTTACTATTTAGGCAACGGTGAGCCAGGGAAGGCTTTTAAGTATATATAATAAAGATTATGTATTCCCAATGGAAGTGGTTTTAAATCCAGAAGCATATCAGGATTCTCTGGGAAGGCTTTTCAGCTATACCCTCTTTCTCTGGTGCTGGGACTATGCCAGAGTCTTGGGGTAGCCTGTACAGTTTCACAAACTGTATTTAAAGTCAGCCCCTTCTCTGCTCTATCCTAATTTTAATATATCTAATCACAGGATACAGGATGCAAAAGTCTTGGAATAGTCTACAAGACCACTGTCTTAGTCTGTTTGGGCTTCTATAACGAACTACCATAGACTGAGTGGCTTATAAATAACAAATTTATTTCTCACAGTTCGGAAGGCTAGCAAGTCCATGATCAAAGATTCACTGTCCGGTGGGGGCCCTCTTTCTGGTTATACATGGCTGCCTTCTCGTGGAAACTCACATGGTGCAAGGGGCAAGGGAGCACTCCCAGATCGCTTTCATAAGGGCACTAATCCCGTTTGCAAGGGCTCTACCCTCATGACCTGATCACGTACAAAGGCCCCACATCCTAATGCCATCACATAGGGGGTTGGAATTTAGACATATAAATGTTTTGGGATGCAAATATTCAGTCTACAGCAACCACCCTCACTGCTGACACCCACTGCAAATTCAGGGATCCCCAATACCACACCCAGGTGAAGAGACACATGTGGCTGAACCCAGGAAATTTGCAAACAGGGAGCTTTCAGTTGTCCCCTCTCAGTGGGACTCTGGGGGGGCACCCTCTTGTGACCTCAAGTGGGTAGGGCCAATAACTATTGCTTTTCTTTCTCTCTCTGTCTTGCTGCTTGGCCTTGGATGTGACACAGTCACAGGAGATGCAGAGCAGAGTAAATAAAGCCCCAGTTTTTGATGTAAGGATCCAAAAGGGCAGCTCCAGTGAACCAGAGGGCATTGAAATCTCAGAGAGGGAGGAGCTTGGAGAAGTGACCCCATAATGTTGTTTAGGAACTCCTGGAATCATGTCCAAGCTACACACGCATATATCTGACCCCAAACAGTAAACTACAGACTTTGAGAACTGAATTACAAGATAGACCACTGGTCAGGTCCTGGGCTGACCACTGGATAACAGATAGGCAAGACAGATCCAAATAGCATTACAAAGGCTTTAAAAATGGAACTGAAATTGAAAACACAACCTACAGAAGGCTGGTTGTAACTCAAGACCTGAACCTAAGCAAGTTGATTGTCTTCAAAAACAAATACTTTCAACATTTTTCACAGAATTTAAGTAAGACCTAAAGTGTCATCATATGATATTCAAAATGTACAGGGTACAGCTGGCCTCAGTGGTGTGTGCCTATAGTCCCAGCTACTCGGGAGGCTGAGGCGGGAGGAACACTTGAGCCCAAGAGTTTGAGGCTGCAGTGAGCTATAATCACACCACTGCACTCCTGCTGGGTGACAGAGTGAGACCCTGTCTTAAAAAAAAAAAAAATATATATATATATATGTATACATACACAGAATACAATTCAAAATTACTTGGCACAGAAATAGCAGGTAGGAAAATTTCAACTCACACAGGAAAAAACAATCAATAGATGCCAATGCCAAGATGACACAAATATTGGAATTATCTGGCATAGACTTTGAAGCAGCTATTATAAAAGTACTCCAACAAATAAGGTTGAATACTTTTTTAAAAGAATGGTAATGTAGAAAGTGTAAGCAATTAAATAGAAGACACAAATAGGAACCAAATGAAAATTTTAGAACTAAAAAAATACATTCACCAAAATTGAAAATTTATCTGATGGCAAAATAGCAGAATGGAGATGACAGAGAAAACAGTGAACTTGAAGATAAGATAGAATTATCCAATCTAGCTGGGTGGCGGCAGCTGACCTCAGATGCCCCTCACACCAGCCGGATTTGACCAGGAAGCCACCCTGGTGGTGTGGGAAGACCAGTTTCAGCTGAACAAGGGTTGCTGGTAGAAGCCATCACCTCAGGGATCCTGGATGACCTGGGCTGTGGGGGCAGTACGGATGCATGTGTGATCACTGGGACTGGCACTGGCAGGCACTGGGCTCACACACAGAGACTGTGGCTGTTACTGCTTTGTTCCTGGACCACAGGTGGCCTGACTCACACAGTGAAGGCCACTAAATCTGGAGCTACTGGAGGACCCCTTGCAGGCTATGGAGGTGAAGTGAAGTAGGCTAAGGTTTAAAGCTTGGAACAGCGGGGAATAAACCCAGAAAATACAAACACCTAAAAAAACTGTCCAGTCTGAACAACAGAGAGAAATAATACTACAAAGACAAGGAGCAAAGTCTGAGAGAACTGTGGTCGGAAAATCACACTACATAATTTTAAGACTTAATCTAAAGTTTCAGCATAAAGACAATGTAGTATTTATGAAGGAGCAGGCCAATGAAGCAGAATAGAGAATCTGGAAATAGACACACATGCAAATATTGCTATTTTGTTTTTCACAAAGATGTGAAGGCATAGTCTCTTGGTGTTGGACATCCATATGAAAAGAAAGACCTTTGATCTAAACCTTACATATAATTCAAAAATTAACTTAAAATGGATCATACATCTAAATGTAAAACATAAAACTATATAATCAACATGAGAAATCTTTATGTCCTGGGTGTAGGCAAAGCGTTCTTAAATATGATATCAAAAACAGATCCATAAAAGAAAAAAAATTAATAAATTGGAATTCATCAAAATTAACAACTTTTGCTCTGTGACAGAACAGTGTTAAGGGACTAAAAAGACAAGCCACAGATTGGGAAAAATATTTGCAAATTACATATCCAACAAATGATTGTATCAAGAGTAAATAAAGAACTTACAAAACTCAATGGAAAGAAAACAACCCAGTTTAAAAGCGGGACCAAGACTTGAACAGACATTTTGCCAAAGAGGAAATATGGGTGGTAAATAAGCATATGAAAAGATATCCAACATAATTATTCAGTGGTAAAGTGCAAATTAAAATCATGGCACATTTGTTACAATGACTAAAATAAAATTTAAAAAAATACTGACAATATCAAGTGCTGCTGAGGTTGTTGAGTAACTGGAGTGCAAAATGGTACAGCTACTCTGGAACACCATTTGGCAGTTCCTTATAAAGTTGAATATACAGTTATGATATGCCCAGCAATCCTCCTCTTAGATAATTTCCCAAGGGAACTGAAAACTTATGTTTACCCAAAAACCTGTACATGAATACAGGTTTTATAGAAACTCTGTTTATAATCAACAATAATTGGAAACAAACCAAATGTCTTTCAATGGGTGAATGGATAAACTATGTAACATTCATATAATGGAATACTAAATATCTCAGGAATAAAAAGGAAGAGCAAATTAATGTACATGATAACTTGGATGAATTTCAGAGGTATTATGCTTAGTGAAAAAAGCTAATCTCAAAAGGTTACATACTGCATAATTCCATTTATGTGACATCTCAAAAAGAAGATGACACTATAGTGAGAAAGAATGGCTCAGTGGTTGCTGGGGTTACATGTGTGTGCATTGGGGGTGCGAGGATTGTGACTACGAAAAGAAGACATGGGGAGGTTTTGGGGGTGTTGAGATTATTATATATCCTGTAGTCTTTACGTACTTTCACCATAGAGCTTAAGTTAGCTTTGGCGATAATTCCATAGCCATAGCTTATAATACTGGCAGGACATGGGTTTTCTTTTCTTATCTTCCAAAAATCAGATAAAATGGTGAGAGACCCACAGGTCCCAGGAAAGATGGCCTTTATCTATTAGGCTAATATTGTCCATGACTTTTAGAACAGTGTCAGCAGATCGCAGTCCTCAGGTCAAATCCTACATGCCACCTATTTTTGTACAGCCCATGAGCTAAAACGGTTTTATACATTTAAAAGGTAGACAAAAATCAAAACAAAAATATTTCATGACACATGACAAGTACATGACATTCAAATTTCAGTGTCCATAAATAAGGTTTAACTGGAACACAGCTGTGCCTGTTCAGTTACACATTATCTATGGCTGCTTTCCAGCTACTATGGCAGAGTTGAGTAGTTGTGACAGAGACTGGCCCGCAAAGCCTCAAATATTTACTGACTCTTTATGAGAAAACTTTGCCAAGACCTGTTTTAGAATACTCCTTAGATAACTTGCTTATTTTTATTTAACAGCAGAACATTAAGTGGGTTAAGATTTCCCTGTGCTTTGGCTCCATGAATAACTTTCAACAGTTTTTTTTGAAAAATAATTTTCCTGTATAAACAATGTTTACCTTAAAATCTATAGAATTTCAGAAAGTGTCTTTCCCTGACCCTCATTTAAGATCTTGGATCTGATATTTGATCAAGGAAGAAAGTTAGAATTGTCCCCTCAGTGACACAAAAAGGTGGGGAATTCATGATCATTTTTATTATCTGTGGGCTACTTATGGAATGTATGGATTGGGGGTTAATTATAGCAGCTCATTCCTGGGTGATGGGTTGTGAAACCAGAAGTTATCAGAGATAAACACTGAAGAGTCTGATTTACTTGTTCATGAGCATACCATAAAATCCTCCATTAAATCACATTTTATGACTATGGCCTCCAAGTTTTTAAATAAAGCCTTTTGATTACTTCATAGTTGTAAAGGCTGACTTTCTGTTTGCTGTGTGGCAGTGAGTAATTTATAACATCTGTTAAGTGAACAATATTTACCAAGTGCCATCAAACAAGATAAGGATATATTTCACTGTGTCTTTATAGCAGTGTAGATAGCTAGAGAAAATATATTCACTACTTATGATTTCAGTACATGACATTAGAGTCCTGTGAAGTGCAAATCTGAAACAATTTTATTACTGTCCTACCTCTATTTATTTCTTGCTTAGTGTGTTTTCTAAGGCCATTTTAGATGTCTTCTTTGAAAGAAAAAAACGATGCCTCAAAATGTGGTTTTCTTTAAGTGCAGTTTAAATGGCTGTATTCTATGCATTGGGAAATTTATTTGCCAATCACATGTGATATTGAATCATGCCATGACTCATGTTTACAATGTAAAGGACTGTGAAATGATAACTTGAAAAATAACTTGTATATTCATGGTGATATATAATTAAATGTAATAATAGATGGGGAATATATTGCAAAAATATAAAAACATAAATTATAATTTATAGTTTCCCAAACATGTTTGTATACATTATCTTTGTTGATTACAATAGCACAATATGAAATATACAAGGCAGGTATAATCATTTTTATCCCACCTATAAAGGAGGAAAATGAGGCTCGAACAGGCTCAGAGACTTCCCCAGTGACAGTTTATGAGTGGTGGATTGAGGATTAGAACAGGTCTTCTAATTCCCAATCCAGGGATTGTTCTGCTATACTATGCTTGTTAGCTCATTCCTTATTAAGAAAAAGACTTCTTTGTCCTATTAATGGTAATGTTCTTTCTAATCCAAGGACTGATTTCTATATATTCAAAGTCAGGAGTATAATTATTTTGCATAAATGTTGCTATTTCTTTCATCTCTATTCTACTAGATCTTTAGATCTCAGCTGTCGGATGGAGTTGATCTATACACAGTTTCATTCTGAATTTGGTAGAGAGAATATTAAACAAAAAATGTTGTATGGGAAGTGAAAACATACAACCCTCATTGTGGCATGAGAACAGATGCTTTGGGGGATTTTGTTCATGTTGTGTGGTCAGGACTATTTCTATAATATATTGATCTTTTTCAGCATCACTAAACCTCATACAGTATGAATACAACTAAAATTTTGCTTAACACCAGAGGCAGATAGATTTTCACAACTGACTTATATAATTAACCTTGTGGAATATATTGAGGTGGCAAATTCTAATTTTTCATCCCCAAATCTATAAATATTGGATAAATGAAGCAGTATTTATTACCTCTGGTTTATATTATATTAACAGTTTATTTTAAAACATACCAGTTGCACTATTGATGGGTAAAACCAACCATCCTCTCCCTCTACTATTTCCATGAGGCCAAATTTCTGATCCTGGGTGTGTTTATCAGTGCCTATGGCTATCAGTGCCAATGGATGAGGTATGTGTGTTGGGGGAATCCTTATACTCAGATTTCTTTAAAGTTGTACATTCCAAATTTTCTTTCTATTGGCTTCTGTATTCGTGTTTTTTCTCATTCTTTTTCTGATCCACCTTTTTTTGCTTTATGAGACCCTGACTCCTTCAGTGGACTGGACATTCCTTTTTCACCCAGCTTATCATATGCTTGTTGCACCAAGCCTCTACAAAGGGTTTTGCAAAGAAGAGGAGAACTTTGTTTTCTTCGGAATTCTCCCTTTCTTTGTCTCACCATGCTGTATATGTCTAGTTTCCACTTTGGCCTTCTTCACATAAATCTTTCACTTAAATATATCTTCTGGGCTTGTAACATGTGCCAGATATCGTTTTAGGTTCTTGGGATGCATCAAAAAACAAAACAGAAAAAACAAATCCATCCTTTAGTGGAGCTTATATTTTAGTGGGAGGTGGATTTGGAAGGATATTTGGGAAAGAAAGAGACAATAAACATCAAACAAAATTAGCAAGTAAATTACATAGCATATTAAAATGGAGTGAGGAGGCAGCCATGGAGATATCGGGGGGATAAGCATTCCAGATGGAGGTCACCAGATCCCGGGTCAAAGCATGCCTGGAACATTCAAGAAACAGCAAGAAGGCCTGTGTGTCTGGAGTGAGTAGGTGAGGATGGGAGTAGCAGGAGATGAGGCAGAGACATAGAGTGGGCTGGAGGAAAAGCATGTGGGGCTTACAGGCCACTGTAGGCCCTGTGCTTTTATCCTCAGTGAGAAGGTGAGGATGATTAGATGATTTCAAGCTGAGAAAGATATGATCTGATTTATATTTCCTCAGCCATGACCAGTCTAGTGATGAGCCAGCCCATCAAAGGCATTCTTCATTTCTGTTAAAGCATTTTTGATTTCTAGCATTTCCTTTTGATTCGTCATGGAGTTTCCATCTCTGTGTTTACATTACTCATCTCTTCTTGCATGTTGTCCATTTTTTCCATTAAAGACCTTAGCATATTCATTATAGTTATTTTAAATTCCTGGTCTGTTAATTCCAACATCCCTGAGTCTGGTTTGATGCTTACTCTGATTCTTTGCTCTGTGTTTTTTTACCTTTTAGCATCTGGCTAGGGGTTAGGCTGTGCTTATTGTTTGCTGCAGCAGTGGTGTTAGAGGCTAAAATTTCCTCTAGTTTCCTTGTTTTTATTTTCTCTGTTTTCTTTGGGTGTCCCCAGAGACTCCTTAAAGAGAGTCTGGGGCTTATAGTTCTTTTTATTGTAACCCGCTATTGTGATAAAGGAGTCCTATTGATGTGGAGGTAAAGTATGGGGAAGGAAAGCATACATAGTCCTGTGATTCTTAGGCTTTTAATACCCTGGATTGGGTATTTCCCTTCCCCAGGTGAGTTAGGCTCTGGTAAAAGCCCATTTGGTTAGGCTTTGGTAAAATAGTTTCCCTTAAGAATAGGTCTTGTTAAGAACAGACAGCTCTGGGCCTATTTCAAAATGGCTACTTTATTCCTCTCCCTGCTGGAAGCATCTGGGGATTTTTCTCTGATCTTTACAGTAAGAACTTGGTGAGGCTTCTGCAGATAAAACTCAGGAGAAGTGATGGTATCACTTTAAGACTGGCCCACCTCAAAGTTTTTAACCCTCAGAGTAGTCTACATTGAGCCTCCAGCAATTCATCAATTACAGTTTAAAGTGTTCCTATCATACTGGCTTTAGCTGTGGTCTTCTGCTCCGAGTAAACTGTGACTCTCTGCATCTGCCTGTCTGTCTGTCCAGTTTTGGGGGTAGCAATTTTCCCTGTGACTTCAATTCTTTGACAGATCTAAGATGAGTTGTTGATTTTCAGTTTGTTTAGTTTTTTCTTAGAGTGATGACTTCCAAGCTCTTTACATACCAGACCAGACACCAGAAATTTGATTTAAATTAACAAAAAAAATCACTTTGGTTGCATGTTAAGAATAGACTGTAAGAAAGCAGGTATGGAATCAGAATTTAGGTAGGAGGTTATTTTAATAATCCAAATGGGGATGATGGTAAATTAATTCAGGATAACAGAGGAGGAGGTGAGAAGTGGTTTGGTGCAAGACAGAGTTTGGAGGCAAAGCTGCTAGGAAATTCTGACAGGTTGTATGTCAAATGTGAAGAAAAGAGAGATGACCTTTACCCTGAGCAGTTGGAAGGATGGAATTGACATCAGTTGGGCTGGGGAAAGACTTCGAGTAGCGTAAGATTGGTACAGGGGGCTGAATTAGGAATTCAGTTTTAGATATGCAAAGTTTGAGAAATCTGTTAGATATCCAAGTAGAGATGTTGAATGAGCAGTTGTATATATGCGTCTTCAGTCCAGGAGAAAGGCCTAGCATGGAGATGTCAGCACAAAGATTGGATTTAAAGCCATGAGAGTGATTTAGATGTCTTACGGATTGTAGATGAAGAAAAGGACCAAAGACTGAGCCTTAGGGCACGTCAATGCTAGGAGACCTGGAGGAGAAGAGAAATCAGCAAAGAAGACTGAGAAGAAAAGCAGTGAAATAGAAACAAAGATATTAGGTTATTAAGTATGGAATGTCTGACTTCCTTAAATATTAAGTTTGACAGTTGATATCTCTGACATTCCACTTTGATACTTCTTGTTTTATTTTTATTGTGAAGGTACATCCTCATTCTTTCAAACGCATGATTTGGTTTGTGATTATCTTTCAAAATTTTTTTAGAGCAATTTTTGTGAAACCATGGATAAGTCAAAAATGGTGTTATTTTCAAGTGTGAGTTCCATCATGGAACCAATGCTGTGCAGACAGCTCGAAATATCACGGAAGTGTTTGGGAAGGATGTGGCTATTGAACACTCAGTACGTCTATGGTTTGAGAAGTTCCCTTCTGATGATTTTAATCTTGAAAATGAGCCACATAGACGACCTGAGACCAACGTGGATAATGATGAGCTAAAACCTGTAGTGGAAATAAATCCATCTTAACCTACGTGTGAATTAGCAGCAATGTTTGACGTTACTATTCCAACAATACTGGACCATTTGAAACAAATTGGCAAGGTAAAGAAGCTGGATAGATGGGTACTACATGAATTAAATGAGCATCAGAAGAGAAATTGTCTCAAAGCTTGCCTTTCTTTGCTGTCATGACATAAAGCTGAACTATTTCTATACCATATTGTTATGTGTGATGAAAAATTGATTCTTTTGACAATTGCAAGTGTTCAGCACAATGGTTGGATAAAGATGAAGTGCCGAAACACAGTCCAAAACCGAATATTCATCCAAAAAAGCTAATGATGTCTGTTCGGTGGTCCAGCACTGGTATTATCCACCACAGTTTCATGAAACCTGGTCAATTGATTACAGTGGATGTCTACTGCAACCAGTTGGATGAAATGATGAAGATGCTTGTGATTAAGCAGCCGAGATTGGTAATAGAGACAGGCCAACCCTCTTGCAAGACAACGCTCAACCACACGTCGCACAAACAACGCTGCTCAAACTACAGAGGCTGGACTTGGAAATTCTTTGTCATCCACCGTATTCACCAGATCTTGCACCAAGTGACTACCACTTCTTCCAGGCTTTGGACCACTTCTTGCAAAGAAAAATATTCAATTCTCAACAGGCCGTGGAAAATGCCTTTCGTGATTTCATCACCACTCGCTCCCCAGGCTTCTTCACTGCTGGCATAAACAAGCTACTGTTAAGATGGCAAAACTGTGTCGACAGTTTAGGCTCATACTTTGATTGATTGTACTGCTTCTTGTTTGAGATACAATAAACTATACTTTTGATTCAAAATCAGACATTTCATATTTAATGACCTAGTAAGAGTTTGTAGTTATGGGTGTCAAGAGAAGAAAGTGATCCATAGTATCAAATGCTGCTGATAGATCAATCCTGCATCTTTCCTTGTTTAATTTCCTATATGCCAAATTATGAATTTTGATTCAGAGTTGATTGTGTTTGAATATGAAGTAGCTACATTAAATAGACTTACATGTCTTTAAAATCCATGGGCTATTTAATATTTGGAGGCTTCTCAATCATATCTCTATCTAGTTTTTTTTTCATTTTAGTAAAAGCAGAGAAAAAAGTAGCTTGGTAAGTTTATGTCACCCTCCATGAAGAACATAAATATGATTGCTATTTATAACAAAATAATACTTTGCGAGACTGAGTGTTCCCTCTCAAATTCCCAGTACTTTTGCTTCTGAGCTGTCTTCTCCCTGGAGCCCCCTCCCCCAGTTTACTCATTGGCAGTCATTGCCTAAGGGAAAAGATGAGATCCTTTTTAAGCTGTGAGAACATGTTTCAAAAACTTTGACATACTCAGGATATAAAGTTTGTGCCATAAAAAATAGATTTGGAAGAATAAATGAAGAGCCAAAGTAGCTTGCCTACAGATTAGCTAAAGATTCTTGAGTCTGTTATAGGGATGGGAAAGGAGAAAGAAGTAAATCAGAAAGAAAAGGAGGGAAGTACAAGTAAGGTGGGTCTCCGACACTGGCCTGTGCCTTGCCCCCTCGTTGGAGTCCAGGGAAGGGGAGATGGAAGGTTTGAGAACCACTGGGGAAGTTTGGAGATCCAAGGACAGACCTACCTAGGCCACCCTTTTAAAAGTAGAGTATTACAGGCCATTTATGGGGGTCTAGACAAAAGGGTCTTAAATAGCCCCAGAAAATTTTCTCCAACTCCTGCATTTATTGTGTGGATGAGAAAGGGGCAAGCAAGTAGTTGAAATGGACAGCCAGACCAGAGGAGACCTTGTGCACAGGCTGCAGAGAATACCACACATTCCTTGCCCATCTGAGTTTATGGGATGAATCTGCCCATCGCACTAAAAGACAACTCTATTTTTCAAGTTGCTCTGGCCAAAATCCAGAAAGGTTTTGTGACTGCTGTCTTTCCTTTACACTCCACATCTTATCCCAGGAAAGCTAGACTTCCATCTTTGAAATGTTTCCAGAATTCAGCTACCTCTTACCAGCACCCCCACCATGGACAAAAAACACATTTCCATCTGCATCCTCTTCCATACATTATTGCCATGACCTTATTGCTTCCTCCTTTGTGTCCCTGCACATAGCAGCCAGATGACACTTCTAAATAGCACGGCTATACTCTGAGCCCTCCCATCTCATAATAGTCCACGAGGTCGCATTATGGCCCTGCTCCATCCTACTCATCTCTTCCCCTTCCACTCTCCCCTTCACTCTGTCTTCTCCAGCCAGCTCCCCCAGCTTTCTCCCTGTTTCCTACACATGCCACGTTTGCCTCTACCTCAGAGCCTTTTCACTTACAATATCTCTTCTTAGAATGTTTTTCACCTATATTTATTCATGAATAATTTTCTCATTTTATTTACTTTTCTGCTGAAATATGACTTTATCAAAGAGGACTTCCTTGACTACACTTTAAAAAAATCAATCTCTTGGTCAGGAGTGGTGGCTCACACCTGTCATCCCAGTGCTTTGGGATACCAAGGTGAAAGGATCACTTGAGCCCGGGAGTTTGGGGCTAACTTAGCCAATATAGGGAGACCCTATCTCTACAAAAAATAATTTAAAAATATTAGCTGGGAGTGGGGACACATGCTTGTGGTCCTGGATACTAGGGAGGCTGAGGTGGGGGGATGGCTTAAGCCTGGGAATTCGAGGTTGCAGTGAGCTGTAATTGAGCCACTGCACTCCAGCCTGGGTGACAAAGCCAGACCCTGTCTCTAAAAATAAATAAATAAATAAATAAATAAATAAATAAATAAATAAATAAATCTCTCATCTTTCTCTCTTTCTATTCTTATTTTGCTTTATCTTTCTTCTCAGCACTTGTCACTGCTTGGCATAATATATATGTGTTTACTTATTGTCTGTCTTCTAGACTAAAATGTAAGTTTGACAGCAGCAGTCTGTTTACTACTGTGCCTCTCAATAAATATTTGTGGAATGACTAAATGAATGAATGAATTGGCATACTTCTTTTCAGAGGCTTTGATACTCTGGCTGCTAGTATTACCTCTTCTTAAATAAATTGTGAAACAGTCTTAGTTTGGGTTTCCTCCAAAGCAGAGCCTCAGATAAAGATTGTGTGTGGATAACATACTTAGAATGTGACCGTGGGAGCTGGAGTGAGGGGTGGGGAAATGAAGCAGTGAAAGCTAATATAAAAACAATTTAATCATTGCTACTAGCAACTGATGGGGCAATCCCATAAGACCATCTGAGTAGGATCTGCTCCCTGCCTGGTCAAGGGTGGTCCTCTGGGGCATTAACTCCTCTGCACTCTGGGTTGTTTATGTATGAGTGCCAAGGGAGGAACCACTGGACTGTTACATGATGATAAGAGAGAAATTCTGAGGTAAGAAAGCCAGAAGTGCATGGCATAGGCCAAGGTGAGGTGCTGTCAAAATAGTCCTACACAAAGCTGCTCGAAGCCTGGGCAGAAATAGTTGCTACACCAATGGTGGAAAAAGAGGTATGGCCAAGAGGATTTGATGTGATGCACACGAGGCATTCGATGCAGTTCATCCCCTCAGATTCCCTCAGACATTACATCACATCTTCTTCTAGTTGGTGGCCAGCCCCAATATCAGCAGAAACTTAAAACAAGTGAAACAACTACAGTTCCTGTTCCTTCACTGTAGAGAGTCTATAGGACACAGTACAGGGAAGGGAACACAGATAGAGCCTAGTAGGCTCCTTGACTGGAAGAGACAGAATTAAGAGTCAAGGGAGGTCAAAGCAGGTAGAGTTTGTAGGGCAGAGTACATGGGAAGAGAGCACTGCACAGGAAGATACAGCTTCCGGGATCTGGTGAAGGTCCAACTCAGGTCTTCAGACGAGTATGAATCAGTGCAAACCAGAGAAAGGACCACCTGAAAAAATTAGAGGGAATAATCTCTGGTGCTCACACAAGGCAGGACATGTAATTCATGCTGCCACCAGCCAGAGCAGAAAAATCTCATAATTAATGCGTCTTTGTGGTTGAGTATTTAGAAGGGTTTTGTCTTAGTAATGGGGCAAAAATTGTCCTATATTAAACACTGATCTATTCGGCCATGCCCAAAATAGCTTAAAAGCAAAACCCGAAAGGATCAAATTGTTTCCAAGTATTTTAACTGCCTTCCAGAGAAAAGCTCAAGAATATTTATGGGAATACAAATGTTTTCTAACACTTAAAAACTAAAACTCACAATTTATGGAATCCAGTAAAAAACACCAGGCAAACAAAGAAACAAGAAAATATAGCCTATAATGAGGAGAAAAATCAGTCAATCAAAACTGACTAAGACAAAACACAAATGATAGATTCAATAAACAAAGACATTAAAGCAGTTATTATCACTATACTCCCTATGTTCAAAAGTTGCCATAAAAACCCAAATTGAACTTCTAGAGATGAAAATTGGAAGGTATGAGGCAAAAAAATATATTGAATGAGATTAATAGAAGATAAATATTGCAGAAGAAAAGATTAGTGTATTTGAATAAGTAACACTAGAGACTATTGAAAATGAAACAGAGGGAAAAGGGAATAAAAAATGAAGTGAAACCCCTCTGAGCATCTGGCTCCCATGGTGTTCACAGCTTCCTGGTGCCCACCTTCTGCAGTGCAGGTGGCTCCTCCGGCAGCAAGCCCTTAGTGTAGCCATCCTCTTTAGTAGAGTACCTGGCTTCTGCAGTGTGTAGTGGTCAGCAGCACCCTGTGGCTATCAGCTTCTCCCAACACCCCCCTTGGCAGTTTCATAGAGTACGTCTAATGAGACCTTTCCCCATGAACAGCTTTCCCTGACAACTTGGAGGGCAGATTTCTATCAACTTCTTTTGGTGTGCTGCCATAGCAACTTCACTGCCATTGGTAAGCCACAACCATGCCCTTGCCAACAAGATCTGGATCTCAACCCCAGAGTAGTTATTAATCTTTCTTGGGTACTTTATTTCAGCCTTAGGGGTTATGATTACTCCTAATATCTGGTATTTCTATTTGTTTAGACGTCCCTATTTCTTGTTAGCCAATTCCTCATTTCCCCAGTCTCCTGTTTCAGTTAATCATTCTTTATATTTTCCTGTTTAAATTTCTTTGTCTCTTCCTTAGACCATTGTGACCAAAACACTTCCTAGTTCGTTCTATGAGACTAGCATTATCCTGACAATAAAATCAAATAAAGACATTATAACAAAAGTACAAAACTATATCCCTCATGAACATAGATGCAAAAATTCTAACCAAAATTTTTATGAAATCAAATACAATATATAAAAATGGTAATACATGGCTAGTATGGTTTATTCCAGGAATGCAAGGTTGGTTCAATGTTTAAAAATCAATGTAATTGACCATACTATCAAACTAAAAATGAAAAATCTTGTGATAATCTTGGTCAATGCAGGAAAGAATGACTAAACCCACCATTTATCCTGAAAAATACTCACAGCAAACTAAAAAAAGAAGTGAAATTCCTCCACCTTATAAAGGGCATCTACAAAAAATTTATAGTTAACATCATGCTTAATAATGAAAGAGTAAATGATTTACCTCTGAGATCACTAACAAGACAAGGATTTCCACTCTCATCAGTTCTATTCACATTGTATTAGAGACTGTGGCCAGTACACTCAGAGTAGAAAAAGAAATAAAAGACATCTAGATAGAAAAGACAGAAATAAAACTGCCTTTATTGTCAGACATGGTAATCTGATGGAATGTACAAAAAAGCTACTGAAGCTAATAAGAGAATTCAGCAAAATTGCGGGATATAAGACCAATATACAAAATCAATTAAGTTGCTATATACTAGCAGTGAATATCCAGAAATTGAAATGAAAAATACTATTTACAAAAGCATCAAAACATGAAATACTAGGGGATAAATCTGACAAAAGGTGTATAAGACTTGCACCCAGGAAACTACAAAATATTTCTGAGAGAAATGAAAGAAGATCCACATAAATGGAGAGAGAGACCATGCTCATTAGATGGAAGAATCAATATTTCTAAGATGCTAATCTCCCCAGATTGATCTATTGATTCAATGCAATGCCAATCAAAATTCTAAAAGGTTTCTTTATAGAAATTGACAAAGTGATTTAAAATTCATAAGAAAATGCCGTAAGAAAAAGATCTAGAATAGACAGAATAACACTGACAATATCATTACAGAAATGCAAATTCCTTTCGGGAGGAGGGATTTCAAAAGAGCTGGAAGAAACTTTTTACAGTGACAGATATATTCATTATCTTAATTGTAGTGATAATTTCACAGATGTATATATATGTCAAAACATATCACATTGTATACCCAAATATGTATAGTTTTAAAAAATATGTCAATTATACCTCAACAAATCTGTTTTTGTTTTTAAAGGGCACATTAAGATGTCTTTAACTGAGAAATGTTTAAGAGGCAGAGGAATTTCCAACGATAGAACTTGGACCCTAGGGCATGTGTGTGGGGATATATGGAGGTTGGAGACAGCTATGCCAGTTTCTTTGAATTGCATATACCCTTTTACGGTTAACATCAGTGCGGCCAGTCCTTTCCTTCTATTTCTGCTCTTCTCTATCCTATCCTTCCTGTTTTCTCATTTGCACCCACGAAAGAAAAATGTTCCTGAGCAGGCTTGTGATGGATGAGAGATGTGGATAATTGTCTTCTTGAAAGGGACCATTGTCCTACTCCTGCCCTGTCCTTGAAAACTGCCTGTGTATACACTTCTGTTATTTTGAACACAAACCACTTCGGAGATCGACTCCATGAGTAGAAAGGATGGATGGATCACAACAAGGTCTCACAGGAGGCCTCAAACTAACTATTTTCTTTCCCTTTCTTGGTTTCTCCTTCCCCCTCTCCCTTCCTCTCTTTGTTTCTTCCATTTTTTTTTCTTTTCTTTTTTCTCTTAATATGACTTCATCATATTTTTCTATCTAAACACTGAGAAATTGTTGAAAGATTGGGGAATGAGGTGATACCAAGTTGGATAAATATCTCTATTTTCTGAATTACTTTTATATAAAAATGTACTTTGTTCATGAATGGAACCTTCTCAGCCAGAGCAAATTAAGAAATGTAGATGTTCTTGAGTTGATAAACTATGATAAGCACTCAAATAATGTGGAAGGAAGATATTATCTCTGCATAAAATGACAAAGAACAATTATAACAGGTATTTGAGGTTTCAAGGTCCAGATTTTTGCTTTTCTTACTTGGTTTAAAAGAAATACTAGCCACAACTAAACCCTTTTCTAACTCTTTTCTTTTATTTAGATAAAGAAGAGAAGGTAACTTAAGTAAAAATTAATCAGAAAAGGAGTACTGAACATAGCCTGAGCATATTCTAGGAGGGTTGAACTTGAAATTAACTTAAAATTCCATTACAGTATGAATATTTAGTATCTGTGTAGCACTATATGGCTCAGAGCTTCATAACCATCTGAGTTATGCCCTTTTACCACTTTTCAAATTCCGTTTATTCATTATCAAGTTCCAAGAATCTTGTTTAGTGACTGATATTTCATTCTACCAGATAGTACTCTGATACTGAAAAAAGAAAACATTTTAGCCCCTTGAGCTATTTCTCAGTCGGAACATGGACTCTACTTCTATAGATTACTGTTAAGAAGCTGTATTTTTATGTCCATGCCACAGCTGTGCTAAGGCTTAAAATAAGAATTTAGCAACACGCTGACTCACCAAAGAGATTTTACGGTAGACACTGGCTCGTAAGGACTATGTGCTCTGGTAAAATTAAATAGTAAATGGATGCTTAACATTCCCAGCGCTTTGGCCAGAGGGCCTTGTACTTCATTCTGTATTAAGGGCAGAGAGGGTTGGGAATTATTTTAGGCCCTGAGCAGTTCCACGAAGATGAAAGACGCCATCGCTAACATTATTGATGAAAATATAGGAAAGGTCATCTATCTCCCCTAAGGCTCATTTTGGTGCACTTTTAATGAGTGATGGATGAACTGCGAAGGGTTTGTTGCAGAGGGGCTGTGCCTTGTGAAAGTTTGGGTAGCTGCTGCTTCTCTGAAACTAATCCAAACATGTTTCCAGTCTTTCCCCATCATGGATTTTACCACTGATGGCCTTCAGACCTTCTCATTTTCTTTTTTTCTTGGCATTTTAGAAATTTTATTCCTCTTAAGCTTCTGTCTGCTGTGACTTTTATTTCTGCACTTTTTTTTTCTTTTTGGTTGCTTGAGGTAAATGGTGGATTCCTAGGGTTAAATAAATCCAAGTGACTTATTGCTTAAGCCAAGGTTAACCTACCTTGATCTAACCTTTTTACGGGTTTGGCTGATTACTCTGCCCTATGTTCCATTTCTGCTTTCCTTCGTTCCTGTCTTCTCTCTGTTACCTCTACTCTGTTCTAACTAATGTTGCCTCCCTCAGCTCTATCTCCTTGTTTCCTCTACATTTTTAATGAATCTGAATTTATCTTCCTTTTCTAGTTTATTCTGTGTTTACTTGCAGAGGAAAAGAGATAGACAGGGTAGCATCTTATCTGGGACAGTCAAGAATTCTGCAAGGTCAAGGCAGTGTAAAGGGAGGAGAATCTGAAAGCATTGAGAAACTTACTTGGAGATAGGCAGGGCTTTGATGTATGGACCAAAACGTGAGCTGGAACAGCACAAGGGGATGAGATGGGAAAGGGCGATGGGCTATCAATCTGTTGAGATTGAAAGAAAGGACTTGGGAACGGGATGCTCATTCAAAATAGATGACATTTAGAAAAGAACCTGGTTCATATCAAGCTGTGAATGAGGTTAGGCTAAGAGCCAGGGCAGCCTCGTGGGTAAAATCCAGACATGGGGATCTGGATCTCAATCACGTGGGTCCCCAAGAGAATCACTTAATTCAGGTATGCAGCTAATTGCTGAGTTAGAATGACTCACCCACCTGCTCATGGTGGGCAGGATCTACAAGCTCACATTGAGGCTGACAATGCCCAGGGGTCTGTCAGGCAAATGGGGCCCGGCCACAGAGTCTCTGGTTTCCCAACTTTTGCTTAAACTCTCGCACTTATGGTGAGGTGCCAGTGCATTGAGACCAAAGTAAACAAAGCTCAAATGTTGGCATTTGACAACCGTTACCATCTAGAAATCAAATCCAGAGGCTATGAAACCAACTGAAGGAGCCCAAACTTACCAGGGGAAAGTAATCATGGAAATATATATTGAAATTAGATATTTCTAGAAATGATTTAGAACTCAACTCTTTTTTTTTTTTGGCCTATGTATATTCTTTTGTTCTTTATAAGAAAAAGAGTCAACTGATTGCACACATAGCTATCCTTGCTTAATGCATCCCTGTAAATATACACATACATATGTGTGCATTCTTGTGAGTATACTCATTTTTGTGTGGGCAGGCGCAGGCATCTTATGTGCAGGGCTGTGCGTATTATAGCAACAGAACAGCTGCTTTTCAGAGCTTCCTTTCTTGATCAGTCACAGTGGTGACAGATTTCTGTAATCCTTTGTAGAGAAACATTTGAGTCTGTCTTCCTTCCTACCCTGCCAGTCTCCCTAGATTGCTATTCTTGTTGCCCGTACAGGTTTACCTTCCAGCATCTCAGACTCTAGGTCCTCATCTTCTAGTGCTGATTCAAAGTTACAGCAAGTGCCTGGCACAGCAGGCACGGCTAGTGCAAGGCTGCCCTAAGCAAAACTACAACTTGGGATCCATTTGTGTTCAGTGTTGCTCCCCTAAAACCATGCACTTCACACAGACTTCATGCTCCTCACACGGTATTCTTCTTTTTAAATAAAAAAATTTTTTTTTTAGAGATGGGAGTCTCGATATTTTGCTCAGGCTGGAGTGCAGTGGCTATTCCCAGGTGTGATCATAGCACACCACGGCCTCTGACTCCCGGGCTCAAGCGATCCCCCTGCAGGTGCACGCCACAGCGCTCAGCCACAGTATTCTCGTTCTTTCTCTTTTTCTTCTTCCTTTTTTTCTCTCTCTTTCACTCTTTCTCACTCTCTTTTCCTCGGCCTTCCTTCCTTCTTTCTCTCTTTCTCTCATATGCACACATCCTTCCCAGTTTAGTGCTCTCAGGGCTTTGATTTCTGCCTGGTAGTCTTAGGAAAGTCTTTAGGGTTAGGTATTCACCACCTCTGCAAGGTGTGGATAGATACTAACAGATTAAACATTTCTCTTTCCGGGTAATATATTTGCATAACTATAGGTGGACTGTCTTAACCAAAGACTGGTTCAAAGATGGAACTTTAAACAATCTGATGCTGCAGTGTATAAGGATTGGGAATAGAAGATGTTTGAGGAAGACAGATGTTTCAGGGCCTCTGATATTTCACCACCAAGCCTCAGTTGGCCATGATTGAAGTCGGCAGTGCAGAGATGTCTGATCAAGGAGAATATTATGCTGCTTTAGAACTATTAATATAAAGGACCTGTTGCCCTCATTGGGTAAATCAGCACTGTTCTTCAGAAATCTGTCAGGGTATCTCCTTACAGTATAAATCGATCAGGGAAGATCATGAATTAAACCATCTGCACCAAAGAGTTTAAAGTTCTTTCACAGGGGAGCAGTTCTAGGTTGTGATCATAATGGGGTATTAACTTGCTTTATGGTATACGCTGGGATATTTTTCATTTTCCTTGCTAGAGTAGGCACCTGTCTTTGCCAATAAATCTTGTGAAGTTTGCCATTCTTTTAACGTCAGGAAAAAAATTAAAAATGTGCTCTATCTTAAATACCCTTAGAGCAAGTCATGTTAAAATCTTATTGGGTATTCCCTGCCTCACATTCTTTGCAGTAAGAAAGTTCCTCCTATGAGCTATCTCAAATCTTTTTGCAACAATTTAAGCCATTTTCTGGGCATGGCTAAAGTGAGAATTCAGAACATTAATAAATTCCTTCTACAGCTTGAGGGAGGCCAATATGTTGCGGATACAGTGTCCTTAGAACGTTTCCAGTCCTGACATCTATTTATTGGCACACTTTTCTTTGTGATTGTTTGGGATTCTGGGTCTCTCTCTCAGTGACTTCTGAAGAAGGGACAGACAGCAATAGGCTAACAGAGAGCAATGAGGCTCAGTGTTCTTTTGTGACTTTTCTGGCCACTGTGAATTTTGAGGATATATTTTCTAGGAAAAGGAATTCCTTGGGTGACCCCAGCTGTATTACTGGGGCAGGACTCCACTGCTGTCCTCCACTGAGTCCTCCACTGTAGGAGAGGGCTGTGCTGAGTGGCTGAGGAGATCTGGCCACTGACTGCCTGTCCCCCAGTCATTCCCTGGCCTAAGCATTAACCTCAGCACTGTTTTTTCTGCAAATGCTTCCTCTACCAGGTTCCCCAGTCAGCAGTGTGCTCAGGCAGCTCAATTCAGGGGTTGTGTTGAGGAGACAGGCTTGCCCCCAGCAGTCCGGGCAGCAACCATAGAACTGATTAGCTTTTAAGAGCAGACCTCCACCAGACAGGCAGGAGTCTAAAGAGTAAATAGAGGTGCTGGCCCTGGAATTTTTTTAAAGGCCCCAGAGGGATTTGTTCACTGGAGTTTGAATTTCTAGAGAAAAGCTCTGTGAAGCTCTAAATTAAACCAAGCTGACCCCTTTCACAACCTGAGTTATTTACAGTTCACAGGTCTTTGGAGAGTTCTAGTTTGCATGCAGTTGAAAATAGGTCCCTGGTTGGCAAAAGTAGCCTACTGTGGGGCTATTTGCATTACACTACCTTGCTTTGCTTTGGTGTGGGAGAAAGCTCTGAAATGGAAGCCAAAAGATGTGGTTGAGTTGTAAACAAGCCTTTGTTTTTCAGCAAAGGAAAAGGCGCTGGTAGAAATAACCAAAAAAGAGCCAGCTACTAGAAAGCAAATAACTGAGTTCTCTCTATAATTAAATGCATTCCTCAGAATAATAACTAAGTAGTAGGAAGGAAACCAAGTAACACCCCCTCCCCACCACTGCAACTGATTTCCTTTGCAGCTTTAACAATCAGATCAGTCAAGAAGACTGGCACTGATTATAGCACTCAGTTTCCCCATTTTGCTTCATACTGGGAGAGTAATTAAGTTAAATTGCTTTCAGTGCCTGAGATCTGGTTTGTATCAAAGTCAAATCAACTGCTAGTTCGGGTTTGTTTATCAGCACCTTGAACTTACCCCCTGGCCCTCACTTGTATAAAACCATGGCAAGGTTTTGTACCATGGTAAGTGTTGGATGGGGTGATGCTGAAACCCCACACAAACCTCATTTCCTATGAGAAATGAGGCCTGTGCCTCACTTTTCCAAGACTTGGAAACTTGGTAAACTTGGCTTGGCCAATATTTAGTAAAAACTTTTTGTGATTTTTCAAATGAAGACAGCTGGCCAAGAGACAAGCCCGAATTTAATCCCAATTACTGAAAACTGAATTTCATTGTAAGAAAAGTACAACAAAAGTTGTAATCTAGAATGACACCTTCTATTTAGGAAAAACATGAGTTGACTTTATACTTCACTTTCTTTCTTCTTTATCTGCAACTCAGTCTGAACCCGCTCGTACAAATCAACAAAGGGGCACAAGGCGAGAACTGGGGTAAGGACCCAAAACTTTGTGAAGGCACAGGCCTAGCTAAAAATAATGATAATAATCAGCCACTGTCCCCTTGTTTGCTTGATAATAATTAGCCACTGTCCCCATGTTGGCTTCTCTATAACTTCTATTCTGGAGGCACATAACCGGTGGTCATAAAGATTCTTAGCTTTCTCCATAGATAACATCACCTTTTCGAAACCTAGGGGTAGTTTCTGAGATACCTTCCAGGTCTTGCATTCCAGTGGTATGGCTGACTCACCCAGACCAGCGGCCCATACCGAGGAACTGACTCAACTGGTCTTGTGACCCCCACCCAAGAACCTGTTCAGCCAAGAAAACAATTTCTACACCTCTATGGTTCTGCCCCGAACCCAGCCAGTTAGCAGACCCAATTGCCTAGCCTTTTGCCAACCAAACTGTCCTTAAAAACCCTTTCTTCCAAATTTTCAGGGAGGCGATTTTGAGAAATTCCTCCCATCTCTCTGCTTCGCACTATGTGGAATTAAACCCTTTCTCTGCTACACCACCTGCTGTCTCAGTGTATTGGCTTCCTCTTGGGCCGTGGGCAATGAACCTGGTTGGTTTGTAACAAGTCTAGAACACATCATTTTCCCTATTCTAGGTGGGAAAGTATAGTATTATAAGTACAAATATTGGTAGCGATGGAAATAAAAATATTTCACCCCAAAATATACTTTTTTGACATGTTTTAAGACGTCTGTTCAGAAGGCCTGCAAACAGAAGTAGCCCTGCAGAGCTGTCTTTTGTGGGGGAGATTTGCAACTGTAGAGAAAATCGGCATTGATACAGCCAGGCTTTCTCTGAGGCCTTCCCTTTTCTACATCTAGGAAAGATTAACTGAGAGTTTGACACATTTAAGAGTCTGAAAGAAACATTTACCATCTATTCTCTCTGAGGGCTGTTACCTGTGAGATTTCATCTGTATAACAAGGACCACCTTTGCTAGCCAGAGCTCCACTTCTCCCCTACCATAACCAGTTTTGCCACCATAACCTGATTTACCACCATGACCAGTTTTTGGCCATGCTTTGAGCTTCCATTCTTTCTGTAATCCCAAGATGGTAAACAAGCTTCTGCACCCTGTTGGGCATTGCGGTACTCAGTGTGGTTCTCCCTTATGTATGTCGATAAATTTGTATGCCATTTCTCCTATTAATCTGCCAAAATTTCATCAGTTGATTTTTACACAAGCCTTCAGAAGGTGAAGGGGAAGTTTTTGCTTGGCCCTTGTAGTAGTGATGGTGGTTGGTATGTGTGCAGAGTGATTGGAGTGAGAAAGAAGGCCAACAGGTAAGATGACTGCAAAAGAGAGAGCAGCCATAAATTGGGTCTTTAAGTGATTTACAGCTTACCTGGAAAATATGACAAACACACATGAAAAAAACCATGAAAACACATTCATGCAGAAGAATGTGTCATCAATGCCTGACACATGGTAGGCACAGAAACAACATTTGTGGAATGAATAAAATGAATGGATAGAATAAAGATGGATGGATGGTAAGAAAGACAAGTACTCCGGGAGAAGAGATTGTAGCCACTAAAGCACTCTGCTGGATATGAAATTAATTGTCCATCTCCTGCTGGGAAGAAAACCATGGGCCATATTTCTTGTTAGGATGGCTAAATTTGAACAAATATAAGATTATGTAAATAGATTATGTAGTGTGGATAACTAAGCCTCTTTGTTCCTGTGCATTAAAATTATACTCATTTAAGTTCCAGGAAAATATAATTTTATGCATGTGATACAGAAATTAAATTACAAAATGTAGAGATTTTAGAGTGCCAGTTTTATATAGAGTCTTAAGTTAGTCCTTGAGGAAAGCAAGGTAGGTGGGCAACAAAGAAAGTAGGGACATAATGGTTGGAAACTGACCCCTAAATATGGGAGGAAAACAGAAGTCTATATCACATGTTTAACATTTATACTGGAGATATCTTTACGGGAACAAACAATTTTTCTGAGCCTGGGTAGGACTCTGTACTCAATCCTTAAAGATTCAGGTCAGATGTTGTTTTCTCTGACTGTGTAGTCATTCCTTTTTCTGTGATTCCCCAGGGCTTCTGGTATTGCATTGTAATTATTTGCCTCCCTTTGCAAGAGCAAGAATACAACACATGGTAAGAGTCAATAAGTGTTTGTTTATTATAGGCCAGGAATTGTGCTAGTTTTCTTCAAATAAACCATCTTATGCAATCCTTGCAACAACTTTTTTATTCTCATCCTACATATGAGGACCTCAGGCTAGGAGGGTGTGTGATATGTGTGGTAAATGGTAAATACAGGCTTCAAACTGGAGGTTTCTAGACTACAGGTTCACTGCTGTTTGCACCATAGCAGCTTCATTCTCTAAGGCAGTGTCGTGCAATAGGATCATAATGCAAGTCATGTGTGTAATTTAAAAATTTTTAGTAGCCACAAAAAGAAAATAAAAAGAAGCAGGTGAAATTAATTTTTTTGTAGAAACATTTTATGTTAGAATGGTTTTAGATGTATAGAAAAGTTGCAAAAATGATACACAGAGTTCCCATATACCCTACAACCAATTTCCCCTAGTGTTAACATCTTACATTAGTAAGGTATATTTTTCAGAATTAATAAACCAATCCTCATACATTATTGTTAACTAACATCCATGTTTTATTCATATTTCCTTTCTTTTTACTTAATGTCCTTTTTCTGTTCCAGGATCTCATCTGACATATCCATCATGTTTCCTTAGCTTGTTTAGACTGAGAAAGTTTCTCAAACCTTTGTTGTTTTTTTGACCTTGATAGTTTGAGGGCACTGGTCAGGTATTTTGTAGAATGTTCTGCCATGGTCTGAATGTTTGTGTCACAACTGCCCCTAACAAATTTGTATGTTGAAATCCTAATCTCCAATGTGATGGTATTAGCAGGTGAGGCCTTTGCAAGGCAATTAGATCATGAGAGTGGAGCCCTCACAGATGGGATTAGTGCCTTTCTCAAAGAAACCATAGAGAACTAGCTAGTCCCCTATATCATGTGAGGACACAGTGGGAGGTGCCATCTATGAACTAGGAAACAGGCCTTTGCAAGACACTGAATCTGTTGGTGCCTTAATCTTGGACTTCTCAGTCTCCAGAACCATGGGAAATAAATTTCTTTTGTTTATAATCTATCCAGTTTATGGTATTTTGTTATAACAGCCTACATGAACTAAGACAGAATTTGATGCCTTCTAGAAGTGGAATGCCATTGTGACAAATACCTGAAATGTGGAAATGGCTTTGGAATTGGGTAATGGATAGAGGTTGGGAGAGTTTTGAGATGCATATTAGAAAAAGCCTACATTGCCAAGAACAAACCATAAAGGGCAATCTGGTAAGGGCTCAGAAGACACGATTAGCTGTAGGGAAAGCCTCAATCTTCTTAGAGATTATCCACGTGATCACGAACAAAATGTTGGTGGGAATAAGGACAGTAAAGGCCACCCTGATGAGGCCTCAGATGGAAATGAGGAGCATATGAATGGAAACTGGAGGGACGGCCATCCTGTTACAAAGTGGCAAAGAACTTGGCTGAACTGCGTTCATGTCCTAGGGTTTTATGGAAAGTAGAACGTGTGAGCAATAAAATAGGATATTTGACCGAAGAAATTTCTAAGCAGAGTATTGACAGTGCAACGTGGCTACTCTTGGATGCTTACGGGAAAATGTGAAAAGAGGGAAATAATTTAAACATGGGATTTTTAATCAAAAGCAGAATTTAAAGGTTTGAAAAACGCTCAGCCTGTCCGTATTAAAAGGGATGAGAAAGCATGTCTGGGAGGGAGCACTAAGGTTACGCCCAAGCTACTGTTTGATATAGACATTAGTAGGGATTGGCCAGGTCTATTCATTAAAATAAGGGAAGAATAACCTCAAAGGCATTTTAGAGACCATCAAAGCATCTGTGCTGCCCTTCCCGTCAGAGGCCCAGAGTTCAAGGATCTTGGGGGCAGAATGATTTCACAGGAGGGATGGAGGGTTCTTGTAGGATCTTGGTACTGGCTTCCCAGCGCTGTCTCAAGGCTCTGCTCCCTGCATTCCAGCTCAGTGCTTCTTGGCCACCCCAGGTGTAGTTCCAGTGTGCCCATAATAACCACCCCTCCAGAGGGCACAAATGGTAAACCTTGGCAGTATCTGGGTGGTACCATCTCCACTGGAGTGCAAAGTACATGAGCTGTGGGTGTATGGGTACCTCTACCTAGATTTAGAAGGATGGAGCCACCTAGATTGTGGGGCACATGACCCAGGCAGAGGGCCGTTGTGGGGCTAGGCCATAGCAGAGAGTCCCCACTAGGGCAGTGCCTAGTGGAGCAGTGGGGGCAAGGCTGCCCGTGAAACCCCAGACCAGTAGAGTCACCAGTGTGCGATTCCATCCTGGGAGAGCTAAAGGCACCTGACTACAAGTGAGAGCTGTGGTATGGGCTGTGCCCAGCAAAGCTATGGGGCAGGGCCACCTGACGGCTTGGAGCCCCAACGCCTACCCCGATGTGTCTGGAAGGCAGGACATTGAGTCAAAGATTATCCTCGAGCCTTAAGATTGCATGTTGGGTTTCAGACTTAACTGAGACCTGTTATCCCTTTCTTCTTTTCTATTTCTTTCTTTTGGATGGGAATGTCTAGCCTATACTGGTCTCACGTAACATGTTTGACTTCACAGGTTCACGGCTAGAGATCAGTTTGCCCCAGGGTGAGTTGTACCTTGAGTCTCATCCATATCTGATTTAGATGATATTTAGATGATGACCTTGATCATCTGGCTGACGTAGTGTTTGCCAAGTTTCTCAACTGTAAAGTTATACCCCATCCCTTTTCATACTGTACTTTTTGGAAAGAAAACTTAAGGGGTGGGGAGTTATGCTCCACCTCCTCGAGGGGAGGATATCCACATGGACCATTTGAAATTCTGCATGGGAGATTTCTTTATTTTCCCTCATTTAATTATTTATTGAAAAGCATTACTTATTGGTATGATTATATCATGACTAGTGAAATTAAATATGTATTTTATTTAACCCAATATATCCAAAATATTATCATTTCAATTCATAATCAATATAAAACATTATTTATGAAATATTTTTCATTTTTAATAGAAGTTTTCAAAATCTGTCATGTGATTTACACTTACAGCATATCTCAATTTGGATGCTAAATTTTCACCAGAAATACTTGATCTATATTTAGATTTCATAAAATTTACAGTTGAAAATGTAGATTCACATACCCAAGTAACCATAGATATAACTAAAAGTTTTCCAATAAATGACACAAATACCAAAATGTCATTTTCCTTTAATATTTGCATTTATTTTATAAAATTGGTTCATCTTTTTAAGAATAATTTATTTGATATAATTTCAAAACTATGTTCAAGTTAAGTAAATTCATGAACTCTTGTGTCAACTCAGTATTATTGCCATCAAATTCAAAGTGGTATTGCATAAATTGAAAAGCATCTTTAAATTTATCACAATCAACAAAGAATTAACTTTTTCTTTTAGTTTTGGTAGCAATTTACATAATGTTGATTATAATTAAAATCTTCAAAATATTGATTCATATTTTAAAAATTACAAAATCACTATTATTATTATATTATTTTTGAGACAGAGTCTTGCTCTGTCACCCAGGCTAGAGTGTGGTGGTGTCAGCCTAGCTCACAGCAACCACAAACTCCTGGGCTCAAGTGATCTTCCTGCCTCAGCCTCCCAAGTAGCTGGGACTATAGGCACACACCACCACACCTGGCTAATTTTTGCTATTTTTAGTAGACATGGGGTCTCCCTCTGGCTGGGGCTGGTCTCAAACTCCTGACCTCAAGTGATCCTCCCGCGTCGGCCTCCCAGAGTGCCAGGATTACAGGCATGAGCTACCGCACCAGGCCAAAATCATTATTATTGAATTGTATTATGGAAAGTTTCTATTTCAACATAAATTCCCACACTGTATTACTAGGTTACAAATAAGGTTTTACTTTCCTAGGAATGCCAAATTTAACTCATTTATATGCAGTGTTATATCAGTGAAAAAACATAAATCACACTGTCATTTTTGCGGCATGAGTTGAATATTTGGCAAGCATTCCTTTTATTTCAAGAAAATCTTGAATTATAGTTAACATTATGGTAAATTTTTATAAAACTCTTCTGCAACTCAACCAACAAGCGTTTGCAAAGAATGCAAGATCACTAGATTGCTTTTTATTTCTTTTAAACAGTTTTACAAGTGAATGAATTTTCATAGCATTTGATATGTACTGAATGATTTAAAAAACTGCCCATGACACTTTTTATAGAGTCTGCATCAGAAAACTGATCACGGATATTTTCCATACGTAACATATTGGTATAAAGCAATAAGGGAAACATCAATGTCTTTGTTTCAAAATTCTGATAAATCCAGATTTTCAACCTAATATAACTAGAGCACTGTCTGTCATAATAGGAACTAATTTTTTTTCATATCTGTCTAAAATTCTTTGACAGTTTTAAAAGATTCAAAAATATCTATGCTATGAATGTAATTTTTTAGGCTGGGAATTGACAATATTTCTTTGAAATTTTGGAAGTTCTTTGAGATAAAATGTAATCAAAGTATTAATCAGGCAGTGACATACCATACAATTCAACTAAAGCTAATGATAAATATTTGCAGTTTTTCAAACTTTGAGTCAATTAGTCTTTGATATTGTTAGAAAAATCTTGGGTTTTATGTGTAATCATTTGGTGGCTTAACTGAAGATCTTTCACTTTTTGTAAAACATCTTTTAAAATCTTTTCTTCATAATTTTCAAATAAAATTTCAATAACTGAAATAACTTATTTTACCAGGTTTCCATCTACAAATGATTTTTTTGTGTGTGTAAGGATTCAAATAGATATCTAGTTTGCCAGAGTTACAAATTCAGAGTTCGTAGAAAAATTATTTAAAATTTTATTAGTAATTTAATTCTGATTTCAGAAAACTAATTTCACTAAATAATTTTTGACTGTTTAGAGGAAGCCTCTTATGAAATTCACAACATATTTGCTGAAATGTCTTCATATTTTGTCCACTTAATTATCTATATGTTTTTATTTTTACACAACAGAGGCAGCTTTTTCATTTACTTTGCTTCAGCAAATTGTAATTGTCATTCTTTGTGAAAATTCCGACATCTTCCAGTCTTTTTTTTATTGTTGTTCTAATTTTCACTTGATTCTTCATGAGTAGTGTGCCTTTATTTTTAATTTAAAAATATGTCTATACTTATTTTTTGTACGGGAAATATAATTTAATGGCATTATGATTAAAATAACAAGTATTTCAGTTTATTAAGTATGATTTCCATAGGTATTACCACAACTCCTGCTGTCTCTAAAAAACATTGAAATAAACATATTATAGTGTTACATTTGCGCATAGGAAAAATCATTCAACCTGAATCAATTCACTGGCATATATTAGATTGGTCATATGTTTATTTGCATACCAAAAGTGATGCACCCTATAGTATGACAATTGTATCTTACACAATGCAGTGGTTAAAGTAAAATGTAATCCTATTCAAACAATAAAGTTGAGTTCAATGAAAACATAGTTTACATTGCTTTAATTTTAACTTTAAATTAAAGTTAAACAAAATTTAAAAATTCAGTTCTTCCATCAAACCATATTCCATCATCACGACATTGTAAGTGCTCAATAGCTATATGTGGCTGGTGAGTACCATATCAAACAGAGCAGCTCTAAAAGCTACAGTCCAAATAGTCTGACTTTTATTCCAAAGTCAAAGTCTGCAGAAGAAAGCTCTTAGTCCTTTAATTAGGGACTGAAAAAATTAACACAGATAATTTATAGGTGAATTCTGCCTCCATATGCTTTGTGTAGTTTTGTTACCTGGGAAAAGTAAGAGAAAAACAAAAGAAAGAAAGAAGAGCCTGAGAAGTATGTATCCACATAGAACTACGGTAGTGAGTAGCTGATTCAGCTCATTGAAAGTAAATTTCCCTTGCTTTTTTTTACAGAACGCATCCTAAGGCGGGGGAGTATGATAGAAGACATGCATCGCTGGGTTGTCAAAGAGAAAGTTGACTTTCCTAACAAATGGATGACTATGAAGGGGAGAAAGATGTTGACACGCTATTCAGAAGACTTTGTAAAAATCAGAGCCACATGAAGGTGAAATGCACTGTCTTGGTTAAGCTCAGGGTCTCTGACACTGGACAACCAGAGATTGAGTACAGAATTTAGGACATTCTAGCATCAGATAAGAGAATAAGCCTGAATGACCCAGAAAGTCCACTCCAACCTCTAGATTTTGTGAGTCAAAATTGGAAACGCATAATTGGCTTTCCTTCTTTTGGATTAGGAAGAGATCAGCTGTTATAACTTATCCTGATTCTTTTTTCAGCCTGTAAAGTGGGTGGTGTTTTTTGCATTTTGTCCCAAATCCTAACCAGCAGAACTGTTCTGGCCATATAGATAAGCACAGTCCTTTGACAATTTCCCTATTGACTAATTCATGACTCACTTTGTCTCTATTTACGGATATATAAAAGGGTATATATTTATGGATATATACCCTTTTTACTCCCAGAGAAGATTTAAAGCAGTTTATAGTAAAAACAACATACTTAGGCACTTTAGGAAGCAGGGCCAAACCAAGGATGATATTGGGGTAGAATAGTCATTATTTGCAAAGAGAAAAGGTTCCAACTCCCCTGTGTCATTTTTATAAGTTGATTGGCAACTTGAGCCCAAGGTGTTTAAAATTTAAATCAATAGCCTATTAATGACACTGATGGGATTATCTTACTTTTAAGAAGTAGTTGCATATCAAGTGATCTGAACACTGTAAGAACTCACCCATCCTTGAAGCACTATTTCTAAATGTAAATGAATAGCCAAAGTCAAAACAGAGGAAAGCAACATGACAAATTTCAAATTAATCTTTCCCAAATACATAGCATTTTCACATGTTTAATAGATTTAATACACAGTCGCTCTAAGCAAGCATCTGCTTTATTAGAAAACCACATCAAATCTGACCTAATATAATTAAAGTTGTTTACTGCTACCATATGAGTAATGTAAGATGTATTCAATTCATTGATTTACTCTAAGGGTTTCAAGCTATTATTTTTAAAACAACATTTTAAAGTGGTGTTTTACACTTAGAATTCACTTTCCCTTTATCCTTCCATAGTCAATAAAATGAGGGGTTAGACTAGATAATCTTTGATGCAGTGCTCTTCATAATCTATAATTCCAATATTTCTTCTTTCCTTGCCTCCTTCACACACACACACACACACACACACTCTACTACCTTGTTTTCTACCCTGGAGAAGTCCTTCTGTGGTCCCCATCCCAGTATCAGGCAGATCCATGATCACCTAATCCAGCAGGCCCTGACACCCTTCAGCCTTCACCCATAATCCATGGGTGTCCTCTGGACTGACCAGTCTTTATAGTGACCACCACACACCTGTAGTTTATGCAGAAAATCAAGGATAGGCTTTGTAAAGACTCTAACACAATCATGCAGATGGAAGGAAAAAGAAAGAAAGAGTCAGAGAGAGAGAAAGGTTGAGAGCGAGAGAGAACTCGACTGGATGAGGCAGAGATAGCGAGAGAGAAAAGACGAGGCATAGTCATAGATTGGATGAATCCATAGAGGAAGATGAACAGCAGAATTAATGAATGGTTAAAATTGACAAAATAATAAAAGCCTGAATTCTTGTCCACCTTTTCCTCTTATACTTGAGTGAGCAACTGCCACAGAGATCACTTAATATCTGCCCAGGAATTCTCTTCCATTGAAAACTTGCACCCCAGGAAACTCTTCCCAATAGCCACTGGAGGAATGTTGGGTTCGAGTCCAGCCCTCTCTTGCTCTTTACCCCTCAGGCCCTAAATACTCAAATGAGGCTTCTTCCCAGTCAAGAATTCCTGCCTTTGCCCTACATTCCTAACAATAATTAATGTTCTTTCCCATTCTAATATTTTAGTTCAGCTTTTATTCCCAAACCAAAGAGGTAGGGGCCTCCTAATCTTGCTCACCTATTCAGATTTTCCACTCTCCCCTTCTCCTTTTGTTTTTTCTATTTTTACTTGCTTCCATGGCACATGACCCTTTGTTAATTCTACCTCTAATTTCTTCTCCTGTGGATTCCCAGGCAACTTGATTGATTTTATAGGCCAACATGAAGGTTGATAAGTTTGAGAATGACATCCCAAGAGTTCAGTTAAGTACATTTTCTTAATGTAGGATGAGAGGTTGAAAATGCTTGGATTACAATAATTAAATTGGACAGAGAGAGGAACAATATGCAGGATCAAGATGAGACATGCTCAACGGAGAAAAGAAAATCTCTCCTTTATGTATCTTTGGGTTTTACATATCTGTGGGGTGTTAGAGACTGAGTGTAGGCAGAGAGGGAGAGGTTTAGGTAAAATCTATAAACACCCTCTCATTTTGTTTTTTTTTCAATAAATACTTGCTGAATTTTCATCTGTGCCAGTACCGTGCTGGGCAATATCGCAGTGCATATGACAGACACAGCCATGCCCTATGAAGCTTACTCTTTGGTAAGGAAGATGGACATTAAATAGATGGGCTACAAATAAAGTATATAATAGCAGTCTCTCAATGCATCAAAAGTTATTCCAGCCACTTGAAAAACAGCATACATCTCAAAGCACCTTACTTCTCCCCAAAAAACATAAAGAGGTATCTGTTGATTTTAATATTAATGTTAAGATGCCACAGTAAAAATGCTTAGTGCATAGAGCATACATACATATATGTGTAAATTTTGAAATCATTTTGTTAAGGATTTTGTTTCTCAGGAGATATAGTAATATTTTGGGAAAAAAGTGGAATCAGATGGTCCTGGTATAGATCCTAATGCTAACTAGCTGTGTTGCCTTGAGCATGATAGTTAAACATCATGAATCCACTTACTAACTCAAAAGTAACAACAATCTACCTCACAATATTGTTGTAAATATTTAATGAAGTCAGTTATGAAAAATGTCCTACAGAATGTCTGGCATACTGTACAGTGAATTAACATTTGACAAAACAATCACAGTACTTAGGTACCTAACCAAATGTTTCCCTTCAGCAGATACATTTAAAAGTATCCCTCTCTAAAATTTTGAACCTGAAATGTATTTTAAGGGAAGAGGAAAATTTCAGCCTATGGGTTTTTGTCTAAAATAATAGTTGTGCTGATACTTGTACCAAACAATTTTTAATAAAGTCAACTCAGTAGAATTTTAAGTGCCTACTATTGATGTGTCAAAGATGAATAGTAAGTTTTTTTCTAATCCAAGAAGTTTAAAATCTTTGGGGGGTATAAAACAAATATGCCAAAAACAATAATTCTTGATATTTTTTGTGTGGCCTATAATTTCTTTCCCCTCCACCTTCTAACTCTACAACCTCAGAGAATGGGGTAGAGACATAATGTATCAGTTATCTATTGCTGCATAACAAATGACCCCAAAACGCAGTAATTTAGCATAACAATTACTTCTTCCCAATTGTGTGTCTGCAGGTCAACTGGGAGTCTGCTGATGTACATTGGACTTGACTGGGCAGCTCTGCTTCAAGCTGAGGGTCCAGCTGGACTTGACTTTTTAATATGGGTTACACTCCATTGTGCTTCATGTGTATTTATTCTAGGGCACAGAATGAAAGGGCATCATCTATTTAGTGAGAAAACCTTTTCATGGCAATTGCAGAGGCATGTGAGTGCAAGCAAAAATACTGTGATGCTCTTAAAGCCTAGGCCTAGCACTGGCAACTATCACTTCTGCCCACAGGCTGTTGCCTAAAACAAGTCACATGGCTAGATCCAAAGTCAAGAGGCAAGGAAGTACACTCCGCTTCGAGAGTGTGAAAGACTGCATTGTTACCTGGCAAAGGACAGAGAGTCAGGAAAGGATGAAGAAATAAGGCCAGGAATTTATTTTATTACACTGAAGTAGGCAGGGAGTTATGTGCAGGACAAGTACACCTAGATCTAATTTTTAAGAGTTTTCTTACCATATAAAAATATAGGGTAAGAAATAATAATAATTAAGAAAGAAAGAAGTTATTATTTCTGCATAAACTACATGTGTGTGGTAGTCACTACAATAAAGAATAAGAACAAAGGAAAAAGAAAATGGTAAGAAAGTATTCAAATTGTGAATTTCTTCATGACGCATATATGCTAATGTACCTTTCAGAGTTTTGAAAGATTCCCTTGCTCAGTTGTTAAGCACCACTGGATAGTATTTTGAACACTTCAAAATAAACTGTTTCTGTGAAGCTGAAATGTACTAATTTTGAATACTTAGCCATCTGGAGCATTAGATGCTTAATTACAGCTGAAAACTCATGAATGAACAATAGGAAGCAGTTTTTCTTTCCAGTGGATCCCAATTGTGTTTGTCTTTATTCTCAGGAGAGAAAAAATATACATATATATATATAGATAAAAATATGCCAGTGGTCATATTATATTATGCTATTTCTTGGGCATTGTTCTCTTTTCTTTTTATGTATGCTCATCCTAAAAACATTGTCAAGCCATGACAAGATCCCTGTATCTTTTCATAAAACATCAACTACAAATGCAAGTCTATGTTATATAAAATAATGATAGTCATAGAAAACTACTTTTTATTTTACTATGTTTACTATATTTTTGGAGCATATTTCTCCCTGTTTAATCTATTCAGCACTTTCTTTTTTTTTTTTTTTAGAGATGGGGTCTGGCTCTGTCACCCACGCTGGAGTGCAGTGGTGTGATTAGATCTCACTGCAGCCTCAAACTCCTGGCCTCAACGGATCCTCCTGCCTCAGCCTAGGACTACAGGCACACCCCAGCACGCCTGGCTCTATTCAACACTCTTAATAACTAACTAAAATCACAAAAATAAAAGAAATGGTGATTCTACTTTCACTGTGAAAAGCAAAATTAGTTTATAATAATTGAGCTAAAAACATTAAAAGCTTTTAAAAAATTCATCAGATACCATACTATATTTAAAAAATTTATAGCATCCATAAAATTATAGACTTTAGAAATCTCATTTTTCCATTCTCTCCTGAACATATTAAAGGACAGTAAAAGCCATCTCGGTAAGACTATTTAAGGGACTTAGGATATGTTCGACCTTGGCCGGGTTGTGCAGAACTTGCAGATGTAGTTTAAGATTCTTCTTTGCCATCAAAGAGCTTAAAGTCTGGTTGAGAAGCAAAGCAGACTGCTATGAAATGGTCAACTGCAAATCCAGCAGTAAATTATATGCTACATGTCTCAGTATTAAAAGTAACCCCTCTCTCTCCAGCCTATTTTAATTAGTTCTGTCCCCACCCTCTGTTATTGTCTCTCACCACACCCTGCATATATCCTACAGAGCACTTATCACAGTTTGTGATAGTGTATTTGTATGGGTGTTTATTGCTTCCTGTCCCCATTGGATTAGAAGCTCTCATGGCAGGTGCCTTGCCTGATCCACCCACTGGTAGATACCCTGTGCTTAGCGCAGGGGTCAGTGTCTGTAAATACGGTTGAACGGATGATGGAATGAATGAGTGGAGGAATGAAAGAATGAATGAATACCACCCCTTGAGTAGAATAATTTAGAGGATTTTAATTTGAGATGCAGTGTGTTAGAATGACGATACACACTCAGGGTCTGTTGTTGTTGTGGGACCATAGGGTGTTAGACGGGAGAAGAAAGAGCAGCCAGGCAAGCAGATAGGAGAGAACTGTGTGTGCCCTCCCTCCTCTTCTACCGCCCCGCATGTCTCGGGGCGGGGTCAGCTCTAGAGATACGAGTCTACACTTCAGGCAACTGAGAGTGAGTCCTACTGTGTCCACTTTGGTCTCAGAGTTCTGGTTCTTTCAAAGGTCGCTCTTGGGGAGTTGCGTGTGTAATTATAAGACACCTCCTTACTGAGCATGCAATTACATCAGCAGGTCCTATTTACAAAGCACTTTAAATGTGCCATATTCTGTGGTTAAATTCTTACTTACACTGTGTAATCTCTGATTCAGAGCAACAGCCCTAAGTGGTAGATATTATTCCTGAACTCATTTTATGTTGAGGTGACTAGGGATCAGGAGAGGGTAAATGGCACGGAGGTGTTTTGGCTGGGTTTTGAACCCAGCTCTGTCTGACTTTGGAGTGCATGCTCTTAGTCCATGCCTCTGTCAAGGAGAAAAAGAAGGGAAAGAAAACCATGATATTCCTTTTTCTGATGGATTAATTTGATTCCCTTTCTTTCTTGTACATGAAAACAACTTTAAGACAGTCATTTATTCGTTTTTTCTTTTTTTCCTTCATTTTCCTTTTCTTTTTTGTCTTCTTTTCTTTATGTTTTATTTTCACAGTTATGGAATTCCATACACAGTCATCCATTCATTTAATCAATCAATACTTATTGAGCTTCTTGGCTCTTTGGGATGTAAAGACTCATTCATTCACCTGGCCGAGGAACAGTTCATGAGTACCCACTATGTGCCCAGTACTGTTCTAGGAGCTTACAGTTTATGACTAAATAACACTCAAGGATCCCTGCTCTCATAGAGCTTACATTCTAAACAGGGAGACAAATTGTAATCAACAAACAGAATCACAAATAAGTAAATTTTCTTATTTTATGACAAGGCCTGGCAAGGGGTCAAGGAAGAAGTCCAGGTTGCAGATTTAAAGAGGGAGTTCGGGTGAGGCCTCAGCCAGAGGCTGCCATTTGAGCCAAGTGAGCCACTGAGGATCTCTGGAGGAAACAGCTTGTGCAAAGGCCTTAAGGTGGAGTAAGGATGCTTTGAAAACAGATGAAGTCACTGCTTTCCAGGAGCTCACACTCTTAGGGTAAAAGAGCTAAACAAACAAAGTAATTACACGTAGTTGTAGTTGAGAGTAGTAGGTCTTAAAGAGAAGGTCCGTGCCCAGTGTTATGAGAGCTCAGAAGAAGAGAGGCCTGGGGGCGTTTGGCAGGGCCTTGCTGAGGAGATGGTGGTGTCTTTTTTTTCTAAAACAGAGGAAGTTTTTCAGATCAACAGGGGAGGATTGACAGAGGTGTAGATGAAGCTCAATGGAGCATCCCATGCTCAGAAGCAGAAAGATGCCTTGCCTGGGCCTAAAGTTGAATGGACAAGGGATTGATGGGTAGGAAAAATAGGGATGACATTGTAAAGAGCCATGCTTATTGCTGGAAGAAAATTTTACTTCTTGAAGATGATTTGGAGGCTCTGAAGGATTTAATCATGGTGGGGAGGGGGGCACTTCTATAGATAAGAAAATCGAGGTCCAGAGAGGTTAAGAAACTTCTAGTGCCACAGAACTACTAAGTGGTGGAGCCAGGATTTAAGCCCAAGCTTGCCTGACCCCAACACCTGTGACGAAACGAGAATTCCCCCTATGGACAGGGAGCCATGGTGTTAGTCACTGCAGGATGGTTAACCTTGTGAAGTCGGGTGCTGATCTCGTTAGGAGACCCTGGTCAGTGGTTATTTGTCTTGTCTTTGGGAAGTCCAGAATCCACTCTGCCTAGAATTCTACTTTTCCAAGGAATCCAGAACTCATGTCATTAGTTATTTTACCAATGTTCACAACAAAGTCATCACAGTCCATAGCATTTCTCCCTTTTAATAGCTGAGGACATGGTGTCATAGATATATTAAGTATAATAACTTCACTGAATTCACCCAGCAAGTCACTCTTAGACCTAGATGAGGAGTTGTCTAAGCAAGCTCAAATAAAAATATTTGGCACAAATGCATCCAGTCAGCAGGAATATGTTAGGCCCTATTTTTAGGAGTTAGAGCTACATGTTAAAACAATTATGCTGAACAAACTTAAATTTGGTATCTAAACTTAGAGGTGCATTGAAATTAGATGAAGAACTATTACATCAATGGTGCAGTATAATCACAGATGGTTTTCTTTCTCTTTTCTGGAAAGGTAAATGTAGAATCTACAGCTTTAACACACTGTTCTTAGCAGGGATGTATTTATGTCATGACAATTAAAGAAAAGTATATGTTACCCTGAACTTTGTGTCTTTTTGATTTTTTGATGTAAATGTATATAAAAGTAAATGTATATAAATCTAAAGTAAGGCCTGCAATATTTATATCATCCTCACTGTTTTTCTTTTTATTATTTTCTATGTGTGTGTGTATTCTAGGAAAAGATTTATAAAAGCACCAAACTTTTAGGATATATATTTTTAATTTCAGAAGATGATCATGTTTTGGTGTAGTTGTGGGAGGACATATTATGGATCTAATGACCAGTGTATTATTTTGAACAGGTAAACTGAGGTTGAAAAAAATAGATCTCTAAAATTCAGTCACTTAAATAACAAAATGTTTACCTCTTTCTCCAATAGGGTTCAGGTGGAGAATTCAGCAATGCTCCCCACCCTGCAGTGATTCAGAAATCGAGGCTGCCAGCTGCTTTGCCATCTTCAATGTGTGGCTTCCAGGTCATCTTGAGTGCTGCCATCACAGTCAACCTGAATCAGGAGAAAGCACGGAGGAGTACACTTGGAAATCATTTATGGTCCAGATCTGGAAGTGGTGCACGTCACTGCTGCTAATATGCCAAGGGAGAGAGCTCAGTCACCTCCAATGTAGTTGTGTGCCCAGAGAAGGGGAGAATGTATTTTGGTGGACAGCTAACTGCCTTAACTGGTAACAACCTTTTATTGTTTTGTTATATGCTGACGGAAGACAGATTCCAGAAATAAAAAAAATCCCACCATTATTTACTGTAGATTCTGTGCACTAAATAATCATAACTATGAAACCTCAAATCCCCCAACTCAGCATCAGATTTCTTGACTTGCATTTCTCACCTTATTAGCTTTCCCATGCTTTTTGTCAATTTGAATGACATCTTTCATTGATATAGTGGATTCACTTTCAGGCTGATACCAACTTGTAATTATCAACCAGCAACTCTCAAACTTTAGCAGGCATCAAAATCACCTGGAGGGCCTGTTAATATGAAAATTCTAGGCCCTACCCTCCAAAGTGTTTGATTTGGTAGGTCTGGAATAGGACCTGAAATTTTCATTTCTAACAAGGTCCAGGTGATGCTGATTCAGCTGGTCTAGGACCACACTTTGAGAACTATTGCCCTAGACTTTCCTAAGATGCCCGAGTTTCTCACTGCTTACATTCATTCTTTCCTACCTTCTTATAGCAAAACTGAGATAGGGAAATGGCAAGCCCTGCTCCATAAGGCGTCATAAAGCCCAGACCAAAGTCTTTGTTAAAACAGGAGGTGGTGGAGAAGCCGGCCAAAACTAGCTAGACCAGCTAGAACCAAGATGACCACGGAAAACCAACTCAGTGGTTTATCCTCACTGCTCATTATATCCTGCTTATAATGTATTAGATACTAACAGAAACTCCCACCAGGGCCATGATACCTTACAAATGCCATGGCAACTCCTGGAAGTTACCCTATGTGGTTTAAAAAGAGGAGGAACCCTTGGCTCCAGCAACTCCCCACTCCTTTCCCAGAAATCTTATAAATAATCCTCCCTCCGCTTAACATAAAATTAAATAGAAGGTATAAAATAAGACCCCAGAAACTCACAAAGGGCTACTCTCTGTTGCTCTGAGAGACAGCTGCTGCTGTGTCTATGGGGCAGCTTCCCTTCTTCCCTTCTTGCTTCAATAAACTTGCCTTTGCCTTACTCTGTCGGTTCACTCTTGAATCCTCTCCTGTGCAAAGCCAAGAACCCACTTGGCCTTCAGGCCAGACCCCAGTTTTGGGGTCCACTTTCCTGTATCAAAACCAGGCTTTCCTGAATCCAAGAGGACTTAAAGATATCTGTCCACCTTCTGTAAAGCAAACCAAAAGTCCTCTTTGAGCTGGTAAGTGTTTTCGCTAAAATGTTTCAGTCTAGAATTGTGCTCTCTGATTATATTTAATTGGAGGAGTAACTGTGATTTGATTTATCGAAGATCTGAAGGATCACTCTTAGCCTTCCAGTATCCCAGACTTCTTTATTGTGTGGTGGGTTTTCTCGTCATACTCTCCAAATTCAGGCTTGCTTGTCTAAACCTCTGGCTCATATATGATATTTAAAAGTCTTACTCAAAGCCTTTAATGTGCTCCTTTCGTCTCTCATAGAAAGCGGCATTATTTGGGGAGTTATATTTGTTGTATCAAATGCTTAGCTTGTCTGGGGCTTTTAAGAAATGTTTTAACACTAGCAACCTATTAATCCTTGGGATACATAAAAGAATGGTATGCACACAATACATTTTTTTATGGTTAGACATCTTGGCTTTCATTCATATTTAAAATAATGTGCTTATTATTGGCTATTGCAGGTTGCCTCTCGAACGCAACATTTATCACATATTTAAAAATTTGGTTCTTTTTTTTGCTTCCCAAATGGTTATTTCAGGCAAACAGGAGATTATGTGAACCACAGTCATATCTTTTGACCCAATTTGTCTGCTAACGTCTCTTGGTGATTCACTGTAAAACATTACAGGTGCTAATCTGCCTGGGGCAGGAAAGTACAAAATAGATTTGATACAACAGTTGCAAGTCTTACAGGTAATTAACTCAGCATGATTTAGCTGGATTTATACCAAGTGCTTGTTTGCCCATGCTGAGAAAAATAATACTTTGTCTCTTTCATCAGTGGATCTCAAGGTACTTTACAAACATTAATTAATGCTTGTCACACATCCCATCATCCCCATTTCCAGATGAGGAAACTGAGCAATAGGCCCCAGCAAATTCATTTGCCTGAAGTTTTACAGCTGGGCCCAGCGGAGTGTAGAGCAGAACACTCATTTTGGTCTTTTGGTCTTGGGGTCATACTTCTTCCTGTTGATGGAACAGCTGACACCACAATCTTAAATTCAGACAACCGAGTCTAGTCCTTGCTTCAAGCTAATCTATTCAAAACAGAGCAAGAACAGAGTGAAAACTTAGGAAACATATATGGCTATGTTTTATATGGATACACCCTGGAAGGAACGTGTGTGTGTGTATGTGAGATCACATGTGTTTGCTTCTGAACATGTGTCTAGCACTGAGATGGAATTATTCTTTGCTTAGGCAGCATTATATGAGAGTTCATTTGCCCTGTGGAGAGATTGATTTACTGAACAATGAACGGCCAGCAGTGCAAATGAAGGGTTGCTTCTCGCCATGTGTCGCGTCATGAGATAGCTGCGAATAGGGGCTCACCCCACCCTCAGGGAACGGCTACATCTCAAATCAGCTTTCCACAGGATGAATGGCTTGTCTTCTCTGCAGTTGGAGGAGCTGCACATGCAAACCCAACTTCACAGCAGGTGTTCACCAAATGTAAGCAGCTGGTGTTGCCTGAGAGCTCCCTGCACAGCAGGTGACAGGGCCAGGCTGCTCATCCCCTGCCTGGAAGTCTGTTCTCCCACTTGCCTTACAGACAGTGAGAGCAGCAGGAGAGTGGGGCTTCCTCTCCTGGAGCACACCTCCAACGTGGGCCCAACTGTACTAGGCCAAGAACCCCACCCTCCAGGGAGACTGGGCACCTGCTGACCCTTTCCCTTTAAGTTCCAGCCTACACTATGGGACGTCACTGGTGCTTGTCCAAGTCCTTCATAAACATGCCTGTTCTGGGCACTAGAGTCTTGATTCTCAGAGTCAGACCCTCAGTCTTTGTATCGATACATAACGATAGTAGGAACAATTTTTGTTTGCTCTGGGAACTTTTTGAAGATGACAAAGGAATTATTAAGAGTAACCAAACTTGAAATTGAAAACTGTGTACATTTTACAGGGTACCAATGTAAGCATAGTATACATTTAATTAAAATCTTATATGTACATGTATAAACACATACAGATGCTTCTCAACTTACAATGGGGTTATGTCCTGATAAACCCATTACAAGTTGGAAACATCTGCATTTAATACACCTAACCTACTGAACATCATAGCTTAGCCTCATCTACCTTAAACGTGCTCAGAACACCTACATTAGCCTACAGCTGGGCAAAATTATATCTAATGCAAAGCCTATTTCATAATAAAGTGTTGAATATCTCATGTAATTTATTGAAAGTGAAAAACAGAATGGTTTTACATTAGTGTAAGTTGGGGACCATCTATGCATTGGGAGGTATTTGTCAACTTCCAGATCCTCCTTACAAAAGGTCTTTAGAAATTCCTAGCTGAGGTGGCAAAGGACACAATTCTTGCTTTCCTATAACCTGGTCCTCTTTCCTTTTTTGTCTTAGATTTGGGTTCCCCTTCTGTAGCTTAGGTCATTCTTGCCCCATGCCAGATCCATGATAAGATGATGTAGGATCTTTATTACTGCCTTTCTACTATTACTCCTTAGTTTGATGTTCTCAAATGATAGCGTTCATTTGAATTATCTAGAGATCTTGATTTTAAAAAATCCAGCTTCCTGGCCCCACCCTCATAGATGCAGATTTAATAGGTCTAGGATGGGGCCCAAACCAGCTGTGTTTTAACAAACATGCCTAAGTCATTCCATGGACCACACTTTGAGAAACATTGCTTTGATTTTTGCATTTGAAAACATTCCAAGTTTGTTTCGAATACAGCTTTTGCCAAAGCTTTACTCTAACAAATGCTGGTTGCGCACTTTGTTAGATAAACTCCAGGAATAGCTTTTGCTGCTTACCTTGTCTCAAAGCTTCCTCTCTTATCTCAATGTCCTGTCTGGCCTCTGTTCTTCTTTATCCTCATGTGTTCTCTCCTGTACACTAGGGCGAAAAGAAAAAAAAAGAATTTCTGTCCTGCAGGAAGTGCAACTTTTAGATAGAGTTCGTAATTAAAAAAAAATCTCCCTATTACCCACAGTCATGTATAATACCATTAAGCACCCCTCAGGTGGCAATTACTGGATTTTTATTGTTTAAATAACTAGAATGGTAGCTTGTGGGTGGCCCAGTGTTTAGGAAACTTAGTATCTGTCTATCAATCAAAAAGAAGATACATTCTGTTTATATTATACTGTTTAATATACACATATACTTATTTATATGTTAGAAAATGGAAAGGCAGTCTACATTCAGCAAATTTGATTCTTGGTATTATTGTCTTCTGAATCATCCAATGGTCTCATTCCTTTTTATGGCCACTAGCATGTGTGATGGCCACATGACAATGAAGGCCTATACTTTGTTGATACCTGCCAGCCCTTTAATTTTAAGGATATATCAAGTAGTCTACTACCATTTTATGTGGTTAAAAAAGAGTAAACAAGAAGATAGGGTTTCCTGACACTGATATGCAGAATGGTTTTTTAACATAGCCGCCAATACTATGCCCTGTTAGGATTCAGTAAACTATGACTTACAGGCAAAATTAGGCCCACTACTTATTTTTGTAAATCACGTTTTATCAAAATAGCCATGTTCATTGTTTACATATTGTCTATGATTGCTTTTATGCTACAAAAGCAGACAAGAGTAGTTCCAACAAAGACTGTACGGCCCACAAAGCCTAAAATATTTGCTATCTGGCCATTTACAGAATGAGTTTGCCTACACTATACTTGCCCTACACTATAGGATGGCCTTTTCTGTGGTCACTACTCACATGGAATAAACAGCAAGAGCATATATAAAATTTGACTCCTTAGGGTACTACATTTCCTGTATCCTTTCCAGAGCATTGGGGTCACTCATTGATTGAGTGTTTTGCCATCTTCCCTTGGGTATGAGAATGGGGGGGCTACATTTAAAGAACACTTGCAGTACTTTTTTTTTTTTAATTGTCTCTTCCTTTTTTCTCTCTGGCTTTAGAGATATAAATATCTTCCAAGTAGTTTTCTGGTTAAAAAAATTCACCATTATGATTACCTTGAAAAGGATCTTATACCAAGGTTTTCGAAATGGTATTCTGAGATATACTAGTATTCCTTTAGCTCTAAATAAATTTTTTATATAAAAAGGTTTAGCAAGGAATGGGATTAACAAAATTTTAATTTTTTTTATGCTGCAGAATTTCTCAGAACTTTAATATGCTCCATCTCTAAAAATAAATTATAGCATGGAATGTTTTTCAAACTTGTTTATGTAGTGTTTAAATATTTAACCAGAGAACATTTTTGAGGAATATTAATTTTTGAGGAAACACAGATTGGGATGTGCTGGCCTAAGTCAAGCCCTTGCCTTTTGCAACATGGTACTAAATAATTCTAAATAAGTATGATTAGCCTTTTTGCACATTTGCATCAGGAAATTCTATCCACTTAGTTGCAGCTCTGCTCACCAGGTTGAAACACTATTAATTTGTGGCTTCAAAGTCTATATTCACACCATTCCAATGACTAGAACCGCTCATTCTAATTGTTTTAAACACTGTTGCTGTTTAAAAACAGCCTCCAAAGACTGCCTCAAGAGGTTGCTCAATTATTTAAGATGCTAAGGCAGAAAAGCAATACATCCTGAGGAAGACACACCATTAATTAACATGTCTTCTGGCTTATCATTGTCCTTTCCCACATTTTATCCTGTTGTCAAGTTTGTTTAGTTCATTAATAACTAAGGAAGAGTTTTGCTGCATTTAGAACCTGCAGTGTTTGTGGTCTTGTAAAAACAAAAATATGTTCACTATCTCATTATAGGCAAGAAACTTAGTTTTTATTTCCACCTTCCCTTGTGTGTTAGGTTGGAGCTTTATTAGCAGCTTTATCTTACAATTCACCAGTTGGCTGAACTCATGGTACATATGCCTGGACAAAATTGTTTCACCGTTTGTTGTTTTTTTGATGGCTACGGGACTTTTATTATTAATATCTTATCTTTTCCCCTAGTCACAAATTACTTATTACCCTTAGATTTGCAAAAGTACTTCCCGGACCAATCCATCCCAAACCACTGATTATATTAGTGGTTCTGGGATAAACTTGTTATCCTTCTGCTCTGAGCCAACAGGTCCCCATTGAAGTTTGGTAGATTCTGGAGACATTTATGAGATTTAAAATTAATACTTTCTCTGATAATTTAAGACATTCCGAAAATGTCACGTGGGCATTTTAAACCACTTTCTCCAAATCACTTCAGATGGCAATCTGGAAGCCCAGCCACCTGGAGCTGTAAACAAGCAGGTGTGGACTAGGCAGCCCAAATCCTGTGACTCAGGACAGACCGTGTGAAATTAACTCAGGAAACACAACAGAGAAATTCGGTGGTGCTCTGAGACCCGAGCTGCATCCACAAGTGAGTTTCTGCTTCTGAAAGAATTCTAATTTGTATTGACTTTCTGTGATGTATCCGTAGGTGTCGGCCAGCTGGTGCTACGTGCATCAGGATAGCAGTGACCAAAGGCAGCGGCTGTTCTTTTTTTTTTTTCCCATGCTCTCTTTGTGAGGAAATCTTAACATCTTAATCAGGAATAGCATGTGCCTGTAGGTGTCTCATGTTTTTCTCATTATAATTCCCACCTGTGCGACAGCAAAGCACCTCTGCCCTGGGACAGCTGCTCACCATTGCTTCCCTCTCAACTCGCAGGCTGTGAATTTTCCCAGTGATGTATTGGAGCGGGCTTGCGGCAGCTCGTGAGAGCCACTGTTGTGAACATCTCTTCTCAAGTCCACGTTCAGTGACGTCAGGAGGCTTGCAAGCAGCCAAACGGGGAGTCTTTATAAATCAAAGCTTCCCTCCCTCTGCTAAGGGGACTGGTGGTTAAACATTCTTTGGAAACCGTGGATTGGATCCTTCCTTTCTAATCTAGCCTGCCAGGACTTAACTTTGGCATGGAGAACTTCAGAACCTGCACAACCCAAACTAAATGATTCTACTTCCTTGTACCTGCCATCTTGGGTTCATTCAGGGATATATTCATATTTGAGTACACGCTCAAATATGTACATGCCAGGCACTATGCTAGGCTAAACTCCAGGGATTAAGAAACAATAATATGCCTTATCCTTTTAAAAAACACCGCTGGGAAAATTCATAGTCTGCGATTTGAGAGGGAAGCAATGGCGAGCAGTGTGTGGTGAGCAGCTGTCCCAGGGCAGAGGAGCTTTGCTGTCTGTACAGGTGGGAATTAATAATGAGAAAAACATCAGACTCCTACAGGCACATGCTATTCCTGATTAAGATACTGAGATAAAATTCATAAAATTTGTGATTTTAACCATTATAAGTATACAGTTTAGTGGTTTTTATTATATTCACAATGTTGTGCAACTATTATACCAGTATCTAATTCTAGAACATTTATTTCATTCCAAAAGGAAACCCCCTATATCCCAGGTCTCTTCTTCCTCTCACCCTCTGTTAACCACTCATCTGTCTCTATGGACTTGTCTATTCTGGACATTTCCTATAAATGGTATCATACAATATATGGCCTTCTGTGCCTGTGTTCTTTCACTGAGCACAATGTTTTTAAGATTCATCCATATTGTAGCATGTGTCAGTACTTTCTTCGTTTTTAAAATAGATTTTATTTTTTAGAGCAGTTTTAGATTCACAGCAAAATTGAGAGGAAGGTACAGAAATTTCCCATACACCCCCTGTTTCCACACATGCATATTCCCTGTTATTAATATTCCTTACCACAGTGGTACATTTGTTACAATTTATGAACCTACACTGACACATCACAATCATCCAAAGGCCATAATTTACATTAGGGTTCACTCTTGGTGTTGTGCATTTTATGGATTTGGACAAATGTATAATGACATGTGTCTGCCATCATAGTATCATACAGAATAGTTTCACTGCTCTAAAAACTCTCTTTGCTCTGTCTATTGTAGGGGAGGAAAAATATATTTTTTTCTACCTATCCCAGGTTCCTGTCTGAGGACCCTCTAACAAGACAGATTAACAAGAGGAAAGCATACAAATTTAGTCACATCCAAACAAATGTTTTTCTCTTGCTAAGCTGAATTTGGAAAACAATTGGCAAGTTTTTTTACCTTCCTTTCTCCACAAGGCACTACAGACAGAGACGACTTTGGTAAGGATTCTTACCTTTTGCTGGCTAGTGTCAGTTTTCCCAGGATCCAACCAGCAGCTCTGGAGTGAGTGGGGTGTCTCAGCTACCCCATGCTGGGCTTCAGAAACTGTAGAGGAGAAAAAATATATTTTTCTCTACCCATCCCAGGTTCATGGCTGAGGCCCTTATTACAAAAGGCAAATTAACAAGAGAAAAGCCTACATATTTATTTTAGGTTTATGTGACCTGAGAGCCTTCATAAGAAAATAAAGACCCAAATAAATGTTTAAACCTGTTTATTTCTATGCGAAGCTTGATGAAAAGTAGACAGTTGTGGGGAAATATGGTAGGGCAAAAAAAGTAGCATCTAATGGTAATAAACTGTGGGAAACTTAGCAAGGCCTGTTTGTTCAAATTCTTCTCTGTGACTCTCTGTCTTTGGAGATAAGGATGTTCCTGATCAATAGGTATAGGGAGGGCAGCTCTCAGATGAGGGTCATATGACCTGTTTTGGGGGAAGGTCAGAAAGTTTACCCTAGGTTTTGTGACTTGCTTCGGGAACCCGGGGGAGGAGAGAGTAACCTTCCTGCTTCTGCTGTTTCTCAAGTGCCAAGGTGCCATAATTTGGAGAAGTATGTCCTGAACCCCACCACTATCCATCCCTTCTTTCCCCCTTTTTCCCTGGAGACCACTGATCTTTTTACTGTCTCCAGTTTTTGCTTTTCCAGAATGTCAAATCATTGGTATTATGCAGTATGCAGCATTTTTAGTTTGCCTTCTTTTAGTTAGTAATATACATTTAAGTTTCTTCCATGTCTTTTCATGGCTTATCAGTGAATAATATTCCATTGTCTGGATGTCCCAGAGTTTATTTATCTGTTCACCTACTGAAGGGCATCTTGGTTGCTTCAAAGTTTTGGAAATTATGAACAAAGCTGTTATAAATATATGTGTGCAGGTTTTGTGTGGACATAAGTTTTCAAATCTTTTGGATAAATATCCAGAAATGCAATTGTTGGATCATATGATAAGAGTATGTTTAGCCAGACTGTTTTCCAAAGTGGCTACACTATTTGCATTCCCACCAGCAATTAATGAGAGTTCCTGTTCCTCCATATGAACTTTTTCTTTTTATAGCTGCATAACATTCCATTGTATAGATATAGCACATGTTACCTATTTTTTGAAGAAATGCCAAACTATTTTCCACAATGACTGTACCAGTATACCTATCTACTAGCAATGTATTAGGGTTCCAATTTTAATACATCCTCATCAATCCTTTATATTTCCTGACTTTTAAAAAATTATAGTTATTCCAGTGGGTGGTTTTAATTTTCATCTCCCTGAACTCTAATGATATTGAACACCTTTGCATGTACTTATTGCCTATTTCTATATCTTCTTTGGAGAAATGTTTATTCAAATCCTTTGCCCATTTTTTAATTGGATTTTTTGTTTTTTGTTGTTGAGTTAGAGTGCTTTATATATTTTTGGATACTAGACTCTTATCAAATACATGATTTGCAGAGATTTTCTCCCATTCTGAAGGTTGTCTTTTCACTTTATCAATAATGTCCTTTGATGGACAAACATATTTAATTTTGATGATTTTCAATTTATTTTTTCATTTGTCGCTTGTGCTTTTGATCATGTTTAAGAAACTTATCTAGTCCTAGTTTATGAAGATTTACACTTGTGTTTTGCTTTGTAGTTTTAGCTCTTACATTTAGGTCTTTTATCCATTTTAAGTTATTTTTTGCATCTGGTGTGATTTAGGGATCCAACTTCCTTCTTATACATGTGGCTATCCAGTTGTCCCAGCACCATTTGTTGAAAGGAGACTATTCTTGTTCTACAAGATGATCTTGGCACCATTGTCAAAATCAATTGACCGTAAGTGTGAAAGTGTATCATTAAAATGTCAATTCTATTCCATTGATCTACCTGTCTATCTTTATGTCAGTACCACATCATCTTGATTACTGTACATTTGTAGTAAGTTTTAAAATGGAGAAGTGTGAGTCCTCCAACTTAATTTTTCATGATTGTTATTGTTCAGAGTATCTTGAATCTCCATATAAATTTTAGGATCAGCTTGTCCATTTTTGTAAAATTTTTAAAATTTTGATAAGGATTGTGTTGAATCTAGATCAATTTGGGGAGTATTATCATCTTAACAATAAGTCATTCAATGCATGAATACAGAATACCTTTCCATTTATTTAGGTCTTTAATTTCTTTCAGCAGTGCTTCATAGTTTTCATTGTACAAGTCTTGGATTTCCTTGGTTAAATTTATTCCTAAGCATTTTATTATTTTTGATGCTAGTCTAAATTAAATTATTTTCTTAATTCCAATTTTAGATTGTTCATTGCTCATGTATAAAATACAACTGATTTTTTGTATTGATCTTGTATTCTACAGCTTTGCTGAACTTATTAATTAGCTCAAATTTTTTTTATGTCTGTGAATTTTTCATAAATATCCTTTATCAGATTGAGGAAGTTTCTTACTATTCTTAGTTTATTGAGTGTTATTATCCTAAATTGGTGTTGGATTTTGTCAAATTATTTTTCTGCATCTACTGAGATGATCATGTAGATATTTACTTTATTATATTAATATTATTATTACATTGATTTTTTAATGTTGAACCAAACTTGTATTCCTGGGATAAAGTCCACTTGGCTGTGGTGTATAATTCTTTAAATATGCCGCTAGATTTGGGTTCCTGGTATTTTGTTGAGGGTTTTGCACCAATATAAAGGATATCGGTCTGTAGTTTTCTTGTGATGTCTTTTTCTGGCTTTGGTAATAGGGTAATATTGACCTCATAGAATGAGGTAAAAAGTATTCCACCGTCTTCCATTTTTCAGAAGAGTTTGAGAAGGATTTGGTGTCAATTCTTTAAACATTTGGTAGAATTCATTAGTGAAGATTTTCTTTGTCAAAAGTTTTTGATTTCTAACATAACCTCTTTTCTTGTTATCAGTGTGTTCAGATTTCCTATTTCTTCTTGGGTTAATTTTGGTAGATCTTGTGTTTCTAGCAATTTGTCCATTTCATATGGGTTATCTAATTTGTTGGCATGCAATTATTTATAGTATTCTCTTTTTATTTCTGGTGGGTCATAGTATTGTCCTTACTTTTATTCCTATTTTAATAATTTTTTTATTGGCCTTCTCTTTTTTTCTTGGTCTGTCTAGCTAAAAATTTGTCAATTTTGTTGATCTTTTCATATAATCAAATTTTGGCTTTGTTGATTTTTTTCCTATTGTTTCCTATCCTCTATTTCACTTATCTATGCTCTAATCTTTATTATTTCCTTCCTTCTTGCTTTGAATTTATTTTTCTGATTTCTTAAGGTTGGTGATTAAGTTATTGATTTGAGATCTTACTTCTCATTTAACATAAGCATTTGCAGTTGTAAATTTTCCTGTGAGTACTTGTTTTGCTGTATGTTATAATATTCCATATAAATCCTTCACTTTCTGCTTGCACAGAACTTCCAGATCTGCCAGAGCTGAGACCTTAGGACCTTCATAGATTTTTCCTGAGCATGTACATAGCCCTTGTTATGAACATGGCCTTCTTGATTACCAGGAATATATCAGAGGTTTTCAAAGCCCTTGTTCCCCAAAACATCTTATTTTTCAGCCTTTCTTCCCAGCTTTTTTGTTAGTTTATTGTTTTCCCCAACTGTTATCCATTTTCTCAGGCAGCAGGGACTGAAACATTTGCCTATAAATGATTTTGACAAATGCTCTTTGGGTGACAGCTATGGCACTGGATCAGTTCAAATTTAGTGAGATAAAGTCAAGCTTTTGGTCTTCCTGGGAGCCACTGGAAAGTTCAACTACGGGCAATTCTTTGCAAATGTGATCTGTTCTGTTCCCTCTGAGACCAGGAATGTGGGCTCTTATTTTCTAGAATACTGCTGAACAGGGGATGATGAAAAAGGCCAGGGTAAGTTAAATCTTTCTGAGATTTAGCTGGGCTGACACAAGCTTTTGGTTAATTTTCAGAGCTTTGATAAAGTTTATTCTGACAGTTTTTGCCATTTTTTTTCTGGTGGTTATTGTTGCTCTTATGGAGGGCCAGGCTTCTGGGTAGTTCTTTGTTCTGCCATTTTCATTGATATTACTTAATATTCCTTATTCTTAAACTTTAAGAATTTCTATTCTAAAAGACATTTATTGATTCAAGAAATAGTTGTTGAAAACCAACTATGTATTAAGGACTTTCTTTGGCATTGGGTATGCAGTGGTAGACGTGGCAAACCATATCCCTGCCCTCATAGAAGAATATCCCAGTGGGAAAGACAATAAGAAAATAGTCAAAAACATTCGTTATGTAATTAGTCCTATGTAGAAAAATAAAGAAAAAACCCACAAAGGATAGTGAGGAGTATATCAGAGATGAATTAGGGAGTACCCCTGAAGTAGCTCGCAATTGAGCAAAAACCCAAAAGAAGAGATGGTTCAAGTCTTGCAAATATAGTCATGCACCACATAATGATGTTTAGGTCAACAATGGACCCCATATTATAATGGTGGTCTCATAAGATTATAATACCCTATTTTTACTGTACTTTTTCTGTGTTTAGATACACAAATATTTACCATTGTGTTACAATTGCCTATGGTATTCTGTACAGTAATATGCTGTACATATTTGTAGCCTAAGAACAATAGACTATACTATATAGCCTAGGTGTGTAGTAGACTATGCCATCTAGGTTTGTGTAAGTACATTCTATTATGTTTGCACAATTATGAAATCACTTAACAATACATTTCTCGTATCCCCGTCATTAAGTGACTCATGACTATATCTGGGAGGAACAAACAATTGTGCAGCAAATACAAAGACCATGAGTTAAAATTGTGTTTGTTGAGTCCAGAAAATAGCTAGTTGCTCAGTGTGGCTAAGGTTCAATGAGCAACAGGAAGAATTATAGGAAATAAAGTGTTTAAGAAGTATGAAGAGTCAGAGATTTTCTTTTATGTGGAAGCTAACAAGTTAGTCTGCCACAGTTTTATAGATGCTAGTTGGAGACATAATATTCCTGGGTCACAGACAAAGGATAATTTTTACTCACAGCAGTAACTCTAGCTATTATATCACCATTTTTGTGCCAGCTCCCCAAATTGTAGTTCCTGCAGGGCAACATTAAAAAGGTCAGATGATACCTGCTCACAAAATGGTTTATATTATAGGAGAGGACCCTGAGCATATGGAACCAGAACCTTTTATAATGAGAAGTAAGCATGTCTGTCCTTTGTTAGAGGGAGACCCCCTCTTTGTCTGTTAAGGATTTTTGCTATACAAACATCTTTAAAACGATAGTCTAGAACAAAGTGTAGTTAGTGCCTCACATGTAAGACATGCAGAAATATGAGAAACCCATGGAGAAGTGTCTCCCCCAAAGTCAGAAGGGTATATAGAATCCAGGGTACATATGACCTTAGAGAGATGAGACAAGCTTTGGATTTTTTGTGTAAAGGGATGTCAGTGGAGGGTTTTGAGGAGGAGGAACACGTGCTCATTTATATTTTGAAAGGATCACTTGGCTTTTGTGTAGAGATTAGACTGTAGGGAAGAAAGAACAAGAACAGTTAGGAGGCTATGACAATGTTCAGGAGAGAGATTATGGTGATTCATTTAGCAGTAGAGGCAGTGGTAAGTGGTCAGATTTGCCATACATTTTGGTGGCAGAATTCACTGGATGTGCTAGTAGTGCAGCAGTCCCCAACCTTTTTGGCACCAGGGACCGGTTTCATGGAAGACAGTTTTTCCACAGATCGGTAATGGGGAGTATGGTGAGCGATGGGGAGCGGCTGTAAATATAGATGAAGCTTCACTCGGTAGCCTGCTGCTCACCTCCTGCTGTATGGCCTGGTCCATGGCCTGGGGGTTGGGGACCACAGTGGTTGGATAAAGTCTGAGAGAAAAAGAGAGGGTTAGATATGACTTTTACACTTTGACCTGAAAAACTAGATGAATGGTAGTTCTATTTACTAGGATGAACTACAATGAAAAACAAAAACAAAACAGGTTTGGGGGAAAATAATCAAGCATACTGTTTTGGCTTTGTTGACTTTTAGATGTTTATTTGACATCCAGAAGAGATAGAGGACACACTGGATATAGGAGCCTGTAGTTTGGGGAGAGATCAAAGCTGGAGATATAAAATTTGGAAGTCAATAGCATATTTGTCCTTTAAGGTCCTGAGACTTGATAAGATTACATAGGAACAGAGTGTAATAGGAGAGTTAATGAGGTCGGATTACTGAACCCTGGTGCCCTGACATTTGGAGGTCAGAAAGAAGAGGATTCAGTAAATGAGAGAAACACCAGGAGACAACTTGACTTTAGAGCTGGATAAATGAAAATAAAAATAATGATAATTATAATAGTAATATTAATAAGGATGACTACAATACTAGGCAGGGAGCTGTCTTTGTTTAGAAAATTCCCTGTTAATTATTTTGGAATCTGTAAGGTTAGTCCCTTAGAGTATAAATTCAAATAAAACAAAGAAACAATATGATTGCTAATCTACTATTCATGAAAGTTAATAAGGAATTTGGAGGGCAGGGAGAATTTTAGGGAAGGCATTGGCAGTAAAGTGGATGACTGAACAACATGCTAGGTAGCTGGAAAACTTTTAGATTTTAAGTTATTTTAATTGCTGGGAAGTAAATCCATCTATTTCCCTAAGCCTTCAGTAACATATGCTACACAAAAATGCTTTTAGTGTCTGGTGTGCGTGTGTGTATGCATGTGTGTGTTCACGTGCATAATTAAGACAGTTGTCTTTATTGGGTTCAGAGCTGAGCAGAGAGGAGAGGCAGAAGAAGTCAAAAGTCTCCTGAGTGGGGAGTGGGATATAGATTTATGTAGGGACAGCAACTTGAAGCCAGAAGGGACATAGGAAGGGAAGGCACTGGGAATGCAGAGACATCTTGGGGTCTGGGGATTGAACTGGCATCTAGGTTACACCTATGTAACCCAGTAGCTGCCTGATTCTCCCATCATGTTAACTGCTTTGGCCCAGGATCTTTTGCTACTTAACTCTCATTATTGATGCTGATTTCTTAAATTGCCTGGACTCCCAGTCCTGCCTGCTGCTGGCCGACACCATTGTGCTGTTACCCTTGCTCTGGCAATATCCTTTCCTTTTAAAACAGGCCAAGTGAGATTGATGTATGTTTCACACTTCTAACTAAAGACAAATAATTAAATTGAATGAGGATGTGGCCTTCTCTGAAGCAAGGAAGAAAGTATTTTGATATGTTTTCAACTGCCAAACTTTCATAATACACCCTGTATTTTTCCCCACTACTAGATTTGTCTTGTTTTTGTAGATAGTGGTAATTAATTTCTTGTGTCATCACTTGTACAAATTAACTCCATATTTTTTAAAAATTCTCTTTTGTTATCCTTAAAAGGAAGTTTAGTTTTCAAGAACTTGTCTACCTCTTAGTTAATGACCAGTTGATTGTATTTTTGACAGACTCTGAATCCTTATTTCAATATTTGAAGAATAGACAGAGACTACAGAAATAATGAATGAATTATATTCAAATAACAGGAAAAAAACTAGCCTTATAAATTATTTTCCAAACTTTCCAGTAGTTCCTCATAAATAATTAAATTAAACATTGTTATTCCTCTGGTCTTTACCTAACCATGTCCTTCTTCTCTAACTAATCCCCTCTTACCTCTCCCTCCCTCCCTTCCTTCTTTTATTCCCAAATGTGTTCAATAACCTCCAAAGCTAAAGAAATTAGATATATGGAAACACTGTTAAATAGAGGGAGTTAAGAGCCCAGATTTGATCTAAGTTCAAATCTCAGCTTTACCGCTTCCCATCCTTGTGACCTTCACAAGTTGTTTAACCTTTTTCCTTTAGTTTCCTAACCTTTAAAATGTGGATAATAATAGTACCTTATCACATAGGGTGGCTGGGAAATTAAAATAGCTTATACACATATCAAGTGCCTAGAACAATGCCTAGCATAATAAACACTCAATAAATGCTAGTTGTCCTTATTGTTCAAATAGACTCAGATTTAAACAAGGAACTTAAACTAGAGGAAAAAATAATTAAGGTATGTTTTGCAGTGATGACCTTTTGTATAGAAGAAGCAGTTGGGCTGGGAGAAGGAATAAATGAATACGAAGGATACATAAAGAGGGAGACCAAGGTAAAGACTAATTTAGAAAAGACTATACCAGTTAGTTTGCTTTATTTATTGTTCCTTATCTGTATGGCTCTGCTACTTAGATGCCATTGAAAAACAGCATTTGCTCTGATGTCTGCAGGCTTGGTATTGGCTTTGCTACCAATAAAAACTGAGTGACTTTGAGCAACTCATTTAACTTCAGGAGTCCTGACTTCTTATTTTTAAAACAAGAATAATAACTTAATAAGAATCAAATGAACTATGGAAATGTTCCATGAAAATATTACCAAGACCCACCCTTGGTTGGAAGTTTTTAAGATTCTATTGTTAGTAAATGAGGGCTGGTTATGATTTTACAAAGTTTATCTTCTGGTCTTTGCAGAGTGACTTACCCACACAAGTTCTACTCTATGTTTCTAGGGAAATGACTTCAATTAATCCCTGAATTGCAGCCCTCTCCCCTGGCACAGCAGACAGCAGCTGTTCAATACCCCAGAACAGGAGACAGCAGTCTTGGTTTGTGAAAGGGAGGACAACTTTTTTGTTCAACTGTAATCACAGGGGAGTTTTAGGGTGGGTAGAAATTTTCCATAAGAGAATAATTTCCTCTCCTTTTTTCAAAATAGAAAGAAAAAACAGATTAACAACTCCTACCCCGTGCAATAACAAAAGAAATTCAATTCGGTCATGGTCTTTCTCTCTTGGCTGCTCATCCTTGGGGCCCAGGCACGTGAAAAATCTCTGAATCACCAACAGACCAGAATATAATAGCCCTTTTGGAGTAGTTATGGTCTATCTTGTCAGAATCCTTTTGGGGACACTTTAATCCTTGTATTAATAATACAATGGCCTGAAAATGGTTCCTTGGAAATCATCTGACTATACTATTACAAACCCCCCATGATTTAATAATCCCAACTCAACTGACTGAAAACTTCTTTTCTGATTTAGATAAAAATTAGTTCAGGGCATGGACAATATTATAACACCTTAAAACCCTTTCTCTTTTTGTCTGGAACTTGCAGACAACCATAAGTCCATATTAGAGACCTATTACCTACAGGAATTCTTTGGAAAAGTCATAGTTCTTATAAATATTCTCTTTTAGTAGCTAAAACCATAAGCCATTTCATTTGGCCTTTACTAGTGCCTCTCAGAAATGGTCAAACTGCTTTACATTAAATTCTTTTAAAAACCATTTGCCCTTGGACAGGTCCTTGTTTTTCTTTGTGATGTGTATGTGTAACTTTTTTCATAAAGTAGTTCAGGCATTTTGGCAATTTCAGTGCTAAAGGGAGATTAATGGAAATTTAATTCAATAAACTGCATAGGATTAAACCCAGTACCCAGAGTGAAGCAATGTGAGGTATTTTAGCATGACTCTTAGCTTTTCCTCTTTGCTCCCAAGCTCCAAGTTGGGTTCTACTTTGACAAAAATTATTTGCATGTCTCTCAGAGCTATTTTCCCCATTGTGCAGAGTTTGTAACTAAGGTGGTCTATTTGATCCATTTAGTTTTTGTTGAGATTTGTGCTTGGCTGAACAGCTTTCTGAAAAGCATTAGGAAATGTTCTTTCTGCCTGCCCACAGGAAAAAATAGTGAGGACAGCACTTCCTATTCCAGCTGAAAGAACCAATGTTCTGCATTAAAAGAAAAAGTTGGAAAAGATTTAGTGGAATATTGGTGGAACTAAGTTATGGACGGGAGAGGGGCTCTAAGAAGTCAAGGAGAAATGATTCTTAGCAGAGGGAGTTAAATGTTGATGAAAGGATTAATTATGCAGTTCAAAGAAATTGAATGAGTAAAACAAATTAAACTTAGCAGAGCAAGAGGAAGAAATTAATAACTATAAATGCAAGAATTAATGAATTAGAATAGAAAATAGCAGAATTATTAAATATATCCAATAGTATTTTTATAAGAAACCAATTAATAATAACAAATAAGAATATTCAAATAAGTCACTAGCTTATCTAATCAAGAAAATAGAGAAAAAACACAAATACATAGTTAGGAATAAAAAAGGTAGAATACCCACAGATAGAGAGGATATAAAAATGTATAAAAGAGTAAGCTAATTTATATGAAGACCTTAATGAAATAAACCAAATTTTCTAGGAAAATATGAATTATTAAAATCAAATCAAGAAAAGTTGAAAAACCTGGCTGAACCAATAATTATGAAAAAGAAATCCCTGTAAAAGATTTGAGCCCACATAGTTTCACATAAGGATTCTTTTAATCCTTTAAGCAACAAGTTATGCCTATGTTATTTCTACTGTTCTGATTTTGTCTGGTTTTGTTTGGTTCTCTTTTCTTTCTTTTTTTTCTTTTAAACAGAGCCAGCCTACCTTGACAAAATTAACAACCATCCACTTACCCACTCACGTGCAAAATAGATTACTCTTACATATGAATATTGGTAAAACAACTCTAAGTAGGAAAATTTCAATAAAATTTAAGAAAAAATGTTAACCCTGATCAAGTAGGGTATATTACAACTTTGTGATTGCCATGTGAAAAACTCAACTGAGATTCTTTGAGTTCATATTGGTTTATGGATCTAGGAGGACCAAGCATGCATGAGGCTTTAGATATAAAAGTATCCACAGGGTCAAATAACATCATTCTATTTTACTTCTCAGCTCTGCTTTCCTCCATGTGTTGACTACACCTTCCTCTGTGGGGAAAGGGGGGAGATGGCAGTCAGCAGCTTGAGGTTTATATTCTCCAAGCTCAGCAGTGCCAGCCGCAAGAGACCTTCTTTCTTCCAGTGCTTTTATAGCCATTCCAGGAAAGAACTCTGGGGTGTTATGTTGTATGCCCACCTCTGGGTCAATCCACTTTATTGTTTTCTGGGCATTGTCTCCGTGCCCTTCTTTATAGCCAACAATTTAAGTGGAGTGTTCCACTAAGATAACACAGAACAGGTGAGAGGTAGCTTCCCAAAGAAAGAAAAGCTGGCAAGTCAATACTATATGCCCATTATGTAGGGGTCATTCTAGGAATCCAAGTCTGGTTCAATATTATTAAATGTTTATTATGCTCTTACTTTATTTGCAGTTCAAATGAGAACAAACATCAGATCAGTTTCTCAGATGCCATAAGTACATTTAATACAATTCAACATTCATTTTCGAAAGAATTTCTAATTAAAATAGTAATAGAAGAGTTTATCATAAAAATAGGCATCTCAAATTAACATGTAGTATAGAGCTTAATGGTGGAACACTTGAGGAATTTCCAAAAGTAAGTAGCTTGACAAGAAAGCATCGTATCTGCACTGTGACTTACAGTATTTAGAGGATGCTCTCTAATACACTTAGATACTCTCATGATAAAAGAGGTACATATTTGAAAAGAAGAATCAAATTATCTTTGCTTTTAGGTTATTTAACTGCAAAATCCAAGGAATCACATGAAGATCTATTGGATCCTATAACATGGCAGCTTTCACACTTCGCTCTCCAGTGTTACCCATCCTACGCCTTCTTATAAACTAGTGATTCTCAATACATGGCTTCCAGACCCCTGGTGGTTCTTCAGGCATGTGGAGGGGGTCAAAACTGTTTCCACAGTAATACTAAGATCTTATTTGCCTCTTGCGTTGTGTTGACATTTGCACTAATGATATAAAAGCAATGGTGGGTAAAACTATTGGCACTTTAGCTGGAATCCATACGATGAACTTACAGTGTAGGAAATTGCTAGTTTCAGTTAAGAATGTCCTGAACAGGCAGTCTAAATGATTAATTCTATTAAATCTAGACACTTGAATATTCTGTGTGAGAAAATGGGAAGTACACGTAAACACTTCACTTGCAAATGACATATGATGAGTGTCCTGAGGAAAAACACTTGTGTGATTCTTTGTGTTGTGAGCTGAACTAGCTGCTTTTTTAATTGAATGTGTTTTATTTGAAAGCATGGCTGACAAACTGTGATCATTTAGATTTGGGTATTTTGCAGGAATTTTATTGAAAATGAATGAAATAAGCCTATCATTTCAAAGAAAACAACTGACAGTATTTGTTGTCAATAATAAAATTCAAGCTTTCAAGCAAAGTTAGAATTTTTAAAAACTTGAATCTGTCACTGAGCTTGACAGCCTCCAATTACTTAAAGACTTTCCTGTGAGATCAGTGGTAATATTAACAAGTGTGATTTTATTAATAATGCATAATATACTATGTAAACATTTGGAACATCTGTGATTAGATCCCAGAGTTCAGAGATCTAATATTTTCCAAATGACCAATGTATGACTTCCAGAATCTATCAAGCATGGATAAAGATCCATGTAAAGTACAAGGTAGACCAATGGATTTTCATATAATAGAGCATAAAAAAATTATTTCTATGATTTCAAGTTTCCAAATTGTGTCTTATCTTTAAGAAGCTACCACTTGCCAGATTTTAGTGGGGTATCAAAAAATAATATATACAATTATTTGGGAAGGCTACTAATATTCTCCTCCATATTCCAACTATATTTTTGTATAGGCTGTGTTTTCTTGATATACGTCAACCAAAACAACATATTACAATAGATTGAATGCAGATGCCAATGTAAAAATACAATAAAAGAAAGCTATGTTCTATTAAGAAGATATTGAAGAAATTTTCAGAATGTAAAGCAGTAAAGCAATGTTATACTTATCACTCAATTTTTTCATTTGTGAATATGTAGTTATATTCATAAAAAACTTATTTGTGATAATAGATTATATTGAATAGTTACTTAAAATATGTAAGTAAAATTTAAAAAATTAGTTTTAATTTCAAACATGGTAAATATCCAGATGTATAACCCACGTAAAAATGCAAGAGCTTCAATAGTTTTTAAAAGTATAAGGGGGCTCTGAGTCCAAGGAATTTGAGAAATGCTAGCATATTCTAATACCTTAGATTTAAACTCTCCCTTTCAAATACAGGCATACCTCATTTTATTGCACTTCACTTTATTGTGCTTTGCGGACATTGCATTTTTTTACAGATTGAAGGTTTGTGGCAACCCTGCGTCAAGTCCATTGGCAGCATTTTTTCAACAACATGTGCTCACTTTGCATCTCTGTCACATTTTGGTAATTCTCAAAATATTTCAGACTTTTTCACTATTATTATATCTGTTAGGGTGATCAGTAATCAGTGATCTTTGATGTTACTATAGGAATTGTTTTGGGGCACCATGAACCGTATTCACATAAGACGGTGAGCTTAAGTGATGAATGTTGTATGCGTTCTGCTCCAACGACCGGCCGTTTCCCCATCTCTCTCCCTCTCCTTAAGCCTTCCTATTCCCTGAGACACAAAAATATTGAAATAAGGCCAATTAATAACCCTACAATAGCCTCTACTTAGAGTGAAAGGAAGAGTTGCATGTCTTCCACTTTAAATCAAAAGGAAGATATTGCTAAGCTTAGTGAAGAGGCATGTTGAATGCTGACGTAGGCTAAAAGCTAGGCCTCTTGTGCCCGTTAGCCAAGCTGTGAATACAAAGAAAAAGCTTTTAAAGAAAATTAAAAATGCTACTTTGGTAAACACGTGAATGATAAGAAAGCAAACCAGTTTTATTGTTCATGTGGAGAAAATTTTAGTGGTCTGGATAAAAGATCAAATCAGCCACAACATTCTCTTAAGCCAAAGCCTAATCTACAGCAAGGTCCTAACTCTCTTCAATTCTATGAAGGCTGAGAGAGGTAAGGAAGCTCCAGAAGAAAAGTTAGAAGCTAGCAGAAGTTGGTTCATGAAGTTTAAGGAAAGAAGCCATCTCCATAACATAAAAGTGTAAGGAGATGCAGCAACTGCTGATATTGAAGATGCAGTAAGTTATCCAGAAGATCTAGCTAAGATCACTGATGAAGAAGGCTATACTAAACAGACAATTTTCAATAGAGACAAAAAAAGCCTTTTATTGGAAGAAGATGCCATCTAGGATTTTCGTAGTTAGTGAGGAGAAGTCAATTCCTGGCTTCAAAGCTTCAAAGGATAGGCTGAGTCTCTTGTAGCTAGTGACTTTAAGTTGAAGCCAATGCTCATTTTCCATTACAAAAACCTTAGGGCCTTTAAGAATTACACTAAATCTACTCTGCCTGTGCTCCATAAATGGAACAACAAGGCCTGAAGGACAGCACATCTGTTTACAGCATGGTTTACTGACTATTTTAAGCCCACTGTTGAGACCTACTGCTCAGAAAAAAAAGATTCTTTTAAAAATATTACCATTTGTTGACAATGTACATAGTCACCCAAGAGCTCTGGTGGAGATGTACATGGAATTTAATGTTTTTGTGCCTGCTAACACAACATCCATTCTGTAGCCCATAAGTCAAGGAGTTATTTCCTTGATAACTTAAATTTTCAAGTCTTATTATTTAAGAAATACATTTTATAACTGTAGCTGCCATAGCTAGTGATTCCTCTGCTAGATTTGGGCAAAGTAAATTGAAAACCTTTTAGAAAATATTTACCATTCTAGATGCCATTAAGCATTTGTGATTCATGGGAGAAGGTCAGAATATCAGCATTAACAGGAGTTTGGAAGAAGTAGATTCCAACCTTCATGGATGACTTTAAGGGGCCAAGACTGTAGCCAAGGAAGTCAATGACAATATGGTGGAAATAGCAAGAGAACTAGAATTAGATGTGGAGCCTGAGGAGGGGATTTCAACTTACCATGAATTGCTTTAATCTCATGGTAAAACTTGAATGGATGAACAGTTGCTTCTTATGGATGAGCAGAGACAGCAACTTCTTGAGTTGTCATCTGTTCCTGGTGAAGATGCTGTGAACATTGTTGAAAAAAATAACAAAGGATTTAGAATATTCCATAAACTTAGTTGATAAAGCAGCTGCAGGGTTTGAGAGGTTTGACTCCAATTTTGAAAGCAGTTCTAGCGTGGGTCAAATGCTATCAAACAGCATCACATGCTACAGAGAAATCTTTCATGAAAGGCAGTATCCATTGATGTGGCAAATTACATTGTTGTCTTATCTTAAGAAGTTGCCACAGCCACCCCAACCTTCAGCAACCACCACCCTGATCAGTTGGCAATCATCAATATCAAGGCAAGACCCTCCACCAGCAGAAAGATTATGACTCACAGAAGGCTCAGAGGATTGTTAGCATTTTTAGTAATAGAGTGTTTTTTAATTAAGGTATGTACTTTGGTTTTTTAGACATTATATGATCACATTCTTAATAGACTGTGATATAACGTAAATGTAACTTTCATATGCACTGGGAAACCAAAAAATTTGTGTGGCTTGCTTTATAGTGATTTTCACTTCATTGTGGTGGTCTGGAACTGAACTCCCAGTATGTTTGAGGTATATCTGTAACCCTCCCCTGACTCTGACTCATTCTCTCCTCTTCAGCCTGAAGTACCGTCCCCAACCTCCCAGACAGGATTACTCTGCCCAGTGAGGAGCTCCTGTGGACCCCTGTGTTTCTCCTTCATGTCACTCTCACCACCCTCCAGGTTACATTATCTCCTTCTGCCTTCTCATTAAGTCATGGAGGTCCTGCCTTGCACTTCTAAAGTATTTAAAGGGGCATTTGAATCTAGTTTAAAAATCTGGGGCAGTGTTTTGGTTGCTATTTGTTAAATTTTGGATCCTTTCATTCTTTTTGACTTTTTTTTTTTGAGATAGGATCTTGCTCTTTTGCCCAGGCTGGAGTGCGGTGGTGTCAACATAGCTCACTGCAGCCTCAAACTCCTGTGCTGAAGTGATCCTCCTGCCTCAGCCTCTAAGTAGCTGGGACTATAGGCATGTGCCACCATGCCCAGCTAATTTTTAAAAATTTTCTTATGGAGAAAGAGTCTTACTATGTTGCCTAGGCTGGTCTGGAACTCCTGGCCTTGAGTGACCCTCCTGCCTTGGCCTCCCAAAGTGTGCCACCATGCCTGGCTAGATCGTTTCAGAATACAGTACGGCCTCCACATCCGTGGGTTCTGCATTCATAAATTCAACCAACTGTGTATAAACATATTCAGAAAAAAACCAAAAAATGACATTACAACAATACAAAATAATACAAATAATGCAGTATAACAACTACTTACATAGCATTTACAGTGTGTTAGATATTATAAGTAATCTAGAGATAATTTAAAGTATGCAGGAGGATGTACATAAGTTATATGTAAATACTATATAATTTTATATAAGGGACTTGAACACCTTCAGATTTTGTTACCTGTAGGGATCCTAGAACATATCCCCCATGGATACTGAGGGACGATTGTACATAGGTTGAGTTTTGAAGTTTAATTCAAATACCAAAATGCAATGATTAGAATTGGTATGACCTTAATTTGGTGCCTCTATTTTGGCATCATCTTATTCTCTATCATTGATCACAAAACTCCCTCTCCTTCCCTCCTCCCATCACCCTCAGCAGTAGTGCATCCAGGTGTTTTAGGATATTTTAATGCAAAAAAATAAGAGTCAGACTCATTGCCAATAAGTCAGGCCAATCTGTGTAAGCATCAGAGATTAGAGACTGTTGCTTCTTACCTTCCCTACTTCCAAAAATACAGGTCATTTTGCAACACGGAGTAGGTACTAGTCTATGGAGAGAGGAAGAGTGGAATTGGTTGGTTTAGTTCTGATGATGTGATTATTGTGGGCCAGTGAGGCTCCTGTAAGGATCCTAGACCATCATTTTTCTTACTAAGATTCCTGCCTTGCAGAGGGGAGGGCTCTTTCACTCTTTGGGTACCGTGATAAATTAACATGGGTAGACCTTCTCTGAGGGCGGGTGAGCACACTCCCTCCAGGAATAAAAGTCTCACTTAAAAGGATGGAATGTAAACTGACCAAGAACAAAGCCATCATTAATTTCAAGTGGAAGAAATAACTCACAAAGCTGAGATCAGTCACTTCTCATGGGTAGACTATTTCCTTTTATATACTTTGGTCACCTTGGTCTATACTAGTATACAGAAACCTACCAGAATAATTTTTTTTATGCCTTTAGATTTTCAACACCATTAGTCCCATGAGCTCATCATGCTGCCAATTTCAAAGTGTACCCACAACTACATTATTATCCCTCCACACCTCCCTTCCCTAGTAGCCCACAAACTTTTCACCCCCTGAGTAGGTGAGCAGTAGTTATAGATACCATATATAAGTTCTCCCCCTCTTGGCAAGGTGCCACCTTTTATGGTTAAAGGAAGAAGTATAAAAACTTATTAAAAAGTTCTGAAAACACATCAAACACTCAACACAGTGTGTTTTCATGATTTGTGTAGAAATGGAGCTCAAAATATAGATTGAATTTCCCCCGAATTTAAATGACTTGAACGAAATGAAAGAAAATAGCACATGGCACAGACGTAAGTGCCATGTAATTTCTCTTCAAATAGTTTATGAAAGCTCACCATTGTGTATTTTACTCAGACCCAAAGTATAGACTTATTATAATTTTGAAAGTCAACCCATAAAATTATTGGTATTTTTTCTTTCACAGAATCAGATATATTAGTGCTTCAAGAACATTTCACTTTTTAAAAATCTGAGTATCTTTTTTGTCCTTTTCTGATTCTTCCTTTTTCAAGGGGAAGATTTAGCTCATTGCTGAAAGTTACTTGAAAGTTGTTGTTGAAGTTCGTATACAACCCTATGCATAGAATAAATATATATGTGTGTGAGTATGTATGTATGGTGTATGTGTATATATATCTTTACTTTCTTTTCCATGTTTATTTCAAAGGTTTAGTAAGCCTTCCAGTACCTATTTCTAAGCATGAACTTCCATAAAATGGAATGTCATCATAACTCAGATATTGTATACACTTGAGATTTTCTACAGGCTTGTCCTTCCAAGCATTTAAAAATAAAGCATGTCTCCAACAGTGTGTTCAGTTTCCTGTATGATCCTTGCAAGGGCTATAATTATATAGAATATAATGCATGTGGGATCTGAACTCTTGATTATTATGATTTTAAAGGCTTCAAGGCCTTCTCCTTGCATACAAGTCAAACCCGCCAGTATAAAGGAGGGCGAGTGATAGTTTTTGGTCTTTATTTTAGTTTTCTAATAATTATCAGAAGATTTTGAGATAGCACTGCAGAAATCCTGAATAGCCCCTATTTATTTTTGTTTATATATAAGCAACACATGCAAGGAAGACTGAATGTTTGGTATTCAGACTTCTTGTCCTCGTGTTATGTACATTGGGGGAAACTGAGGCTCAGAGATTGATTTTTTTTCCCCCCAGGATAAAAATAGAGCTCACACATCCAGATCACCACCATCTCTCTGCTAGATTTAGATGGTGTCATAACTTAAAAGGAGAACACAAATGCACGTGTTTTTCAGTTAAGTAAGTATGCCCCTTGCATTTCCTTGATGCAGTTAAAATTTTGAATGTATTGTTTGATGTCTTAATCTCCTTAGATTGTTGAGATTGTATCTGCTAACAACTCTCAGTAAGTGTCAGAGCTCCCTCATTACTGAACGTGTGGGAAGTCGAACACAGCTCTTGAGAAATTTATGTATTAAAAGGAGCTCAATCAAACTGGAATAAAAATAGAAGTCACATGAGAGTTTTTCTGTGGCTACTGTGGGTAGGATTGAATGAAGGCTGTTCTTGGGACTGGAAAGTGCAATAGGAAAAAATCAGATCAACTCAAGAAAAAGGGAGGCACAGGAGTAATGATTCTAGGTTACATTACAACAAACGGGGTTTTCTGGGTAGGAGAAACACTTAATGTTGAAGAGCTTGGCTTTAATTAATAAGTATTAATACCAAAATTTGTTTTTAAAAAAATCAACTTGGTCTCCAAAAAAAATTAAATATTTAAGAGACAACTCCTTTCTGGCAAGATGCTTTCTTTCAAAGCCTCTCTGCTTGATGTTTCTTTAATACTGTTTTGAGTTCGACTTATTTCTGGCTAAAGACACTTATAAAAGGACATCTATTTGTATGAAATTTCTCATCCATCCTTTTTTTCTCTTTTGCACAACTGCTGTCAGGAAAATTATCCCCAGTGGTGGCTGATGGCTCTCTGAGACCTTCTGGATCCTCTGGTGTCTCACTCGTTGAGCCACTAATGATGCACAGGAAGGAAAATGCAGAAGTTGCATTAATGTGAGAGGAAAAAAGGGTTATTTTAAAAGCAGCATAGCAATAATTTACAAAAGCTACTTAAAGAGCCAATTTTCCTCAGTGCCTAAGACACTCCCACAAGTGAGTTAAGAAGTGGTGTTAATCTCAGCACTCAGAGCCACACTCAAGGTTGACACATTGCTCCGGTTTTACATTGTGGTTTCTAAGCCTGAAAGAGTCAAAGCTATTGAGGAAAAGAGGGAGTGTGTGTGCTCACATGTGTTTTAATTATCCAAATTGACTGTATTAATTAATCAAATGTAATAAATAATTTCTTAGTTTCCACTCTACAGCATAGACCTTGTCTGCTTTAACCATATCATATTTTTGAAAGGGTTCACATCTTATCAAGTATCATGTACCATGAGAATGTAAACATTATATTTCTAACCAAATATTTCAATGAACTGGTGTTTTGACTATCAGTGTATTCTCTATGTGCTATGCATATGTGGATTTAGGCAACCTTTGTAATTTTATCTGCAATATGCCTTATTTTATGAGCAAAGGCTCAGGGCAGAGTTGGTAGAATATGGCCTGAAAGGCATTAACATGTGAAAGATGTGGCTTTGTCACAACTTTGGAATGAAATCCTACTCTATCTTATAGGAGTGAAAAGATTGCTTTCCTCATCCATTGCTAGGTTCGTGGTGGAAACCCCTGTAACAAATGACAGATTAACAAGGAAAAAAGCATACAAATTTATTTAATATAAATTTTACATGATAATGGGAGCCTTTAGAAATGAAGACTCAAAGAAACAAGGTAATCTGTGTGTTTTCATGCTAAATTTGATGAAGAGGTGGATGGTTGTGGGGATGTATGACTTGACACGGGGGCTATGATCTAATTATAATAAAGTGGGGGACACTTAGCAAGGCCTGTTTGTTCAGATTTTTCTCTGGGTCCCTGTGTCTTGAGAGATAAGGATGTTCCTTTCCTCTGGGTATAGGGAGGGCACCTCTGGAATGAGGGTCTCATGACCTGCTTCAGGGAAGCTTTGCTGGGTTTTATGGCATGTTTTAGGAGAGAAGCGGTGACAGGAAGGTGAGCATGACCTTCCAGTTTCTGTTGTTTTCTCAAATGCCAAGGTGCCATATTTTGGAGTAGCCTGTCCTGAACCCCATCAGTCCTATATATTTTCTCTAGTTATTTCATAACTCCTTTTGGCTAAAGAAAGAAAAACGTTACCTTAAGAAAAATGTTACCTTAAATGTTACCTAATACAAGAAAGGAAATGCCAATTTCACAATAGCCTTGAAGATGATTGAAATAGAAGAGGGAATGTGACTCAGGAGGCATGTCCCTCCATCCTCTCCCTTTGCTGGTGGCCCTTATCTCCTGTCAGTGTCCAGAAGAAGTTCTTGTATGACTTGGATGGAGCCATCCACCATAAGGTGGTGGCAATGACTCACTGTGGTGAACCCACTTACAGGAGAGGAGTGTGGGGCAAGGTCAGATCTGCAAGGTTGTAGTCTAAATTTGAGAACATAATGCTGCTTGTAGAAATAATCCCCAGCTAACCTGTCTTAGGCCATTCTAACTTCTCAGACAGAAGACCTGAGCATTTGTTGCCTCCACTGTGCTAATGACTGGCAAAAACCAAAGAAGATTGTGTTCTCTTGGCCTGTTATTTTAATTAAAGATGGTAGTGTGAGCTAAACAAACTTTAAATCTTTGCTTAATTTTTTTTTCTTTTCTAGAATAGCAGTTTCCTTCTGATTTGGGATCATTTTTGCCTATGTAAGTATATCTTTCAGGGTCCAGTGAACTGAGAAGTGCCATTCAATATGAGGTGATGTCTCAGATCAGCCTTGTTGGCATGGCATGGCAAGTCCCAAGGATGATGGCAGCTGTGCTGTCTACTTGTCTCGTCTGAACAGTTTCTACACATTTACAGGGTGATTTATTGCAAGCTTAGCTGCTTTGCTTATTTTTTTCAGTACTTGAAATTAAAAATGATTCATTTGTAATTGAAGCTCAGAGAGAAATAACATTAAATATGACTTCAGGCAGACAAGGGGCAGAAGGTAGAAGTTTGTCTGATGAATTAAAGACATGCACTGTTGTTTAGAGTAGACCTCTAGATGCTGGTTAGAATGCATTTTTAGCTTGAGGAGTTGCTTTCTCTTGGGATTTTGAGCTTAAAAATAACTGTATGTTGTTATGATTAGCATGACCAGTACTAGTAATCCAGAAATAAAATGAGACTTTAAAACATATGTGCACACATTCACACCTACACACATTTAGTTATGCTTATACACACACACGCACACAGTAACAGTACTGCCCAGATTCAGAACCCGGGTTAAAAAAGAACCAAATGGAAACATTTCTACTAGAACTAAATGAAAGGAACACTTGAGGCTGAAGCAAAGAAGGGCTTTAGTGAAGGTGGGAGAAAGCTACAGAAGTTAGCAACAGTTCTGACAACAGTTTTTGCAATTACTGTGTCCTTCAGGGTAAAGAAATGGTGTCACATTGGTAACTGCATTCAGGTCATTTTTTTTTAAGCAGAATTTACTTTCTCCATTTATCCACATTCTTCATTTGTTTGTTTGTTTGTTTATTCATTCATTCATTCTGTCATTTTAAAAGGGGTTTGATGGGAGCCTGGATGTTACTTCCTCTTTACAAATTCTAGGATAGTACCTGCAGTGGCCCAAAACTACTAGGACTAAGTCCCTGTTTTGTGTGAGTACATGAGAGAGAGACTTGTAGTACATTATTTTTATAGTGACTATGTGTAAACAGTTGCAGAGACAAAGTGCTCTAGGACCACAAAAGAGTGACAGTGGCTTTACTGGAGAGCATAATAGGTGTGGTCCCTTTAATTCCTAGAGAGAGCAGTGGGCGTGGTCCCTTTAATTCCTAGAGAGAGCAGTGGGCGTGGTCCCTTTAATTCCTAGAGAGAGCAGTGGGCGTGGTCCCTTTAATTCCTAGAGAGAGCAGTGGGTGTGGTCCCTTTAATTCCTAGAGAGAGCAGTGGGTGTGGTTCCTTTAATTGCTCCCTGGCAATTCAGCTCCTCTGGCAATCCAAGATCCTCTTACCTAAAGCCCAGGTGAGTCTCCTTTCTATTTTCCTATCCCACCTGTTTGCCTCCTTACCTTCCTTTCTCTAGGCTTTCTGTCTCTCTCCTCCTCTCATTCATTGAAGACTTAGGAGTTAACTTTTTTTTTCTTTAATTTGTGGGGGAAGGTGCCATTTTCTCTGGCCTTCTCTGTCTTCTCTGATCCAAATACTAGGGAATTGCTTTCCATCAAAACATCAATATATCAGTCTCAAGATGTAATAAATACCACTATCTACAATATGATCTTATCATATCTGGAAACCTAGGAGTTAGAAATGTGAGGTATGAAAAAATAGGATACCATGTGTGATTTTGATTGGCAGGGACAGGAGAAATCAAAGAATCACAAGGTCAAGGTGATTTCCAAGAAAAATGTGGCGCTTCTTTGGAAGTAGAATATAGGATTCTAAATTAATTTCAGAGTACTAAAAAGGCCTCTGGGCTACTAAGGGGCTGAGAAAATCCTTCGACATATTGGATTTCACCATTATAGTATTGTTTTATAAACTTATTTATTACAAAGGATATTTAAATGAAAGGTAGTTGCCATGTGACAGGAGTATGCAAAAGAGAGAATATCGTTAGTGATGTCTTCATTTGAACTGCATGGGCTTCAAATGGATGGTAGAAGTGAAGTAACAGTTTCTTTCATTTCAGAGCATACAGCATCATCTTACCATGTCACTTGAAAAGGTTCTTGAAAGCCATTGCCAAGAGATTGTGAAAGAAGAAAACAAATCAGCTGTTCTCTGTAATACAAGTAAGGGGAGATATAGTGATCAGAGGCTACCTTAAGGCCCACAGGTAGCATCCCTGTGGCTACCTGCCCACCCTTATTAGCTGGCTGCCTCCTGAGAATTAGGAATGCATTTCTTGGGCCCCAGTTTCCAAATATTATAATTGGGGAGCTTGACTAGATCAAACTTTCTCGATTTTTCTTTTCTGCAGCAAATTAGAAGTGTGATGAACCTTCCATATACAAATACCAAAGGCACTGATCATACCTAAACCTTTCTCTTTCTCGTAAAACAGATCTTAACAGAAATGAGGCAAAGTACCATTATCCTAGGAATGGCCTTGAATTGTCACCAATTTATATAAACAAATTTTGGCATTTTAATGATTATGAGTACCACATTACTTGTGAGTTCCTCACATTGTTTTAGACAACTGTTGAGAAGGACAACGCCAAGAAGCTGAAAGATCTAACATTCTAGATTTCCTGTTTCATAGTACCTGTGAAGAAAAGGGTTACCATACCCAGGCCTGAGACTGCTGTTCTTAGAAAGGGCTGTTGGCAAGACTGGCCTTTGTCTGGCATCTGGAAACTTGACTGGTTAACAGTTCCCTACATTGATATGAAACTTTCATTAAATGATAAGGGTGGCTCACTGTGCCTAGTCTGTGCAAACAGTATGGTTTATGCAGAATACCTGCTTTCTGAGAGTCTGGAATTTTGGTACATGCCAGGCAGAGGTGCCTATATGCCCAGTCCCCAATAAAACCTTGAGTTCTTAGTCTCTATTGAGCTGCCCTGGTAGACTTAACACGTATTGTCACAGTCAGTTGCTGGAGGAATTAAGAGCATTTTCTGTGACTCTACTAGAAGAGAACTTTGGGAAGTCTGCTCCTGATTTCCTCATGTGTTTTCCCTTTGCTGATTCTGCTTGGTGTCATTTCACTAATGTCTACATGCTGAGTCCTGTGAGTCCTTCTATCAAATCACTGAACCTGGGGTTGTCTTGAAGGACCTCTGATTCAGTATCACATACTGATTTTTTAAAAATTTATTTCTTGAGCAAACACTGTCTACTAAGTGTCTTTTGGGTGTATGGGGACCAAGGCCCTTGGCCCCTAAATGTTCACTGAAAATCACTGACATGAGGCAGATTGAGTAACTGGAGAAAGGCATACAAATTTATTTAATGTGTATACATGGGAGCCTTCAGAATGAAGACCCAGAGATACAGGGGAAATTGTCCATTTTTATGCTTAGGTTCAACAATGTTTGGACAGCCATGTAGAAATACAATTGGACAAAAAGGGTATGATCTAACGTTAATAGTGGGGAAATCCAGCAAGGCCTGTCTGCCTAGATTCTTCTTGGCCTGAGCAGGCATTCCTTGTTTCTGGGCATGGGGCAGGACCCTCACAGGAATGGGGGTCTTATGACCTACAGCTAAGCAAGGTAGGGCAAGTAATTTCTTTATGGCCAATTTTTACACAGAATAATTTTAGGTTTTACGTCTGGCTTTGGGGAAAAGGGGCTCTGGGTTTTATGACCCACCTTGGGGAAGAGGGATTTTACTTTCTATGGCTAGCCTTGCAGGGGAATGGAACTGAGAGACAGGAGGACAGGAGAAGATCAGAGAAAACTCTTTGCTTCTGAGGCCTTCATTTTGGAGTACTGTCTTCTGAGCCCCAACAGGGACAAAACAAAGCTGAACAACACACATCTGTGCCCTAGTTTAGTCGGTGAACTTGACTTACACGAGGGAGCAAATGCAGTAGAGAATGATGAGCAGGTGAGGCAGGTAAGGGGCATGGGGTGCCGACGGGGGGATGAGTACGAGGGAAGCTGACGTGAGATCTATACTGGGGACATGAGAGTTATGATATGTGCTGCTTTTAAACTCCTTTGCAATGTATGGGTGTGTTAGGGAACCTGACCCGAGTTTGGGTGCAGGGAAAAAACCCAAGAAATGTTAGAAAAGAGTAACAAGACAGGGCTGTCTGGAGACACAAAGGCCCAGGGTCATGTGAAATAGTTAGCCTGCTTCTAACTAAAGGAGAAAGTAACAGTATTGAGTGAGGGACACCTTCAAAAGAGTCATCAACTCCAGATTGGAGCCCCAGGAATTCCAAGCCAGCTAAATAGAATCTATATCCTTAAGTAGCAACAAGCATAGTTTGACGCTTGTGCTTTCTGTGTGCCAGGTACTGTCCTAAGGTATATATACATTGAATCTTTTAATCATCACAACAACCTGTGTGCTAAATACTTTTCTCATCCTCCCTATTTTACAGATATAGAAATGGAGGTCCAGAAATTTACTTTTCTCAAAGTCATAGAACTGCTTATTACTTCTGTGCTCTACTGCTGTGGAAGTTAATAGAAGGTTCATTCATTGAAGATAGAACTTTTCTTCTGTCAGCATGTGCCTTTTCTAGGAACACTGTAGCACAATCAAAACAATGGAGCCCTAAAGAGAAAGAAAGAAGCAGCAACCTCTCCTGCCTAACGCAGCGGCCGTGGGACTGCGGGGCAGGCAACGGAGTGCAGTGCTAAGTGCCTGCAGTTGGAGCAGAGGAGTCTGCGCTGGACCTGCTCTGTTGCTCACCAGCTGACAGGGTGCTTAGATTTCTCTGTGTCCCAGCTCCTTCATTTATAAACTAGGGGACCTTAGATCTATTTTATGTGGCTCTTATGAGGACTAAATGCTATAAGACAATCGCTCTAAGTCCGTGGCACACTGCCTGGTACATAGTAAGCACTCAACAAATGGTCGCAATTACTAATCAGTAGGGGATAGATTATTCTCAAACCAATTTCCATTTCACGGCCACTATTAATTTACTACTAATTATATTTTAATGGCATTTGCATTCAGCATTTAATTGACTGAAAAATCCCATTAATACTTCATAATGGAGTACGCAAATTATTTGGGGAAAATATTGTCAGGATATTATAAAGGAAGGCCCACTCTTTCCTTCTGTCAAACATTGAAATCTCATGAGGACGATTATGTTTCAATAACTCAGTAACCCTGGACAGTTTTATGTAGAGGGGACCATCAGGCTGCTCAGACCAAGAGGTGCTGTCATTTTTATAGCCTTACCCTTTTTTGTGCTCTAAGAAAGTGCTGTACTCTCAGTTGTACCCCACTACCCCCCGACCACTATCACCACATCCACCGACTCCCTTCCTTGTCTTGTGGTAATGTTGTGACTCATGTCTTTGCTTACCTGCAGGCATCACTCTTAGGGTGAGATCTTAGCACTCCTGGTAGGCATCAGCTCCTGTCTTCTGAACCTTAGTCATGTGGCTCGTTCAGCACACATGGTGACATGTGATAATTGCAGGGACTTCTCTGGGGGCATTTTCCACCACCTTTCTCCTTCCCGTCAACATGCCTCTACCAATGTCCTGAATGGTGTCCTTAACCACATGTCATGGGCCACCATCTCTCTTCCCCTGACCTGTCTTGAGAAAAGTAAGAAAAATTGTGCCCAGAGCCACTCACAGGTTGTTCATTCTCCTTTCCTTTCAGTGGTCCTCGGGGACCTCAAGTCCCTGTGCCCAGCCTTGAAACATTGCCATGGGCATCAACATTTCCCCTCACAAGGCCAGAGGGAAGGGGTCTGAAATGGGCTTCATCACTACCCACACAAAGGGACATCTGTCTGCCCACTCTTCCTCCTACTCTTGCTAAGTCCACTATGATGCCTAGATTTTTTCCACCTGTACTTCTTTAGCCTTTATTTCCTGATCATCTATTTACATTGTGGGTATTTGTTCTTAGGTATTACTTCACACTTATGCTTGCTGAAATTTATCAATTGTTATTGCCATTTAAAATATTTTCTGTTGTTCCAGAGTTCTACTATACAAATTAATTATTATTTGAAAATTTGATGAGAAAATTCTTGATTCCTCTTTCAAAGATAGAGACAATAATGTTTTCCATATTTCAGTTTTTCATATGCAACATCTTCAAAACTTTTTGCTATATACATATACCTCTGTACTGTTATTTCCTTAGTATATTAAAGGTCCCCTGGGGGGCAAAATTGCTGCCAGTGGAGAACCACTGATGTGGTTCATGCGTATGTGGGAGAATAATGCAGATCTCCTTGCTTTGACATTTGCTCTTTGAATGCAAACCTCAGGCCAATGTGAAACGTAAAACCAGACTACACATATTGTTGTTTATGGAGGCTGTCATGCTGTCATAGAAGCGGACTAAATAGGTTTGCTAAGATTTATCCTTCTTTTAGTCCTATTGGTTGCTATGCAGTACCTAAATCAGGGGTCTATGATTTTTTATAGGGGCTAAAGAGGAGCTACCCTGTAGCTCACTCAAAGATTCATCCGTGTCAGAATAAGAAGTGGATCTAGGGGGTGCTGCTGATTGCCTGATAAGTTGTGTGAGGAACAGACAGCTCAGAGATCAGCAGGTGCCACTGCGATCCTTACCTTGTCCCTGCACTCTTCAGCTGTTCCTGTGATAAGGCTTATGCATGGCACACAGTGCCCTTTCTCCCTCTCAGGGACTATACTCTTATGTGGATAAGTTATACTAACTACTGTAAGAAAAAAATATAGTCATAAAATTAAAAAATAATTTTTTGATCAAATCACAGTTGGAAATGGGTTAGGAGGTCCTCTAAGCCAGCTATCCTTTAAGTGCTTACTCAGGGATCTGGGTGCTGCTGCCTTTGACTATGTGGTTACATCATCTCGGGCCAAGAGATCATGGAAGATCATTTGGGACAGTAGGTTGTGGTTATGGCCAAAACTATAAATAAAGCAGATGAGAGATTAAAGTTTGTCAAATGCAGTGCAAAGTCCAGCTGCATTCAGACTGCTTGGTGCTCCCAGATGAGCTTTGTTTGCTGGGATCTCCTTGGTGTTGGCGATCTAGACCATTCTCTCTGGGAACCTGCCTGCCCCACTGGACTCCCTTCCATGTCCTATGTTGCCTCCCTGATGTCTCCCTCACTTGAACTCCAAATCCCAGACGCTCTCAAGTCTGCATCACTCAACTATGCAGTGCCCTCCCAGTCCTCTGCATGATGAGGTTACGGCAGCTAGATGGGCTCGAACTTGTCCACTGGGATTACAAACTGTGACCCTGGGCCATGAATCATGAACTCCTAAAGTTATAAGCCCAGATAGTCTAATGAGAAGGAATGTTGGAATATGCCTTCTCTCTTCAAATAAGAGAGAACACACTTGAAAAATAAGGTGTGAGAGAAATGTGAGGTTTTATATTTTATTATGTGCCTGTTAGAGATGGAGTCATGACAAAAATAAGGAGACTTTATCCACCAGCAAAACCCACTCCATTCTCACTACAGTCTTGTTACCCCTGACAAAGATAAAAAGGTGAGAATAGTTTTAACCGTTTATAATCTGAGGTTTACAGCAGGTGTTTGCAAATATTTAGTGGACTTACATAAACACAATTTTTTCTGTGAAGATAATGACAAAGAAAACATTAAAATAAACTAAAAAGTTACATTTTCATTGTCTTCTGTTAAGAATTTTTTTTTTCCTCCACGAGGAGGGCGCTATCATTTGTCTTCATTGCTTGTATCATCATACCTGAGAAATATTGTGGGCTACGTTTTATATCTTGATTAGTTTAATCAGGGAGACTTGATGCTGAGCCAAACTGTGAAAGAGGCAAGATCTATCTTCCAGCCCTCCCAGTCCTGTGCTTTTAACTGCTCTTCTTGGTTCACGTTTCCCTCACATGCAAATATTCTTAAGCTGTTTTTGTAGGATGCGCATATTATAGACCAAAGTTAATGAATTTGGTTCTTTTGTACTCCTCCAGTTGTTTGCAAAGGGGTTTTAAAGAGCAGGGTGCTGGCAATAAACGGTGGTCACATTGAAGCCTGCTCATCCCTGGTCTACTGATTTTGTTTTTATTGCTATTCAGGGAAAAAATTCATCCAATGAAACTAATATACATTGAAGTATTGGGGGACTAATATGTTGCTTCTCTTAGAAGAAAACCTTTCCATCTCTTTTAAAACTATGGTGATTTTGTTTGTGATGTGAAACTATTTGGAAGAAAATGCAACTGAAAACTTTAATTTCATATATATGTATGTATAATTGAAACTAAGATACCTCAGAACTCACCAGCCTATGGAGGTTAATAATAGAGCAGCAGTTATCATAATAAAATTGTATTTCTTTGCAGGCACTTGGTCCTATCAACTTTGTCCTTGGTGATTTTGGGGTTCATCAGGGAATCCTTTTCTGTTTGTGTGTCCTTATGGCTATTAGTCCTGTTGCTGTCCAGACTGTCTATGCTGCTCCTGAAGCCAGTGAACTTCTCTGAGGCCCAACCATCTTGTCACCTTCTTCTGATGTTGGGGGACCCCAGCCCATGTTTTTGCATGTTCCAGCTATAAGCCCCAAGCAAGAAAGTCCTCCTGTTTCTCAGGTGGGTGCATATACTCTGAGCTTCCGAATCTTGCTCTATTGTGAAACAGATGCTGTAGTGGGCTGAATGGGGGCCCACCAAAAGATATGTCCATGTCTTAACTCCTCGAAACTGTCAATGTGACCCTATTTTGTTGATGTAATTAAGGATCTTGAGATGAGCCCATCTTGAATTATCCAAGTAGACCCTAAATTCAATGACAAGTGTCCTTGCAAGAGACAGAAGAGGAAGAGACAGAGAAAGAAGAGAAGGCCATGTGACAATAGAGGCAGAGATTGGAATTATGAAGCCACAAGTCAAGGAATGCCTGGAGCCATCTGAAGCTGGAAGAGGCAAGGAAGGAGTCTCCCTTAGAGCCTTTGGAGGGAACGTGGCCCTGCTGACACGTTGACTTCAGACTTCTGTACTTCAGAACTGAGAAAGAATAAATTTCTGCTGTTCTAAGCCACTGAGTTAGCGGTAATTTGTTACAGCAGTTAATTAGGAAAATAATACTGATGGACTTTTCAGACCTTCTTTATTTCAACCCCCTTTCTCTAAGACTCCCACATCAATTCCTGGGGATTGGGTTTAGGGCAGTCTACGTGACAGACTCTGTGATATACTCAAAATCAGTCCTCAATCAGTGCTGACTCCTTCACCTCGAACTGTACTATGTGCCTCAATTTTCTCTTTGCTTAGGATGAAGTTTTCTTCTATGTTTGTTTTTTCCTCAGGGACGTCCCCAGAGCCTATAGTAGACTCTGAGCATCAACACAGGAGGTAGGTTCCGAGCAATCTTGCTCCTTTGCTCCTTGTAACAATGAGCTCAGAGGTGGACTCCTGACTCACACCTCACCATCTGAGCGGGTTGGTGGTATTGGAACCCAGGGCAGCGGGCAGATGGAGCTGTCACCTGTAAATTCAGAAGTGGGTATGGCTGTGTTTCATGTAGAATGCTGAGAAACTAAGGAAGTGTGTCCATAGAGAGAGAAAAGAATAAAGTGGACCAACAGACAGGAGAAAGAAAGCAAGCCCCCAAGGCTGCCCACTTTCTGGTCCTCCCTGAGGCCTCCATTCTGGCTTTTTGTTCTCCATCATAAATATACCAAGTTCCCATTTTTTGCTTACCTCAGCTTCAGCTGGTTGGTATTTGTCATGGAAGAGTCCTAAGTGACAGCAAACCCAACCCATGGGTTTCCCAGCCATGCCCGGAATCCCTGAGACTCACACCTGGCCCCTGCCGTCTGGCACTGTGTAGCGTGCAAGGCACTGTCATCCAAATGATCTCATTCCAATCCCGTGTGGGAGAGTGACCTCTGAGGTGCTGGGGGCAGGAGATTTGGCCCATTCTTGACATTTGAAGCACTGAACTGTAGAGAGGATGATGGAGGCTCTGCTTTCTGATCAGTTCTGTTCTGTTGTTGAAAACAAATGAACACGCAAAGCAAAACTAAACAACCCTAGCAGGGTGTGGACATGAAAGATTCTTCAGCATGTAAGACTCAGGGCAGAAGGAATAATGGCACAAGTGTATTTTGTGACTTAATTCAGGCCAGGCGGCGGGAAGGAGGGGGTTGGAGGAAGACAGAGAATGGCCTCGCTGAGAGCCATTAAGAGTCCTCAGCCCTGGAAAGGATGACAGGGGCGTACCAAAGAGGTAATTGGGCCCCTGATGTGAGGAACAGTCACAGATAAGCCAACAAAGCCACACATAAGCCTAAAGCAGCCAGGGAGGATTAGGCACCATTAGCTAACCTGTTAGCATAAAAGTATTTGGCTGTTAGAAGACAGTTTTACTTTAACCCGTGCATTGACCTGTACCAGTTAATTGTAAGTAGAAAGCAGGATTTCTGGTCACATGTTTTAGGTTTCAACACTTTAAAAAGAGTTTGGGAGCACAAATGGCGAATATCAGGGAGGGCTCTTGCAATTCCTATCATCCTCCTCAATTTCAAACCTAGTTCAAATTCTTTGGGCCTTTAACAGAATAATTATCAGTCACTACTCTTTCTGCTAAAGCCTATTTTTTTTTTTTCTTTCTCTAAGCTTTTGATTTGTGGCTGCTTTGTCCCAGCAGGAAGAGTTTTGCGGTGTGTGAGGGCAAGAGAAATGGAAAATCTTCCAGTGGTTCAGTTATTCATTCAACTGGTATTTGAGCACCAGCTATGCTCTAGGAGCTCAGGATACATTAATGAACAAAGACTTCTGCCTTTTCAGAGGTATCATAAAGTATGTTAAAAGGGGTAAATATGATAGGAGAAAATGGAACAGGAGAAGGGACGGGGAGCATGGGTTGCAATTTTCAATAGGATGGTGCTGGTTTTTCTTGGCCCACTCCTTCTCTGCTGACATTTTCTTTTGATAGGCTCATCCTCCATCCTAAATGTTTTAGGATGGGCATTGTGTCTCTTCCCATAGGATTCCTGCCTCAGTTAGTTGATTAGAGTTGAGATAATCCTTGCTAAGTGCTGAGGATTGGAAATTTAGCCGATTGAAAATACTCAGCTCTGAGGATGAAAAATATTACGTGTGTGTGTTACCTACTTGCATCATTGTCCTTACTCCAAAGGGTTGCCAAGTAAAAAGACAGCCTTCTTTCACCTTTATCGTATCAGGTTTTACATTACTTATGTTGCCTACTTGTCCTCCATTCACTTTAGGAAAATCATTTAGAGTGGAGGAGGAAAAGTCAAATTTACATAATTAAACTGGCTGTTTCGGACATTTCTTAGGAAAAACAAAGAACTGCAATTGTTATCTATTTTCCAGAATGAAAAAAAAATTTTTTCGTTTATTCCCTGTGGCACCTTTCTTGTTTTTTCCACGTTCTGAGGAGTTGATACTAGTAGGGAACATCATTTAAAGTCAAGCAAATTAATCTTTTATTGAAATTTCAGTATCTGAACTTTCTTACACTGCTTTCTTGGGACAGACTTTCTGCATTTTTTGAATTCTAATCATGCCCTGCATGACCAGCTACATAATTTTGGGGGCCCAGTGCAAAATAAAATAGGGGGCTCTTATTTAAAATAATAAGAATTTTAAGATAGTGACAGCAGAACATTAAACCAAATATAGGACCCTGCTGAGCAGACCATGAAGCTGGCCCTGTCTCCTCCTACTCCTGTGTTTGAATCAGGTGTTTGCTTTAAAATTCACAGGGAAAATCCAGTCCAATTAAAATATATGGTGGCCCTTCTCGGCCTTAATTTTATGAGAGAAACATTTTAACTATACATAAACTGAGAAAAAGAACTAACAAAGGATTTACTGGATATATGAAGTTGAGAAAATACAAGCTCTTTTTGTATAATATAAATATGTAATTAAAAGAAAAATTCTTTTAAAAATAACTTATCTTAGAAACAATCTTTAGAGTACTACTTGAACACTTTCTTGTTAAATACAGTCACAACTAAATTATAATCTGCTTAACCAAGCTTCTTTGTTTTACATATGATGTTTATATTCCAGGAAGCATTATGAGATCAGGAAATAGAGAATAAACCAGATTTTGTGATCTAGTTCTTAGAGAAAAGGGCAGTGAGGAAAATACTTTTCATTTTGGAAGAGTGGTACGGGAATCATATATTTAAGGTAAGTTTTTGATTCACAACTGCAGTGTTCTTGTTCATCATCGTTATTATCCATTTATATTTATGGGTATGTCAGTATTACATGATATATAACATGTCCATTGAAGCAAATACCTTTGGTACTACGTAAGCAGAATTGCCAGAGGAAATTTAATTTATATTGAACAGTTCTGGTTTAGGGAAAGGTACAGGGATACATACTACTGCTTGCACATAGGTGCACACATACTCATGCACATGCATGTGTGCTCATACATACACCATTCACATCAGCTGCTAAAACCATCATATTTTAGAGCAGGGCTTGGCAAACTATGACCACTGGGTCAAATCTGGCCTGTAGCCTATTTATGTAAATAATGTTTTATTGGAACATAACCATACTTTTTTGTTTACTTGTGTCTATGGTGACTTTGTACTACAAAGGCAAAGTTGAATAGGTGCTGCAGATTCCACATGTCCTGAAAAGCCTAGGATATTTATTATCTGGCTCTTTACAAAAAAACAGTTTGCTGATCCCTGGTTTAGAGTCGTTTAACTGATGAAATATTTCTCTAGCAGATGATTAAGCCTATAAAATACATAGTAAAAGGTACATTGTTTATTCACATACATTAGTATTTATTTATAAATGTGTATCACGAAGCAATAATTTTTATAATTCAATTGGCATAAAAATAGTATTGAAATAAGTTGTTATTCTCTAATTATAACAAACTGGACTGTATTGCTTTGTATTCCTGACATGATTGATTTGATTCCCAGTTTGTCTTCTTTAATATGCAAAGTTGCTGAGAGGTTAAACAGTTGTATATTTTCCATTTAAAATTTCCATAATCATTTTTGTGTATGTGAAAACTAAAAATAGTGGTAACCTACCTAGAGACCTTTTGGAAACCTTTTTGCTTAGAGTTTCCTAATCAATCAGTCATATTAATAGTAAATCAGCTTCTAAACATATTTCCTTGTTACAAATTTTTAAAAAGTTTCAAAATTATGTGATTTACTCACCATTAACAGAAAATGAACTCAAAATAGTAGTTTAAAAAATGAACAAACATGCCAAGTATGTAACATAGAATTTTTCAACAGATGTTATTTACTTTCCAAGATAAAATCAATCAATTTGCTTTCACAGATCATATTTAAAGCATACACACAGCAGGAGAGGTGAACGTATTTTCTCAACGAAAAAAAATAAGGGAGAGTGATATATATAGAGTATTGAGTAGATATAAGATGTCTGGGAGAGAATATTTAAATTTGGGACGTTTAGAAGAAAGTCTTGGGTGTGGAATCACCACTTGATATTTGTATATTCCTTCAGGTAAATTGATATCCTTGCTTTTCAAAAAGATTATTTTTATTAAGCAGTGAATAGTTACCAAAGAATATTTATTCCATAAAGTATAAAGAATAATAATATCCACTATTCATTTTAAAGAAAAGAACACATTGCCTTTATCTTTGATATTTCCTATGTGCCTTTCCCATCACAACCTGGTCTCCCCTTCCTCTCAGAAACAATCAATATCTTAAATTTTGTTTCTTAGCCCCTTTCTGACCTTTTTGTTTATTTATTTTTGTTGTATAATTCTATGAAATTTTATAACATGTATAGATCTGTGTGACCATAGCCACAATCAGAAGCCATTATTTTTCCATCATGATAAAAAAATTCTCTTGTGGTACTCCTTGGTAGCTACACTCTGCCTCATCCCTAACTCCTGGTAACCACTGATCTTTTGTCCATCACTATAATTTTCGAGGGTGTTATGTAAATGGACTCCTGCAGTACAGAACCCTTGGGATTGGCAGCATAATGTCATTGGGGTCCATCAAAGCTGTTGAGTGTATGGTTTGTTTTTATTGCTGAGTAGTATTCCATTGTATTAATACTATAGTTTATCCACTCACCCTTGAAGGACATTTGTTTTTTTTCTAGTTTTTGTTTATTACAAATATAGCTGCTATAAACATTTACATACAACTTTTTTGTGTAAACATAAGTTTTCATTTCTCCAGGATAAGTGCCCAGGAGAACAATTTCTGGGTCATATGGTAGGTCATATGTTTAACTTCATGGGAAAATACTGAACTGTTTTCCAGACTAACTATACCATTTTACACTTCCACCATCAAGGTACTAGAGGACTGATTGCTCCACATCCTTGACAGCACTTGGTATTATCAATATTTTTTATTTTAGCCATTCTAATAGGTATCTCTAATAGGCAATGTAGGGGTATCTCATTGTAGCTTTAATTTGCTTGGCTAATGATGTTGAAAATGTTTTCCTGTGCTTATTTGCTATCTGTATATAGTAGTTTCCTCTTATCCATGGTTTCACTTCCCCTGGCCAACCACAGTTTGAAATTAGTACAATATTTTGAAAGAGAGACCACATTCACATAATTTTTATTACAGTATGTTGTTATAATTATTTTATTTTATTATTATTTGTTAATCTCTTACTATGCCTAATTTATAAACTAACCTTTATCATAGGTATGTATAAATAGGAAAAAACATAGTATACAATCAGCCCTCTATATCTGCAGGTTCTGCATCTATGGATTCAATCAACTGAAGATTGAGACTATAGTTAGGCCTACAATAGTTGCCTCTATACTGAATATGTGCAGACTTTTTTCCTTGTCATTAGTTCCTAAACAATACAGTATAAAAACTATTTACATAGAACTTACATTGTATTAGTTATTATAATGTAGAGATGATTTAAAATATACAGGAGAATGTGTGTAGGCTATATGCAAATACTATGATATTTTATAGAAGGGACTTAAGCATCTGCGGATTTTGGTGTCTACAGGGGTCCTGGAACCAATCCCCATGGATACTAAGGGATGGTTGTATATAGGGTTCGGTATTATCCATGGTTTGAGGCATCCACTGTGGGTCTTGGAAGGTATCCCCCATGGATAAGGGGGTACTACTGTATACTTATTGGTGACCATTGAAATCTTTGGCCTATTTTCTAATTGAATTTTACATGAAAAGATGCTCAAAATCATTAGTTATCAGGGAAATTCAAATTATAACCAGGAGTTACTACTACATATCTACTAAGAAGGCCAAAATTGAAAAGACTTAAAATGCAATGTGTTGATAAAGATGTGAAGCAACTGGAACTTTAATGCACTGCTGGTGGGAATGTGAAATGGTATAACCACTTTGGAAAATAGTAGGACAGTTTCTAATAAAGTTAACCATACAACCAGAAATGAAAATATATGTTTGCACAAAACTTGTACATGAATGTTCATACTGATTTTATTCATAATTGCCAAGAACTGGAAACAAGGCAAATGTCCATCAGCATACGAATGGATAAACAAATCATAGTATTTTATATTAATACAATGGTATGTGACTTAGCAATAAAAAGGAACAAACTACTGAAACATGCAAAAACATGGATGAATATCAAAAACATTATGCTGAATGAAAGAAGCTAAAATGAAAAGAATATATATTATCATTCCATTTATATGAAACTCTAGAGTGGAGAAAGCTAATCTATAGTGACAAAGAGGAAATCAGAATGGGACAGGAGTAGGAATGGGGAGTATAGAAAAAGAAGAATGAGGGAACTTTTGTGACTAATTGAAAGGTTCTGCATCTTGAATGAGATGCTCGTTACACGGATGTACGCATTTTTCTGAACTCATTGAACTGATGGATACATTTTACTTATATAAATTACACCTCAATAAGATAATTAAAAACACAAAATATTTTTAAATTCTCTTTTGGGATGGGGTTTTATATTAGATAATTCTGAGGCAGTCTGACTTTTCTTCATTTGTAAATAAATTTTCATTTCTGCCTGGATCCTGATAATATTTTTTTTCTTCATTTTTGTAGATTAGGACATATCTGCATGTGAGTCTCTTTTCATGAATTTGGCTGGTTTTTGATAGTGCCTTTGAATCTGGAAAGTCGTATTTTCTTTGCTCTTCCTTTTTCTTACTTCTCTTTCTCCTTGTTCTTTTGATTATTTTGTTCCATTAGTTTTGACCTCTCCTCTAGGAACATTACATACCTTTCTACTTTTTTCTCGTTTCTTTACTGTTCAGAGAACTTCTCAAGTTTCTTCACACTGACTCCATTTTCCTGAATTTCACTAGTGCTCCTTACGCTAACACCAGAGTGTATTTTAACTGTGAGTTGATAGTTTCTTTATGTCCCTTCTTTGTCTCACACCACCTAGCACCTTTTATCTTCGCCTGTGCTTCTTTCATTGTTTTTGTTCCATCTCTTCAAACCCAAAGCTTTTTAAATTGAGTTCTGTAATTTCCTTCTGATTGCCCATCAGAAATTATTTTTAGAGTGTTTCTTGTGTCAGTTGAAGTTCTTTTGGTGCACACGAAAGAAATAGATTCTTGTTAAATTAAGGAAGAGGGAACACATTCAATGCTACTAGTGGCTCACAAAATCAGGGCAGCTGGAAGGTGGCAAAGGAGCAGGCTGATGGCAGGGGTGAAAAGCTCTAACCCCTCTCTTGAAGATTGAAATGCCAGGCAGGAGTATCTAATTTATTTTAATTGAGTCAGATAACGGACTCTTGGCTAGAAACCAGCAGGACCCCCTGCCCCAATACAGTCTCAATGTATTAATATCATTTTCAATAAGAAAATGTTAATTCCTCAAATAGGAAAGGGTGCTGTTAGGAAGGGGAATAGGTTTTCAGTCATCAAACACAGAAGATACACCATGTAATCTTCCTCTGAATTATCAGGATGATATTGCTCATTGTCCTGATGTATATTTTCTTAAGTATCTTGTTTTTTCTTTCTATTGTTTTCTTACTTATTCATCCTGGAATGAGGGGAGATCTCTGCAGATGCAGTATTTGTCAACGGACATAGTAAAAGGCTTTCCCTCCTGTATTAATTCCAGTTCTTTCGACAGTCTGATCCAGCAGAGTGTATGAAAATTCACACTGTCAAGAATACACTGCTTTGAGGCTTTAAAAAACCCTCCTCCCTTTTACATTTTTTGACTAATTTACAGGAATTAAACCTACCTAGATATAAGCCCCTTCTTCCCTTTACTCTTGTTTCATTGTTATTGGGAAGTTGAAACTGTTTAGTGAGTATAATGGAATTTCTACTGAGATACATTCTTTTAGCAACCTCTTGTAGCAGTGTGAATGTGGCTAATGTTTCAAAATGGTACCGAGCTGGGTTACTGAGCCAAGGACTGTCAGAAGGACAGCCCAACCAGAGGAGGCTGTTTAGCTTCTTTGAGGCTGGTGAGCCAGCTTGTTTTCTACTAGTAAAGCCTGTGTCAGTTGTCAATGATGAATTGAAATTCACTCATAGGTTTTGCACTAGTAGATCTTCGTTCTGATTTTTAAGTAGTACTTTTTTAGTGCCATTATGAGTTTTTATCTTGTTTCATGATTTCATAGATGTTTCGTCAGAAAATTGGAAGAGATATCAGTAAACTGTCAACCATTTTGGACTGAATATGCATTTATCACAGATTCTATTTCTTAAAGTAATAACATATTTAAGCATCAGATGTTTAATGAGTCCCTTGTTTATTTTCTGTGCCAATTAGAGGTACCTTCAGGATTGCAAAAGAAGATTGGAAAGAGAAAGCTTTCTGTATGGGAGTCTCTTAGGGTTTGCCTACTTCTTTCCACCTTCTACCTTTGACAGTCTTTTCACTGGTTCATTCACCAAACACTTAGTCTTAAATAGGCCTGTGATCAGCTCTCCTGGAGGCATAAACATCATCTATCTATAATAAGAGATTGGACTCCAATTTGGAAGAGACATTTATTTTTTTGACAGTAAAGATGTAAAGATTTATTTTAGATACATTCACACAATCACCTCAATCAAATGGTGTGTTTGTGCTATTGTCTTCCTTGTGATGGCGTTAAAATCTGTTCTATTTCATAATAGAAATACGATGGTGTATTTTTTCGTATAAATTTCTATAGAAGTTTATCACAATAACTAGGGCTCTTTATGAAACTGCTGTTACAAGGACAGCAAACAGGCTGGCACCCTCATACCAGAATGGATGAGAGAACAGCAAATGAACAGACTGAAAAGGCAGGTTTTTGTGTTTTCCCTGACTATTCAAAAGTATCTAATATAATTTGTTCCAGTGCTGAGGACAACCAGAATCTATATCTCTAAACTCTTTGACTGAAGTAAGCTCTAAGCAAAGAAAGAGAGACAAAGTATAACTCAGAGAAAAATTTAATCCATTCATCAAAATTAAGCCACATGAATAAGTAAAGCTAGACATAAAGAAAAAGAAAAAATTTCTTTTTATCTTTCCCAGTTGAGCAATGATGGGAAAAACTCTGCATTTCATTTTTGATGTTCTGAAGTCTTTTTTTGAAACTGCAAATTATTGCTTTGCATCTTAACATCAAGCCCTGGAAGTGATTGTTGTTTATTCTGGAAGTTTAGTTTTTAAAAATTTTTTCTTTTTTGTCGAAGAGAAATAAATGCTGATAGGCAGACGACAAGAACCAATGTTCCTTCTTATAGAGAAGTACATCAAAAGGCTCCTGAGTGAAAGTGCTCCAAAGGACTATTAAAATATCCCTTGTGGCACCATTATCTTGGAGGCTAGATAGGTGGGAACCATATTGGAACCTGTTATTTTTTTCTGCACAATAATACATAACAAAATAATAAGCATTTGACATTATTTCAGTTGGAAGAAGGGCTGGAACTCCCTCAAGGTTTTTCTGAGAGTTGACTGACATCTGACCCCCTCATCACTTTCCTCTAAATAACTGCCTGTGAACTCAAGGTTTTGACCCTGTGTTTGTCTGTTTTATATGAGCTGTTTAATGGAAAGATGGTATCAGGTATGTGTGTAATATGGAAATTGGCCCACAAAGACAAAGTTGCACAGGATTTGTCTCATAGCCGTGTGTTTCCATAAAATTTACAACTGCAATATCCAGGCATAGAGATAAGGTTGACTTTTTTTTTTTTTTAGAAGAATGTCTTATTATTTTGTCAAAACTTGGAAATCTATGGGTACTAAGGTCAAGTTAAATGAAAGAAATACTTCTATGTTGGTTTTATTTTTTATTCAATTATTTCAAATGGCATTTGAAACCCTCCTGCTTCATTTAAAAGCATTCCTTTGGCCATGGTGCATGACTGGGGAAAGACCTATTCCAAAAGGGAATAAATTGAAATTACTTAATCCTAATTCATAAAATCTTAGATTAGAAGAACCTTTGAGATTATTAGTCCAATGTTGTCCTGAAGATAATCATGTGGCCTCACTTGAGCCTTTCTAGGGACTAGAAACTCATTATGTTTTAGAGGGTCATTCTCTTTGGGGAAGTCACTAGGAGTTCTTTCTTTTCTTGAGATTAAATCTGAATACCTGTAATTTCTACATCTCAAAGAAGGCGATTAATCACTTCATTTTAAAATTGTTGTTTTAGGCCTCTTCAAATGTTTAAAGAAAGTTTTCATGTTCCCAGATGAGTCTCCCCCTTAAACTTTTCCCCCAAGGTTAAATACATTCATTCACTTCCTCCAACCATTTCTTATAGGAAAAAGTTTTCAGAGTTTCATCAGAATGGCATCCTCTGGACAAAATGTTAGTCTCTCTCTACACATTTTAGCTTAGTCACTTTAAACCAAGTGGCATCTGAATTATCTGGAGAACCTTGAGAAGTTTCATTTCATTTGTAGACATTTGATTTCAGTTGATATGAAATGGGGCCTGGGCATTAGTATTTTCTAAAAAGTTACTCAGTATAGAGGAAATAGTATCCCTTCTCCCAAAATCGCCTGAGGTCCAGGCAGGGATTTAGGATTGAGGATGAGCTAGCTAACAAATGTATGATCAGGCCCAGCTGAGTCTTGAGAAAGCCTGTGTAAGCATTTCAGGAGAAGGTAATATTTACCATTCATCAAATGCTTACTTAATGCCTGGCATCCAGCTAATTGTGAAGTCATTTAAACTTATAAAACTTTCAAATAAGAACCCGAGGCTCAGAGAAACTGACATGGTCAGGATGATATTGGCCAGAACAAAAAGGAAGGGAGATTATACACCAGGCTACTGGGGCCTGGAGCTGACCTCCCTTCTTGATCACCTGGCTGTACCACCATGACTGGCCCTTAGAACAAGGGCCTGGAATGGAAATGACAGCTGTTCAGCTACAAGCGTCAGTTGTTCTTAGGCTGCTGGTAGGCTCAATGTAGTGAAAGCTGAGTGGAGGCCCTTTGCCATCTAGATTACTGGGACAGACCTGGGTAGGGGAGAGGTCTCTCCCACTATTGCCTTTGCCCCACACCCTTGCCCAGGCAGCATCCTGAACACATAAGGTAAAGCCAGGGGTAGAGGACAGCTCCTTTCTGATGCCAGGTGGCCTGGCTGCAGGGACATTTACTACAAAGGAAATAGGCAGGGTGTGGCAATAGTCCCACTTTGACCCTTATGTCCATCCTCCTTCTATAGCCCAAAACAGCGCAGCAGGCCTTTCTCCAGGAAGTATGTGAGGGAGAAAAAATGGGGTTGCCACCTAGAACTAAAGAAACTGATCAATTCTGACATACTGAGTGTTCATGCCCAACATCCTTACAGACTTGAAGAACTGACTCTCTGGTACATGTGTGTCAACCATGTTAAACACTATTCATCACAGTCTGACCATCCCATACAAACCACTTCCTCAGGACATTGTCCTCCATCCTTAGCATCCCAGGCTCTGTGTGGTGTATCCCCATGAAGTCTTCTTAGTAAGGGCAGTAATGAGAAAGTTTGGGGTCTCTAGGGGACCATTTTTTATTACTTTATTTTATAATATTATTTTAAAAAGAAAAAACAAAACCTAAAAACTTTGGCTTTCTTGGTTCATCTGTGTTTGATTTTCAGGTGATTACTCTGGCTTATTTTTGGGTCCAAGGGAAAGCTTCCCCTTTGCCCTCTGAAGTTTTGCTAAAAATTCCATTCAGAAAAGGCAGATTAGTAGGAGAAAAGGCATACAAATTTATTTAATGTATTTACATGGGAACCTTCAGAACGAAGACCCAAAGATACAGGGGAAATTGTCCATTTTTCTGCTGAGGTTCAACAAGGTATGGACAGCATGTAGAAATATGATTGGACAAAAAGCGTATTATCTAATGCTAACAGACTGAGTGGGGACACCCAGCAAAGCCTGTCTGTCTAGATCATTCTTGGTCTCTCTGAGCCTGCATTCCTTCCTTCTGGGTGTGGGGCAGGTCCCTCTCTGGAATGGGGGTCTCATGACCTACAGTCAAACAACATAGGTCAGGTAATTACTTTATAGCCAATTTTTACACAGAATAATTTTAGGTCATATGGCTGGCTTTTGGGAAAAGGGGTTCTGGCTTTTATGACCGGCCTCGGGGAAGAGGGATTCTAGTTTCTATGGCTCCCCTATGGGGAGGACGGGACTGAGAGGCAGGCGGACAGGAGAAGGTCAGGGAAAAACTTTTGCTTCTGAGGCTGCTTCTGAGGACCCTCATTTTGGGGTATTATTTTTTAGTCCCAACACTATGAACCTGTAAGCATTAAGTAACTGGGTTAAAATCCTGCTTGTTACTTATAAATATTGGCACCGACAAGTGACAAATAACTAGTGACCTGTTTATGAAATATTTTTTTGTTTCTAAATCTGTCACAGGGACAGACTTGAGCCAGATTAGGCTTATATTTCACTTCAACTTTAGTCATAAACCATACATGTTTCTCTCTCAAGAGTTTGCTCATTGGCTTCTTAGTTTAGGTTGAAGCAGACACTGAGTCAATGATTTAAGTGCAGAAGTTACTGGGAGGGCAAAGAACACTGGCTTGGGAAAGACGAATTGACACAGGGACGGAGAGAGAAAATAATGAGTGAATTATGAAGCTACCTCTCGCAGTGGGGTAGCATAATTACATGCAGAAACTCTGGAAAGTAGTGCAAACCACAAGCCTTAGAATTATCCTGCCAAGGAGTAAAGGAGATGGGATGTTTACACTCCCACGCCCATTAGTCAGTCACTGGGTAGGGACTTCCTTCGGCAGTTCTCATGTATTACCCTTCTTTAAAGGCGCAGAGGCTGGCTGTTGGACGTGGGGTTGGGCACGCATGAGAACGGTATGTGGGTCAGAAGAAATCTGAGGGAAACACATTGGACGCATTACATGTGGCAATTGAGAGGAATAAGAGTCCATTGCATCTGGCATGAGAGATATAAGAAAAGAAATTTTATAAATATTTATAATTTAAAAATTAAACTTTTCTACTGTAAGTCTTCAATTATTTTTTTCTTAAACCATTGCTATCAGAACTGTACAAAAATTTCCTAGAATTATAAATTAAAATGGGTCTTGGTCCATACTAATCTCTAAAGATTTTTGAATCCTGAATCTCTCTTCCAAAATGTTGTTTCTCCCAAGCTTATGTTAATTTAATTCAATCTATATGTATGTATGTGGTATCAAATTGTCCCCAGCTGAGTACTAGCCACTTACTGTATAATAATGGAGGAACTCACAGTGAAAGAGTTCAAGTATTTCAATTACAACATAATACAATTTTAAAATAGGCATATCCAGGTGGCTAAAGGTGCACCCATGACCACTGTGGCAGACACGAGACAGCCACAAATTCTTTGACTCTCCTTTCATTGACAGGTGGGTCTATGTTCTCAGCCCCTTGGTTCTGGTTGGGCTCTATGACTGTTTTGATTAATAGAACATGGGAGAGTGATGTTGTGCCAATTTGCAAATCCTGACTTTAAAATGCTGACAGCTTCTACTTCCCATTTCTGGTACCCAGAGGGAACACTGCAAGAATGCTTGTACTTGCAGTGTTCCCTCTGGGTAATCCACTCGCCAGGATGTGAGAATCCCAAGCTACCTGGTGAGGCCCTGTGTAAGTGCCCCCATCAAGAGCCACAGCTGAACTCCATGCAAACAACCAGAATCAACTGCCAGCCACGAGAATGAGCCATCTGGGGTGTCCAGCCCAGTCAACTTACAGACTGCTGTTCCAACAAACATGTGACTATACAACCTTATGGGACACCCTGCATGAGAACCATCCAATGAGCCCAGTCAACTTACAGAACTATGAGAAATAATAAAAGCAATTTTGTTTTAAGCCACTGAATTTTTCAGGAGTGTTCTGTTGAGATAGATAACTGGAACATCTATTTGGGCTTTAGGGATGGTGTCTTAGAGTTATAAGAAGGACACTTATATAAGACTTTCTTATATATAAAAAGAAGGTCACTTATTTTGAGTTAGAGGATGTTTGAGTTATCCATAGAAGAAAATCAAAGGAAATGGTAAGAGCAAAAAGAGCCTGGCCTGTTTAGAAAAATATAAGCAATTTAGTTTTGCTGAGACTAAAATGATGATAAAGAAATCTAGAAATTAGAGTTCATTGATCAAGGGGGTTTCTGTGTACTATGTTGAGGACCTGGGGCTGAGTTCTCTAAGTGGTCTTAATTGTTCTCAAGAAGCTAGCAGTCTTAAATCACCAACTAATTGGATAGTGATGAGCCCAGGAGTTTATCCAAGTTGTCAACAAATATGTTAATTGGCTTTGATCAGGCTCATTCATTCATTCATTCATCCAAAGATTTATTGAACACTTACTAGGTGCTAGGTGTTAAAGGGATCAGAAAACCAAAAAGTCATGCTTCCTTTCCAGCAAAAGCTTGGAGTGTCTTTGATATCCAAATGTGGAGAAAGTAAAAAAAAAAAAAAAAAAAAAATACAGAGCAGCAAATGGTACATGGAAAAATACACCTTCTGAATGCTTTAGGAGTTAAGAGAAGAAAATAGGCTTATGAACTCCCACCTAAAAAGGGACTGTTGTTATTTATATCTTGGGAAGGAATACTAACATCACCCCAGCCCAACACCACAGCAAAATCCATCTTTAAAAAAGATTGATTTCCTCAGGTACTTTGTGAAATAATAACAATGAAAGAAAATACTTAAGTTGCATTAAGTTTTAAGTACTTAGTATATGCTAAGTACCAGTCTCAGTGCTTTAAATATATTAACTCACTTAAAGGTAGTAACTTAATCTGAAAACAATCCTATGTGGTATACTAGTATTATTATCCCCACTTCAGAGAGAAGAGATAGATTTGTTAACTTGCCTAGGGTCACATAGCAGTAGGTCACAGAGCTGGGATTTGAACTCAGGCACCACTACTAACCAGTATACTACTGCCTATCGTTATAATGCTATGGGTTTTATCTGAATGTGTTTTATAAAAGATGACTTTTTAATGACAAGTTGGTGACCTACTTTTGATTCCTTTGTATATTAGCTATGGATGCTCTTGAAAAATAACAAATATTATTTGGTCAAAACATCCATCTGTTAGTCAATTATTTGACTATTTTACACCATTAGTATCTCATGCTTTAATATAGGACTAAATTAATTTTTATTGCTATGGGTACTTTGATGAGTAAAATAAAATCAAGACTTTCATCATTGGTGGATAGTAACCAGTATCTGACTCAGCACATGTGTCCATTTTTTCATCGGTCACTTTTGAAAAAACTGAAAATATTTGATTAAGCTCTGAAGGCTCAAATGCATAAATGCTGATGGTTGAAATCATGTCTGTGGGATGGTTTTTACCTTTCTTAGCTGCTGTTGTTTGAACATGCCCACACAATTTGGCCAGAGAGAAAACAGCTTGTGGTGAAAAGAATGTAGGTGAAGGGAGAGCATATATTTGTGGCAAGAGTGAGGCTCAGGATTGCTTTTGCTTGTCTCGTAATGCACAGCAGAGGCTGTCTCCAGAGGCCTACACACTCATCACAGGGAGGGCATCTGCATGACTGGCTTTCCAAGCTGTTTATTTCTGTTATTTTATTTCAATTTTTTCCCCAACAAAGCTATTTCCAATTTAGTGCTTTTTTCTTAAGATCACAGCCTCATTAGTTTCCAAAGACAATTAGGAACAAACAGACCAGTACTCTAACTTCTCATCTTTAAATAGACCAGACGCAGAGAGATAAATTGTTTGAAACATATTGAGAGAGACAATAATAGTTAGGTCATTAAATATGAAATGTCCAATTTCGAATCAAAACTTTAGTTTATTCTATCTCAAACAAGAAGCAGCACAATTAATCAAAGTATGTGCCTAACCTATCAACACAGTTTTGCCATCTTAACGGTAGCTTGTTTATGCCAGCAGCGAAGAAGCCTGGAGAGCGAGTGGCGATGAAATCATGAAAGGCATTTTCCACAGCTTGTTGAGAATTGAATATTTTTCCCTGCGAGAAGTGGTCCAAAGCCAGGAAGAAGTGGTAGTCAGTTGGTGTAAGGTCTGGTGAATATGGTGGATGACAGAGTTTCCAAGTACAGGCTCTATAGTTTGAGCAGTGTTGTTAGTGCAACATGTGGTCGAGTGTTGTCTTGCAAAAGGATTGGCCTGTCTCTATTGACCAATCGAAGCTGCTTAATCACAAGCATCCTCGTCATTTTGTCCCATTGGTTGCAGCAGACATCGCTGTAATCGATTGACAAGGTTTCAGTAAGCTGTTGTGGATAATACCAGTGCTGGACCATCAAACAGACACCATTAGCTTTTTTGGATGAATATTCAGTTTTGAACTGTGTTTTGGCACTTCATCATTATCCAACCATTGTGTCGAACACTTGCGATTGTCAAAAAGAATACATTTTTCATTACACGTAACAATATAGTGTAGAAATGGTTCACCTTTATGTAGTGACAGCAAGGAAAGACAAGCTTCGAGACGATTTCTCTTCTGACTCTCATTTAATTCATGCGGAACCCATCTATCCAGCTTCTTTACCTTGCCAATTTGTTTCAAGTGGTCCAATATTGTTGGAATAGTAACGTCAAACCTTGCTGCTAATTCATGCATAGGTTGAGATGGATTCGCTTCCACTACTGCTTTCAGCTCATCATTATCCAACTTGGTCTCAGGTTGCCTACATGGCTCATTTTCAAGATTAAAATCACCAGAATGGAACTTCTCAAATCATTGATGTACAGTGTGTTCATTAGCCACATCCTTCCCAAACACTTCGTTGATATTTTGAGCTGTCTGCACAGCATTGGTTCCACAATGGAACTCATATTTGAAAATAACTCGAGTTTTTGACTTATCCATGTATTCACAAAAGTTGCTTTAAAAAAAAAAAATCTGAAAGATAATCACAAGCCAAGCCATGCATTTAAAAGAATGAGGATGTACTTTCACAATAAAAATAAAACAAGAAGTGTCAAAGTGAAATTTCAGAGATATCAACTGTCAAACTTAGTACTTAAGGAAATTGGACATTTAGTACTTAGTGTAAAAATAGCAGCAACCATTTATTGAGAACATGATATATGCCAGGCCTTGTTCTAAGCATTACCTTATTTATTTATTCTTCAAAGCAACCCTATGAGGTAGGAACTATTACAACCCTATTTAAAAAATAAAACAAAAGATTCAGAGATTGTAACTTGCAAGGACCACATAGTTGGCAAATGTTTGATCCAGGACTTGAATTAACTGGGTTCTGAGAAGTGTAATTTGTCACTCTTTTAGGGCAAATTGTTCACCAGAGGTAGGTAAGAGTGCCTGTTTGTTTGAAGCTTGGAAAATTCCCATCTCTCTGAATTTGGCAATGTCACATTCATGGTCCACCTTACATGACTTTTTACTTCCTTCTTTGGCAGCTCCTGATGGTCATTGAAAATTCTCACTGAAGTCACTGTTTGGTGATATTTGAATAAATCTAGCAGGGGCTGGAAGAAGATGAAGAGTGGGCTGCTTAATGAGTGGTGATCAAAGCAGGTCAGGAGAACACACATGCTGAATTAATTGGCAACCCTGTGCCTCATTGTGGCAGTTGTAGAACCAGTGCTCCTAACAGAAAGCAATAGGGTAATTTTGCAGGATACTAATTTTCAGAAACCATTTTTTGCCTATTTTGCAGGATACTAATTTTAAAAATCATATTTGTAGGAGTTCTTACAATCCCATTTTGAGATTTTCTTAGTCCCAATTAAAGTATCACTTGGCATTCACGGGTAAAAAAAGATCATGCTTTGAAGGTGCGCAGGTTTTACAATGCGCAATCTTCTCTGCTCTCCATTGCTCTTATTTCCCTTCTTGGCATTTCAGAATCCAGTAGGCACCCTCTTGACCTCACACCCTGAAAATGTGTATTGGTGGCAGCTGCTGAGGGAATAAACAGGACGCAGCAGATGTGGCAACAGCCGGAGTGGACTCCGTTCATTTTGAAATCGCTTTTCAAGTGAGGCTCAGCCAACAGCTCCCAGACCTCCTCATGTGTTCTTTTGTTAGTTAAAAGTACAACAAATTTGTACTTGAATTAAGAAGTCTTAGAAAAATTTCAAAAATGTAATATATTGTTCTGAAGACCTAGATTTAAAAGTAAGGACCTCCTGGTATGACTAGTCCCTGAGACATATGTAATTGTCTATGTGGACTGCATCTTTAGTCATTGACCATGGTAATGCTTTCCTAGATAAGTTTTCCTAGTAAGAAAGTTAACTAATCTTTTAGATCCTCAGCCTCTATATCGCTTCAAGTGGGACTTTGGGGTCCAAGTCCAGGCTGGGTTCAAACCCGAGAGATTCCCATTTAATCAGTCTGAGTTTCAGCCTAGCCATGTGGATTTTAATAGGCTCCCCAGGTGGTTCTATTGTACAACTAAAATTGAGAACCACTGATTTAAAAAGATTTCCTAGAGGCAATCATGATGCCCTGTTGGTTGGGAAGTTCACAGTCCTTTCCCCTTTGACAGGTTTATCAACATCAGCATCAGTTGGGGCTAAGCAAAAGGCCTATAGAGAAAGAGATTTGATTCCAAAGCTGTCACCATCACTGACTATCAGTGTGACTTTGGACAAAGTGTTTAACCCCTATGCTTTGGTGTCCTACTTTTAAAATGATAATAATAGCACCTCCCTGTAAGGTTGCTGTTAAAGCTAAATGAGATCATTCACAAAAAGTACCTAGCACTGAACCTGGCATTTACTAAGTGCTCAATAATGTTGGTTTCCTGATATTCCTGTGCTTGTCATTTTGTATAGGCTAGCCACATTTGAAAATGTGTGTGTATGTGTATATTTATATTTATTTATATTTAATATTTATGTTAACTCCCTCCCAGGAGATGGGTTATGCCCTAGTTAAAATGAAAACTCTTAATAAATATTTGTTGACTTGAAGTCAATAATGAGGTTGATGTTCACGACCTGGTGGGCAACATTGTGGCTGGAGGGATATGAATGCACAGAGAAGAGGAATATTACCTGCATTTCCCCCACCGTTTCCTTTACATATGCTTCTTGCTGGGTAACAAAAGAATTCTAAAATGTCCTTTCAAAATGAACAAAAACAGTACTATCTGGCATTGCACACAGCCCTCTCATTTTGTCCTTCAGATGCACTGTGTATGGAATAAATGGGCACTTGTATTGGTTTTACATATTCAGATTTCACATCAGATTTTAATTCACAAAAAGCATTCTTCTGCTACAGAATTTTGATGATCATTTCCAGTCTACCTTCCTCTACAGATGAGGAAACTGAGGCCCTTTTAATTTAGATGATTTGCCAAGTTCTCCCTGCAAATAAGTGACTGAACTGGGTGATGCCCTCACCTCTTCTGGTCTCCCCTCTGGTCTCCAGCCTTTCCTTCATGGTCCATAGCAGTGCTTACCAGACTTTAATGCAGGTAAGAATCACCTGGTGAACTTGCTGAAATGCAGATTCTGCTTCAGCAGGTCTGTGGCAGGCCCTGAGCGTCTTCCTATTTAACATGCTTTCAGGTGTCAGAATAAACAGCCCTTTAAGTGTTGACAGTGACTTCCCAGGGCTTCACTTAGGTGCTACACAGACTTAAGAGTCCCCCATAACTCACACTTTTCCAGTCTCTTACCTTTCGAACGTTTGGAATGTGTCTCCTCTTTCTTCCCCTGATGAGAACTCCACTATTCGGTCAAGGCCTCCCTCACTGCTCCAGTAGCATTCTTTGCTCAACTCTTAAAAATTAACAGTTAATTATTGTCTTGATGTTTCCACAGATTGTTTTGTGTATTAACTTCTTTATAACTAGAACATAAGCCCCCTTAGATGGGAACTATGTCGTGACTGTTCACAATTCTGAAGATGTGTAAATGATTAGTAAATATGCATAGGCGATGAAAACCTGCCCATGTCAGTTTGACTGACACATGGTAGTGGGGAGTTGCTGACTTTCTTATTCATGGGTATATCTTAAAATAAACACCACTGTCATCATTATTATTTTCATCAGCATTGCCTTATTATTATTATTTTATTTCCCCAGGTAGACTGCTGGGTCTTTGCACAATGATCATTTTCGTAGAATTTCTGAAATACCATTTGCTTTACTCAGTTAGTCGTTGGCAGTTGTTGCTTAGCAATAATAATGACATGTTGAGAATCATCTGGGGGCTTTAACACCCTGAGCAGAGGCTGGCCAAGGGCAGCTGGCTGGTTAATTGTGGCTTCCAGTCATCACCAGGAGACCAGTGCCAGTGAGGGAAGGGAAGGGCTGAAACTGCTGCAAAATGCATTTAAATCACATTTTCGGTACAAATTCATATTAAAAAAAATTAGCCATAAAGTTCTTAATATGCAACCATTTCCATGTGCTTGAAACAATAGACATAGAGACCTGGCCTAGAATACCATATTTTCCCCTAGAGCCTAAGAGGTTATTTGACAGTGTGTGTGGCTCCTGCCTTCCAGGATTCTCTATGGGTGATGGACAGGGATGGATGGCCATGGCACTTATGGCTGAATGGTCACCTGAGGAATGGCTGCTTGTAAAATGTCATTTTTAAACAGAGCCACTTGTGAAAGATTGGAGTTTATATTTGTCGCTTCTTTTTTATATAACTCAATGCGTTATGTTCCTATGCCTGGGGCCTTTCATGTCAAGTTTAAGTCAGCTGTGGATCACAAGTGCCAAGTTATAAAATCCTGAAAGTAATGGTTTCTATTGGAAACCTTGGAACTGTATGCTAGCAATTAGAGAGACTGACTAATGCCCTGGATGACCTCATCACTTCTTTTCTCCTTCAAGCCCCACAGCTTTGTGACCATGTTGCAATTAGGGTTGTAGTGATACCAATGTGTATAGAATGTTGTTATTACTGATGAGTGTTTCCGTTGTCATCCTGACAATGTTGTTACTCTTCTTAGAACATGGAGGCCCTCCAGTGTCCTAGGCATAGGATAGAACAAGTCCAGGAGTGTGGAAGATAATGCAAGTAAAGAGGAAGATGGACGTAATCCCAAAGGGAGAGAAAGAAGTTGGGGATGGGGGACGGGTATTCCAATAGCCCATTGTCACCAGATGAAACATACAATGTGGAGCCGAATTTATGGTTCTCCAAGATCAAGCAATTCTCAGGAAGCTCAAGTATGGGAAGGGTGTTGGACAGAGTATGGCCAGTGATATTTCATTTTGTGAGTTCTAGTGCTTTTGTCTTTAAAGAATTATCCTTACTAGCTGTAGTTAATTCATACTCATGTTGACTTCACTATAGAGATTCTTTTCTGTGGTTCTCTTGTCCTTTTTCTTAGAACAAGGGATATAATATTTTAAATAACTTCTGAGTGGGCATTAGCAGGTAGGGTTCCTGAACTCTGGAGATGCGATGTGAAAAGTGACAGTGTATGGATCTCTAAAAAATCCCTAAATGAATTTGAAGTTTGTTTTCAACTATGAGCTCCACTTGGCTACAAAATGATATTTACTGTTACTGCTATGGTCATACCTGCTGCCATGGTTACTGTGTACTGTGGTCCTTTCTGGAACATCAAGGCCCTGGAATGCTGGAATGTTGGTGCATATGACAGAGCAGAGTCAGGAATCTCTTAGAGCAGTGATCCCCAACCTTTTTGGCACCGGCGACTGGTTTTATGGAAGACAATTTTCCATGGACAGGGGCTGGGGGAGCGGGGAGGTGGAGCACAGGTGGTGATGCCAGGGATGGGGAGTGGCTGTAAATACAGATGAAGCTTTGCTTGCTCTTGCTCGCTTGCCACTCACCTCCTGCTGTGCAGCCTATTTCCTAACAGGCAATGGGCGGTAGTTGGAGACCTGGGGCTTGGGGACTGCAATCTTAGAGGACACCAAAGGAAAGACGGAAAAACCCCAAAAAGCAGGAGAGAAATTACGCCTGAAAAATATATCTTTAAGAAAACATGCCAGTCTCTCCATATCCACCACAACTAGACCCATTGCTTTAAAATATTACCTTTATGATGTCATTTGCTTGCTCAAAAACTACAAAGGCTCCCCCATGCCTATGCGGTGAAGTCTGCACACTGCGTTTGAGCCTTTAAGACTTGTCCCGGGTAATCTTCTTGCCCCATTTTTACCACATGTAAGGTTCTTTATCTCTAGTATTACATCTTTCCTTCCCAATGACATGGTAAACACCTTGTTTTTAAGGATCTGTTTTATTCACTTTTATATGATTTATAATATCCATCTCTGCCTTCCTTTGCCCCTTCTAGGAGAAATCATTTATGCCTCCCTCCCTCCTGTGACCAAAGATTAACCCACCTTCTTCCCTAACTAATTTTGACCAGGGTAGCAGCTGCAGCCCCACCTGAGTCAGAGCTGCCAATTAAACTGTTTGTCCTAGATTAGGCAGGTGGTGTTCCAGAGATGAGTCCCAACTACGCTGGTGCCTTCAAGCCACAGAACTTTCGTGTCCCAGAACATCGATCCTTATTTTGCACCTGGGCTTCTGTCTTGGTTTCTTTCTTTAGTACCCCAGTGAATCACCTCGTGGCCCATAATCACCCTGCTCCTCACCTGCATTAACCAGCTGCCTGGAATCACACAGCTGCCACACTTCTCCCCACCACACATTTAACCTTGTAAACTTGTTTTGACCTTGTGAGCATCGAGACCTGCCTAAACCTGCCCGAGCTGGACACCATGCCATGTGTTGCTCAGCTCCTGATCCTAGGTAAGTGTCTTTACAAGCTGCCTAACTATTTCCAGCTTCTAAAGTTTTGTTTTCCAAGCATATTCACATGCTTTCTACCTGGGTGGTGTTTAGCAGAAGGCAAAACTTTTGTCTGCCTAAGAAAGTTTTAAATTCAGGTTGGCCTGGAGACAGAATAGACAGAATGCCTTGAAAATTTCCTGTTTGTCCATGACTTAGTGCACTGAATCCAAAAGAATGCCTGAAGTGTGAAATCCTTAGCATACTGTATAACATTCAAAGATCATTGACAATAAGGGAATTGTGGATAATCTGGAAAACTCTGCAACAATGTATTGTTATTGTTGGAAATTTTAAGGGGAAAAACAATTATTGATCACACTTAGGATGCTAATATGGGTGAGAGAATTAATACAGAAACTAAGTATTCTGAAATTCAGAAAATTCCATATAAATTTGGTATCTGCTTATATGATATACATGTTCCACATCAGTGCATTATTTCTGTTTCATGTTTTCAAGAGGAAGGACTATATTATGTATCTGAGGTTATTTCTATTTATTTACATTTGTTTTTATAATTATAATAAAAGGGGACTTTTTGGAAGACTTAAGAATAAAAACTATGAGCAAAACGAGAAAATAATTACCTTTAATCACATCACCCAATGATAATTATTATTCTCATCTGTCTTGCTCTCCCTTTCTCATCCCTATATATATCATTTTTTACCAAAATAGTTTTTGGTACTTAACTCTTTCAATTGGCAAAAATCCATGAACATATCCTCATACCAATAAATATGTATTCATATTATTCCTTTTAACAACCATATGGAGTTCCTTGTATTGATTCCCTGTAGTATAACTAGTCTCCTATCAATGGATATTGTAGGGATTTTATCTTTTTGCTATTTTTAAAATGCTGCAAAAATCTCCTTTGGTCTACATCTTTGAGATCTTGTTCTTTAGTATAAGTATGCAAAAGTAGATGGCTAGCACAAAGAATATGTAGTTTTCAGCTTTTAAATATTTATTGCCAAATTGCCCTCAAAATGTTTGCATCATTTTATCTTCCCTCTGGCAGCAGATGGGACTACTCTTTTCTTCAGACCCCATTGTAGTTCTTTTGATTAGTGGGGTTCTTTTAAATCTTTGTGAAGCTGACAGGCAAAAAAATATTGTGTACTGTTTTATTTTGTTTATCTAATTCAGTTATTCATGTAACAGATAGTTATTGAGTGCCTACTATGTGCCAGGAACTGTCCAAGGGAGTGAGGGGTACAGAGTAAAACAAGACAGAAAAGTTCCTTTCTCTCATGAGGATATAATTCTAGTGATGGAACCAATATGCAAACAAACAGAAAAATCTTAGACGGTGAGATGTGCTAAGCTAGGAACTGGGGCAGCCAGTGATTGGGGAACTACATTGGAAAGGTGGTTGTGATTCCAGGCGATAACATTTATATTGAGACCTGAATGACAAAAGGGAGCCAGGCATACAGTGAATCTACAGAAGAGTGGTCCAGGTAGAGAGAACAGCTAGCACAAAAACGAAAAGGGGAATATTTCTAGCACCACTATTCACAGTAGCCAAAAGGTGGAAACAACCCTAATGTCCATCAATGGATGATTGGATAAACAAAAGTGGCATATCCATACTACAGAATATTATTCAGCCTTACAGAGAAATGAAGGACTAACACATGCTACCACAGGGATGCACCTTGGAAACATTAGGCTAAGTGAAAAACGCCAGTCGCAAAAGTTTACATATTGTATGATTCCATTTATATGAACTATCCAGAATAGATGATAAATCCATAGAGATAAAAAGCAGATTAATGGTTGCCAGGGGCTGGGGGGATGGACAGTGACTAATTAATTGGTATGGAGTTTCCTTCGTGTATGATGAAAATGTTTTGGAACATTTTGGACTATAAAGGGTGATTATTGAGGACATTGTCAATGTACTAACTGCCACTAAATTGTATACTTTGAAATGGTTAATTGTATGTTTTGTTAACATTACCTCAATTTAAAAAAATGTGCTACGGTAATATAAGCTTGCTCTGTTTGAGAACAGAAGGGCCAGGGGTGGGTACGTGTGAGAATGGTAGGGAGGTAGTTGAGAGCTTTCTGTGTTTTCCTCAGGAGCAGAAGATTTTAGCTTTTACCCCTTGCTGAATGGCAGTGAATATTTGCTTACATCCTGTGGGGAAAGGGGCTTCCTACCCCTTGGACAGTGGTAGACCGTTCTTACTTCTACCCCTCCTGGAAAGCAATGGATGTATGCCTGGGCCCTGGGGCAAGAGTGTTTGCTGCCCTCTGCTGGCAGCTACAGCTTCTGCCTCATAAGTGAGAAGGGTCTGGGGCAACGGGCCTCTCCCGTCAGTCACCTGGGGCTGTGTGTGTGGGGTGGGTGTGGGCTAGCCTTTTTTGTCTCCCCTGCCCTGCCTCCAAGCTTTCTAGTGGGAAAAGAGCTAGCCAGGGAATATGCACTTCCCATGAGTCTGAAGATCCCGGCTATTCTCTGTTGACACTTGACCTTTGAGAATTTCTTAAGATTTTAGCTGATTTCTTTTTACCTGCTTGTATGGCGACTACTTCTTTTTCCCATGTTTGAAAAAGATGAAATAGTTGATATGTCTTGTCTCTGCTTGGACGGGCTTACCTCTCTTTGGAATTTAGTTCCCTTGGTTGCCTGGCATGCTCAGCTCTGGAGAAGTTATGATTTTGTAGATTATCTGTCTTTTACTTCTTGTTAGATTGGGAGTGATATTTACTTATGGCTTTCTACATTCTAAGTGGAAGAAGAATGATATATAATATGTAATTATATATATAATAATATAATTAAAGTAATATAATTATATATATAGTTTATGCATAGTCAAATAAATCCTTGTTTTTCTTTATGGTTTCTGATATAATCACATTTTTAGGAAAGGAAAAACTTTCTCACAAAATATTATATAACTATTCATCTGTTTGTTTTAAAACATTTCATAGTTTTTCTTTTCATATTTAGATCTTTAATCTATCTGGCATTTACTCTAGAGTAAGATTTGAAGTAGATAATAATACTTTCTTCCCCCACATGATTAGATGGCTTTCTAACAAATTTATTAAATCACCCATCCTTTTCTTTTTTATTTGAAATGGTACCTTTATGCTTATTTTGGTCTATTTATAGATTTTTCATTCTAATCCATTGATCCAATCCACTGTTTTTTTTCACAATGCCACTAAATTTTAATGACTGTAGCTTTATAATATGTTCTAACCAATGGGATAATATTCTTGTCATTGCTCATCTTTAAGAAAAAAAATCTGGTTTAATCTTGCATTTTTTTTCTTCTAAGTAATCATCAGAATCATCTTTCAAGTTCTTCCAGAGATCCCACTGAAATTTCGATTGAGATTATATTATAATAGCTCTTCGAGCAGTTTGCTGAGGAAATAACCTATTTAAAACAGTATCTTTCCATTCAGGAATGTGGTGCATTTAGTAAACTTTCTCTTATGTATTTCAACAGAATTTTTAAGAATATTTCTGTCTATATAATTTTTTTCTTATAAACAAGATCTATGGCCCTTATTTTCTAATTATTGTCAGTATATAAGAAATTATTAATATTAATAAGAGCTAACATACCTAACTCTGTTTATATGCCAAATATGATGACAAAGAATTTTGCATACCTGTATCACTTAATTCTAGCAACACTGTTATGAGTTAGGTACAGATTTTTGTCTATTTTGCAAATAAAGAAACTAACATTTAAAAAGGTCAAATTGCTCATCTGATATTAGAAACAAGTATATGGCATACTTTGAATCTGAAAGAACAGTCGGATTTTAGTATTATACTTTTAATCACTAACTTGTTTTAATATTTTACTATGATGATGATGGCTAATTATCCTGGGCTTTTAAAGTTATATCATGTATCTGAAAATAACACTAATTTTACATGAGTATTACAAATATTATGATTCTTTTTACCTGTCTCTAATTTCATTGGCTAGTACTTTTAGGATTATGTTAAATACTAGAGGTAATAATAGGCATCTTGCTTTGTTTCTTTTTTATTGTGAATGCTCTTGGTTTTCCACTAGCTAGCTATTAATTTAAAATAGATCTTAAAAATATTAATGCCGTTATTTTTATTATTAAGTCATTATGACTATCAGTAAGTCAAGAATAGATCTTAAAATTAATGTTTGTCCCAGGTCTATTAATCATATTTTTTCTTTTTTGACCTACTATTTTTATGATGTTTTACTAGATTTCCTAGTATTGAACAACTATTACATTTCTAGAATAACTCCATGTGGTTACCACCAATTAAAAAAATATTCTGCTGGATTTAATACTTCTTTTTAGCTTTGTTTTCCAATCATTCATAAGCATCTAATTTTGTTGCATTTTTTGTTTGCTAATTTGATGGGTTTAATATCAGAATTATTCTACATTTTTAAATAATTAAGAAGTTGTACTCTATTTTTTATGTTCTGGAACCAATTAGCTACTACAGAAATTATCTGTCAAAAATATTAAAGGCCAGGTGAATTTTTTTTTGAATAGTTCTTTATTAGCATTTTCAACTTTTTGAAAGGTTATTGTTATATTTAGGTATTCTAGTTCTTCTTGGCTTACATATGATAATTTATACTTCTTAGACTACTATACATTACTAAGGTTTTTACATATATTAAGGTATATTTACATTTTATAAAATATTTCCTAGATGATTTTAAAATCTGTAGTTCTTTGGTTATGTCATTTCTCATTTCTGTCTTATTCTACCTGATAAGTCTTTCCAGGATTTGTCTTTTTCGATATGTAATTTACAAACATCCAGCTCTGACATTTATTTATCAGTTCTACTGTTGTGGCTTTCCTGAGCCTCAGCTTACTCAGTCGTATATTGAAGGTAATAGTAGTGACCTCATAGTATCGTCTTGAGGTTTTGATGGGATTGTAAATACAAAAAGCTTTGCACATTGTCAGTCACATGGTTAGAACTCAAAAAATAGCAAAGATGACCACTGGATTCTACTTTTAAACATATTTATTCTCCTTTTCCTCTTTTCTTTAGGTTAATTTTGCAGCTCTTATTTAAAAGCCTTGAGTTTTATGCTAATTATAGGTGGTTTATTTATTTATTTTTCCTGAGTGTAGGTTTACCCATCCCCATAAATTTATCTCTGGGGGTTAACATTAAATTTCTCAATTTTCTGTAGTTAAAGCATTGATCTCTTCTCATCTCAATAACTATTTTGAATAATAGTTTTGATAGATTTTTGTTTTGTTTTGTACTCATTTTCAATTCATTTATTGTTTTTTTTCTTTCTTTTTTTTTTTTTTTTTGAGACAGGGTCTTGTTGTGTTGGTGGGGCTAGAGTGCAGTGGTGTCATCGTAGCTCATTGCAACCTCAAACTCCTGTGCACAAGTGATCCTCCTGCCTCAGCCTCCTTAGCTGGGACTACAGCTATGCACCATAACCCCTGGCTAGGTTTTTAAAAATTTTTTGTAGAGATGGGGTGTCGCTATTGCCCAGGCTGGTCTCGAACTCCTGGGCTCATGCAATTCTTCCTCAGCCTCTAAAAGTGCTAGGATTACAGTCATTAGCCACTGTGGCTGGCCAAATTCATCTATTTTTATTAAGGAATATGACCTATTCTATTTTTACTACTGGGCATTTATTGAGGTTTTGTTTTGTAATGTCTCAAGATGAATGGAAAGAATCTTCATTCTTTGTTTGAATGGTATCAAGCATCATATAAACTGATAGTAACAAATGATTGATTATAAAATTAAATTTTCTTATTCCCTTAAGGTAAGAAAAAGATTTTAAATTCTGATAGCTGAAAGAGTAACTAAGTCTGCCTGGAGTGAGGTATGGAAAATTATTTTTAAAAATAAAGGTTTCACAGAAGAGATTTGGATATGAACAAAGCCTAAACTTGTAAATGGAATAGGAATAAGATGGAAAAAGGCAAAAAACAATATTAACATAATTTCCCCCCTAAGGATGTAATGAGTTTTTCTCTCTACATACACAGGTCTTTTTGTCAGCTCAGGAAAATTTTCTTCTATTATATCTGTCAATATTATTTTCATCCCACTTGTGTCATTCTGTTCTTTAGGGACCCAAATTATCCATATGTTTAATTTTACTTCTCTTTCATATCTATAAATTTTCTTATTGTTTTCTTCTGAATTTTGGGAAGTCTACTTGAGTTTCTGTCTTTGATTTTTCACATGATCTTTCTCTTTGCTGACTGAAATGAGTTTTAATACTTTTCTTTTAGGCTACTAATTCCTTAGTAAAGCATTATTTTTTTTCCATCTTCTATTATATCTCTTATAGTTTTCCCCACAGTTTTATTAGTATGATTATTTTTGCATTTTTGTAAGTACACTAGTTTCCTGAAATTTTCTTCTCCATGCTTCAGACCATTTTTCAAAGGCACTTTTTTCCTCCAAGTCTTCAGAATGTTATTTCTTCTTTCTTTATCTCTACTGTTTTTAAATGGGCCTAGTGCTTTCCTTTTTCCCTCTTTATCTATACTTGAAAAAATATAGATTTTTATATTTGTCAACACACACCAGGTGTGGATAACTCCAGTCCTGTTTATGATAGTCTTCTAAACTTATTAAACATATAACTGGGAGGGCATGCTGATGAGCACAACTTCTGATTCAGTCCCTGCCTCCACACAGGGAACCTGTCTGCCGCTGTGGTATAACCTCTACAGCCTGCTCCCTCCTACCCCAAAATTGAGTGTATACAGTAGAAACATTTTTACCAGTCTCAACATAACCAACTTGCCCCTTCATTTCTTTTCTAAAACACACACACTATTTCTCATGCTACTGTGAATGTTCATGGATAATAGGCTACTCCTAGTATGTCTGTGTAATTCTGCTTCCACTTGCAGATTATACTTACCAATAATCACTTGTTTGTTATCAAACATGTTTATCCCAGTTGTTTGTTATTATAATTATTTTATTTAATTTAATATCATATAAACTGATAAATATGTTTGGAAATAAAATATTTCCTAGGAAGTACATGTTTTAAAAAGCAATTTGCTAATAAATAATGCTGTCAAAATAGATGTCAGCAAGAAAATATGAAAGATTGAAAAATGTAAAAATCTTTAAAGATTTTATACTTACATTGTTCTGCAAGACTATTGAATTTTTAATATTCTTTACAGAGCTGAAACTTGAGATTAGATAATGTATTACTCCCAGAAAGATGATATAAAACTCTAATCAGTGGGCTCATTATCAAAGGAAAGTCCTTGGTCCCATATCAAAATATTTGTGAATTACTTTGTTTTATATTACTTCTGTTTAAGTTGAAATATTTAGAATACATGTTTTACTTTTCTGGTTTTCTGCTTCAACTAAGGAATAAACCAGATTTTATCAACTGCATGAGTGCTACAAATAGCTGTTTCTTATATAGGATCTTTTTGTATTTTCCCTCTGTGTAGCACTTTACTTATGGGGGTACACTTTTTTTTTTTTTAAGAACTAAAAATGTTATTTGCGAACAATGATTTTCTACACAGAAAACCCAAGAGAAACTAAAGACAAATTATTAGAATAATAATAGATTTAGACAGTTTCAATGTGCAAAAATCAATTGTATTTCCATACATCAACAGCAGTTACACAATGTAATTTTTAAAGGTTACATTTAAAAGCAAAAATACATAAGGCATCAAAAATTAACTTGTCTATATTTGTGCAGACTTTATGGAGAAAATTATAAATCTTTATTGGTGTACTTTAACAGAGACTTACTAATTGTAAAAAGAAAATCAAAGTCTCAGGGCTATTGTTGAAACTGCAAGGGGGTTTCTGGCCTACGTCCAGTTGCTTGTTGCACAAAGATCCAATTATTGAGACAACAAGGATTGCCAAAGAAGAAAGTAATTTTTTTTAATTTATTTTATTTTATTTTTTTTATTTATTTTTTTTTGTATAATTTATTTTTTTAATTTCAGAATATCATGGGGGTACAACACTTTGGCCACACACATTGCCCCTGTTCTGCCCGTGTCAGAGCCACAATCGTGGTCATCTCAATGGGGGTACACTTTTAAGATTGCAAAGTACTACCACCAATATGCCACTCTATTTTCTGCCCTTTGTTTAATGGGAGTTACTGAATTTTAATAAATATTAATATCATTTGACATATTATTAAAAAATGATTAGGTTCAAAATGATAAATACATACACACACATGTACATGGAGACTTCTTGTGAGCATTATTTTACCCAGCTCTGTTTTTGTAAGGAAAAATGAAAAGTATGACCCATATTTCCTTGGGAAGAGAAGTCGTAGAATTAAATGTCACATGATATGCAAAATAAATGAGCTCAAACAAACTGCACTGCAGTGGGAGTTCTGCTTTCATGCTGTAAACTCATTTGTCAAAATAACAGATGCTATGTCTACATGGGTGACCTATATGGCCTCTCATTAACTTGGTTTGATTAGATGGCTAATCTATTTAGGAGAGTCCGAGGAAGATTCTCAATAAAAATTGGGGGCTCAAAGTGGAGGAGAAGCCAAAACTGAATAGTAAGAATCTAAACTTATTATTCAAGTAACTTTTGATGCACAAAACCACAGAAGAAATCAGAATTATCTGTGGGCATCTTTGTGCTATGATAACAACCACTTATCTGTGTACATGTATAAATTGCTGGAACATTGGAGGGTGCAATGTATTTAATAATATTGTGTGAGAAGTTGCTCATAAGAGCTGATTATATCTGTTAATTTTCCTGGTTATTTTAGGAACCAACTTAATAAGTATCTATTATTATAGAATAGGAATAAAATCAATCATATATGTATGCCTTCAAATACTTACCTGTTCTGATTATTAGGGCCAACTTGAATTGCATCTTCTCCTTGCCAAATGGCAGTTGAATTCATTGTAGAGGATACGCACATCTTTGACTCATTAAAAATGATAACAATGGGCCTGTTTTCAGTTTGTCTCTATTGGTTGCCATAGTTTCCTAGGATCCAATGACTCCCAGTTTCCATGGGCACACCACTGGCTAGGGCTGAAATGCTCTCTGTCATGATGCAAGGGCAAATCTGGGAGGATTGTCTGCCTAAAACTGCATTTTTGAAAGTTTCAAGATGGAGGCATTAGAGAAAATAAAATAAAAGCAGCAACTCCTCTTTTCCAGACAAGGTACATTAATAAAGAAATGGTAGCTCATTGTAGACAAACAGCCATAGCCATGAAATTCATTTAGAAAGCAAAGGGAGAACAAGGTGAAGAAAGAAGGAAGAGGGACACAGGGAAGGAGAGGCTGGAGCTAAGGGAAGAAGTCACAGTTGTTATTAAATAATTTGTATTACATGAGTTAAACAGAATTTTTAAAAAATGGTCTAATTAGAGGTGCTTTAACAGTAAAAGCACTGATTTTATTCTTTCATTTGATATTGACTCTAGCTTTTGGCACCATTTTACCTCTTTTTTCAGTGTGCTTCAATGACAAAATAAACTGTCTCTTACCCGAAGAATTCATAGTCCTGAAGCCTGTTTCCTTTAGTGTTAAATCAAGCCCTTGTCTTTTGTACAAATTCCGATGCTAACATTTTTTTTGATATGTGGATTTCCTTTGCCTCTTCTTTCCTTGTTTTCTAATTTTGCATGCCTTTCCTTTGAGTTTGCTTCCAGTGCTCACCAACCTACTTTCTCCACAGTCTTTACCTCAGCTGTTTGTTTTTTTTTTTTTAATTATTACCTTGACATAGGCTCTTGGTTCCCAGTTGGATGTTTTATGCTTTTTGTGTCCTCTTTACTGCCTGATATGAATTGCTGAGATAATTTACTAAGCTGTTTTGACTTTTTATTGGACCTAACTTTTCAATATGTATACTGCTTGGTGCCACTGAAGTTCACCAAGAAATACCGAGTTTATTCATTACTTGCTACCATCTATATTGCTTGATTGAAGGGGAGGAGAGCTATCCTTTTCTTACCCATCCTAGGTTCATGAAGAACGCCCCATGCCAAAAGACAAATTAACAAGAGAGAAGCATAAAATTTATTTAATATAAGTTTTACATGACATGGGAGCCTTCATAAGGAAATGAATACCCAAAGAAATGGATAAACCTTTGTATAATATTTTTTTAAGATAGGTTTGATAAAGAAGTTGATAGTCATGGAGAAGTATGGTTGGATTAAAAAAGTATGGATCTAATGGTAATTATCGGGGGGGGGGTGCAGAGCAAGGCCTGTTTGTTCAGATTCTTCTCTGTGACCCTGTTGTCTTCAGAGATAAGGATGCTCCTTTCCCTGGGTATAGGGAGGCCACCTCTCCAGTTAAGATCTTATGACCTGCTTCAGGGGAAGGTCAGAAAATTTTTCCTAGGTTTTATAACCTCCTTCAGGGAAGAAGGGTGAGGGATTATAAGAGTGATCTTCCTGCTTCTGCTGTTTTCTCAAATGCCAAGATGCTACATTTTGGGGTAGTGTATACTGAATCACTACAAAAATTTATTTTAGTATCCGTACAAGTTGAAAAAATTCATTTTTCTTGGAGCTATATGTGAAAATTTAAAAATTCCTCTTTTTTAAAGAATTTATGTCAACAATTTCAAATTTGTTGGTGCCATTTGTGCTCAGCTGGGCCGTAAGCTTAGAGTAAAAAGATATGACAGTCTTTAAATATTTCAGAATTCTTTGAAAAAATGGAAGGGGGCTTAGGCTTTTAAGTTAAAGAAGTTGATTGAAGAACTAAATTTAAGCATACTAGTATATCAGTTGTTGTCAAACTTTGGACTGCATCAGATTTACCTGGATGCCAACACAGATTGCTGAGCCCCATCACAGAACTTCCAATTCAGTAGGCCTGGGGTGGATTCAATAATTTGCATTTCTAGACAACTTCTCAGGTGAGGCTGATGCTGCTTGTCTGGGGAGCATTCTCTGAGAGAAACCATTCTATACTAGATGGTTCTATACTAGATGTTAACGTGATCATTGAACAGTTAAGGAAGCTGCTATATATGATTACAAAGCTTCTAGAAACTCTCAGTACCTTAGGTGCTCTCTTCCTTCCAGAGAAAGAGCATTCAGCCTATACACATTGAATATGAAGTGGAGAATTGAAGCAATTTTCTGAATAATTCAGCCACTAAGAAACATGTTAACCTGTTCTCTTGACATTTTAGATGTTGTTTAGATTGTTAAGACTACGTTATTAAGAAAATTATCTTGGTTTTCCATGATATTATTTGTGTTAATAATGTTTTAAACTAAATTGGTTGGCAAATCCATTGCTTTTGACATCCAGAATGAACTTATTGTGGACAATTTTCAAGTAGTTAAGCAAATCTCTCAGAATGTACATTATTCTGAAGTGAAAAAGCATTTAGTTTACCAGCAAATCACATCCAGCAGTTACATTAAGAGAATGATATTCCATGAACAATTACAGTTCATTTCTAGACTATAAGGCTTATTCATACTAGGAGATTTATTGAAAATATAGTATAACATATTCTTGGATAAATGAAAAAAACAACAAATAATCATTTTAATATTGCCAAAAAGGCATTTGGTAATATTTGACATTTATTTCAGATGACCAAAAAAAAAAAAAAAAGAAAATAGGAATACTATAGATGGTTAATTCTTTAACATAATTAAGAAATACGTATATTATATAGCTACATCTATCTTTATAATCTAAATAAATCTAATCTCCAACCAAAGTCAGAAACAAGAGAAGGATAATCACTATCACTACTATTTTTAACATCTTTATTGAAGTATAATTGATTTCTTTTATTATGAAATAAACTGCATGTATTTCATACAATTAGATAAGTTTTGACATATGTTTACACTGTGAAACCATTACTACATATAAAATAATGAACATATTCATCACCCCTAAAAGTTTCCTTGTAGCCCTTTGTAATCCTTACCACCTTCCCCACCCCACCCGTCATGCCCAGGCCATCACTAGAAAGTACGTACTATAGAATTCTACTTATATAAAATTCTAGAAAATGCAAACTAATCTATGGTAACATACCAGATTAGGCTTATTGCCACTATTTTTCACTTTTGTTTTGGAAAACAGTAGCCAATATTATTAGATGTGAGAAAGAAATAAGGGGTAAAATGTTTCAAATGAGAAAAAAAGAAATAATTATTTGTGAAAGTAATATTATTTAAATAGAACAACCAAAATAATTGAATTGGAAACTATTTAAAAGATTATGAGAATTCAATAAGCTAGTATGTTCTAAAAATCAATCTGTAAAAATCAATAGCTTTCTTATGTATGAACATTAATTAGAACATATAACTGAAAGAAAAATTTCTAATAGCAACTAAAAATTGAAATATTTAGATATAAACAAAAATTATGAAAAACATGTGGAAAGTTGCTTTAAACGCTATTAAATGTACAAATTTAGTCTAGATTAATCTATATATTCATACAATCCCCATGAGAATATCAACAGTTTATTTTTTCTAGAACCTAAAATAATGCTAAAATCCATCCTGAAAAATAAATATGGAAGACCAGCTGGAAAAATTCTGATTAGAAAAATAGAGAATAACCATACAAGATATTATAAGATAATAATAGTTCCAACTATACTTGATATTATGGAAGAAATAAACAGATCAAAGAAATAAAGTACAGAGTATATTACTTGGGATAAGCTAGGTAATAAATTAATGCTAAAATCTTAGAGGTTTAACACAATGATGGTTGGTCAATGAAGTGGTAGGGGCCCAGATCTATGTAGTCACTTGGAGACCCAATCTAGTGTTGACTCCCACACATTCTAGCCCCATCAGCTGTGACATAGAGCTTTTCTTCAGTCTTCCCAGTGGGCTTGGAGGATCACACATGGTTATTTCCCCTGTCTCAGCCTGGAAATGTAGTACTTACATCAAAAATGGCCTTGCCTCACTGCAAGGGGGCTGAGAAGCACTGGCTTCTGTGCACCCAAGAGATACGGGAAATGTCTATGATGGAAAGTTCAGACACAGTCCCAAATACATGTGGGAATATAGTTTGCAGTATAGGTGCCACTTCAGATTTATAAGAAAAGAGGAACGTACTCAGTGGTCTGGTTGTAAGGCATTATATGCTGGAGAGGGGCAAGGAGAAAAGGGCAACATTTCTACCTCCCTTCTATACCAACATAAATTCCAAATGGAAAAAAGTTTGAAAAGAAATGAAGTTCTGGAAAGAAGAAGGGACAGATCTTAATTTTGGATGACAAAGAACTTCAGAAAAAACAAATTCTTAACTAAAAATATGAGCAACCAAAAAAGAAAATGGTGAGATGTTTTAAATTGGGAATTTAGAAAAAATTTGAAAGGGCAATTTCAAACTCATTCATGATTAATTACAAATAAAAATAAAATGTCATTTTTTTCTATCCAAAATATGCAAAGTTTGATTATACCAAGTGTTAGTGAGTATTTGAAGAAATGTGCATGTTCATACTTCATTGCCAGGAGTATAAATTGGTAAAAACATTTTTATTTTTATAAAAAATATGTATGTGTATATATATGTTATACATATATAATTTGTATTATGTATTCTTTCTCCTTTTGCTTAGAAGGAATTATAAGAATCAAACAGTGGTTATTATTTTTTGGAGATGATCCTATAGAGGGGTGTGTCTGTGGGAGACAAAGGTTTTACCTGGTATTTTCTTTAGTGTTTTATTTGTGTGTGTGTGTGTTTGATTTTACTAACCATATACATATATTAATTTTTTATGGTAAATTTTTTTCTTTTTTGTATTTATTAATATTTAACAAAAACAATTACAAATTATGTATATGAAATAACTAATAAAACTTCTTCAACATCATTTTTTTCAGATATTAAATATAAATAGAAAGAAAGTAAAAAGTGAAATTATAAAGTGATAAGTTTCACTTATTCATGGAATATAGTCTCTGATAAACTATCAATATCCTGAATCTCATTTCTCCCTGGGCATTTTCTTTTACACTACATTTCCTATCAATTTCAAAGACATCTCAGTAAATAAAGGATATATTTCAAGGTCAAAGGTCTTTAGATTAACAGCTTTATGAACACTTATTTATAAAAAAATAAATATAATTCAATAGAGTAATTCCAAGACATCTTCATACTCCCACAAAGATATATGTATATAAAAGGATATTTATTGATGTGTTGTTTATAATGACACAATCACAGAAATACCACAGATGTTTCTTTGTTGGACACAGGTTAAATACAGCATGATATGGCCATAAAATGGAAATCTTGCAGTACTTAAAAGAATGAAGCAAATATATGACATATAAACATATCTAGGCTATATTGCTATGTGGAAAAAACATGGTAAAGAAAACACTGTGCAAAGTACTACCTTTTGTTTAAAATAAAATTATACCTTCCATATGTGCAGGTGCTGTGTGTGTGGGGGTGGATGTATAGTCTTATTCTGCAGGAATATGATAAGTAAATGATAATAGGCATTGCTCTGATGAGAGTTGGAATGAGGATAGAAGAGACTTATTTTTTGTTTAGCTTTTCTATATTGTTTGATTTGTTTTGCAATGTAAAATATTTCTTTTTAAAAAGTGAACCAACTGACCACCTAACCAAAGAAAGAAAGAAAGAAACACGAATGTTCTGCCTTTATTATATTAAGTATATGAGCAAACAAAACTAAGGTAAATGCACCTTAATTTTTGAAATCATGTCTTTCATTAACTTTCTGTAAATGGTGATGTCTATGTTTTTATGTGTGGAAGTTGTATTATCTTCATTACAATGAAACGAACCTCTTGAGTCTACAAAGAATTTTATCCAGTCAAATTTCTTTTTCTTTAGACTCAATAGTCTGATAAAACAAATATTGCAGACAAATAAAATCCATAAATGGTGAAAGTAGCTGTTCACATACTTGCACCCAAGGTCTACCCCTTGCTGGCCCTTATCTTAGGCAAATCACGTATATTGAGTTTCAGGTTTCCTCACCCCTAAAGTGGACATGTAACCCACATGCTACCTTGCAGGATTCATGTGTGCTATCTACCAAATATTATAAAAACATATATGAAGGGGCTTTACAAACTATGATGTTCAATAAACATATAAGGAGATGGTGCTGATACTCTTTTAATGTCAGTAGGATGGATGCTCTAGAGATGTGTATAGAATATGGATATGTAGGATTCAGCATTAAAGTTTTGCCTCAAGCATATGCTAGTCCCGGACTCTGTTAGTTATTCTGTAGGAAGAGAGATAGAACAGCTACTTAATAAGAAACCAGGAAGTGCAGTGTCCTTGGAGAAGTTAGAAACCTGAGTTCTGAAGGCTCAGATGAAAGCATCCCTGGCAGCAAGGTGTTCATTCACAAATTGCCTCCACAACAATGAAAACTCCAGGAATAGATCCAGGGAGGAATAAAACTCCATTCAAATTCAGTTACTGTTTATTTTGTTTAACTTTTTAACCCTCTGCTATTTAATTCCAGTTTTAATTACAGTGGAGACAACACAAAAGCAAAATAAATTAGCTTTTAAAAAAATTCTGCATATATACATACTTTTCTATTACCAAAGAGTTAGGAAGAAAGAGATAATGGCACTAATTACCTTTTCGCTGTACTTGTCACATCATGTTTAGCTTTCTCTTTCGCAATGACCTTTTGTTCAATAGCTCTGGAAAATAAGGCGATCCAGTCCACTTTAACATCCTTGACATCTTATGAGCAAATGATCAGCGATATTTTGTGTGACTATTGGGGTAATTACAAATAGAGTGATAATATATGCAAATCTCATGTGAGGGAAATTATAGGTCACTGCTGTTTGTATCATGCCATTTCTGTGGTGATAAAAGAAATTGCTGTTAATTACCAGATTTTTACCATCCTTAATTTTGATAATTCTAGGCTATCAAAACAGTGTTTTGTAACACAGATCATATTATTTAGTTTTTCCAACAAGTTGGTAGCACTGGGTTCCTCAGTCATAATCCCTGAAAATACTTGAGAGAATGTGTGTGTGTGTGTGCATTTGACAATTCATAGCTATTATGGGGCAAACAAGGATTATTCATGAGTCTTGGGAAGATGAGCAGTTTCCTTTTCACTGGCCAGCATACATATTTCATTCCCTGAAAGCTTCACTCCTGAATTCTTCTGCATAAATATTGCTCTTCTTATAAGCTTCCCTGTCCCCTGGGGAGAAGTGAAATCAAAAGCCAATAAGAGGAAGTTAAGGCATATTGAAAAACATAACAAATTCTCAAAAGTTAAAACCCGACTGTGCAATCCACATGGACGCTGGTGTTCCCCCAGTCATTTTCTCACTGAATGTTGGACAGTAACTTTGAAATTACCCTAGGAAGTGGATCAGACTGCATTCAGTCTCCAGCCAGCATTAAAATACCCATGCATGAAGGCTTTATTACTATCAAGGGCCCTGGAATGACATGGAGTCTTCCTGTGGTGCCACAATTTGTTTATAAAAATGAAATTCTATGTTCACTATTTTAAGTGAGGAAGTAAAATAAATTACGGTTGGCCCTCCACATCTGTGGGTTCTGTATCCTTGCATTCAACCAATCACATGTGGATCAAAAATAAAAAACCAATAAATAACACAGCAATAAAAAAATACATATTTCAGAAACTATACCATATAACAACTATTTACATAGCATTTACATTGTATAGATATTAGAAGTAACCTAGAGATGATTTAAAGTATGTGGGAGGATGTAGGTATGTTGTATGCAAATACTATGCAATTTTATATCAATCAGAGACTTGAACATCTGTGGATTTTGGTATCGGCAGGGGTCCTGGAACCAATCTCCCAGGATACCCAAGGATGACCGCATATACCATTGACAGCTTTATTTGATTGGATGTAGCTATTAAGGTAATTATTTTATTTTTGTGGCATTTAAGTACATGTCTTTTCTTGTTTGAATATAATTATTGAAATGATTTTTAATGTTTATGGGAAGGATTCTCACTTATTCAAGCTCAATAACTGAAGTTCAATTGCTCTGTTCCTGAGTGTCTAAGCCCGAAAGCAAAAATCTATGCAACTTCTTTGTGGAATAATACACGTGAAAAGAGGAGCCACCTCATATAAATACAGCCACTGCATTCGCAAAGCCACTCATCAAAGGGCATTTCAGTGCTTACAGAGGCTACGTTTCAGTCTAGTACTAATTTTTCAAAGTTGAAAACTTTCTCAAATCCATAAAGACAACCCAGCTAGGCCATAGACTCAGCTTGTTTTCAGAGCTCATAGTTATTTACTCCTTATGGCAAAGAGACTGAAGTTGTTCAGGGGAAGATTTAACTTCTGTGTTGTTTATCAAAAATATGACAAGTGCCTATGTGCCTTTTATATAATATTCCAAGAGCAGAGACGGAACCTACATGTGTTAAAAGTTCTCTTAGTTGCTTACATGTGTTTTCCCACCCGTACTTGCTTAGTGTGTGTGTTTTTGAAGTTTATGTATTTTTTATTTTACAGGAGCCTACTACACCCCTACTAACACTTTAGATAAGATTTTCAAAGAAATTTTAATCTTTGGATTCAAATCCTTTGGATAAAAGTCCTTATGGTTTCATTGATAATTTATACCTTTGAAGATTTTCTCATCTAAATTGTAAATAGGGATGTTGTTCCTTCCCAACCTTTACTACTGGTGAAAAATTTTCAAGAGTCCTTCCTTTCTCCTCAAACAGAACTTGAAGTTGATTGATTCAGACTGAATTTTTAAAAATTTTGATTCTTTGTGCCAATGCAATTTATAGTGTAAATACAGAATGACTTAAAATGTTTCAATTTGTATAAGGCACACAATATTCTGTAATGTTGCCTTTTCTATAGTTTGAGATCTCATTTATTTAAAGAGACATTTAATCTGTAGGTTTTATTTCTGAGGCGTTCACACCTGTCTTACCATAAAACTGTGTGCAAGGAACAACATGGTGTTCACAAAAGCAACTGATTCTTTTTCTCAAACCTGTCTTCAAAAGAAATGTGTCCTGACCTAAATGAGTCTCCTCATTCCATTTGTGAAGGCTTGTGATAGCTACACATGGTCAGATTGTTTGATGAATCACGTCATTGGGAAATAAATTTGTACATCACTTTTCAGCTTTAACTAGACAAGTCATTTACTATAGCACACAAAGCAAAAGCCAAGGAAAAGCCAAGATTCTTTAAAGAGTGTTTGTAGACAAATGCCTTGTTAGAAAGCTGAATTTTCAGGCTAGGTTTTCACTAAATAATCATACAGAGGATTATGGAAAATTTGAGTGTGAATACCATAATTTAGTACATTTTTGATGTAGTTGTATTTATTTAAAATATTCTTGAGATTTGTATTAGTAGGGGAATGTCAATCAAGAGTTTTGTCTCCCTAAAAGGCTAAAGCTATATTTACCTTCAAGATTGACAGATGAGACTTGAGTGCAATTAATAAAAAAGGTAAAATCTACAAGACAGTGTTTCTCAAACATTAGTAAACATGATCATCATTGCAGTGACTTTTCTGAAATGCAGATTTCTGGGTTCTGGCCAGTGGATCTTATTCAGTGGATCTAGACTATAACCCAGGAACTTGGAATTTCTAATTAGTTTCCCAGGTGATTCTGGTGAAGATGACTCACAGACTACTCCTCAGAGACACTGCTCTAAGATAAGAATAATTTGTTTGTGTGCATATATATATAAAATGTTTGTTGAAAAAATGAATGATGGAAGAAATAAAGAAGTTTAGACCCTTTTATAGTCTTAACAATGTGCCCTTTGTCTCCATCTTTAGAGTAGAGCACATGAGGTGGAGTTACCACCTGTCATCTCTGAAATGTGGATGCATTGTTATCTTCTGGAATAGATAAGCCCTGGCAAAGAGTGGATATGATACATTTCCTGAAAAGCTTTATTTCTCACCCAGTCTTGTTGGATTCTGTAGAATGGTGATTTTAATTCAAGTCTTCTGGTTGTAAAAACTATTCTTCTTTATAGGCATCTGATAGGACCTTGAGCTTCCAACATTTGAAAGTTCTACTTATTTGAACTTCAAGGGGAGAGCAGAGCAGATGCCATGATTATTGGAGCCTTGGGGAATTGAGGGTGAGCAATATTCTGACACCTCCTTTAGTCAAGTGTGACCTGGACATGGAAAGTCCTAAATACACATATGTAGATTCCAGGGAGCAGCTGAAGTTTTTCTTAGGGTACCAGTAGGCATTTATCTGAGACATCTTGTAGAGTATTTCTAAGGCAAAGCATTTCTTCTCTGAGTAGCCAATTCCTATTTTGATGATCTCAGAGATGTTCTCATCAGAGATTTAACAGTGGGTTATACAGTAAAATATTTTACAGACCTATCCTTCCTTCTAAAGACACAGAGGAAACGGGGTACTTGGTTACCCTGCTTTGCGTGAGCAGGTTCTATGGGGCCTTGCATTCTTCAGGAGCTTATGTCAAATGAAGGAAGCTGAAGGAAGAGGAGAGGGCAGAAATTAAAATAGATTTCACAAAAAGGAGGGGTTTATCTTCCATTTGAATGATGGCTGTGGCTCAATTCTCCCAATAGATGTATGTATGTATGTGTTTCTGCATCAGCCAAGGCCGCGACTCTGGCTTCTGTCCTCCGGTTTGTTCTTCATAAGCCTGGACGAGAAGAGGATAAAAAGGTAAAAAGAGACACAAAGGGAACTCTGTATCTGTAATTCTCATAAACCTGACAGGAAAAGCAAATTCTAAAGATGTACTATATCTTGTTCAAAGTTACCCATCAAACTTGTGTCAGATCTTAGAGTAGAAAACTCAAGATCTTTTTCATCCCAGACCAGGACTCTAGTTATCAAAAATTCTCATAACCCTGTGAACTCAATGAGAGAATTCAATAGAAACTCTAGTTCTCATTCCAAAGACCATTTCACAGAGGTATAGACTAGAGATTTTAATAGTTGAAAACTGTTGTATCTTGGATTGAAAAATTGATTTACAGTAGATTTTAATGTTCCCAGCAAAAGGTTTTTGGCATTTTATATCCTACTGTTTGTCACTCTTTTGTGCTGACACAACTGTAAATCTTGATTATAGCTCCATTTCCAGTTAATATAGACTTTGTGCATGTAATCTTCAACTCCTTTTTCTTCTGAAAATTGGGAACATATTAAAACTAATCTTAAAGTTTCTATAAGGCAAAAATATCAAAAATAATCATAATGACATATCCTGTGTGGCCAAGGACAAAATGATGCTAAAAGATAGAAACCAGATTTGAGGAAGGCACACTAAATATAGAGGAATATGTGGTTCCATGCAAGATTAATCATTACATTTCTGGCTAACATGGTCTCATATATTCTTTTCCTGCTGTGGAACAAAGTACTATTTTTTCATTAAACTTTTTATTTTGAAATAATTGTAGTCACATGCAATTCTAAGAAATAACAGATACTATGTATGCTTTACCTAGTTTCCCACAGTGTAACATCTTGCAAAACTATAGTACTAACCAGGACATCAGCATTGATACAGCCAAGGTATGAAACATTTCCATCACCGCAAGGATGCTCCACATTACCCTTGTATAGCCACGTTCATCTTCCTGTTGCCCACTCCCAGCCCTTAACCACAGGAAATCACTGATCTCTTATCCATTTCTATAATTTCATCATTTCAAGAATGTTATATACATGGGATCATTTATCACGTAACCTTTTGAAACTGGCTTTTTTCACTAAGCATAATTTTGGGAAATTCATCCAGGTTGTTCTGTGTATCAATAGTTTATTCTGTTTTTTTATTGAGTAGTATTCTATGGTATAGATGTCAACCAGAATGTTTAACCATTCACTCATTGGAGGGTATCTGGACTGTGTCCAGAGTTTGGCTATTATAAATAAAGCTGCTATAAACATTTGTGTACAGGATTTTTTTGCATGACCATAAGTTTTCACTTCTCTGTGATAAATTACGAGACTTACAATTGCTTGGTTGTTTGGTAGTTACATGTTTAGTTTTTTAAAGAAACGGTCAAACTGTTTTCCACAGTGGTTGAACTATTTTACATTCCTGCCAGCAATGTATGAGCATCCAGTTTGTCTTTACTTCCAGGTGGGTTGGGAGTTCAGGCTCCCCACTAGGCTCCAGTGATATCTCCCTTGCTGGTCAGGATAATAAGTGGGCCTTGTTACTGCTCCCAGATGGCCTCCACTGACTATAGGCGGCATGGGATGGAGTGGGGTGGCCTGGTTACCACGAGGCAGTGATCAAAGTCCTTACTCTCCATCAGGTCTCCTCTTGACCACCCGCTGGGGAGAGGGATAGGCATCTCATTACTGCCGGGCAGGGGTGGAAGTCTAGACTCTCCACTCAATGTTTCCTGATACCACCCAGCAGGAGAACTGGGGTGTTTCATTATAGCTCAGGAAGGGTGGAATTTCAGTCCCCTGATTGACCTTTTCTGACATGAGTACAGATTGGGACACAGTTTTTGTGGTCTCTGGCTGGAATGGAACAATTATTATCTAAAAATTTTCTGTCTTGTTAGACTGTCTCTCTCCTGGTCCTTTGGCTTGAGGCTTTTCTTTGTCTGCACCTGTTGGCATTACTGAGTTTCTGGCCTTTTCAGCTCCCTGTCTGCGATCTATGAGGCAAAGGGAAAACCCAGAGAACTCACTGCTGTGACTTCTCTTGCATTCTTGAGATCTCTAGGCAGGAGAAGAAGAGGGGATAGCTTCTCTCCACCTTTCAGAGTTTTCTTATGTTCGCTTTCTACATAGGGTATAAGACTTTTAGTTGTATTTTGTGGACAGAGTAAGGAAAAATGTGTCTATTCCATATTCCTGAAGTGAAAGTCCTCATTCATTTTTAACAAACATGTTAGTTCAACTTTCTAAAAGATCAAAGATCATAAAGTAATTAGCTTGATTTCTTCATTCACCCAATCAATAAGCATTTTTTGAGTTCCATGTCTACCAGGTACTACACTAGGTGATAGAATATAAGAGTAAATAAGATACAGTCCAGGCCTCATAAAGTTCACAGTCTAGTAGAAGAACATTTCTTGTTCTTCTAAAAAAACCAAAAAAGAACAAAACAAAAACCAGTTACAACAACATAATAACAGTAATAATAGTGATATGCACAAGACATTATTTTGGGTGACATCCTCTCAAAACTCTAAACTCCCACCTTTTGCCCCTTATACCCAAGCAGTCCTGAAATAATCTGATACATGGAGAAGGCAAGGTCAATGGGATTTTCTTAGACCTCTTACCAGAAGATTAAATAGAAAAAATTAACATAAAAATAGCACATACAATTTTAAGTCACATTATGGCATATGGAAGCTAAAAATGCCCCTTGTTGGCCACATTCCAATCTCTGGAACAACCTTCAAGTTACTAAGGTTAGCTGACACGTGTTTCTGTTCTGTCTTCCTTCTAATTTCTGTTCTGTGCTTTCTGATGCAGGCAAATGTGGGCATCACTATTTGCTTTCCATGAACCTCAAGCACACACTTAACCTGTGAATTTTGTGTTTTAGAGTATTCTGGAATTAATTAGTTATACATTACTATAAGATGAGAAGCAGAAATACTGTAGTTTCCAACCTCTGGGTTGCGGTTTTTTGCTTTTCTTTGAATGATCACTTAATCCCACTATGACTTTTTCCAGCTCTACCCTGTCCTTCAGTACTGTCCCATTCTTCTTCAACATCCCTTTCTCTCTTTTCTGCTATCTTTTGTTATCTTAAACCAGGGTCCTCTCCTGGTGACAGTGGCCTTATTCTTGATTGCTGTAGCATAATTACTAATGTATGCGTTTCCTATTAATTTTCCTACTCCTGCACATTCTACTTTTGGTATCTCTGCAAACTGGTACCTAACCCCAAACAGTTTTTTAAAATATATGTTTTCTTTTAATTCCAGAGTCTCTAACACTATTTCCTTCCTTCAAATTCAGAAAATTTTATTTATTTACAACTTAAAGATGTTTTTCTTCAAGGGACATTGCAGTTTGAGTTTGTTACAGAATCAGAGCCTAGAATTGGGTGGTTCTCAATGGGCACCCTGTCCAATATCTGCCCTGTTTGCTAACTACATATACCACAGCCTGGACAAATGATATAAATTGTTATAAAAGTAATGCTTTCACTGTGCCTTTCCCATGTTTTGGCAGATTATAGTTTTAATGTCTTTATTCCTTTTCTTTGGAAAATATGAGAGGTCTGAGTATTTTTCTGTCTCTTAGCACTTAACATTTCCACCCAATTAAATGCTCAGCAAGCAGACACACAAAAAAGGAAGAAATGATAGCTACAAGGAGAGACATGAGAAGGAAGAGGGCAAAAAAGGAAATTCTGGCTAGTCAATTGTCATGGCATGTCACTTAACTAAAGTGGCACTACTTGAGAATAAGCTTTGGCTACTCAGAGGTGTCTTCCTAGAATTTTCCGTTCTCATGAAGATCACTCCAGATAAGTGTAGATTTCAGCAGAATAAATAAATTTGCCTCTGTATGGGTACTTGCTGAAAATGAATTTTTTTGCATATCTATTCTTATTAGGTTAACATAAAATAATACTTGGGTGTTTTGCAAACCTGCTTGCAAAGAAAATATCTACATTTATGTTAACAAGAACAACATGCTATATTTTACAATGTTTTCTTAGTCAATGTCAAAAATAGTTCAGCTCTGCAATGAGGCACTGTAATCACATTTGCTTTAGCATGACATGTAAGCTAAAGAAACCAGGTCCTCAGCATTGTTGCTAACAGAATGATGAATCCACCATTCTGAACCCTTGGTTTACGGCATCATTTCTATTTTGTGATGGCTTCCATTTTGACTCAAGTTCTTAGGTCTGTTCCAATTATTGCTCTAATTTCCTTATCCCTACTGTTATTCTTCTTAGGTCTTTTAAAAACATGGAGAGGGTAAACTGCTATAACAAATAAAAATGTTCACACACAGTAGAAGTTTAATTCTTGCTCATTTCCCAGGCTGGAGTTGGTGGTTAGTAGGTGGCTTTTCTCCAAATAGTGATTTGGGAATCTGGGTTTCTTTCCAACTTTTGGCACTGTCATCTCCTAGAAACAGGTTAAAATTGGCAACTAGCGAAGAGAAATACATCCATTTTTCAAGTTGCTGCCCAAAATTGATGCACATAATTTATACTTGCATTGCAATATAGATCAGATCACTAAGTCACTTGACCCAGCCTAACTGCAAGAGAAACTTGGAAATATATTCTAGCTGTGTGTCTCAGACATAGTCCAACTACAACAGAAAGAGGAAACATTGGTCTTTGCCACATTTCTATGAATTTTTTCTTCTTAAAAAACACTCAGCTATATCTCTGAAATTAGTCTTCTAGGTGCATACATCTAGTGAAAGGCGCTAGGATTTTCTGTGTTCAAACTTTAGTGCAAGTCAGAAATCTCACTTGGTAAATGATCCGATTCCTTTCAGAACTATGGTCTAATTTTACATCTAGATAAAAATGACCATGAAGATATTATATCAAAAATGTCTAGTTTTACTTTCATCACATTTTTGAGACATCTCTGAAAATTCTGTTTGAGGAAAGCCTGTGGAATCACACTCATGAATTTGAAGGATTTGAAAGTTAGTTGTGTTACACGAACTCAATTTCTGTTGCTCATGGAATTGATTCTGTCAATAATCAGTTAATTGTTATTTTTATTAAGAAACTATTAGGTACCTAGCACTGTGCAAGGTGCTAATGGTAATATAAAGGCTCATCCTATGCTCTGAAAATCCTGAATATATGTGATTTTCAAAATATGTGAAAATAGAGGAAGAAAAAACCAAAAACATACAGACAGGTCTAGCATGAAAATTTCTTTCAGATTTATCAAGGCAACACACTCATTGACCTCATGTTACATATTAAGTGGAATGTTAAGACTCACAGGTATGTCACAGGAATCTGCCAGCTCTGAGAGGTCTAGCTTTGGAACATTAATGATGTGAAAAATATCTGACTCTATTGGATTGACATAAAACTTCTTGAGTCAAAGAGCAGGAAGGAAAAGTCACCACATCGAAAGTCATTCTCAAATAAATTCTGACATTATAACAGCTTCCACCATTATCAGTAAATATTTACAGATAAATGTTTTAGACGTTTGTTTGTTGTATTAAAAACTTCAAACTGGTATACAGACCTCTTGAATGACAACATTTCTTTTTGGTAAATATGTAGTTCATAAGAAGCTTCTACAGGTGATTCAGTATACCCAAAACAGACTACCTAGTGAGATGACTAAGGGTTAGAGGTTTAATTCTCAGTGACCTAACAGAGTGAGCACATCTCCATTATTATTTTTTAAAAAATTATCTTTATCCATTAATGTAGTATAGTAGTATAGAAAAGAAGAACCATTGTTGTTATAGGTTGTTTTATTTTGTAATGAGGTAAAATTCACATGACATACATTTAACCATTTTAAAGTGTACAATTCAATTAGTGTTGTACCCCCATAATATTCTGAAATTAAAAAAAAAATAAAGTGTACAATTCAGCGGCATTTAGTACATTAGCAATGTTGTGCAACTACCACCTCTCTCTAGTTTCAAAGCTTTCTCATTATCCCAGAAGAATACCCTATACCCGTTAAATAATCAATCCCCATATTCCTATTCCCCAGCCCCCTGCAACCAGCGGTCTGCCTTCTGGCTCTATGGGTTTGCCTATTCTAGACATTTCAAGTCAAAGGAAGCATACAATATGCAATCTTTTGTGTCTAGCTTCTTTCAGTTAGTATAATGTTTCTGAAGTTCATACAAGTTGTAGCATGTATCAGTACTTCCATTCACTTTTGTGGCTGAATAATATTCCATTGTATGTATATATCACAATTTGTGTATCCATTCATCTGTTTATGGCAGGGTTTTATTATTGAGGCTTTATTAATTCCATACAGCATGGCTTAACTTAAACACTTATTCTGTGCAGCATAATCCAATTTTATTTTTAAAAGTACAAACACACATACAGAAAGAAAAAGACAGAATGAAGGAGAGAGAGGAGAATGAACAGAGAGGGAGAGCGAGAGAGAGGAAAATCACTTCAAAGGATATATTTCAAAATTCCTTTCTGAATTTTCTGAAGGTTTGCAATCAGCATATATTAATTTTGCATTCAAAATAATTATCACTAAGTATATATACAATATCAGCTCTACAAAGGAAGCATCTTATTGCATGGAGGCAGTTTCCAGGCTTTCGTGTAGGAAAGTAAAACCAATCAGAGCCTGGTGGTCTCAGTGAGTGGAGGAGACAGAGATCAGAGACTAGAGAAGCTATCACAGCTAGAATTCGTGCCGCAGGATGCCAAAGTGAAAGGAGCTACACAGAGAGGGATCTCTGTAGATCTGCAGACAGATCCCCTGGAGTCTTTGGCTGAATATTGATCTACACAAATGTGACAAAGAACTACCTGACAACATGGGAAAAACAGAACACTAGAAAGGAATAGGTAGGACAATTTTCAGAGCTCACATAGAGCTGATAATAGTGTGCATTCTCAGCAGCAGAGTGAAATAAGCTCATAATCCATGAGGCATCGAGTAGTGAAATCTTCAAAAGGATGTTGCCTTAGAAGTCAGAGTCTATTAGCCCTAGACTAAAGACTGCTCCAGACCCCTCCCTAAATGAAGAATAAAAGAAAACTGGGAAAAGAGCCAACTGATTCCAAGTAGCTTAACTGTATGCCAAAAAAACCCCAAAACAAACAAACAAACAAAAACACTATTTAAAGTAATACAACATGGCCAACAAAAATGTAAAATTAACTCTGTATAGCATCCAAATTAAATATTTCTTTGTGGTTTTCTTTGTGTTTATTTTGCTTTGAGTTAGTTTATGAGACTCCTTGCATCTCTGGATTAATTTTTTAAAAATCATATTTGAGAATATTTTGACTATTATACCTTTTTTTTTGCTGCCTATTTTTTTCTTTTCTCTCTTTGTCCTTGTATGTATGTTAGATGACCTGACATTGTTTTTTATGTCACTGAGACTGTTCAGTTTTTTCAAGAATTTTTTTTTTCTGCACTTAAATTTGGATTTTTTAAAAAATTGATCTGCCTTCGATTTCACTGATATTTTTTCTTCTGGTGTCTTTTATCTGTGCTTGATAAATTTTTCTTTTCAGATATTTTAGTTTTCAGTTTAACAATTTCCATATTTTAAATATAGTTTCTAGTTCTCTCCTGAGATCCCTCATTTGTTCACTTAGCATGTTCATCTTTTCCTTTAAATCCTTGAACATATTTATAATAGTTTTACAAAAATGCTTTTATCTACTAATTTTAACAATGGTGTCATCTCTAAATTTTTTTCTATTGACTGATATTTTCTCTCTAGTTTTAGGTAACATTTTCTGTCTCTTTGTCTTGTAATTTTTAAAATTAATATTATATGTTGTATCCTGTGGAAGCTACATTGTTGAGACTCTTGATCATGTTATCTTCATTTAATAGTTTTGAATCTTCTTTTGGAAGGCAGTAAATTTATTGCAGAGTCAATTTGAACTTGTAAAGGCATGCTTTAGGCTTTTTTAGGGCAGTTGTAGAGTAGCATTTCCTCTAAGGTTAGAGGAGCTCTATAAGATGTATCCTTATTTATATCTCCATTGAATGCTAAGCATGTTCAGCAAGGTCTCTCTACTAATGCTGGTCAGAACTCCAACATCTTACAGCACTTTGAACCCTCTAGAATCTCTTTTCAGCTCCTCAACTCCAGTAGTTGTTTTGTGCCATACCTCATGCAGTACTGCCTGCATGTACATGTGTAGCTTAATATTTGGTCTAGACTCAAGGGAACCCTTATGCAGATTTATGTGCAATTTCTTTCCCTTCAATTTTCTGTCTGACAAATTCCAGCCTTCTTAGCCATCCTGAACTCTGAATTCTATGTCCTCTACCTAGTTAGACGGTTCATGTCTGTTGGAGCTCTCCTTCTCTGTATTATGATTTTGAGAATTCCCCCAGGCAGAAAGCTGGGATGAATATGGTGCTCAACCCACATGTTTTCCTGCTCTCAAGGATGACAGCCAGGTATCATCCATTGCAGTGCAGTGGCTGAAAACAGTTGCTTTACATAGTTTTGTCAAGTTTTATAATTATTTATAGTTTTAGGTATGATACCCATTAGACCATTATAGCCAAAATTGGAGGTTGCTTATATACTTTTGTTTTTCGAACAAAATTTGCATCAATCACCTTTCACTACTTATTTTGTTTCGGAAGGTTCTTACCTTCATACATTTCCTTGGTCAACTCCTTATCATCCTTCAGATCTCCATTCAAATATCTCCTTCTGTGATCACTGGGTCTAAAGTATGAGCCCCTCTAGTCACTATTGCAGTGCACCGTTTTATTTTCCTCACAGCCATCGTGACTTTTGAAATTACTTTGTTGATTATTTGTATGCTCCTTTGTCATTTGCCTCTCTTCAGTAGAATGTTAACTCCTTGAGAGCAGTGGCCTTTTCAGACTTGTTTACTGCTGCACTCCCAGAGCTAGCACAATGACTGGCACTGACAGGTGTTTAAAAATGTTGGTTAAATAATGAAGGGAGCAGAAAGTTGCTAAGGTCCTTCAACCCTGATTTAATCAGGTGTTTAGTAAATAACACTGGCTGATGTGCTATGGAGTAACTCATGTGAAGCAGGTTTAGGTTTCAAATATCTGAATAGTCTATTTCATCCTTAATCTTCTTGAGAGTGTACCCTTTCCTCTGGCACTGGGAAAATGTGCTCACCTTATTTTGAAGAAATTGAATATAGAATACTTCTCCTCAGTTTACTTAGTTTTATTTCATTTAGTAATTCATATTTTAATGATATTTTACAAAAACATGATATATCAGAAAACCACTCCATAACTGAATATATTAGAAGAAATTTTATAAAGACTTCAACATGATTCAATGATTATTCCTTTTTTCTGAATGAATTTTGGAAATTAAATAATTAATGTGACAAAATTAATTTTGTTTATGAAATTTCCTTTTAAAGTTTGAAGAACAACGGGAAAAGATTTAAAATATTTTCTTAAACTGAAGATATTGATAAAATTTAAAACAATTTTAATGTTTCCTGCTATGACACATTTTTAATTGTTTATCCCTTGAACCTAAAAATCTATTTTACTTTTTTCTGAATTTCTAATTTACCCCTCCATAAAGTCATAGGTTTTTGTTTCCTTACATGTCTGATCCTTTCAATGCTCTCTCTGAATGAAATCATTTTCCTGTTTTAAATAACTTGTGCACTTATAAAGTCACTTACAAACATTTCTTTTAATATTTTAGTCTTACAATGAACAAAAATTAAATAAGGACATATAATTTTAGCACATGCTACGTATTTGTCTTAAATGTCAATGCAGAAAATACTGGAAATGACTTTTAGTCACAGAACAAACCTCAAAAGGGTAGGAATGTGCTACAATATTAGAGTATAAAGAGAAATAGTCTCTTTAAGTTTCTAGACAATAATTTTCCTTGTAGTAGATCTTATAATTGAGAAATATTATTTTCAAGGTATTAAAATGAAAGAGCCTATAAACTGCTATGTAAACTAGTGCTTTAAAAATATACAACTACAGGCACAATTTTGGCTTTCTTTGATGTATTGAATGCCTTGGAGATCAATGAGTGCTTTTGTAGCATCTGTTGAAAAATGGTATGTTATGCTTGAGACATACTGAAGAAATTGGAGCAGTATTTCCAGTATTCTTCTATGACTTGATGAGAAACAATAGCAGCAACAATATATCAATATGCATGCTAGGATAACTTGATGGTTTAAAGGGTTTGAAAATATTGACATGAGCTGTCTTTGAACATATTTGGTGAAGCAAGGTCTTCTTAAAGTTTTAACATTAGAACACTGAGATAGTGTATAGATTCTCCTCACAGTGTGCTGAGCCAAGACCAGATGTGCTTACAGAACAAGTTTCCTTAATGCACATTGCATGGAAAGCAATTTTCAGAATGTAGGTCTTTGTTTCATGAAGCACCCGTTGCAATTAATATAAAACCAGAGTCAGATTTGACAATAATACAACAAATTAGATTCAGTAAACTCTGCTTTTGGTGGGGACCTACCCCAAGTACCCTGAAACTGGAGTTTTATTAGGAATTTTAGATTCTTTGCCTATCATCTCTTTGGTCTTTAAACCCAGTAATTGTTCCTTTTTCTGAAATTTCATCTAGAGGGGACCAAGTTTATCTCATTTTAATAGATACAGATCTCATTAGAAAGGCTGAAAATATATGCATGTGGCATGGAAAAGACAAATAGGAAATTGTGACTTTAGATCTCCTTCAGTCACACTGAGAAATACCTTCAAGCTCATTTATTTGTCATGAGATGTCAGGTTTGTATTTGAGAAAATTGGATCATGCCTTTCAGTATATCATAAACATAAACCCAGCACCTAATAAATATTCTGTAGTTCCTAATAACTGACAAAATATATCTATGTGATTTTCATGGTGGAAGGATGAACAATCCTTTGTGCTATGCCAGTTTCCACATGTACTTTCTTCTTCCATATCAGCTCTCTAGGAAATTGTGCAGCAAAGACAAGGTCCTCTGGTTGAGAAGCATAAGTAGAGCTATTAATCAGCCTTTTAGTTTTTCTTTGCTTACTTTTGTTGATTGGTTACTTTTAGATAAGATGATGTTCAGTGAAGTCCCACTGAGAAATGACTTTTGAGTAAAGATCATGGAGAATTGAAGTTACTAATCACATGGGTATGCAGGAGAACAGCATTCCAGGCTGAGGAAATGGCAAGTGGAAAGGCCCTGAACCCCGGAATCTAATAAATATCATTGGTTTTAGATTATGCATCATTTATTCATTCATTCATTTTCTTATACATGCATTTATTTAACAACTCTTGAGCACTTACTACTTATAAGGCTTTGGGTTAAGCATAAGAAGAAATTAAGGTGAGCATGCATACTAATCATTTAAATTATATAAATATCTAGACTCAAAAATAAGTAAAACATGGATAAAAATATTTAAAATACTAATAGATCACTTGTTTACTCTGCTCCAACCACAACAGGCTCTTTGCTATTTCTAGAACCCACCATGCACAATCCTATTTCATGCCTTTGCACTTGTTCCCTCTGTCTAAAATGTTATTTCCCCAGAAAGTCACATGGTTATTACTCTGTCTTCAGGAGGTCATTTTAAAAATATCTTTTCAGTGAAGTCTTTATTGATCACCCTCTCTAAAATGTTACCCTCACAAGATGTATTTTCCATTTTTTTCTGCTTTATTATAACTATTATTTTATAATCAGCACTTATCATCTAACATACTATAAATTGCATTTATTTTGTTTTTTATCCATCTCCCTCACTAGAATGTAAGCTTTGTGAGGGTGGAATTTCTTTTTGTCTTTTTGGTTTATTTATTTCTGTTTCTCCAATGCCTAGAATAGTTCCTGCCATATGATAAATGCTCTGTATGTATGTGCGGCCACATACGTAAGTGTATTAAGTGAAAAAGGCAAAGTGCAGAACAATGTGCACAGAATACCGTTATTTATGTGCAAAGTAGGGAAAATAAGCATGTATGAGCTTGTGTATACATAAAACATCTCTGAAAGGGACCACAATAAAGCAAATCATTGGTGGAATAAAGGCTAAGGAACAGGGTACCTGGGGAGGGAGATTGTTCATTGTATAATTTAGAATATGTTTCAATTTTGAACTATGTGAGTTAATTATTTATTCAAAATATCAGTTAAAAATTAAAATAATTTCAAAAAATATAAGGTAGAAAGCAACAAGTGCAAAGAAAAAGCAGATAAAGTGCTAAAAGACTTTCAATGGAGGAAAACACAGCAGTGGGGTTGGCCTTGAAGGACCAGGGGTGTGTGGGCATGTGGGTGAAGCTGGAGGAAGTATGCTGAGTAAAAACAGGATGAGCCATCCAGGTGCTGACAACACACAGCACAGCTTGGGAACAGATACAGTTTGGCTCAACTAGAATCAAACATATGTTGATAAATAGTTTAGGATAAAATTGTAGAGGCCTCAATTGCCAGGTTACAAAATTTGGACTTGAAATTGTCAAATAAGTTGACTGTTAATAATGATAACATGACATACTTCTGGAATTCTATGGTATTATTAAGTGAAAGATGAACAAAAGTACATATAAATTACCTTAAAGATAGAGCTAGATAAGGCCATATTGAGAGGAAAGGAGAGGGGAGACAAAGTCAGACATTTAATAAACATCTATTTTTTTCAGATTTGTATTTTTCTTAAAAAAATTATGATACATGTTTACTGTAAAAGTATTCAACCAATGTGACATAAATATAGCAAAATTAAAGTCTTCATTGTCAGTCAGCTTCTCAGAGGTAGCCATGTCCTTGTAGGTACATGTTCAGATTTTTTTCTGAAATTTTTTTAATAAATATATTATCCTTTAAAAAATGGGATCATATTATGCATACTGTTTTGCAATTTAATTTATTACATTGGCATCATTCTGTGTCAATTCATAAAGGGCTATGACATTCCTTTTATACTGTATAATATTCCATAGTGAGGGGCATATGATTATTTTAATCAGTTCAGCATAAGTGGATGTTAGGACTTTTTCTGTATTTTTGTTAAAGACAACAAGTATTTTCAATTAAAGAGATTGTTAGATATTACTCTACTTTTATTGCTATTGCTTTTGAGTTCTCATTTTGTTTTGATAAAGTTGATGGATGACTTAGTACTTGAAAGGTAGCCCTTATTACTAATTATCCAATTTAGAAATTTTAACAATGTTAGAGAAAAATTGAAAGGCAAATTATATGTTTTAGTTATCTATTGTGGTATAACACAACACTTTAAAAGTTAGGGCTTTAACCAATAATTTGTTATTTCTTTCTGGTTCTGTGTGTTAACTGGGTATTGGCAGATGGTTCTCACTTGGTATCTTTCATTCTGTTGTGGTCAGATGGTGCCTGGGGCTGGAGTCATCTGAAGGCTCAACTGGGCTGGTGTCTAAGATGACTTCTTCATTTATAGTTAGGTCCTCAGTACTTCTTGCTTTTACACTATTCATTTCCTCTCCATGTGATCTGGGCTTCTTAGAGAATGATGGTCTAGTAGTTGTATCTTGTAAATGGTAGCTAGCTTCCAAGACGCAGGAAACAGAAGTCACCAGGCTAGTTAAGGGTTATGCCAAGAATTGTCATGGCATCTGATCTGCCATGTTCTTTTTGTCAAAGCAATCACAGGGCCTACCCAGGTTCAACAAAGTGGAGAGACTAATTCTTGATGGAGGAGTGGCAAAATCACATTGCAGAAGAACACATGGGATGGGAGATCTTGTAATGACATTTTGGGAAAATACTATCTGCCATTATTATGTTACATGTGTTCTCTAAGGAGTGAAGTTTCTACCTCATCTTCTGATAAAAACCCATCTGGGTTACACAGTTCAATTGTATTATAGCTACAAAATGCACCTGGCACTAATTGTTTAACCGGTAATTATATTGTTTGTGCTCAAGTTTCTTTACAGTTTCTCTCTATATATGACAAATACAAGTAGTATAAATGTAATAATTCTTTCAATTAATATTTATTAAGCATCTACTATGCATCTGGTTCTTGGGTCTGCATACATCCTCAGAATGTCTATCTGACTAACGAAGTAGGGAAAACAAATATGTAAACAAATGTAATGGTGTGGTAAAGACACAATGGGAGAAGTTGTTTCAGGGTGGGTTGGTGTAAAAGTGGGGAAGTGCTCATCAGAAGGTTAATAGTGGAGATGACAGAAGATGAGGCTTGGAGATAAATTAGAGTTACCCAATGGTTAAGGTGTGGCAGGGCATTTGAGACAGAGAGAAAAGTCATGGAGACATGAAACAGATGGACAGAGGGGACATGAACAGCTTTACATTTTAGGAAAACAAAATACTGTGGCAGTGATATAGAGAATGGATCAGGGGAGTATGAAATTAGAGGCAACAGATCATATTAGAGTCTATTTCTTGGTGACAGATAATGGCCTAAATTCAAAATGAAAAGGAGGCACAGGAATGGAAATGCAAGGTCAGATACAAAAAATGTTTAGAAGACAACATTTGTAAGATTTGTTCACTGACAGCTTGGGTATTAGGCTGAGAAAGAGAAGGGAACCTAGAATGACTCCTAAGTGTTTGGCTACGGCACGTGGTGGCTGGAAGTGCTAGTCACAAATGAAAGGAAGACAGGAGAAGGAGCAGGATTGGAACAATTTGTGGTTGAAACATCCATGGGAAATCCAGGTAGAGATGTCCTTCCCCATTCAAGGATCTTAAGCTGGATGTATGGGTTTGGGACTCATCGGCAAGCAGGTAGCAACTGAATGCATGAGCTCAGTTAGCTCACATGGAGGAGGAAGGTACTGAGGAAGACCAAGCAATGAAGACCAGCGAGCAAGGAAGAGGAGAGGCAAGAGTGTGACAGGGAAATGGGGGATGGACAAAATTGCAAGACGAGAGTGGCAGTGTGAAAGTTCTAGAGAGGCAAGTTAGGTCAGCGAAGATTCTGTTCCATTTGGACATTAAGAGATCACTGGTACCTTTGCCTGTTGGGTATAGTTGTGTCAGCTAAAGGTGGTCAGTTTTGTGTCAAAAGGATGAAGGAAAAGTGGGACAGGAGAAATTATTTTTAAGAGATATAGTTGCTTTCAATACAGTCATGCACCACACAGACTTTTTGGTCAATGGAGACCATGTATGCAAAGGTGGTCTCACAAGAGTATAATGGAGCTGAAAAATTCCCATCGCTTAGTGATGATGTAGCCATGGTAATGTCCTAGTGCAATTCATTACTTGTGTGTTTGTGGTGATGTGGATGTAGACAGACCTACTGGGCTGCCAGTTGTATAAAGTATAGCACCTACAATTATGTAAAGTACATAATATTCGATAATGATAATAAACGACTGTGTTACTGGTTTATGTGTTTACTATACTATATTTTTATCACTATTTTAGAATGCACTTCTACTTATAAAAAACAAAAGTTAACTGTAAAACAGCCTCACGCAGGTCTTTCAGGAGCTATTCCAGAAGAAGACATTGTCATCATAGGAGTTGACAGCTCCATGCATGTTATTGCCCCTGAAGACCTTCCAGTGGTTCAAAGTGAGGAGGTGGAAGACAGTGATATTGATGATCTTGACCCTGTGTAGGCCTAGGCTAACATATGTGTTTGTATCTTAGTTTTTAACAATAAAAACTTAAAAAGTAAAACAAAAATTTAAATGGAAAAAAGCTATTGAATGGAAAAAGGATAAGAAGAAAAATATTTTTGTATAGCTGTGCAACGTTTATGTTTTAAGCTAAGTGTTCTTACAAAAGAGTCAAAAAATTAAGAAAAAAAGTTTATAAAGTAAAAATGTTACAGTAAGGGTTACTTTATTATTGAAGAAAGAAAATTTTATAAAATTTAGTGTAGCCTAAGTGTACAGTGCTTATAAAGTCAACAGGAGTATACAATAATGTCCTAGGCCTTCACATTCACTCACCAGTCACTCACTGACTCACCCATAGCAACTTCTAGTCCTGCAAGCTCCAGTTATGGTATGTGTCCTATAGAAGTATACCATTTTTAATCTTTTATACTATATTTTTACTGTACTTTTTCTATGTTTAGATACACAAATACTTACCATTGTGTTATAATTGACTACAGTATTCATTACAGTAACATGCTGTACAGGCTTGTAGCCTAGGAGCAATAGGCTATACCACCTAGCCTAGGTGTTTAGCAGGCTGTACCATCTCAGCGTTTCTAAGTATGCTCTAAGATGTTTACACAATGACCAAATTGCCTAGTGATGCATTTCTTAGATCATATCCCTGCCATTAAGTGACACATGACTATATTTACCTCAGTGTTTTAGTGTGCTCTTTTTTAGTGGTATTCTTTTCATGTCTGAATGTATAACATACTTTATTCTGTAACTCTATGACAAGCAGCTTTAAGTCTGAATTATTTCCTGATAATCATTTTTCTCTAAATCTAAAGATACTATGTACATGTGGGTTGATTTGTTACTTTTTTTTTTTTTGGGTACATGCTATCTTAGCATATAGGTGAACTTATTTCCCTATCTCAACAAACTTGCCTCAACATGCTTAAAATGTCAACCTTAGGAAATCATTCTTATAGGTTTAAATATTTCCATTTTTAAGTGACCCTCCTTAAAACGCAGATTCTTTTGGTTGATAAAATGTCTTGGCATGAATAAAACTACATTGAGAAAGGTTAGGGAAGATTATAGTGGGAAATATATAAACTTTGAGCATGAGCATGGGAGGGTATGCTACACAAGGACATTTGGAAAAACCCTTGAATTTCCAGAGGTTGTGTAATTGCTTCGGTATAAATTCTGATAGCATTTCTAGTAGGGAATAAAATAGGGAAATAGACTTTACTGAGCACCTACTGTGTTCTCTTGTATGTATTATCTCATTTTATAGTCATAAATATCCTCTAGGGCAGGTACTATTATCCCTACTTACAAATGGGAATATTGAGGCCCCAAAAGGTTGAATTATTTGTTCAAGTTTACATTGCTAATTAAAGAACCAGAATTTGAATGAAATTTTTTCCAAAACCCTTGCACTTCCAGTCCTTAGGCTAACCCATCCTACTAATATGTGAGACAGCTGCATTTCCGGGATTTGTGTCCCAGTGCCTCAGATTAGAACTCATAGTCCTCTCTCTTTTCCCTCTCATATATTTCATTGTATTAGTCAAGATTCTTTTGGTTGTTACTAAAAGAAACTTCATGCAAATTGACTTAAGCAGAAGAGGCAATTTATTGGCTCATATAATTGAAAGTTCTGGGGGATATTGAAATTCAGGCATAGTTGGATCCACAGATCTCAAGAAAGGTTGCCAAGAATTTATCTCTTTTTTCTATGTATGATCATTTCTTCCATTTGTGTTGACCTCTTTCTCAGGCAGACTTTCCCCAGGTATTGGCAAAGGTCAACACTAGAAGCTCCAGGTTCATGTTGTGCTAGCTGAATAGAACCCAAGGAAAGAGTGTGTCTTTCCCAGAAATCTTCAGACACTTCCTGGTATTGTTCTGATTGGTCAGTTTCAGTCACATGCCCATCCCTGAACTAATCCCTAAGGTGGTGGGTGTGTGTTGTTCTCACGGGCCAGGCTTGAGCCACATTCTCACCTGTGAGCCTTAGCCTCACCCAGACCACTGCAACTGGAAGTGGCAGAAGGGTGCTTCTCCACAGGCAAATCAGGATGCTGTTAGAAAAGAAGGGGAGTGGAATCCTGGAAAGTCACGAACAACAGATGTCCACTACTCATTTTCACATTATTACCCCCTGGGCCTTCTGCTGTAGTCAGTAATGCAGATATGATTATGAAATAATTTTCTCATTTGCACATTCCTACCTGCTGTTTCCTTTGCTCTTGTTATTCTAATTCACCAACCCTTTCAAAGAGTTTCTGTCAGAGCTTTCTCATCTTAACTCTGCATTCTGGAAGCATTGAGAGATCTCATTTTCCTGAAGTCTATGTTGGTAAATGTTATTAGGTTTTTTTATATGTATGTATATATATATATATATTTTTTTTTTTCAAGAACAGAGGAGTTTAATACAGGAATTAGAAGTTTACAAAAGTATTGGAAGGGCCAGAGGACCACAAGTCAGGTGCCTGCCCCTGCATGACCCATTTCAAGGGCACATCAACAAAATTACAATTGGATGTCAGAAAGCTATTGCTGCTACCACCACTCTCAAGTCAGGAAGCTGGTGATCAGACACTGGAATGCAGAATCTGGTCACAAATATTCATGTCTCTCCAAACTTGCTTTCCAGCAGAATAGTAGAAGGAAATGGCTTCCATATTCCAGATTTCACAAGTACATCTCCCTGGTGCAACCTAATCCACATCAGATTCCTAGCTGCAAGAGAGTCTATGAAATATCATCTTTATTTTATCAGCACCAGTGATCAGGAAAGTACTTAGAAGGGGTTAGGAATTATTACTCTACGTCAACTGACCAGACCATGTCCAGCAAACAAAGTCCATTAAAAAGAAACACAATTGAGGGGTGGGAGTAGAAACTATCACACTGATGATACACAAAGACTTATATTTTTGTGTGGGTTTTTATTTATTTATTTATTTATTTATTTTTTTAATTTCAGAATATCATGGGGGTACAACATTTTGGCCATACACATTGCCCCTGTTCTGCCCGTGTCAGAGCCACAATCGTGGTCGTCTCCCAAACTGTGCTCCCCACATCCATTCAGTGAGAGTTTTTCCCGTCCCTTCCACCCCCCTCCCGCCCGCCCGCCCTCTGATGAATGTTATTGCCCTGTGTGATGTAAGTGTTCATCAGTTAGTACCAGTTTGATGGTGAGTACCAGTGATGCTTGTTTTTCCAATCCTGTGACACTTCGCTTCGAAGAATGGGTTCTAGCTCCGACCAGGATAATACCAGATGTGTTAATTCACTATTGTTCCTTATTGCTGAGTAATACTCCATGGTATACATATACCACATTTTATTGATCCACTCGTGTATTGATGGGCACCTGGGTTGTTTCCACAACTTTGCAATTGTGAATTGTGCTGCTATGAACATTCGAGAGCAGATGTCTTTATTATAAAATGTCTTTTTTTCTTTTGGATAAATACCCAGTAGTGGGATTGCTGGGTCAAATGGTAATTCTACTTTTAATTCTTTGAGGTATCTCCATATTCTTTTCCATAGAGGTTGTACTAATTTGCAGTCCCACCAGCAGTGTATGAGTGTTCCTACCTGTACACATCCCCGCCAACATTTGTTATTTGGGGATTTTTTGATATGAGCCAATCTCACTGGAGTTAAGTGATATCTCATTGTGGTTTTGATTTGCATTTCCCTGATGATTAGAGAAGTTGAGCACTTTTTTATATGTTTGCTGGCCATCATTCTGTCTTCTTTGGAAAAGTTTTTGTTCATGTCCTTTGCCCATTTTTTAATAGGGTTGTTTGATTTTTTCTTGTTGATTTTCCTAAGTTCTGTATAGATTCTGGTTATAAGCCCTTTATCAGAGGTGTAGCATGCAAATATTTTCTCCCATTCTGTAGGTTGTCTGTTCACTCTAGTGATAGTTTCCTTGGCTGTGCAGAAGCTTTTCAATTTGATCAGGTCCCATGTATTTATTTTTGTTGCTGCTGTGATTGCTTTGGGGGTCTTCTTCATAAATTCTTTGCCTAGGCCAATGTCCATAAGAGTTTTTCCAACATTTTCTTCTAGAATTCTTATGGTTTCATGTCTTAGGTTTAGATCTGTTATCCATTGTGAATTGATTTTTGTGAGAGGTGAGAGGTGTGGGTCCACTTTCAGTCTTCTACATATGGCCATCCAATTTTCCCAGCACCATTTGTTGAATAGGGAATCTTTTCCCCAGTGTACGTTTTTCTGGAATTTGTCAAAGATCAGGTGACTGTATGAGGTTGGTTTTATATTTGGGTTCTCAGTCCTGTTCCATTGGTCTACATGTCTGTTCTTGTGCCAATACCATGCAGTTTTGGTTACTATAGCCTTGTAGTATAGTTTGAAGTCTGGTAGACAGATGCCTCCCAATTTGTTCTTTTTGCTTAAGATTGCTTTGGCTAGACGGGGTCTTCTCTGGTTCCACACGAAGCATAGAATTATTTTTTCTAGATCGGCAAAAAATGATGTTGGTATTTTGATAGGGATTGCATTGATTCTGTAAATTAATTTAGGTAGCAAAGCCATTTTTACTATGTTGACTCTGCCTATCCAAGAGCATGGTAAGGTTTCCCATCTATTTACATCCTCTGCAATTTCCTTTCTCAGTGTTTCATAATTCTCTCTATATAGGTCTTTGATCTCCTTAGTTAGATATATTCCTAAATATTTAATTTTCTTTGTTGCTATTGCAAAAGGTATAGCATCTTTAATTTGTTTCTCGGCTTGATTGTTATTAGCATATATGAAGGCTATGGATTTGTGTGTATTAGTTTTGTATCCTGAGACTTTGCTGAATTCATTTATCAATTCCAGTAATCTCTTGGTTGAATCTTTGGGGTTTTCTATGTATAATATCATATCGTCTGCGAATAGTGAAAGTTTGACCTCTTCTGCCCCTATCTGGACGCCCCTGATTCCTCTGTCTTGTCTAATTGCTGTGGCCAGGACTTCCAGCACTATGTTGAAAAGAAGTGGAGATAGTGGACACCCTTGTCTGGTGCCAGTTTTAAGGGGGAATGCCTTCAATTTTTCCCCATTCAGTATGATATTGGCTGTGGGTTTATCGTATCTGGCTTTAATAGTTTCTAGGAATGAGCCATCTATGCCTATATTGTTAAGAGTTCTTATCATAAAAGGGTGTTGGATTTTGTCAAAAGCCTTTTCTACATCTATTGAAAGGATCATATAATCTTTGTTCTTGCTTTTATTTATATGGTGAATTACATTTATAGATTTGCGTACGTTGAACCATCCCTGCATCTCGGGAATAAAGCCCACCTGATCATGATGGATTATTTTTTTGATGTACATTTGAATTCGGTTTGCAAGGATTTTATTGAGAATTTTTGCCTCTATATTCATAAGGGATATTGGTCTGTAGTTTTCTTTTTTGTTGTGTCCTTTCCTGGCTTTGGTATCAAGGTGATATTGGCTTCGTAGAATGAGTTTGGGAGGATTCCATCCTTCTGGATATTTTCAAATAATTTCTGCAGTATAGGCACCAGTTCTTCTTTGTAGGCTTGGTAGAATTCAGGTGTGAACCCATCTGGTCCGGGACTTTTTTTGTGGGTAGATTTTTAATTACTGCTTCAATTTCGGTGCTTGATATTGGTCTGTTTAGAAATTCAGTTTCTTCCTGGTTGAGCCTAGGGAGGTAGTGTGTTTCTAAGAATTTGTCCATTTCCTCCACGTTTTCGTGTTTGTGGGCATAGAGATTTTTGTAGTATTCAAAGATGATGTTTTGTATTTCCATGGTATCAGTTGTGACTTCTCCTTTTTCATTTCTAATTGAGCTTATTAGAGTCCTTTCCTTTCTGCTTCTGGTCAACCTGGCAAGTGGCCTGTCTATTTTGTTTATCTTTTCAAAGAACCAGCTTTTTTTCATTGATCTTCTGTATTGTTCTTTTGTTCTCGATTTCATTTAATTCTGCTCTAATTTTGGTTATTTCTTTTCTTCTATGGTTTAGGATTGCTTTGCTCTTCCTTTTCCATTCCTTAAGATGATTCATTGTTTACTGATTTGTGACTTTTCTGTCTTTTGGATGTGGGAATTTAGGGCGATAAATTTTCCTCTCAGGACTGCTTTTGCTGTATCCCACAGATTTTGATAACTTGTGTCCCCATTATCGTTTAGTTCGAAGAATCTTTTGATTTCATTTTGAATCTCCTCTTTGACCCAATACTCATTCATCAATAGATTGTTTAGTTTCCAAGTTTTTGGAGGAAGATGTGAGTTTCTGTTGGAATTGATATCTAATTTTATTCCGCTGTGGTCTGAAAAGATACATGGTATGATTTCTATTTTTTTGAATTTGTTTAGATCTGTTTTGTGGCCTAGGATGTGGTCAATTTTAGAGAAAGTTCCATGAGCTGATGAGAAGAATGTATATTCAGTGTTATTTGGGTGGAGTGTTCTGTAGATATCTGTTAGGCCCAAATGTTCTAGAGTCCTGTTTAGGTCTTTTATTTCTCTATTTAATTTTTGTTTGGAGGATCTGTCCAGTTCCGTCAGTGGGGTGTTGAAGTCCCCTGCAATTATGGCATTCCTGCTTATTATGTTGTCTAGATCTAGCAGCATTTGCTTTATGTACCTGGGTGCTCCTGTGTTGGGTGCATAAATGTTTAGGATTGTTAAATCCTCTTGTGAAATTTTTCCCTTCACCACTATATAGTGTCCATTTTTGTCCTTCTTTACTTTTATTGCTTTAAAGTTGATGTCATCTGAAATGAGGATGGCTACTCCAGATTTCTTTTGGTTTCCATTAGCCTGAAAAATTGTATTCCATCCTTTCACCTTGAGTCTGAATGCGTCTTTGTGTGTGAGGTGTGTTTCCTGGAGACAACAGATACTTGGTTTGTATTTTTTAATCCATTCAGCCAGCCTATGTCTCTTCAATGGGCAGTTCAAGCCATTTACATTTATTGAGAGAATTGATATTTGGGGTAAATTTCTGATTATTCTGTTGGGTGGTATCTTTTGTTTTACCTCTTGCGTCATTGTGGAATCTGGTTTCTGGGGTTTTAGCCTTTGCATAATTTTACATAGGTGGGTGTCTGTTGCGCTGGTTAGTGTATAATGCAGGTCTAAGCATTTCTTGCAAGGCCGGTCTGGATTTCGCAAATTCTATCAGTGATTGCTTATCTGGAAAGGTCTTTATTTCTCCCTCATATAAGCTTAGTTTGGCAGGATACAGAATTCTGGGTTGACCTTTGTTTTGTTTTAGGAGATTGATGATGTCTCCCCATTCCCTTCTGGCTTGTAAGGTTTCAGTTGAGAAATCTGCAGTTAATCTGATGGGTTTCCCTTTGTAGGTTACCTCCTTTTTTTGTCTTACAGCTCTGAGGAGTGCCTCTTTGTGTTTACTTTGGTCAGTCTAATAATTATGTGGCGTGGTGAATGCCTTTTCACGTTGACTCTCCCAGGAGTCCTGTGTGCTTCTTGTACTTGGATGTCGAGATTTCTGGCTAAGCCATGGAAATTTTCCTCGATTATTCCTTCAAATAAATTTTCCAGCCCATGCAAATTTTCTTCCTCTCCCTCAGGGATACCTATTATCCTTATGTTTGGCCTCTTTACATAATCCCACATTTCTTGTATGCTTTTTTCCTGTCTCTTGTTTTTGTGTTCTTTCTCTTCAGCTGATTTATTTAGTGCATAGGAGCTGTCTTCTAGCTCTGAAATTCTTTCCTCTGCATGGTCCAGCCTATTCTTAAGGCTTTCCACTGTGTTTTGTAGATCCTTGAATGCTTCTTTCATTTCTAGGATTTCTATTTGATTTTTCCGTAATATTTCTATTTCTTTGGAGAATTTTTCATTCATTTCTTGCATTTTTCTTGTGGTTTCTTTGTGCTGGGATTCAATTTTCTCTTGAATTTCATTGAGCTTTCTTATAATCCATAAACGAAATTCCTCTTCTGTCATTCTACCCATTTCATTTGGGTTGGTATCCATTGCTGAGGAACTGATAATTTCTTTTGGGGGTGACTTTTCACTCTGATTTTTCATGTTCCCTGAGTTCTTTCGCTGGTTTTTTCTCATCTGGTCTCTTGGTCGAGAGCTGGGGGTGTTAGAGCTAGTTTATGGCCCTGTCACCAGGCCCACAATTATTTTTCCTTGGCAAAGCCAGGGAGAGAAGTAGTGGCCTGTATTGCCTTAGGTGTATTTTAGCAAGTTTGTTGGATCTTGAGTTAACTCTGACCTGTGGTCTTCTCCTCTTCCCAGTGGAGTGTGGTGAGAATGACCTCCCAGCTTGGGCTCTGAGCTAATGGATTGTACTTCAGAATATGAGTCCTCTGCTCCCTATTAGCTAGGTATTCTGTTATGTCCGTAGCAGACTCTGATTCCCCAGTTGGGGTATGCGAAAGCCCTGTGCTTTGGGAGGGGTCTTGTAGCTCCTAGGGGTTACTTTGACCCTGCTCTTCCTGAGGTTCTGGTAGAAACACAATTTCCTTTGGCTGCAGTGTGAGAGCTGAGTTGGGAAAATTCTACACAGCTCAGAGGTTGCTCATCTAGCCACGTGTGGCTGCCCTTCTGATGTGTGTCTCCGCGTGAAACTGGTTGATAGGGGGATCTCCAATTGTGTACCCCTTTTCCACCACTAGACCTCAAGGCGAGGCAGGTGGCCGTCTCTATCCCCAGCAGTCTCCACCGGGGGGATGTTCCCACGGGGAGGGGGGAGTAGTGGCAGCTGGAAGCACTCTTGGGTGCGCGAAATTCCCTATTGAAGTGGGCAGGATGATGGGGAGCTGCTCTGGTTCAGCCTGTGGCTCTTGAGGTATTTGGTTGTCATGGGAACCAGCAGTTATACCAAACGAGTCACTATGGCCAGCAACCTTCAAAATGAGCGATCTCTGGGGTACAGGAGGGCTGGGACCTGAGGGGCGGGCACTAGGACCGGCACGGAGCGGAGTTGTCGGAGGCCAGAGCCGGGGTAGCAGAACCAGATGGACGAGCTGCAAACTGTTTCCAATACTCAAAGGTCCCACCTCTACAGTTCCGGGATCTCGTCCCACCTGGAACCCACGGATGCCGCTGTCCCTGGCCACCACAGGCAAAGCCTGTCTCGCCCCAGCGGATGAGCCCTGGGCTGCGGTGGGGCGGAGCTAGAGACGCGGCTCACGGCTCTGCACGGGCGGCTGTAAAGATGGCGGCCGCCGCCAGCCTGGCGCACAGCTGGGCTCCGATCGCGCCGGGAGCGCAGTTTTTCTCCGCCGGTAGTTGTAAGCAACCTCTAAGGGCGCGTCCCGCTCTCCGATAAACTCCTGGGCCCAGTCCCGCTGACTTCTAGTGGCGCAGTGCCGGCCTGCGGGTTCCCGCGCACTGTCCCGGGAAGCTGTATCTCGGTCCCCGCCCAGTTCCTCCCCAGCCCTCGGCAGTCTCTGTATATTGCAGCTGCGAGTTGTGTCTGGCTCTGGCTACTTCCTCCTCTCCACAGGGCTCGCCGTCCCTAGCAACCGCTCTGTCCCAACTCTGGGCTTGTCCCTGACTGCGTGTATGGGGAGGTGCGTAACCGCTTGGGGGGCAGGTCGTGCTGCGCCGACCTGGTGAGCGCGTCCTTCCCGCGCTCTGGGCTCTATTGTGCTCCGTGCGCCCTCCGATCTTTGTGAAAATTTTGTACCTGTTTTCTTGGGCTGGGCGTTCGGCGTTGTTTCTCTGTCATTCGCAATGCTGTTTTTGGAGTGAGCGGTCCGTGTTCGCCGGCAGCCGCTGGCGTTCTTCACCTCCTTTCCTGGGAGCGGTATGGTGGGAGGACCCTATCACACCGCCATTTTTTCCCCCTCTCGTATGTATATATTTTTTGCCATATAATCTATAGCAGGGACTACTTCTTATTTTTATATAAGTATTCAAAGCCCAGGGGACTGGAATCTATGCACAAATTGGGCTACAGTTTAATTGGAAGACAATCATCCTAACCTTCCCACCAGGTCACCCAGTGAAAGTGGAAGGCTGAATTTGGGGAATGGCATGTAGTGAAATGCTTTGTGATTATACTGGAATAAAACAATTTGAACTCATCAAGAAGGACATGCATACGACCTCCCTGTGGGAAGACCTAGTGCAGCCCCCATGTTTCCACCCTGATTCCATTAAGGTACTCATTCATTCATTCATTCATACTATGTTGTGGTAAAGGTTTTTTGGGCTATTCCTTCAAAAGTTTCATCTTCCTAACCGCTGAATGGATTCTAACTCTATAAGTTTTGATCTTTCCTCTGCCTTCTCCTGACTTCAGTGTCTCTTCTTTTCCTCCTCTTGTTTCTCCCGTGCATCATCATTCTTCTTTCCTTTTTTCTGCTGTCCCTTTCTTTTTGTCCTCACCTCACGACTCCTTTCCCTTTCTCGTATTCCTTCTCTATTTCTTGAGTTAATTAGTCGTAGCAACTAAATTCTATTTGACTGCATAGTTTTTAACCACTCCTTAATAGATAAATAGGAATAAAAATTATTGAAATCTCCATGTTCTTCCTTTGTCTGGGATATATTATGATCACCCTGAGTGAATGGAAAATAGGCATAACTAAGGCTTTTTCTAGAAATAGAATTCAAACAAAACAAGCCAATTAGTGTAAAAATTCTCATGAGCATCTACTTGATGGCTCTTTATCTTATAGTAAACATGAGAAAATTTTTCTTCCTACAAGACATTTTCAGGGGTAGTATTTTTTTATAAAATGAGAAAAAAATCTCCTTTGTAAAATCTCCACTCCAGGCAAAATGTTCCAATAAGTGATTTTAAAATCTTATGGATATTAGTGGAAAATGTTAAAAAATTGAGTAGTATAAATTCTTTATTTGCTAATACCAAACTAAAATTGGACTGAAAAATCAAATTTTCTTGTATTATAGTAAATCTAAATAGAATTGAATAGTGTGGCTCTTTTTTTCTATTCCATTCAAATATTTATTAATCTGGCAAAAGAATAAATCCAACACTCTTTCTTGATCAACTCTGGGCCTAAGAATTTTTCTTATTTAATGTCCACATAACAATTGGATTATTATATAAAGAGGAATGAGAAAACTATTTCATCTTTAAATTTGCTTCTTATTTGCCAATAAATAATTGGATTTTTATTGTTTTACTATTTTATTGTTTAAATTATTATAACTATTTTATTGTTCATTCCTGTTTTTCATTGTTTTATTGTTTTATACTGGCTTTTTAAATTGTTCCATTTTAATATGCCTCCCTGCAAAGGTATGGTCAAAATATATCTGTTTTAAATAAAAGAAAAAGAAAATGAACATATTGTAAGGAAAGGTAAGCTTCAGAACAAATCTCAAGTACAAATAATTTTCCTTTTCTTTCCATAATAATAAAGAGGAAAATAGAAATTGGACCAAATAACTCTGCTGTGATGCTGTGGTGATGCCCATGGCAACGTTTTTGGTGGTGAATTGAAAGCAATTCATTTTGTGTACAGGCTATTTAATCTTTCTGACAGTATGAAATGCTTCACAAAGAGATTTTCCCATATTTGGTCTCATATCATATCCTAATATCATAGAAAGGCACATCTATACAGGGCATAATGAGAGAGATGAGCATGAACAGATATAATACGTGCTCAACAAAGTTTAAAATCTTGTTGGAGTACTTATAAGTGGTCTTTTATTTTTTATTTATTTTTTAACCTTGACTTGACAAAATCCCAGCTAGATAAGTATAAAACCAAAGCAAAATAAAACAAAACTCCATTCTTTTTTTGTTGCCTATTTGAAAAAAATGAATATTTAAAAATATATTTTCTTCATTTTCCCTAATATTGTCGTAGTACAATTAACACTCAGTTCTTTGCAAAGCTTTTGTCTCCCACAGTTGAGAATGGTGATAAAAAGATAAATACAAGTAACATAGTGTGGCCTAAAAGCTGATAATATTATGTCAAAGCAATAGTAACGGCATATTTCCTGTATATTGAAAAGGTGGTCTTGTATTATCCGTGCTTAGACCAGGAGTAATTCACATATGAAAATTGGTCAGAACACTTGCACACATATGCATAAGTATCTGATAAGGAGATCAGTGAAAAAATACTTTTTTGCATCAGGCATTTACAAATGATGACTCAAAATCCTGTGACAATCTCAGTGGTCATGCAACCATATCTAAACATCCCAAGAGGCATCCTAGATTTCTACGTGGCCTGTGGGAGATAGAAGACTGAAAACCTTGGAGAAACTTGAAAAGTGCATTGAGAGGGTCAAAGGCAGTACAGGGCAGAACTCTTAAAAAGGACAAGCAATTTTTAAGACACACACTATTATAGGTTTCTGCTGAGTGTGGTGTAAATTTTTACCTAGCTTTAGAGACTTTCTAAATCCCTTTCAAGGAATTTTTCAGCAATTTTTCATTATTACTCAACTGTTTTTTAAACTAAAGACTTCCCCCACATTCCATTGATGCCTTTATGTACTTTAAAACTTTCATAAAAAATGTTTAAATGTATACTTATGAAATAAATGTAGTTAAACATCAACTTCAATAAAACAAGTTCACTCAGTGTGCCATTTAAAAAACTCCTCTTAAATGTAAAAAAAAAAAAAATCTGTAATTCACATTCCAGAAATTTATTTTGCCACCAGATTTGAGGTAAATATGCATAGCTGATACATCTGTTGTTCTGCCTTCATGCCCAAAATTTCCCCTAGTGGCCTAAAAAAATGAAAGCAAACCTTCCTAGAGAGCCTGTCCTATGACCAGGGACTTAAACAGAGGCAGAATCATTCTGAATCTCTAGTAATTAATTATCATCAGTTGTCTCATTGACAGCTGGGGGCCACATTTAGCCAACCAGCTGCCCTGCATTGTACAATGCTATGTTTGTTCTAAGCCCCTTGGGTGATTCTTGCTGTATGTAAAATAGCAGCAGTTGTAGTACCATTTGCTTCTGCATAGATGCTTTATGACTTGTCAAGACTATGGCAACCCTTCAGGACCAATGAATGCCTAGTAAATACCGTGAGATGACTCCTTGGATATGAGCAGAGAGAACAGGAAATTATTAAACCACAGCTGGAAGTAAAATAGAACACCCAATAAAATGGCATTAAAGTGTGAAGTTGGTTCAAGACTTATTTAATTATTTTGCTTATTAGGATTTTTATGTAGAGATTTTAAGTGGAAATTCAAACCCTCAACAAGGACCCCTATGAATGTTTGTGCTTAGCTATAGAAAATAGTTTGGTGTAAAACATGTCTTATCAGGCTGTGACAAACATAATTAGCAGAGCCTAGCCTAGCCTGTTACTAAATCTTATTGATCTATGAGTTTACAGATGATATTCTGCATGCAATATCCGGTGCCCGTATCTGTTTCTTTAAATATCAGCAACATACTTTTTTGTAATACATCAAAATAAAGCTGAACTTTGGAAGGAAAATAGGAAAGTAAGAAAATCCCAAATTTGGTCTGTTACCCAAATTAAAGTTCTCAGACTTAAGATGCCAAGGTCAAATAGATTCATAATCTTAAAGGAAGTTCGGGAAACTGCATGTTGCCTTTGTCCTAAATTTCCTTTTGGTGTTTTTAACATTGGCCTATGAAATGACTTTGAATATTTTGCCTGCTTAGCAGAGATTATTTTCCTATTCCTAGAATGCCCTTCAGATAAACTTCTTGTTTATCTCTTTGCCTGGCTCCTATCTTCCTGGGAGTTGTTCCTCATGAATTTAATATTAATTCAAATGAATGCAGGACTGGAGGTGGGAAGTAGTCTAAGGGGTCAATTCTGAGTTCACACCAGCTCTATCATGTTCACTTGTTTTTTGTTTTTCACTTGATCAGATTTATCAGAGGCAAGATCTAGCAGTGTTTGTTCTGAGACTGACTAGTTGCTGCTAGTTTCTTTTTGAAATGATTGCTATCATGGATGTCAAGATTTATTAAAGCTCAATCCATGACAACTTTGTAGTTAACATTTAAACATTTTTTTGAAATCCAATAACAACAGTATATATAAGAACCTATAATTATGATATATTTGTGTGTATGTGTGCATATGTGCATGTATATATATTTAGTAATTATGTGGCTATAAACGTGGTTTCAATCTGTGTCTATAAATTTAAATTCACATTGTTGAAGACGTCTTTGAACTATTAGTCACTCAGGATTTTAGTTGGGAAAAGACATCGTCATATTAAGCAAATCCTAGTATATATTGCAATTTTCTTTGTCTTTTAGTATTTCTTTTCCTGGTTTCAATTTGACATTCCTCTGACGTGAATTTGAAAAGTATATCTCAGCTTTATAAAATTCACATCAACATCTGTTCACCATTATAAAAGTTTATAGTTACGTGGAAATGTTAAATGTAAATCAGATATCATTTTGTGTTACAACTTTCAATTAAAAAGAAATAGCTAGATTTTAAGGGAATCAGTGTTAGCAGAAGGATTCTCACATACATACCTTTTTACCTAGAATCTAAATTCATGCTAGCTGATGTCATTTTCTCTTTGGTGTCATTTTGGGTCTTTGTTATACAATGAGAAACATGGACCTTCTCCAAAACACTTCTGCTGATAGGAAAATTTAACACTTGGTAAAATCAGGCAATCTATTGTCTTAGTCCACATTTAAAATCAGGCAATCTATTGTCTCAGTTTACATTTTCTTAGGGATTATACTGGTGTTTCTGAAGAAAATTGGAAGCTGGCTTTTCCACATTCAAGCTTGTTTAGAATTTCTCCCATTGAAAGAGAGAGGTTTCTCTGACCTAGAGTAAGGTAGATTTCAATAGTGGTGCCAATGTTAATGAAAAGGCTTTACACACTGTTAAGTGCTTTACAAAGCTACCTGGCAAATAATAGAAACTCAATAGTGGCTTTGGCGTGAGTGAAGGTACAGAAGGAAAATCACACAATAAAAGCAGGGGAAAACACAGATCCTTGTTATAAACATCATGGCTTTTTATCCAATGGCACTGTATTTCTATCTCCTAATGGTTATGAGTTATTTTCTCTTTTATTCCTTTTAACAAATGACATGTTTTGGGAAAATTAGTGTCAGACAATATGGTAAACTTAAGGAAATCAGAACTTTGTGAATAATTCCTCAGTATCCTAAATGCTCGAGTGTTTGGAATTTAAAAATAGAGGAATGCTGAAATTTATGGTTTTTAAAGTTGAATATCTATAATAAATAAAAAGTAATGTCAAAATGTCTTTCATTTGCAGATTTTATAATTCAACTTATTTACAAACTTCCTTTTTCATTGTCAGTGGTGAACCCGGATATCACCGTAGTCAGTTAATAGGTGGAAATGCTCATTTATCACATTTTGACTCTAATCAGGAAGATATACTGATGGACTTTGGTGTCTGAGAGACCTAGCTTTACAGTTACTGTCAACTCTGGTCATGTTACCTCATCTGAAAATGGTCAACTCTGGAAATGTTTCCTCATCTGAAAATGGTCATAATTGATACTTAACTTTTAGGGTTGACAAGTATTAAGACATGTGATATGTGAAAATTATTTCATCCCACTGTCTAACTATGCAAGAAATGGTGGCTATTATCAAAAAAAAACTTTTGGTGGTCCTATCTGGTTGGGGTGACCAGGTATTTTATCATCCTACCCAGGAAGCTTGGGAGAATAAAAGCAGAAACTATTCATAATTATATTAGAACACCAGGCATAAACCAGAACTGTGGGCAAGCTGAGAACTATAGTCACCCTGTTCCTGACACACCTATCCTGAAGTATGGTAGGCTTGTGGACACTAAAGAGAAACAATACATAAACCTTTCTTTTAAATGTGATAAAAACTGCAATCTGAAGTTTTTTTCTCCATTTCATAGTTTGTGTTATTTACTGCATGAATTTCAAGATAATAATTAAAAAGAGAGAATATTTTTGGTGATATGGAATAGAGAAGCACTGCTATAGGACAGGGCTGCCATAGATTAAAAGAAGTGACCTTAAATATGGACCAAGCTCCTCATTTTACAAATAAAGAAACCAAGTTTTGGAGAGGTAAAATACCTCAATTAAATCCACAAAGTTTATGTGAGGGAAATTAGAGGTACAGTGTGAGTTTGCCCATTGTCTGCTTTCAATCTCACTATGGAAATGGAGTGCCTGTCTCTGCACAACTAAATAGCTCTTATAATGGACCTTTGAATGCAATCTGTCCCTATTGACCAGGGACAAATCTACATTAATTAGTACTGTGTTCTATTCCTCAAATTCAAAATAATTCAAAGCATGTCTGACATGGGTGAGAGGTTGGTTGTTTTCACCATAAAATATATTTATTTTTGGCTCTGAAGAGTTCATGCTCACAATAAGCCTGATATTCAATTGTTTAAAATGAAAGATATAATTTTTTAGATATACAGAGACAAAATGAAGAGTGTCGCAAATGCAGATATTGGGCACTGTAATGAGGATCTTAGACTATTTGAAGGTGTGTGGCTTAAACAACTTGATGAGATAAAAGTAAACAACGGAATCAGAAAAGCATAGCACATCCTTCAGGATAATCAGAGCGGACATTTATTGACTGCTAGGTATGTGCCAGGAAGCATACTGCTTCATGTGCATTATTTAATCCTTGAGGTTCATATGATACAGGTAATGTCATTATTCCAACTTTAAAGACAAGAAAACACTTTAAAGATAAGGAAACATTAAATAGACGTCCTTAAATTTGATTATGTCAACCATTATTTCACATACTTTACTTTGTTGGCATGTGCCCCAGCCTAGACCAAACAACCACAGCAGCAGAATTTAAGGCGGCTTATGAAGATAGATAAAATACAGAACAATGAAATACATTTAAAAGAAAGAAAATGAGGCAAAGTGATGATATGTTAGGAAAATAGGAGGAGCCAGAGACAAGAGAGTACACAAAGTAAGTAATAAAATAAGCACATTTGCTAAAAATGGGCCACGTTAAACCCAACATGAAGAGGAAATAAATTTCAAGACTCATAATAGGGTCCATAAAATAAAATAAAACAACTTTTGAAAAAACTGCTACTGACACCGAAACCAGAGAAAAATTTCTCTTAGGGGACCTCATACATGATAATAGTATTATTCACTAACGTTTCATTCAGAACATTTTATTCTTCATAGGAAACTGGTAGTTATTCTAATTTTGAAGATGGGAAAACGGAAACACAGAGAGATTAAATAAACTGCTTAGAGTCACACAGCCGGTAAGAAGCAGAACTGGGATTCCAACCCAGATCTTTCCGGGTCCCCAGCCAGTGTTCTTATCCTAAATCACACAGATTCTTGGGAGCTTTTATGCAGTGTTCACTGGAATGCATTGAAAAGGGATTTTTCTCTTTCTCACTACTCTCCTCAATAGAGTACAATGAAATCATTTCAGGCAGGATTATGCAATGGCAAGCCCCATAGCAGCCGATCTGAGCACGAGTCAGGAATGTATGTCTTGTGTTTAATTGTTCTTAGGCCACAGCCTTAGAACAGAGCTTCACAGTTTGCTGGCCATTCTTTTATGTTGTGAATAGACAACAGGGATGCGGTGAGGGTCACCTAAGTCTTCCCGACAGCTAGTTGTTTCTTGGATAGCCACAGCCTCAGGCTGGTGGCTTCACCTTGGACAGTGACCTGACTAGATGGCAGAAACCAAGAGCATCAGCTGTCATTTCTCCTCCAAAATTCCCTGAGCCTGGCCAGGGAGGTGGTACGACCTTGCCATCTAATTTAGCATTCCGTTGTAGAGCACACTATTGCCCGTTTGTAAAGGGCTCCATGAAGATGCTGTAGCTGTAGTACAGCCCAGATGTGGCTACTCAAAAGTGAGGAAAAGTGAGTGGGGAATGGGGCAGGGAAGAGATTTCTCAGGTGAACACCTGAATATCTCTCTCCTCATAGAACAAATACTTCTGTTTGTGGTGGAGGTGCCCTCCCAAGTGTGGCAGTATGAGGACTAACAAACTGCAAATGAGACCTTTACTCTCCCCAGAACCCCAAAATTCGGTATAAAAAAGTGTGATTGGATTTGAAATTCATTTCAACGTTATGTGGGATAATGAAAGAACAAGAGCTGTTAACTTCTTGAACTAAAGATGTCAACTGTTGTAAATTTTTGAATGGATGTGAAAAACAGTCCTAGACTTCTTTTTTGCTTTTTGTTAACAGCTTTATTGAGGTGTAATTGACATACAATAAACTGCACTTATTTAAAGTGTATAATTTATAAGTTTGACATATGTGTATACCTGTAAAACAATCACCACAATGAAAAGATCACTCCCAAAAGTTTCCCCTTGTATCCTTCCCTCCTGCCCCTTTGCTGCTCACCTCTTTCCTGGCCAACACTGGTGTGCTTTCTGTCATTATAGACTAGGTTGCATTTCTGGAGCAGGAGAGAGCAAACTACATGGCCTATGGGCCAACGGACTGTTTTTGTAAATAAAGTTTTATTGGTGCACAGCCATACTCATTCATTTATATGTTGTCTATGTTTGCTGTTGTGCTGCAGTGCCAGAGTCGTATAGTTGCAAAAGAAATGCTATGGTCTCTAAGTATTTCAGAGCCTTTACAGAAAAAGTTTGTTAACCCCTATTCTAGAGATCATATAAATATATAAATAAAGTCAGAGGGTATGTACTCTTTCTTTTTTGTTCTGGCTTCTTTCATTCTGCATAATTATTTCGAGATTCATGCATGTATCATAGGTCTTTTTAATTATCCTTTTTATTTTTTTAAATTTTATTTGTCATTTTTGTATTATTGAGTAATAATCCATTGAATGACTGTATCAAGACTTGTTTATTTATACACCTATGTATGTACCTTTGAATTGTTTCTAGTTTGGGGCTAGTATAAATACAGCTGCAATGAACTTTCATGTTCAAGACTTTGTATGGCCATACTCCTTCTTTATTTTTAGATAAATACCTACGAGAGGAATGATTGGCTCATATAGTAGGTGTATGTTTAACTTGATGAGAAACTATAAACTGTTTTCCATGTGATAGACCCATTTTTTCCCATTCCCACCAGCAGTGTGTATGACAGTCAGTTCCTCTAGATCCTCACCAACACTTGGTATGATTAGTCTTTCAAATTTTCACCATTTTACACACTATCTTGTACAGTGGTATTTCATTATAATTTTAATATACATGTTCACTACTAATGGTATTAAACATGTTTTCATATGTGTATTTTTTTTGTAAAGTGTCTATTCAAATCTTTGCTTATTTTTTATTTGGCTGTTTGTTTTCTTATTATTGGGTTTTGAGAGTTCTTTATGTGCTCTGAACACAAGTCCTTTGTGAAATATATGATTTGCAAATATTTTCTTCCAGTCTGTAGCTTGTCTTTTCATTCTCTTAGGAATATCTTTTGAAAGCGGGAGTTTTAAATTTTGATGAAGTCCAATTTACCAATATATTCTTTATAGATTGTTGTTCAGATGTTATATTGAAGAAATCTCTACCTAGCCCAAGGTTATAGAGATTTTCATATGCTTTCTTCTAGAAGTTTTATAATTTTAGGTTTTACACTTAAATCTATAATCTATTTAGAGTTAATTTTTATATGTGGTATGAAGTGTGCATACATCTTTTTGTTTTTCTTTTCTTTATTCTTTTGGTATTCTTTCTCTTTTCTTTGTTCTTTATTCTTTCTCTTCTTTCTTTTCTTTCTGTTTTTTTTTTGAATATGAAAATCTGATAAATTCCTCATCATTTGTCAAAAAGGCTATCCACTGAAATGACTTTTTCATTTTGTTAAAAATCAATAGACCATATATGCATAGAGCTATTTCTGGACACTTTATTCTGTTTTCTTTATTTATTTGTTTATTTTTAGAAGAATACCACACTCTTTTGATTACTGTGTCTTTATAAGAATTAAAATCAAGAAGTGCTAGCCTTCCACCTTTGTTCTTTTCAAAGTTGTTTTGGGTATTTTATGTCCTTTGCATTTCCATATGAATTTTAAAAATTAGCTTGTCAATTTTTAGAAAATAGCTTGCTGGATTTTGACTGGAATTTTATTGAATCTTTAGATCAATTTGGGGAGAACTGGCATCTAACAATATTGACTCTTTTGACATATTACCCCATTTACTTAGATCTTGGATTTCTCTCAGCATTGTTTTGTAGTTTTCAGTACATAGGTCTTTCACGTCTTTTTGTCAGATTTGTTCCTAACCATGTCATATTTTCTGATGCTATACTTTATTTTAAAATTTGAATTTCTGTTTGCTTGTTGCTAATATCTAGAAATACAGTTAGTTTTTGTATATGGGAACTTGTGTCTTGCTACACTCATCTTTCATTCTGGTGTTTTTTTGGTAAATTTCATCTGACTTTCTACATAGATGACAATGTCATCTGTGAACTAAAACAGTTTTATTTCTACCTTTTCAATTTGGATGTTTTAAAATTTATTTTTCTTGCCTGATTGCACTGGCCAGAAACTGCAGTATGTGGTTGAATAGAAGTGGTGAGAACAAACATTCTAGTCTTTTTCCTGATCTTGGGTGGAAATCATTCAGCTTTTCACAGTTAAGTATGGTATTAGCTATAGGGTTTTTTTTTGTTTCTTTGTTTTTTATTTGTTTTTTTGTAGTTGCCCTTTTTCTGGCTGAGGAAGCTCTCTTCTATTTCTAGTTGGCTCAGAGTTTTATCAGAAATGAGTGCTGGTTTTTGTCAAATGCTTTTTCCGCATATATTGAGATAATACATTCTTTTAATTTTCTTTTCTAGTATGTTAACATGGTGAAATACATTGATTGATTTGTTAATGTTAAATCAACTCAGCATTTCTGCTATAAACCTAACTTTGTCATGATGTATTATGCTTTTTATGTACTGTTGGGTTTGATTTGCTAAAATTTTGTTTAGAATGTTTGCAACTGTGTTTATGAAGTATATTGGTCTGTGAATTTCTGTTCTTGATGTCTTAGTCTGATATTGATAATTCCATTGTGGTTATAGAACATATTTTGTGTGACTTAAATTCTTTTAAATTTATTGAGATATGTTTTTTTGATCTAGATCATAGTATGTCTTAGTAAATGTTTTGTGTACACTTAAAAGCAATCTGTATTCTGCTCTTGTTGTGTGGAGTGTTTTATAATATTAAAAGTCAAATTAGTTGATAAGGCTGTTCTTATGGATTTTCTGTCTAACTTTCCTATCAATTATTGAGAATGCAATATCAAAATCTCTTACTATAATTATCAAATTTATATATTTCTTCTTCAGTAATGTGTAGTTCAAACAGTTTTTGCTTCCTCAATTTTGAATATATGATATTAGGTACATAAACATTTAGGACTTTTTGTCTTGTTGAATTTATCCCTTCATCATTTTGAAGTGACAGTCTTTGTTCCTGATAATATTCTTTGCAATAAAATCTAGTTTGATATTAATATAGCCTCTTTTTATTTTATTTGATATTAATATAGCTTTTTTATTAGTGTTAATGTGATATATATTTTCCCATCCTTTTACTTTTAACCCATTTGTTTCTTTATATTTAAAATATATTTCATGTAGGCAACACATAATGGTCTTACTTCTTCATTAAATCTGATAATCTCTGACTTTAAGTGAGGTATTTATGTAATTTACATTTATGATTATTATTGATATGCCAAGGTTTAAATCTATCATCTTGGTTTTTGTTTTCTATTTGTCCCTTCTATTCTTTCTTCTCTTTTCTTTTTGGTTTTCTGCATTATTTTAGATTAATCAAATATATTTTATAAGTTTATTTATCTTCTTTTTGGGGCTATTAGCTATAAATACAGTCATCCCTCAGTATCCATGGGGGATCCTGCAGATACCAAAATCCATGGGTGCACAAGTCTCTGTTATAAAATGGCATAGCATTTGCATATAACCTATGCACATCCTCCCATATACTTTAAATCATCCCTAGATTACTTATAATACCTAATGCAATGTAAATGCTATATAAATAATCATTATGCTGTATTGTTTAGGGGAAAATGACAAGAAAAAAGTCTATACATGTTCAGTACAGATGCAATTTTTTTGCATATATTTTCAATCCATTGTTGGTTGAATCCACAGATGAGGAACCCACAGATTTAGAAGGCTGTCTGTACTTGTTAGGTCATTTTGGTCATTCCCTTTGGTGTTCATAGAATACACATTTATCTTATCTCAGTATACCTTCAAGCAATATTATATGACTGCATGTATTATGTAAGAATCTTATAATAGCATAATTCCATTTCCTATCCTGGCCTTTATATAATATTTAAATAGTCAATTATCTTTTAGATAGATTAAAATAATAAGATACAGTATTATATGTTTACCACTGTAGTTACCATTTCTGGTGCTTTTAATTTTTTGGTGTAGGTTCATAGTCTATCTTGTGTCATTTGCCTTCTACCTGAAGAATTTCCATCAACTTTACATGAGGTAAGGGTGATGATTCTTTCAGATTTTCTCTTAGTCTGTTTGTGCTGCTATAACAGTATACCTGAGACTGTGTGATTTATAAAGAATAGAAATTTATTTTTCACAGTTCTAGAGGCTGGGAAGTCCAAGATCAAGTTGCCAGCAGGTTTGTTCCCTGGTGAGGGTCTGGACTCTGTTTCCAAGATAATGCCTTAATACTACATCCTCTAGAGAGGAGGAACACTGTCTACTCACATGACAGAAGGCAGGAAGGCAAGAGACCAAATGCTGCATGATGCCTTTTTTATAAGGGCCTTAACCCATTCATGAGAGAGGAGCCCTTATGACCTAATCACCTCTAAAAGGCCCCACTTCTTAATGCTATTACAATGGCAACATCTGTATTTTGGAGGGAACGCATTCAAACCATAACACTGTCTGAAAAAGCATTTACTTGCCTTTATTTTTGAAAGACACTTTTGCTGGATATAGAATTCTATGTTGACAGTTTTTTTTTTTCAGTACTGAAAGATATGATTCTATGTTTTCACTTACATTATTTATAGTGAGATACCTATCATCATTCTATGTACTGAACATGAGTGCTTTCTCTGGTTGTTTTTAAGGGTCTCTCTTCAAAACTGGTTTTGAGCAATTTGATCATGTTTTTCTCAGTGTAGTTTTTTTCATGATTGTGTGATTGGAGTTAGTGGAGGGTCTTGCATCAATAGGTATAGTTTTTGCCAAATTTTGAAAATATTAGGCTATTATTTCTTCAGATATTTTTTCTGTCTACCACCTCTCTGCTCTCTTTTGGGAACCCCAGTTACATGTATATTGGGTGGCTTGAAATTTCCCCACATTTTATTGATGTTCTTTTCAATTCTTAATTGTTTTTTCTTTGTGTTTTATTTTGAATAGTTTCTATTTCACACTTCACTAATCTATTCTTCTGTAATGTCTAATTTGCCAATAATCACAACCACCATATTTTCCTCTCAGACTTTGTAATTTTTATCTCTAGATGTTTGAGTTGAATGTTTTTTATATCTCCCATGTGTCTATTTAACTTTCTGAAAATGTGTGGTATACAATTATAATAACCATTTTAATGTCCTTGTCAACAAATTGTATCTAATGTGTAAGTGTTAGGTCTGTTTTGATTGATTATTCTCATTTTAGGTTATGGTTTTTCTTCTTCTTTGTATGTGTGGTAATCTTTTTTATTGTATATATTTAAGATGTACAAAATAATGTTTGATATACTTTTATACATGATGGAGTGATTACTATAGCCAAGCAAATCAACATACCCATCATCTTCCATAATTACCTTTTTTGTGTGCAGTAAGAGCTCCTAAAATTATTCTCTTACAAATTTCTGGTATACAAAATAATACTATTAAATATAGCCCTTATGCTGTATATTATATCTTTAGACTTATTCATCCTATATATAATAACTGCAACTTTGTAACTTTTGACTTACATTTTCACCCTCCCCCACCCCATAACCACCATTCTACTCTGTTTCTAAGTATTCAACATTGTTTTAGATTTCGCATAGAAGTGAGATCATGGACTATATTTTTTTCTACTTTTGGCTTATTTTACTTAGCATAGTGTCTTCCAGGTTCATCCAAATTGTCATAAATGCCAGGATCTCCTTCTTTTATAAGGCTGAATAATATTCCTCTGTGTGTGTGAGTGTGAGTGTGTGAATGTGGGTGCATACACCACAATTTCTTCATCCATTTATTCATGACAGACACTTAGGTTGTTTTATATCTTGTTGCCTGTGAATAATGCTGCAATGAGCATGGGTGCACATATAACTCTACAAGGTGCTGATTTTATTTCCTTTGAGTATATACCCAGTAGCAGGATTGCTTGCTCATATGATACTTCTATTTTAATTATCTAAAAAACCTTCACACTGTTTTTAATAATGATTCTACCAATTTACATTCCTACCAACAGTCTATGAGGGTTTCCTTTTGTTTACATCCTCACCAACACTTGTCTTTTTCATAATAGCCATCCTGACAAGTGTGAGTTGACAGTGAACCCTTTTGCAGGTACCTATTGGTCATTTGTATGTCTTTTTTTGATAATTGTCCATTCAGCTTTTTTGCCCATTCTTTAATTGGGTCATTTGTTTCCTACTAATGAGTTGTGTGAGTCCCTTATATATTTTGTATATCAACCCTCCCATCAGATATATGGTTTGCAAATATTTTCTCCCAATCCATAGTCTGACTTTTTATTTTGTTGATTGTTTCCTTTGCTATACAAAAGCTTTTCAGTTTAATATAATCCCTCTTATTTATTTTTGCTTTTGTTGTCTGAGCTTTTGGTGTGATAACCAAAACATCATTGCCAAGGCCAACATCAAGGCGCATTTCCCCTATGTTTTCTTCTAGGAGTTTTATAGTATCAGGACTTACCTTTAGGTCTTTAATCCACTTTGAATTTATTTCTGTATATGGCATAAGATAAGGGTCCAATTTCATTCTCTTACATGTGGATATCCGGTTTTCCCAACACCATTTATTGAAGAGATTATTCCTTCCCTATTGTGTTTTCTTGGTGTCCTTGTCAAAAATTGGTAGGCCATATGAGCTTGGGTTTACTTCTAGGCTTTCTATTTTTGGTCTGTATGTCTGTTTTTATGCCAGGACCATACTGTTTTGATTACTGTAAAAATGTAATATAATTTAAAATCAAGAAGTGTGATGCTTCCAACTTTGTTTTTTTCCTCAAGATTGCTTTGACTGTTTTTTGGTCTTTCATGGTTCCATATTAATTATAGGATTGTTTTTTCTGTTTCTGTGAAAAATGCCATTGGAACTTTGATAGGAATTGCATTGAATATCATTTTGGGTAGTATGGATATTTCAACTATATTAATTCTTCCAGTTCATGAACACAAGATATCTTTCCTTATATTTGTGCCTTCTTCAATTTTTTTTATCAATGTTTTATAGTTTTCAGTGTACAGGTATTTTACCTCCTTGGTTAATTTATACCTAAGCACTTTATTTTATTTTTTGTAGCTATTATAAATGGGATTGATTTCTTTTTGGATAGGTCATTATTGGTATAAAGAAATGCAACTGATTTTTGTATGTTGGTTTGGTTTTGTATCTTGTATCTTTACAGGACTCATTTATCAGTTCTAACAGGATTTTTTTTTTTTTTTTTTGGTGTATGTGGAGGATTATTGTTAATTGGATACCAAGCCCTGTAAATATTATTTTATTTTTTGGATGCTGAATATTTTTATAAATATTATTGTACTTTGTTCTGAGAAGTAGTTTGATTATTTTGGGTGTTGATTTTATGATTTTTTAGGTGGGTCCAGAAGTGTTCAGTCTGAGGCTAATTGTTCCTTACTACTGGGTCAAGACCTTCCTCATTATTCTACCCAATGCCCTGTGAATTATTAGTTTTCTTTTATTCTTTTAGATGGTTTTCCTCCTAGCTTTGGTAATTTTCTAACATACAAACACTGATAAATACTTTGCTGAATGCTTGTGGGGGACCATCTACAGATCTCTGGCCTTCTTGCTGTGTGTAGTTCTCTTCTCCCTGGTATTCTGTCTATGAACTCTAGCTGCTTTGATCTCCCTGGATTCTCACATCCATTTCTTCAACTCTTGGAGGGGGTCCTCTGAGTTTGGCTTGGGTTTTCCCTATCTATGCCCCTCCCAGAAATTCTTTCAAAGCTGTAGACTGGGGCAATCATAGGGCTCACCTCATCGTTTTCTGTCTCTCAGGTATCACTGTCCTTTGTTGCCTGATGTCCAATGTCTTGGGTATCATTCTTTTATATATTTCATGTGGAATTATTCTTTGTTTCAAGTGGTAAGGTAAATCTGGTCCCTGCTACTTCATCTTGGGTTGGATTTACAGTTTTTGTCACCTACTGTACAAACAAATTTTCTTATTGATTGTGATTCTCAAGATTTTGAATATATCATTATTGAAAAATCTTGATCAAGAATTGCATCTAGCCACTTTAAGCATTTAACTTGATATTAAGCATTAAATTTGATATTGAAATGTTATGTTCATGAAAGCAAGCTAAGGATACTCATTAAATGTTTGTAAGTATTTTATGTGGACATATTATTCACATTTAATAATTATGATCTCTAATATTTTGCAGCTCACACTTATAATTACATCAAAAAATAATGAATTTTACAATCAATTCCCACTTGAATTTCCTTTAAATCCCTCCAGTTTTCCCCAATGTGCTATACAAATACTATAATTTTTCATCTGTACCATGACATAAAAAATGTTTGGAAATGATGACTTGCAAAATCTGTTAAAAGGAGCAAGCTATCTCTCCTGAAAAATGTTCGTAGAAATCCAATTTTACATATAATTGGGGACATGTTAGCACTTCCTGAAAACTATTCATGGGCTCCCTCAGTTAAGGTTTTCTGTTTCATGAATGGAAGGGCTGCAGGCCAGCCTAGACTGACATTGTTCCTCTCAGCTGAACGTATGAAAGGTATTTAACAGGAGTGAATCAACGTTAGGAATAGTAGAAACACATTTTAAGCAAAAGCTGGGTTCTACTGTTAGTACGTAACAGCTAAAATCATGTATAGTTAAATTTACTTTTGAAAATCTCTTAACTCTCCTGCAAAGTAAAATATCCATGTTTGTGTATATGATCCAATTTTGTAATTCTTAAACATGCTGAAATTTGAGACCCTTATGTTTAAAAGGGAGAAAAGGAATGTGTATCTATGTATAGATGTTTGGGTTTTCAAAATATTCCTGCCTAAACTTTTCAATTTCTAGGTTAAATAGGGTAAAGGTGGAAATGCCTAATGTGGGCCTGAAGGTACAAGGTTTAGTTGATCTCCTTTTGTGTAAACATCTATAACCTAAATACATGTAAATAGATTACTTTGTTCTTGTGAAGATTAAATAAAATAGTAGAGTCTTACCTTATGAGGATTGGTAGAGTAGAAGTGATTTGTGTTCTAATGTTAGGGTAGGAAGGTATTTTTCTTTTTTTTTTTTTTTGGTATGAGGAGAATGATCTCAAGTAAGCAAAGCAATTTGAGAGCTCCCAGTATCAATCTAATATCATTGTAAATATCTGTAATCTTTGGTCCCGAAGCATAAAGCATGATCTAATAAATTTCAAAAGTCTTTAAAGTTCAGCAGAAGTTTTTCATATTTTAGATATGATGAAGTCCAAATGCCTTGAGAGTTAGATAGGTATATGTCTATGTAGCTTAAGAGATAAAATATAAAATCTAATAAAATGATTAATAGTGGTAAGAGTCACACACTTTTCTAAGCAGAAAATTTTATAATATGCTGTAAGATACTAACCTTTTTTAAAGTTTGCAACCCACTTATATAGGGAATACAGAAAGGATTTCAGTACAGTAATCAGTAGAAGAATCTCTCTGGGTGTGAGAACAATAAGAATTGAATAGCCATAGTTACTGGGATCTTCTTTCATGAGAATGCATCTTATAACTATGGGGTGACTTAGAACTATGTACAAACAATAAAAAATAATTGCACAAAGCCCCAAAAGAGAAACATTCAATGGTATCTTGTTTAGGGGTATATGGACATATGATAAATAATATATACATAAAAATAGGCAAAGGCATGATAAACTAAAAAATATTGAATACTGATGGTGCTTGGTTATATCTGGCCTGAAGCAGAATGATGGGCTAGAGGTGGAACTTATAGGTAGATCTAGTGTAGATCTCACTATGTTCTACTTTTTGGGTCAGGTGGTGGGTTCACACATTTTTATGACTATGCTTTACAAGTAATATATTTCATTACATCTATTCTGTTGAAATAGTAAATATTGGATTTAAAATAACAATTAAGGATACTATAAGCTTAAAATAAAAATCATAGTATTAATATTTTGTGTTAAAAATTTTATATTATTGATATTTTGAGTAGTTATAAATATGTAAGAGAATATGGCATAAATTTGGCAACCCCTGTAACACTAATGGAAAATGTGTAACTGAATAATTGATTCAGTCTTATGATTTTAAGAAATTTTACCAAGTGAATAAATAGTGTTGTGATATTATTAGATTCATCATATTTATAAACTTAATTCATTATATTTATAAGAGTTACTTAAATTGATAATTTGTATTTTTTAAGTCAGCAAAAAGAGCTGTAAGAAGGAAGTGAAAGTCACAGATTGAAAAAACACTGTTTAACATGTTTGAAGGTGTTTAGCTAGGTCTGTTAATACAACCAAATATTACTCAAAATCTCTTTAGAAACAACTACTAAAATCTGTTATACTTATAAGTTGATGATATGATTGATAACCTAAATTTCTTTTTTTTTTTGAGAGTATAAAATTATCATGTAGAATTATTTTTTTATTTCAGAATATTATGGGGGTACAAACACTTTGGTTACTTATATTGCCTATGCACTACCCAAGTCAGAGCTACAATTGTGAATATCCCCCAGACAGTGCGCCCCGCACCCATTATATGTGAGTTTTCCCATCCCCTCCACCCCCCTCCCACCTGCCCAAGCCCTGATGAATTTTATTTCCATGTGTGCACATTAGTATTGATCGGATAGTACCAATTTGATGGTGAGTACCAGTGGTGCTTGTTTATCCATTCTTGTGATCCTTCACTTCCAAGAATGGGCTCTAGCTCCATCCAGGATAATACCAGATGTGTTAATTCACCATTGTTTTTTATTGCTGAGTAATACTCCATGGTATACGTATACCACATTTTATTAATCCACTCGTGTTGATGGGCATGTGGGTTGTTTCTACATCTTTGCAGTTGTGAATTGTGCTGCTATAAACATTTGCATGCAGATGTCTTTATTATAGAATGTCTTTTTTTCCTTTGGGTAAATACCCAGTAGTGGGATTGCTGGATCAAATGGTAGTTCTACTTTTAGTTCTTTGAGGTATCTCCATATTACTTTCCATAGAGGTTGTACTAATTTGCAGTCCCACCAGCAGTGTATGAGTGTTCCTATGTGTCTGCATCCCTGCCAACATTTGTTGTTTTTGGACTTTTTGATATAAGCCAATCTCACTGGAGTTAAGTGATATCATTGTGGTAACCTAAATTTCTAAGGAAGAACAAGGATTTTTCATTTTTTACTTTAATAAATTTAACAATAATTTTTAAGCTGAAACTAAACTTGCAGTCATTCTTTTCTGTGAATAAAAAACTTATAATGTGTAACTGTATACTTAAATAATTTTGCAAGGTAAATACAGAATCATGGCCTCTAATAATCATCAAAGCTGGGGTAGGGTTGACATCATCTTATAAAAATTCAGGATTCTTACAAGGATAGGTATCTGAATAGAATACCACAATAGGTTCCTAAATAGAAGGCCACCTTCTGCTAGGAGGTGAGTCAGTCAATGACAGCATGCTTAGTCAAACCTTCCTTAAAAAGAGAGTTTGCGTTCATTGTGAGGCAAAGATATATAATAATCATGGCTTTAAATTTTATAACACAAAGAAAGAATACAACCACTTTGTCCTGGGGAAAAAATTCAAATTATCTGTTATAAAATAGCCACCTCCACTTTTAAACAATGAAAATGAAATAAATTACTAATAAAGCCCAACTTAAAAGTTTACTATTCAGTTAAATGGGCTAATTAGTAAGTTGCTATACTAAAACTATTAGCTATTACAGTTAAAGGTTGGATTATGGCTTTCAAAAGTAGTGACATTGGTTTTAACATATAGTCATGCACTGAATAATGTTTTGGTCAATGACAGACCACATATATGATGGTGGTCCCATAGATTATAATACCATATTTTTACTGTACCTTTTCTATGTTTAGATATGCTTAGATACACAAATACTTACTATTGTGTTCCACTTGCCTAAATTATTCAGTACAGTAACATGCTGTACAGGTTGTAGTCTAGGAGAAATAGGCTGCACCATATAGCCTAAGTGTATAGGAGGCTATGCCATTTAGGTTCGTGTAAGTACACACTATGATGTTTACACAGCAATGAAATTGCTTTTTCTCTGAACATGTCCCTGTCATTAAGCAACACATGAGTGTAGTTTTCTTCTTCTTTCTGGCTGCTATAAATGACAAGACCAATGATTGAACGAGGCTACTCTCCATTGTGATTATGACATTTATGAAGTTAAAAGAAAAAAACTTATATTTTCTATGGAAGGAGAATTTACATCCAAAATTGGCATTAAATAAGGTACATGTTTAAAGAAATGGACATTGCAGAATTTAGGTTTTAGATGAATCCCTTTTGAATCTCAACCCAGAAGCTCTTCTGCCATTGCTACAGGGTAGTTTAGAGTGGAGGGAAATTTGGACAGCTGTTGTTTTCTTGTTGTTGTAGTTTTCTCAGGTATTTCACTAAAGATTTAAGACATTATGGCAATGAATTTGGAAATAGTTTTTCATTTATTTAATATATGTTCTGTTATGTGCCCACCTAATTTATAGTCATGGAGTCTATAATTCAGCTCTACAACGACATTGGAGGAAGTATTAGGTAATGAGTGCAGAGAGTTGTACAAACGAAACGCCACTGTAAACTTTCATCTCAAAACTCCAGATCTCTTATAAATTATATCTTCATCACTAGTCACCTGTAAAGTTGCGAACCATGTTCTGCAGTAAGAAACAATGAATAGAAAAGAAGAGACTTGCTGAAGGTCTTTGAAGACTGAAGCTTTTGTCATCCAAGATGCCAGAATTAAAAAGATTTGGACATGGAGGCTTACTTTGAACTCAAATGAAGATTGGTCTGCTGTTTTGGAGAAATCTGAAGACCAATTCCTGAACGTAGGGGTGATTTCTGTGTACTCATTGGATGGGGATAGAATGTAAACATGTGTTTAAGCATGAAAGAGATTGGAGTTGCCTTAAGAGCAAGGTATCATGCTACTTGGGAAAGATGAAACAATGTGATGAATAAGGCTATAGTGTATACTCAAGTGTGTGTATGTGTGTGTGAGAGAGAGACAGATATAATGAGAATGAGGAAATAATATTCTCTATAACTAAGCCAAATTATTAAAATATTATTTTCTAAAGAAATGTTTAAAAAGGAATACTTTGTTGAATTTTTATCTGAGGACTCATTATATAAGGGTAGAAAACTGTGCATTTAATTTTATGAATAGCCCTTAAAGTCATGTAATCTTGTTTGAAGACTTATTTATTTGATCTCCTTTAGACAAAGTGGCAATTAAATTCACTTTAGCTTTGTTAGAAATCCCCTCATCTTCTAATTATATCTGTTGGTGCATGAGTAGGCACACAGCAGTAGATAACACACTGACAACTTGCAGACTGATGTATGAATATCTATGTTCACAACTCCTAGAGTTTAGACCAAACATTAGTGAAATTGATGCATTTTCCTAGTTACGAAGTAGCCATCATTTTTAACAGAAAAAGCTTACCTTCTAAAACATAGAAAGCTGTTCGAAGAGAAAAAATCTATACTTAAATTAATTAAAACAGAAATGCATAATGAAATACCTTGAAATAACCAACAAAAACATGTTCCTCATAAATGATAAAGCTCTTAGTATTATATGTAAGCAAAATTTACCTTCTTGAAAACTTTTTCTGGGAGAAATGAGAGCTAAATTTCCAGCACTGGCAGAGAATTTTAATTATCAGAGCAAGCTGAAGAATTACTGGACAAAACTCTAGGATATGAGTAAAATAAATCATGTTCTCCAGTGACTGATCTCTACTTGATTTTCTACTGGAAGCAAATAGTCCTGAAATTCTGATCACTCTTATTTTAGTGATGTCCAGTGTTCCTGCATTAACTTGAGGATATCATTCATTATATTATTCAAAAAACAAATGCATCTCAATGTAATGAATCACTGAGAATGACATAATTTATGATGAATATTAAAATCTGCATCAAAGTTTGTTTGGACAGTAAAGATTCATGACTGTGAAATATAAACTGTGGATAATAAATTTGTAACTTGAGGAAGTTTTCTTAGAATGCTGTGGAAAAAGGTATTTCAAACATTTAAAAAATGAATGCTGGTGTTCTGAAGTAAGGGGATAAATCAAAATCTTTTATTTATTCATAAAACAAAGGACTTTTTATTGTGCATTGCCTGTGACCTTAACCTCGAATAAAATGAACATAATCCCCCCATTCCCATCCCTGCAATCAGCCTTTTCTTCTGCCAAGGAGAAAAGCTGTTGCCAAAGTAACCCTTATTGTCGTGGATAGTGGACAAATAATAATAGGAATGCTTTGAACTCATGAAACACCTTTCATCCACAAAGCACAAAACACTTGAAAAAAGAATAATTCACACATTCACATAATCACCAAAGCCCCTCTTGCTGGGGTGGAGATGGGGGTGGGGTAAAGTGTTGCAATTTTTTGTTCTACTATGTCCAGGAAAAGAAATTAAAACCTGCAAAAGTAAAATATTCTTACATAAGGAAGGAATGAAAATACCAAAAATGACCCAATGGAACTGAAAGTTTATTGAACTCAGTGATGAGCAAGTGGTTGAATGTGGATTTGGAAGAAGCAGCAGGGGGTTTGCTAGGGTCGGGACTGGGTGAGGCAAGAGAGGTGCCTTCTAAGACTCTCAGGATCACACAAGTGCCTCATTAAATTGTGCGCTGGAGGAACTTCTCTTGCTTTATCTTAGTGTCAGCAATCCTACTGCTAGGGCAGTGGTCTTCCCTGATGTGGCATTGTTGACTAGCCTTAAATATGTGCCTCTGTGTCTGTGTGTGTGTAGCAGTGGTGGTGGTGGTGAGGTTGGAGTTAGTTCACTCCAATCTGGGAGGCAGTCTTGGAATATGGTAGGTGCTGGACAGAGATGTCAAATGTCTGGGGTGTGCCAACAATTACTGAGTACTTGCAGACTTCCAGGCACTGTGCAAGGCACATTGCTTATTTTATCTCCTTTAATCATTACAAACCCTTTGAAATATGTATTATGCAAGGGAAGCTCACAGATGTTAAGTATTTTGCACAGGTCATATGGATTTCAGGGGGAGGATCTATGATTTAAACTCTGTTCAGTGTGCATCCACAGGCAATGCTGCCTATTTTATGGTGGATCTTCCATCTCCTCTTGGTAACTCAGAGAATTTAGGGCCACAGCACTAGGTCTATTCCAGGACAGAGCAGGTTTCCCTTGGCAATGGGGAAGGGAATTTAGTCTCTCTTAATTCCCAAGTCATGGTTCAGAGAACTATGGTTTAGATACTGAACATGAATAGCTCAGTCATTGTGACTATTTTTTTATGATGATAATCAAATATACAGCATTTTCTTTAGTATTCTTGTCTTTTTAAAAATGGAATTATAGGGAATCTTCTTTGTTCCCTACCCAGTGTCCATTCCAACACTTTTTCCTTTCTAGTAGAATCTCAATTTTATGCAGGTATTGACCCTTTTCCAGTTAATCCCTTTGTCTCAGAGGATGCTAAATCCGAACCTAACTTGAGGTGTGGTTTCTGATCGGTTTAATTGTAGTTATCCTACCCACACTACCAATGCTTGGTCCAGGAACCCAGGCTTGAGCTAATCAGCTAATTAGAACCACACTGTATTCTTATTCCAGGCATGGGTACTGATATAAATTGGCCCAATCAGTTTGAAAGAAGGAACATCAGTTGCATAATTGCAGAAGTCTCCCTTATCTTTCACTGGATTCTGCTACAGCTGCCATTGGCCTCTATCCCACAATAAAAACTCAACACAAAATTTTAAAAAGGAGAAATAAGTTCAAGAGCTCTATAGTACATCATGGTGACTATAGTTAATGATATATTGTGTACTTGAAAATTGCGAAGACTAGATTTTAGGTGTTCTCACTTACAAAAAAATGACAAGTATGTGAGGTAATGCATATGTTAAGTAAGCGTGATTTAGCGATTTCATAATGTAAAAGCATCATGCTGTACACCATAAATACACATGCACACACATATATTTTACTTCTCAATTAAAAACAATTGGACCTAGCTGATGCTGTGAAAGACAGGTCAGAGAGACAAAGACACCTGGGCTTTTTATAACCTCACCAAGTCACTGAATCAAAAAAGTCTGGGCTTTCTATTTTTTTGTGACATAATACATTTTTTTAAAACTATCTAAACCAATTTAAGTCTAATTTTACTGTTACTTTCAGGAATGAGCTTCCAAACTGATGGAAGAATCATTCAGTTTTTCTCTTAAAACATGGATGCCAATATTATCTGGTTAATCATAACATTACTTGGAATTTGGAATTTAGCCATTTTAAAAGCATAAATACATATAAATATAAACTATATACATTTATATATAAACATGTACATATTATATAGAAATATAGATAATGCATATGGCAGTTAATTATGTTATACATTCATTTTTGTGTATGTAGGGCATATGTAATTAATCAATATTATTTTATATTTTAAGCTTTTAGAATGTGGAAACTATATCTCATTAATTGTCCTATAAGACAGCCACTATAGTCTTTTTGGTGATAAATAATGAATTCTGAAATAGAGGGTCCCAATCAGTCATCCTGACAATTTGTTCAGTTCTCAGGAAGCAATAATCTGGGTTAGGAACGTATTTCACAAAATATGCATGAGAGAAGAATAAATTACAAATTTTGAGGTTAAATCTAAGTCATGTTCAAGTAAAAGATATAAAACCAAAAGTAATGGGGAAGAAATGCCATGTGTTCCAGAGTCAGTGAGGATTGCTTAGTGTCTTTCACTGGGCTTAAATCCCCTTGTCTGAATTATAAGATCCTGTGGGTTTGCTCTGGTCATCCCAGCTTCCTGTAGGATAGCACTTCCTGCTTACCCCAAAGGAGTATCCAAATGGGGAGCAGGGATTTCTAAGGAGAAAACAAAATGCTTTTCAGTTTCCCTGTGCAGTTTGAAGCAGTGAATTCATGTAAATTTATTCTGAAGATCTTCTTTGATAATTTAGAGCCAAGGTATTATAAATAATAAGCAATAATTTTTTAAGCAGCTGATTTTTTTTTTTTTTGCTACATACCAAATCTGAACAGAACTAGCATAAATAAAAGGCTATTAATTAACTCCCCTGGCCAAAAAATCTCTTCAGTATTTGGCAGAAATTACTTTATATTTGTGGAACCCCTGATGCCTCAAGAGTGGGGGTTCCAAAATTTGGTAATAGCTATACTAAGGCAGAGTCGCATTCAACCCAGAGGATTCTAGAAAGTAAGAACTTGGGGTTACTTAGAAGGTCCTGAATAGAGAGTTTGAAAAGGAGCAGCATTTAATAACATCCATGAAGCAGATTATTTTGTTGTAAGATGGGTAAGGATGGTGTTATATATGCATGCAGTATAGGCTGACATACTACTAAGCCATGGGGTACTTTTGATATTATGCTAACTGTTGAACTCTAGAGAATATATATGTATTTTTTGAGACAGAGTTTTGCTCTGTTGCCCTGGCTAGAGTGCATAGGTGTCATCAAGGCTCACTGCAACCTCAAATTCCTGGGCTCAAGTGATCAATCCTCCTGCCTCAGCCTCACGAGTAGCTGAGACTACAGGTGCGTGCCACCACGCTTGGCTGATTTTCTATTTTTTTGTAGAGATGGAGTCTCATTCTTGCTCAGACTAATCTCGAACTCCTGACCTCAAGTGATCTTCCCGCCTCGACCTCCCAAAGTGCTAGGATTACAGGCATGAGCCACCGTGCCCAGCTGAGAACATTTTTTTATCCTACTATATTAAAAGCACAAAGACTTAAATTACAACATTAACTTCCTCACTCCACCTGTTACAATGCATTATTTTTCATTTCTGCATCATATGAATGGGTGGTAGAAACAAAATTTGATGTGACATTTGCCAGCAAGGCAGACAATCAAATGAAAGTGAAGTTGGAGCATAGGTCAAAGTACCCACCGGTAAAAGAGTGTTAATTATTTCCTGTTACCACTCTTGGAAACCATTACTTTACCAACTAACTGGTTGTTTTAAGTAGGAAAAGTCCAGTTTAATGTTTTAAAAATAAGTTGAACAATTGTAGTACATTTATTTGCATGCTAGTAAGTTAATAATAACATATCCATCCTGCTTTCCTCTAAATGTAGTCATATTAAACTAATTCCTCATATATAACTCTAAACTTTAATTTTTTTTAACCAAGATTAGCATGAAGATTTACTCCAGGTGGTGATTAGAAACACCTAGGGACTCTCACTCAACTAAAGTTCTAGTTGGCATTTATTACTATTCTTTTTTCAAAATTTTATTATCTTTCTGACATCTATCTCATTATTTATGATTTATGAGAAATAAATATATTAAAATGTTAGATGTTATGGTAAGATGTGTTTATAATTTCATTATATGAGGTGGAAAAAAACCCTAATTTAGGGGTCAAAAAGCCTTGGAATATCAGGAAAACTTGAAAATCTTTATTTTTCTTATCTCTAGAAAAAAATGAAAGGTCCTCATTTTGATAGAACCTGTTTAAGAGTAATGAAGTGACGTGTTTGAAAACAATTTTTAAAAGTGCAATGTGCTATATACTATTGTGAGATTTTGTTATCTTAAATAGTTGAGAACTAGCACAGTATATCAGTTTGAATACTTTCAGCTGCAAGTAATGGAACCTTCAATTTCAAATGGCTTAAACATAAGGGGATTTACTATCTTAACTAACAAGAAGTCCAGGAGTAGGGTAGTTACATGGTTAGCTAACGCAGCAGTTCAATGGCATGATCACGGATCCTGGTACTTTCCTTTTATAATATCTTCCTACCCTAAGCTTGCCAGCTACCTCATGTCATGGTCAAATACGGCTGCATCTCTCCAAGAGTTTGATGCCTTATACAACAGTGTCCTTGCATCTCAGGATGTATAAAGCCATTCCCTGAAATCTTGTTCCCGACAGAATTCTTCTCTTATATTCTCCCTCTTAAGCCAACATTGGCAAGAAACATTGGATTGAAATAGTTGATTTAGACTAACCAGTCCCGCCTCCCTCCCCTCTGGCTATGGACTGGAAATGGAAATCAGCCTTTTCTGAGTGAGCACAGTACTGAGACCCAGACTGGGCAAGGCAAGAGGGGAATTACTGACTCTTGAGTAGCAACCAACAGTTGCTGCTAAGAATAGCCTCAGAGACAATCTGGGTATTTTAGGATACTTTATGTTTTTAGCAAAACGAAACCCAACCTGAATTGGCTTAAGCAACAAAAGAACTGTATTGGCTCAATAACTGAAATGGCCAGAGTTACACTGGTTTCAGGCATAATTATATGCAGAGGTTTAGGCTACTGACATGGTTTAGCCTCATTTTTCTATGAGCCTCTAGGGTCTGTTCTATTCTGTAGATCAGCCTCACCTTTGTCTTGAGGCTGGCTTCTTGGTAGCAACATTGACTGCAGCAGTTTCTATTTTATATCCTTGTACCATGCTATCTAGAGGAAGAGAGGGCTTCTGCTCTGGTCACTAGAGAGAAGAGAGGAAGTTTAGATCCCAGAGACTCTAGCAAATGTCTCCTCATGGCCCATTGGCTCTAATCAGGGTTTGTGCTCACTCTTAAACCAATAGTTGTGACTAGGGGGTGAAACGTGCTGCTTGGCCTAAGTTGGCAAAGGCCTAACCCTGGAGTTCAGGTTGGGTCTGTATATTTAGACCTTAGCACAGAAAGTGGGATTAGGTGGTTGGTTTCTCAGTCAAAAGCAGATGGGGGAAGTGGATGACAGGGAGGCAGTCAGAAAATGTCCAATATGATATCACCTTACCCCAGTCAGAATGGCTTTTATTAAAAAGTCCAAAAACAATAGATGCTGGCATGGATGCAGAGAGAAAGGAATGCTTATACACTGTTGGTAGGACTGCAAATTAGTATAACCTCTATGGGAAACGGTATGGAGATTCCTCAACTAAAAGTAGACCTACCGTTTGATCCAGCAATCCCACTACTGGGTATTTACCCAAAGGAAAAGAAGTGATTTTATCAAAAAGATAACTGTTCTTGAATGTTTGTTGCAGCACAAATCACAATTGCAAACATATGGAATCAAACCCAAGTGCCCATCAATTCATGAGTGGATTAATAAAATGTGGTATATGTATACCATGGAGTACTACTCAGCCATAACAAAGATGAAGTAATACCTTTTGCAACTATCTGGATGGAACTGGAGACTATTCTCCTAAGTGAAGTATGGCAAGAACGGAAAAACAAACACCGCATGTGCTCACTATTAAATTAGAACTAATCGATGAGCACACATGAACAGAGGGAAGTAAAACTCATTGGAATGCAACTGGGGGGAAAAGATGGGGGGGGAGGGGAACAAACCAACCTAATGGGTACAATGAACACTATTTGGGTGACAGGCACACCTATAGCCAGGACTCAAGCATTACAAAAATGATCCATGTAACCTAAAATATTTATACCCCCTTAATATTTTGAAATTAAAAAAAATAAATAGGAGAGTTTAGACACATAGACATCAAAATGGCCTGTACATGGACATGTTGATTATAGACGGTACCAGAATGCAGAGCTTCTAACTTCCAAGGAGGTGCCCTTCCACGATAACAAATTTTTTCCCTGTATTCTTCAATATTCTCTCTCCTTATAGTTTGTTTACTTATTTATTACACTTTTTGTTAATCTTTCTATTGTGTCCTATTGCCCATATGGAACACTACATATATTTTCTTAGAGCTGAAAGAGTTTGGCTCCCCATAAACTGAGTTTTCCAGATTTAAACATTGTTTCAAATCTGCTTTGTGTAGAATGGGCTTTGTAACATTCATCTCAACTTGTTGTATTTTAGTAAATGTAATAAATTTTAATTTTTAATAGACTGGGAGAAAGTGATAATTTAACCCATTTCCTATTATAATAAACCCTTTCAAGGCTCCTGAGTATAGCAAATCAGGGGACATATATTTTATTATATTCATAAATGCCTTTATAAATTAAGCTAAAGTTAATACACTCAAATTAATCCTTGTACATTGGTTTATAAAGTGATTATCATAATTTACAATCTGTTTGACATTTATTCTACATTGTAGCTCTAAGGTATATTCTGTTGCTTGACAGCTTGATTTGCAGAGGAAGACATTAAATGTGAAGAAAATCCCATTTGGTTTCTTCCTTTAGTCTTAACTGTTTGCTTAGAAAACCACAGGTAAACAGCTAACTATGATTCAGTTCAGACCAGCAGTTCTGTCATTTGAAATAAAGTTCTACAGTGGGTTTAAGAGAAAATCTAGCAGACTGAAGAGTGTGTTGCTTTTCACAGTAAGGAGGACAATGCAATTTTATTATTTAACAAGAATGAAAAACAACAGCTGCATTTTGGACTTGGGATATTTGGAGCACACTAGATGTTGTAGAAAGCCTATGCATCTTTGTCAGGGGAACCTGCAGTTTGGTCACGGTGAGCTACTGATATGCTTTGTGGCCACAGGCAAGTAACTCATGTATCAGACAAAAGGTGGCAAGGGACTCCTGGTTGTCACATACTTTTAATAGCATAAACTTTTTAACAAACAAAAGCTTACATGGAAGCCATTGCATAAACAGATAAAAGGAAAAATGTTCCAGTCGAATCAATGGAAGGCTCAAAACTTGTCCTGTACTCTGTTTCCCTCTTCTGCCTTCCCTCTCCCCACTCCCCCTGTGACTGAAGAGCCTCAGCAGAACCCAGGGACTCCATGGACTATATTTGGAGAATTGCTAAAATCGATGAGTCATTTAAGAAACATTATTTGAGCATCTACTATGTGCCACTCACTAGGGATGCAATGGTGGGAAAATACAGCAAAACAAAGTAGCTGCTCTCCTGGAACTTGTGTTCTGGTAGGAAGGGACAAAAATGGCAAATAAATAAACAAATGAGATAATTTGGAAAAGTGATAAATGATATGAGGAATATAAATAGGTTGCCATGATAGCATCAGGTGGGCTTCACTATTCCACAAAGATACATAAGAAGGTGCTAGTGAGTAGGGGACTTTTAAGCTTGGTCCTGAAAGACCTAGAGGAAGGAACAAGCTGGCTTGTTCCAGGAAAGGAAAGAAGACGAATGTGGTGGAGTGTGAGCAAGGGGGAAGGCGATGGAGCTAAGATTAGAGAAGAGATATGCAAAGACCATGTCAACTGCAGGCTTTATGTCATGTTGAAGTTTGGATTCTATCATAAAAACAATGAGAAGCCACTTGATCGTTTCAAACAGGAAATGATAAGATCTGATATTCAGTAAGATGGTTCCTCTAGTTGCTAATTGGAGGATGGAAACAGGGAAATCAGCTAAGAGGGTTTCCCAGGGGTCCAATAAAAGATGGTGCTGATTTGCGCAAGGGTAGTGACAGTATAGATGCAAAGAAGAGGAAAAAAATTCAGATATATTTTGTGAACTAATTTAACAGGACTTACTGATGGAATAAACATAGGGGGTGAGTGAAAGGGAGGGATCAAGGATGAAACCTAGTTTTATATTTATATTTGAGACACTGGGTAGATGGGGTGACTTTACTGAGATGATTGGGGTTGGGCAGAAAGAGGCTGAAGTCATGGAAATAAAGAGTTTTGTTTAAGATTTATAAAATTTGAATTACCTTTTAGATATTAAGAGGAGATGTCAAGTGGGCAATTTGATATATAAATCAGGGGAAAGTTCAGGGTGATATAAATTTTGGAGTCATTGACATACAGATGATATTTAAAACAACTGGAGGGGATGAGATCATCTAGGGAGAGAGAGTGGAAATAGAGAAAAGGAGATGTCTAAGGCCTGAGACCTAGGGCACTTTAACATTTAGACCTCTTTAGGAAAATCTCTCAGGTCTTTCTCTGTGCTCAGATGGCTAATTATATTATAAGAAATGTTGGCTCTCCTTTACTCTATTTGTTAAGGTTTTCCACCTGCAACTTTCTGTTATTGCCTCAGACTTTGTTTCTCTGCCCCTTAGTTCTTTCTCTTCCCTCCTAACTGGAAAATGTGAAAGTCACTGCTTAGCATGATAACATAGATCTATTTCTCATACATGTTGTGATAGTGAGGTAGAGTTTTCTCTTGTTAAGGTTATGTGGGCTGGTGACAGTTATGGGACAAACTGTTGGATGCTGGCTATCAAGAGTTGACTTAACTGTTGGATTTGAATCCCCTGGAGAACTTAGCAGCATCCAGGACTTAGCTTGGATACTGGTAACAACAGAATAAGCCCCATATATCATACAGGTTTGGATAGTCACTTCTGAGGAGTCAACACTCAGAATTGTGCCTACATATTCTGTGCCAATTGAGAGGCCTGAGTGAGTATACTATCACCCATTGGGGTAGGAGGCAGCCCACTGGGCAGAAATGAATTTTACCTCTACATGGCAAGTGGGGTGGGCTAATCACCCATAACCTACAGGAGGCTGGACTATCGTTGTCAAGAAGACATGATATTCTATGAAGATTCTTATTGCAGGCTTGCAGTCTGATTCAGGTAAAAGCAGTATCCTAAGAATTAGCCATTGAGACCAGAAATTGTCCATGCTGAAACTTGCCAAAATAAGAAGATTGTGGACATAGTAAGGACTCTCAAAATGTTAAAACTGGAAAAGAGTGTCTAATCTGCCATTTTATGGACAGTGCATATATCCAACACCCTCTGCTGTGTCTCCATCTGGAAATCTAAAGGCATTTCAAAATAAAAATGACCATGGCTAAAACTGGATTTGTAATTATTATGCCTTTCCCCAAAAACCTGTTCCTTCTTCAGAGTTCTCTATCTTCATAAATGGCACCATTATTCACCAGAGGGCTCAGGCTAAAACACAGGATATTCTTCGTTTCATTTCTTTTTCTCGTATGATATATTCAATCAATTAATTAGCAAATTCTGAGAGTTCTACCTTCAAGATCTATTCCAAGTTTGATTATGTCTCCTCCCTTCCATAGTTATCAATCATGTCTATCCACTGTCAGGTTTACCCTGTGTTAGTCATCTATTGCTTACTGTACCGGTTAGCTATAACCACAATAATGCTGTGCAACAAACCATCTCAAATCTCAGTGTCTTACAACAACAAAGATTTATTCTTATGCTTACAGGTCTGCAGGTCAGCCTTTAGAGCCTATCATGTCTAGTAGACAATTGACGGTGACACTATCTATTTGTCTCCTTTATTGGTAATGATACCCTGATCCCTCGGGTTACTACACCTCTCTACTTTTCTCAGACCCGCAGTTCACTTGTTTTGACAACACTTCCCATCTCCTTGATTATAGGGCTTAGTTCAGAGATGGCCATAGATGCTGTATGATGAATCTTAGGCCTGGGTTGTGATCTGGAAGAGGTACCCCTCTTCCCTCAGACAGTACACGGTGATGTGGTGTGTGCCTAGGAGAGAAGTCTATTCTGCTGCTGCATGAGGGGTAGCCCGGAGCTGCTGGGAGACCCCTTATGAAGTCTGAAGATGAAACTAACAGGAAAGTGGAGGAGAGAGACAGGGGCAGTTTCCCGATGGCATCGTTTAAACCTTGCCTGAAACCAACATTACTTCTGAAGTTTTTGGTTACAGGAGCCGTAAATTTATTTATTATTTAAGCCAGTCTGCACTGGGTTTTTTCTTCCTTAAAACTGAGAAGATTCTAACTGATAGGTCTCGGATTACACAGCACCATCTGCATTGGAGGGAATGCCCACTCTGCCCTGCAGATAAAGACGCTTAAGAGTAGAGGGAAAACAAATGTTCATTAAGTCCTGGTGCTGTGAGGAAATTTCCGTACATCCCTTCATTTAATCCTCAGGCCATCCTCTGAGGTAAGGATTGTGCTGCCTGGCTTTAAAGCAGTAGAAGTTGAGATTCAGGGGATTTTTAAAATTTGATTCTCTCAATCAGCTCAATCCTGCCTAAGAGGAAGCCGCATGTGGGAATAGTGCTGCAATTTATAATGCCTGCATTTTTAGCCTTTGACTAATCAGTGCCTCATGTTATCCTCATTTTTGTTCCCACCTTTCCCATTGATTTCTCCCTTTCACACATTTGTGCTTAAGTTTATAGGCTGCCATATCATTACTGGTCCTTGTAGCCATTCTGACAAGAACGCAGACGTATGGCTTGAGACTTAATGTTCCAAGCATAAAGGTATCCATGTTCTTGATGAAGGTGGAGATGGAAGCATATATTTAACAGCTCTAATCAATAAGACATTTGCCAAAACGAACAGATTGATTTTATTTACACCTGCGGCAATGGGCTTTCTGCACCTTGGAGGAGGAGTCCTTGAAGCACATACCGCTCAGGGCATTGACAGTGACAACACTGCCCAGGATCAATGTGAACAGAAGCCACATTTAGTTAGCAATGGTCGGATGCATCTGGAGATTTAGCTATTTTTAATTAAATGAATTGGAAGCAAAACAGGTGAATTTTTGCAGGCAACTCTTTATACTACTTAAAGAACGTTTCTTACCAAGTGGAATGTTTATGTGTTAACTGTGATGTTCTGGAAAGAAGCCATTAATGAATTGATTCTCTAAAGAGAAAAGGGGCTGAGACAGGCGCCGTCTTCATCTTGGAGGTGACACTGCAACGAGCTCACTTGTTTTATGGTCGGTGAGTTCTGGATCAAGAATTCTAGGCCTGACTTGACCATCTGGGTGACTTTGACAAGTCATTCCTCCCCAGGATAGCTAAGCATGCTTCTAGAACTTAGATGGCAAAATCAATCTGTAGGTTGTTTATGACTTTTTAAAAATAATTAGTTTTTACTATACTCTGCAGTTCATAAACAATAACCCCAACCCCAACATAGGGTTTTTTCTTCTCACTTTCTTACTCTCTTAAAATCTATAATTTATCTCCACAGCAACTGTTTTCCCTAATCGCATATGCAGTTTGATCCTCGTTCGGTAAATGTAGCCTCTCAAAAATCCTGGATTTACGTCTGACTGTGCCCATGTCTGTTTGTATCTCCCCTGGTCCCATCTTCTCTGAGGGTACTTAGGCCAGAAATGCAAAACTGGCTCCATGTCGTATGCCAACTGTGAATAAACGTGAGGGGCTGCCTGCCCTGAGTTAAGAGTTGTAACTCAGGCTGTGTCTGGGTTCAGTTGGAAAGAATAGTGTGATTGATTAGTAATGTCTGCCATGGGTGCCCCCACGAAGGAGGAATGATAACACCCTTTACAAGTGTCTGAAATGGGGTATTAGGGGCTGACATTTGTAAGTGTTAGGCATGGACTGAAAAGGAAAGGGCAGTGCTTTTCATCCTCACTAAAGCAAGTCTTTGCTTCCTAAGCTGCAGCTGTTATTAATACATAGGCAAGATGGATGAGGAAGAATTCTGAAGGCCATGAAGCTGGGAGTAGTTTCTCAGATCCTGCATGGCACAGTGTAAGTCTCAAGCTGAGGATAGCTTGCAAAGGCACCCCAAGCAGGTTCTCAGGGTGTGCCTATTGCAGGCTATGCTCCTTAGCCTCTAGAGTCAACTTCATCCAGATATCTGGCTGCAGGTCCTCAGAGGGTTAAATGCAACTTGGGCAATGCTGGATAAAGCCAGGTTTACATGCACCTTATTGCGTAAAATAACCATAATCTTTGGCTAAACTTTTCAAAATTTATTTTAGCAAGGATCATCAACTATTGATATTCTTTAACCATAAGTATGCTTTTACTAGCGGTAATTTTTTGAGTGCCATTTCACCTTGAATAATTGAACCACCAGTTTTCAAATCAGCCCTTGTTCAGCTTCCAGTTAAGACACTTAACATAATCACAGCCCTGGAAATATTGGACTATGCCAAATTAGGCCCCCCAAATTGATCTATTTATTGGCTATTCAACAAATCATACTCATATCCCATGTATTCCATGAAATATTCTCTGCCACCTCTTGTCCACCCATTACTACTCTAAATTCCAATAACATACACCAAATTAATCAGAATTACATCATATTTATCCTCTCTTTTTATTTAATCTTCTATTTTATATCATCCCCATTAAGAGAATTATATAGATTGGGTTTTACAATGATTAGCACAATGCTGGATACAGCAAAATGTGTTAAAACATGAAAATATTAACATAAATATCTTAAATTATTTTTTTTATTAATGAAGTCTTCCCTTGCTAGTCTAGCAAAAAAAGACTAATAGATCTGGTAAAAGGGAACCCATCATCTGATTCTTTCACTTGATGTTTGGAAAAACCTCTATAGACCCAGTGTGTGGGTTTGTCACATGCTACCTTGATCCAATGAAATTTTAAGATTGAGGCAGGCTTAGTTTCTTCATAGATAGTCAACTTGACCAGAGGAAAAATGTCCAAGTCAGTGAAGAACTTTATAGGGGAGGATAAGCCTATTACACTACAATTTGCTGGGAGAATTTTCTCTGTTCTGCTTCATGTATTTAAATCATTTCAACCCAAGATGTAAAGAATACCCAAAAAAGTGAAATCGTATAAAACTTACTTTAGAAAAATCTATGTTAGGTACAAACGATATTGTCATGTCAGAATCACAAAACCTTTCTCATTTCTCTGAAAAGTTCTTCTACTCAAATTCATGAAATCAGATTTTCATTTTAGATGACACATTTTAAGGTACATATATATTATAGCTTTCTTGTGAGTAAAATCTTCTAATGAGTAATAAGTACGTATTAACTTATTTTAGGAAAAATTTAAAAATCAAAAGCTTATCTTAAAGAGAAACACTGTAGAATGTGCATGTGGCATCTGAAGAACTGCTGAGTACCTCAGTCTTTTAAAAGTGGGAATTGTTATTTATACCCAACCTCCCTCTTCTAAATTTGATGTCATATGGAAGAGAGATAATTTTCTTTATGGTCTGAATTAGGCAAACAATTTGTAATGCGTTGCATCTGGCCCTCTCCATAAAAAAGAACTAAAAAATAGTTTGAATTCCATTGTAAATTAAACTAAAAATCCAGTTATTCCAGATGTTTGTCTCCTGACTGGGACTTGTTTCCTGAGAAAGAATATTCATTTATAAGGTGTAAATCTTTAGGTTTTTGGTGTTGTCACTGTATTTCCCTTATATTCAGAATGAAAATATAGAGTCTCCTAAGCAGCATATTATATAGAAAAGACCAGAACTAACTGATTGAGGTGTCTAACTTTTATCAGGGATTCATTACTTTGGGTCTAAAAGCATTCTTATTCTTCTGGAGTCTTCTATTAAAACACAAATACTCTGTGAGATAAAATCACATGCAGAAACTAATGGGGAGTGGGAGGTGGATTACTTGACACCTCATTAAGTTTAAGCTCCTAAGAGAACAGGCTCTAGAAAAGAGAGACAGGTTCTAGAAAGGAGAGGCAGGTTATAGAAGGGAGTTATGGCTATAAAAAAGAGAATAGGATATAGAAAGGAAATGTAGCCTATAGGAAGGAGATGTGGCAATGGGCAGGGATGTAGGGAACAGAGAGATGTGGATACAACCACGAATAGCCAGATAAGAGGAGGGGGTCAGGGCTCAGAAAATGCTACCCCAGAATACTCTGAACTGAAGGAAATTTTGAGGGCCTCAAAACCAAGAGAAGGTCAGCCTGACTTTTCCCCACTTTTCTGTGTGAGAGTTGGCCATGAAGAAATTCTCTGACCTACCTTGCCCAAAAGTAGGTCATAAGACCATCATTCCAGAAGGGTCTTCCCTATACCCAGGAGGAAGGAATGCTACAGGAGAGACCGTGAAGAATCTGAACAGACAGGCCTTGCTGGGTTTTCCCCCTGAGTCTGTTACCATTAGATCATATCCTTCTGTCCAATCACATTTCTACACAACCGTCCATTCTTCATTGAACCTAACTAGGTTTAAAAGATAGTTTTCCTGGGGTCTTTGGGTCTTCATTTCTGAAGGCTCTCATGTCACATAAAACTTTGATTAAATACATTTGTTATGTTTTTCTCTTATTAACCTGTCTTTTGTTATATAGTGTTGGCCGTGAGCCTTATGATGGGTAAGGAAAGCTTTAACATCTTTCTGCCCCTATAAGGGGTTCTTAAATTTATGTGATTATTAGAACCGCCTGGGGAGCCTAAGTGGACTAATTCTCTTGTTTTTTTGCATCATTCAGAAAATGGGTAATAAAACATTCTCTTTTTGCTAACTTTTGAAACCATAAAAACATTAAAGGATAATTGTTAAATTTACAAAAAAACCTATACAGAGAGGCACATTACCATGAAAAGAAAAGGAAGACACAGCCTTTCATTCTCATTGATGGTTCTGTATATTTAAAATGTAGGTTACAAGTATTTTCCATTCTATAAACTGAGATGAATTATTATCGAAGATACTTCACAGATAGATTTGAATAGTTATATCTCTTTGCGGGCCTTGAAGAAATGTGATCATGTTTTTTTAATCATTGAAAAAATTTTAGAATATAGGCATGTATGAGCATGAATAGAAGATATTGCTATCTATAAAACAAGATGGCTATAGTACCTTAAGAGGAATAATTATCCCTCCCTAAGACTCATTTTTTTTTGGCTTAGATAATTAAATAAGCAATGATTTTCTTTTCTCTTTTGCCTCTTTGACAAACAAATATATGGTATGTATGTTCATCTTGACTTTTTTTTAACACTGGTAGGTAATAATTTTCCTAATAAATTATATCTTACAGTTGCAAGTCATAATCATTTTTACATGGGAAACCTTATAAACAACCAATGTCTTTTTTGTTCATTAAAAATTGAAAAATTTTTCTGCAATTCTGGGTTATATTAAGTACTATTCAGTGATTAGATACTTAACTAGAAGAAAAATTCAGAATTTACTAATGTATGTTCTTTTTTGTGTAACAATTTAGAACAACCCAGAGTGGTGACTCCCAAAGTCTTGGTCTTCTTTGCAGATGAGGCGTCTTTTGGATCAGAACTGTGACTATTTCCTCCATTTTATAAAACACATGCCTCCTAAAACATCAGTCTCCTAAAACATCTGTTGTTATTTACTAACACCTTTCTTCACGCCTATGACCTGATGACTTGATGACTTGACAGGACCCTGATTAAAAGCCAGTTTCTCAGCAGGGAACCAACTAAACATGTGGATAAGTGGATATCCAATTGTTTTATTATGGTGATTTGAAGATAAACAAATGGCCAATAAACATATGAAAAAATGCTCAACATCACTAATCATCAGGGAAATGCAAATTAAAACCGCAATGAGATATCACCTTACCCCAGTTAGAATATCACTTATTAAAAAGTCCAAAAACAATAGATGCTGGCATGGATGCAGAGAGAAAGAAACACACTTATACACTGTTGGTGGAACTGCAAATTAGTACAACCTCTATGGAAAACAGTATGGAGATTCTTCAAAGAACTAAAAGTAGACCTACCATTCAATCCAGCAATCCCACTGCTGGGTATTTACCCAAAGGGAAAAAAGTCATTTTATCAAAAAGGGACAGCTACCAGGCCCTAACCAAGCCAAGAGAGGGAGGTAAAGCCACCAGCTAGCATTGCCCTAGAGATGACAGGAACCAATGACCCTGCCTGAGGAAGGCTACTCTTCTCTTCACAATAAGGTTTAGGAAGTCATAGTTCTCTTCCATGCCCCGTATCTCAGATATGCCCAGTGTTGCTGATGAGGGCTAAAGACAGAGCATTTCAAAATAGGCTGAACAACATTATTTTAGAAGATTTTTAAATGATTAGACTAAACTGTATTTTACATTGAAATATAGATCCCTGAACTCTGTTTTCCAACTAACTAGCCAGTAGGGGCTCAGTGGGAAAACCAGATTATTTATTGACAAATTAAGAGATCTATATAAATTGTGGTATGAGTGAATTTTGGACTCCACTATACCTATATATTACAGAGAAATTATGCATTGAAAGCTACTCATAATATATATGGATATTCATTCAAAATAATTGTTCCCAAACATGAATTTTAGACTTTTATTTGGACCAACAACTCAAGCCAGGAAGTAACTATAGAATTACTATAGCTTTATATTTTACCAGTATTCTTGAGTAAGTGGGTAAAAAAAAATTATAAAAGAGCTCAGAAAAAGTGCTTCCTTTAGCAGTCACTTAAATGGACAGTAGAAAAGGAAATGAAAATGTTGACCTGAGTCACTAAAGTCATGAATAGCTGGAGACCATCTACCTAGGGAATTCCATTTCCTCACCTGCCCAGTGGACTGGAGAGAAGGGAGCCAAAACCTTCTCCCACCACCACTTTGGACATGATATAGGCAGTCAGCATTGTAAATGTTCCATGGTTACAAAATCTTAAACAGCTCCACCCTGGTACTCAGAATGATGTTTGAGTTTATGCCGCGTTTGATCCGGAGTCAAGTGCATCTGATAATTCAACACGACTATTTCATGACTTCTCTGGATCAGTTTGATTATGCCATTGTTTTCACAGAAACTGTACATTCTGTGAATTGCCTTTTCTCCTCCCATGTTTGGAAGGTTCTCATTGTTAATATATTAGATCTTTAATTGGTAATTATGAGATTCTTTTCTGCATTTATACTGTTGATCATCCTGTGTGCAACTGTACAGCCCTCACTTAACTCTTCTGGAGTGCTTGAAAAATCACCACTTTGGAGGCAGGAACAAGATCTTATTAGATACTTTTTTCCTTTTGGCAGTCGAGTGGGTTCCTACTGTTAAAGTAGGTGTGATTAAAATATTTAAAAATCATTCTCAATTGTTTTGGGATTAAAATTTATTCTAGATTCAAGCCTGGAAGCTTTGATCTCAGTCTAAAAATTACTTATTTTTTCTACTTTTATGAAGAAAAAAAGTTGCTTCATCCATTTTTAATTTTTAGAAGCACAAAATACTATATATGTGCTAGAGAATTTCCAATCTTTTCCCATCTGAAAAGTGATGTTAGCTAGTTTTCTTTCAAGATAGATTTATGGAAATATTATTACTTCATCTGTTGTTATTTCACCCGTTTTGAGATAAGTTCTTTCAAATCATTTTCTGAATCTGCCTTTGGCTTAGTTTAATGTACAGCTTTTAAAAAGCTTCAATGAAAGCCATTGAGTTGAAAATGACAGCCCTCTACAGAGATTTATTCACCATCACCCCTTAGAATCAATATACTTCTGGTTGAAAGGCATGATTATAATTTACATTATCAAAGTACTCAACAAACATATATTAATTTCCTCTTTCAAAAAGAGAGGTGAGGTTTCCCTCTAGAGTATGAGACTTTAACACAGGAGTTAATACATACATTTTACATTTTAACTTTTCCACTTTAAACTTTTCCATAGCTTCTTAGTGGGTGATTGCAAGCAATCCAACAAGTGTTCCATATAATTATTTGACATCCACACAGGGTCTCTGGGGGTTTTCCTGCATATTCCACCTCGTAACATGCTCTTCAAATTCTCTCCTTCTGTGCAAAGGACACTTCCCTCAAGACCCGTGTGTTGCTGGATGGTTCGCTGGACCAGAGTCAGATTTATTATGTAGCTGTGTGAAATCAGTGTTCATTAACTGGACAGTCTCCAACCAGGAAAGGCTTGCTGAGGAAAGGAGAACTGTGGGGAATCAAAGGAGAATGATGTATACCCATAACAAAGGTACGGAAGAGTCTCTTGCTTTACTTGTGTGAGAGATACCACTCATGTAGACTATAGTAATACAGTAAATCAGTAATAATAATGGCTAATATCTCTTGAGAAGTTACTTATCTAAGTGCTTTGCATGGACCATCCTAATTCATTCTCACCGTGTCTGTACGCAGCTAGTGCCACCATTAACAATTGTGGAACCTGAGCAAAAGAAAACGGTAGTTAATACTTTGCTCAAATTCCTACAGGTAGCGAGTTACAAAGGCAATGTGTGCACCCAGGCGTTCTAACTCGAGAGACTGGCTGTTAAACTTCTCTGCAGACTCCCGTATATTTATAATTTCAATTGCTAGGTGATGCCAGTGTATTTCAGGTCTTAAAATTTGTGTTACCTGCAGTAACTACAGACTGAACTATCATGTTTGATTTTACTCTATAGGTTTGTCATAAGGAATTCTTTTGCACTTAATTCCTTATGACACATCGCTTTCTAGCCTTATTAAATATACGCATCCATCTCACTTGTCATCTCAGAACACAAAATCACTCAGATCACGGTCCCTATTTCTCTCATTCATTCATCCATCCACCAAATATTTATTGAGGGGACACCCATCCCAGGCCTTAGTATATCCTTTATCTACTTTATGCCATCTGGTTTCCCAAAACAACTGGGGTTAAATAACTTGTGAAGAAAGGAGGAAAATATCAGGAGAAGTGAGCACTAAGAGGAAGAAGAGGAAAGGAAGGAGAGGATGGGGAGGGTATCAAAGGCCCACTGGAGGTGGAGAGGGGGGAGCAGCAGAGTGGCCACAGACAGCAGGAACTGGCCTGGAGGTTGAAAAAGATTCTTTGCTTGGCACAATTTTAGTTGGGCCCTTGAACCTTCTCCTAGGCCCATCTGTGTATAAATCCAATTATAGCAAGAATCCTGCTAAGTCAGTTTAGCAAGAACCTCCTACCCCTGATATCTCATCACCCTCCATATCTGATCGGGGTCTTCATCCTCCACCATCCCCCAGGTGATGTCTGATCACCCTGACCTGTCTTTAGCAACAGCCTCCCTTACCCTAACATTTCCTCTTGGTAATTTTCCATCCTCTGACCCCACCCTGCTCCTTGGCTACAAATTCCCACTTGCCCATGCTGTATTCAGAGTAGAGCACAATCTCTCTCCCCCACTACAAAATCTGGTTGCAGTCATCCTTATACCCACACTTATGATCCTGAATAAATTCTTCCTGACCATGCTTCAACAAGTGTCACTGAATAATGTTTTCTTTAACAGGAGGTAGGCACATACATGGTCACCTATTTGCATGATAAGGCCCATTTCTGATTTTGATTAAAGTGATTATTCTCTGCATCTATCACTTCCTCATGTCTAGTAACCTGCACATTATGGGTTCTTAATTAACATTCACTTCAAGAATTAATGAATCATGTAAATGCATACTGGAAATATTAAATAAGAATGTAAATCAATCAGATAAACTGAAAACAAATTCTGGTGAACATGTAAGAGAGAGTTTCTGGGTACACTGACAGAATCTCCTTCGGGGCTTGGGTAGCTCTGATATGAGGCTGAGAAGTCCCTGGCATCTGTTTAGCATTCTCTTCTCCTTGGGAACAGTAGAAAAAGAGCTATCTAAACCTGAACATCTGATTGCCTGCATTCTCTGTTTCATCTGGATACTGGTTTAACATCCAACTCCTTCAATATACTAGGGGCACTGGCTCGATCTTGGTTATCACATTTTAAGTTTTGAGAGTTCCTTATAAATTGTTCTTGAGTCTGTTTTGTTGTTTTCTTCCCTTAGTGGCAAAGTAGAGGTCTGCTGAAGCATAAAATATGCTTTACTCAATGGCCTAAAAAAAATTATTATTTGAAAATATGTTTCACTTAAAAAGAGACTTAAAGAAACAATTATGGAGTTGGGTAGAGAGGGGGAACATTAGTTTAATGTATTTTTTAAAGTACCTAATGGCTTTCAATTTATCCATGAAATGTGACTCAAACTTGTATACTTGGAAAATTCCAAGTATATGTAAGTAGCATGTTTAAATTCCTTACCTCCTGAGCTGTTCAGTCCATGGAGTGATTCTGAAAAGTAGCTGGAGGAAAACTTACTGGTTGGCTGTGGAGCTTGACTGCAGGTACAGGTGTGACATGTGAACTGTTTTGTCTCTGCCCAGCCATGGCTTCAAAAGACACCTCTTCCCCATTCCTCGGTGCATCAATGTGCGTGGGCTTGTGGACACCCAAGAGGGGAGACCAGCTTTAAATTATGGCTTCAGAATTGTTGTGGACAATAGGAGAGGCATACAGTAAATGTTTTAAAATGCTGCAAAGAGTTCTCTCTGGGCATATCAAGGGCTAACCATCAGGGAAAAGAAATGTGACAGATGCCCTCCAAGTTACCTTGCTGAGTGGATTTGTGGACTCATGCTGCTGTTTGATGTGGCTTCCAGCAGATCTTTCATTAAATCCATGCCTTAGGCCGACCCACAGCACTATGCCCCTGTCCCAGTGCTCTTCTCTGCATAGGCAAATGGCCAGGACCACAGAAGGTTGTGCTGATGAGCCGGGAGCCTCTGGGGGGCAAGAGTTATGCTGACCCTGTCTCCACAGGCTCTGGCAGATGGGGCAGTCCCCTGCCTGGGAGAGCCATTAGTGTGACCAGACGTGCCCTCAGAGAGCCTGGACCTCTCAAAACCACACAGAAATAGCAACTAGCAACAAAGGCTGATTATGTCTCCAAAATTTAAGTGTTTTCACATGGAGAAAACTTGGAAAATGGTTGAATTATGGTAGCCTCTGCTATGGTCTTTTGCCCATTTCTCATCATTGGGTTTGCTCAGCCTGTCTAAGAGCTGCATAGCGAGATAGAATTTTATGGCTGCATTTATTCAACCTTTGCTGTGAAAAGTTACATGAGGGGCGTCTGGTTCATGCAGAACCAAAATTTAAGTAATGGTTGATTACTGAAAAAATGAACCCTGACTGGTAAGGAATTCCTCCCACGTAAATGAATCCTTGTGTTTGTAACATGAGGGAATTCTTATTTTGCAATGCTAGAGGCAGTTTACAAGGTTTTACTAATATGCATAACACACCTTCAGGGTTTATGGCAGCAAACATTTTACTATTAAATGCAGCAACATATTGGTATTGTACATTTTGGGGAAATGACTTTTATAAAGAGGCCATCAGTATTTTTGTAAGATAGCTGTGTTGATCCTTGGCCACCTCACTCAGCATCCATGTCCACCACTCACAGGGGAATTGGTTGCTGCTGGGATGATTATTTTATCTCTTTGGAACACTCATAGCACAAGACCCTATGCAAATGACAAAAAGAACAAGGTTTTGCCCTTTTGCACCTTTCCTATAAAAAGGTAAACCAAATTAAGAGAGGCATTAAAAAAAACCCGGCAGATGAAGCCAATCCATTAGCCTCTGTTCCCCCATCCCCTTGGTTCAGATTTTGAACGTACCAGCTTCTGACATCACTGGGCTGCTTTTGCATATCTCACTTTACCTGGGTTAAGGGTGCTGATTCTAAGGGAGGTGTGTTTCTAATAAATGCACAAGTAGAACCTTTTAAGTCTTGGGCAGAAAATAACCTTTGGAAAAAACAGGTGGCAGTGGCAGGGGAACTGAGTGTCCACAGAAGTACCACTTGATTATACTGCTGTGCTCTGGCCTCTCTTTTAGCCTTCTCTTACTTCACTTCCTACTGCAAGCACCTCATCTGGCCCTCAGGGGTTTGGTTCCCTCATTTTACAACTCTTTTTCAAAAAATAGCCCCAACGCTTTCCTTGTTTCCTCCTTAGGGATAAAGTAAAGCGAAGTTTTCTTAAGGAAACTTAATTTAATCAAATTATAAACCACCTACTATGTGCAAGTGCCAAAGATTTAATAATGAACAAAACATGGTTCCTACCCTAAGGCTCACATTATGCTTTTTATGGATTTGCCATTTTATTTGGGAAATTTGTTGCATGGAACCATTCAGTTTTATTTTCTTCATGCATTATATCCTGCAAACACATTCAGAACAAATATTTCACTAAAATATTTAATTAACGTAAAAACACAAATAACAGCATTAATGTTTATTGGCATATTATGCCAAATTTTCAAAATTTTGTCTGTTTTCCCTCATTTAAGGTTCCATCTCTGGACTATGACTATCTGACGTTCTTGTAACCTGCTGTCCCTTCACTCACTGCAGCAAAACTCTCTTCTCTACTTCTCAGCTTTGGAGACCTCTGTTTGACACATGATGGAGATCATCACTAGAGAGGGTTGACTTCCTTGATGACAAACTAAGAGTCACATGAATTGCCCAGGAATCTCAAAGAAAGTACATGATATGCCCCTTAAAAACAAAATCTTTTCTTATATCTGTGCGTTTTCCCTCTTTTGTATTCCAAGGTCCTCTACCTCCCTCCAAAATTCCTTCTCTGAAGCAGTCCTCTCACCAGGTGGAGGGAGGTGGATAGGACCTTTATTGTTCCCCTGTCCACATGGACATGACCTTCCAGGGGTTAGGCTCTTTTTCCTCCCTTTTCATGCATTGTCGTAAAGTTTGCTAAACAGGAAAACATCCACAGAGAGTGAAACTAGCATGCCAGGGATCATATTTCTTAAGTATGTTTTTGGTTCTGAGAGTCATGACAAAAGCAGCCAAGCTTTTTACCTGCTCCTGTTTTGGGCTAGCCCACTAAGTGACTTTGAGCAAGTCACTCCCCAGGGCTTCAGGTTTATAACTTGTTAATTGACAGGGGGGGTTATAGTTAGAGACTACTAACACTAAGGTCCTGTTCAGCTATAAAACTGGATGGTACTCAAAGGCTTTCTCTTCCTAGTCTGCATTGTTCTCTCCTTTCCCTGAATTCTTACTTTCTTACCTTTAATGTGTGTAGTCTAAAACAGCAGCATCATCCTCACTTGGGACTTGTTAGAAATGTAAATTTGCGGGCCCCCCCAGAACTACTGAGTCAGAAACTCTGCAGCCATAAATATGTGCTGATTCAGATGCACACTAAACTTTGAGAACTATTGGTGGAGGGCTCTGATGTATAGTTTTTAGTACATTCTGGGCAGGAGTGAAGCCCAATGCCTTTGTATATCCTATGGTTCAGAAAATATAATGAATGCTTAAGAAAATACTTATTAATAAATGTATAAGCATGATATCGAGTAGACTACTATTCTATATACTCATCTAAATTTCAGCAGTAACTTCTACCAAGAGCTAAGTATCACATGGTGAGAAAAAATAGTTCCTGTCTTGCTCACAGACTGCATTTTCTCTCATTCCTTGTCTTTTAATTGACCTGTTCCTTCTGCAAAAACTATTGTCTCATCTTGTACTTGGCTCTCTATGACTTACTGTTTTAATGGTCCATGTCATATTTTATGGATCTGGGGAACAAAGAGATTGAAGCTTTGTTTATATATATCATTATGCAGAGCTTCCCTACAGTGGGGAGTGGGGGGGCGGGGGGAAGCGGTGCTTATTTTAGTATCTGAGGCCATGATTTAAAGCCTGTTTACATGGCTAATTATTAAAGCATGATAAACACACTTTTTAAAAGACATGAGGAAAAGTGCATTTTTTTGTCTACCTTCTGTTTCTACTGGGCTACATTTCTAACAGATGGCAGGAGCATCTGGGAAGCAAGCCAGTTAGGCACGCTGATGGGCCCTGTACTTACTTAGCAACCGCTCCTGGTCATTTCCATGAGTCAAGAGTGTGGATGAGAGAGGCATTAGCACTGAGCTTAAACATAAAACCTGAACGGTCAACCAGAGTTAAACTGGAAATAAAAGAATCATAGATTTGATAGAACTGGAAAGAATGTTGACTTCCTTGCATTTTGGAAATGATATGTGTTAGGAAGAATTAATGTGTGTGTTTTTAATTACCAAGGGTTATCTCTTTTAATTTAAAGGACCACAGCCAGCAGTAATTAAGCATGTCATTCATTGTTGGCAACTACTTGGTTTACATGCTGTTTTTATACCCATTTAGCTGTTTTCTGAAGAAAATACTCTAGGATCAATAAGGACATGTATGTGACAGGGAGAACATCAACTTACAATTAGTATCTCATAAAACTATGAATTGTAATATCTGAGAATGCACTTAGCTTTATAGAGCATGCAAAATTTATTCATGACTGTATCTGCAAGGAAACTTGGGTAAATACTGCAAAACAGTCACAAGACACTGAATAACTTTGCAATTCTGATGACATTTGTTGGAGATGGTGTGCAACATAATGAAGGAATGTTAACATTTTGTGAAATGAGATGGAGGCAGCAGGATAAAAAGGGGAAAATACATTTTCTTTAAAAAGTAAAATGTATTTGACTTAAAACAAAAAAGGGCAGTGGAGAGATGGCAATTCCAAAGTAAATCGAAATGGTATTCTCAGCTTTAAATAAACACCACAAGAATTTCCTAACGTATAGCTGAAGTTGTAAGTAAAATCGGGCAGCAGAATGGTTAGGAATATCAAGACCATTTCACTTAAAATTAAGGTTCAGTAAAAAGTAAAAGCTTTCAGGGGCTATTTTCCTCCCTGCCCTTTCACTACCAGTCAGGACTCCTCTGCACCTACCATGGGGCCCAGCCATTGTTCCCTCCAGTTCTGCCCTTGGGCTGATGAGCGACTCCACTAAGCTTTGAACAACAGGAAAATATCTTATCTTTTTATTTTCGTGTCCCCATTCCCCAGTCTATAAGGTCTTAATAAGTGTTGAATGTTCCATGACTGAAGGAATCCATGGGGAGCCTCTGGCTGTACAAACTGCTGGCTTGAAATCAAGCCCAACTCTTTCTTTATGATCTATTGGTGCCTCCTGCTCATCTCAGGACCCTTGTTCACATTCTGACCTCCCATTAGCTTGGATCTCTGCAACTTGGCTTCCTTATTCCTTGTAGCCCACAAGAGACGTAGAGTGGGGAAGGAAGAATCTCCTGTGGGGAGGTTCTGTTAACAAAAGGGAAAATTGCATGAAGTTAGAAGCAAAATCACTTTATTTCCCTTCTTCTTCCTATAAAGACTCCTCAAAGCAGAGCGAAAATGTCCTTTCTTCTTATATGAATCTTCTGCAGTTCTTTTGCAAAACAGTCAGGTCTTTGTCATTCAGAAAAGACAATACAGTCCTGTTGATTGTGAAAGCAGGATAAGGGAATAACTTCTTGGTGTTATTTTTGGGGAATACGGTAGCTGCTCCCTTTCTTATACCCTATATCCTCTTTCCACTACTTAGCAGGCCTACAATTCTGTAGTTGCTATTTTTTCCTCATTGAATGGAAAAAACTTGCAAATACAGTCATGCATCGTATAACGATGGTTTGGCCAAGGACAGACTGCCTATGTGGTGGTGGTTCCATAAGATGATAACAGAGCTAAGAAATTCCTATGGCCTAGTGTTGTAGCCACCATAAAGTTGTAGCACAATGCATTACTCATGTATTTGTGGCAATGCTGGTGTAAACAAACCTGCATTGCCAGTCATATAAATGTATGGCAAATGCAATTATGTACTGTACATGATACTTCATAATGGTAATAAACAACTATGTTACTAGTAAACATGTATTTATTATACTATAATTTCTATTGTTATTTTAGAGTATACTCCTTCTACATATAAAAAAAATTTATCTGTAAAACAGCCTCAGGCACGTCCTTCAGAAGGTATTCCAGAAGAAGGCATTGTTATCATAGGAGATGACAGCTCTGTGCTTGTTATTGCCCCTGAAGATCTTCTAGTAGGACAAGATGTGGAGGTGGAAAATAGTGATATTGATGATCCGAACCCCGCATAGGCCTAGACTAATGTGTGTGTTTATGTCTTAGTTTTTAACAAGAAACTTTAAAAAGTAAAAAAAAAAATTTAAATAGAAAAAGGCTTATAGAAAAAGGATATAAAGAAAGAAAATATTTTTGTACAGCTATAAAACGTGTTTGTGTTTTAAGCTAAGTGTTATTCAAAATAAGTTAAAAAGTTAAAAAAATTTTAAAAGTTTATATATTAAAAAATTACAGTAAGCTAAAGCTACTTTATTATTGGACCAAAAAAATATACTTTTTCTATAAATTTAGTGAGGCCTGAGTGTACAGTGTTTTTAAGGCCTATAGTAGTGTATAGTAATGTCCTAGGCCTTCACATTCACTCACTACTCACTCACTGACTCACCCACAGCAACTTCCAGTACTGCAAGCTCAATTCATGGTAAATGACCTACACAGGTATGCCATTTTTTATCTTTTATACCATATTTTTACTGTACTTTTTAAAATGTTTAGGTGTGTTTAGATGAACAAATACTTATCATGGTGTTACAGTTGCCCACAGTATTCATACAGTAACATGCTGTGCAGGTTTGTAGCCTAGGAAGAACAGACTATACCATATAGTATACGTGTGTAATAGGCTATACCATCTAGGTTAGTATAAGTACACTCTATCATGTTCGCACAACGATGAAATTGCCTAGCGATGTATTTCTCAGAATGTATCCTTGTCGTTAAAGGACGCAGGACTGCATCCCTGGGAGAGGTAATAAATTACCCATTGTGCAATACATTAATATTAGAGGGATACACCATTAGAATATCTGGTCATAAATTTATGTCACTATGAATGAACTTACCAGATCCTTAATCAAAAAGGGATAAGAAAAGAAGGTCTTTTACATAAGGGGAGAAAAATTTTTACAAAGTAAAAAGGCAAGGCTGCTTAATAGTCATTGCTATTTATCCAAGAGAATGCCTGCACTGCCTAATAATGTCCCTTGCCAGCTCAGCCCAGTGTCCCCCATAACAAAGAGGCTGGACATACGGGAGTTGGATATATAAGCCCTCTTGAATATGCCAGGGTTTGTCTCCACTGTCTGGAAAGCTGTTCACTAAATGCTAGAGACAAGAACATTATTCTTTAATTCTAAATGAGTGAATCGAGTGCATTTTATAGGCATTCTGGAAAACTGAAAGTGCAACTGTTTTCAGTGACTACTACTAAAAACAGTTGAAAACTGAAACAGGTAAAAACTGTTCTAAATCAATTTATTTTAAATCAAATGGTTTCATTATCAGATCTGATGGGACATCTCTGGAGTTAAAGGGGAAAAATACCCTGCATATTTGCTACCTTTGACAAGTGAATTCCCTGCTTGTTCTTCATGTTTTGTTCCTCAGAGATTTAGTCATTCAAGGCTAAATTTTATTTCTGAGTATTTATAATCCTAGAAATATTTTCCATATAACTAGTCTCATCTACAAGGAATTACATGTGCCATTCATAGTTTCTTGCCATAGTTGGGATCCTTGTGCTTTTCCTTTGCAATCGCTGAGTTTTAAGTTCACCTCAGTTACCCCCATGTGAGAGGTGATTCCCCACTTTACTGAAATGTATGGAACTGATAGCACTGGTAAGGCCTGTAGATCCTATTGTGAAGTGCTTATCTTCTCGGAGAACGCTGGCTGTTTGCATTATTGTGCTGTCGCCTATGCCTGGTTATGTTGGAAATTTCAATATTGTTTCCTATTGCCTTCTTTCATCTTTATATTTATTCATGTTACTCTTATTAGCCTTCCAGCTGGAGACCAGAATATGTTTTTTGAGGCATCTCTTGAGAATGTGCCAAAATTCTTACTACAGGTTATATTCCAACACAATGAAACCATCAGAACAAATGTTCCAGGATAGGAAAACCATTTTCAAACCCAAGACCAGTAACACAGAGATATCAAAAAGCATTAAAATAGGAACTGGTAAAATATATGTAAAGTACAAATATTTTAAACATATATCATTTATCTATGTTTTTATAAAACTTTATACATTCCTGTATCATGGCGCGTATTTTGTTTTTCAGTGATTTGTTCTGATATCTGTTTATTTCATTAGACCATGAGACTTTTGAAGGAGTGGAGGAACTCATTTGTGTTTGTATTCCTGGAGCCTACCACAATTTCTGACATAGAGTAAACACTAGATGATTATTTCTTAAATGAGTGAATAAATAAATTAATGATATCTGATACCCAAAAAAGCATTAAAGTCAACAAAATAGCAGTGAAGTAAAGGAACTTGGGAGGCCCTTTGTTGGTCTGGAATCATAGGATTTAACTTCTGATAAAATTATTGAGAGGGGAAATCCTCTCACCTCTTCTGTGGGGCAGTTGCTTTTAGATAGGACGTTATTTTGTTTATTAGAACCACAGAATTTTAAATGTGAAAGGTAATTTAGTATTGTTTAGTCCAACTTTCCTTTTAGGACAGTGTCTTGGTTTTGGGTCCCCCTGAAAGCTGACCCTGAGGCAAAGGCTTTTGTGTTACTACTCTACTGGAAGGTACAATGCTAGGAAGTGCAGTGAGGGACACAGGGAATGAAGAAGGAAGGAGACAGCAGGATATATTGTTAAGCTGCCTGCTGCTAAATGCAACTGATTGCTACAATCCACAGCACCCTGCTCCAGGAATCCATATAAACTGTGGCCCCTGACAGTCAATTTGGGTAAGAAACGGCCAAGAACATGTTTATTTTCCAGTTTAATTTCCTCTTTCTCTCTTCATTGGCTATTTTTTTTTTCCCTATCTGCAAACATTCTTGCTGATCCACTTTGATTTCAACATTTTCTCATGTCTATTCAAAGCTTTCTTAACCACAGCCCCACCCTTGTTTAGAATTGCATTATCTCTTACCTGGACAACTGTAGCCATCTCCTAACCAATTTCTACTATCCACTTTCTTCCTAGCTAAATCCATCTCACACACCATGCTTAGATTAATCTTATACTCATCCTCCAGCCTGAGTATATCAGTTAAGATGCCTTAAGATGCAAAAAATACAAAATCAATTCTAAATGTATTAAGCAATACAGGGACTTACTACATCTCAAACATTAAGATATTAATCGGTAGGCCCCTACCTTTGCTACTTAGCAGTTCTTTTGAGTCTATGCTCTCTTTCTCTCGTTGGCTTCATCTTTTGGTTGATGACAAAACAGCTGTAGAAATTTCAAGTATCACATGCAGATCCAGCATTGGAAGAAGAAGGACAATTTCTTTCTAATGTTTAATAGCAAAGTGACATTTGCCAGTAAGAATTCTGAAGTCTATTGAACACAGTAAAGAATATATGTTGATAAATATAGATACATAGTTATGGTAGGAGTGTTAAAAGAGAGAATATAAGAATATAGAAGGATTTTTGTTTAACAATATTCATTTAACAAATGTTTTTTGAGCAACTACCATATTCTGGTCACTTTTGTGGGTCACTGGAATACATCAGGGTGAAAAACAAAGACCACACCTTACGAAGTTTATATTCTAACAAAATAAACAAATGCGTAATAAAGAATAACAACATGTTAAAAAATAACAAGTGCTATGGAAAAATGAACAACTAGGTCAGGGTAAAGGGTATGTGAGCAGTATGAAATAAGGTGGCTGGATAGGCTGTATTGAGAAATAAGAACTGAGTACAAGTTACAGGTGATGAAGGAGCTGGCTAAGGGGATGTTTTAGGGAGTAGAGTCCTTGGAAAAGAGACAGAATAAAGGCTTTAGGCTAGGAGCATATTTGATACGTTCAAGGGACAATGAAGAGGCCAATGTGCCTAGAGCAGAGTGAGCCAGAGCAGTAGACGGACAGGAGGTTAGAAAATTAACAGTAGGTTAGTTTATGCTGGGCTTTATAGGCCACAGTAAGAACTTTGGCTTTTACTCTGAGTTAAATGGGAAGCTTTTGTACTCAACAGAGTTAAATGGGAACTCATTTCTACTCAGTGTTGAATTGAAATGAAAACTCTTAAACAGAAAAATTTTCTGAGAATAAACTGTATTTAGGATATAGGTAAAAAATTAAATGCAGGTTGCAGATGTATCTATCTTTAAGAAAATAAATGAAGCCAGGTGCAGTGGGGCACACCTATAATCCTGGCTACTTGGGGGGCTGAGGCCACAGGATTGCCTGAGCCTAGGAGTTCAAGACCAGCCTGGGCAACATAGTGAGACCCCATTTCTAAGAAAAAAAAATACAATAAAATTAAAAAAATTAAAAATAAATAAAAAAGAAAAGGAATAAAATAAATTATATCAAATGCCTGAATCATATCAAGCCAGACCTTAACCTTGATTCTCCTAGAGCATATAAGATTTAAGGATACTTAGTTAATCTCTTTTCAGAAAATCTCATTCATATAAAGCAGACCTATAGAGCTTCTAATTGTTTTGTATACATGGTTATAATTGTCAGGAAATTTTGATGATTTAATCTGGAATATCACTAATAAGATAATAATGGTCAACTCATAGAAGAATAAAAATATTTGTATTTATATATTTCTATTAGATATTGCAAAATATTAAACTGTGTCCCATAATAAGAGGTATATATTACATAAATACATACAAAATCAATCACCAGGATTCAATGTACATAACTGAAGCAATCGAGTCATAGAACAAATCATGTCTACATATTCTGCTATTATTAATTCAATTCAGTTTTACTCTGTACATATTGTGCCCTCCAGCCTCAATATTTTTCCCCCTTTCTGAATAATATCTTGCTGGCCACCCAGGACCCACTGTCCTTTCTATGATCTCTCCATTAAATTCAGCTATAAGAACATACAGGAATAAATTTGTAATCAAATGCAGATGACTGACATCAATTCAAGTGTTATCTTTCCTGGAATACTCTCCAGGAAAAGAGTGGAGACTTGTGTGGAAAAAGATCAAGCAGATTCCAGGCAAAGGCAAACTGGTAAGCATTGCTTTGACCAGGAAGCCTGTGCAGGAGGGGCCAGAAGTCTTACCCTGTAGGCAACAGCTGTAGGTGCCACAGGCCAGTTGAATTGGAGCTTCTGCCTGCAAAAACTTATTAATAGCTTCTGCTTCTACTCCTTAGGCAATTCAGGATCACTTACCCTTATTCCTAAGATGGACTCCAGAATCTGAGGAGGTCCCAGAAACCAGGGAAAGAACTCTTAGAAAAATAAGGGCCAACTTCCTGTATCTGAGTACATGCCCTGCAGTTAGACCCCTACACAAGCTCTGGCATCCCCATTTTTAATTTTCCAGGTGGTCTCAAGAATCCAAGGAAATTTCCAGAGTCAGAATATTTATTTTTAATCTTTAATTAAACCTCGTATTCACTAGCACATTCTCCCATAACCAATTAAATTTTCCCATAAGCCACCTGTTGTCAATTAAAGTAAACTGCCCAAAAGGATATAGAACATTTTTATTTGTTCAAAGAAAATTGGTAATAAAAGTGTGCAGGGGAGTTGCTTAAACATGGCAATGTGGATCTAAACCAAAAAAGAAAAAAAAAAAGCCTAAAGGAACAATTGATAATTTATAAACATGAGCACAAGGAATTGCTTCCTAAAAGTTCTAGGGGATCCTCTTTTCCCCTGTCTGATCAATCCAATTGTGTAAAATACAGATAGGAAAAAGCCTTTAATGATGAAGAAACCCACCCTGCCTTTCCCTATGACTGATGTGTTCCACAAGTCTTTCCGTTTATTAGATCAAGCTGCTTGTCAGCAAAGGCTATTTGACCAGGAGATAAGTTTACCAGACTCATCTGTACAGTAGCATGTATGCATTTGGGAATACAGTGAGACACTTTCAGAATAACTGAGAATGTCATAAAGAGGACAAAATGGGTAGGTTTTTTTTTTCCCAGCTCAGTATTGGCATGTAGACTCAACTTTGTGACTTGAATAAATTTAGTGCTTTATAAATTTATGTTATTTAAATAAAAAATAAATACAAAAGCTGTTATATTTGGGGATTTGAAGGCTGAGAGGACAAGGGAATCAAGTGATTATGAATTTTGATTCCAAAGGCATGGAATTATTCATAACTTCACTTTTTCCCCTCTGTTATATACTTGGTCATTATTATTAACATTTTCCATTTTAGAGAAGATTAAAAAAGAAGCAGAATATTTTTAATATGGAAAATTCATTTTGAGGATTTTATTTAGCTAAATTTTTCTTGACAGTAATCACAACTTGTAAACTATTTGTTTGAGGCCATGTGGTGTACAACATATTTCCTTCATCTATACAAATAACTTTACAGATATTTTATCTTTTAAATCCATCTAATTTTCAATATGATGGTTGCTGCCATTTGTGGCAAACTTCTCATTATCCTCCAATATTTTTTTCCCTATTCTTTCATAGTAACAGTTTTGCTGGGCACATCTCAGCCCAGCTGAAGTCTACATTTCACATCCTCCCTTGCAGCTAGATGAGGTCATAAATGTAAATTATGGTCAGTAAAGTATGAGTGGAAGAACTTTTGCATCTTGGTTTTAAAAGGCTGGGCATGCATTTTCCTATCTTTTTGCCTCTTAGTGTCAGCTGGGAGATAGGGAAACTGGAATTGCCTCCTTGGACCCAGAGAGGAAACTCATCTGTTAAAAAATGGCAGAAGGATACTTCTAGTTCTAGATATCTACCTTGGATTATTACACAAGAAAGGGAGAAACTTCCATTTGCACTTTTGAATCTCTTTGTTACAAAAATTGAGCATGTACCTTAACTAATATGCATCTCCTATTTTGAGGTCTAAGTGAGAAGAAAAGACATGAAAACACCAAGCATTATGTTTCACATGTAAAAACTACCCCTTGCTTCCAGATGCCACTCTTTTCTGCATTGTTGCTGTCTAATATCTCTTCTTGCATCTCTGTCTGAGCAGCACTGTTCCAAGAGGAGATGACTTACCTCTGGGCTCCAAATGATTCTGTCACTTTCACAAAAAGTACAACCCATCTCCTAAGAAATTAAAGTATAGTCTAGGGCTCCTTACTCTATGTTTTCTTAAAGAATTCGCCACAGAGATTTCACAGACCTAATGTAGATCTCCTAAAATTCTGCTGTAGACCTTGTTCACTTCTCCCAAAATTTATATTCATTGCACATCTTTACACAGACTCTTCATACTGTTTTTCTACTATAGTTAGAGCTCTCTCATGCCTTCTTCCCAGAAATACATATATACGTACATACACATAAACAAACAAGCATTTTGTTTGATTTTTAAATAAATAACTTCATACCAAAAGTATTGTTGTGGAATTTAATTTTTTCTTCTTACAGTGTGTCTTGAAGACCATCCATTTGGTACATCTTGACTTCCTAATTGTTTTTAACTCCCTCATAATATTTTCTAGAAATGATATACCAAATTATTTTAATTTTATTTTTCTATAATTTGTATCTGATAGATATTCACTATTTAGAATCACCTGGGTTGCTGGATAGGCCAGCTCATAATGACCCTGGACAGGCAGACCTTGGTTTCGGGTTCTCTAGTTGGGTTGGGCCACTTCCTGTCTTCCAAGTTCAAATGGAACTGCTAGCTGTGTTCTGCAATCTGGTGTGACCCTTGTCGGATCTCCGTAGTCAGGCAGAGCTGCTGGCTGGGCTCTGCAATCACCTTTGGTCAGGCAAAATCACAAATTGTCTTCCCTTTCCAGATGGTACTATTGTGTGGAATCTATAGTTTGGCAGGGCTGCATTCTGGGCTCTGAGGCTGGCAAGATCTGTGGGGTGGCTGCTGGGCCCCATAGGGTGGGTGGGGTCAGAGGCTATGCACCGCAGATATGTGTGGACTTGGCCTAGCATAACCTTAAGCAGAACAGTGAGGCTTGGTAGAGTCTTCACTCACCTGCTGGGCTTGGGTGGGGCCAAATGCTTCCTCCACGGGTAAATGCTGACCTGCACATATCACCCGGCCTGGAGAGGACCCAAGGAGAATACTGAGGTTTGCTTGGGTCCCTGATTGGACTCTGGGTTTGGAGGGCCAGATGCTCCCTCCAGGGGTGAACTCTGACTTGCACTTGCCTCCTGGCCTGGGGAAGTCATCAGAAGAGCCCTGGGAGTTAGTTAGGTCACTGCTGGGCCTCTGGGGTTGTCATTTTTGTTTCTTCCGCTGTGAAATGCCTGTTTATTTCCCCTTCTCCCATTTTTTCCATTAATTTTTCCTTTTCTCATTTATTTTATAAATTTATATTTTCTTTACCATTCCTTTGCCAGTCACTTGCACTTCAAATACTTTTGTCCTGGTTGGCTTGTCTTTGTTTTTTTAATGGTGATTTTTGATGCACACAAGTTTAAAAATTTAATGAAGTCACATTTTAAAAAAACTTTTTCTTCATGATTTTTACTTTTTATGTCTTATGTGGAACATCTTTCTCTTCTCCAAATTATAAATATTTTTCCCAATATTTTCTTCTGAAAATTTTAACATTTTCCTCTAAGTCTTTAGCCTACTAAACACCAAACTTTTGTGTGTGGTGTGCTATAGGGTACAAATAATTTTCATATCTATCATTATTTATTGAATACTCTGAATTGACTCTATAATGCCAACTCTATCATATACAAGTTTCCTTATACATGTTTAATTCCTCACCAAAAATACACTATTCTGCTTACTATTTCTATAAAATAAGACTCAATATTTCTTATTTTTCTCCTCAGGAGTGTTTTGGCCAGTCTGTACCTTTGTTCATCTACATCAATTTGAGAATCAGATTGTAAGGTTCAACAAAATAAACCTGTTTGGATTTTGATTGGAATTGTGTTATATTAATAATTTAATCTGGGCAGAATTAACCAGTTTAAGATACTGAGCCTTGCTATTCATAAAGACAGTGTTTTCCTTTGTTTATCTTTAATGTCCTTCAGTAAAGTTTTGTAATTAATTATTATTTGCTTTCTTTTTTTCCTATCTTTCAAACAATTTTCATCATTCTCTGCATACTTATGTAGGATTTTCTTTCAGATACATAACTCTTGGTAAAATTGCTTGGGTTAAGGGTATGCCTCTGTAAAATTTGGGTAAATTCTGCTGAAGTTGTCCTTTGAAAAGGCTATGCCAGTTTACATTACCACCAACAGAATATCAACATACCCATTGCCCAAAATAGTATAATAGTCACTATTACCTTACTTTTCATTTTCTTTATTTCTAGTATAATTAAATATATTTGTTTACAAGTTTTACTTTTATAAATCAGTTGCTCTAGCCATTTCCTCTTGCTTCTTTTAACATATTTCTTTTCATAGCTATATTCTTTATTTTAGAAAATTTTTTGATACACATAATAAATATTTCAACATAGCCTGTTGCCATTCTTTTAATTTTGATTGCAAGACTTCTATATGATATTCAAAAATTTCAAAGGTATCAATCTTTTCATTTATAGTTTCTCATTTTGTGCCTTTGTTAAGAATATCTTCTCTTTAGCATATCCTTTTAATCTTTGTCACATTTTATTTTAATAGATTTTTTACATTTAATTTTGAAATATGTCTAGAATTTATTTTTTGTGTATCATATAAGAAATGGAATAATTTTATATGTTTTTCTAAATATGTGACTGAATTTAACATAACCATTTATTTAATAATGCATCCTTTTCCTAATGTTTTAAAATGCACATTTTTTGCATAACTGATTATTTCTTAATGCTAGTAGGCTTTTTTTTAAGAGCAGTTTTAAGTTCACAGCAAAATTGAGCAGAGGTACAGAGATTTCTTTATAAAGATTTTTTTTATAAGTTAGCCAGTCTGTGGTATTTTGTCAGAGCAGCACAAAGCAGATTAAGACAGTATCCAACAATAAAAGATCTAGAAGAAAAGGAGTAGAGTAAGGAGTTTGGAAGGAACAACTATTTAAATAGAAGGGAAACCAAGGACGTGTATTTTCCTGAAGCCAAGTGAGTGAAGTATTTGAAGGAGGAGAAATTACTGTTTTGTATCAAATGCTACTGGTGGGTCAAATAAGATGAGAATTGAGAATAGATCTTTGGAATTAGTAACTTGGTGAAACTGACGTTCTTGACAAGAGCAATTTTTGTGGAGTGGTTGTGATGATGGGAGAAAGTCTGACTGGACTATGATTAAGAACGGAAGGGAAAAAAGAAAAGGAAGAAAAGAGCGGAACTGAAGGCAAGGAAAATACATAATCCTTTCAGATAGATTTGCTGAAAAGGGAGTAAAGAAATGGTGATAGCTTCAGGGTAAAGCGGGGTCAAGAGAAGATTGTTTTTTGAGATGGAAGAGACAAGAGACCATTTTTGTACACTGGTAGAGTGGTCAAATAGAGAAGAATATCCTGATCAAGAGAGAAAAAGAGGCGCACTCACTTGAACAACGTCTTTGAGTACACAAGAGTAGATGGGCTCAAGAACACAGAAATTGGCTTAAAAGCATAGACGAATCATTTTGGGGACAGGTTAGAAAGCTGAGGTTCTGTCACAGATGCTGGTAGTAAGTAGATGTGGTTGGCAGAGCCTGTGAAGTTGTCTTCTGATTGCTTCAATTTCATTTGTGAGGTGAAGCAAGATCATCAGCAGGGAAGAAGTGTGAGGAAGAGAAACTGAAGTTTTGAGGAGCAAGAAGTTATGGAACAGTCATCTAGGAGCACGAGAGAGTTAACAGTCCCTGGAGTGTTTTATTTTTTTCTGAATATTCTGAAATTTTACCACTGTGTGTTTTGGTGTGGGCCATTTTTTCATCCTTCTAGGTACTTGGTAGGCTTTTTAAAATTTGAAGACTCCTTTTTTCCTTCAGCTTCAAGCAGGGAAAACACCATGAGCAAACATATGGAGCTTCGTGAAGAAGATTTCTAATGAAAAGTAAGGTTGGAGTGGTAGATTTATGATCAGATAAAGGATGGTCTTAGATGCTAGGCTAGGTAATGAGAAAATGTTAAATGTTTTTAAGATGAGGAGTCACATGTTTCTGGTATATGTTAGGAAACATATCTTGCCTTGCCTGTAGTCCTTTAAATGCAGTTGACTTTCCTAAATCAACATCATGATGAGTCCATGAAAGCCAGGCATAGTGGCAAAAACATTCTTTGCCTTTACCTCCTGTTCTTCTATGACTGCTCTACACCGTGTCTCCTTGACCCTTAGCTTTCTTGCTTTTGATTTCTGCTCCTGAATTCCTCAATTTAGGAACACATTCATACTTTTTTCTTTGAATTGCTGGCTTGGTTTTTTGCTGTTAGTTTTGCCTCTCCTTAATTATTATACCTCTGCAACTTTCGTGGCCCCGTTCCCTCAGCGGTCATTTGCTTTGTGTGACTGTCTACTGGCTACCTTAGCTTCTGGGCCTTATTTCCTTTGTACCAAGCCACATAATAAATCACAATGCTATAATATGGATAAGATTCTTTGGTAGTGGTCTAAGATGAATTAAAGAGAAAGACTACAAGCTAGGAGAATACTCCATAGCTAGTTCAGGTGATGAGTAAGGAGGTTCTAAACTAGGGCAGTGCAGGATTTGTTTTTAAACAGTTATGTTGTGACAGACATTATGAAAAAGTGATAGTTTTCACTTATGCTTTGACTACTTTGCATGTGATTAAGAGTAGAAACTGAATATAATGAAATTGCTTATGAAGTTAGAAATAACTCATGAGGCAATCTAGGTAGCACAAAAGGACAGTTAGATCCAAATTGTCCTCAGTGTGTCTTTAGCAGAGTCTGGGACATCGGGTCCTGCTACTACTACTTATCTGTTCACTATAAATCATATCAAAGATATATAAGCTGTGGAGAATACTTTTCAATTTTTCTTTCATTTTTTTTTAAAGATTGGATTTCCTCTTGTCTTCACAGTGGTGAGTCACAGGTACATGGTCACAGCAGGCTCAAGTGCATAGTGTTTAGAATGAAAACTATATTTATCTCCTGTAATGAATGTTAGATTGATAGTCTGTGTCTCAGCTACCAGGCATCAGTTCAAATGGGATTTACTTAATAAGGAATTCATTGTAGAGATAATTTATTGTAGAGAAATGTATCGTAGAATTTGAAGTAGAGACACTAGGAATTTCTTCTTAGTCACCAAAGACTCTGGGGACTTTCAGTGTTCTCCATTCTCACACAAAAGTCATCTCATACGAATGCAGATAGTGACAAGATAAAGTAGGGCTTAACTTTGTGTTAAAATAATTACTATTTGAAAGGATAACCTCTGCTTGTCTACACAAAGCTGAAATGCTTTTACGATTGACTGAATTTTTGCTTCAGACTCTAGTGTTTTGATACCTCATAACTCATTCATTAATTTCACATTGAGCGTTATGCCCAGGTATACATATAAAGTAGAGAGCTCTGCCACAGACCTACATAATTCAGACTTCCACTCCAGTTTTGAAGGGAAATAGGGAATTATTGGAGCCGGACCCTGATCAAATTATTCAGATATTGTTTGATAATTCATTTTGTTTTGTGTAGATATGGCCTTTTATATTTGCACAAATAATTTATTTTTATATCACTCACTCCTCAGGAAGAGGAAAAAGTTTTATTGCAAATGCCACCCAGAGAAGTGTCTGGAAGGTAGACGCTAACTCAATTTTAATTCCTTTCCATTCCTTTATCATAATTTCCTTCTTTCTTTAATCCACATACATCCACAAAGTTGGACACATGCCAGTTTTTCTAGATGATTTTAGGACAATTCAAACCAAAAATGTCTGTTTTCCAGAGAAAACTCTGCAGCAATGGCCTCATGCATTTTCATTCAATTTGTTCTTTGAATGTCAGGAAGAAAACTGACTGAGCAATCCTAGGAGTGATATTTCAGTGGCTAAACTTGTTATTTTGGAAGCAGGATTGTGATTTAAACAGAATGTGAACACACTGACCTCTAAATCCCAGTCCTAGAGTTCTAACACACTGGTCTTCCCACGAAATTCTTTAGAGTTTTATTTGAGTGCCCTGACGGGCAGGAGGATGGTGTCTCTTGACCAGATAATGGATTCCCAGGGCCTTCTGACACATAGACAATTTTTGTTAATTAAATTAATATATTGCCCATCACCTTAATGGAAAATATTTTTCAGTTAGAAGTAATTATTACACCATGCTAAAAATAGGTGTCATAAATACTATGATACAGAAAATATACCATAGAGGGCAGGTAGATCCTTGGAGGGCCAAAAACACATGCAATGTGGGAGACTTCCAGAGGTACAGAGGAAAAGTAATAGGAGAAAAGGCAAAGGCAAGTTGGTGACTATCAGCCAGAGAGGATATGACCAGTGCCCACTCCTCAACATCTTCAGCTCTGCCTTGGAGACTACCTCCAGTTTTGATTTTTATTGTCATCTTGCCATATTAGCTTGACCATTGCCCTGGACTACTTAGAGATGCATATGAGTGCACATAATGACAAAGAGAGACAAATGTGAGAAAGCTAATATGTGTTGAATTTCCACTATGTGTCAGATAAACCATTGAGTGATTTTAGGTATGCTGTCTTATTTAATATTCTTTATAGCTCTGTTATCAAATGAGGAATCCAAGAATACCTATTTGGAAACTCTAGAAAATATTGTGATAAGAAATGCATTGTGTATTCATTTACTTTTTAAGGCAGTAGCAGGCATAGTTATTGTAAGTCTCAGAATTCACGGGATAATTTGGGAAGAGAAAAGCAGACATATAAATTAATTACTGCCTCTCAGATTAAGTGTCTCTAGGATGGCAGAGGAACGTGACAGACATTCTGTAGTCTGTAAAAATTTAGGATTTGTTTTTATGAATTATTTTTTTCTAATTCTACTGTCCAACAGGTGCTCAACCATCCATATAACTCATTACACTATATGTTCTTTCTATTTTTTAAAAAATGTACCTCAACAAGATCAATTCAAATCTTCAAGAACAAAATCCAGACTATGAATATTACCTGTTGAAATAGCAATTTAAAATATCTTCAAGTATTTCTTCCTCAGTTGATTTTTTTAATCCTCTCTCCAACTTCTTCACCCCTCTCGAATTGACCTTTGTACCCAGTATGATCTTATTTCCGATAGCAGGCTAAATGTTATATTAAAGAGATGTTTAAATTGGCTGAAGGCCACATTCTTCCTCATTGCCTTCATTTATAACTAGAATGACCTACAGTGTTTTGCTTCTATTCCTATGAAATGTTTGTTATAAACATGCCTTTAAAAGGAGATGGGGTTGTGTGCTGTTTGGGTCTCAGATGTGTGGTTGACTGGTGAATGGACAGACTGTCTTGTCTGGCAATACACAATACACAATAACACAGCCTATCTCTGATCTTCATTCTTTGTCCACTCAAAGCATTTTCTAGCCTTTGCATTAACAGTAAATGGTAGACTTCAAATTATACCTTTGATTCATTATTAAAGTGATGAATTATATAAGTTAATTTTTTTTTTCACATGCAACACATAAATTTAGGAGACAGTATCCCTAACGATACCTCAAGACATGATCCTGGGCAAAATATTATACCATTGCCATACCCACAGGATCGGAAGTTTTGAACAGCTGGATTTGTTTGTACAGAATGTTTCATGTTGTGTCTTTGAATCAAACACCATCTCCAAAAAGTTATTAAGACCTTCACCTGTTCTTAACACTGGGGACAGTTGGAGCTGAAAGGATTTTCAGCTCTAATGTCTTTGCCAGGTTTGAAAAAGCAATTTAGTAGTGCCTGAGACCCCTTTATGAATGTGAAGTTCTCCACCGCTTTTGAAGAGCAGCCTATTGCCCCCGAATCTTTGAACAGTCACTGAAGAAGACATTGCACAAGGGGGTGGAAATGGTGCATATGAACCATAGCAATTGCTCACAGTCCAAGATGAATGGTTCTTTCTTCTCCCCCCTCATCCCTTGTGATTAAAAACAAATTTGTTAGGTATGTCCAGGAAACTAACTACATCATCACAAGGAATATCCCAGTGGGGAAATCTCTTTTCTTTTCAGATCAAAAGGATGGCCAGCGGCTACTGTGTTCAATCCAGTCGTCTGTGGGAGATAGTGCCAGGGATGGGAAAGTAGCTCTGCTCCTCAGGAACATCTGCGCACAGGAAATGACGGGAAATTAACCATGTATTGAGGAGGCAGCTGCAGAGCATGCAGCAAACAGGCCTCAGGGAAAGGCTCATCAGGTCAGAGGAGATAAAATGGGAAAGAGCTTATGAACCCTGGATGCCCAGTGCAGTAAGAAGAACCTTGGCTTGGTAGAAAACAGTATTTAGAGGCTGCGTTTATGTGCCAGCTCTGATCCTTATTGGCTGAAGCTACTTTTTCTCCCATAGCCTCCTTTCCCTCACCTGTAAAATGGGGACTGGAACAGTTCCCTGACTGCATTGTTATGAAGATTAAATGTTAACTGTAAAGCACCAGGTAGGTCTTAGTTTTTATAGTGAGTGAGATACCTAATCTCATTATTGATGTTTCAACTAGCATCCATTTTCTTAGAATTACAATGTGGCATGCAACTGATGGACGTATTGTTCTTAAGACGGAGCCCTCTGCACAGAAGTGCCCTCAGTACAGTACTCCTATTCTGCCGTTGAATGCCATGTACGATCGGTACTCAGTCGATTTTAATGACTATAAAAAGAGATATTAGGGATCCAAAGAATAGGTGGTAAAATAATAGTCCACATTTAATTCTTAGAAATTCAGTGAAATTGAAATTAAATCCTGAAATAATAAAAAATATATATTTCTATTTTATGTGTGTATATGTTTGTGTGTGTGTGTGTGTGTGTACCCTAAAACTTTGAGTCATAAAACTTTCAATGACCTGAGAGAGACTATAGAGGTCATCTGGTTCCATATCCACAATTTGCAGAGGAAGGAATAAAAGCCAGAGCAAGCATAAACATTTGGTTACACGGTGTGGGACAAAAGGCCAGTTGTAAATCAAAGATACCTGCTGCCCTTTCCCAAGACGGAGTGATTGCGAGAAATGACTGTACAGCAAGAGACATTTCCCCACTTTCTTAGCAAGGTGGGGCCATTCAGCCAGGTCTCGTCAGTGGGATGTGAATAGAAATGTCAGTCAATTAAGAGACAAAGAGGTTAAGAAGCAGATGTGCGTATATTCCTTTTCCTGTCTGTTGACTGGATGTCAATTTCATGGATAGCTTTGAAAGCCCCATGTTGAGGACGGCAGAGCCGTCTTTGGGTCCCTGGATGACTGTGTGAAGCAAGCCTTTTCCTCCCTCTGCCCTGCCCTCTCTTTTCTGATAATTGATCTTTCTGAACAAGACATTTCTTTTTTGCTAAGCCAGAGTTTACTTGTTATAGCAGTTAACTTTATCTTAACAATGTGGAATTAGATTTTAGACTTTGTTTTCAGTAATTTATCTCTACAATGGGCTGCTGTTTATTCCCTCCTTGTGCTTAGATTTAAAAAAATGCCACTGTCTCTGTGAGCCACATGTTACTTTTAAGCACAATTTTAGAGATAAGTACTTCAAGAAGAGATAAACACTTGAAGAAAGAAATTAAGAAATGGAATGGATAGCATCTGAATAAACCATAAATTGCATAGGCATCTCCTGAATAATTAGGGTAATAATTGAAACTCATGCTTCTTTTTCTTCTTCTTCTATAGGAACAAAAGTTTAGAGGAAATTTTCACAAGTATTATGGTATCTGTTACATTTCTTTAGCATGGTTGGCATTGCCATCTATTTGTATATTTACCCTAGAGAGTGTGAGAAGCAGGCAAAGCCCAAGGACAGTTTTAGAACGGCCTAACTGCTAAGTGCATATACTTATGGGCTTGGAGCCAGATAGTCTGGGGCTAAATCCTGACGATAGTATTTACTAGCTTTGCAACCATGGGAATATCACATAACTGTTCTATGCCTCAGTTTCCTTATTTGTAAAATGAGACTGTGATGGTTTAGACTTTATAGGGTTGTTAGGAAGATTACATGAAATAACATTTATAAATTGCCCATCATAGAAACATACTCAATAGATGCTCTATTGGGGTAGAAAATGGAGAACACACTATTTGTTGAATGATTTTTGGGAAGCCATTAATATTTAAAAAAACAAGAATTGTTAGAACAAGTATATGAGGCTTCTAGAAACTTACCTATCTGTTTATATTATTTCTGTTCTTTGAACATTACAGAAATCAAGTAATTCTCTTAGCTAATAATGTGAGTAATAGGATGATAAATTGCTATTAGCATGCTAGAATGTGGACCTGAATCTTAGAGATATTTTGCTACTTCTACCTATCTCCACCATTTCCCATAGTGACTTAGATAAGCTATGGGAAAATTCCTTTATAAACTGTAATGCTCTATTACAAATTCACCCATTTGTTTTCCATTCAATATATTTCTCAAGTGTTGACTAGGTATCATACATTCAGTTAAGGACTAGGATGGGTATTTGAATGGTCTAGTCTAGACTTGAATGTGTATATGCTTGGTCTGCCATAAGCAACCAAGTCCAGTGACAGATGACAGAAAAGGACACAAAGTTTTATAATCAAATGTGCTACATTATAGCAATACACATAGTCATACAGACATAGAGGAGAGAGTGACAAATGATTTTATTATTGCTGAAATGGCTTTTTCTTCCTCTTTAGAATAATTGATTCTAAATCTAAACTTTCCTTCAATTAAATTTCAAGGTCAGGATAAAGAGATTATTATCTCTAAAATTATTAATAATACAGCAGGAAACAAAATCTGGGTTTTCTGAATATCAAGATTTATTATCTAAAGTAAAATATTAGTTTAGACTTCACTTTGGTCAATATTTACCATGTGTACCTCTATTGCTTGGATGTCATCACAAAAATGTCTGTTTTTGAACCTCCTGTTAATAAAAAGCTATTAGTGAAGCTTGAATTTTTTTTCTTTTGAATTTTTCTATGGGTAGTAAATAGATTCAATTAGTTGCAGCACAAAGGAGTTCATATAGGAACCCATAAGAATCTTCATGAGCTCATGCTTTCTATGTTCCCAAGGGAGCTGTCTGAATCCCTTCAGAGCTTAATGTGACTGGGTAGCATGCACCTTCCTGACCTATTCTCATTGAAGCATCCTGTCACTGCCAGGCAGAAGAGAAGGTCCTCAGAACAAACCCAGGGTGCAGCCAAAAAGGTCCATGATGAGAATGAGTTGAAGACAGGGCAGGAAGGATTTTCTAAGCATATGTTTTCTTCCCTGTTGACTAGCCTACTTGCTGCCTAGAGTGTATGACTAAAAGCACTAGGATCGTAGATGTGTTTGGAGAATGATTTGCTAGCGATACAATCTTGTGTTTTATTTTAAGTTTTTAATTATTATATAAGTAACATACACTCATTGTGGAAAACAATGAATGAACAAAGATGAACAAAAACAAGAATAAAAATTACCCATGTCCTACCACCAGTGGCTTCTGGGCTTTTTTCTATGCATACATACATATACACATCATTCAGGTCGTGTTTTAATCCTCATTATTATGAGCATTGAGAAAAGATTGAGAACTAGAAAATTATTAAAAATTATAATTCTGTCCTTAGTCTATTTGACGTTCTGAGATACCTTCAACACATATTTTGTCAAACATGACACTAAACAAACTCATGGGTGAGATTTATGCATATATTCTCTCTTTACCAAGTACTCTGAAACAATGTGGTAGAGTAAAAACAACATGGGTTTTGAAAGCAGATGGAAATGGTTCAAGTTTTAGTTTGTTCACTTAGTTGTGTGACCTTGGCAAATTATATCGGTTAAACCACATGAAACTTGCCAACATATGACCTTTTTTGACTTACGAAAATGGCAATTTCATATGGTTCAATCTAATTCCTAAACTCTTTGAATATAACTTTCTCAACTATTAAATGTAGGATGATACTTTCTAACAGAGTTGATGTGAGAATTATATAGATAATATTTTTACAGTACTTGGCATATAGTGGATGTTGAACAAATGTTAATTCCTTATCCTAAAATCTTCCTTGGGAATACAGAATATGCTTAGGGGATAAGTGAGTGAACCTGGGTCCTTAAAGAAGCAGATGCCAAGATGGAATTAAATGTGTAAGAAACTTTTCAAGGAAAATGCTCTGAGAGAGGCTGGGGAGCCATAAGATCAGGATACAGGTCTGACCTCGAGTGAAGGAGAGAGAGCGGAAAGAGAGGTTGGGTGGAAGTGTCTTAGACCACCATGCAGTTCTAAGAAAGTTCATTAAGGCTGTCTGGACTCCTGGAGCCAAGGTTGCTCATCAGAGAAGTCCGTACCTCCCAGGAATGGGCCTAAGTCTCTCTACCTTGCTCAGTCTTTGACTGGGAGCAGCCCTGGAAATCGCAGCCTCAGTACGGAGGAGGCAGAATTTTTGGAGGGCAGCACCTGGGGCCTCCCAGTTAGAGATCAGAGAAGCACATTCTTGTGGTTATCCCTTGTCAATATGAGACAATGTAATGAATCAGTGTGATCGGTTTCTCAATATTTTTAAAAAGACTGAAATTAAAATTTTGGAATAATTAGGATTTAAAATTTTAGAAGTTGAATTTTTCCAGCAGTATTTGTGCCTCCCCCATCCCCTTCCCCCATTAAATCTTGACTGACTTGATTCTTCCTCTGCTCTTAGTCATGCCCTGGATCTCTTCTCTTTTAGCCTCCCTTCCCACCCGCCATGTCTTAAGCTTTATAAATCCCTGAGAATGACACTGAGTTTGTGATGATCATTGACAAACTATCTCTTTTGGTTTTGGGTTCTTCCTGTTGAGATTACAAGAGTCCTGACATAAAATAATTGTCATTTTGTCTCTGAGCAATAGAATCCCAGAGGAAGAAAATAGAAGAGCTGATTGGTGTAATACCCAGGGACGAGAATCATCATGGCTCTCCAATTATTGCCGAGGATATTACTGCCTGTAGTTATGATAATGATATTGAAATTTTCTGAGTATTAATAAGCCCATGAGATGGTTTGATGCCTCAAGATATAGCCACTGGGATTTTTTTTTTTTGGTCATTACATAGAGAGACAGGAAGAACCTATAAAAAGTGATATCATGTTTTAGTTTTGGGACATTAGAAATACTATGCTGTCATTTTTTCTAGTTAACAAAATCACATGCTAATGTCACCTAATCAGGGCAAGAGAAGATTGACAAATCTGTCATGTGTACACATTTTTCCAGCTTCTCTAGAGATTTAATACATTTCAGCAGTCATTGTAATTGTGTTAGAATTTATTCTTTGCAAAACCATCAAAGTCAATGAGCTAATATCAAAGTTTATATTAACAACTCAAAATAGTTCCAACTTTTATATTGTTGACATGGAAACACATCTTTCTTCACCTTATCAGAACTCTGCACATGTGCCTATGTGGACTGGGCCCTGGATTAATCAGAAATATACTATTTGATCGTGCCTTCAAGTCAGCGAGAGTTATGAAGAGAAACATTATTATTCATATATTCTGTATATCTACAGAAAACAATCAGTCTAATGGAGCTACCATGTTGGCTGTTTTTCTGTACTATTTTATCAAACTGGTCCAATCCTTACATAGTCTGAGTTTTTCCAACGTCAGCACCAGTGTAATTAACAGATATTTACTTTGAAGAAGAGGCAAAAGCCTATTTGTGCAACAATGTTGTACTTAAAAGTTGAATATATTTTGTAAATTTAGTATAAAGAAATAAGAAAATATAATGAGAAAAAAACTATATTCTGAATAGCATACATTTTAAAAACATGTTAGAAAAAGGCATTGAAGGGGTTTAAGTTAACCGTGTAGCCTCAGAAGCAAATGTCCTGAATCTCCGTGGTTCAGTGGGGCTTTATTTTAACCAACAGGCCAATTATTAGGGAGGGGGTAGATCTGTTCACCTGGGTGGGAACTTGGCTCTGAAGGCGAGAGTAAGGATCCCAATGCCTATGTGTCACTGTGCTTCTCACCTGCATTGCTTCACCAGGTTTCTATTTTTACACAAAACCACATTTAGGAAACAATCTGCTACAACTATCTATTCAGAGTTTGGCCATCTTGCAGATATCAGTGAAGGAAGAAGGTAGGATGCCTTCCTCGGGAGAAGGGCAGATCAAGTGAAGAGTAACCTATTTACATATATCAAAATTCATTTTTGAGATTTTTCCCTTCAGTACTGCACCTAGGTGAACATGAAATTAAAAACAGCATGAAGGAAACTTCTGGCATACTTCACTGAAAAATAACCTAATTAATATTGCTTCCTTTGTATATTTTTGGAAATTTTGAATATTAGACTCATTAAGAACCTCATCTTTTTCAGAGCAGAATGTTATTTGCCACCTTTGAATCCCTAAGATCATCAGGGCGTGAGGATGGTGGTGCTGACGATCCAAGTCAATGAACAAAAGGAAAGAAAAGGGGTGGTTTATGGATGATTTTACACAGGCCCCAAATGGGGGTGTGGGCCTGCACAATTAGTTTGAGCCTTGGAATAAGGGTGTCGCAGAGCCTGCCAATCACATGATTGATCACTTTGGGTTTCAATATTTACTAATAAGTAAGAAGCTCCCTCATCTGTGTTTTGTTAGCATGTAGTTTCATAGTCATTCATTCATTCAAGCAACACATATTTATTGAGTATTTGCCATGTGTTAGGCACCGTGCTTGCTTTGGGGGTACAACAGTTTCTGCTTTCATGGATTCTAGATGATAATGAGAAGGACTATAGAGCCAAGAGAATATTGAATCTCCCTGTCACCTCTAACTATATTGCCAGGTTCATGTGACCTTGGTGCCTAGTGAAGGCAGAGGCTCTTCACACAACAAAACTGTGTGTGGACTGGGACACACACAGAGCACTGCAAGCTATAGGTAATTTTCCTTTCATTTAGAGCATGTAAAGTCTATTTATTTAGATTCTTGCTAACAGTAATAAGACAATCAATGTTATAGTAGTTGGCACAGATCACACTTCCCCCGTCACATTCCATCAACTCATGCACACATCCACACAGCCAGTGGCTAATCCAGAATTCATTCCTCGTAAGCCCTTCTGTGCAGGCCCAAAGAGTCAAATAAAGCCATGTGCTCCCATCAGCATTTTAACAACTGGAACAAATCTGAGTTGTTATCGTCAACTCTGATAACAGCTCATAGACTTTAATTAATTAAATCAAGAATAAATCCCCATACAATTATCTTGACTCCAGTGGCATTTATTAAATTTTGGAAAAAGTGTGTGAATACCCCATGTCAGGCAACTTTTTCACTGGATCTGTGTGATTAACTTCATACACATCTGTCCTCTCAGTGGTCCATTTTATTTTTATCATAAAAACTGTTGTTTGCCAACTAAAAGATGGCTGTCTGATTCATTTTATGGGATAGAACAGAAGAAATCAAAGTATATGAATAATCAAATCAGAAGTCATTTTGAATTTGATGCTGGTTCTAAACCCTTCTGATGATGACTGCTGAGAAGTGACAGCAGTGGATATGGCCACGTTCCTGCCACCAGAGATGCCACGCCATGGAAGGGCACTTTCTCTAGCAGGGCAGCACTCATAGACAGGTCCCATGCCCTTGGCTAAGTCACCTCCATTTTTTCAGATATACCTTCTTCCAGTTTCATCCTATGTGGCTTTAGCTCTGAGCCAGGGGTAGTAAGCAGCATCAGAGAACAGTTAGTCTGTCTGGACAAAGAAGGGCCAAGGAAAGGAATAAATGTTAAAGAGAGAGGAATATTTTTAGTGCTTTAAATATTCCTACGACCATCCACACATATCCAGGCAATAGAAGAATCTTATGTTAGCTCCTGTGAGATGAATTAAAGTCCAAGCATAGCACAAGGCCCTTCATACTTGAGCAGCTGTTCTTGGATGCTCAGGGGCTCGGTCTCCTGACAGCACATCGTGGAGCACGTGAATTTCAATGAGCCGGGGGGCAGACCAGGGCAACCTCGGAGGTGGACAGCCTGACCTTACTACAGATACTTCACCATCACTTAGGATCAACTTAAGGCAAACCGGGAAGTTAAAAAGGGGTCAGGGCTTGTTAAGTCAAATGGCTGTTGGGCAAATAAATGAGAGGAGCCTGAGAAAGGGTTCTATGGTACTTGGGGGCCCAGACACCATGTTTAGTTATAGTGGAGTCGTATTGTCCTTTGGCAATTGGGTTTAAGGTTGCCAGACCTTTTGATTTTTTAGGACATAAGAAATTCAGATTTTTATGTGAGTCTCACTTATTAAATGTTGGCAATAATATTTTAAGACATTGTTGTGGCACAAATAAATGATACATGTGAAATGTCACGTTGCAACTTTGGTTTAAGAATTCAGATATATTTATAACATGAGTGGCCCTGGCTCTCTGCCTCCTAAGAACATACACTTGACAGAACCAAGTACCTGGACCTCAAGGATTATTTGAAGGGCAGAGGCTTCTCCTTCCTTTGGCAAAGGGAAAGCCAGACAGTAGTGCCAAAAATTCACATTCTACTCCTCTTGTCTTGGACTTCTGGCAAGAAGCCATGCTTCCTAAGAGCTAAAGCTACATCATATTCCTGAAATAGAATTTAACAAGAAGTCTTTTTAATCTCTGAAAATTTAGGGACTAAAGGGGTCTACAACAAAGCCAACAACTGCTAGAATCGGAGCTTAACAGATTATAGATGATCATAGATAGCCAGTCTTTCTCTCAGATGCCAAGTAACTCCCTACCGTTTCATGCTCTTAACAGATCACAAAACCCTTCCACTTGCATCATATCATTAGCTTCTCATCTTGAAAGGAAAATATTATTATCTCTCTATTACAAATAAGTAAACTGAGACTTACAAATGTGAATAAATCAAGCATGTTTACATGGCTGATAATGAATAATTTAGGAGTTATCATCAAATCACCCAACCTTTTCCTGCAGTCCCACATATGTGGTCCAGTTCTATTTTGCTAACTCCTGCTAGGCCATGTTAAGGGAAACTATTCAGTGACAATCAATTAAATTAATTAATTTAAAATTAATTTTTGAATTAAGAATTAAATTATTAATGAAAAAGCAAATTATGCAATGACCCTAACTTCACTAATATTGCACAGAATAATATTTAAATTGTATTAATATGAACATTGATATTTATATCATCATTGATAAGGGGGCCATTTCATAGTTAACAAGTTAATATATCATTTTGACAAAGAAGTAATTAGATAATAACATCCTCCATTAAAGAAATTTCCTTTTTTTGTTGATGTGTAATGATTATACAAATTTTGGGGGTACATGTGATATTTTGATATATACAATGTAAAATAATCAAATCAAGGTAATTGAGATATCCATCACCTCAAACACATTTCTTTGTGTTGAGAACAATCCAAATCTTCTGTTCTAGCTATTTTGAAATATACAATAAGTTATTGTTAACTATAGTTACCCGATTATTCTATTGAACACTAGAACTTATCCTTTAATTTAACTGTATTTTTGTATCCATAACCAACTTCTCTTCACCTGCTCTCCCCACTACCCTTCCCAGCCTCTGACAACCACCATTCCCTCTCTACCTCCATGAGATCAACATTCTTTAGATCCCACATATGAGTTAGAACAGGCGATATTTGTCTTTTTGTGCCTGGCTTATTTCACTTAATATAATGTCCTCCAGTTCCATCCATGTTGTTGAAAATACCAGGATTTCATTCTTTTTTGTGGATAAATAATATTGCATTGTATATATATACACCACATTTTCTTTATCCATTCATCCATTGATGGACAATTATGGTGATTCCATATCTTGGCTATTGTGAATAATGCTGCAATGAACATGAGAGTGCAGATCTCTCTTCAGCATACAGATTTCTTTTGGATATATACCCAGCAATGGAATTGCTGGATCCTCTGAAAGTTCTATTTTTAGTCTTTTGATGAACCTCTACACTGTTTTTCATAATGGCTGTACGAATTTACATTTTCACCAATAGCGTATGGAAGTTCCCCTTTCTTCACATTGTTGCCAACACTTATCTTTTGTCTTTGTGATAACAGCCATATTCTAACTGGGATAAGATGATATTTCATTGTGGTTTTGATTTGCATTTCCCTGATGATTAGTGATGTTGAGCATTTTTTCATGTACCTGTTGGGCATTTGTATGTCTTCTTTTGACCAATGTCTATTCAGATCATTTGCCCATTTTTTAAATTGTATTGTTTCTTTGCTGTTGAGTTTCTTATATATCTTTTAAGTTTCTTCAGGTTTGCAAAGGCATTACTGTTTTCTTATAGTGGTTTCCAAGCCTTCATTCATATGCCTGTATATCACCAGGGGATCTTGTTAGGATGCAGATTCTCATGCGTAGGTCTGGGTGGGGCCTGAGATTCTTCATTTCTAATAAGCCTCTGGGTGCTGCTGCTACAGCTTGAAGGACCACACTGGGACTGACAAAGTGTCATAGCCCTCTGGGGTGGACTAACTACTAACTTACCAGCCAGACTTTTCTACGTTGCATGAGAAAACTAACAATCTATTTTACATAAATGGGTGAAAATGAAGACTTTCTAGAGTTTTTATTTTGTTTTTATTGCTTATTTTGTTGTAATAATGTGTGACTTCAGTTAAAATGGATTTGAATCCCTTACACTAGACTTGTTATATGCCAAATCAACTGATGGCTCATCTCACCATTTCTATGAGTGTCTTATGTAGCATGTGACTCTCATTCTCTAATTTCATACATTCAAAAACCTTTTTGTTGCTGTTGTCTAAACAATTCATTCCAAAACTCCGTGCAATTTTGCCTTGTCCTAGCACTTTCTCCCACAGTAAGCAAGTCTCTTGTGTCATGTATATGACACCTGAAGACATTTATAGACTATAATCATGTTCCCTGCTGAGTCTCCTCTTTTCTAGGCCATAAAGATTTAGTCACAGTCTCCTCTCATGCTTTATACTCCTGGCCCTTATTACAAGTTTTCAGTCCTTTCTGTATTTTTTATAATGTTTCCCTGTTTCCTCTCTAAACTGGGGGTGAGAGGAGTGAAAAGAAGGTTGTGTGTAATTGATAGACTGTGCTGATTTAGTCCTTAGAAGGAGTGTTTCTCAGGGAACTGAGACACAGCAGGAAATGGGGCAGAAATTGAGGGGATAGAGCGCTGTCTTCTTCTTGCAGCCCTGTCCCTGGGTGCTGTTTACATTGATTGTCCATATTCTCAGAAAGCACAGAGTGTATTCCTTGTACATAAAGACATCTATTGGATGGGCTACTTCTCCACCAAATTTCTTTAGGATCTTAAAATCTCTCTCAGCCTATTTTGAATAATGATGTAAGCAAGTACAAGTTTCAATGTTTGCAGATCATTGTGCATATATAAAATAAAATCTTGTACAAAATGTCACGTATATTAGGGATCAACCAGAGAAGTAGAACCAATAGGAGATACACACACAAATACACACATGCACACATATGTATATAGGAAGGAATTGGTTTATGTGGTTTTGGGGCTGGCAAGTCTGAAATCCATAGGGCAGGACATCAGAAAGGACAGAGTGAAACTCTTAGGCATGAGCGGAAGCTGCAGTCCACAGACAAAATTTCTTATTCTTCAGGGAATCTAAGAGATTTGTCACCCTTATAGGGATAGCAGATGTGGCCTTGGATCTGAGGGAAGCAGGGAGCTTGACTGAGACCCTTAGCTAGAGATAGGATCCTAGGAGAACTGCCCCTCCAGTACGAGAAAAAATTCCCAAACTGGCAAAGGAAAGGAACAAGAAAGTGGCAAGAAAAAAGGTGGAGGAAAAACGTCTCCCCTGAGAAATCAGAACTCCTAGTTTTTACTACACATAGACACAGAATTCAAATGCATATCACTTATACAGTATGAGAAACTAAAACAGAAACATTAGTGTAAAATCTGGTCCTACATCCATGAAACATGGGACGCTGCAGAAGCAAACACAAACCCACTGTGTAAGGACACTTTCCCCACATGGGGCACGCAGGAATCCCTGGGGGAGTGCAGGTGGGGAGTGCAGGCAACAGTGAAGATGAGCTCACAACCGAGGGGGGGCATATGCACTCACTCCTGAAGGAGCGCAGGGAATTTCACCCCAAAATATGGCTCCCTGGTATAATGAGTATTTTGAATGAAAAACCCTTAGAGATCAGCAGGCTTTAGAAGAGACTTTTCCCTTAACTACATAAAGACAGGACTGATCTACCAAGGAGAACAATTGTCCTTGTTTCCTACCTGTTATCTTATCATCCATTATGGGAAAGAAGACCAAGAATGTAACCACACCTGAGCAGACCCCTTTACAAGATAAGGACGGTCTCCAAGGATCATTTAATTTCCAAGAAAACTATTTACAAGTTAAATTCTGTTTCCCCATCTAATGATTCTCTTTGGTAATCATTTATTGTCCCTCAATAGAATTTTTCCCCCATCCAACCTGTTTTACCAGGATCCAAGCCCCCATTCTTTTTGTAACCTAAAGAGGGTATAAAAACTTCTGGATCCCACTGAGATACGGGTCAAGCACCCTGTGATTCTCCCCTATGCACGGCAAATAAATTTGTGATCTTTTTCTCTTGTTAATCTGCCTTATTGGAGATGATTTTTCAGTGAACCTTCCGGTGGGCGGAGGGCCTTGGTCCCTGCACTCATGAACCATGTGAGGAAATGCACACCAGGAAGGAGGTACAGAACATTCCAAGTACTTGAGATAAGCAATCTAACACTGTAAAATAAATCAATTAAAAGTGACTAATGAGATAAAAGTAGGAATAGATGCCATAATGAAAGAACTAGAGACTGTGGGGGGTGGGGTGCACATTTGTAAGAGATCCAAAAAGAATTCCCAGAAACAAAAAAAGAGACACTAAAATTTTAAAAATGAGTGGATAATTAAAAAAAAAAATTGTTGCTGAGATCTTTAGTGTTCCAGTGGTTTTCCTTTGTTGAGTGGGGTATTCACTACTATTTGCTCTTGTTTAATGTTCAAAATATTAAGCTTTTAAATCTATTAAGCCCAGAAACCTCTAAATATTTAAATTCTGCTAATGATCAAAATATAGACATTCATACACATGCAAACATTGGTTTCAGCCACATTTTCCAAATCTTTAAAAGATTTACAAGTCAGATATGCCCCTTTCTATTCAGTGCTTCAGAGGTTTTATAAACAACACATATACATCTTCTTGACTACTAATTATAAAACATAGTAGTATTCATACCACTTTATCAATTAAAAAGTTTTGGTACTTTTTATTTATTTTGATAATGTTTTAAACCTTATTGTATGCTTTGCTGGGGTTATAGTAATCTTTCCCATCCTCCCAAAGGGGATAAAAATCATCTCACACTAGAAAGGTTTCAGGTGCTGTGCCACTGAAATTTTTTGGCAATATAACCCCAAGCCAGGATTTGTGACATGGGTTTTCTCTTATAGTATGTGGTCATGTGCTCCACCCATGGGATTTTTACAATCATGTTTTCTAATAAGGTACCCCTTCTTTTGGCTAACTCTTGGTCACAGGGTGTTTGGCCTTGGTTTACAATATATTTTATAAGGATGTTTTATTAAGACCTTATAGAATTTTATCTCCTGGGAGATGAAAGGTTGAGTCTGTGCAGTATCTCATCTGGGATATTTGACTAATCCATCATCTTTCTCTTTGGGCCCCTCTTTCTATCAGGATATTGCATGGGACTAGGTCCTTCCTCATTTAGCAAATTCACTGTTTTCTGTGCCCATCTTCCCCCTCTTACACATATAGAAAAAAGTGCTTATTTCCATTACAAAATAAGCTATCATTCTAAAAGAAATTGAATGTCTATGGAGATAATACTCCCTAGTAATTAAAAATAATAAGAAAGTCACCAAACATACCCTAGTATATTAATTCTTCTTTTGTATTATAAACTAAAATAAAATCTTAAGCTCCCCACCAGCTGACTGAATGGACCTCCTCTTGGCCAAGGGGATACCCTAAAACTGAGTTGCTAGCTATGAGAAGGGAGGTCAGACATGCCTCATCATGGCCCCCCTCCCCTTCTTGGAGATATTGTTTGTACTCATTAACAGGCCCAAGGCTATGCAAGACAAACCTGCAGGTCTTCAATTTACATAACAAATCACTTGTGTCTGGGTATTTGGCCAGTGGGCTTGTCTCTGATTGATAGACTTCTTTAACTTAAAATATACCAAGACTTTAGGCTAGACAAAGCCTCATTTCTTTAACCAATTACAAATTAAAGAGTCTTTAAACCCCCTATAACTTGTAAGACCCCACTTTGAGATGTCCCACCTTTTTGGGCCAAACCAATGTACACCTTCCATGTATTGATTTATGACTTTGAGTGTAATTCCTGTCTCCCTGAAATGTATAAAACCAATCTGTAACCCAGCCACAGTGAGTCCACTTGCTCAAGTCTTGGGTATGGCTCTGGGCCATGGTCCTCAAATTTGGCTCAGAATAAACCTCTTTAAATTATTTTACAGAGTTTGCCTTCTTTTCTGTTGACAGTATCATACTTCCCTTTCTGTAAACTTTTATCTTTTTGTGCATTATTTTTGACTTTGTTAAAAAAAACCAGACTCTACTATTTTTCCACTCTACCAGCTTTACTTCAAGGTACTGACTTTCTCTTTGTTATTTTGTCACAACTCGGCCAAATGTACATGCTCTGAATAGGCTCCCTTTCACCACTACCCCAGACACTTTTGAAATTTTCATCTTTTCTGGCAACAAAAACATGTCTGGGCCCATATTCCTTGTTCCCTGTGCTGAGAACAGGCTTCTCTTATTCCACAAGGAATTTTATTTTCTTCTAATGGAGAATAGTATTTAGAAAACAAAAATCTAGGGATGCTCATCTGATCAGCTCCTCCTGAGAACAGTGGATGGGAAGATGACGTGGCTAGAGACTGTCTTAGTGGCTAGAGACTGTCTTAGTGACAGAGCTGGAAAAGACATTTATTTTAGGTTGTGAGTGCACATTGATACTTCCTATTTTAAAATCTAACATTCATAATTAATTTTATGTTTTATTGAAAATGTAAGTATTTTGAAATTAAATTTCTCTAAAACATGCTTCTTAAATTTTTGCCTTTTTGCCAACATTTGTTTTGTAATTGTGCCTTTTCCTTTTCTTTGGTCTTTTGTCACATTGACCTTCTCCTTTTTATTCTATAGTAACTTTATTGTCAAAGAGATTATTAGATACAGTTTGGGATAGAAATTTAAATAAGTGACCCAGAGTGAAGCACAGAAACACAAAGAGACTAAACATATCAACTAGATGTTAAGAGACATGAAAGGAGAGTTGACTGAGTATTTCCAACCTCCTCCAGTGGGAGCTCTAAGAGAAGAAAGTAGAGGATATGGCTGAGAGACTGAAGTTCAAAAGATAATGGCTGAGAACTTTCAAAATGGACAAATGGCATCATCTTCAGATTGGAGGAATATGTAGTGGGGGGCAGAATTCTGAACTGGACCCCAAGATTCCCAGTGCCTGTTGTACACCTGCCACATAATCTTCACCTGTGAGTGTGGGCCCTATGGCTAGGATGGGACTTCGTTCCCGTGATTAGGTTAGCTTTTATGGCAAAGGTGAAAGGCTTTTGCAATGTAATTAAGGCCCTAAATCAGTTGCCTTTGAGTTAATCAAAAGGGGGTTTATCCTGGTTAAATTGGACTTAATCAAGTGAAAGCCCATAAAAAAGAGACCGGGCCCTTCCTGAAGAAAGATATTCTCCTGCTGGCCTCGCAGAAGCAAATGGCCACATTGCAAACTCCTTATATTTAGCAGAGAACTGTGAGCAGCTTCTGGGACATGAGGGTGGCCCCTAGCCAACAGCCAATGAGAAAATGGGGATTCAGCCATATAGCTGCATGGAGAATTCTGTCAACAAACTGAAGGAGCTTGGGAGTGAATTTTCCCAAGCCCTTGATGAGACTTCAGCCCCAGTCACACTTGGCTTGTAGCCTGGAGAGATCCCAAAGCAGAGAACCCAGCTAAGTCATGCCTGGACTCCTGAACTGTGGAAACTATGAGATAGTAAGAATATGTTGTTTTAAGCTATTAACTTTGTGGCAATGTAATATGCAGCAATAGCAAACCAATACATACATGTTGATAATGTTTATGCCAGTGTATGGGCACACTGGGACATCTCCTCCAGAGTAAAGGACAATTTGTTATATCATCTACCTCTTGGATCTTTGGATGTTGGAGTCATCATATAACATACTTGAGATTACAGCTTTGACCCATTGTTGAGTAACTCTCAAGACAGTAGTGTCCAGATCAGGAGGTCTCTGTAGTAGGTGCAGTCTGTTACCTTGCTGCTCAGTCTCTATCCCCCAGCAGATCTGATGGTGTTAAATGTATCCATTATGGATAATGATGCCATGAATCATCTCTGGCAAATTCCCATAGGAAAATTGAAGGGCAGACCTATAGGGTTCTGGAGTAAGGCCATGCTTTCTGCAGGAAACAAGTACTATTTGTTTAAAACACACTTCATGGCATGCTTGACCCTAGTAGAGACTGAGGGCCTCACTAAGGTTTACCCATTGTCTATGCAATGAGAGCTACCCATCATGAACTATATATTATGAGATTCACCAAGTCATGAGATCAGGCTAGGTAATAGCAATGCATTTTACAATGAAAATGGCATATTTTGGATCAGGCCTGGGTAGAGTCAGAAGACACTAATAAATTTCATAAATAGATGGTCCAGACCCGTATATTCCCTACTCCCTTTACATCGACCCCTCTTTATAAGCTCACAGTATGGCTTCATAAAGGGTTTTCTATGACCAACTCATGGAGGGGTAAAACTGGTTCACAGATGGGTCAGTGCAATTGACTGGTACCAGCCAGTAATGAACCACTCCTGCATTACAGCCCCACTCAGGGCTAGCCCTATTGGATAGTGCAAAGGAAAATCCTCCTATTAGGAAAAGATTTGAACAATGCACTTGGTTATTCACTTTGTCTGGAGAGAGAAATAGCTAGAGATATAAACATACACAAATCCTGGGCAGTGGCAAAAATTTGCCTAGTTGGTTAGAGGCTTGGATCAAGGATAGAAGACTAAAAACTCAGAAAAAGCAGCATGAGGATAGGCTGATTGGCTTGGCACAAAAGATATGAATCTTTGTGTCTCATCTTAAAGGATGCTCTCAGAGACCAAGTATACAGGATGACTCTATGAATGTCATCCCGCTTCTCTCTTTAGCCACTCCTGTACCACAATGGCACATAGAGAGAGGGTCCCTGATGTGATGGATGGAGGCTATTCATGGATCCAACTATATGCACCTCACCAAGGTTGACGTAGCTACTGCCACTGCTGAATGTCCTACTGGCCAACATCAGTGAGAGATGCTGAGTCCTTGATCTGGCACCACGCCTTCAGTAGACCAGACAGCTACCAGGAGTCTGGTTATCAGATAGGGCAAATGAAAACACAAGATGCTCAGTTAACTTGAATTTCAGATAAATAATGCATGTTTTAGTATAAGTATGCTCCATGCAATATTTGGAACACACTTATACTAAAAAACCTATTCATTGTTTATCCAAAATTAAAATTTAAATTGTATGTCTTGTATTTTATCTGACAACCCTTACCTGGAGGCTAGTCAATTATATGGGGTCTTTTACACAGCGAGGTGGGGCTGGGAGGACAGAGATTGTCTTTACTAGAATCAATACTTATTATGGATATGAGTTGGATTTTCCTGCTCAGAATGTTTACAGAATGCCTGACATCAACAAGTATTCCATGCAATATTGTCTTGGATCAATGAACTCATTTTATAGCAATAGAGGTAGGAGGATAACTATGGGATACACTGGTCTTATATGTGTTCCAAGTCCCATTAGCAGCCAGGCTAATAGAATGGCTTATTAAAGTCTTATCTAAGGTACTAGTTGGGAATAACAGTCTGGGGCATGAGGCCCTATCTTGATGGATTTTGTGTCTTCATTGAACCTGCCATCTTAGTAGATGCAGGAAAAGTTATTTGACAAAATTCAATCTCTAGTTATTATTTTTTTTAAAGTCTTGACTAAAAACAGAATAGAAGTTCTTCAACCTGATAAAAGGTTAAAGAATGTCCAGCTAACATCATTTGGATGGTGAAAAAGTAGAAACATCTCCTTTTCATTTGGAAACACTCTAAGAATGCTTGCTATTCCAACTCCTGCTCAACATTGTCTTAGAGGTCCTCTCCAGCACAAGAAAGGTCAAATAAATTAAGGACTGAGCCAAGCATGGTGGCTCATACCTGTAGTCCCAGCTATTCGGGAGGCTGAGGCAGGAGGATGGCTTCAGCCTAGGAGTTCAAGGCTGCAGTGAGCTGTAATCATGCCACTGTACACCAGCCTGAATAATAGAGCAAGACCCTGACTCCAAAACAAAAAACAGAAAACTAAAATAAAAAACATAAGGATAAGGACTGAGTGTCTTAAACCCTGGTGAGAGAAGGATGGGGAAGGAAGTGAAATTCCAGTGGGCTGAGGAGTGAAGGGGTATGGGCTGTGAGAGTGGAAAGCCAAGTGTGTAGACAACTGTTTCGATAAATCTGGCTGTGAAAAAGAGAAAAGAGATAAGGTGATGCCTGGAGGTGCACGTGAAGTTTAGAAAGATTTAACATGAAGGTAGGAAAGACTAAAATATGTTCAAATGTGGATAAGAAGGAGCCCATAGAGGAGGGGAAGTTAATGACAAAGCAGAAAGGGCCTAATTTTTATGCTCAGGTCCTGGAGGAGGAGGGAGAGAAAGGAGCCCAGGAAGAGGAACGCATTATTTTTCTGATTTTTGAGAATCATGAAAGTCTCTTCTGTTTCATTACATAATAATATCTTGCTGATTTGGATTCACTAATTTATAAATCAGATTACTTTAGAATTTGAGATTATTCAAATAGAGGCAAAGCTTTAGCTGATCTTTGTGACATGTTTTATTATTATAATTTAGTTGGCTTTATCAGTGAATCGTTAAGTAAAGAGAATTTGAGAGGGATGTTTATTCCACTGAAAAAAATCTTTAAAAAAAATCTAAAGCATATTTGTGTATCAACAGTGGTGCACTAATTTCAAATTGTTCTTTTGGACTGCACACATTACGTGGAATCTTTGGTTAATAATAATTGTTAGCCTGAAGCTATCACATAATATAATGGCAGTATTCCAAAAATATTGTATAATTCCTTGTTTTAAGTTGGGAAGCCTAACACTTTCCTTTTCTCAATTATTCCAAATTAATGAGGTTTTGCTGCAATGCAGACAATGAACCCAGAGAACATTGTCCAATTTGCTGACCAGTACTTGAAACTTTAAACTGTATTTCTTTCTTTCTTTCTTTTAACCCAGAGCACTTTTCCAGGTCTAATTCAAGCTGAGTTCCTTTCAGTCACACCTGGTATAAGTGTTGGTTCCTGCTCTGCACCGTTAAGTGGAGTTTGCCTGATAGTGCAAAGTCCTCCCAGACTCAGGGCCTCTGGATGTGGAAAGCCAATTTACTTCTTGCTGCTTTGTCTTGGGCACCTCACAATGTGCTTTAATGACAGCTCAGCAGTTTTAATAGCCCTTTTTAATGGCTAAAAACAGACCCAGTCTGTCCAAACATAGCCTATTCACCAGCTCTCGTCAAAACAATTCAGTTTTGCTATATGATGATGCAGCAGGCCATGGAAAGCAGCCACACAGGCTCTATTCAAGTCCGAAGTTGGACCCTGGGGCTAAAGCAAGTCAACCCAAGCAATGGTCATATTAAATACTTTTCTTTACTGTCTGTTTCTGAAACAGGGCTTCTGTTTCAGTGGGACAAAGCAGGCTCCATTTGCAAAAGCAACTCAGCACAATTTATAAAACCATTAGCGAAACTTTTTCCTTGAAGGAATGAGGGATTTTCATTTTGACTGTAGGGTGTCATTTGTGCTTAAACACCTTTGTTCTGCAGCCTAGAAAAGAAACTCTGGGGCTAGCTTATGGATGATTTAATTTCTCAAGGCAAATGACCATTTACCATTCTATTTTCCCTTTAAGGCAACATACAAGTTAAATATCTGTGTCCTTACTGTAACTCTTTGACTTTTATATCTTTGTCATCAGGTGGTTTTCATGTCAAGTTCTTTATAGTGTCCTGACCTACAAAGTTAGAGCAATAAAGGGATACCAAATGACACTTAAAATAAAAAATAACTAGCTCCTTCAGGCTTCCTTAGGGATGTAATTTTAAAAGGTATATGTATTAATGATCCTTCAATGAAAAAGATTTTGCCCCTGCAGGTTTTTAAAGGTGGATTTCTAGGCAGTATTTTACAAACAGATATTTAATGGTGTTGCCATAAATTGATTGATTCAACTATTTTTTTTGTATACACAAATTAGAAAATATTATTTCCTTGATGATTATTACTTCTTTATCTCAGCCAATGTGTAATCTAGAGTTTTTATTTCAGAACAAACTGTATATGTGATTTAAAAAATATGGTTATACTGTTAGTGGGGCCATATTTCAAATCACTGCATCCCCCATTAAAACCTTGTTTGTGCAGTGACAAGGACTTTCAGGCCCAGATGACAGGTGTGTGAACCCAGGACTACTTTCCCAAGTAACCTTCATGAACCTTTGGGGAGATGATGGAATAGTGGTTCAAAGTTTTAGAAAAGGTAGTAGAAGAGACATCTATTAATTTTTGAGGCTAAAGTTTTCTTAGCTCACTTGAAGCTATTCTTTTGTCTCAAAAAAAAAATGGGAATGGTTTTTGGGGTTGGGGAACAGAAGTAATTTTTTCAGCAACATTACTTAGTAAATGAAATCTGGAGGAATCATTAGAACCTGATCATCAGAATAGTGTGGAAAGTGGGATGGTTAAGATTAAGCCGGTGCTGGTGATGGAGGCCAACCCAGTGTGGCTGCTGAAGGAGGATGTATACCCGGGGAATCCGTGAATAGTGGGTCTTTGGCCTGAGGTCCTGTGCTCATGGCCTTGTCTGTCTGTAGGCTCTTTTGTTGGACCAGAATGCCCGAGACTTGTAGGAATAATCAGTAAAAGGCAGAGGACAACTTTGATAGCCAAGAGAGAAGCACAGATTATTGCTTCCCTAGTGACGAAGAAGGACACAGCCCAGAGCTGATGAGTGCTGTGCATTTCTACCTAGGTATAGAATGTGGTTTCCTATGGCTACTAATGCTTGGATGAACATGTCCCTGTGAAGAGATGAAACTATGCTGAGTTCAAAGACAAAGGTGGGAGGAAGAGTAGCAGGATGGACAGAAGTTAAAGCCAAAATCCTGTATGAGCCTTGAGCAGACAGAGAGAGAGTGCTAGTGTGTGGTGGAATCAATGCATCCTCACAACTACAGAGTGAAGCCTAAGCTTCAAGTATGGAGCGTCTGACCAGGGTGTAGTGAGGCAGCCTGACCATATGCATGTGATTTAAAATGCTAAAATTCATCATATTCTCAGTTTCTGGGTACCTGGGTCAGGTCTGCCCTTGTTGGAATCTGAAGAGGTCTAATTTGGATATGTGAGTCCACCATTTCATATCCAAGCTTAGAATGGCTGGCATTAGCTTCAAGGACTAAAATTGTAAAATGCAAGTATTTTTCCTTTACTGTGTTGCAGTTATGCTTGTGTCCAGTTTAGAAACATCTAGAGAATGCCAGGCGCAGTAGTACACACCTATAGTCCCAGCTACTCTGGAGGCTGAGATGGAAGGACCACTTGAGCCCAAGAGTTCAAGACCAGCCTGAACAACATAGTGAGACCCTGTCTCTAAAAAACAATTTAAAAAATTAGCTGGGAAAAGATTACATAAGCAAAATATGTATTTATAAAAAATTTTTTAAAAAAGAAAAATAAATAAGAGAAACATTTAGAGGCTGGTGCATGCATATATTAGATTTTTGGGGAGGGAAGTAGAATGTAGGCTGGTTATTCTATTTTGTCATATAGTGAGTCTGTCCCATGCTCTGAAAGGGGGACAGTTTTCAGTTTCCTTAACACTGTAATGCCTCAGGCAATATATGAAGTTCACCTAGAATTTTTGATGAAGCAAATTATTTATAATATCTCAACTTTGTCCTTGGTGGTGAGGTTTGCTTCAAGCTAGTACTAAAATTCAACAAAAATGTCCCAATATTGCCTAATAGAGAGAGAGAGAGTGAAAGAGAGAGAGAGAGATAGTGTGTGTGTGCAAGTGGGTAGGATCTGGAGCATATTTTATATTTTATCACCTTTAATGAGGTAGTCAGAGCTTGTCACTCATGTGATTGACTGGCTGCCTTCAATATGTTTTTCAGGGCATTTAAGAAGTGCGGTATTTTCTTTTCTCTGTTGCTAATATCACTGACACTAAATATTTAATCACTAACTAGGGCTGCCGTAGCTGCTCCTCAGAAGTGATGAATAATGAGCCCCTGTACATTTGTGAACTCCCTGTTGTTGGCTGATTAGGTTGACTTTGCATGGAGAGGTTGAACATGGATGGTTTATTGCTCGTGGTGAAAGAGGAAAATGTACCACCAAGAACACTGATCAAACTGAAAATATAAAGGCTGTTTTGTCATTGGCATATAATTTTAACAGTGGCTTGAATAATAATAGTTCTTTCAGGTTGCCTAATTTTTTTTCCAGAGGTATCAAAATGTCTTTTAAATCTGTTCTGAAATTTACCTTTTTATGTTCTCATGGTATATTCCTGTCCCCATAGGTATGATTTTTCATTTTTACAAATGGAGAAACTGAATCACAGAGAAATTAAATTACTAATCCTTGGCTGTACATCAGTAATAGTATAAGGACCAGAATCAGATATTCTGATTTATTTTAAGTGGTTCATATCACAAATCTAAGATGCAATCTCTGCCTGTGCTATCATAGAAGCTGCGATATCACAGCAAGTTACCTATTTTTTAAGTTCTAGTTTTCTCATTAGTTAAATAGAGACATTAACACTGATCTGAAGGTAAATTTATAGCCACGACTACATTGTGCCATGTAAATTGCCTAGCCTTGTTGCTGACATACAATAGACATTTTACATAAGATAGTTTCTTTATTATTATTATTTAATTGCATACATTTAACTGGTACTTCCAATATATTTAATAGTGATAATGTCAGTTTCTGACTATGTAAGTATGCTAGAGCTGCCTTAACAAAGTATCACAGACTGGGTGGCTTAAACAACATATATTTATTTTCTCACAATTATGGAGGCTGGAAATCCGAGATCAGGTTTCAGTAGGGTTGGTTTCTTCTGAGACCTTGTCCCGGTCTTTCTTCTCTTTGGTTTGTAGATGGCCATCTTCCTGTGTCTTCACATGGTTTTCTTTCTGTACATGTTTTTGTCCAGATTTCTTCTTCTAATAAGGACACCAGTCATATTAGATTAGGGCCCACCCTAATGACCTCATTTTAACTTAATTGCCACTTTAAAGATCCTGTCTCCCAACATGGTTGCATTCTGAGGTGCTGGGGCTTAGGACTTCAAAATATAAATTTTGGAGGGGACATAATTCAGCCCATAACACTGACTTTCAATAATAAGTAACATTAATCTGGTTTACTTCATTATTTTGGGGGACATATTTATTATAAGGGAGGTAGGGCAAATGACATATTTTTGTGGAATTTGAAAAAATAGTTGCTGCTTCCTCTTTATGTGTAAAACTGCATCTGAATCCCAAATAAATGACTTCATCTTGTGGTGCAATTAAAACTAAGTAGTTTTTTTTGGAGGGAGGTGATCCCAGAAAGTGTCTGTAAGGAGGAGAGGAGGAAGAAGCTAATTTAGGAAGTGTTGATGAGAGTGTTAGTGGACTCCCAGTGGAGGTTTTTCCAGGTTCTTGGTGATCGTCAGGAGAAAACAATTTCAGGATGCACCACGTAAGTCAAGCAAGCGACTGCTTTTTTAATTGAAAGTGAAAGTACACTCTCAGAGAGAGTAGGCAGGCTCGATAAAAGCAGCTGCACTGGGTGGAAGTGACTTTTGGTCTTTTGAATTCTTACTAGTTGAGGAAAGGAATATTCAAGGTTAAGGGGTTGGCTTTTACTAAGAATTTGGGAAGTAATTCCAAGAATTAGGTTCCCTCCAATTTTCATACTTTTTATGGTTGTCTCAGAACTGTCATGGTGATTTTATGACAGTGAAATTTTAAAACTGCAATATAAATGATAATGTGATTAGTAAAATTCCTGTAAAGTAACAGAGATAGCTGACAAGCCAGTTGAAGCCAGTTCTTGCCTGTGGTTATCAGCCCCTCTAGTTAGCTTCTGCTTGAGGGTTGCTTACTTTAATACCTGTGCCCAATCTTCAAGCCTCTGCATCCAGTCCAGCCCCGTCTCCTGGTCTCCTACTCTAACAAGAGGGTCTGCTGTGGGACCCTCAGAAGATGGCTCAGAGCTATCCCACATGAGGAGCCAGGAAACTGGGTATGGAGACACAAACTCCTGTTGTATCTGTTGAGGGCTGCTCCCAGGGATGTGAACTCACCTGGGAGTGCTTTTGGCTTAGGCTTTGCTGGGTTCAGCACAGTCCTGTGGTCACAAGGAGCATGTGGTGATTGCCGTACAAATAGTGAATGCAGAGATGATATGGGTGGGAATTATCTCATTATTTTTTGGGGATTAACTCTGTTATTCCTTGGCTGCGTGACTGTGCTCTTTTATATATATGTGTGTGTGTGTGTGTGTGTGTGTGTGTGTGCATATAAGTCTTGAGTACTATTAGTATATGTCCATTCTTAGTGGTTGGTCAAAATAGCAAAATTTTAATAGTCATAGTACAACAGCAAAATGTTTCCAATGGAAAGTACAATAAGTACCTATATTGTTATGAATGGCAATACAGGGTATGAGCCATACTGAATGAAGGGTAAAATGAAGCAAATGGATTAACCACAGTATAACATAGTAGTTAAGGATATTGGTTTTGAAACCTTGAATCCAAACCAACCTGGATTCCAATTTTAGATTTGATGCTATTAACTATGAGAACTTAAACAAGCCACTCTTTGAGGTTTTTTTTTTTTTAAGGAAAAGACAATAATGCTTGTTTTCTCTTTAGATTGTATGAGGATATGTGAAGATCTTGTAACAGTAACTTTTAGGTCATCAATGCTCAATAGAGTAGCTATTATAATTATTAAGATGATAATAGCAATAAACAGGAGGGCTTTAGGGGTTTATTTCTGGTTCCTTTTTAGTAGCCATGAGATATGTGATCAGGGACTTCTCTTCCTGATTTAGCATCAGAAAACCTACTCTCTCGTCTTCAATAGCCCAATCATGAGTCAAGTCATGCACTTTTCTCCTCTGCTAAAAACAAACAAATAGCAGCAAAACCTGTGGATGTTTGCCTTAGTTACCCAAGAGATTTTGTAAGGCTCAAAGCCTGTTAATGCAACTTTTATGTTATAAGGTCGTGTCTAAATACGAGCATTTTTGCTATGTTATGTGTAACATAGGGGTATAGCAGCCTTTTCCTCTTCCTTCATTTGTTAAGTTGGGGTTGAGATATGATGTTGAAGTTTTTTCCTAAGACTATGTCCCTTCTTTGCCACAGATCCTGGGTACTTTATACTTCTAATAAGCCATTTAGAGAGCAAAAGTATTATCCTAAAATGTGGGAAAACGGGGTGTTCAAATATGTAGATAATGTACAGATTCAGAGAGTATCCACTGAATCTGACTCCATAAATCTTAGTGTGTTTTTCTGGTTCCTTACATTCATCATCTGCAATATCTTCCATCTCTGTAGAATCTTCACCTCTGTGCTCCAGGTAGAACCTTGTGATTTCAGGTAAAAATTTCACTCTTTGACAGACCCTTGACCCTAAGCAAATGCTTGTCATTTTGTGAACTGCTTATAGGATTGCTTTAAGAAAACTCCCTATTCCAAGCTGCTGCTGCTGTTGCTGCTTGCTTGATTTTTTTGTTGTTGTTGTTGTTTTGTTTTCCAGTACACATTTCCTTCTTGCTTGGATAAAATAATTTTTTTGATCCACTTTTATTATATAGCACCTTCTTTTTTTATCATAACTGCTCTTTCTGACTCCCATCTTCCCACAAAATTCAATTTGCCTGTCATTCAAATCCAAAATTAACCTTTCTAAAACAAACGTTTGTATTTGCTAAGTATAAGCTTTAGGGAAATTGGGTGGTTGTTATATGATACAAACTGGTGAAGGGGTATTTCTTCACAATGATGAGGTTTATAATTTAACAGAAATGCTTTGTAGGTTGAGGTCATACATGCCATCATGCTTAATTGACTGAGGGTAGCCCCCTTTTGTCCTTCCCTGAGACTTAAATTCCATTCTATTTCAGTCATTCTCATTCAGATACATTTGCTTCTGTTCCTTCCCATCCCATCCCATCGAATTTCTTTCTAATGTATGTTGAAAGGCACCAACCTCAAGAAAGGCACTTTTCTAGGTAATAAAACCCCTCTATACAATCTGTAAGGTTTCAAGCTGTCGTAGGAGCTGAGGTGATAATTAATATTAGGATAGCAGGGATTAAATTTTAGTTTATTTTTCATGTGAACTGTTATTCAAAGATGGCTAGTGTGTATATGGACTAGGAAGAAGTAAAAAATCTTTTGCTTTGAGATGCTTTCCAAGGTTAACTCAAAGGGCAGTATTTAGACTCTGTTCTTCATGGGGTAAAGGGGAGGTTGTGGTGGACTTATACAGCCCTTCAACAAGATTTAAATTTAGTCGTAAATTGCTGTCCACTTTGTCAATAGTTATTACAGCCAGCTTTGCCATTGCATCTGCAACATTCCTTGCATTCTACATACACAGTGTTGCTACCATGTAGTTTGTGTGAGATTTACCCCATTCTATTTCCAGGAATCCTCCCTAATTTTTTAAACCATTCAGGATCATCTTTAAAAAAAAATAATTATTTTTAGATATAATGTTCATATAAAAAAGCACAAGTCTTAAATGCTTGGCTCAATGAATTTTCATTCGTCTATACACCAATATAAAACTACAATTCGGCTAATATTAGTTCAACCTTTTCTCGCTTAGAGATTAGTTCAGTGATGGTCAAATGACCCAGGATTGAGCCAGTTAGGGTATGGCATTTCTTTTAGCTTCCACAAGTAGTTGAAGGTTGGTCTAATGAGAATGAAGCCCTCGTTGACTGTGGGAAATGACTGTCTTTCCAATCCACTGTGAACCAGGACATGTTGTCCCAGGTATTGGGTAGCCATCTTGTGACCACAGGGAATGTAGCATGAGGACAAGCATTCACACAGGAAGGCACAGTTGACAGGAACCCAGATTAAACTGTGTCTGAAGCTTACCCTTCTCTTAGATCTCTTGGATGCTCTTAATTTTATGATTCAATAAATGGATTGGATATATTTTGGACTGGATTTCCTTTTACTTAAGAGCTAAACAAACTTAAAATAGTTACCTTCATACTTTTCGTTCTTCTAGGAGCTGATACCAGCAGCTCCTTGTAAACTTCTACACGAGACCCACAAATATCATTGATGTAGGCATACAATTTTGAAATGCTGGTAGTGTTACCACTTTTTGTATTCTAAATTCTAGCAAACATATCATCTGGTTTCTAGTCCTTGAGAATAAAAACTCTTTCACATGGACAAAATATCAATATAGCAAAAGGGGAATGTGAAACATTTTCCTGCCTCATGTAAATTCAATTTATAATATAAACATAAGCCTTCTAAAAGCATTAAAGTCTTGCACACAGAGCCCTAAATATAATATTAAAAGAACTGAGTTCAAGTCCCAATTCTGCCCATTTTTAAGTTGTATGATATAAGAAAGTCAATTAATTTCTCTGTTTTAGTATCTGTAACTGTAAAACAAAAGAGTTAGACTGTATACTACCTAGGGTTTCTGCTAACTCGGAAATTACTATGAATTTTCATAACACTTGACATTTATCAATACCTACTCTTTCATCAGAATTCTTTCCCTCATTCCCTCCTCATCCTTTCTTTCATTTTTTGGTTGTTTTAGAAATAAGTATTCATTGTTAATGTTTTCTATATTCCAAAAATATTTTTATTCATGATTGATGGATGGCTATGGCTATGAATTATACAGAATGGGGGAAAGGAATAGATAATTGTACCTGTTCCATTTTAATTTAATTAAATTAATTATTTACTTTTTAGCAACATGCACAGTGCTAGTTTGGCTTTGAAAGTTGTCCACTGTCTCTTCACTTTTACCTGAGGTTGAGGAAGGTAAATTGCCCAGCCCTTCTAACATAATCGTTTTTCCAACTTTGAGGGTAAACAATGAGATTATATTTAACCTTGAATTAGAAAGGAGAATTAAAACACTGCAGAATTTTATTTTTTCCTTTTTTAACACACTCTCACTTCCTATTTCCAGGATCAATAGACAAAGATTTTAGAGCATTATAAAAATCCAGAATTTGCAGGTCCACTGTAGCAGAATCTCTGGGAGAGGGGCCCAGTATCAGGGAATTTGTAATATTTTAAAAAGCCTCCCTACAGCTAATGCCCAGATCTCTTGGGAACCACTGACTTGGAGTAGACCATGCCTGAATTTACTTCTAATATAGCCTTTTACACAAAGATACCTAAGATTCCTTATTAGACCAGTTGTGTTGGTCCTCTCATTGCTGATGACTCAACTTCAGCCTAGACGATGGCTGTCATGGAACTTGATTATGTGGACAGGGTAAAATTACTAGCTATCAGAAATTGTTGTCATTATCACATGAACTGACTCATATAAAGTTAAATATGGATGACAGATGGTAATGTGCATGTAGAAACTTGTTTGCATGCCCTACAATTGGGGCCCAAACTCAAATGCTGACTGGGGCCACGTAAATGATATTAACAAATAAAGCAGCCTGGATAAGATAATAAGGAATGGCAGAGACCATGGCAACTGGGGAGCACATTCTCCACCCAAAGGGTTTTGCTGTTGCTCAGCTCCAGTCAATTGCTTTCATTTGAGAATCAGAAACAGGGTTGCCAGATCTTTAGATTTTTTTTTTAATTTAAAAATCTAGATTTGTTTAGATTTAAATTTTGGCACTTTTTAAAAAAAGCACTGAGGGTAGGGGAGCAGGAACTAAGTCTATGGGGCAAATTCTGCCTGTAAGTTTTCAGTTTGTGGCTGCTGCTATAGAATCTAGGGATTCCAGGGGGTCGGGGTAGGGGGCAGTACCCCAGAGAGGCAGACTGAGTTCAGATAAGGTCCAAATGAGTGGGCATCATGCCACCTCGGCCAAGGACCAAAGCCTGGGAAGTCAGGTATCCCGAAAGCATGCTTAGGCCATGGGCTCTCCCTGGCTTATTGTCCCTCCTCTGCTATAATGTCATTAGTCCTGGGGAGCCTAATGTGCTAACAAGTTGGGCTATTTCACTCACAAACTGAAAGAGTGTAACATTTTCTGTTTGATTTCTAAGAAGTGAAGAGACAGGTGACATCAAATATGTTTAAGAAAATAAATAAAATATTTTGATGAATGAAAACATAATAGGGTAAGAAAGAGGAAAAATAATTTCAGGGTGATTATCAAAGCCTTATTAATGGAAGAGATTAGACACTATTATAATACATTAAAAATCTTTATAGGTTTACTGAAAAGATATAAACAGTGACTAGACTTAAGATAATTTAATTCAAGGCTCCATTAAGTATTTGCAGAAACAAAGGTACATATTCCATAAAAGGAAATGGTTTATTAGCTAAACTTGGCTACTTTATATCTGATTTTCCAAGTAGCTTTTTTGATCATTCACAGTTCATTCCACATATAATATATATTATAAATGGAAAAATTTGCCTCATGTCAGTAACCTTATTTTGAATGATGATAAGAATTTCTAAGATATGCATAGTTAGGTTTGTAGAGTTTTATGCTGCTAAGCTAATTTGTTTATTTATCATTTTATTTTGAAATAATTTCCAACTTAAAGAATAGTCCAAAAATTCCCATACATCTTTTACCCAGCTGCATCAATTACTAACATTTTATTCCATTTAATTTCTCATATTCTCTCTCCCCATATTTATTATATGTGCTAGTAATATATATTATTTCTTTTTTAACTCATTTGAAAATAAATTCAGACATCAAGTCCCTCTTCCCCTAAATACTTCAGTCTTTATTTACTAAGAACAAGGGTAATCTCTTATATAACATCAATGCAATTATCAAAATCAGAAAATTTAACAAAATTCAACAACATTTAATATTTAATACACTTATCTAATCTACAGTACGTATACAAATTTTGCCAAATGTATAGTTAAGGTCCTTTATAGCATTTTTTTTCCAGCCCAGGATCTAGTTCAAGGTCATGCATTGCATTCCTTTGTTATGTCCCTTTAGTCTCCTTTAACGTCAAGCAATTCCCCAGCCTTTTTTGGTTCTTTATGACATTGATATTTTTGAAGAGTACAAGTCAATCATTTTACCAAAGATTATCCCTCAATTTTGATTTGTCTGAAGTTTCCTCATAATTGGGTTCAAGTTACACATTTACTGCATAAATTATGTGTCCTCAGTGTGTTCTATCAAAAGGCTTGTGAGGTCACTTTTGCTATTAACTTTGATTGCTTGGTTAAGGTAGTTTATACCAGATTTCTCCACTCTAAAATTACTATTTTTCTTTTATATTTTAAAAGTAATTTGAGAAGTGATACTTTTTGGCTATGTAAGCATCCTATTCCTAATCAAACTTCCACTATTAGGCCTAGTGTCCATTGATGACTCTTCCCCGAATCAGTTATTAAAATGGTGATTGCAAAATAGTGATTTTCTAACTCTGCTACTCTTTCTATGTTTATTAGTTGGCCTTCTACTAGCTTTCTTCATTTTTCCTTATTTATCTATACCAATATGTAGTAATTGATTGTTTTATTTAATAGGTTATATTCCACTAGTATCGTTATTTATTTTGATGCTTAAAATGTCCAAGTATTAATGAAATCTTGTGGATATCATGATTGCTCCAAAATTCAATAACATACTTCACTTCAAGATCATGCATAAATTGGAACAGTAAGTAGTTCAACATCTTTTATTTGTTTCTCCAGATCTATTTCCACCCTTGTTTAATCTTCTTTCTGTCCCTGAAGCCCATTCTGTATAAACTGCATCCATGAGTTCTTTTGTCCCATGGTTTCCAGCGGATTCCAGCAACCATGAGGGGTGCTGGCAGGCGGTTGGAGGGAGGGAAGAGAGTGAGATTAGGTATTTGTTCATTAATTGTCATCATTAAAGGGAATTTTACTTTTTGAAGTATTTTAAATTTTGTATTACAGAGTATAGAATTGGGGGTTGATAGTTATTTCCTCTCAGATCTTAGAAAATATTATATTGTCTTCTAGCTTTAGTTGTTGCTAGTGAGAATTCTGCCATCAATATAAGTTTTGTTCTTTGTATGTAAAGGTAAATTGTCTTTTATTCTGGTTTCTTTTAAGATATTTTCATTGTCTTTGGTGTTCTGAGGTTTCACACTGATGTCTACATACAGTTTCCTTTTTTAGTTATCTTGTTTAGGATTCGTTTTTCCTCCTAAATTCAGTACTCAAATCTTATTATTTATAAGAAAATTCCAGGTATTTTCTTTTTTAATATTGTATTTCTCACATTCTATTAATTCTCTCCTTTTGGAAATATTTTTAGAAATAGCTTGGAACTTCTCATTCTATTCTTCTTGACTCCTAACAGCATTTTCATATTTCATCCTGTTTACTGTATGTGTCATTCTAGATATTTTTTTCAGATCTACCTTCCAGTTCGCTAATTTTTATTTTAGCTTTGTTTAATCTGCTGTTTAATCTATCCACTACATTTTTGAATTTTAATGATTGTGTTTTTCCCTTTTAGAATTTTGATTTGGTTTCTTTTTGAATCTCTCTAATTTGACTCATGTTAACACTTTTAATGTACTTATTTTATCATAGCTGTCATATAACTTGATTTTCCAAGACTGTCTATGCTAATATTTGTTCTAGATTTTTATTCTTACTCATGGAAATTGTACCTTATTATATTTTGTAATTTGGGATATAACTTTATACTCACTTGGGATTTTGAGATGAGGAAGTCTATGATGCCCCTAGCATATTTTGTGCTTACCTCTTCCAGGAGCCCCAGGGTTCTTGACAGGCGGGGACAAATTTTTATGTAATTTCTCATTTTGGAGATTTATGAACTATATGAATTGTATAAATTGGAATTCAAAACTGACAAGAGGTCATTTTGAGTTCTACTTCAATCTTAGATAAGATTTGCTGATAGCACCCTGTGCTGGCAGGTGATTTGTTCTCATCTATACTTTCACTCAGCATCTCACTATGGTGTCTAATTTAATGCAGAAAAGGCTCAATTTCAAATCTCTGCTTTTCACAGGACCAAGTATTTTCTCCTTGGTTTTCAAACACCAGCATTTAGATGATACCAATAATCCTGTCTAGGAAGCTGTAGCTTCACACATTCACTGATCTATTTTTGTTTTGTTTTCTTTCATTTTGGCCTATATGGATTTCTTTTATTTTTTTTTAGGAGCTCAGTTAATCATTCAAAATATTTTTAAGCAGCTTTTTGAGATATTATTCACTTACCATAAATTCACCCATTTAAAGTGAACATTTTAATGTGTTTTAAAATTCTGACAGCATTGTGCAACCTTCACCACAGCAATTTTATAAAATTTTCATTACCTTAAAAAGAAATCCCATAACATTTAGCAATCATTCCTCAATTCCCCCAACTTCCACAGCCCTAGGCAACTTCTAATCTACTTTCTGTCTCTACAGATTTGCCTATTTCTCAAAGGACATGAACAGAAACTTTTCAAAAGAAGACAGAATAATGGCCATCAAAAATATAAAAAATTGCTAAACTTCTCTAACCATCAGGGAAATGCAAATAAAAACCACAATGAGATATCACTTAACTCCAGTGAGATTGGCTTATATTAAAAAGTCCCAAAACAACAAATATTGTCGGGGATGCAGAGAGATAGGAACACTCATACACTGCTGGTGGGATTGCAAATTAGTACAACCTCTATGGAAAGTAATAGGAAGATATGTCAAAGAACTAATAGTAGAATTACCATTTGATCTAGCAATCCCACCACTGGGTATATACCCAAAGGAAAAAAAGACATTCTATAATAAAGATATCTGCACTTGAGTGTTTATAGCAGCACAATTCACAATTGCAAAGATGTGGAAACAACCCAGGTGCCCATCAATACACAAGTGGATTAATAAAATGTGGTATATGTATACCATGGAGTATTACTCAGTAATAAAAACAACACATCTGGTATTATTGTGGAGAGAGCTAGAGCCCATTCTTTGAAGTGAAGTATCACAAGAATGGAAAAACAAGCACCACTGGTACTCACCATCAAATTGGTACTAACTGATCAATACTTATGTGCACACATGGAAATAATATTTATCAGGACTTGGGCAGGTGGGAGGGGGGTGGAAGGGATGGGAAAAACTCCCACTGAATGGATGCGGGGAGCACAGTTTGGGGGATGCCCACGATTGTAGCTCTGACTTAGGCAGTGCATAGGCAATATATATAACCAAAGTGTTGTACACCTATAATATTCTGAAATTAAAAAAAAAGATTTGCCTATTTCTGAATATTTCATATAAATGAAATCACACAGTATGTAGTCTTTTGTGACTGGCTTTTCACTTAGCACAATGTTTTTAGGGTTCATCCATTTTGTAGCATGAATCAGTACTTAATTTCTTTCTTTTTTTCCTAATTAGTAAACTATTTTTATAGCAGCTTTAGGTTCATAGCAAAACTGAGCAGAAAGTACAGAGAGTTGCCATATGCTTTGGTTCTCACACGTGCACAAACTTTCCACTGTTGACATCCTGCACCACAGTGGCACATTTTTTACAATTAATGAATATACATTGACATGTCATTATAGTTTACATTAAGGTTCACTCTTGGTATTGTAAATTCTATGGGTTTTGACAAATTTATAATGACAAGTATGCACTATTGTAGTATTATACAGAATAATTTCGGTGTCCTAAAAATCCTCTGTGCTCTGCCTATTCATCCCCCTCTTCTCCCTTGCCCCTAGCAACTGTGAATCTTTTTACTGTCTCCATAGTTTTGCCCTTTCCAGAATGTCATATACAGTCGTTTCTAGGTATCTTCAGGGGATTGGTTCCAGGACCTTCCACGGATACCAAAAATTAACCCATAGTCAAGTTCCTTATATAAAATGGCATAGTATTTGCATATAAACTACATACATTCTCCTCTGTACTTTAAATTATCTCCAGATTACTTATAATACCTAAATACAATGTAAATGATATTTAAATAGTTGTTATACTGTATTGTTTAGGAAATGATAAGAACAAAATGTCTGTACATGTTCAGTACTGATATAACCATTGATTCTTTTTCCTGAGTATTTTTTATCTGCAGTTGGTTGAATCCACAAATGTAGAACCCAAGGATGTAGAACCCTCCCAGGGTTGACTGTAGTTGGAATCATATGGTATGTAGCCTTTTCAGATTGGCTTCTTTTACCTACTAATATGTATTTAAGTTTCTCCCATGTCTTTTCATGGCTTGAAGGCTCATTTCTTCTTTTGCACTGAATAATATTCCATTGTCTACATGTACCAGTTTATCCATTCACCTACTGAAGGATATATTGGTTAATTCCAAGTTTTGGCAATTATGAATAAAACTGCTATAAACATCTGTGTTCAGGTTTTTATAAGAACTAAGTTTTTAATTCAGTTAAGTAAATACCAAAGTTAGTACCATTGTTGGATCATGTGCTGAGGGTATGTTTAGTTTTGTCTTCACTAGTGGCTGTACTATTTTGCACTCTCGCCAGCAATGAATGAGAGTTCCTGTTCCTCAACATTATTGTCAACATTTATTATTGTCAGTATTTTGGATTTTGGCCATTCTAAAAGGTGTGTAGTGGATCCTATAGTTGTTTTAATTTGCAATTCCAAAATGACATATGATGTTAAACATCTTTTCATTTACTTATTTGTCATCTTCTTTGGTGTAGTGTCTTTTCAAGTACTTTGCTCATTTTCTTTTGATTGTTTTCTTATTAAGTTTTAAGAGTCTCTTGTATATTTTGGATAACAGTCCTTTGTCAGATGTGTCTTTTGCAATTTTTCCCCCAATATGTGGCTTTTCTTCACATTATCTTGTCATTGTCTTTCACAGAACAGGAGTTTTAATTTTAATGAAGTCCAGTTTATCAATTATTATCTTTCATGGATAGTGCCTTTGGTGTTTACTCTAAAAGGTCATCTCCATTCTCAAGTTCACCTAGATTTTCTCCTATGTTATCTTTTTGAAGGTTTATAGTTTTCTATTTTATATTTAGGCCTATAATCAACTTTGAGTTAATGCTTGTGAAGGTTGTTAAATCCATGTCTAGATTCATTTTTTTTTTTCTCTGCATGGGATGTCCTGTTGTTCAGATACCATTTGTTGAAAAGATTATTTTTCCTCCATTATATTGCCTTTGCTTTTTTGTCCACTCTGTTGCCCCGGCAGGAGTGCAGTGACACAATTATAGCTCATTACAGCCTCCAACTCCTGGGATCAAATGATCCTCCTGCTTCAGTCTCTCAAGTAGGTGGGACTATAGGCACACACCACCACATCTGGCTAATTTATTTTTCAGGTTTTTTTTTTTTTTTTTTTTGTTAGAGATGGGGTCTTTCTATGTTGCCTAGGCTGGTCTCATACTCCTAGCTCAGGCAGTCCTCCTGCCTTAACCTCCCAAGTAGCTGGGATTACAGGTGAAAGCCATCACACCTGGCAGTTGACTATATTTATGTGGATTTATTTATGAGCTCCCTATTCTGTTCCATTAATCTATTTGTGTGGGGTTTTTTTGCCAATATCAATACTGTCTTGATTACTGTAGCTTTATAGTAAGTCTTGGAGTCAAGTAGTGTCAGTTCTTCTTCTTCAATATTGAGTTGGCTATTATGGATCTTTTGCCTCTCCATAAAAACGTTATAATAATTTTGTCAATATCCACAGAATAATTTGCTGGGATTTTGAATTAATTATTAATTAATTATTGATTCCATTTCATTAATAGATATAGGTTTATTTAGACTATTTCTTCTTGTGTGAATTTTGGAGGATTGTGTACTTCAAAAAATTGACACATTTCATCTAGGTTATCGAAATGTGGGCATACAGTTGTTCGTACATAATATTCCTTTATTATCCTTTTAATGTCCATAAGATCTGTACTGATTCGACCTCTGTCATTATTGATATTATCAATTTGTGTCATCTCTCTCTTTCTCTTACTGAGCCTGTCTAATGGCTCATCGATTTTATTGATCTTTTCAAAGAACCAGCTTTTGGTTTTGTTGATTTTCTCTATTGATTGGCTGTTTTCAATTTCACCTATTTTGGTTTAATTTGTGCTATTTCTTTTATTCTACTTATTTTGAATTTAATTTGCTTTATTCTTAGCTTCCTAAGTTTGGCAACTTAGATGATTGATTTACATCTTTGTTGTCTAATATATACATTCAATGCTATAAGTTTACCTCTAAGCACTATGTTTGCTGCATCCCACAAATTTTGATAAGTTGTATTTTAATTTATTTAAAAATATTAAAAATTTTTTTCTTGAGATTTCTTCTTTGACCCTTGTGTTATTTATAAGTATGTTTTTTGATCTCCAAGTATTTTGGGATTTTAAAGCTATTTTTCTGTTATTGATTTCTAGTTTATTTCCATTGTGGTCTGAGAGCAGATATTGTTGTGAAGACATTGTTTTAAGTCCCAGAACATGATCTATAATGGTGAATGTTCCACATGAGGTAGAGAAGGATGTGTAATCTGTTGTTTAATAAATTAGTCTATAAATGTCAATTATATCCACTTGTTTGATGATGCTGTTAAGATCCACTATATCCTTACTAGAATTCTACATGTTGCATGATAGAATAGAATATAATAGTGGATTCATTTCTTTCTCTTTTCAGTTCTGTAAGTTTTTACCTCCTGTATTTTGACACTCTGTTTTTAGGTACATCAACATTAAGGATTGTTGTGTCTTCTTGGACTATTGACCCCTTTGTCATTATCTAATGCTCCTTTTTCATTCCAGATAACTTTTCTTTCTCTAAAATCTGCTTTGCCTGAAATTAATGTATCTGCTCTTGCTTTCATTTGATTAGTGCTAACGTGGTATATCTTTCTTCATCCTTTTACTTTTAATCTATATGTGTCTATATATTTAAAGTAGATTTCTTGTAGACAACATATAATTGGGTCTCATCTTTTGATTCAGTCTGACACTCTATATCTTTTAATTGAGTTATTTAGACCATAGATATTTAAAATGATTATCGATCTTGTTGGGTTAATATCTACCATTTCTGTTACTGTTTTCTATTTTTTGCCCCTGTTCTTTGTCCTATTTTTGTCTTTCACACTTTTCCTGTCTTTCGTGGTCTTAATTGAGCATTTTATATGATTCCATTTTCTCTCATTTCTTAGCATATTAATTATTATGCTAATAATTCTTAGCTTATAAGTTGTTTTTTTAAGTGGGTGTCCTAGAGTTTGCAAAACACATTTACAGCTAATCCAAGTCCACTTTCAAATAACACTATCCTGCTTCCCAGGTAGTGTAGAGTTCCTTATAATAACAATAACAATCCTAATTTCTCTTTCCTGTCCATTGTATCATTGCTGCCATTTATTTCACTCATACATAAGCATATAAATATATATGTGTGCACACACACACGTATCTGCACCCACATATATAAGGAAACACAATCAAATATATTTATATTTTGAACATACTGTTTTGTTATATAAATTAAGAATTAGACAGATAAAAGTGTTTATTTTACCTTCACTATTTCTTCTCCAATTTTCTTCCTTTCTTTTTGTAGATTTGAGTGTCTGAGCTATATAATTTTTCTTCTTTGTATAGGACTTCTTTTAACATTTCTTGCAAGGCAGGTCTACTGTCAACAAATTCTCTCAATTTTTGTTTGTCTATGAAAGTCCTCATTTCTCTATCACTTTTGAAGGATAATTTCACAGGGTACAGAATTCTAGGTTGGTTTTTTTTTCTCTCAACAGTTGATAGGGCTAGAGGTGGCTAGCTCTGGGTATTTCTTTTCCTCCAGGTGGAAGGCTAGAGCTGGAGTTGGTTATTTCCCTTTGCCCAGATCAGATAGGATCTGATAATACCTCAGTAGGTTAGGCTCTGATAAAATAGTTTCTCTTGAGGGGAGGCTTTGTTAAGAAGAACAGAATTCTCTGGTGTATTTTGTAATCATTCCTTTTCCCTTTCCCCTGCTTGAAACATGAGTTTTTTTCCCTCTGATATTCACTGTGAGGACCTGGTAGAGCTCCTGGAGGTAAAACCCACAAAAGTGTGCAGTTTCTTCCATGACAGAGTTCTCCTGAAGTCTTTATCTCTCAGCATTGTCTATACTGAGCTTCTAGAAATTCATTAATTACAGTTCAGCTTTCTTTACTCCAGCACTGGTTTCTGTAGAGGTTACAGCTCATGAGTTTCTACTCTGGTAAATTGTGATTCTCTGTATCCACTTGTCTCTCCAGTTTTTGGTATAGCAGTTTGCTCTGTGATTTCACCTCTCTGATGGATCTAAGAAGAGTTGCTGATTTTTCAGTTTGTTCAGCTTTTTACTTGTTGTTAGGATGAGTGGCAACTTCTAAGCTCTTTACATGCCAATCAGAAATCTTTTAATTTCTTTTCATTGCTTAGTAATATTCCATTGAATGGATATGCCACTGTTAGTTATTCATTCATCAGATAAGGGACCTTTAGGTAATTTTCACTTTTTGGACATTACAAAAAATGCTGTTATAAACATTCATGTATAAGTTTTCATGTCAACATATGTTATCATTTCTCTTAGGTATTTACCTAGGAATAGAGTTGCTAGATCTATGGTAACTCTATATTTAACCTTGAAAGAAAATGCCAGACTATTTTTGAGGCAACTAAACCATTTTACATTTCCATCAGTAGTGGGTAGGGTTCCAATTTCTTTGCATTTTTTTCCAGAACTTAATATTTATCTTTTTGGTTATAGCCATCCTAGTAGGTATAAAGTAGTATTTATTATAGTTTTGATTTGCTTTTCCCTGATGGCTTATGATGTTGAACATCTTTTTGTATCCTTGTTTGGCCATTTATAACTCTTTTTGTGGCAATGTCTATTCATATCTTTGGCCTATATTATAATTAAGTCATTTGTCTTTTTTATTATTGAGTTTTGAGAGTTCTTATATATTCTAAGTACAAAGTACAAGTACCTTTTAAAATATGTGATATGAAAAAACTTTTCTCCCATTCTGTTTGTTGACTTTTCCTTGCTGTTCTTTAGGAAAAAAATTTTTGCATTTTGATGATATCCAATTTTTCTATTTTTTGTTTTTGTTCATGTTGTTGGCGCCATATCTAAGAAACCATTGCCTAATTCAAGGTCACAAAGATTTATGACTATGTTTTCTTCTAAAAGTTTTATAAGTTTAGCTTTTATATTTGAGTCTTTGATATTAACTTTAGAGTTTGAGTTAATTTTTTGTGTATGGTGTGAGGTAGGGAATCTAAATTCATTCTTTTGTATTTGGATATCTAATCTTCACAGCACCATTTGGTGAAAGGATGGTTCTTTCCTTATGGAATAATCTTGGCACCCTTGTCAAAAATCAATTGATCATAGATGTGAAGATGTACTTTTGGACTTCTTATTTCTCTTTCATTGATCTACATGTCTACATTTATGCCAGTACCACATTGTCTCAATGTGTACTTACTCTAGCTTTGTAATAAATTTTGAAATGGAGAAGTGTGAGCCTTTCAACCTTTATCCCTTCCAAGGTTGTTTTGGTTATTCTGGGTCACATATTTCCATGTGATTTTTAAGATCAGCTTTTTAATATCTACAAAATTGCATTGAATCTGTAGATTAATTTGAACAATATTGCCATCATAACAATATTAAGTCTTTCAATCCTTCAGCATGGGTATCTTTGTATTTATTTAGATCTTTAATTTCTTTCAACATTGTTTTATAGTTTTTAGAATATAAATTTTGTACTTTTTGTTTAATTCTTTTTTTAAAATAGGTTCAGAAGGTAGCCAGGCAATTTTTTTTTTTTTTTTTTGTAGAGATGGAGGGCTCTCACTATGTTTCCCAGGCTGGTCTTGAACTCCTGGTCTCATGCTGTCTTCTCACTGTGGTCTCCCAAAATGCTGGGATTACAGGCATGAGCCACCACACCTAGCTCAATTCTTTTTGATATTATTTTAAGTGGAATTCTTGTCTAGATCTCATTTGTGATTATTTACTGCCAATGTATACAAATACAGTTGATCTTTGTGTATTATTTTTGTATCTTGCACACTTACTATACTCATTTATTAGTTATATTAGTTTTTTAGTGGATTTCTTAGGATTTTTTATATAAAGATATGTCATCTGCGAACAGAGATAGGCTTGCATCTTTCTTTCAGTCTGGATGCCTTTTGCTTTTCTTTTTCATGCCTAATTTTCCTGATTAGAACCTCCAATACAATGCTGAGTAGAATTGATAAGAACAGAAATCCTTCTCTTGTTCCTGATCTTATGGGAATAGAATTTAGTCTTTCTCCATTAAGATGTTTGCTTTAGGTTTTTCAGAGATGCTCTTTTTCAGGTTGAGGAATTTGCCTTCTATTTTCAGTTTGAGAATTTTTATCCTGAAGGTTTTAAATATAGTGAAATGTTTTTTTCTGCACCGATTAAGGTAATTATGAGGTTTTTCTTCCTTATTCCATTCATATATTAAGCCAACCTTGCATTCTTGAGATAAATCCCTTTAGCTGTGATGTCTAATAATTTTTATATTTTGCTTGATTTTATATGATAATATTTTATGGGGGACTTTTGCATCTGTGTTTATTATTGGTCTATATTTTTCCTTGTGATGTTTTTGTCTGACTTAGTTTTTGGTATCAAAGTAATACTGGACTCATAGAATGAGTTAGGAAGTATTCTTTCCTCTTCTACTTTTTGAGAAGGATTGTGTTAATTCTTCCATAAATGTTTGGTAGAATATATCATTGATGCCATGTAGGCCTGCTATTTTGTTGGTGGGTGGTTGTTTTGATTGCTAATTCAATCTCTTTACTTGTCATAGGTTGATTCAAATTTTCTATTTCTTATTGAGTGAGTTTTGGTAGTTTGTGTCTTTCTAGGATTTTGTGTATATCACCTACATAATCTAATTTTTAGATATATGATTGATCATACTATTTCTTATAATCCTTTTTATTTCTGTAAGATCAATAGTAATGATCCCTCTTTCATTCATCATTTTAGCAATGCAATTCTCTCTTTTTTGCTTGGTTTCTTTAACTAACAATTTTTCAATTTTGTTTGTCTTTTTAAAGAACCAACTTTTGGTTTTATTAATTTTCTCTATCATTTGTCTGTTTTCTTTCATTAATTTCTGTTTTTTTAATTTATTATTCATTCCTTTTGTTGGGTTGACCTTTACTATAACAATGTCATTATTTTCTCTAGTAACATTTTTTTGTTGTGAAGTCAGTTTTGTCTGATATTAGTATAGCCACTTCAGTATTATTATGGTGGTGGTTTGTGTGATGTATCTTTTCCCATTCTTTCATTTTCAATTCACTTGTATCTTAGCATCTAAAGCACGTCTCCTGTAGATAGCATGTAGTTGGCTCTTGCTTCTTTTAAAAATCCAGTCTGATAACCTCTGTATTTTGATTTGTTTAATCTCTTTATGTTTAATATTGTTATTGATACAATAACATGGATTTGTATCTGCCACTTTACTTTTTTATTTCTGTATACCTCATTTCTTCTTTATTCCTTTATTCCTCCTTTACTGATTTTTTTTGCACTAAGGAAACATTTTATAATGTACAATTTTAATTTCTTTAGTGTTTTATTTACTATATTTTTTTGAGCTATTCTTGGTGGTATTTTGGGGGTTTACATATACATCTTTCTTTATCAGAATCCTCTTAAATTTATAATGACTTAATTCTACTGAAATATAGTTATAATTATTACTTTATATAATTTTATATTTATAAAGTAGCTGAGAGAAGAAATAAGAGTGAGAATATGTTTATATATCCAGCATTACTTGCTTAATACCTAGTATCACTTACTTTCAGACTAAAAGAATTCCTTTAGTATTTCTTATAAGTCAGGTCTTTCAGCAGCACATTTTCTGATTTTATTTATCTGAATATATCTTAATTTTGCCTTCAATTTTGAAAGATAAATTTGCTGGGTATATGAGATTCTTGCCTGACAATTTTTTTTCTTTTGGTCCTTTGAATATGGCATCTCATTTTCTTCTAGCTTCTGCTGTTTCTGATCAGAAGTCCACTATTAATCTTACTGTGTTTCCTTTGAAGGTGATGAGCCATTTTTATCTTATTATTTTCAAAAATTTCTCATTGTTTTGGCTTTCAGCATTTTTGTTATGATGTTTCTGGGTGTATACCTTTTGGTGTTTATCCTAATTTGAGTTCTTGCAGCTCCTTGGGTGTGCAGATTAATGTTGTCCATCAAATTTGAAAAGTAGTCAGTCACTATTACTTTGAATATTTTTCTTCTTTGTGTCTTATCCTTCTGTTAACCCCTACCGATATATGTTGATGTGTTTAATGACATCCCACATTTCTCTTAGTCCCTGTTCATTTTCCCTCATTTTTTTTCTCTCTGCACCACTCCAATGTCAGTGCTTATGGTCATATTATCTTTTTCATTTTTGTCTTTCTCAAATCTCCCTTTGGCTTACTTTTATAAGTACACTTATGGCACATCTGGATAATTCAGGTTAATCTCCCAATCTCAAAATTCTTAACATAATTACATCTTCAGAGACACTCTTTCTTTACAAGGTAACATTTACAGGTTCCAGGAAGGTAGGACTTGATATCTTTGGGTGGTCATTATCCAGGTTACTATACTCTATATGCTCCTAGGACATTCCCAGAGATTTTAAATGTCTTTTTTAATGAAATTACTGCATATGATTGTTTTGCTAAGGAATAATTCTGTTGATCTTCTCACACTGCTATTCCAGAAGTGGGTCAATACATCTTTTTATTCTACCATTTAAAGGTGATTTTAGCAGAAGAGTTTGTGTTCTCTGCTAAATTTGGGAAACTGAAGTTATATAATTGTATAAAACCTCAGAGTCATGGAAACACAAGTTGACATAGAGTCCTCAGTTAATGGCAGTTAGGTCCCTAGGACTATTCATTTATTCATCTATAGATATAGTCTTTCCTTTTCTAGTTTTAAAAATAGATGATATGTTATCATAGTGGCTTATACAAACATCTCACTGAAGATATTTTAAAAAATGGACTTATGCATTTCATTGTAGGTAGAATTCTATAATGGTATTGGGGAACTATAAACACCTGAAATATGCTATGATGATCAGAAGCTTGAAATCTTTGGGCTAAAAGAGATCTTATCTTTTTCATCCCCAACATCCATTTTTTACTTCAGGTAATTGAACCTGATTTTCTTCTGGGAGGTTATTCCCAAAAGAATACTCACATACTCACCCACATACTCACTTAAATGATACAGATGGACCTCTTTCTCTTCTACCCCAAGTTCTAGAATTTGGCATAAGACCCAGATATGCTGATTAAAGCATTCAACCCTTGGCCACAATGATTGGCATCTGACTTAAATATGGACAATGATTATTGTTGTTGTTGACAGTGGTGGTAGTGGTGTGGTTTGTCCATTTTTTTGTATGTGTGTATGCACACATGTGTTTTCCATTGAGATTTAAACTTGGGAATTTTTGCTGGAACTACATGGAAAGAGATACTTTTTTTCGTTTGTGATTGCTAAGATAAAAGGATGTAAATCTAGAAATTCCAGAGGCCATTTTTACTACCACTTAGGGAAAGCTGTGTGAGAATAAATTCAACAAAGAAGAAAGTAGAGCTGAGGGATAGAGTAGATTCTAGCCAACAACATTTGATATGATATGGCAATGTCTAAAAGCAGCAAAAGTATTGATTATCATTTACTTGAGTATATATCTCTCCCTATTTCTTAACTCTTTTCTCTATACTCTTTCATGCCTTGAAATTGGATCAATTTGAGTCAGGCTTCTGTCACTTGCAACTCAAAAGTTCCTGGGAAATACATGCATTAATATTAATTTTCCAAAAATGTATAAATCATATGTATCATCCAACTTTGGCATTAGGCAATAAAATTATTCATTGATTACAAATGCATCCAACCTCCTTTGACCTCCAAGTAACAGCAGTTACTAGTTTTCCTGAAAGCTTAAGAAGTTGTTGGGTTAGGAGTTTGAGAAGAGTGGGGTGTAATGGTGTCTCACAACTATTTAGAGACCAATGATTTTTTTTTTTCCACTGGTGTCTATTTGTTCCAGGCAGAACCTCTTCGGATTCACACTCATACAGGGAAAGCATGCATTTCATAAAGCTAGGTATGTAGGTAGTTTCTAGGGACACTCAATTACAAAGCCCCTTGTCATGAAGAGAAATACAAGTCCTTGTTAGGGTACAGCTAGGGACCTGGGCCACAGGGCAGTAAGGCTGGGTCCAGCTGGAAGATGTACTCCTTCCTCCAAGGAAGTATGAGAAGTGGATGGGCTCAGGAGAGTCTGGGTGCCCTAAAGAGCTGGTTGTGGGTAACGGCTCACTTTTGTGAGAGAGAGCCAGAGTTTTGCTAAAATAAGAAGCAGGAGAAAAAAGACAAAACAGCGCTCTTGTAATTTTGTGTGTGTTTTTCCCCCAGTGAGATAATTCTTTTCTTGTTTGGTGTGGACTCTTGGATAGAGGCCATTTGTCTTTATTGTCCTAGGCTTTCTTTTTTGTTCTTTCCCTCCCTTATTTCTGAAAAACCTCCCTGGGACCTCAGTCATTACTTGTGTATGAGTGTTACTACTTTTCTCCTGTTTATCTGGAAAGGACAGGCCACCTGCTTCTCATACAGATCCCACCCCCCTGTGTCCCCCTACACACTCCAACACAAAAATCCCTACTTTTATTTTCTTGTTGAGATATCTGTGCATAACTCGTGGCAAGCAGACTCCTTAGAGGCAGATGAGCGAGAGGAAAAAAAAAGTTTAAATCGTTTCACAAAGGTTTTATTATTTCATGATATTACGTTCTCCATGAATTGGTAACAGGGACAGTAAGATAAAAAGTTGAGATTTTAAACAGTGAGATTTAAACCTTAACGTAAACACCTTTAAAAAGAAATGAGAGCTTAGCTTTTAATAAGTTAGCAACCAAGTTTGAGCCTTAGTTGTTATGACATTGCCTTTCTTTTCTGGGCATACTAGGCCCACAAAAAGCTTTTAAAACAGTGCTTTTTATGCTATTAGTCTGCTTAGCAATATTTCTTTGAGATAGTGTAAAGATAAACTTCAACCCAATCTATGGTAAGTGATTGCCATAGATTGGTAAATAATTAAGTGGAGTTAATGAGCTTTTATTATGGTAAGGTCCATTTATAAGGTCCATTTATCACTTTTTTTCTTTAGTCTTTTCAAACTGCATTATCTTAGATTCTCTCTTACTTACAATTATTTCTGAGCCTTCTAAATTCTTGGTGACTTGCCCCTTTTTAATCCTTCCTTGTTTTTTATCTATTTGTACTCTGTGGCCTAGACCTTAAAATGTGATCTAGAAGAAAAAAGACCAACTGTGAACAGAAAGAGAGAATAATTTTATAGTTTCTTCTTCTCATTCTACTAATTCTCCAAGAACTTAGAGCATTATTCCACCTACAGTGTGACTGCTCTGGCCTTGAGTTCTTCCTGTAGTGTCATCTATACAATTTCGATTATTTTTGTGCTTGGATTATTCATTTTTATTTCCTAAATACTAGTCACTTATATTTTCCTGTTAGTGCTATTCTTGCAACATTTCTAATATCACCGCTCATCCCAAATCTCAACTCTGCCTCTAAGGAAGGAGGAATGAAAAAACCAGAGAGAAGCATCCCTGAATAGAGACAGAAACACTGACCAGTGTTCCCTTCAAACTCCTCAGTTAACCACTGTCCTAGAAGGGGATTAGATCGATTTGATAGCAAGAATCAAAAAAAAAGAAAAAAAATCAATATAAGCAGAATTCTTTCTGCATTTTCCTGCCAGACAAATTGTCACTTACCAATGCTTTCATCATATCACTCTTTTCCTCAACACCCGACACAGATTCCATTCTGCAGCGATATGAGATTCCTGTCTGACTTGCCAGGTGCCGACAGGCCCTCCCGCTGCTTGCAACACAGATCCAGTCAGTCGGCTTCTGCTTCTCCCTTTGTTGCCTTTGTTCAAGCCTGTCCCTTGTGTGGTGGCAAGGGATCCTTTCCCTTATCTATCTTGCCTAACCCTACCCTTTTCCCCCCTGGATTTTATTTATTTTCCTTAAAATTATTTCATTTTGAAATACTTTTAGACTTTAACCAAGTCACAAGAATAGTACACTGAGTTCCTGAATGCCCTTCACCCAGCTTTTCCCAATGATAACATCTTTTGTTACTGTAGTGCAATGATCTAAACCAGAAACTAAATTAATCTAGAGGCATTTGAATTTTGTCAGTCATTCCACTAATGTCTTTTTTTTGTTTGTTTGTTTTAGAATTCAATTCAGGATTCCACATTTTATTTAGTTGTCATGTCTCTTTAGTCTCCTCCAAACTGGAACAATTTCTCAGCCTTTTTTTTTTGTCTTTTATAAACTTGACACTTTTATTAAAGAGTACTGGCCAATTAGTTTGTGGGATATGCTTCAGTTTGAATTTATCTGATATTTGCTTATTGTTAGATTGATGTTATGCATTCTTGTCAAGGGTACTGCAAAAGTAAAGTTATGTCCTTCTTAGTTCATCATATGACAAGGTACATAATGTCAATTTTTCTCTTCATGAATGATGTTAACTTTGATCACTTTGTTAAGGGGGTATCTGCCAGGTTTTTCTACTATAAAGTTACTGTATTAGTTTCCCACGGCTGCCATAACAAAGTACCATAGGCCGAATGGCTGAAAACAACAGAAATTTACTATCTCACAGTTGTGGACACTAGAAATATGAAATAAAGTTTTGATCAGGGACATGCTTTCTCTGAAGCCTCTAGGAGACGATCCTTCTTTTGCCTCTTCCAGATTCTGGCAGCCTCAGGCATTTCTGAGCTTTTGGAAGCATAACTACCATCTTGGCCTCCATGGACACATGACATTCTTCCTGTGTGTCTGTCTCTTTGTCTCTCCTCTTCTTTGAAGGTTACCAATCTTATTGGATTAATGGCCCACCCTACTCCAGTGTGACATCATCTTAATTTAACTAATGATATTTGTAACAACCATCTTTCCAAATAAGCCTACATTCTGAGGTTCCAGGAAGGGCATGAATCTTGTTGGGAGGATACCATACATTTCAGTAGAATTTCTATTTCTCCTTCTGTAATTACTAAGTGCCTTGTGGGGAGTTACACTGAGATTATGCAAATATCCTTTTGCCCACTAATTTTAGAATCCAAAGATGATTCTTGTCTGCATTAATTACTGTGCTGCTTGCAAAATAAGTTTTGGTTTCCACCCCTTCTTCTACATTTACCCATTGGAATTCTTTTTTTTTTTATTTTCTCAGACTTTTCAGGAATGAATATCAATTGGTATCCTATCATGAAAAGGAGCCATTCCTTCTCTTTTAAGTACTTATTGTAAAAATTATTTATTTATATTAGCATGGACTCATAGATTCCTGTTTTATTCTATGGGTTATAATTTGTTACTATAATAATATGATAAAATAATAACTATTATTGTTATTACTCAAACTGCCCCAGATTTGGCTCTGGGAGTGCTGTCAAGTTGGTTCCCATTCTTGAAGTCTTGCCATATGCTGATCGATGAAGTTTTCCTTGATGATTCTGCCTCTGATTTTGGTGACCTTTTCTGAATTCTTATTGTACCCTAGTTAGTGCCACATTTCAGCACTTAGTTTTGTATAGTTTTACTTTTATCTTAACTATTTTTTATTCTCTAGTTGCATCTCCCAGACTAGAAATTATTTCTTGTATTTCTTCAATTTTCTCCCTACTCTCAAGATTAAGAATGAAATATCAGGATTAAGTACATGGTAGGTACTCGAATTATTCTAGCTTGGTTGATTAGTCTACTAATTTATGAAATCACATTTTCTATCCACTTAGTATCCAATATTCTATGTTTCTTTTGGAGGAGTTTGATAACTGAATATTTGTTCCTTTCTGAATGGCACAATCTCTACTTTCTTCTGGCATAAATTTCTAAAAACCTGGGTTTCTTTGTATTAATACTAAGTACTACTGACAATGCTTGCTTGGCTTTAAATTTCCTACTAACCTTAATTAAATACACCAAGCAGCTTTTCACCCACATTCCCAAAGCCTTAATTATAAGAGCATTTCAGAACACAGAAACAATTACTAGTTCCTTCCTGTGACAGGGTGGAGTAAGTGCATCTGGATAAATGTTTGCTGGAGGATTAAACCAAAGGGAGCCAATTCTCATCTAAATTTTTTGAGTAAATGCATTTGTGAACAGCTTTTGCCAACTTCATTTTAGATTGAATTTGTGAACACTAATACTGACAATAACTTGATTAAGGACAGGGGATTGTTTGCAAATGTATTGCATACCTGCCATGAAGCTGCTTAAGAAATGAATACCATCAATCAATATTGCTTATGCTATGAAAAGTCAAATTAAACCCTGGGTGTGCTTTTATTGCCTTTTTTGGAGACTGAGCCCACCTAAATCAAGGATGTGTGCACTGCAAAAGTGTAGAATATTTTGTTTCTTTTAAGTCATTGCCTTCAGCATGGAAGTAGAAGCACATAGCATCAGAGCATTGCTTGTCACACATGGCCACAAGTTTACATAGATGGATGCATAGTTTCATATATTCTTCAATATGTAGCTAACATACTGTGACTTACTAGAACGAGACCTCTTTGTGGACAGGAGACTATTTACTCAGCTTTCTTTATCTACACTTATCTTTTCTCTATAGAGCTAACCATAAAATAAGTGTTTAATATGGGACAAACATTACACTAAAAATTATCTGAAAATTCTACTTATAATGATAATTGGTTTTTGAGGAGGAAGGATATTGTTGAATGAAAAGGCATTTGTATATTGAATACTTGATGGATTAGGCTGTGCAAATTTGGAAGTCACAATGGAGAGAGATAAATTGTTCTGCTGAATGTGGTGTTCTGAGGACAACCTGAAAGGCAGAAGAAAGCCATCGGCTATAGAATGTGAGACTGAAATCTGCATGAGGGAAAAAATGGATCAGGAGAGGACCAACAGAGGTAAAAATAAACAAACAAACAAGCCCCAAACCAACCAAACATTCAGAGATGAGGGGTGTATGATATGGATTTTGAATTTGCTTGCTGTGGGGTGTGCCATGTAGCCCTCATCCTGTGACCAGCAGCTCTTCAGCAATTCTAAGACACAAACACTTGGCGCAGTCAGAATTTTGCTCATTTTGTTTTATGCAACTGTGACAACTCATATTTGGGAGCAATTGTTCAAGATGTAGATTAGACCATGAGAAGGAAAATTTTCTTCTTTCTACTTCCTGGTCATCTTGGAAATATTTTTGAATTCTGAAGGTATAGAATGGGCTATTGAGCCAATCTTACTTAGCTCCTAAGGCATAGTGAGAACATGCACTAGCTGATATCCCATTTAAACAGTACAGAGTTGGGCATTATTATTTCTGTTTTACACATAAAAGAAATGAAACTTAGAAGAATGATGTATGGCAAATGGCTAGATTTGAACCCAGGCTGTCTGACTCCAAAGCCACTCTGTCATCCTAATTTCTAGATTTTATTTTATTTATTTATTTTTTGACTGTTTAGGTAATTTATTTTGTTTTATTTATTTATTTATTTATTTTATTTCAGAATATTATGGGGGCACAACACTTTGGCTATATATATTGCCCATGCACTGCCCGTGTCAGAGCTACAATTGTGTTAATCCCCCAAACTGTGCTCCCTGCATCCATTCAGTGAGAGTTTTTCCCATCCCTTCCACCCCCCTCCTGCCTGCCCGCCCCCTGATGAATATTATTGCCCTGTGTGATGTAGATGTTGATCAGTTAGTGCCAATTTGATGGTGAGTACCAGTGGTGCTTGTTTTTCCATTCCTGTGACACTTCGCTTTGAAGAATGGGTTCTAGCTCCAACCAGGATAATACCAGATGTGTTAATTCACTATTGTTCCTTATTGCTGAGTAATACTCCGTGGTATACATATACCACATTTTATTAATCCACTCGTGTATTGGTGGGCACCTGGGTTGTTTCCACATCTTTGCAATTGTGAATTGTGCTGCTATAAACATTTGCGAGCAGATGTCTTTATTATAAAATGTCTTTTTTTCCTTTGGGTAAATACCCAGTAGTGGGATTGCTGGGTCAAATGGTAATTCTACTTTTAATTCTTTGAGGTATCTCCATATTACTTTCCATAGAGGTTGAACTAATTTGCAGTCCCACCAGTAGTGTATGAGTGTTCCTATCTGTCCATATCCCCACCAACATTTGTTGTTTGGGGATTTTTTGATATGAGCCAATCTCACTGGAGTTAAGTGATATCTCATTGTGGTTTTGATTTGCATTTCCCTGATGATTAGAGAAGTTGAGCAATTTTTTACATGCTTGCTGGCCATTTTTCTGTCTTCTTTGGAAAAGTTTCTGTTCACAGTAAATTTTCGATAAGTGTGAATAGAATTGTATGAGAAATATGTTGAGGCCCTCTTTTAAACAAATATTTTACTGCTGATAATAGAGGCAGGGTGGTGACAGGCACAAAGTTGCAGTGCTCAGCCCTTTGCACCCATAAACTCATTTAAGCCTCAGAACAGTCCTATGCAGTGGTTGATGCAAAAGGATGAAATAACATGCCAGTGTTCCAGAACTTTAAGTAGTAGACCAGAGATCTTTTTTTTTTATTTTTAAAAATATTTTCAGTGTTTTTATTTAATTTTGTAAACATATGTACAAAAGAGATAACCTAGCTGGGTATAGAATATTGAGTTGTAAAATTTTCCACTGAAAACTCTGATAATTCTTCAGTATTTTCTGGCATTGGTGTTTTTTTTTTTTTTATAATTTATTTTTTTAATTTCAGAATATCATGGGGGTACAACACTTTGGCCATACACATTGCCCCTGTTCTGCCCGTGTCAGAGCCACAATCGTTAGACCAGAGATCTTAATGCAACGACCCTGACTCTAGAATCTGTGCTCTTAACTATGTCCCATGTACTCTGTCCTTGAGACACATGGTTCCATTTGACTGAGGGGCACTAATCAACAGATGAGTTGCTATAATCATCTCAATATATGCCCTAGTTAGTAGTCAAATAGAACTATTGATAGAAGAAAGTCTATTGGTATCTACCTGGATGGGCATAAAAGTAAGTTCCCTGCAGCTCAGGCAGACTCAGGGGAAGTATTCCTTATTCTGTCCTCTGTTTTATATAGTTTACCTCTCCCCAGCCATACTGGCTTCATTCATATTAAAATAATGAATCATGGTGGTGTTGACTTCAGCTAGGAGAATGACTTCCCACCTGACTCCATTTCATAAAAAGGCTGTGTTAGGAGAAGCAGAGAACAGCTCCCCTCAGAGTCTAATTTTCTATCTTTCTAGCATACTCCCTTAAATTTGAAAAGTGAGAAAAATAATCGAGTACTCCACCCTAGTTATTGAGGTGGATAAATCCCAGCTGTCAGGGAGCAAACCTCTTTTACTTTGGATTCCAAACCTCCCATGAATGTGTATTTCAACTGGTCCTTTTTCCCACTCATAGCCTTACTTCCTCATGCACACATGAGCTCACACAAAGATTCTCTTTCAAGTGAGCTGGCAGGTCCTTCTGTTCACTGCTGGCTCTTCTCAATGACAACTTTCACAATCAGGAATTTGGTGAGGAGACCTGCTACACCTCCTTAATTCCAGCCTGGTTAGACTGTGCAAAGACTTGTTTGTAGAACATAATAGACAATCACCTCCATAGAAAAAAGATTTGGGCAGCTATTAAGGAGTTGATTAACACCAAATGATATTGCTTAAAACAATTGTGGGAAGGGTGGTGGTAATGGTAAAAACATAAGCCGCTGATTCTTGCTTTGTCTTATTTTACTTGGCTGCTGTCATAAGCAATAAAATTTTTCTTTTGTGGGATTGCTTGGCATTGTCATAGGTGAGAACTAGAAAGCTGTGTCCTCTTCCTGGCTCTGCCCTTGGTCTGTCACCTAAGCAAAACACTAACCACTGTATGCCTCTTTTCCTTCCCTTTTCTAAGAGAGCAGACATGTCCTTGCTTGGATACTTGTTTTGTATATTTATATTTCCTGTTGTGACCTGAACTGCCTTGCAAACACAGGGCTCTAAACTGTGACATAAAACTGGAAACTAGTGTGAGACTGGCACTGATGAGGGAGTTCTCTATATAACTGAATGAATTTAATGTCTAAACTGGACTCTTAGGAGTGACTTTGGCCATTCCCAACAGATGGAAGCCTGGATCCTTTGAGAATAGGGAAAGCACAGAAATCATCTCTTCCATTCACTGCACAAACGGTATCAGTATACCATTGTGCAGCCCATCTGGTCCACTCTGAGGCCTGAGCAACTCTTTCTCATCAGGGAGAAAGAGAAATACTAAAAGAACAAGCAGTTTTGAATAGATCACACATTCATGTAACATATAAATACATATGTAAAACTGCCTACACAGATTCTGACTGCATGAGGAAGTGTTCGTTGTGGAATGCTGTCACTTGAGAAATGCTGCTACATCTGTTCCTTTCCATTTTAGGATGTTGTCCTTAGAATTGTCCACCTCAACCCAATTCTACACTATGCAGGAGTGATTCCAAGTATGGGTGGCAAGGGACACAGGGCTCGGGTACACAGATAGGTCCCACAGAGGGCACACAAAGTGCCTCCTCCTGGCCTTTTCTATCTTGTCTGAAAACAGCCATCACAATAGGGCATTCCATGCATGGAATGAGAGGCGCTTAATGACTGGGGCAGTGGCAAATGTCAGAAAAAAGTGGTGCCTCAAGTATAAGCAAGTTTGTCCCAGAGGCCCTATTGCTCATTTCATAGAAGGACTATAAGATTCTCTTTAAAAATAATACTTCAGATGCTGGTGTTGATAGTGCTACTAGAGATGATGAAATAGTAAAACACAACAAAGTTAACTAAAAGTTTATATGTATATACTTACATGTAATTATACACATGTATCTATAAGCTCTTAACTTTACATATTATATAGTATACTGAATTATATCATCAATTATATATGTCATAATTTTGTTTCCTCACAATCTATGAACTATATTAAAAAATTTAAAAAAGTTTTAAAAATGGACCTTGTTCTTATTAAAACCATGGCTTATATTTCAAGACTAAAAAGGCGAAGTGTTAACATGCTTGCTGTGTCACATTCTTGTGTTTTTATAGTTTAAAAACTCTTTAAGAAAAGCATTCATAGCATCAGTCAGCCTTCCTTCATTAAGAAAGTAATGGCCCTTCTAAACGTCATTTTTTAAAGAAACAATGTTTCAGAGTTAGCTTATCTGCTGGCTCTAAGTATGGGATCTGGCTAAGGCAACATTTCCCAATGCCCATCCCAGAGTCACAGCCCCATGCAAAGTTCCTCTGATGCCGGCAGGGATCGGGGCAGCTTGTGTAGTATGTGCTCTGAAGAGCTGCTGATGGAACAAGTTCAAATATGTAAAATTTTCAGTAATACTTTGTGTATCTCTGGTTTGGTTTGGTTTCCATATTCTATGAGAGGGGGAGACAATCAGTATTTTCTCATATTTTACTCATTCAAGTCCACCTGAGTGACTTTCTAGAATCTTGGATGGTTTTCTTTTTCCTTCTGACCTTTTTAGAAAAGCCCAAGGATTCACGCCCAAGTTGTTTTTCACATAGTGAGATCAGTAAGTATTACTAGTGCAATGAGGTGTACAGTCACTACACAACCTATTTAAACTCCCATTAGTTACAATTTTAGTTGTTAAGCATCATTAAACAAGCATTCTCTGGCCTGAGCATCTAATATCTCAAAGTCATGCAAATGCTGGTTCATGAATTCTGATAAATGTTTACGAATAGTTTTGGGTATAGGGCATCATGTTTTTCAATCAGTATGAGAACCTCTCAGGATAGCTGATTGAAGTTAGGCGTCCATATTTAAAAACAACACTTTTTTATTGACAAGTGGGAAAAGGAAATATGCCAAATGTGACTCTCGGCAAGCCTCACTGTAAATAACAAGAGTATATCTAGGTGATGGTCAGTACAAAGTGTTGTTAGTAGTCCTTAGGAGCTATTGTTCAAAGACATTACATACATTGACAGGTAATATGAAAGGGCCCATATGTACTTGGTCACTGTGGAGGGGACCAGGAGGTTTAAGATAGAGCTCTTGTTTGTAAAAATTACGTAATCTTAATAGTCCAAGGTGTGGCAATAATTTTGGAACCAAAAGACCAGCAGGAGTTGAAGAATTAAGGACAGGGAATTGAGGTAACAGCAGAAAGAGGACCATTATTCATATTGACCCAGGCAAAGGACCCTTAAATTCCCTTACCAGGACAGGGGATACTTCCAAGTTCACTTGCCTCTGGACTTGCAAAGACATGATATATTATCTTCTAGCAATCCATGTAGTTACTGTTTCATTCATAGTAAAGATGGGTGGACTAGTCTCTTAACTAGTCTCTTAGAAACGAATTTGTTGTGCTACATTTTTTATTAACTAACAATCTTAATTTTAATTTTGCAGCATCTAATCTTACAAACCAATTTTTATGCTATTTACTGAGACAACTAGATACTATCATGTTTCACTTCTCAAAAACAGGCTCAAAGTCTGTTTTCAAATAAAGTCATGGAGCTAGAAGACAATTTAGAGACTCATTATAAGTGACAGACTTTGAGTAATTATTTGCATAATGAATTATAGAAATATCCTACTATTAATAATCTGAATATTTTAGGTAAAAGTGACATTTTTGGCTTTTATTATGCAAATAAATTTGCCTCAGTCCTATATTTCACTTTGTATGCAGAGACCAGCTTACTTTTAATGTGGTCATATGGTACAAATCTAATTTTTTTAATCTGGTGTCTTAAGTCAATAATTTCTGCCTTTTAATAATTTCTTTCCTTATTTTAACTATGGTGTTATCTTTCAGGATTGAGACAAATTTTTGAAAATTGTTTTACTAAAAGAATAAGAAGAAAAAATAAGCACATACATAGCAAACATCAATCTATGTAGGACAATTATCAAGAAAATAAATATAGCCAAGTGTGCACCAATCTTAGAAATCTCTTCATAAACCACAGTATTGCCTCACATAAATTTAATAGGAACCAATCAATTTTCTCTCATTATTATTTAATGTCCATGCAGTGAAAAAGTATACACATGACTCTAAACTAAATGTAATTGTGTCTAAAAACCAATAAAGTAGGGCTGATTTAGCATCTAATTCTGAGGAGGATTATTACCCATAGATATATTATAAGTACAGTGATCCTGTCCTGATATATAAATAAGATTATATCAGATAAATGTATGCAGTTGATATAGTGAATTATAATTTGGAAAATTTTTGATATTTTTTGAAATGGTGAACAAGATTTTTATTGGAACTACATAATTTATCTCACAAAATTTCATCACTTGGCAAGTTTCAAGTTGAGTTTATCTGAAAAGTGATTGCAATCATTCGGTTTGTCAGAACCTCTCCCTTCCAATAATAAACAAAAGGATTAGGCATTTTAATTAAATATAACTTTCAAAAGTCACCTAATAAATTATTAAAGACTACTATCAAAAGTGCTTCCACAGAGTTGGGATTTTAAACATAGTGGTGAACGTGGAAGAGGAAGGGAGTTGCAACAGCTTGAAAACACATAGTTGTTTCCCTTCTTTTAAAATAGAGAATTAATAAAAAAGGCTACATGTAAAGACATATTGTATTAATCAACTAAAAGTGGTGGAGGCATAATGCGCCCTTGAAAATTATTTAAGATGCTGAAAATGACAAACTCTTCAATTTGAGTGACTATTACATTTATAAGAATCAAGAGATCTTGAGAGTTCATTTTTTTCTAACATTTTCTCATCGGGGGAGACTGAAACTAAAGCAGGAAAGGAATCTATCCTTTCAAATTAAGGCTGAGAAGGAGATGTCACAGAGCCCTTCAGAACCAACTGAAGCCTCTAGCACCCCATATTGTTGAAGATATAAAACTCTTACTGTGGATATGGGAGGAGAGAGGTTTTGAAAGAGCCCTCTTAAAATAGACTTGCTAGAAATTCAACAGTGTCAGATTAACCAGCTAAATGAAGGAACAACAAAAAAAAAAGCATTCCAACAACAATAGTGAATAAAAGCACAGAAATGTACTGCCAGGGAAGGTTTTCCTTTTTAAATACCTGTTCAGAGGTTCTGAAACAGAAGAGGGCTTCCTCATGCCTGGGTGCCTTTCCCTTCTTTCTCTGTCAAATAACTTCTCTGTGAAGCTCTTCCTGTATAGCATGACTTGCATGACCCATTTTAAACATCATAGTATTCCTCTGTGTCACCATCCCCAGCTAATATTCAGGGTTCCAATCCTATGCTTTTTTCCATGATGTGAATCTATACACATTATCTTACCTTGTAGCTGAAGAAAATTATTGCATGAATACATATGTGTGAATATATATACATAAAAAACAAATGCTGAAATTGACCTCTTTGTGATTAGATCAACCCATCAGCAATTCAGAGAGAAAACCAGTAAAAGTAGAGGGAAAAAATACTGTCAGAAATTTAAAATATCAATGAAATTAACTGCTCTGTTTGTGGAATTAAAACAATAAATTCTCTTACAGTTTTATGGAATAAAATCCTCTCACTCATTAAATAATATTTCATTCACTGACAACTGAATAACATGGGGATTTAAAAACAAAATTATATCTTAATTCACTATTTTTAAACTCAGTGAAAAAGCATAAAAAGTAAGTTTGACTTTAGATATTAAACTGATTTTTTTTTGCTCTATACATGAGCAATCCACAAATGCACTACATAGAAGGTATTAGTTCCTATTTCCTAATATATGGATTTTTTAGTTCATAATTTTCTCCTTTTATCTGAGCTTTTCATATTTTACATTGTATAGACTTCACAGATCTGTATTTACTTCAATAGTGTCTGAGTCTTTTCTCACTGTGGGAACTGTAGGGGTAGAAAGGGGATGATACCTTTCCTCCCAATCATAAGGGCTAGATGCCTATTAAAAAAGCCAAGTTAACAACAGAAAAGCCTAACAAATTTATTACATGCCCACATGTTCATGGGAGTCGCACAAAATATGAAAACTCAAAGAAAGAGACAGATGTTTGACACTTAAATATTTTCTTCATTGGGGAGAGGGAAGTGGGGGGGTCTGTAAATGAATGGGCCCAAGACCAGATAATGGTTTATAAATGATTCTCTTTGGTAATTGAATAGGACCTGAGAATGGGCAATAGTTTGGAAGTTCCTCTGGGGTCTAGGTGGGGTGTTTAATTTCTAGTCTCTTCCTCTGTGATACAAATTTTAATCTTCTCTGGTTAATGAAATGTCAGGAATGGGATGAAGGCACTTGTGTTCTTCTTTGGGGGTTCAGTTACTAGGTAGGTAAGGGAACTTCAGAGAGCTTTGGGAAGATTGAGAGACAGAAGAAGGATGGGGAGGAGGTCGGAGAGACCATAAGGCTGCTTCTTTATTTCAGCATGTCAAAGTGTCATATTTTGGGGTATCAGTTTCTGAACCCCAGCAGTATTTAATAAGTCATTGGAAGATACCATCGCCACTAGACCAAGTTGGCTTCCATTATTCCTCATGCCATTGGGTCAGTGAGTAGAGAAAATGCCAACTTTGGAGAGAATGATAAGGCACATATGTAGATACACCTAAAGGAGGACAAGTCAGCATTTTTTAGTTCAAACCTGATATCTACAAAGAGAGGTTGCATTTTGAGAAGGAGAGGATTAGAAGTTGACTTGAACCTTGAATGGTAATAGGGTAGAGAGGTTAAGAAGCTTTTTAGCTGTGAGACATTGGGCAAGTCACTTTCTCTAAGATGCAGTTGATTCATCTATTGCATGGTAATTATAATGGTACTAAATTAAGTTGATTGTTGTGAATAATAAATAAGGATAGCTACTTTATGCTTGTAAAATGCTTACCACAGTGCCTGGTATATCGTAGGTATCTAATATTTATTATAAGACTGCTTTCTTTTAATGTTATACCTGTTTGTATTTTAGCTTGCTTATGCAGTTCTACTCTGTTAGCATAGTTTTACCTTGCTGTTTATATGTCTATGCTTAAGCACTTGAGAGCAGGAAAATGGTAAAATAAAGGTTTGTGGCTTTGATTCATTTGAAGATTACAACAGCTGCAAACTAAACTCACATAGGTCAATCCAATAAACACAGCCACCTAAGTAAGCACACATCAGTCCTTCCTTCCTTACAGTTTTCGCCTGTGGAAGGCAAATTCCTCTACATTTGCTCTTGAATTGATTGCCTTTCTTCCCACTGGTTCTTAATTATTCCCTGGTTCCTTTCTGTTATCAATGTTTTTCTCTACGTGTGTTTTCCTTTCACCTTGTGAACTTGCTCCATTTCACCTATTCAAAAACAAAAACCAAAAAGTGTGTGTCCCTTCAAGGGAAGGGTGGGTGGGAGTGGAATTCTTTGATTATGTATTCTCTAGCTAGAGAACATGTATTTTATATATTATATGCATTTTTAAAATGAGTTTCTATCATTTATTTTTCTCTACTTCTGTTTATCCATTGCACTACATTGAATGTGCCCCACACCCCACCAAAGATCCCCAGTGACCTCTAAATTCCTAAATTGTAAATGAAAAGTCCCAGTTCTTACTTTATAGGTGGTAGCTGCTCCACTAACAATTTGCCCACTCTGTCCTCTAAACTCAAACTTCGGCTTCTATAACTGCCTCCTCGATTCTGTCCTCTCCTCTGAAACAGTCTTCCTTGGTGCCCCTTACTCTTGCTATTCCCTAAGACTCTGGTCTGTGTCCACTTCCAGTTTCAGTTCTGTTCAGCACCTTCCCTGAGACCTCAATGACACATCATTTTAATCACCTTATGTAATTGACTCCTAAATTAGCATTGGCTTCTTTCCATGAGATTTATATTAAGAAACCCAACTTCCTCCTGGGCACCTCTCATCTAAAGATGAAGGCGTCTACTTCAAGGCTGCGTTTTGTTTTTTCCATAGCCTCCTTAGTTGATAGCTCTGCCATGTGTCAGTCATACCCACCCCAAACCTCCCTGCTTTGCTGTAAAAATCAGTCAGTATAATTATGATGACTTTTTTTTTTGGTCTTCTAAATATATGTGAACTATGTCCTTGTTGGGGCTCAAAAAAAAATACCCCAAAGTATGGTGCTTTGATATGCTAAGTACTTTGCACTAAAAGCACAGCTTCATTACCAAGGTCTCCGACCTCCCCACATGCCTCACTTCCGCCTCTGCCTGTGCTTTCATTCTCTCTGAGGAGAACTTCTCTGACATTCCCTATCTGACTAAGGGAAGTTTCTTCAGAAGGCCTGCAACTGTCTTGAACCCCCTCCCTATAATCTCATCAAACAGAGAAAATTAACTCATAACAAGGAAGACTAGACTTGACTCCCCACCCAGAGCCCAGACAAACCTTGTCCCAGGTTATTGTCTGCTCTTCAGCTCCATTTATCTCCCCTAAAAGTCATTTACTCTTCCTCTAAAAGTGCCTATAGCCCTCACTTCCCTGTCCCCTATGAAGAAAGGTGTACTAGCTCTGAATCTCATGGGTTATTGGGTACTCACTTTCCTGTGATGTGTCCTGCACATAATAAATTTGTATGATTTTTCTCCTGTTAATCTATTGTTAATTTGTCTCAGCAGAATCACTTATCACAACTTCAGAGGGCAAAGGCAAAGTTCCCTTCACCTTGACATCCTCCTTTGTCATCCCCACTACCCCTACCTTACTTAAGTCCCCATCGTCTTGTACCTGTTCTTTACAATATCCTCCAGGCTAGTATCTTTGCCTTCAATCTTACTTCCCTAAGATTTGTCTTTCTCACTGGTGTGATCTATCCACAATGCATGTCTGTCTATCCTACGACTTCCCATAATCTACAGAGTAAGGTTCCAATTCCTCAGCGTGACATCCTTGGCCTCTTGCTACCTAAGGCTATTGCTCATGTCTTCATTCCATTGCCTGCCTGAGATTTATGCTCACAACTCTAAATTCCAGAAATAACCAATTTACAGTTCTCTGTAAATATTATGCTATCTCCCAACTCTGTGCTTTGTGCTAGCTATGCTTTCTTTCCGCAATACTCTTTCCCCATTTTCTTTACCTTGGTAAAACCTGTTCATTCTTTAGTACTCAATTCAGAAGTTGTTTCAGGAGATAGTTTCCTGCCCTCTTACCCCACACATCCCAAATTGGATTAAATTCTTTTCTACGCTTCCACAGCACTCAGTAGAAGCTACAATCAGAATTACTAGATTATGAATGAAAATCTACTGATTCCTCGCAAGGATATTGAGAGTGGGAACATTTTGCTTTTCTTCTGTGTATATTGTATATTCTCATTGATTAGTTTAAGTATAAATAATTGTTGAAGTTATGTGGATTCTAGCCAGATAAAACATATTTGACTTGTCTTACAGCAGTTATCCCAGAGTAAGAGTTGTGTGTCTCCAAAAAAAATGGCATCTGCGGATATTCTTTCCCAAGTTTATTTTTTCCTTCTTATTCTTCTTTGTTCTTCCCACTATTTTTTTTTCCTAAGTAGCAAGAACAATATACTATTCGGGTAATTCTTAGACTGCTTATGGCCTTCTAAGGATATATGGAATAAATTAGCCTGTTTTTGAGGACCACAAATCTTTCTCCAATTAAAAAAAAATACTCAATGTCTGAAAAATTCTAATCCCCCAGCTGCACTCGTTTGGCCAGAATGAACTGTCAATGACTGAATGAAGTTTCTGTCCAACTGGTCACAGTCTAAAATGTCAGTATGGAACTTAAAAGAAGGGGTTTGTTATATGGGACAGATTTCTGTTCTATAAATGCAATAGGGTACAAATACAAGGGTTAAAAATAAACTTCTAAAAGTTTAGAGCTAACAGAGATGTCCTGATGTAAAATGCTGTAGGAAAACAACTTGAGAAAGAAAAAAAAAATAAAAATAAAAGAGAATATAAATATGTGGTATGGAAGTAATAGAGATCTCCAAACATAGATAGACTTTAGAAATTCTCTGGAGCATATTAAGTTTGTTTAAAAATACACTAATCTTGCACGTCCTTAAAAGTTTGGTAGTTATCATTAGCAACAGTGCAAATGGATGCCATTAGAAGTTTATTTCCCTATCTGAATTGAGTAAGGGGAATTTTTTAATAAGTCAAAGAAAGAAGATATCATGATTTATTTTTTTAAAAGTCTTGTTTGTAACAGTGGGCTGGGAAAATGAGACTGAGAACATAAAATGTCCTGCTGATAAAGTGTAAAGTAATAGAAATATCATTATTTAATACTACTTTCAGTTTTTAAAATACAGCCTAGTGATGAGGATAATATAAAAAATTCAGCAACTTGTTTCCCAAAGCTGTAATATCTGGGGATGAAAAGACATTTTTATACATGTTTCATTCTAAGATTTACAGAAAATGAACTTGCATATTTAAATTAAGAATGAGGTAATTAGTTTTAAGAAATTAGCCTGAGAAAGCTGGAAAGTCACTTAACAACATATTTATGAAACTCTTTATGGAATTGTAGAGGTGGGAATCCAGTCTCCCCACTCATGCCTGAATCTCCTTTACAAAGACAATAATGCTTACAGGCTTCCTACATTATGAATGTCAATGGCCCTACTGGGAATCCCAGGCTCCACCCTGAACCCTTACCCTTACCCACCGTAGATTTTAAGGTTAATTATTTTGCAATTAATTTTTCAAAATTTGATCTGTGGTAATTCTTTCTTACCCCTTCACTATAATATGAACCCATATTGTGTTGCATAGGAAAAAGGGGCTGAAACCCGGTGAACAAAGGTGGGGGAAGATGTGGGAAAGTAAAATACCAGTGCTGCAGTGTGAAATCCGCCATGAACTTGATTGCTATAATCTGTTAACAGTCTTCTCCACTGGTTTCTGCACACAAATGTATCCCCACTGAGGCTGCTGCTTCTAATCTTAGGTTCAGTTTTTTGATTACCAGGCCATTCTCCCCCTCCACCAATTGACATTTCTGGGCTCTACTTTTCTCTCCTCCCTTTTATTTAAAACGTATCAGTTTGACCCTATAACCATGGGTTGAACTGCAAGGTCCACTATATGCACATTTTTTTCACATAAAGTTACCAAAGTGTGCTGCCTCTCTGCCTCCTTTCCACCTCTCTTTCTTCTCTTTGCCTCTGCCACCCGAGAAGCAAGACCAACCTATTCTCTCCTCCTCAATCACTTCTGTGTAATGATAGGATGAAGACCTTATGGATGTCATTCCACTTAATAATAGTAAAGTATTTTCTCTTCTTTGATTTCTTCATAATTCTTTCTTGTTAACTTTTAAAAAGTAATATTATAATACATAAATATACAAAATCCAATAATCAACAGTTGTGTTTGGCAAGGCTCCATCAACATTAGGGTATAGAGTATTTGGGAGTCAAAAGTTATACAAGATTGTTGTGTGAATTGGACTCCTAAGCCCCATGTTTTCAAGGGTCAACTGTAATGTTTTAATAGGTGAAATCAAAAAAAAAAATAACTGTGCTCATACTCTCTCCTCTGGCCCCTAAATCATGACTTGTAAATTAATGAGGACTATTAACGTATTTTGTCTGACCTTTAAAATACATGTTTCATCATACATTTTTCTTAATTCTGACTCTGTTCAAATTCAAATATTTTATTATATTTCTGTTGTCAATACTGAATGATGAGAATTATAGACCAATTTTGTAATTATTTCTTTACCGTATGAGGCTACCATGACCTTGCCTGGAGAATAATTATAACATTGAAGAAATTATGCTTTGACACACTTATACCTCCTTTCAGCATCCTTTCTTTTTGTTTTCTCACTGTCACATCCAAGATCCCCATAAAGCTCATAAAGAAGCCCAATTGCGGCTTTACTCAGACTCACTTCTAGAGCCCTGGTGCTGGCTGCCTAATCTGCATCCTTGTCTCTTATGAGTCCTGGCACCTTCCCACAACCTCCCTGCAAAACTGCCCTGTCTCTCATTTTTGTTTCATTTCTGTTAGACTTTCCATAACATGCTATTTGTCCTATTTGTATATTTTTAAGGTCTATAAAGTTTGAGCCAAAGAAAGACACATAAATGGTACAATTTCAGGCAATATCATGGGGTAGAGTGGTGAGGATGAGGAGGGGGTGGAAAGTTTGGGGTAGAGAGCTCTTTTCTGATCAAATTTCCCACCTAGGCTTGAGGAGGTATGTTTAGGGGACATGGAGTATGTGAAGACTTTAATATCAGATAAACATGAGCTATCTAAAGTAGGTCATAAATCTTCACTAACCAACCTTTGGAAACTTGTTGCATTTCAAAGTCTTGCTTGCCTACAACCTTCCTAAGTCTCTGCTACCCTCTAAAGTGTGGATCTTTTATTGGTGTGTGCATTTGTCTGTCTCCTGGCACTCCTCAATTTATCATTTATCATTTTCACTTTTCTGTACCTATAGAACCTGCAAAATGATAAAACGCCTTCATCAAATGCATAGCCATTCTGTTCTCTCTGAAATAAAGCTTTTTTTTTTTTAAGAGGCAAAAAGTGTCCCAGTCTCTATCTACAACATTATAATACTAGATTCTTTTGGGAAAAGAAGTTTAATAATAATATCATACTGGTAAGGAATAAATATGAGGAAACCTATACAAATTCATAAATTTTCTGTCTCCACAGAGAAAAAGAAAGCTTTGGCAGAGTTGTACCCTAAGTGTATGTGTCAGGATACTTTTTGCCTTTTAATAAAAGTAGAAAACGTGTTAAGAGACCTATTGCTGTGGTGCATTCCTTTCTCATGTTTGACTGCAATTTTACCTGTTTCCTTCTTCTTTGTTTTACAAAGTTCTAAACTACAGTTTTTTTTGCCACTGTATTGTCTCTAAGCAAATCTCTCTCATCCTGATTCCTCCAGATAACTATCATTCCCTGCTCTCTTTCCTTTCAGTATTTCCCTGATGTTCCAATTTGCTTTGGTTTCTATTTCTTCTTTATTAGAAGCATGCTCCAGGCTTCAAATTTTCTGCAAATTGTAGAAAATTACAAAGATTTCTTTCCCTTCCAATGAAGCATAGTGCTAAAGTTTACATTACGATATCTATATCTGTCTTATCTAATAATTTAAAGTTTTCAAATCATCTTTATTGACATCATTGTCTAAATTATGCTCCTCAATTATGTTGAGTTGATTAGGCAGATATAATCCTCTATCTTTACAAATGAAGAAACTTGGGGCTCTGAGACACTGTGACCTGATTAACATCACACACCTCATTACGGACAGTGTGAGGGTGAGCACCAAGGGCTCCCAATTCTCTGTATTGTGATCCTCCCATGAGCCTAGGCTGGGAGCAGTAATAGAACACTCTGCTCTCATCTGTTTTGAAAATACGTTTTGGACAAAGTGTTCATCATCACAATCAATAAATGCATATATTATTTTCTCTCTCTTCGGGGAAACAAAGGAAAGAAGTTAACACCCTCTATTGCTTTATAAGTAACAAAGTGTTTCTCAGTAGAGCTCAAAAATTTGCCACACATAGAAGGACAAATACCACATGATCTCACTTATATGTGGAATCTAAAATAGTCGAACTCACAGAAGTGGAGGTTGTTACCTGAGGACTAAAGTGGGGGTGGGGGAGGGAGGGTTGGGGAGATTTTGGTGAAAGGATAGAAAATGTCAGAAGGATGGAAGTAGTAAGTGCAAGAGATCTATTGTACATTGTAGGGGCTGCAGTTAATAACAAAATGTATTTTTGAAAATTGCTAAGAGTAAATTTTAATTGTTCTCACCACAAACATTGATAAGAATATGAGGTAATACATGTTAGTTACCTTGATTTATCTATTCCACAATGTATACATATTTCAAAACATCATGTTGTATCCATGAATAAATACAATTTTTATTTGTCAATTAAAAATAATAATAAAAATTTGAAACAAAATGTATTTTTCTCCCATTGACAGTTGATGTCATGGATTTTTCATATCTATACCAGTGAATTCTACTGCGTCTATTTTTAAAAAATTTAAACTAGAAAATGACATATTTTCAAGTCCAGAATATTAGAGTAGACATGTCCTAATCCTCTCAGTTAAAGCTCATGATTTTCTATCCATAGTGAATTTCTTTCTATACAACAAGCTCACTCAGGCCTAAGGGCCTTTGTCCTTGCTATTACCCTGACTGAAATTCTTTTCCCCTAGGTTTTGTGGGCTCTGTTTTCTTATTAAGTACTCAACTTAGTCGTCAACTGTCATCTCAGAGAATCCTTTCTTGAACAACTATATAAAGTAGTCTCCTAGCTTTGGTTATGCTCTATCATATCATGATTTTTTTCATAGCATTATCAGCATCACAAATTAACTTATTCATTATTTGATGACTTTTTTTTTTCTTCCTCTTTCCAGTGTGGAAACTTTATGAGAGTCCTATCTCTTGTTCAACAATATATTTTTAACCTGTAATTATATTATAATTTATTTTTATTTTATAAATGTCTTTTGTCTCTTATTTAGCACTATCTTCCCAGCACTTAGAAGAGCACCTGGTTCACAGTACATGCTCAATTCATCTGTTAGATAAATTAATAAATCCAGGACAGCTATTTCTTCCATAGATTCTCAAAAGTTGACAAGCCAGCCACTGTTCTGAGATAGGAATTCAAGAAAGCCAGACACATTTTTGATCAGTGTTATTTGTTATATTCATTGAAATATTGGTAAAAATCTACCTCCCATAATTTTTGTTCATTCCTCCAGCAGAGGGCAGCTTTCTGTTTACACATTGTATACATATAATCTCTCTTCCACTTTCCATCCCTAGAAATAATGGATGCCAGTTTCCTTGTCGTTTCTGTGTCTCTTCCTTTCAGAGTAAAGCTTTTTCACTGCCTTTTGCCATTACTCATGTTGCATAGTTTTCAAATGCCCATCACCCTCGCCCACTTGCCCCACTTTCTTCTTTGACCAGACGTTAGCTAGTCAGTGTTCCTCTGAGAAAGGGTTCTATCAGGTGAGGAAAGGCCCCTTACTTCCCTCATCCACGAGGACTGGAGATGAGGTGTGGTTGACTTTAGAGTCAATCAGATGCAGCTTCAAATCCTTTTTTTTAACTTGTGGGCTGACTTCGCTAAGTATGCAAACTATCTAAGACTCAGTTTTCTCCTCTATGAAATGAGAATAATAAGAAGGAAATTCTAATCAGGTATATAAACCACTTATTTGGGTTTGATCATACCTTACATCCCTCACCCCCTAATTTCTGACCCAGCTGAGAAATTGATACAGGTATACACCAGGAATAAATGATCAGCTGTATTGCTGATAAAGCTGGACTGGAGAGCACAGACAATGCTGATACTAAAATGAGCCTTCTAATACTTCCTTTGTTTGTTTAGATAGTTGACTAATGGTCAGCAGAGTCCTCTGGTTATTTTTCACCCTAACTGCTCTTAAACAAAGTTTCCCTAACTTTTTGGTTTTTATCTGTTAATTAAGCAAATCATTTTATAAACCCAGTATAAGATCTCACATAAATTAGATTTTGTTTTTAAGATATAGTCCCATCTTTCCAACCTGTTGCTCTTTTTGAATTAATCTTCAATAATCGAATCTATTAGGTATCCAACCATGACTTTTGTCATATATAAATTTGATAAACTCGCTTTCTAAGTTTCTTTTTATGCCATTTAATATAAATGTTGATCAAGATATGGTCAATAAAAGAATCACATGGCACATCATTAGAATCATTGCTATACATTGACTTCTTGAGTAAGTTTGAAGCTATGACTAACTCTGCTTTCTTCTCAGCCATGTTCCCTCACCCTGTAAACAAGGATATTGTTGGAGATATTATTAGATCCCTGTTTGGAAATATAGTGCACTGTATCTAGAGCATTGACTTGATATGCCGGTATAGTAAACTTATTAAAAAAAAAAATCTCATTCCTTACTCTTAGTACACATGCACAATCTCCTAATACACCACATCCTTTTCTAAATGCTCTAGAATAATTCTGGAACTTTGTAAGTATTCCATGTTAAGCCAATTTGTAGGCCTGAAATCTGTCCTTTGAACTTTGGAAAACTTGGCCAAGATTCCTCAAAGATAATCAGAAATAGACCAGCAGTCACATTTTCAAAGTTGTCTCCATAACCTGAGAAGTCATTTGTAAGGGTCTAGAGATTCAGCCTCATTTAAAGGTTCGGTGTTTACCTGCTATCATTTTCCTTATCTTGGGCTCCAATTTCCTTTTAATCATATCTGTTCTACACTTTCCGGTGCCTCGATTATTCCCTTTGATAGCCTGTCTGGAAAAAGGTAATTCTGCTTTTTGTTAGCATTTAATCATCTGCTCCAAGCAATGGGCAAAACCTTTCTTTCTTATGTCCAGCCTCTTAACACACAGGTGGGAAAATCTCTTTGTTTGTTATCCCTAACTTTAGTTTAAGAAACTTTTTGTTTTTTCTTTTTATTTGCCTTTAACTTTGCTGTCACTAGTCTTAAGATTTGTGTTACTCTCATATTTATTTGTCCTGTGGTGTGCTCATTTCTCCCTATCACTATCCAACACTACCCATTACACTGAACCAAACCAAGCCAAACAAAACAAAAACAGAAATATTATTCAGAGTATTTGCTGTTACCAATTCTGCTTTGGTGGACAATTGTGATTATATTGACATTATTTGATTTTTATTTTGTTCAACTTTTTGTCCCTGCTAAGTCGTGCTGCTTTTCAGGATCTATGGAAATGAGTTTGTATTAATAATTTTTAAATTTTAACAATAATTCTTATAAAATCTTAACATGGCTCATATTGCATCTAGTATTGTCCCATCACTGTTTTAAATTCTGGGATATTGTAGTCATTTTTTTTCATTTCCTCTGCATTATTATTTTCATTTTAGCTAGAATTAAGTCTGTAGTACAAGTTGCCCTAGTGATTTCTTCAACCTTGTAAAAAAGAAAATTCTTAGAAAAGAAAGTTAATAATTTATAAAAATCTGAAAATGAATATGAGATATGTTAAATATTGAACATATACATATGATATAATGTTATGCAGGCATTAAAAGATTTATGAAAATGTTTCAATAATGTGATAAAATCTAATGAATGGAAATTATATAAAATGATGTAATTGAAAGAGGGGAAGGCACTAAAATTGGGTGCATTTATATTGGGATGAGGGATCAGGAGTGATGTACATGCTCTTATCTATACTACCGTAAGATAGTATTACTTGCTTATTATTACAGAAACAATGACGTAAATATATTATCATTGTAAACTATGTACTTAAAATTATACAAATTAAAGTATGAAAATCTCTTTACTATAATTACCCCTTACTCTCAAACTGATTAATACCAATATAGGTAACTGTGATTAACATTTTAAGAGATACAGTTTTAAATGAATCTTTCAGTTTTGCCTATGCTTGTTGGTTAATTGAAGTTTTCTAATATCTTTCGAGTCAAATTTTGTCATTTATATTTTCCTGAGCACATTACCCTTGATCATTGTTTATTTTTGTGCACAGGTGCTCTCTCTTTCTCTGTGTTTATCTCTGTCTCTCTCTCCATCTCTCTCCTTCGCTCTCTCCCACTGTCTCTGTCTCTACCCATCTGTGTTTCTCTCTCAGACATATAGACCAACAGATAGAGAGATAGATGGGTAGATAGATGATAGATGAATAGATAGATGATACACAATACCAATGCAGCAGTTATTAGGGGAAAGTAGTCTTAAAGTCATAGCAGGTCGTTTCATTTACGAGCCAGTTCTTGGAGCAGGCATTTGTAACCTGAATGGTTTTTATCCGATGGCCTCTCGACTCAAATTTAGCTGGGTGTGACAGGAATGACTTCAATTTGTGTAATTAATTTTCACAGTCCCAACTGACTGCCTTGGATACCAACCCAAGTACTCATAAAAAATGATTATTGGGTTTATGCCAGAGCAATTGAGCATTAATTGTTGGTGAGAAGGCTCAGGAATCTGTATTTTAACAAGTTTTTCAGGTCGTTACTGTTCCCAACAGAGTTTGAGACCCACTCATTAGGCTTTATTACAGAAAACTAAATACATTCTGGTACACCATTTAGATAGCAAACTTCTTTTCCATTTTTTTCCTCCCCCCGACCCCCACCTCCGCCACCTTTTCTTCCCCCTTTCTTTCCTCTTCCTCTTCTTCTTTTTTGGTTTATTTCCTACAACATGCTTTCATGCCCATGCTCAAAAACTTGGGTTAAAGTGGATATAAGAAAAAGACCAGGCCCAGGAAGGTCCACCCAGGATTCCATAGACATTAGAAACATATGGTCTTCGTACAGTGTCATTGTTTTCTTATGAATTAGTTGATACTTTGTTATGACATGGAATATACTCTGTTGTGTGTCAAAACATGTTCTATAAAATTATCCTCCTCCTATTAGTAAATTCATATTTTCAGAGAGCAACTTTCATTGAATTCAGCACCATTTAAGTTCTTTTCTTGGTATTTCTTCTATTTCAGTTCCAGGAACTATGTTAATTTTAGATTATATGTCTATTATGTTGTTGATTTTAGGTATCTTTAAAAATAATTTTATAGACAAAAGCACAAAATATGAAAATGCATCTATAGTACGATTATAACTATATAAAACAAATAAGAAAAAATGCACATAAAAATAACCCCAGTAAGATATGTTAATATGTAAAATAAATTCTCTCTCACTGTTGGAACTATTGAATTGTTTTTCTTCTTTCTCCTGCTTTTCTGTATTTCCATTTATTCTGTACTGAAGACATATTATTAGATGAAGAAATAAATTTCATTGTTTTAGAGAGCATATAAATTTCAGAATTAAAATTAGGAAGAAAAAAATATTTTTTTTTCTTTAACTCTGAAAAGGTGATATAATGAGGTAGCCTACATTTAGAATTTGGAAAATTGCTAGCATTATAAAAAACTCCAAATGTTAATCTATATATATAATTTTTGAAAAAGTAACCCATCAATATTATGGATTATTTGAAAAATTGGGAGAAATAGAAAAAAATCAATCCAGCTAATCCACAAAGATAATGAACACTAGTAGATAGTTTTCTAATTCATATTTTATGCATACATATAGATTTTATTTGATATCTACTTTTTAAAATTTAATATTGCAAAAAATATTTGTTCATGTTATCATAAACTTTTTATGAAGGCATTTATACCTGAATGCCTAATAAGTCTTTTGAATGCCTATAGCATAGATTACATAGTTACTGTCCTCCTGGGAATATGTATTTTGTTGTCAGATTTTTATATTGCAAATAATGCAAAAACAACTACTAAACTCCCCAAACCCCTTTGTGCCATGAACTAACTTTCTTTGTCCTTCTTTCCTTCCCTTCGTCCCTCCCTTTCTTTTCTTTTTTACTTTTTCTTTCTTATCTTGTAGATTATTTTCTTAGGCTACTTTCTGAGCAATGTCATTACTGGGTCAAAGGAAATTAACATTTTTTAAAGGCTGCTAACACATACTGTCAGTTGTTTTTCCAAAAGAAGTTTAAAACTTTATACTCCTACCAGCAGCATATAAAAGTGATCTGGAAACTTTTCAAACTTTGATATTGGAGATTCTTTTGCCATGTTCTTTCTGAGCATGTAATCATATTGACTGGTACCTTATCATAGACAAGCCAAAGCAGACATTTTCTTTTATAGAAAATCTCAAAAGTTGGTCTTTTGGGGACATTTACTAGTATATGGCTTAACCTAACATCTCTGATTAAAAAAAAAAATGGTAGTCTGTCTCCTTGAAGACATTTTTGATAAATTCAGCCAGCCAGGTTTTGAGGTTTAATTTAATGTCAGATTAGGGTATGTGTGTGTGCACTGAGTGTGTGCTATATTGTCAAAGTTGTAGCCTGAGCTAAATTTTATATATCTATAATCATACCACCATTTTAAAATAGTCACACACTACCTCAATTGTATGATACTAGCAGACAAATTTGACTGAGTGGATCTGTGGTGATACAGGCAAATTTGTGCCAAATAGAATGAGAATTGTTTATTTTTTATTCCTAATGATAAATGAAAATTGCATTAATTTGTATGTTTTGTGTTCTAAGACTAAGTAATACAAAATTTCTTAGATCTCAGAAATGTTTAGGCTGGTTTCTTCTCAGTGTAAAATTTCCTGCATGCTAGTTTCTCTGGTATCAGAGCTCATTCTATGGCATGACAACGCTTACATTCCTGGGGATGGGCTACTCACATCTGTCTCCTTTTCTGTAAAATATGAAGTCAGCAGCTAAACTTGTTTTTTCCATGTACTTCATGTAGGACAGTGGTGGTTATAACAATCTGGTTTGACTTTCAATGCGTTTGGATAGACATTTGATGCCTGCGTAGCAACACTACAGATCAGGCAGGTGGGACCAGATAATATCACCCCCTTACTACCCTCACCTTATAATAAGAGGAAACTAAAGCTGAGAGACCTTAAGTTACTTTCAGGTCATAAAACAGGAAATGGCAGTGTCCAAATGAGGTCAGCTTTCTGACTAAGAATCCAGCACATTTTCCCTTTAACACAGATGGAGATGAGCCAGCATTAATTCTTGGGAAACATCATTCTAATCCAATAATATATGTTTATCAAAATTATTCAAAGTTGAGACAGAGAAGGGTTTATATAATACTTAAGAAGATAAGCTTTGTAGTCAGGCAGACCTAAATTTGAATTTCACTACCAAGCAGCATTATAACTTTGGGCAAATTTCTTAACCTCTCTAAGCAAGTGTTCTTTTTGTAAAATGAATATAAAATGAGTTCATGAATATAAAGTTGCAGAATAGGGCTTGGCACATAGCATACGCTCAATAAATGATTGTCCTTACTTTTTATTAATATATTCATTATTTTAATGTTATATTTTATTCATTATTAAAAGGGTCACCCAAAACTAGTTTACATAAATTTTACTGTAACCAGATATTAATATTTATGTTAGACTGTCTCAGTTTTTAAAAAATTACTACTTAGCCTTAGATTTTATTTTCTAATAAAATTTGAGTGTATATAATAAGATTATCTTGTGAAAATAAAGAAAAATCTTTGTAGCTAAGACTCTCTTTCAGTCTCTAGGTCAGTGTCAACTGTAACAAATAATGTTTTATGTGAACATTAATATGGTGGGCCTTAGTCAATCTTTGTTATCCTGGGTGACCACAGCAAAATAAGATGAGAATTAATGGTTTGTTGAAGAGGGTGATGCTAGTGCTATGCAAGAATTAACAGAACCTGGGACAAAGAGGTTCAAAATATCTAAGGATACAAAATTTCAACTATTTACTGGGATTCAGAGCTAATCAATACAATGAGTAGCAAATTACCTTCTATTTCTGCATGAATGTGATGTTTATAGGGAAGGAGAGGATAGAGGGCAAGTACATTTAAAATCCAAGGGATTATAAACTTTCAGACCTGAAAATCGTTATGCTCCCAGTCTGTTAGTCCATTAATTACAGGTGATGAACTTTAAAAAGAATTAAGCCAATTAGCTCCTATGGTGCCAATCTAAAAAGCTTTAGAGAGTAGCTGATAGCTTTAGAAGAATTTAGAAAACATTTTAATCAATTCTTGGATTATCCACAATCTATTTTTTATTTTCTTATGCCATAGGAGACACCACACTAAAAGCACCTCTTGTTTCTTAAGTCCTTCATGTTCCATGGCTGCATGTTGCACAACCAAAGAAAGCATTTTCTATTTAAAGCATTCAACTAGTTTCTGTGGCAAAGGTCACAAAGTAATAAATTGAGAATTTAACTTCCATTGGACTAAAAGCTAAGGAAATGAATTGCTATCTCTATCACCATAAATCTACAGAGGTGCAAGCCACAGAATCTAAAACAAATGACCACTTTCCATGTCACATGTCAAACAGGGATTGTTCACAGGTGGCTGGAGTGAACATTTGGTTCTCAGTTCCATTAATAAGCAATCGGGGTTGTAGTTTTTTCTCAAGTCTACTTGTTCCCATAGGATATTATTTGGCTTCCATATAAATTTCTTGAAGGCAATCAAATGACAGTTTGATACACAGTTTTAAAAAAATCTCTTAGTGTAAGTTTTGTAAGTCTATTGCGATAGTTCCCATGGCATGCTATTTCTTTTTTGTCATATATCACTCAAGATGGAAAACCAAAATCACACATGATTTATATTCTAAGGACTGCTCCTTATTGCAGTGGTTCTTAAACGAGCCTGCATTTAGAATCACCTGGGATCTTTGCTAGAAAGTCAAATTTTACTTTACTTTAGATTCAGAGCCATTAATTCTTGAATAAGACCAAGAATCTGGACTTTAATAAGCAGCTCAGGGATTCTTTAGATTGGATGAGTTTGAGCCGTGTCTTCCGTCGAGGGCATTGAAGTCTGGGCAGCAGACAGTTGGTGAGAGTCAGTCACTTTTTTAGGTCACAGGACACATCATGGAGCCCCTGAGCTCAGACCTGCTCATACTCATTTTGGTGATGAAGACAGAGTTAAAGCCATCACACAACTGCTAAGCTTAAGGAAAATGACACCAAAGTGCTAGATAGTGCCTCATTCATCTTCTTTTTTGTCTGATTAAGAAAACCAAAAAGCTCTGAAGCAATTCCTTTCCAAAGTATACGGAGTTCTTGCTGCATTAGGAAATGCGTGCTTTTTCTTTTCAAACACACTTCTGGGTAAAAGAAGTTTGGATTTCCATTGCATTTCTCCTAAAGACACTAAAGCAATATTGATACAAATTGTGAAATTTCCCAACCAACAGAACTGCAGGTTGAGACTAGAAAGGGGTGACAATAGGAGAAATGGCTTGAGACATTCCTTTTTCTTAAACATTTGAGAGTAAATTACATTAAATATGTTTATAACTGACTGAAGATGACATTTCTTCTTTATTTTAAGAAAAAGTTTTCAATTTTCTCATATTTCTTATGTTTTTTCCCACTTGGACTGCATCATACTCCATTTTTCATCCCTATTTCTTTCCAATTGCTTCTACTTTTCACTCTTTCTTCATACTTTCCTTTCTCATTTAGGCTCTCTTTCCATCTGTTTCCTCATCCACTTTTGTCCCTTAATTTAGTTAACACAACCATATGGCATTAACCAGCTAACCAGCCACACACCACCATTTAGTCGGAAGAATATTCTATGTTCACAGGGACATGATTATAAAAACTCTTCAGGAAACCTGATGTTGATGATGCTTTCTGTTAGTGAATGTTCTCTTGAGTTGGAGGGACTGAATGTAGCTATCACTGCTCTCCTTTTATCTCTTCTAAGTTCAAGTCTGGGTCATCCCAGCAGACTTCTCTCTTCTTTGCTCCTTGCTGTCCATGGGCTTTGTGCTCTCTTCAGAGGCTGCTCTATTCTTGGTGGATGGGGTTGGTGGTGGGTGGTCCAGAGGAATTTTGGCTCTCAAATTCCCATCCCCATACTTCCCAGCGTCCAGGCAGTAACTCTGACATCACTTAGCTCACTCTCCTCAGCATCTTATTTTTCAGGTACATGGTAAAAATATCCCTTTATGGCAGAATCAGTTATTCCTTTGTAGACTAAATGCTAAGCCATCTTTTGCCATTGATATTCATACCTTGCTTAGTTATTGAGTTTTTATGCCAGAGGACAGCAACTTTTTTTTTTCCTACAGGCTCTTCAATGTTGAAATTCTTAAAAAATGTAAATATACGTAGAGCAGGTAGTGGATTTGATCATGGGCTGTAGAACGTGCCCCTTATTATGCAGTATCGATGCCAAACAGTCTGTCCTACACAGGAAGGAAAATATGTGTGAGGAAAGTAGATATTGCTAATATAGGACAGGAATGAACACACAGACTTTTCAGAAATCGCTCATCAGGAAATTTAACATGACCCTGAGTTGGAATTATTTTGACAGGGGAAGAGTAGAAATGAAAATCTTTAATTTGGCTTACTTCTGGAGTGAAAAGATAGATAAAAAACAAAGAATTTAAAGGAACTAGGAAATACATGGAGGATGAAAATATTCAACAGGTAATGATTTAAGATTTAATTTTGAGGTTAAAATACTACACAGACCTTACCTGAACCTTTAAAGTTTCAGAGCCAGAGTATTGGAGAGATTTGGAGATTTCAGTTAGTTGCTTTTAGCTAAAATATAAGAGACTGTGGATGAGACTAAACTGTTTATATGGATCATAAAGTGCTTTATGGATAAATGGCATGATCTGCTACAGGATTAGGCCATGTTCACTGTTGTATATTTTGCCTATTCATTGTTTTTTATAAGTCTTCTGACACTAAATCTTGGTGTTAAAAGATTTGAGTTACAGAGGGCTATAAAGTTAGCCAGCTGTTCTCAGAAATGTTTTATGTTTAGTGGGTATTTGTTTCTTTAATCATGTAGAAAAAGTTGTCATCATACCAGGTCAACCACCTTTTCTTTGTATTTCTTATGACAGGCTATTGAACTGTTGAAGACTGTAAGATGCATAAGCATTAATTTTTATTATTTGGTTTGCAATACTAGAGGTTAATGTCTGAAAAATGTAGTCATATACACTTAACACATCCTGTTGTAACAATTTTACTACCGGCTTTCCATCCTGCTTCACATTTTTCCTCTAAATTCTAACATATTGTACAAAATTTTAGACCAATTCCTTCTCACCCTTAATCACATGTAGGATGAAGTAGCATTTGCTCTCCTACCTCATGAAACAAAGATTCCACAATGTTCTCATTTTCTCTACTCACAAACGATGGACTACCTTTCTTTTATTTAACATTTTCCTTTTCCCAAATCTTTCTGATGCCTTCCTCTCAATAAGTGTTATTCCCTGACTTTTGTTTTCCAGATTTTCATATTTAACCTGAAATTCAACAAAAGCTATATATTAAAGGGAAGAGAAATATATGATGTGTTATCCATTAGTAACTGAGTCCCCAAGATCTAAATTATTAATATATTGGATTAATTTAAACATAACATGGTACATTTTTGTAGCTAGCATTTATATTTCCTATCTTTAAATACAGATGTTATGCAGAAAGTTGCATAATTAAATTAGAAATTCTTTAGGAGAAGGAAAAAAATAAATACTGTCATCAATGAAACCGTAAAAATCCAAGGAGCAAAGACTGTATAGAAGTCAAAGAAAATGGAGCATGGGTCATGGAGAGAGAATTCCCCAGAGAAACATATTTCAGGCAACTAGTGTTTGAATAAAACCATCTCTGGTTACAAGTTTAAAGTTAATCTCTAGTTATTGTTTCATACAAAATCCAGGATTGGGAAGGCCACAGTATGTAATAATATTATTACGTCCATTACATAGAACTTGGTAAGTTTCAGAACATTTTCTTTCCATTAATCCTGTGATGTTAAGTCATTCAAGAATGCTCAGGGAAATACTGTACAGATCCTGCCACATCCCTCAGAAAAGGGTGCTTACCTTTGGTTTCTCATTTTAAAAATAGAGAAACTGAGGCATAATTGAATGAAATAGAGCTGAAAGAGGCAGCCGGTGAAATGACTCTGCGCTGAGAGCACAGATATGTATATTTCAATTCTCTCCATTCTCAGGATACTTCCCTTGAGCGTTACCCCTCCTGGTGCTGTCTGAACATCCATGGATCTGAAGCCCTGTTGCCTTCCTGAAGCATGCTTTGCAGGTAGATTTTTTTTCTAATTGAAATGATTTTGCCAGACATTTTGACCTGTCTGTTAGCAGAATTGCATGGGGAATTTGTATTAAGACAATTGCCTAAATGGTTACTACTGCACTGCTTTTCTGACCCCAGAGGGGTATTATACACAGGGGGATCCTTACCAAAAATACTGCATGAGGGAGAACGATTCTGAGAGGCCTTGGAAAGGAATGTGGCGTTAAAACAAAAGGACTTTCAGTGCCTCTCCCTGCTTTCTGACTTGTAATCGCTTCTCAATGGCTTCCAGACAGCTGCGAGAGGCCCCAAGTGGTTGTGACGCGTATGAATGGATTCCATGTAATTCAGTGTATGAAATGTGTGCTCACACCATGCTCCACTGAAGGCTACAATCCTATATTGGAATATTGGTGATTTTGTAAATCTGGCTGTCACGTTTTGTAACTTTAGAAAAAGCTGCTGATAGAGTTTACACCTCCTTTAACTCTCACAGATCTCTATACCGTAAAATTATTTACTGAACATTCTTTGTATGAATAACTGAAATAACTAACTGAAATAAACATATATAACCAGAATTGGGCATCATGGTAATGTTTAAAAGTGGCATTATGTTTTAAGAGGTGGAATGGGAGTTATAAACTCTCAAAACAATTGGAAATTACTCAGACACCCTTTTAAATCTTCCTCACTAGATTAAGTTACTTGTTTTATAAACATCTAAGCTTTAAAACCTTTTGGCTACTTGTAGTAATTTCAAAATAAGCTAAACAAGTATAGTATTATGCTTCTAACACAATATGCACAAAAATATGTAGCGGAATAGCAGACTAGAACCCCCACTCTTAGTTTTTCACAATTATAAAGTTATTCAAATCATTTTAGGAAATTTATAAAACATATAGTGTACAGGGTCAGAGAAACATCACTGATGGCCAGGTGTGGTGTCTCACACCTATAATCCTAGCACTTTGGGAGGCAGAGGTGGGAGGATCACTTGAGGTCAGGAGTTCAAGACCAGCCTGCGCAAGAGTGACCAGCCTGTCTCTATCATAAAAAAATTAAAAAAAAAAAGATAATTCCTATTTCATACCGTACCTCCCATTGTCAAACGTTTTGATATAGTTCCTTGAATTCACTTGTGTGTGTGTGTGTGTGTGTGTTGTTTTATGGTTGATATTTTAGTATGTATTTCTTTTCTTTTTTATATCATAACTATTTTCCAATAAAATAAAAACTTCTTTGTAAATATCTTTCCTGGTAGTTGTATATGAGTGCATAATTGAGCTCAATTAATCTGAACATAGTTTAAAATGAAAAACTGTTTGGGGTCTGTATTGTTAACCTCAGAGCAATACAGCATAATGGTTTGCAGCAGATTCTGGAGTCTGAGTTCTGTTGCTTAATGTTAACTTGGCAAGTTCTTCGAGCTCTCTGGATGTCAATTACCCAGCCTCAAAAGTGGCAACAACGTTGTATTCACTTCACTGTTGGTTCTGAGGATTCCAGTAATAGTACACAATTTCCTGTAGAAGAAGTTTCATGGGTACAAATACAAGGTTTAATTTTTCTCCATTCCGTATTTCCAACTGTGATAATCTGAATCTTTCTGTCTCCTTAACATTTAGGGCAATTTTCAATACTCTGTGGTCATTTTCAGCTACTAAAATGTCAGATTAGAGGTTCAGTTCAAAACTTCAAACCTTACCCCTTACCCCCTGAATTTGGACTTTCAAATAATGAGGAATGATCTACATTTCCACTTCTCCAGTCTGGGAGCAGGGAGGAAGGATCAGAGCAGAGAACACAAATCATTTTACTTATCTTGGCTTTGGAACTGTGTTCCCAGCATCTTTTTCTGGCTAAGGCCAGTTGACCACCATTGCTGCCCTCACTGTGGCCATAATCCAAGCACCTGTTTTCTCAGTGGGTACTCATGCACAGTTCTCACTGTGTCTGCAGGAGTTTCCCCACTCTGCAGTTTGTCTGACTCCAGCTCAACTTCTTTCATCCCCCTTCAGCTCCCACCAAAGTCTGACTCTTGACAGTTTCTTGCCACTGGGATTCCCTTGTCTAGTGGAAAGAAAGACTCTTGGGGTTGGGTGGAGGGTCTTGAGGAGACACTAGCCAGAGTAACTTCTGTGGCGTTCCTTGATCGATGTTACCCCAAGATAATACTGCTGGCTGCTCCCTTGGTGGGCAGCAATGTCACACAAACTTGCAAAGGTATGTGTGGCCTGTACAGTTGGGCAAATGAGAGAGAATTCTCCACTGGTCCATTTGCAAATAAAAACATCCCAAGCAAGACAGACTGAGAATGTCTGGCCTTTGGGATCTACCAGATCTGACCTTAAGCCCTGGTCCTTCTGCTTCCCACTTTCTAAATATGTGACCTTTAGTATATTGCACAAACCCTCTGACAATCAATTTCCTAAACTCCTGATATGGAATATGTGAATAAGGAGGCCATAGGGTTGATGTAAGGATTAAATGATATGCAGCATTCCAAAAACATCTGTAACCTCCTTCTTCCCTCTCCTTGTTCATTCTACAAAAAAGCACGTAGCCTGTGTCTTCCCCTCCTCTGCCCTCCCCCTTCCTCTCCTCTCCTTTCCTTTCTTTTCTTCTCTCCCTCCTCCCTTCCTGCCTGCCTTCCTCCCTGTCTCCCTCCCTCCCTTCCTTCCTTTCAACACTGGGAAGAAACCGAAAGGTAAATGGCATGACTGGGTGGTGCCAGGACAGAGTGAGAATATCACTGTGCTATCGTAGTCATTTACCACACTTGATGGACCCCACACACAACACTTTCCATGCCTTGCCTGGATCATGGAGCTTTATGAGTTTCTCATTTTGGTGGAGTATAGTGATTAGAAAGGTAAACAGAAAGAGGGGGTTTATCTCATTTAATCTATAAAGATGTAGTTTCAAGATCAAAGGACAGGATGGCACAGACTAAAACTTTACTTCAGATGAGAGGAGCATAAAATCCATATGAATAAATTCATAGATAATCATATACAGTTTCCAAATACTTCTTGAAGCAGTTTGCAATTTCCCTGGTTATCCACGATGATGTGAAATTCAAAATCCTATGTTCATTCACTTTAATATTTATAAGAAATAAGTATGGAAGAGGTTTGAAAATGCAGAGTGAGAATTGAATCCCCAATATTCCCAGAAACACATTAAGACTTGTATTAACTGCCTTCAAAATTTATTTTTGATAGAAAAATCCAAGCTGAAAAATATTTCTAAGTTGCCAAAATAACTGTCTAGGCAATAAACTTTAGCATTGTTTCCCCCTAAGGGAAAAATATGCTGAATGGGTTTGATAAAATTTTGTATCGAGAAATAGGGAAGCAGGGGGGTGAGTGGGGAGGACCCAGAGGGGGAAGGGATGATGAAGAGAAGAGAGAATTAACACATAGCAGAAGCACTGAAGCTTCAACTTAAATACAAATGATTTTCAGACTGTTCTAGAATACAAGCGTGATAGTCATAATAGCCCAGCTGTTGTTTGGAGAGTTCAGCAGCTGCACATAAGTGACTACATAGATATGGGGCTTTTTGTCTTTTCTTCAATTCTTATGTCACTCTGGGTTATTGGGGGATATTATTTTACCCGTGAATGGAGGAAGGAAAAACAATGTTTTTCCAAGAGATATAGACAAATCAAACTAACAGAATTCAACTCTATCTCGACATCATTTTGTTGAAATATTGATTCAAAAAGCAATTAATTATACCTGCCTCATTAACACCATTTAGAATATCTCAAGTCCTGATTTTTTAATTGCCTTAAGTCATGTAGATTTTGAAGAAAATATTGTCAGTGCTTTTTCTCCCATGCAATGACCTAATAAAATAACAAAAATGTAAGATTTTTTTCTTTGTTTAAAGCAATTAGTGCTTTATTTCCTTTAGTCCACGTGTATTAAAAATTAAGTTATGAATGGGGGATTGCTTTAATTTAAAAAAGAATTCAATGGAAAATGCAAAATAAGCCTCCTATCTGAATTTTAGAGCTCTGTGGCAAACATTTATCACGGGCTAAACGTTACATGGAAGTATAATGATTAATGTTGAGGCCTGCTCTGTGGCAGATTCTAACATTTCTATTGTCCAAAGATTAGAAGCCTTTAAGATATAATTCAGTTACATTCTGAAGTTTCTTTTCACTTACGTTTTTGGATTTATTCCTTTATAATTTTATTTAATTCTTTAGTTGGAACCAAACCCAATCTGATTTTATTTCTTCTAATAGCTTTCTATTTCTAACTACTAATTTGATACCAACTTAGAATTATTTCTTTCTATTCTTTTCTTTCCTCAATTTGCATATAACTGCGGTCCCCAACTGGTCCGCAGCCCATTAGTGATGGAGCCGCAGAGCTCTGCTGCACGCTCTGCCACGGTCAATGGAAAAATTGTCTTCCATAAAATGAAACTTGTCCCTGGTGCCAAAAAGGTTGGGGACTACTGGCATATAACATTGTTTTCACCGATAGTTGAAAGTAATTTTATTACATAAAATATAATTTAGGTTGCTTCCACCTTTTTTCTATTAAAACTATGGTTTTTTTGCAATAAAATTAATAACAATTGTTGAACACTTACAACATGTTGGAGATGGTGTTGTACACTTTACTTACAGTTAGCTCCATTAATCCTGCAACCGGCCTTGGCAGTTTTTACTATGATTATCCCCATGTTACAGATGAGAAAATTGAGGAACAGAGATGCCAACTTGAATAAATCGTAAAGTTGGAAGATTGCAGAGCTAGGATTCAGATTCTCATTTTCTCTTCCCCTGGTTAATCTCTGATGTTGGTATGTGCTGTGATTCAGTTCTGTCCCCTTCTCCCTGCTTCCTTGGTAATCACCTTCTGGTTTCTTGCTTTAAATATTAATTATGAGATTTCAAAATGTATTTCTCCAGACCTGACCTTTTCTGAAATTCTAACATCATGTATACATTTGCCTGGCTGGTATCACTACTTGGATATGGAATAGGTATCTTAAACACAACTGGTCAAAGCAGAAGTATTATTTACTAATAAACACCCTATATCCCACAATGAACTTCTGTCGGTCTTTCCCATCTAAGTCAGTACGATAATCTCCCTCCCAGTTGCTCAAACCAAAATTATTGGTATTTTCTTAAAATTCCTTTTTTCCTCTCATTTTCTTATTTAATCAATTAGCAAGCACTATCAATTTTACTACTACATATATTCCAAATTCTTTCACTTTTTTCCATATCTGGTATTATAACTCTAGTCCAAGATTTCACTGTCCTTCTCCCAGTCTAGAGCAGGAGTCTTCAGATGGGTCTCCCTCATTCTACTCCTGCCCCCATACAATATATTCTCAATGCCATAGCTATAGTGATGGTTCCAAAACAGAAATTATATTATAAAAACATGTCTACAGTGGATTCCCATTACATTTAGGATAGAATCAAAATTTCTTATTCATTACCTTCTTGTCTGAACTACTTTTGGTATCATTCAGATTTTAGTTTAAATGATAATTCTTCAGGGATACTGTACTTGATCATCCAGTATAAAAGTAGTCACCCTGTTACTTGCAGATCATTACTTCCCCTAATAATTTTTTAATGCATTTGCATATGTTTTCTCTTTTTACTACCTAGAGGTTCCATGAGTTAAGCACCTTGCCCATCATAAGGGTCACAGCCAACACTCCTATAACAAAAGACAGGTTAACAGGAGAAAAGCATAACAAATTTATTTAATCAAAGTTTTATGTGCATGGGAGCCTTCAGAAATGAAGACCCAACATCCCAGGAAAATTGTCTATTTTCATGCTTAGTTTCGATGAAGAGTGGACAGCTGTGTAGAAATATGATTAGACAAAAGGGTAAAAGATTGAGGAGGGAAAACCAGAAAGGCCTGTCTGTTAAGATTTGCTTTGGTGTCTCTGTGTAGCATTTCTTCCTCTTGGGTGTGGGGCAGGACCCTTCCAGAATTTAGAGTCTTCAAGGGACAAGAGAGAGGGTAGAGAGTGACCTTTCTAGATTTTATGACTTAATATGACTTGCTTTGGGTGAGAGGGGTTCTAGATTCTATCATCTGCCTTGGGGAAGAGGAATTCTGTTTTCTATGACTCACTTCACATGAGGAATGGGGGCGGGAGATAGCAGGGCAGGAGAAGGTCAGAAGGACTTTGCTTCTGAGGCCCTTCAAATATCCTTCAGTTCAAAGTGCTCAGCATGCCAATATGCCATATTTCAGGGTATCATGTTCTAAGCCCAGACACCATCTTGATTATATTTGTATTCCTAGTGCTTGACACAGAGTATGTACTTAATAAATATTTGTAACAAGCAAAATACCCAAACAGAAAAATTCCATGTCATCATACTCTAAAATCTAATTCCTTAATCAATATACCCTATTGCCAATTGTACACAACATTGTTTACTATTTTCTTAGAAATATATTTCTAAAAGTGGAATTGTTGGGTCAAAAGGTAACTGTATTTTAAAATTTTCATAGATAATGTGGGATATTCCCTCAGAAACTTGTATTAACATTTACCAACAGTAGATGAGACTTTCTATTTCTCTACTCCCTTACCAACACTGGGTATTAATATTTTCCAGTTTTTGCTAATCTAAAAAGTGAAAACGGTATTTCAGTGTTGTTTAAATTTGCGTTTATTTCATTACTAATGAAATCAAATATCATTTTAGAGTTTTTTTTACAATTTTTAAAAATTTCACAATATAAGGGGGTACAAATGTTTTTGTTACATGGATGGCTTTTGTAATGCTTGAGTCAGGTCTATAAGTGAACAATGAACACCCAAATAGTGTTCATTGTACCTGTTAGGTTTCTGCCCCTCCCCTTCTCCTCCTTCCCCCTTGCATAATTTCCAATGATATTTACTTCCCTCTGTGTACATGTGTGCCCCTCAGTTAGTTCCAATTTATTAAAGAGTACGTGTGGTGTTTGTTTTTCCACTCTTGGGCTACTTTACTTAGGATAGTGGTCTCTAGTTCCATCCAAGTTGCTGCAAAAGGCATTATTTCACCCTTTTTATGGCTGAGTAGTACTCCGTGGTATAAATATACCACATTTTGTTAATCCACTCATGAATTGATAGGCACTTAGGTTGATCCAACATCTTTGCAATTGTGAATTGTGCTGCAATAAACATTCAAGTGCAGCTGTCTTTTTGATAAAGTGACTTCTTTTCCTTTGAGTAAATACTCAGTAGTGGGATTGCTGGATCAAATGGAAGGTCTACTTTTAGTTCTTTGAGAAATCGCCATACTGTTTTCTGTAGAGGTTATACTAATTTGCAGTCTCACCAACAGTGTATAAGACCTTTATCTCTGCATCCATGCCAGCATCTATTGTTTTTGGACTGATTAATAAAAGCCATTCTAACTGGTGTAAGGTGACATCTCATCATGGTTTTAATCTGCACTTCCCTGATGATAAGTGATGTTAAGCATTTTTTCATGTGTTTGTTGGCCAGTTGTCTATTTTCTCTTGAAAAACTTCTGTTCGTGTATTTTGCCCACTTTTTAATGGGGTTGTTTGTTTTTTCTTGCTGATTTGTTCGAGTTCTTTGTAGATTCTGGATATTAGCCCTTTATCAGATATACAGTTTGTGAATATTTTCTCCCATTCTGTAGGTTGTCTGTTGATTATTTCCTTAGTTGTATAGAAGCTTTAATTTAATCAAGTCCATTTATTTTTGTTGCTGCTGTAATTGCCTTTCAGGTCTTAGTCATAAATTCTTTGCCTAGGCCAATATCTAGAAGACTTTTGCCTGCACTTCTTCTAGAATTCTTATGTTTTCATGCCTTACATTTAAGTCTTTTATCTGTCTTGAATTAATTTTTGTGTATGATGAAAGAGAGGGATGCTGCTTCATTCTTCTCCATGTGGCTATCCAATTCTCCCAACACCATTTATTGAATAGAGCTTCTTTCCCCCAGTGTATGTTGTTGTCTGCTTTGTCTAAGATCAGTTGGCTTATGTGGATGATTTTATATCTGGGTTCTCTGTTCTGTTCCATTGGTCTATGTCTCTACTTTTGTGCCATTACCATGCTGTTATGGTTACTACAGCCTTGTAGTATAGTTTGAAGTCTGGTAATATGATACCTCCAGATTTTTTTTTTCTTTTGCTTAAGATTGCTTTGGCTATTCAGGCTCTTTTCTGGTTCCAAAAAAGTATAGAATTATTTTTTTTTAGATCTGTGAAATATGTCCTTGGTGTTTTGATGGGGATTGCATTAAATCTGTAAATCACTTTGGATAGCGTGGACATTTTAACAATGTTGATTCTACAAATCCATGAGCATAATGTTTTCCCATTGTGTCATGTGACACAATGTGTGTCATGTTTCCCATTGTGTAATGTGTAATGTTTTCCCATTGTGTCATTCCTCAGTGTTTTGTAGTTCTCCTTGTAGAGATCTTTCACCTTCTTGGTTATATATAATATATTCCTAGGTATTTTATTTTCTTTGTAGCTATTGTGAATGGTATTGAGACTTTGATTTGATTCTCAGCTTGACTGTTGTTGGTGTATAGGAATGCTACTGATTTGTGTACATTGATTTTGTAACCTGAGACTTTTCTGAATTTATTTAACAATTCCAGGAGTCTCGTGGCAGAATCTTTGGGGTTTTCTAGTTATAAGATCATATCATCAGCAAAGAGCAATAGTTTGACCCCCTCTTTCCCCATTTGGATACCTTAATTTCCTTCTCTTGCCTGATTGTTCTGGTTAGGACTTCTGGCACTATGTTGAATAGAAGTGGTGACAGTGGGCACCCTTGTTTTGTTCTAGTTCTTAGGGAAAACGCTTTCAACTTTTCCCCATTCAGTATGGTGTTGGCTGTGGGTTTGTCGTATATGGCTTTTATAATTTGAAGATATGTTCCTTCTATGTCTAGTTTGTTGAGGGATTTTATCATGAAGGGGTGCTGGATTTTGTCAAATGCTTTTTCTGCCTCTGTTGAGATGATCATATGGTCTTTGTTTTTGCTTCTGTTTATGTGGTGAATCACATTTATTGATTTATGTATGTTGAACCCTCCTTATATCCCTGGGATGAAGTCCACTTGGTCATGGTGGGTTATTTTTTTGATGTGCTGATGATTTTGGTTTGGTAGTATTTTATTGATGACTTTTGCATCTATATTCACAAGGGCTATTGGTCTGTAGTTTTCTTTTTTTGCTGTGTTCTTTCCTAGCTTTGGTATCAAGGTGATACTGGCTTCATAGAATGTGTTGGGGAGGATTCTGTCCTTCTCAATGTTACGGAATCACTTCTGCAGTATGGGTACCAGCTTTTCTTTGTAGGTCTGGTAGAATTTGGCTGTGAATCCAACTGGTCCAGGGCTTTTTTTGGTTGGAAGTTTTTTTTATTGCTGTTTTGATCTCACTGCTCCTTATTGGTCTGTTCAGGAGTTCAATTTCTTCCTGATTGAGTCTTAGGAGTTTGTTTGTTTCCAGAAATTTGTCCACTTCCTTGGTGTTTTTGAGTTTATGTGTGTAGAGGTTTTCATAGTATTCATGGATGATATTTTGTATTTCTGTGGTATCAGTTGTAATATCTCCTTTTTCATTTATGATTGAGCTTATTTGGGTCCTTTCTCTTCTATTCCTGGTTGATCTAGCAAGAGGTCTTTCAATTTTGTTTACCTTTTCACAGAACCAACATTTTGTTCATTTATTTATTTATTTATTTATTTATTTTTGTTTTCCATTTCATTTAGTTCTGCACTGACTTTAATTATTTCTTTTCTTCTGTTGGCTTTGTGTTTGGTTTGATCGTCATTTCCTAGATCCTTGAGATGTGTCATTAGGTTGTTAATTTGTGATCTTTCTGTCTTTTTGATGTATGCATTTAAGGCTATGAATTTTCCCCTTAGTACTGCTTTTGCTGAATCCCATAGATTTTGAGAGCTTGTGTCTCCTTTGTCATTCAGTTCAGGGAATCTTTTATTTTTCATCTTAATTTCATTATTGACCTGATAATTGTAGATTGTTTAATGTCCACGACTTTCTGTATATTTGAGTGTTTCTCTTAGAATTGATTTCTAGTTTTATTCCACTGTGGACTGAGAAGATAGATGGTATGATTTTGTTTTTTTTTAATTTTCTGAGACATGTTTCATAGTCTAAGATATGATCAGTCTTGAAAAATGTTCTGTGTGCTGATGAGAAGAATGTATATTCAGTAATTTGGGGTAGAATGTTCTGTAAATGTCCGTTAGACCCATTTGTTCTAGAGTCCATTTAAGTCCAGTGTTTCTTTATTTATTTTCTGCTTTGATGATCTGTCTAGCTGTGTCATTGAGGTGTTGAAGTCCCCGGCAGTTACAGCGCTGCTGTTTATCTCTTTGCTTAGATCTAGTAGAATTTGCTTTATGAATCTGGGAGCTCCTGTGTTAGGTAGATATATGTAGTATTATTATGGCTTCTTGTCGAATTGTTTCCTTTAACATTATATAATGACCATCTTTGTCTTTCTTTACATTGTTGATTTAAAGCCAATTTTATCTGATATGAGAATGGCTATACCTGCTCTATGTTGGTTTCTGTTTGTGTGGAATATTTTTTTTCATCCCTTCACCATGAGTCTGTATGAGTCCTTATGGGTTATATGTGTTTCCTGGAGATAGCCTATACTTGGGTTGTAATTTTTCTTCCAGCCAGCCAACATATGTCTCTTGAGTGGGCCATTAAGACTGTTCATGTTGATAGATAGAATTGATATGTGGGATCTCTTCTATTCATCATGTTGGGTAGTACCTTATTGCATTTCAGAATTTAATTGCCATTACCTTTCTTTTTTTATGAATTACCTGTTATATTCTGCTGCCTGTTTTTCTATTTGTTTCCTTTTAACATTGACGTGTGAGAGCCCTCTCTCTGTCATATATATTGCATGTATTTTTAACAACTTAAAAATTTTTTATCCTTGGTTTTTTTTTTTTTTTGCTGTATAGAGGTTTTAATTTGTATCTAGTGATATTTATAAAGCTTTCTTCAGTTTCTTTCTTAAGTGTTAGGTCCAGAAAGACTTTCTTTTCTCAATATTTTAAACATATTAATCATTTTTTTTGTCTTTTAAAGTTTTAGTTTTTATATTAAAAATTTTTATTTTCCTGAAATTTACTTTGATATAAGAAGTAAGGCAGGAAACTGGCTACTGCTTCTTATTTTTTTGTTTTTTCTCTTTTCTTTTTCTTTTTTTGTAAGTACGGTTAGTTTTTCTGGTATCATTATGCTTCCTACTATCCTTTATTGACTAATTAATTTTCTTCTCAACTTGTTTTCATATTCTATATTGCCATCCATATTTGGGTCTATGAGTAGACTGTCTATTGCAGCATGTCCCATATAGTGTTCTTTGGAAGATGATTTCAGGAATTATTTTTAGAGGGAATTAATGATCATATAAGTTTGGGAAATTTGGGGTTCTGTAAGTTTAAGCAGGTTTCTATAGAGTAATACTCTTCAGACTATATAATATACTAAAATGGTTTGTAAATCTTCAGGAGGTGGATAAAAAGTAGTATTTTTGATGAGGTATTTGTCCTTGGCAACCTTTTTGGGAAGAATTTCAATTGTACATAATTTGAGAAATCTGACCTATTCTCTTTTATTGATCTGTCTGTGCCTAGACCAGTGCCACAATCTTTTAATACATGTACCCTTATAATATATTTAATATATTTCATCATTTGATAAGGCATGTTCCTTCTCATTGATGTTTTTATTTTCAGAATATGAGAGAGTTCTTAAATAGTTTGCCTATCTCTCACAGAACAGATAATTTTTCTTTCTTCCTTTGTGAGGGAAAATTATGCCATGTAAAATTTTATGCTTTTATAGGAGAGACTTTTTCTGTATTTTTCTTTCTTTCTTTCTTTTTTATTCTCTTTGTATAACTTTAGAGAAAGCAAGATGTTGGACAACAATAAGATCTTCCAAAGGCTAACTATGACTACTCTGAGATTATTCCAGATAATTCTTATTAAGAAGAAATAAAGCCCCCTGAGACTGAGAGAGAGCAGCTAATCGATAAGAGATGAGCAGACTAGGACAATTTTACAATCACAATCCTGAACACTGAGAGTGAGCTAGCAGGATTCAGAGTTGGATAATAAGATATAGTTCATGAGTGAGGCATATGTCACAAAGTCTATTTTAGCCATTTTTGCTTTTCCACATTTTTCTGAAATTGTCTTCATAACCAAACTAAAATTTTAAATTTTAAAGAAAATTACAATCTTGATTTAAGAAAAAGGTAGAAATTTGATATTGAGACTACACAGACTTAGCTGTCTGATAGTGGGCAGAGCACAACTATCTGATGCCTTAGGAAAAAAAATATAACTTCAACTTAAAATCTTACTTTATATACTGTATGACAGTGGCAGAATTAAGCTGTCTGAGGTCCATTTGCTATAATGGAACAATACCTGAACTTGAATGAAGAATGCTTGGTTTCAAGTACTGCTTCTGTCACTAGTTGTGTGACTTTGCACAAATTGCTTAGCCTCTTTGACCTTCCAATCTCTAAGGCAGTGGTACACTGGAACCAGCTCTCAAGAGAGAGCTGAGACTGAGTACCTCTTCCCAACTCTGTATTTAGTAACGTTGTGTAGTAGCCTGAAATCATCCATGGGCGAACCTGTACACCATGGAAATTGACAAATGCTACAGATCAGGCTAGTTTTCTTGCTACTGGTTTTTTCATAGAGGATATACAAGCACATCAGTATCTGTAATCCATTAAAATTTCAAAGAATTTTTGGGAAAATTAAATTATTTTAATAAATATGAAATCACTGGTTAATTAATAACCTTATCAACTGAAAGCAATTCATTTAATGATTATCTCTGAATACCCCTTTAAAGGCCAAAACCAAAAAGCTATAGATTTCTAAAGAGAACAAATTTTAGAATGCAAAACTGTCAGTTGTTAATCTTTGGCTAATTTTGGAAATATTTTGAGTATTTTCATAGAAAAAGTATTTTACACGTTTATTTTTATATTGAAATAAAAAATGGATTATTTTATGCAGTATACTTCTTGAAATCTTGCCTAATTGTGATTTAAACGTAGAAAACTAATTAGAATAGTAAATCTGATGCTCAGATCACACAGTGCCTCCCAAAGTGTAGTGCCAGTGTAGTTTAGATTTTTCACTCTAGCTGATTATAGACTTTATAATGTCATACTTTTATCATCCAGAAATCTTTAGTCATATTCCCCACTACTTTCTGACTTTGAGTACTTAGATTTATTAATGGAAAGCCAAGGGACAACTCTGGTCAGAGATATCAAATGCTCTCTGATATAGTGGAAAAAACATTGAATTCAGAGTCAGAAAAGTTGGGTTCTATTCCTTACTATGGCCTTCATAAGAGGATGAGGAGGAAAAGTAGCCATGAGGGAAGTTTTATCTTTACTTCAAAAAGAGTCTTGTCTCTAGCAATATTACACAAAATGTTTTCCTTTCCTTCTCTTCCCTTCTCCCCTTCAAACCAATCCACTGGCATGCTACTTCTCACACTTCTCAAACACACCTTGTATGTACAAAGTGTTGGAAGCGCTCTGCTTATATAGACAGAATTAATAATATGTTTGATGAACATGTAAAAAAAAATCAGAAAGAGATGTTTACAGTGATAAGAGGAAGGCCACTAAGAAATCAACTAGTTCTATAGACAGGTCACCATACTGATTGTATTGATAAATTTGAGAACAATAAAATTGCTTCCAGAAAGTTATTTCTTGAGCTGTTGGTTTGCAATTTGCACTAACTTTACTTATATAGCATTTAAGATTCCTTTTATTTTTGTTCAATCTCATTTCCTATAACAGAGAAGTTAATATCTATTGCATGATAATTTTATTTAAATATGCCTGATAATGAAAATATTTTCAGTGTGTAGAAATGGAACTTTAGCTTGATTAGATTATCTGCTAAATAAAAGTCTCTTTCATTGCCCTCTAGCAGCATTTGATGAGTTAAATGTGTTTTTGATGGTTTAAATGGGTTTTTCAAGAATTGACCTTTTACTAACATCATAAGGCTCTCCAAATTTTGACTAGTAGAGTTAAAATCCTTAACCTTAATAAGAATCAAGTTTCTTTGTCTCTTTTGGATAAGTCTTTGTCTACAGTTAGTTTTATTTAAAAACTTGAACTTTAGCCAGACTAATGCTTTTGTATAAACTGGAGACATTAGTCAAGGGACCACTAGACTAATGAAAGAAAGAGAATCAAGAAAGGGCAATTGAAAAGTGGCTAGACTTATGTAGTCAGCAAAAATGCAAATGCTAATGATATTGACAAATCTCTAATTAATTGAGTGGCATGGTTTGTTATTGTAATCTTCATTTACTGACTTTGATGAAATACCACAACGTTCTTAATATTAAACACAAATAAAGTTTACTTTGATCTTGGCAATGGATAAAGAGCCAGGTTTTGAATTAAAATATGAACTGTATAACAATCAAACTCAGTTTAGGAAGCCTTATGCTTGAAATAAATCTTTGGTTTCATAAAATTCAGCCCATTTAAGATAATTTAATTTGATACTGAAAGTCAGTATCAAGTTTTATCTTGATATTTAAAGTCCATGTTAAAGTATTATGAAAAATCCAATTATGCTTTTACTTCAATAACACTGTTGGAAAACTCAGAGCACATCCTACCAGGAAGCAGGAAGTACCGGAAATCCAACAGAAGGCCTGGTTTCTCTGAGATTGCGGGTCAATGAGGTTTTAATGTTGTTGTGTTTGTGTTCTGATATTGGAGGTAACACAGAAATTCAACCTCTCACCTAATTTGCTTATCACAAGGAAATATTGTAAGTACGATATTAATGCCTTTCTTTTTTATAATTCACCAAAAAAAGGAAGTGTTTTAGTGTTTAAAACTTACTTCACCTTTTTCTGTATCTACTGATGCTTTAGTTAAATACTCACCTCAGTAACTCCATGTTTATTCTCAGGTGAGAGCTTTTCCTTCTGCTGCCCCTCCTTATTGGCAGCATCTTTGCCCCTTCTCTCTGATTGTCTATATCCTATCCATTCTTCAGGGGTCTGCTCAGAGTCTTCGCCTGGCTTTTCATGGACGTTCCAAACTGTGTTGCAATTTCCCACCTCTCAATATCTTTAGGAGGGTAGAGTCTGTATCAGTCATCTCAGCAAGAAATAATCATGAGGTTTATAGTGTTAATAAAATGGTTTAAGGGTTATAGCTCCTGTTTCCTTAAAATAGAGGGCTCCAAATACATGTTGAAACAAATTACAGAATTACAACATGTAAATTCATAGCAAATTTACTAAGTTGTTTTTGTTTTTTCATTTTAAACATATTCCTTTAAATCCAGTAATTCATTAATTCATATTTGCCATTTGCCATATATTTATGAATTATGTATCTTATATATCAGGCATTATAGGAGGAACTGAGAATATAATAGTAACTGGACAGACTTGTTCTATATTCTTGTTTATATGGAGAAACAAATAAGTAATCAAACAAATGACCTAAATCATTACAGCTTATGACAGGGCTGTGAAGGGAAGGAAATAAGCAAAGTAGTAGATTATAGGCAGGCAGGAGATTATTTTTCTTTCTATCTCCATTTTATAGATAAGCACATTGAAGCAGAGAATAGTTAACCACACGTTGATGGCCCCTGGCTATCTGTGAGTAGCCCAGAACTGTTGGAGTCTAAACCCCATGCGTGCCCCTGTCCTACATGTTGCCACTGAAGAAAATACAGTAACTAGTTATTCTGGTAAAAACTGAACTTTTATCTGGGGAATTTAGGCTAAAACACTTTATAAAACATTTAAGCTATTATTTAGAAAAGTCATCATCTGGGTTGTTAGCTCATAGAGAGAACAACATATCAAGAAAACAGAAAGCAGAGCCCAGACACAAGAATGTAATGAAAGCTTGGTATATAGCAGAGATGCCTTCACAAAAGAATGAAAAAAGGACTAAGTATTCAGTAAATCATGCTGGGACAATTAGTGATCCATACAGAAGAAATAAATAAAATTTGACCCCTCCCTAGTACTATACACAAAAATAAATTCTAAAAGGAATAAAGATATAGATGTAAATATAACTATAAATTTTGGGGGGAAAAATATAGAAGACTTTCTTTATGATGTTAGGGTAGTAGGGGATTCTTAAGTCACAAAAATTCCAAATGATAAAGAAAAATATTGCTAATGTGATTGCATCAAAGTTTAAAAAAAATCAAGCTGCAGACTTGGAGAAAATATTTGTAAAACATACAACTGGACAAAGAGATAGAACTTAAAGTTAATAAAGAATTTATACAAACAAACATAAGAAAAGTAGAAACAACCCATTGAATTATAGGCAAAGAGTATGCACACGCAGCTCACAGAAGAAACAAGAGTGATTAATCAACATATGTAAAGATGCTCAACCTTATTAGTAGTCAGGGAAATGAAAATTAAAACTGCAGTGAGATATATCCTAACCCATCAGATTGGCAAAAAATGACTGGCAATGTTAAGATCGGAAAGAACATGGAGAAACAGAAAACCTCATGTATTCTATCTACAAGAGTGAATTCCACCACAATTTTGCAGAGCCATTTGGTAATATTTTGTAAGATTGACTGAGCACCAGCAATTATACTTTTAAGTATAGAAGAAATTCTTGCAATGGACTCAAAAAGAAAACAAACAAACAAAAAAAAGTACATGGATTTTTTTATACAGCATTGAATTTAATGGTGAGAAATGAGAAATAATCAGAAATCCATCAATAAAAATGGATGAATAAATTATGAGTTATTTAGATAACAGATAACCAGATTGTATGTATCAATATAAATTAATTTCAAAACGGAATTTTTAGGGAAACCATCTAACTACAATATGATAGCATACATGTGAATAAAAGGACCCTCTATATATGTTGATTAGATATACACATTTGTAGTAAAAATTATAAATTAGAAAGATATACCACAACTTGAGGAAGTAGATACTTCTAGGAAGGGAAGAAACTACAAAAGAGGACTTAAGTGTATCTGAAACACTTTTAGTTTCTTAAAAATCTAAAAAATAAAATATTACATAATAAAATATTAAAATTTATGAAATGTACACAGTGAGTAAATTAGTGTTTTATTGTCCACACAATTGAAATATTTTGTAACAAAAATAGCCATGATTTTATAATTTTTCTTGATAATTGCATTTTGTCATATCACTCAGGTGCTTTGGTATTTATCACTTAATTTCATCTCTATAAATTCTACTTATTTTTTTCTTGCTTCATCATATACTGTAATGGCATTATACATGAAAATTTTTACTCAAAGTAAAAAAATGTATATATGTTTATATACTCACTTATTCATGCTGACTTTTTTTTAAATAAAGAAATGTTTAATGGGATCTTTTTGGAGAAAATTGAGACTGTTGTAGAACAGGTTTTCATAACAGATAGTTGTGACTATAAAAATTAATGGTGAACATGATTCTTTTCCATGCAGGGGGAGGAAGAAACTTTATGAAGGTATTTCTTCCCTGTCCTCATGGGCAAAGCTGCCAATCTAGAGGTTTTAGCTGCACAGGTAACACTGTGTGTGTTGAGGCAGAGACAGGGTAGTGGAAGCAATTCCCCCGGATTTGCCACACCTCCTCCTTATTTATGATCAGCCTGCTGTCCACCAGTCTTTGTACCACTCTGTGTGCACCATTCTTGAGGTACGTGGTGCCCTGATGCTAAGCAAATATAATCTCCTTAGGGTGGCTTTCAAGGCTCTATGTGAGCTCACCTTTGCCTCATCCTTTAGCTTCATCTCCTGCTTCCTGATACAGTTCCTCCATGCAACTCATGCTACATTCCTCCCGATGCCTGTGCTTGTGTTACTCCCAATTCCTAGAAGACCTTCTGCTCTCCCTGTCTCTTTGTCTCTTTCTTTCTTTGGCCAATTCTCATTGTCTTTCAAGACCTGCCTTAGACATTATCATCTGTCTTCATTCCTAAATGCTACATTGAGCCTTCTTTCCAGGTAGTTCTTAGGGCAGCAGCAAGACCTCAAGGAGGTATCAACTATATGCTTTTGTGTCAGTGGACTGGGCTCTACAGACAGCACTTCACTGAAATTTTTCATTCTAGAGCAGTACGGGAGGAAAAATGTATCCCCTGCAGTGAGAAGTAGCAGAAAAGAGCCATAGGACCCAAAGGCTCAGAGACATGAGAAATTTATTGAGTAGGACTTACGTGGACAAAAGAAAATGAGGACCAGCGTTCCTACTCCTATACCTTGGTGCCTCAAAATCCTTCAGGAAAGAAGCCCAGAGAAAGCAGGAGGGAGAGAAACTCAAAGTAGACTGATCTCTGCTATTTGGTGTAATTGGGACATAAAAATGGGAACCAACTTTAACTCGGGACTGTGTGGACTAATATTCCACATCCTAGATTTTTATTTGAATGTGGAGGCTGAATTGGGTATGATGACATCTGAGCTGTGTGCCTCCTCCTCCTTCACCCTCTCCTCTCTCTCACCTCGTTTGTTCTTCCACCCTATAGTGCTGATGGTGGCGTTCAGATTCCCCAAACTTCTTTTGTTCTTTAATTTTCAGAGATCTATGTGATCCCATTTGGGAAGCAGCCTTTAAATATTCAAATAGAGGAATCTGTATAAAATTTTTATTTCTTCTCAGTTCTGCCCCCTAGCTGCACACCCAGGCACTAATCTATGTCATAACGGATAGGAACTGTTAAAAGTGACTCAACTGTCCACTTTATGTCCCTAAACAGGCATGGACTCACATTATACTGTCTCACTCAGAATTCCTAGATGCTAATATTATCAAGCAATTCAGACGAAAAGTGGAACATTGAAACTGTGGAACTAAAGACAGATCTTGACAACAGAATGCGAGGCCATTCTGTTTCCATTTCTCTCTAATATGTCACAAAGATTATTCCCTAGGATAAAATGTACTTCTTTTAAAAGACACTACCAAGCATGTTGATACAAGGCAGTGTGAATGAACAGATTAGAGCAGAAGGCTATACTTTGTCTTGTAAGTCATTAGAAGTTCAAAATGTTTAGTGCGAAAGAGGAAGTCATAAACACCTGTCAATCAAGTGGCCTAGTTATTGACAACAATCCTTTTAGGATCCCTTGAACTCTATTTATAGCAAAAGAGCTAGCGATGTGACTCATTCGTATCACACCACGAAGTACAAGGTGAAAACTGGACTTTCTTGGATGAAATTCTAAAGAACCTGACTTGACTCCAAATTATCTTTGAAGCAGTACAATTACATGAGAACATTACCGAACTGTGTCTGGAGCAATTTTAGATTTCATATAATATTAGGCTTTTAACATTATTTGAGATATAAGATTTTTCCATTTCTAGTAAGAGGAGTCAGGTATAAGATACGTTCAAAAATCATTCACACAAGGCTACAGGTCACAGGGCTGCCTTTGCAGCATAACTAATTTCATTTGAAAATAAATGGTGGTCCGGGAGGGCAATCATGTGCTGAGAGAAACTAAAAATTTCATGTCATGGGCTACTCAATTGCAGTCTGGAGGAAGAGTTTTTTGCTCCTGAGAGTGAGGAAGAAAGAAAGATGCCTTCAGGGTGGGATGCTACAGAGATTCAAGTACCTGAGTTGTTGACATAAACCAACTGAGGAGTTACAGGAGTTTAGCATTGTCATGTATGGTATTACACTGGAAAGGAGGACTCACTGAGGGGTTGCGAAATCAAATCCAGGAATGAACTGAAGCAGGACCATTGAGATCAAGGCTCCCATCTACTAAATCTGCGCCTCTAGGATAGGATGGGTTCTAGATGTTGGTGTTTGTAAAAACCTCTGTAGACAATTATGATGCACAGGAAAGTTTGTTAAAAACTGGTTTGGGACATTCAGAAGGTTGGAACACTCCAGGTATATTAGGTAAGTAAAGTATTCCTCTGAAGATGTAAGCAGTGCCTTTCATGAGCATGTATACAACCATCCTGATATTAAAGTTTGGCTCCAGGGGTTGCTGGGAGCAGTGTGGGTTTATACACTATGGGGACCAAGCTATAAATAAAGGAAGCGTTTTGTATATCTAACAGGGCATGAACACAGTTGAGTATTGGAGTAGTATGGGCAGTTGTTCAATTAACTGTTATGCCTAGCCTTCAATTGTTAAGTCCCACACAACTTCCTAGGTTTGAGGATAAAGTGGATTGGATTTAATTGTGTCAGATAATTAGTTTGAATATTTTTTTCTGCACTAACTGGTGTGTTTGTGACCTCAGACAAATCATTTAACCATTTAAGCCTCTTTTTTTTCCCCCCAGTTCGGCTAATGAGATAAAAATCTATGTCCTCCCATTAGGTGAGAGAAATTACTTTGAATTTTTTTTTTAATTTCAGAATATTACTGGGGTACAAACATTTTGGTTACACAAATTGCTTTTGTACCATTTGAGACAAAGTTATAAGTGTGCCCGTCCCCCAGATAGCATGCATTGTACCCGTTAGGTGTGAATTTACCCATCCCCTCCTCCTCCCTCCCACCTGCTTGATTTCCAATCAGCATTATTTCCATATGTGCACATAAGTGTTGATCGAATAGTTCTAATTTAGTGGTGAATACATATGGTGTTTGTTTTTCCATTTTTGTAATACTTCACTCAGAAGAATGGTCTCCAGTTCCATCCAGGTTAATACAAGAGATATTAGTTCACCATTTTTTTTTAATTGCTGAGTAGTACTCCATGGTATACATATACCACATTTTATTAATCCACTCATGTATTGATGGTCACTTGGATTGTTTCCACATCTTTGCAATTGTGAATTGTACTGCTATAAACATTCGAGTGTAGGTGTTTTTTTTATAGAATGTCTTTTTTTTCCTTTGGGTGAATACCCAGTAGTGGGATTGCTGGATCAAATGTTACTTCTACTTTTAGTTCTTTGAGGTATCTCCATATTACTTTCCATAGAGGTTGTACGAGTTTGCAGTCCCACCAGCAGTGTATGAATGTTCCTATCTCTCCGCATCCATGCCAGCATTTGTTGTTTTGGCACTTTTTGGCAAAAGCCAGTCTCACTGGAGTTAAATAATGTATCACTGTGGTTTTGATTTGCATTTCCCTGTTGATTAGAGATGTTGGACATTTTTTCATATTTTTTTTGGCCATTAGTCTATCTTCTTTTGAAAAGTTTCACCTTTACCCCCATGGGAGTTTATGTGAATCAAAAATTTAAACACTGAGATGTAGATGAGCAAAAGTTAAAAATATAAATAAATTTAATATAACTGAACTTGCCTTTGTTTTGATGACTTAAATCTTATTGAGTAAATAACCTCTTTCTTGTATTCCAGTATATTCAGTCTGATCTGACTCTTTTCTAATCACGTTTATATATTATTATCTCAGGAACTGTATAGTTTAAAATACAGTCACTTTTGGGGAAATTCTCAACTGTCAGTGTTTCTTCTCATCTTTTCTACTTTTGGGGGGGGCATCTTGAAGAGGAGATGCTTCTGGAGTATTATGGGCAGTTGTTTGGGGGCTTTTCCATTTTGAGTTATACTCAGACCATTGCTAGGGTGTGCCACAGTTCAACAGATTCCTATATCTGCTGGTCTGGACTGATTACTGTATCTGGTGAGATGTGGCTAGCCCTACCTAGTCATTTGGGTCATTGTGCTGGCATGTGGCACCTGTCATGATGCAGTGGCAAATTCTATGAGGCCTCAGGTCCTCTCTCAGTCTTCTTTATTCAACTGCGCTCATACACTGTTAAAAGTGCAAAATACTGAATCTGAAGTGCTTTAGGTCATGGTCTCCTAGAAACAGACCCTGAGACAGGGATTTGAATGCTTGTAAATTTTTACATACATACTCCAAAAAGAAACTGATGAAGAAGCAGGGGAAACAGGATGTGGATGGGTAAAATGCTAAACAAGGGCCCATGGTCAGGTAAAGTCCCAGGCTCAGCCTGATTCTCCAGGAGTTTGGTAGCATCAATTACACCTCAAAGCTTTCATTAGGCACCAAAGAAGTTGGGCTTTTTCATTCCTGCATCAGTTACTCATCGACTATGAGGCAGGGGTGGGGAGGGGGTGGTTGGTCATAAATCCCTGGGCACTTCTAGCAATATTGCTTGTGTCACTTAGAGGCAATCCTCTGTAAAAGATTTAAGATGCAAGTCTTTAGCAGAAGATGAGGGGCAGATGCACAGAGCTGCTGGGATCTGTGGGTGTTTGGGCAGAGGTCTAGTAGTGGCTGCTACAGTCTGCTTTGCACTCCTTTTCATTAAGTTCACAGCTTTTTCAAAAACCTAGTTGGTCACAATTTCTGCAGAAAAACTAATAAGGGAGCTTGATGTGACAAGCTTTAATCCCTGCTGCCATAGTTGATCTCAAGGCCAAAACTGATTCTCATAATCTCCCTTCTGTAATGCTCATTTTAACCTGATACTCATATCCTGATATTATTCAGAATTCTGTGCCTGTAAATAAGACATTCTATGAACCCTCAGATATGGTACATGCGAAGGCACTGTGGTAAGAAGAGACAATCTAGTTGATAGGCTGGTGGGGTAAGCCAGACAGTCATTCAAGGAGTCTGCTCTGGTTACCATGCACTTATGGTTGCTGTGATTGCTCATTCACAGGTAAAACTGGTCATGGGAGTCACTGCCATACACTGCTCATATGACCAAGCAAGCTGCTGCTAGGTGAGACTCCCGTAGACAACAAGTATCTACCCTGGACAAAATACAAACATCTAACTACCTGCAGGCATTGGAGGAAACTAAGAAGATGGAAGATTTTGGAGGGAAATAGCAGTTGGGTGAAGGAAATGGTATGGATAAAAAGCTTTGCTTATTTCCATAGCTTCCAGCCTGGGAGCAGGTTTCTTTCTGTACTCTACAGAGTATATAAAACTGCCATAAATAAACTTGCAGTCTCTCTGACCTAAAGAACCAGAGGACACACAACAGCTGGAATGTAGAAGGGATCCAGAAAGGAGAACTCCAGATTCTATGCACAAAGTCTGTGCACATTTGTGCATGAACTCTAAAAATCTCTGGATAACCCCTGAATCATATATGGGGAAGACTCCAAGCTACCTAGTTAAGAACAAAAAAATAGTTCTAATATTTAAGCTGCTGCCTGGGAGACAAAGCTTCCACTTTTAGTCCAATCAAGTTAATCACTTGATAAAACAAAATAAAAAACTCCCTAAAACAAACATCAACACTCTTTGGGACAATAGAACAAAGTTCAGAGTCTCCACACATATATTTATAATGCCCATGATACAATCCAAAATAATTTTGCATATGAAGAAATAGAAAAATGTGACTATTCTCAAGGGAAAAGACAATTAATGGGGACCGACCCTGAGATGAAATAGATTTTATAATTAGCAGATGAAGATTTTATAATAGCTATTATAACAATGCTATCATGAAAATATGCTCATAATGCATTAAAAAACAGGAAATATCAGCAGAGAAGTAGAAACTGTAATAGAGAACCAAATGGAAATTCTAGAATTAAAAAAATGAAATATCTGAAATGAAGCTGGTCATGGGACAATCAAGAGATGCTGAGACCCAAACCCGAGCTCTGCTACATAATTGCATCCCTAAGTCTTTATGACGACCAAGGTCAATTATCCCTGCCAAATGGTAATTTTTTTTTCCTATTGGTCTATAGGTGTGAGGAGTCCCAGAGACCCAACGGCAACCAAAGTTTTACATTTACTGACACTCTTACTGTGTGCCTTGCTGGAATTATTTCTCTCTGGAAACTGGGGTCTAGAGACCCTCAGAGCCTAAAGATGCAGAGATGGGAAGCACAAATTCTCAAATTTGTCAGTGGGAGTATTAGTGAGCAGGGAAACTCTACTTCCAGCCCTTGGTCCATGTATTTTACTGGTTGGGGATCTAGCACCACATAATAGCTGTTATTTTGAGGTTTAAAGACAATCTCCTACTTTCGTAAGAGGTCATTTCTAAGATGATACCCCAGCTGTGCTTTTAAGGAGTTATTCCAACACTCTGTCAAGCCAGCAGTTCTGGATTGTGTGGTATGTGGTAGGACCAATGGATCCTCTGGTCATATGCCCACTGATGTACATCCTTTGCTGTCAAGTGAGTCCTTCAGTGCAACATGGTATCAGGATTCTGTGCCAGCAAATAAGACATTCTGTGAGCCCTCAGATATGGCACATGCCAAGGCACTGTGGCAGGAAGACACAATCCCTTTTCTTTTTTAATCCTGATAAGGAAAATGTGCTTCTCTTTCTAGAATGAAAGGGGTCCAATGTAATCAAAGTGGCTACAAACCAACGTTTTTGTCTCCTGGAGGAATGGTACTATATCAGAGACTCAGCATAGTTTTCTTTTGTGGACAAATTAGACCGGATGTTTTTAGCGTCAGTAGCTAGCTCATTGATAGCTTCCGTCCCTAACATCATGGCTACTCTCTTTACCCCATGGCACTGGGATAATCAAGGACAAATACCGACTAACATCTATTTGATGAATCATCCTATTCATCTCTTCTGCAATAGATGTTGTGTAGTGTGATAAAAGTATTCTTTCCTACTGTAATTGCTCTTACTCCACAGGTCAAAGAACCCATGTTAGGGTTTTATCAAATACTCCATATGTCCATCCCCTTTACTCATTCAGGGACCAGAGGAATGACCATTGGATGAGTCTGCATCCATGGGACACTCTATGTGTTAGGCCTAGACCAGGGCTCTGTTTGTTACTTTATACTCAGATGCCTATAGTCTAATAGGAGAATCAAGTTAATGCTTTGGATCCCTGGTATTAGGAGCTGTTCAGACCCAACCACCCTTTAAAGATTGGTGTCTTCCTTCCTTCCTTCCTTCCTTCCTCTTTTTCTTTCTTTTTTATGGATGTACAACTACTCAGGCAAACGGCTGCACGTCCTGTTGGGAAAGGACAAGGAGAATCATTACTGGTAAAACATCTTACAGAATTACATCTTTCTTCCTTGGGGGCTTAATATCTTTTAGTCTTTGGATTCTAGATGTGGAAACTGGCTCAGGTGTGGAAACTGGGCAAGTGATCATAACTTTCAATTGAGGTGGTTGATATCTACATTCTTGATCTCCCCTTATACATAAGATATCCTTCCCAGCAACCCATCTCTATTGGCCCTAGACATACCATTATCTCTTAGCCATTGCATAAATCCCTGAGGGTTGGGGTCTCTCGCTACTGTTTTGACCTTACTGCCCATTAGACTAATTACATCTACTTTGCCTCTAACGGTTAAAGTTTGTCACCTGAATCTTTCATGCCTATTGTTACTAAGAAACCCAGTTACATAAAAATATCTTCTATCACCAGTCCCAGCCTTCAGAAGATGGCCACTATGAGCTTCTCAATGATATGGGAGACCCCCTCACTAATGAATTCCTTTTGGTAAATGGAGTATCACCTAGGCCTTCCTGAACATAGTCAACTGGTGTTTTTTTTTTAAATTTTATTTTATATATCAGTTACATACTAGCATGCCCACTTCTCTGAGCTTTTTGCTCTCTTCTTCCACGCTGTGCCAGGTCAGCTCTAGCATTTTAACATCACTTGATGTGGGCCATTATCTTTTACAGGCTTGTGTGGGAGAAGCCCTTAAAACAGCTTATCAGATCTGGTTCCAGGGGGCTTTTCTAGGAAGCTAAATCCTGAGTCACAGAATTTTGTCCCCATATCAACAAACTTTCTCTTATCCAGCTTTATCTTCTAAATCTTCCTCCTACTCCATTTAACACTCTTAAGACTTACTCCAAGGCATACTTTTCAAGTTTATGTTGATACAAATTAGTCAGGTCCTGAAGGGCAGTTAAGCTATTAACCCCTTTCCTCCTTTAGCAGCATAGCCCTTTCCCAGTTGGGTCATCTTTGATTTTAGTTCTTGGTTTGGTGTCCAGGATGGGAGATGGGAGCAGATCTTGAGGAGAATAGCATTTTCCTACAAGATTTCTGTCCTGGTTGAGTCATCAGGATAGTTTTTAAACAAGGGGGAAGAATATTACTCTATTCTCTAACAGGTCCAGAGTGTTCTGATAACTCTGTGGGTACTGGACTGTCATGTGCATCTACCACTTAATCTTACCCAGGCTTTCACTATTTCTCTACTAGGTAGCTATCTTTGGAGTAAGAGACTTATTAAGGTTGAAAATTCATTCTGCTCTGCAGTTATGATACTTTATTATTAAGCCCTGTGCCTGGTCATAGTTTGGGCTCTCCTCTGCCTGCAGATGATAAGGGTTTCTTTAAAGATTGCCTTGGAGCCTCTCTGATTTTCAAATTTTACTGTAAGTTTATAATTGGCTAACTTTGATGTGTCATTTTCTCTCTTCAATGCATCAATGCCACTTAGCAACAACCACCTAATTTCAAAGTCCTCGTATGTACTATTTCCCTTATACATCTCAAATGCCAAAGATATTTACCAAAGTCAGTGTGTCCCCTTCTACCTGAACCTCTTTCTAGTTCACCACAGGTGCCTGGACAATAGCAACATTACTGTGGCCTACCAGGGCTCCTTCTGCATACCACTGTGATAAGATCCTCATTCGTATCTGTCATGCACATGACCCAAACTCTAGAACCATAGAGTTTACATGGAGGACCACTTCATGTCTCAGTTGCCTTAAGTTAGGTTTCCCAGAAGCAGACGTTGAGCCAAAGATTGGATTGCAAGTGATTTATTAAAACAATGCTCCCAGGAAAGAGCAATAAGAGAGTAGGGAGTTAGAATATTGAAGGAGAAGGAGGTAAAATAGGGTAGTTTCAGGTGAAGCTCCGGGCTCAGATTGATCCCATTGGGCATATACATTATACCTTGGAATTTGTTTCATTTTGAGACAAGAAAAGTGAACTTTGTACTTCTCTACTGGTTAGTGTCTTTAGATCCTAGTCACCCTGAAGGGATGACAATTGCCTTCAGTATTCAATATGGTAACACATAAACTTCCATACACTTCTGGCTCATCACAGGCACAAAACTCTGAGTGGCAAATGTGCACAGACTGCAAGAAAGCACAAAGAATCTGGGGGGTAAGCACCGTGGTAAAAGAGATCTGAGGGGATCCAAGTGGGGCACCAAGAGTATCTGCTGCAGGAGCTCCTCTGAGAGGCTTGCAGTAGCCCAGGGAAGCAACGTTTCAGCATACAATGTTTTTAGGTTTCCCCAAACAAATCTGGACGTTTTTATGATTTACCTATTCCTTAATGTTCAACCCTGAGTCTGGAGAAAGGCAAGAGTCAGACAACATCACTCACATCAAACATTTTGCCCTTCTCTTCCTTTTCTCCAGTTTCTCCCAACACCAGAAAGGATTTTCCATTTCTTTTCAGAAAACTATCCTCATAGTACATCTTTCTCCCCCCTCCTTCTATGACTTACAGAAGAAATTCTGTCATCTTAATTCCCCATGGCATGACACCGTATTTTTAAAAAACCTGTCCCTGTATTTTTAAGAAAATCATTTTCTCTTTCAATAAAGCCAAGTAGTTCCAGCAAAATAAAAAAGTACTTGTCTCAACCTGATGCCTCATACTGGCCTAAAAGTTTTATGTTGAAACTTCAAACCAAGCAGCAACTCTCCTGAACTTGGCTGAGTACTGCCGCGCCTTGAAGCAACAATTGCCATTGATTCAGAAGATAGTATTGCCAGGGGGCAAGTGAAATGAACAAAATGTTGGCTTGCTAGCTCAATAATGTCATCCCCATCAAACAGGCTAGTGTAATATTACTGAACATTCACAATTTTTCTGAGCTATATAGCGTTCTTATAACTCTGCTCATGCCGTTTAGAGTTTTTCTCCTGCCTAGCCAGGCAGAGTCAGTTGTCTTCTCTCTGCCCTCTCTCTTTTTAGTTTGCCTCCAATATCTCTCTCTAGCACTCCTACCCCTGTCTGGTTTGTTTCTTCTAATTTGTTTAGGGATGGGAAACCAGATGCACAAGCATGTTGTAATTACAGTCACGCACCACATAATGACATTTCAATCAATGACAGACTGCATATACAATGGTGGTTCCATAAGATTTTAATACTGTATTTTTAATATACCTTTTCAATGTTTAGATATGTTTAGATACACAAGTACTTACCATTATGTAACAATAGCTTACAGGATTCAGTACGGTAACATGCTGTATGAGTTTATAGCCTAGGAGCAATAAGTTATACCATATATATAGCTCAGGTGTGTAGTAGGCTGTACCATCTATGTTTGTGTAAGTACACTCTATGATGTTCATACAATGACAAAATCATCTAAAAATGCATTTCTCAGAACATATCCCCGTTGTTAAGCAATGCATGGCTGCATATATTTAAGAGTTTCAGCAATTTAGATGATAGACTAAGTCTTCACCCATAACATCATATGAATGGCCTCTTTGTGAATCCTCACGACAGAAACTCCAGGTACTCAGAGCTCTGTGTGCATGCATATGTGTGTCTGTGTATATGCACATATGTATGTGTATGCCTGGGTGTGTTTAATTTCTTCTAGATACCTTTCGACAGATGATTATGTTGAGATTGCCAGAAATATGATATTCTATAAGTGGGAAGATTCTATTCTCCACACAATGATATTATCAATTATTTATCAAGTCTGCTCCATCTTTCACAAATTAAAGAAACTTACACATGGAAAATTCTGAAACTTTTCAAGTCAGTCTTTATTCAAAGACCCAGCTTACTATGGGTCCTACAGACTTGCATGCCCTTTGAGATAGAAAAAAAAAAAATCTGGTTTTATTTCTAGGGGAGAGGCAAAATTGAGCAAAGTAAAAGGGAATATAAAACACTCCAGGAACATGAATGGGCAAACCAATAAGACAATCAAATTAACAGGCCATGCGTGAGACTGATTGTACACGTGGGGTCTATGGTTTTCAATTAACCAGACCACACTGGGACATCTGGTGCTCCAAGTGTTTTACGTTATTAGCACTGGTTTCCAAACTGGAGGACTGTGTTATTTTCTCAAGTTTTTCCTTGGAAAAATACTTCTATACTCTCCAATGGAAAGAACCACATCAAAGGTTGTATCATGAGCTGCTGTTCTCTCCCTATACATATAAATAAAACTGTTGACATTATGTTGAATTAATTCCACTGATGTTGCATTCCTGATGCATGTATGTATTCTGAGTAAACTAGAGTAAGTTTAGATAATTTTATGGTTATAAGAGTCATGGTAGTGGGTAGTAGGAGTTAAACTGGTGAAATGGAGGTCATTTTGTAGGTGTATGGGATAGATAGTGAGGCTCCTGCTACTATGGGTTAGAACTCGTAAGACTTTACAGTTGTCTCACTTTACAGGTGGCTAGAATCCCTCCAAAGGTATTATTCCTGAATGACAGACATCTGCCGTACATTCAAACTTTCTAATGGCAAATTCCCTCAAGGTGCTGACTTCACTGTTGGATGGTTGGCAATGGTTGTCAGGAATCATCTTCTCCAGTAAACCAGAATCAGCTCCCTCACTCCTGCTTGCCTCTTTTGTGTCGTTTTGTTTGTAGTTGTGGGCTGAAGCAGTAGAGCATCAGTTTATTCTCCTTGGTCCTTTCACTATTCGATAAAGTCTATGATATCCTTGTTAACATATACAAAAAATGAAAAGTGCAGTAAGTCTAGCTTAATTTATTCCTGTTGTACCTCTACAAATGTTTTGTTCATTTTTGCAATCCTATGCTATTCTGCAAAGACTCAGGGCCAGGTTAATCAGAGGAGACTTAATTCCAAGAAAGAGTGTTTCTATAATAAATACCCTTTGTCATTTACTTTTGACTTGACACACCCTTCTCATCGTAGTCTCTTTTGCAGATATGGATCCTAGGTCCCTGAGAAGGTGGCATGAGCTGCAAGCTTCCTCCTATGTTATTTACAGTTAGTTACCTATGGTGGTGGAAGTGGCACAGGAAGAAGAAAATATTGGTGTTCCTAGAAAGTTTTTCACAGCTCAGTTCAGAATCTTGCAAAACAAAATCTGAAGATAAGATGTATTTTAATGGAAAAAAGCTTAGCATTCAACTATGAGAGATGGTTAAGACTGATAGTCTGGAATATTAATATGTGAATGTTAAGTAAGATATTTATTTTGGTTATTTTTCAGAATGAAGGACTGCTTCATGGAAATTCATTTAAAGGGGTGCACTTGCTTAAAAAATACTTTCTTTTCAAAGAAGGATCTATGCAGTGATGAAGTACCTCCTGTTAGATTACTGAGAGGAAGTGCAGATTAGTAGAATTCCATCCCTTTATAACTTCTGTTTGTTTTAAGGGATCAGAAAGAACATTTACATGAGTCATGCAAACCACAGACATGCTGAGATCTGAAGGCATTAAATATAAGTAGTGAATACACCACAACAAGTTTTATGGCAGAGTTTGACATGAAATTGATTATCATGTCACAGACTTGAATCTGCTAAGTGTGGGGTTGAGCTGGTGAGACCTGTGTGGACAAGCATAAAGTGCTGTGACTGAAGGGACAGTTGGATCCATCTGGTGACTTCATTCATGTCATGACACAAACGTGAATGCATATGACATTTTGTTCTCCTAGAATCTATCCCTATTCTGTCTCTTCATAGATCCATGCAATTTAAAGCTAAGGAACAACTAGAAAGATCCTTAAAGAGTACTAGTCTTGAGACTCCTCTTGGAAGTTTTTTAATTTACATTTCCCCTTCCCTGTAACTAAATCTCTTTTTTCTTTCTTTCCTTTCTTTTTCCTTTTTTAAAATTAGTTTTAAGATCCCATTTGAGAGTTCCTTGCTCTGGCTACAGGAGGTTATCTCTACACAGAGCTGCCTCACTTTGTACTGATTGACCTCAGAAGTCAGAGAGGCCTCACGCTTATTTATTTGCTTATTTATTCTTTGGGTTTCTTGTCAGAAAAGATAACAGATGTTTCTGTGTTGGGGGTTGAAAATAATTTTAGTTCTTCTAAATGGATGCCAATATATGTATACAACTAGCCCAATCACAAGGCATGTCTTGGAGAGGAAACAAGCACACAGATATTTGATAGTGTACAAGAATATAATTTGAATTACCTAGAAAGCAATTAGAACAAGTACTTTAAGTGTCAGGACAGTAGTTTGCTCTTTAGCTTTCTCTAGTGCTATTGAACAAAGTCATTTCCATTTATATCCATGTTATTGGGAAGATAAGTCAGGGAGCAACTCCACAGCAACTCTCTTCTCCAAGTGGGAGCCATTTGTTGGATGCTGAGGCATCTCCTCTGTTGCACAGCTGCATGGCCTGGCTGCCACCTTTGCCTTTGGATCGTCTCCCATGGTCCTTCCACCATTAGTTCAAGCTTTTTAGCTTCCTATGATTAGAATTGCCTCCCACATGTTCTCGGCTCTCTCCTTTGGATTGCAGGTTTCTGGAAGTCTCCAGGTGTCTGGAACTCCCCTGCTTGGATTGGGAACTGATGTGCCTAATAATGCCAGTGCTGCAGCTTCTCTGAGCTTGACAGGAACAGTGCCCTCTGGGGCATATTAGAGCTATTTCAACTGGGTAAGTAGAGAAAAATAAATGCCACTTATGGAGTAGTAAAAGAATTGGCTTTCAGTCTTTCTTTGAGTGTTGTGTTGGAGGAAAAAGATTTATTATAGGGGTAATCAGGCATGGAGATGGGCTATAGGTGGAGCAGATGGTGGGTGGGCCTAGACTTGCTTGCCCAGCATTGCTCAGCACACAAGGGAAACAAAGATGGCTTTAAGAGAAGGTTCTAATCTCTGGGTAACATCTTTCTTATTGTTGAAAGAGGCATTTCCAGAATGCCAGCTTGTCACAAATAGCATTGCAGAGAGGAGGTGCACCTAGGTTGTAAGTACTTTGCAGCCTTCACATCTATAATCTGGACAGCTCCTCTCTCTGGCTCAGGGAGAGAAGGCAATGGAATTGAGCCTGCCAAGACAATAAAAGCCTGTTCAAGACTGTGATCTGTTAGATAAACAATTTTCCTTCTGTTCCCCATCCCATAAATCCTGTGCTGACTCTGACTTATTATTGTGTGTATCTCAGAATATAAAATCTTCTGTTAACCACAAAGTAATGGAACCTATTCATCTAATTGATTACCACCCCCACCCCACCACAGTACAAATATCTAAAGCAGCAAGGTAAGGGAGGGCACACAGAACCGAGAAAGATTAGCAGAGTTATCGCATTTGTTGAAAACAGTCAGTGACTACAATATTTGCCTTTTAAAGCAACATATACTTCGGGTTTAAAAACAAAACTTGGTAGAAGGGGTTGATACTTAAGATTTTCTTCAAGACAACTCATTGCTTTTTTTTAAACTTTTGAAGTCTAGGGAGGACCATATTTTTCTCTTCCTGAAACTTTTCAGCACACTTAACTGAGAGAGAGAGAGAGAGAATATGCATAAAATTAAGAAGTACAGTAACTGGCATACATCAACATGAAGATTTCTCCTTTAGAATTCTCTTTGCATTTGCATAGACATTGTTTATTGTAATTATTTTATAATTATAAGAAGGCGAGTAAATAAAGTCTGTTCGCATAAGGAACTGTCAGTTGTGATGATCACCTCCCATCTCCCCTTCCTTCCCATCCTCGCAAAATTGAACTTCTTTAGGCTGTGAAGCATTTACACGATTATTCCTTGCAGGAAATGAATACTGCAAATGAAAGATGTTCAGCTTCATCAGGATCAATTTCCTGCCTCAAATAAGTAAACTGACAAAGAAGAGTTTAGTTACTTCATTTTATATTTTGAGTATTTTAGTGAATATATCAAAAATAAGTAGAGAGTACAGGGCTTGTTTCTTTGTTCTTTAATACCTAAAAGATCATGGGCTTTTAAAAAGCCTCTCTATGTTTAAGTACTACTGGCATTCCTAAGGCCAACAGAATACCGCTGTTTTAAAATCACCGAAACCCCAGTCACCTTTCAGTCTGTGGGCCATTTAGCCATGTATATGATGAGTTAAAAGCCCAGCTATAAACTGTCAACCCAAATAGGGAGTATACTTACTAGGTTCATAATTACATCAGATAAATCTTCATTTCCCTTCTTTTCTTCTAAAGACATGGCATGTTTATATGAGTGTGTGCTTTTTCAAGGCACGCGATGTCTATTTTCTTTAAAATTAGAGTGCATCAAGGGAAGGAAAATGAAAATTCCTACTTTACCAAAATAATAATGTGAAAATAAGACCAGTTTTATAAGGAAGTGTTATGGGGAGAAGGTGTGCTTATCTAAAATTTGAATGTATAATCACAGTATTTAAATACAACTTGACAAACGCCATGAAAATACATGGGAAACATTTGGTGAGAACTCTTGCTGGAAAAGTCTTGCCTAGCTCTGCAATTTTGACTTTTCCCATCTTTTCCATGTCAATATTTCTTCTCTGAGTCATACTTTTTAAAAGGATATTGTTTAAGTTTAATTTCCTACACTACTCAACTTCGATCTCTATATCCTATAATTATTCTATTGTCCTCTATTTTCTAATTGCCCTTTTCCTATGTGTTGTGCATTATACTGAATACCTTCATTAACCAAGTACCTACTATGTGTTAGGCTCACAGATCCTCAGTGTTGCTGAGGGAAAGCAGATTTTATACAAGAGATATACTTTTGGCTGAGGCAAGAGTCATCTCAGGCATTTTTTTCCATGAAGGAAATAGCCTATTGTCTTGTTCTCTCCTGAAAGCCTCAGCACTGGAACCAAGTAGATGCTCATCCAGTTTTTATTCCAGAATTAACCTAGTGACCAATAGTTTCTATAAACAAGACAATAATTTAGCTTGTTATATACATTGTAATAATGAAGGGTATACCCCAAATTAAGTAGGCACAAAACATGTGTTCCATTTATTTTAAGATTACATTTAGTTCTATTCTCCCTCTTATCAATTCAACCTTTGATTTATTATTAATCATCTATTAACCCCACTATGTGCATGGCATAGTCTTTGAAACAGGGTACCCCCCCACAGGCACTTGGGTAATAAGTTTTACATATTAACTATTAAATAATTAAACAGTGATATAATAAGACTAAAAAGGCTTATAATTAAGAACTGCCTCAGTGATACAGACAGTGATTGATTTAAGTAATAACAAGTGATCCCTGAGATTGAATGGGCAGGAAAAGTTTTGTGGAAGTTATTGAGCCTAAGGTGAGTCTGAAAGGACAGGTGGGATTTGGAGACTAATGACACCACCATCTGTGTATATAATTCTTTAGAGTTTACAGGTGTTTTCACAGGCAGTGTCTGCTTTAACCCTCTCCTGTGTGCTGTGGGGAAAGGGCCCCCACCTCCACTTTATGTTAGAGAAAATTCTCACCAGAGTTGCAGTCAGTTGCCCCACAACATAGAGAAATCTGGACTTGAAAGCTCAGACTTCGGATTAGAACCTCTTTTCACTCTATCAGAGTTGCTTCTAGATATAAAAAAGGTATAATGGTAAAGGTAATTGACATAAAGAAGGGCTCAGAGATTCATGGTCATGAACTCTTGTATTTATTATATTTAAGGCTAGATGTTATATAGAAACCAAAGAACACTGCAATGGACATTTTATGTGGAAAGTTCTGTGATAAAAGACTAAATTTGCTCCTTAATATAAACATGATTCTTAGAACACACTGTCATAGAACAGGTGATTTGGAGACAGACTGACTTGCATTTAAAGCCTGGTTCTGCTGCTTAATTGTCAGCTCAGCTTCCAAGTTCCATGGAAATGTCTCCTTTCTCTTTTCAACTTTCCGTCACTCTGTATGCATAATTATTTGCTTCCTCATCAGTTTTCCTATCATTGATTTAATGAATTAACAGCAATATATAGTTATATACATACACACATATATACAGTATATACATGTTTATGAGTATGTATACAATATGGATATACACACACACACATATATATACCCATATCTATCTATCTATCTATCTATCTATATTTTATAGTAATTCCTATGCCAGAAACTGTTCTAAGGAATTTACAAACTATTTACTTCTTTAATCATTGCAATAATCCTCTGAGGTAGGCTGCTTTATACCACTATTTTGCTGATGAGGTATCTAAAACACAGACAGGTTAGTTGCTATGTCCTAAATGTTTGTGTCCCCCTCCCCACCCAAATTCATATGTTGAAAACTAATCACCAAGGTGATGGTATCAGAAGGTAGGGCCTTTGGGAGGTGTTAGGTCATGAGGGCTCTGTTCTCAGAATGGGATTAGTACCTTTATAAAAGAGGCCCTAGAGAGCCCCCTTTGCTTGTCTGTCATGTGAGGATGAAGCTAGAAGGCACCATCTTTGATGCAGAACGATCCCTCACCTGCACCAAATCTGCTGGTGCTTTAATCTTGGACTTCTCAGCCTCCTGAACTGTGAGCAATAAATTTCTGTTGTTCGTAAATACCTGGTCTAAGATATTTTCTTACAGCCGCCCGGACAGACTAGGTAACCTGCCAAATCTCACTCATTTAAGTGGCACATTGGGATTCAAATCCAGATAATGTCATTCCAGAGTCCGTGTTTAAATCACTATACTGTGCTGCTTCTCATATTACCTCTGTATTATTATATAATTAATTATTTGATTTGGTTGTCCCAGCTATACTTTAAACTTGTAAGCTTTTTTTTTTTTTCATGTTTGTATGCTCAAAATCTAGCATAGCGTGTGGAACGTGGGAAGAGTGAAAACAAGTGTGCAAAAATGTCACATGACTTTGGGCTGTCTTGGAAAGGAGAGGTGCTGTCCAATACGACTCTAAGAGGGAATTCCAGGGAGGGGAGGTGGCACTGAGTAGAGGTGAAGGGAAACAAGGCAGGGTGGGTAGTTTGGTGCTGGGAAAGCTTTTTATTCTATGATGACCTTTTTGTAGGAAAAAGAAGTAATTGTAGATACTCAGTCGAAAAGTGACATTTTAGGCAAATAACCAAAAGCAGTGTGACGTGCTTCTGAAAAAGAAAAAAGACTGCAGAATGCGGGATCAGTGAGTATATTCTCACAATATTTCAGAAAGGAGACAAAAAATTGGAGCAGAGATAGTGAAGATAGAGGAAGCTACAGAGCTGAGAGTCATTTAGGAGATGGAACCAGTAAAGTTGACAAGGAATTGGAGCGAAAAGAATTAGGGTACCTTAGGGGGAGTAGTTATAGTCCTATAGCTAAATAGGAGATATAGCAAAGTGGTAGGAAAGAAAACAGGTTCTAGTTTGGACATAGTTAAGTTGATGTACCATTAAGGTGTCAACAGATGGGCTGCTGGATAGAAGATTTTATATAGAGTTAGGTATAGTGCTCTGCATTTAGAAGAAAGATCTAGACTAAAGGTAGAATTTGAGAGACATTATTTCTTAAATGATAAGTGAAGTCATTGGGATGGTTTAAAAAATGCATCCCCCTCCCCCAAAAGAAGTAAATAAAAGAAAAAATATCCGTTGAAATGTTAGCATTTATGAGGCAGATGGAAAAAAACCTACCAAGGGAACCTGGCAAGAACTTCATGTTTTTGGCAAAACAGACAAAACAAACAAACAAACAAACAAAAAACCCAACTAATCAACCAAACCACAAAACACCACACACAGAAAAATATCCATTCTATTCAATATTCTAGGCCAAAGGTGAGCAAACTATGTCCAGTGAGCTAAATCTGGCCTTCCACTTGTTTTTGTGAATACAGTTTTATTGGAACAGAGTCATACCCATTTATTTATGTATCGTCTATGGTTGCTTTTGCACTAAAACAACAGAGTTGAGTAGTTGAGACAAGGACCGTATGGCTGCAAACTCTAAAATATTTACCATCTGGATTTTTACAGAAAAAGTTTGCTGACCCTTGTTTTAGACATAAAACAAGAGAAAATTATTAGATAAAATAAACCTTCTACTTAATTTTCAGAGTTATTTTCTATAATACTTCAGGAAAGAATGACTTCTTTAAATGAAAGGCCACCACTTTATGGGGTAGGAACAACATATATATATACACACACACATATAATATATGTATAAGAGTGTGTGTGTGTGTGTGTGTGTGTATAATTCTGCAGCATTACCTCTGAAAAGAGTAAGCATTTCAGATTTACCCTACAGAAAAGGCATTGCTGTGTTAAGGACAGAACGGGTCAGCTGGCTTCCTTCACATCAAAAAGATGAGTGTTGTCATCCATCCATGTCAGATCTTTGAAATTTTCACTTATTCTTGGCTCCCTTTTTTATGAAGACACTGCTTCATTCAGCTTCATAAATCATGCTAGAAAAATACAGTCTAGAAAAAGGCTTGCATTATGGACTCATTCAATTAAACATTCTGGAGGGCATGATTGCTTTAGGCCTGAAAATGGAACAACATCTCAGTAGAAATTAAAAACATAAAGGAATGTGTTCAGGTAATTGCTTATTAAATTTTCAAACCCCAATGACAATAACAAGTTTAAATTGATTGCTCAATACATTTAAGCTAGATGATGCTGAATGTACAACCGCGCTGTACCAGTGAGGCCTAAAAGTAAACCTTATTGAATAGTTAAGTACAGCAGTACCTTTTTGCCTCTGGGGGCTTGGAGAGAATTCAATAAGGCTGGCTGAGATAGTCCAAATTAAATTGGTTAGTGGCAAGTGCAACTGTTTCTAGTTTGTAGTGACCCTTATCTCAGAAGCTTTAAAATCAACCCTGGGTCTTAGCAATAGAATAACACAGGCACTTGTATTCTTGCCTATGGAGTACATTTTCAATATCATTTATTGTTTTCCTGCAAGAATCTCTCCTGGTTTCCACCTCCTTCTCCTCACCACTCACCCATATACTGGAAACCTACAATAGTTTAATTGTGGAATGAATCTCTCTGGTCTTCTGAAATGCCTAATTAGCATACATGTTGCTTTTAGAAGGAACCTTGTAAGTCATTATTAGGAATAGTTCCATAAATACTCCCATTAGTGTGTACTTAGGGAATTTCTATCTTAACTTTAATACAAGATAGTTTCACTTAACTAGAACTTTTAAAATTAAGACTCTCCTATAATCATATTTTTATTATGGATTCCACATTCTCTAATCTGTAAGTTATAAACAAAAATTTAACATCGGAGACTTAATCTTCACTCTTCTAGAAATGTCGTGGAATAAATACATATTCAGATAATTTTCTACATTATTTCCAGGTACAGCTATAGTACCATATAATATTCAATAATGTACAGAGTAATGATCTGGATACCTTTGATCAAACATGAAAACAAAGAAAACATTATAATCTGTAACCTAAGCAGGGAAGTAAAACAACCTATTTTCAGCATACAAGTGAAGTGAGGGCAGATCATCTCCATCCATAAATGAGAAAATTCAGTTACATAGAGCATCCCACTCCCCTTTTTAAAACTGAGACTGAGTTCTGTGTACTTTTCTTTTTTTCTTTTCTTCTCTTTCTTTTTTTTTCTTTTCTACAGCTGGAGAGACTGGAAATTGAAATATGATATATAGAGTAAGTTGCTCTTATATAGTCCCTGTGATGGGAAAGTTTATTGTACACACTTGGAGACTCTTAAAAACTGAAGAGTAAAAACACATCAAAGGAAAAAGGAATGAGGGTAAGAGTGGACGGGAGAATAGTCGTTTGGATGAAGGGAAAATAGAAAAGTAATAGGTTCTTTAAACAGGAGAATTGTGATCTATACAAAACTGAAAAGAGTGTGAAATCAAAACCGGACTTGCTGGAGTCTACTTGTATGATCCAGCATCTGACTATGACCACATATGAGCTGAAAATTCTTAAGGATCAGATTCTCCCAGGTGAAAAGCTTCTTTGCTTTCCCACCTTTCTTGCAGACGTTTTCTGGATATTTCAAATGCAATTGGTGAGTTCATCTCGTCTTTGTTTTCACATACAAGTCACCACCACAACTCTCCACAGATATCTGTCAAACACTGTTATTAGTTAGATAGGCTAGTTTTGCTGCAGTAACAAAAAACTGCAGGAACCTAAGTGATAAAATCGCAAAGGTTTGTTTTTCTCTTAGCCTGGCATAGGTCCTCCAGGTACTCTGCTTTGTGTGTTCTTCACTCTGGCACCCAGCCTCTTAGAACAGCATTTATGGGGACCTTGTTGGAAAGCCACAGCAGAGGGAGTGAGAGATAGTGAATCGCTCTCTATTTCTTAAAGCATCCACTTGGAAACAAAATCACGTTTGCGCACATTTCATTGGCTACAACTAGCACATGGTCGTGCCAAAATATAAGAAAGCTGTCAGGTACCATCATCCTATGTACTCAAGAAAACTAGAAATGTTTGAGGGAGAATACAATTAACTAACCCACACCTCTTATACATAAGGCACTGGGAAAGATTGTGCTTTTAAAGGGTTTACAACTCCTAGCAGGTAATAGAAATTGTATGTATGCAAAAGCAAGCTAGTCAAATTAATGAACTAGGGACATCTCAAAGAAGTCCCAAGGAGGAAGTACTACAGTGATGTGATTAGGATTTGAACACTGGCTCCAGCACTTAATAGCCCTGTAACAATGCACAAGAGACTTAATCATACAGATGACTCAGTTTTCTTATCCCATATAGTGGGATTACTGATAATGCTTTCCTCATAGTATTTTGTGAGAATTATTTAAGATAATGCATATAATGTGCTTAGATAACATTATTGAGCATGAACAGGAGCCAATCTCTTGGCTGTATATATACTTACCTCTGAAGATCTGGGGTAACAGGGAAGGCTTTGCAGAATAAGATGAGTTAAGTTTGTCCTTGAATGGAAGGCTCAACTTATTTTGCAAAAAAAGAATTAAAAAGAAAGTGAGCAAAGACTCAGAGTCAGGTGTGAATAAAGTGTTTAGGAAAAGTAAATAGATTGGAGTATTTGGTTGGAGAAGGAGGTTTATGGAGGGCCCTTCTCTTGTGGCAAGTCAGAACTCCATGGAAATTTTTAAGCGCAGAATTTCAAAACAGAGTGTAGGAAAATTAATTTGACAGAAGTGTGTGAGATAGATTGGAGAAGCAACAGTGCAGAGAGGGAACTATTTGAGTTACAAGAAGAAATGGTGGTAGAGAGGAGAACAGAAGATCTATAAGATGTTTCACCTAATGGGAAAATGTGGAATCCAGTTAACCATGGTTAACTGATTATAAGGTAATGAGAAAAAAACGTAAGAAAGAGCGAGAGAGTTGTAAGGACCAAAAAGTCTAGTATTTTATGCTTCGATACCTAAGTACAACAAGGCATGTTAGAGCTGAATGATCATACTAACTTAATTTCCTGTCCTTAGGTGACATATCACAGCTCTGAATACTACCCAGATGCAGTTTTCCTTGTGTATTGATGCTACGCAGAAAGTCAAAACGAGCCCATGAAATTATGTATGTTGACTTGTCTGTTTCTTGGAGAAAATGCCAAATGAGAGGCTGTCAAATAAATATAACAAAAGCTATGAAAGAAATAAACACAAGTGCAGCCAAGTAAACCAATCAGCTTGAAGTTAAGAACCAACGTGAATTCAGTTGTTATAGCAGCAATAATTCCATGGCTGTGAACACACCAATGACTGGATTCCTTGGCAGGCAATGTGAGCAATTGCCTGCTGCCAGCTGCTGTGTTTAAGACTGCTTTAGATTAGAAGGCAGATGTACAACATTTAAAGTTTATGGTTTAAACATGGATTCATGGATCACTTTAAAGACAGCCCAACTTGTGAAGTTACAGAATGGCGTTAGACTAAATTACAGATTAACCTGTGCTGTAAGGTGTAGTAGAAGCTCCCTTGCTCAGCAGGGATTGGAGGCAAAACCTTCTCAGCACTTTGCTTCCAGGAAGCTTCTGACAAATGAACCTTGTGCGTGTGTGGCCAAAAGTGAAATAAGAAGACTTTTTTTTTTTTTTAACCTCATACCCATAGGAAGAACAAAGTTCAGTTCTGAGGGTTTCAATGAGCGTACCATTTAAAAGAGCTAAATGGATTTCCTCAGTGCAAGAAACAGATTCAGATCTTTCCGTTTTATTTTCCTCTTGTAAAGAACAACAAAGAAGATCTCTATTCAGTTTTGTGACTTCATAGCTGGCATACTGAGGGACCAGTTAACTCTTTTTTTTTTTAGAGTTGAGATTAGCATACATTTTGGGGGGAAGAGAGGGAGGGAGAGAGGGAAAAAGAGTTTACTGTGGAAATAAAAAGTTTCAATGTTTTTATACAGGGTTGGTGTACACATATATCTGAATATTCATAAGGAATGTGATTTAAAGAGTAATCTAAGATTGTTTGAAACCACAAGCTTTTCAGCTATAGAATAGTTGGTGGTTCCACAGGATTTTCTTCATTTCTGAAAGCCTCCTCTCTAAAGCTTCCAATTTTATTTTATTTTTTTGCTTATAAATTCAATTCTGTCTTCTTCATTTAACATCAGAATTTGTTTTGCTTTCTCCATGTCTTTACTTTGATGCACTGTTCTGGGAAAAAAAAATCAGTGATGCTCTCTCATCTTATGGACTTCTGTGCCGTTATGATTTTCTCTTTTACGAACGGAGTCAATTCCTTTTCACTGACCTCACTCTACCTGAATTTCTCCCTCCCACCAGTACTCATGTCGGAATCTGAGCCATCTCCCCAACAGATTCCTGCTGCCTGGAGGGGCACATATCTCCCCTTCTAGCCTTCTGCTTAGGCTCTAGGTCCCATGGACTCCCATTTTCAATGCAGAGAGTCACTGTGATTTTTGTGAGCCTACGCGAATTCTTGTGCAGTCCATTCTGTCCTTGTCAAGGCATCAGAGGCAACATGCATGGCTACATGGGTACACTCCCTGATATGTTGTCTCACTGTTTGTTGTTTAATGCCTAATACCTTTTAAATGATGACACTGTCTTAGCAAACACAGACGTAAGCGTAGACACATACAATACATGGACATATGCAGGAAAGTTAATGAATAATGTTCTGAAATCATTTAAAGTGGGCAGGGATGTGAAGGAGGCTCTCACTTCCTTGCTGAAATTGGCAGTTTGTGGGTTCTTAGATGTACTTTGGCCAGCAGTGATGCTGCTGTTGCTGTTGCTTAGCTTTCTGAATGGAAATTCCAAGCGTTGAGGCTGGGCAAGTTTTCTCTAGTTCTCCAAGGGCTGGAAGGGCCCCACGACTCCCTCCCTGCTGCCTTGTTTCATACACTTATGTGGCCTACTCATCCTCTTAAGGCACTTTAGTTTGATTCTTGCTCTATATATCTCTGCATTGTTTGGACCCTCCATATTAAGACTGAAATTAAGAAAGTACAGGACAAATAAAAGGAAAAAAACATGAATGTTTGTGCTTTGCAACAGTCATTCCCAGGAATGATCACCAAGGGAAAGACCAAAAGAAAGTTTTCCAAGAGGCAGCGCAAAGTGATTACTTGGTTGTAATGACTTGGTTCTATCTCTGCAGTCTCAGACTTCTACTATATTTTCTAGCAAACGGTAGCAGCAGGTAGATCTCTCAATGATTCCATTATATTATTTAGAGTTTAAGAGTATGGTGCCTACCAGGTTCAACTGGTTATTATGTAATGAGAGCTAAAACTATCAAAGGATTCAGATGACTCTAGTTATGGGACAGCCCCCAGTCTCTCCTTATAGACCTTCAGGAAGCCGTATAACATTACAAACGCTGATTTATTCCCTTATAATATTCAGTAACTGACATGGAAACTAGGAATCTTGAAGTTTATATGATAAGGTACTACCTCTGTCTACCATAGTTCCCTTCATTACCATTACCCCTCCCCTCTCCATCTAAGTCGGGCATAAGGTGGAAATGCATTCAACAAAGAGGCCATTACCTTAGTGCAAATGCATTCTCATTAAAGTGTGTTGTCCTTTGAGGAAGTCCATAAAAAGGTTTGTTCCTTCTCTCTTTACACATGGCAGAGAATACATGGGCATATTCTATTACTTTTCTGTTTGTCTTTCCCTATGCTTTTCTAAACCATCTTTTATTTTCTGAAAACATTTTTACAAGTCATATTTTGGCTCTCATTTATAAGGGAATTGCACAAATACTCTCTGATGTCAATCATGTCTCCAAGAGAAGTAACTTGAGCAAATGTGCGGGGTTAAGCACCAACTAAAATGGAAAATGCTGAGCACTGATGTTACTCGTGTTACATATTTTTCCCCAGAGGCCACATTCTGCATGAATAGGCAGGTGAGCTTTGCCACAGGTTCAGAGTTAATCTTTCATTTCTTTTTGTTTATTATGAAAAAAGTTGTTTTATTAAAATGGGTATAAATTTTAAGACACTGGTCAAAAATAAGTCATGTAAATGTTCTTTGAGTCAGGGTCTATTGCACACTGTCCTTTTGACTGTCCTCTCCTTTCTAGTAGATCAACAGAAGCTTGTTCTCTGTAAATAGGCTGGATGATGGATGTCATTGCACCTGACAGAGAGTCAGTGCCAAAACTTACAGGGGTGGCTGGTGACAGGGGAGGAGGAGGTGTGGAAGAGCAAAGTAGGGTGGAGGGTACTCCTGTCTCCAAAAGCCTCAAAGACTGTGGGTCTTCCAGCCTCCATAGGCTTCCCACAAACATAATTATAGTCAGCTGGGTTTTCTTAAGATCCAGCTATTTTCTTTAATATCTTCAACATGATCTTGTCCCCATCCAGGCAGAAAGCAATCTTGGCTGAATAGAGGCCCTTTCTTACACATAGGGATGCTATCCTGAATACCACTTTGGTCAGTCTATTTCTATTGCCTGGGGATTAAAATATACCCTTCAAAATTTGCACAGGGAGGTAGCTGGGCCTCCTAATGGGCAAAAAAGGAATTTTATTTACTAGAAGCCCCAGTTGCCTGCAATTTCAAGATGGCAATATGTGGTTAAATTATTTTTTGCTAGGGTCAAAAACAGAACAAGAAAACCTCATGCCAGAATCCACAAATATCTCATCTGCCATCACGGATCATTCATTGCAAGTAACAGCAGGAGAGGCACCACCTGCCAGTCCCACCAAGAGGAGACAGCAGTCAGGAAAAAATGGGGAGAAAAATGAAAACTGCTGTTGTGAATGTTTCTCTTTAATCTGGATGCATTATTTACAAAACCTAAGAGATCTTTTTTATGCTGTATTGCATTCTTAAAAACATTTTCCTATTAGGTTTGCTAGAAAAGCTCCACGTTTTAGGCTTCAAATAAATTTCTGTCTACAATAAGCAGAGGGCCCAAAATACCTGTTTCTGTGTCCTGACTGGCCCCATCTGCCCATGCTTGGCAAGTGTGATCTGTATTTCTGCTCATATTTGCGATTGGTTATCACACAACGGAAGGAGGTGGGTGGAAGAGCTGTAGACAGTCAGATAACAGAGCTGACCTGGCAGAGGTCTGTGTCTTTTAGTTATAGGTCTGCTGCTTGTTTATTTCTTTTTATTCTTTGTGGTTGTTCTTTTCTGAGTCTAGCAAGAAGAAACTATTTCTAAAGTCTATTTAGGGCAGTTAGAATGTGAAATCAGACTCCCCTGAGGAGGAATCAGACATAGCAGACAGTGTGAACTATAAGCCCCACCACAGGCTTAGACAGAAAAAGATCAAATATCTCTGACATATGGTGGGAGGATTTTCAGGTCCTGATATTAGAAGTGCTAGCAAGGGGGCATGCCCCTTGCAGGAAAGGGGAAAAGACGTGGAAAATAGCTTTTTGGTTACAGATAATTAGCCATATGTGTTTCTGAACTTCAAAACCTCCTTTGTTAAGTACATTAAAATGGCATAGTATTTGATTTAGGTCCACAGGAAAAGGGAAAAATAAAATCAGAAATCACATTTTAATTCTGTTGTACTTTTTAAAAATTCAAGGTGAAGTACAAATTGAGGTAAATGAAAGTAAAACAAAGATTAATCAGAATAATGGCACAGTGGCTGGCAACAGCTTGTTGAAGCTGTGTGTCTAGAAGGATGACAAGACTGAGTGAAAGGCACTTTACAACCCTAATGGATATATTTTAAGATGCTTTAAAAGCACACAATCTTCGTGTAATACTTTATAATGACTCAGTGGCCCCAATTAGGTACACTAGAGAGTTAAAACTAATAAAAATACTGCAGCACTAGGACAGAAAGCCTATCCTGCTTTATTCCATTAAAAAGGCATTGTAGAGTTGACAAGAACTCTCAGAATTGTTCCTCTCTGATATGTCTTATAAGAACCCAAGGCGTACATCTACACTTGGCTTTGTTTTTTCTTGTTGTTGTCTTGTTTCTTGGTTAGACTGTTTTGGAAGAAATATACAGAAGGTAAGGATCTAAAATTTTTTCCAGTTTTTCTTAAAATTCTTTACACATCTAGAGACACTAAGTTATTACTACTAATTTAGAAAATTGTTTTTTAAAAATAAATAATTGCACACGAATAAATACCAACCTAAAAAATTTGTCCAAAACCAAATATTCCACTTTAATTTATAGGAACTGACTGTGGCAATACATATGGTGTTTTGCAATTACTTGTTTGTCAAAGCAAGGAAAAGCCTTATAATAATATGTTATGGATACACTGTCTTTTTTTAGCGAGGCCTGTGATTTCTGATGACAGTAGAGCAAATCTTTCCCATTCTTTTCAGTTCCATAGAAACTCTAATCTTAATTAAACCAAGGGTATCCACTCACTCAATCTCCCTGTTCATGATGAACTTACATAATGAATCATTATTATTTTTTCATTTTTGTTTGATCTCTTTTTTCCTCAACTTATGTTTTTTCACCTAAATTTACCTATTGTCATGAGACCCTGCTGATCTCATGTCATCTTTCATCTAAAAATCACCTACATTACTGATGAAATGGATCATTTTTCAACATAACACAACCTCAAGACAGTGAATGGACAGTTTTCTAGGTCTGACCCATGCAGGGGCCATAGCTTGGTATGGTGCTCAAGAGTGATATTTAAAAGATTTAATAGCCAATTCAGCAAAGGCTCTAACCAGTCAGAACAGAAGATAAGCCATTAGTGCTGGAGGTTCCCTGATGTGGCAAGCATTAACACTTGAGTTTCTGAATTGATTGTGGCATGTGGGACTTACTGAGAGAGGGCCCACGCTAGCCAGGTAAGGTAGCTCAGAGCTGTGGCCATTTACCAATCTGTATGTCCTTCGTTATTTAATAACTATTAGGGTTTGAGCATGTGCCCACTGCATGTGACCCCTGGGGATATCTCTCCAGAGATCTATTTCTCCCTCCACTACTTGTAGGGGGTTTATGAGTGATTTAGCACTTTGTTACTTCCAGTGTGGTGTATGGACCAGCAACATCATGGTATCACCTGGAGCTCCTTAAGACAGAATCCCAGGCCCTACCTAAGACCTAGTGAATCAGAATCTGCATTTTCAAAGATCCCAGGGTGATCCCTGTGTGCATTGAAGTTTGAGAAGCATTGAGAAGCCGTCCAGGCTGGCCAGGTGGTGTAAATGAGTTTCCTCAGTAATTCTTAGTCCAGGCCACTGATGAGAAGCCCTTCAGAGGCATTTAAAAAATACACATGACTGGGCCCTATTCCATGAGAATCTAATTGAATTGGTCTGGGATGGGACGCAAGCAATAATAGTATTTTTTAAAACCTCACTTGGTGATTATTTTGTGCAGCCTGAGTTAATGATAACTGATGTCTTTATTTGATGTAACTGGAGTGGTATAATTTGTTTTCATCTGGGGCAAAAATGGGCAGAACCACATGGAAAGTTTACTTATTTTTGCCACTGGGTTTGAACATCAAAGTCGGCTTCAGGCCCCTCTGGTTATCAGGAAAATTTAGTAACCTGTACATTTTACTCCTTTGAACAAAAATGTATATATAAATTATGGTTTTATGCCTAATTTTTTTGACACAGAAAGCTAAGAGACATGCAGAAAGAATCTGATATTATTTTAGTTAATCTGATAGTATCAGGAATTAAGATTTTCTCTTAAATAATGTATAACTGGCCTCCTATTTAGATTGTCCTTACATGCCAAGTCAGAGTTCATTCATTCATTCATCCTTCATTCATTTATTTATTTAATTTTTCATTCTGTATGTATATATATATCTGAATCTCTTATATGTCACTAGTAGCATAACTGGTAAATAAGACCTGATTCAGTGTCTAAAATTGGGTCTTCACTTTGCTATCTGCCTCTCTTAGTGTGAAAATGTGACCATCTTCTTTTCTCCTGAAGCTGGAAAAGTAGGCTTGGCTAAACATGGACAAAATGTGTTTTTTTTTCTTTAATGATATAGAGAAATTATTAAATATTAAAATACAATTCTTAAACACCATCGATTTTGTCCAGTTTCCATAAGTATTTCTCTGTCAGTTTCCTGAGACATGAGGCAACAGACAACAAGACCCATCCCACCAATCTGTTGGTCACACCTACTGCCCAGCTGCTGCAAACTTGGACTCCCATTGTCTAGAGGGGGTTAGAGGCAAAGGTATTTTTGCCAATATGAAGAAAGGAGTCAGCAAAGCAACTTATCAGAGACAACCCACAAGTAACCTATCAGCTGTAACCCCACATAAACTTCTGGGACTATGTATAGTCTATGGTCCTGAAGTAGTGAGCCATTGTGCACTTTTCCCACTGATGCCTAAATCATTGCAATTAATTCATTCATACCTGCATGCATTCATTCAACAAACTTTTATTGAGTAACTGCTATATGGGTTGTACTCCGTTGAACTTTGGAGAAACAAAATAAATTAAGAAATGTTTCCTGCTCTTATATTGTTTCTAGGCTAGAGGATTGCTTCTATTAAAACTTCAAATGCATTATATTGTAATTAACCATTTTCTTGTCTCTATTTCATCCCCTAGGCCAGGAACTCTTTGATGGCGAAGATAGTACCTTATTCATTTGTATATATCCAAAGTGTTTAGTACAATTCCTGGTGTATTATATGCTCATTCAATATTTTGTAGAAATACCTTTATGAATAAATCTTGAAATACTGGATTCTGAATGACAGAAGAAAACTTAACAGTCTGGTTGTATGTGCTGTTGCATCCCCATACTTTCTAGATGATGAATATAAAAAAGAGGTGGTGATTCTAGGTTTTTACTTATACTTTGATTAATTAGTATCATCAATGGCAGATTGTTGTACCAGAGCCCTACAAATTGGTAATCACCAGAATCTCAAAATGATAAAAATGTCTTCATACCGAGTGGGTGCCTAGTTCTTTGAAATTCTGAGGGCTGTTTTTCTTCCACACAGATATGGAAGTCTGTGTTGACATTGTGTCACTATAAAAAAGTCAGATGCACCCTGGGTGATCTCCTGATCTCTGTGTGGACTGTTTAGTTTAGAGGGCAATTTGTGGTGATAAAATTCTCATAGTTAGATTCATAAACCGACCCTGAAACTACCCCAAATTCCTCTGTAATGACCTTGTGATATGCTCAGCCTCTCTTTCTTTACTTGTCCTTTGCTCATGTTTTTGATTAAACAATGGTGTCCACAAAAGGTGTCAGCCCTCATTTTAGCTACCATTTATTGAGAGCTTAGTTTTTTCTAGCCACTGAAGCAAGCAGTACCTGTATAATCATACTTAATCCTTAAAATATCCTTAAGAGGTTGCTATATAAGTTCTCATTTTGCAAAGTGAAAAAAAAAAAAAGGCCCAGAGAATTGCTCTACATCACCTGGCTACTACTAATTGACAGAACTAGAAATCATTTGGATTTTTCTGATTCCAAAGTTGTTTCATTACTCACTGCCCCTGTGGACAAACTTTATCTTACTTTTTTGCATGTAAAGGAACACAGTGGGTTAGGTCTCATTGAGGAAACTGTCATTTCAGGGTTTTTAGCCTGCAAGTCTTTATTTTCCTTAATTTTGCAGAGGTAGTTCAAGAATTACAATCTAGTCAGTCTCTTTGTGGTATCAGGAAACTCGGTGAATCACAGATAACATATATGTTCACTAAATATAATCTGTTGAGTGAAAGGCCATGTGTTTGTGGAAGAGAAGCTGTCAAAGAAGTCTGTTGGCATTCTTTGAGGTATTCAGATAGGGATAAACGCCAGCTGTGTGTAACAGAACACACACTGGACCAGGAGGCAGGAAATGTGGGCTCTGATCCCAGTTCCCTAACATACTAGCTTTGCCATCTAGAAACAAATCACTTATTTCCCTCTCTCTAACCTCAATGAGAATGCAATAAGCAAATGAGTATGAACATGCTTTGTAAATGTTAAAACACTCTGCAGATTAATGTTTTAGGAGTATTGTTGTACGGGAAGTTATCTAAGCATACAATGTACTGGGTTCCTCTCGAAGCACACCAGGTGTCCCTTCTGACAACTGGAAATCTGGGGGTGGGGGGAGAAGGGTTGTCCTCCACCTCCTTCTCCTTCACCCCATATAGTCAACCCACCCAAAGTCTGGTCAACTTTACATCCTAAACACCTCAATTCATCTCCTTCTCTCCATCTCTACCTTAGTACCTGATTCAGTCTACCAGCATCACTGTAGCCAGAGTGAAATTTTCCTAAAGCAAAACTACTTGGATGACCCTTCTTGGATCCTTCAATACTTTCTCATCATTCTTAGGATATTTCAAAAACACTGACATTACCTGCCGGCCCTGCAGGGCCTCACCCCCACCAGCCTCCCAAGTCTCATGCTGCACACTCTCCCTTTGGTCTTTGATGGTCCCTGTCCTTGAACATGCCATGATTTCTCCTACCACAGGGCCTTCAGCTATGTATTTCTTTTGCCCTGGAATGCTCTTCTTGCCCATCTTTTCTGGTTAACTCTTATTCTTCAGATTCCAGCTCAAAGATCCCCCTCTGCCTCAGGGATGCCCTCTCTGATGTGGGGAAGCCATATCTCTCTGCTTGGTACTCTCACGACACCGTTCTCCTTGCTCCATAGCCCTGCATCTATATGTGAGTTTCTTTTGACCTGGCATTTATTTCACCTTGAGAAATGGAACTGTGTTGGGTTTTTTGCTTACTTTTTATTTCCTTGAAAAGGGACTGATAATTGCTCGAAAAATGTTTGTTGGATAACTGAATGAATGTATAAATATATTTAAGGGATGTATGATCCTATTTCTAAAAAGTCTTTAGTTATGCTGACAAAACAAACTCATATATGTAAATAAAAATTCAGCACTTTAATAATAAAAAGTCAGTATAGGTAACCTTTATTTAGCATTTATTATGTCTCATCCATCGTGCTAAGCACTTTGAAGGTATCTCATTTAATTTTTCAACTAACCTTAGAGGTAGGTACTATTATTTTCCGAGTTCATCAATGACAATGGCTCAATGACTTGCCCAAGGTGACAGCCAGTCAGAGAGGGGGCCATGTTGGGTATTCATTGGAAGGATATTGAATTATTCACAATAGAGGGCTGGAGAAGGAGGCTGGAAGCATAGCTGAGTTATTCTGGGCCCCAGAAAAGCACAGCTAAATTCAGGCCACAGGAAAGATTAAAAGTGCCAGACTTGGCTTTGCTGCCCTAGAACATTGTCCCTGTGGCTGACTTCTCCACTCTGCTGCCTTTGCTGTGAATGATTTCTGTATTTGCAGCATACTTACTCTCCAGGTCCTAAATCCTGCGGAGCAGGAGCACCTCATTGGTTGATTCTAGGTCATATCTGCCCTGTCTGCCAGAGACGCGTAGGAGTCCAGACCATGTCTCCTACCAAGACACCAGAAATGGGGGATTCCCCCAAGATTAGAAGGGAGTTCTACAATGGGCAGCTAAAATTTCACACATATTCAGTACTTTGATATGCCTGTCTGTCTCTTGACTTGTGCCCAATGTGCCCAGACACATGTGCTGTTGTAGTGCCAGTGTGCAGGTACCCAGTCTGCCAAACAAGCCACACCTCACTAGTGCTGCTTTCCAAGCAGCATCAGAGAGCACGCGGTTGGCAACTTCAAAGGCTTCTAGCACTAGAAGAGAATTGGGCAACCTAATTAAGAACCGCCAAGGCCTGGGGTTAAGTAGCAAAGGTCTGTTCCTCAGCAGCATGGCACAGTGTGAAAAATAATGACTTGGAGCCAGATGATTCTTACGCATTCCTTCCTGAAGCTGTGCCTGGCTTTCATGCAGACCTCCTGTGTGGAAGGTCACAGCAGGGAAATAGCCTATTGAGCTGGAGTAATCAAGAGCTGCCTTCATGGCAGAATAGAGCCTTTTAAATAAGGCAGTATACAAAAGCAAAGAGGACCCTGAAATAAAAGTTCTAGAGGCAGTTGGGTCCAATTTTGTCTCAAGAGATTCATGCACAGGCCAATTTAATCCTACTGAAGAACAAAAATATTTTCCTATGGCAAGGAAAATAGAGGAGACTCTGACCCTGGAGAAGCTTCCACATAAATGTGTTAAAACTTGAAATGGAGCAAACAAGCTTAAAAATAGTAATCAGTGATCCTTAGGAATAGAACCGTGCTTTGCAAATCCAGACAGTCTAATAAAGAAGTTTCCCAACTCAGAGATAAAATGAACTGGTTCCAAGTAGACGCTATTTGTCCCTATTTTCTTGTGTGGGAAAGGGAAGTTATCCTTTCTCCCCCTCAAAACTTACCCCCTCAAAAAAGCACAAAAAACAGAACACCACCACTTGGGACCAAGAAAATAACAGCAATAGAAAGTTGTTTACTAACATGTGACTTTCATTGTACTTTAAAAATCTCCTAAATTTCTTGCTTTTCTTTGACAACTGTTTAAGTGAAGACCTTGGTTACAGCCAGGATGTGCTACCTAGGGAACTCTGGCATCTCTTAAACTTGGACTTATTTGGACATCCTTTTTTCTTTGTGCTTGCACCTCGTCTTTTCCTTCCTTTGGCCGGCTCATCAGCCTTCTGTTTTCTACCACATTGATCCGTTATTCAATAAGCCCATGACACACAGCATAGTAGCTGAGAGGAAAATAACAATACTGACTGAACATTTATCTGGTTTACTTTTCCCCACCACACTAAGAGGCAGTTGCCACTATTATACCTAATTTAGAAATGAAGAACTGGAGGAGCAGAGATTCAGGTGACTTGGTTTATGTATCAATAGTTTCTTGAAGCAACTTGACTCCAGTGGTAGGTGTTAAAGATTCTGAGAGAATATTTAGGGAGGGTGTGTGCTACTCCGGCCTTGCCACTTTCACGATGGTCTTGGAGCAACTTCTGGGCCAGGGTGAACCAATGCTTAGAATGAGAAACAACTCCTCCCAGCCCCAGCAACCCTTGCCGCCGTGCCTGTTTGAGTATAAGTGACTATGTGTGGAGTATAAAGGTCTTCAACCTGGAATAGGAGGCCCAGCCTTAGTCCCAGCCCTTACTCACTATTGATGTGAACTTGAGCAAACCAAATAACCACTGTGGTTCATAATTTTATTATCTGCAAGGAAGGCGTAAGGAGGCTAATACTGGTATTAGGAGTACTAACAAATTATTTAATACAAAGCACCCAGAAGATGAAGACAAAGATAAAGACAGACCTACAAATGATGTGACAAGAGTATGTGTTAAAGAAATTGGAAAAAGTTTAGCATAGAGAAAAGAAAATTAAGGGAAATATGATGACTGCCTTCAAATATTCGAAAGGAGAAAAGGGATTAAAAGTTCTGCATGTTTCTTTGGAGGGAAAAATGTATGGTTGGTAGAAAATATACAAAAGCAGATTTTAGCTCAGTATAATAACTTTCAAAAAATTAGGGCTGCTCAGATACGAGATTGAAGGTCTCAAAATGCAGAGACCTTTCTAATCCTGGAAATGATCTGAACCTGACTATCTTTTGTAAGTATTATAAAACGATGAATTCCTACAGTGGTTAAAACATTCAGATAAATCAATGGTTTTCAACTGGGGTGATTTTGTCTTTCAGGGGACATCTGGTAGTGCTTGAAAACATTTTTAGTTGTCACAACTTAGGGGCGGGTGGGTTGCTATTGACATTTCTGGGTGGAGTTCATGGGTGCCACTGCTAAACTTCCTACATGACAGCCTCCACAACAAAGAATTTGAAGAATTATCAGTCCAAAATATAAACAGTACCAAGATTGAGAAACCCTGAACTAGATAAATTCAAAAGTCGCTTCCAAAAATTGAATTAAATGATATTACATTTTCCACAAGGTTTTCACAAGGAAAATTTTAATATCATCTTTTACATCTAAACAATTTAAGGAATCTTAAAAAAAACTTAAATGTTTAAATTTAACTGTCTTCTGCCTGCTGATACTAGTCCTGCCTCTATTCAAAGTTTTAAAAAATGACTTGATTAAATATTGAACATGTTTGTATCTGTTATTTTACTGCATGATTTAAGGTCCATAAGAATAATGATTGAACTGTCTTTATTATTTTCTGACTTAAGTTCCCTTTTAGGTTAGTTTTGAAATCTATTGCTCAATTACATTTCACAGAGTTTTTTTTTTTTTTGAGACAAGGTCTTACTCTGTCACCCGGGCTAGAGTGCAGTGGTGTCATCATAGTTCACTGCAACCTCAAACTCCTGGACTCAAGCGATCCTCCTGTCTCAGCCTCCCAAGTAGATGGGACTACAGTCGCACAACACCATGCCTGGCTAATTTTTCTGTTTTTTTGTAGAGATGCTCTCACTCTTGCTCCGACTGGTCTCGGACACCTGAGCTCAAGCGATCCTCGATTCTCCTGCCTTGATCCTCCCACCTTGCCTTGGCCTCCCAAAGTAGTGCTAGGATTACAGGCATGAGCCACAGTGCCTGGCCAGCCTTTTTCTTTTCTTTTCTTTTCTTTCTTTTTTTTTTTTTTTTTACAGTCTCCCACCTTTTCCCCCCAGTGTCTCCGTATTTATCACGCATACATTTCCCTCTGGAGCGCGTCCTATCACAATCATTCATTGCTCTTCACACCACCGTATGGAAGTGACGTGGGGGGTATTGTGGAGATGGTTCTAGGCTAGGAGCGAGGAGAGCTGGCTCTGTGGCTGACTGGTATGACCTTGGGCAAGTCACTCAAGATTTATGCCTATAGCTTCCTCCTTTATAAACCAGCAGCATAGGTCATTCACACCTCAAGCCCCTTCCAGCACTAACATTTTATAGGGAGCAGGAAGGAAAACGTTTGTCAAGCATTTACAACATACAAAGTAGGGTACAAAACACTTCATGTGTCTAATCTTTTGATCCTCATAACAAACCTGTGAGATTGGTATCATTATGCCCACTTTTAATTAATGGGGAAGCATGCTCAAAGGGATTATGCCAGTTGCCCTATAGGACGGAGCCAAATAGTGTTGAGCTTTGATCTAAATGAAAGACAGTTCAAGCATTATCTCTTCTAGAAAATCTTTCTTGATCCTTTAGTTTGGCCTGAATTCCCATTCTGGTGCTGTTACAGCATCTAATACATGAAATTGAAATTAACTGTAAACGGTCTGATAGTCCTGAGAATGCAATTTCCTCTGGGGTAGTGACCATGCATTATTTCTTTTTGTGGCTCCAGCAGAAAAATAGTGATTGGTACATAGTAGGCATACTAATGTTTTTGAACGGAACTAAACTCATGATGTCATTCTCCGAGTTAATGTTGACCGTGATAAACATTCCCAATCCAATAGACCATGATGATCCTATTAATACATTTTCAACATTTCCTACTCTGAAGTCAATATCTGCCTTTTTAAAAATATGTGTTATTTAGTTGATTGTCCTTCCCTTCTCCCAAATCAGCTTTTTCTCCATTTACTTTTTGTATTCTCTTCTTCATGTTCAATGTTGCTGGCAGGTGTTTCTCATTTCTCCCCCATAGTTATTTTTGTGTCCTTTCAATAGACAAGCAACCTTGCTCCTGTTGGGATAGGAAGACAAATTTGGCTCCCAGAAGCCCCTACCCTACCAGGTTTCTTGTGCCTGTGGGTATCGTCATTGCTGCATCTGTTACCTTTCCTTCCTAGCTTTCTCTTTGTGCTTAAATATCTTTTAGAAAAGAAGCTAAATGTGATGTCTAGCTACTCAATTTAAACTAGAGCTGGGTCCACTGGTTAACTGCAGAGGTTGTCTCTGTGGGTCAAAACTTCAGCTTCCTTTCCATGCCTTTCTTCTCCACTTAAAGACAGGGATTTAACATAAAGAAAAACTGACCTTCAAGCCCAAGAAGGTGACCTAGCTGTTGCTGCACACACAGGCTGAAAGATCATATTGCTGTTTTCCTGAGTTTCCACCAATAAAAGCATCATTTTGGGGATTACCTTTCTAGATGGTAGTTTAAGTAGCCGTCACTGAACAAAAAAAATCAGACTGATAGACTTTTAGAACAGAAGAAAATAAGACCCAAGGTATCTATAATCCAGTCACTGAGAGGGTCTTTATTCCCAGGGTGCTGCCTATCTTTTTTAACCCTTCTGGGTGGGTCACAATGAGCTGAATTCATTTTATAAATAAATGTTCAACCTCTGACCAGGAACAAAATGACCTCCTAGGGCTCTTCTTTTTCACTAATCTGAATTTTAATTAATCAGAAAAAGGGATGCTTTTCTATAATAAAAGATATAGTTCAAGGGGAAAATCATACCCCCATACCCACACAGATGATAAACAATCACAAAGAATCCAGAAAGCTACTTATCTCTGGAAAAGGAGAACAAGGGGATTTTGACTCTACTTCCTGCGTCTGTTTAACTGAGAAACACCTTGAGTTATGACTGACTAAAGCAAGGTGGCCTTGTAAGATCCTGAGTTCCTTGTTACCGAAAGGATTCAAAAAGCCCCACAGTACAGGAGGCCGTGATATTGTAAAGGGGAATAAAACATCAGATGGGGAGTTGTATTAAATAACCCCCAGCTTCCTTTTAGCCCCAGGATTTGATAAGGCCTAAATACTAGCCATAAATCTGTCAATCTCAGCTAAAGCCAAGCCCAACCTGGATGAGTGTGCAATTACTTTTGCCTATTGTTACAATTTCCCCTAAGGCTATACTGTATCTGCTTGAGCTATCATAATAGGGCCCCAGCTCTCTGACATTACAGGCAACAACACAGCTGGTGGGTGTGAGTGGAAATATTCAATTACTGATAAGACACATGAGCTGCTTTCAAAAGTGGTGATTCACCTTTGGTGATAACTATTTTGGCTCATCTTAATATTTTAGAAAATACTCAAAATAATGTTTCAGTTCCCTCAAATATGTTCTTACCATGCTTTTCATCTAAGACATTGGTCTTTTATGAGAAAACAACTAATATTTTATTATCAAGTTGCTAATTCCTATTGATGGTCTATAATAATAATAGTCCCACCAAATAAGAGAAAATGCTGATTTATTCAAAGAAAGAGTCACCCTAAATACAACACACACGTTTTGTGATTATTTACTTGCTCTTTTGACAAGATCTTTGATTAGTGTTTGTCTGAGTCAGTATCTTTTTAATTTGTTTGTTTACTTGTTTAGAAAAGTCAGGAGTTCAACTCTGCTTTTACAGTGAATAATGTGATTTTTGTTCCAACCTGAAAGAGTCAAAACAAAACATGGTGAAAAAATGGCAGGTTTATAAAAATTAGTTGATATGTGGGAAATAGATGTACTTCAGTCCTCATTTATTTAGCCTTAGTGTTCAAATTGATCAAAAATGAAAAAGAATGTGATAAGGTGTATGGACAAAATTACATGCTTGACTGTCCCTGTGGACATGATGTCATTCTAAGGCCTCCTCCAACTACGACGTGGAGTTAGTGTTAGCACAACTCTCACCACTGCCCTGGAGTATTCTGGGAAACGGAGCACTACCTACCTGCTCCTTCAATGTCTGTGGAATCCTCAGCTCCATTCACCCTGGAGACCCCATATGCTACTGCTCTATTTTATTTTTCACTGCACCATTGTTTTGAAATATTCAGCCACAGGATTGCAGGCCATATGCGAAGTAGAGAAAGAATTTATTATTCAGTTTGTCAGTCCCTATATTTAAAGGGTTTATAGCATGTCGGAAATTCTGGCAACAGCGTCTTGTATAATTAGTTGCCTCATCCTTCAGAGCTAATGGGATGAGTCTGAGACCAGAGTGAGGTTGTTTATGAGAAATATGTCTTCCCCTGGTGCTCCATCAGAAGCTGTCCCTTTCTTCAGGGTAATTGTCAGGGTAATTTTTGTCAGGTCTTTCAAAAAAAGGGAAAATATTAAGGACAATGTGGAAGAACCAACCAGAGCTTAGGGCATACTGAATACATTTCTCCCATGTTTAGATGAGAGAAATTTTTGGGAGGAGGGAGATAGGAGAGAGACAAGTGAGAATGAGAAGAATTTAAATATAATTTTAGCCTAATTTATTTTACAATTGTTCAATCAATTAACACCAGTAATATGATAATTGGGAATTTTACATAATTAAGTGGATTATGAGTTTTCTAATCCTATTTTCTAAGACCAAATCTGATTAAGGATGAGCATCCTTGCTTTTTTCCTTCCAAAACAGGCTCACCTCATTCTTAGAGGCCATTGTTTATAATAAAGTTGAAACAATCTTATGAAGCTGATTGCTTAAATTAAACTCAACTTCTTCTTTAGGTCTCTTTTGTGATTCCTCTTTGATAGTAAATATAATCAGAACTTCAAAGGGTAGCCCAAGGAAGAGAGAAAATTATATAGGAATGTGTACAGTGTAAACTAGGGAAGTCATCAGACATCAGTCAATTAAGTTTGAGATACAAAATAGAGAGGTCAAAATTGCTTCCTCCTGTGGTTGGTCCTAAACTAAACACAAATCTCTCTCTAACAGCATTAGATTGTTTGAAAATGTTATTGAAATGTCCAAGTTACAAATTGAAGGCTTTACATTCACAGTTGAGCCTTTGTCCTAGTCTTGCTTTCCAATCTTTGCAGTGGTACCTATCCCTTTCCTCAACTCCCTCATGCCTAAGTGTCTGATATCTGTGTCTCCTTATAAACCTCCTTTTGTATTCCCTCTAGTGAGAACAAACTCTGTTTTCTTCTCCGTGAGTTTCTGGTTTCCTCAAGAGAACCCATCACATCTGGCTGTACCTTGGCTCTGGAGAGTTGGAGGTCTCACCTCATCTCTTTGTGTCCTCTTTGGCTTAGAATCTCTTCCTCTGCCCTGGACCATGGTTAAATGTGGTTCCTGAGAGTACTGTTGCCTTCCACTCCAGGGAGGACACAGCCAGGAGCCCAGAACCCCTGCCATCAGAGCTGGGCTATGCTGTTGACCTCTGGCTCTCCTCATGTTGAAAGGTGCAGCACAAAACCTCACCTGATGACCCCATTAACAATGGCTTGTACTCGGTGATGTTCTTTCTCTGCTGCAAATGACTCTTTATAGAATTAGTAGTCCCTGTCTCTTGGGGCCTCTTTGTGTGTGGCTCTGCGTATACCTGTCCATGGTTGTGTGTTTGTACGATGTACCCCTTGGGATTATAATATTTTTATTTCTCTGTACTTGGGAGTTACATTTGATATTTTCAGGTCTGCAAAGATAGTCACTAACTTAATGACTTCTTACACAGAACAGTTATAGTCCATATATGCGTTCTTCCTGATTCATAGACTTTATGGGTTATAGCCACCAACCTGAATCACATGCACTTGGCATTTTTCTCTAGACTGCTGCAACTAAAAATGTGGTCTGTGAACAAATTCTGATCTGCCAGCTGGGTATCACTATTTAATAATAGCAGGAGAAGCTTACATTAGAATGTAAACCAGCACACTGCTTCTTTCATCCAATAAGTTTTGCTATTAGAAAATTATCAGTTGAACTGAGTAAAATAGAGGCATACAATAGTCCTCTCTTATCCCCAGTTTTGCTTTCTGTGGTTTCAGTTACCTGCAGCCAACTGCAGTCTGAAAGTATTAAGTGGAGACGTCCAGAAAAAAACAATTCATGAGTCTTAAACTATGTGCTGTTCTGAGTAGCGTGATGAAATCTTGCTAGCACCATCCTGTTCCATCCCACTCCATCCATCCCTGGACATGAATCATCCCTATGTTCAGCGTATCCTCACTGTACATACTGCCTACTCCTTAGTCATTTAGTAGCCCTCCCGTTATCAGACTGACTGTCACAGATAGGGTATACAGGGTTTGGTATTATCTGAGGTTTCAGGCATCCACTGGAGGTCTTGAGACATATCCCTTGCAGATAAGGGGTGACTACTGTAGTTGACTTACGTTTTGGCACAAGCTCCTTATAATATTAGGGTTTGGTAATAGTAGTGGGGCCAGCAGTTTGTGTAGCACTGTTATGGACACTTTTATGTAGGAGAAATTTTATTCTATCTTAAAAATCATTTATCTTTTAAAGGAAGTTGGACCAGTACTCTCACTTCCACTATTTAGCTCTCCTTATCCCCACCACATACGTTCCCAGCTTTTCAGGTATATAGGAATGTCTATAAGGACATAAGGTCTTCTCTATGAAACTGTTGGATGTCCTCAGAAAATTCTCATTATGTTCCCCTTGAATTGGCAATTTAAATATGATATTTTTAATACTGTTAAATTCCTTGAATGAGTTAAAAGATGAAAACTTCAGATTTTATATATAAAATAACTGGTGATATTAATAAATCCATATGTTCCCTTTTCTCTTTCCTATTCCAAAAATATTATCAAGTAATTAATTAATTATAAGTATCTTAAAACTCAGTATGGAATTGTAATCTTAATCTGAGATTATAAATGACTGAAATATATAAAGTTTATTATTACTGTGAGCATATCATGATTAAAAAAATCACCTGAGTTAGGATTGACTCAAGATTAAGATAAATCTATGTAACATCTAAAGTGATTAAAGGGAAAACAGACTTTGTGGATTATGGCTATGTTAAATATAAGCTAGAATGTGCATGTATATTTACGATGGTTTAAAATCTCTGTACCTGCTCCTTGTTTTCAGTACCTTGCCATCTTGAATTTTGTAACAAGATAATAATATGACTAAAATTTATCTATGTCCAGGCAGGCATTCAGCCACATAAAAATTTATTATTCTGAGCTAAATAAATGAAAACGCAAAGAGAATTATTCTCCAGTTTATTTCTCTGTAAAATATGAAAGCCTGGTAATATATTAAGCATATAAATACATTACTATGGGTTGTTATTAAATTTATCATTTTTAAGTGACTGCATCTCTTTGTGCTCCTAAGTCAGATCAGTGACTCTGCACTTTCATGTGCATCATTCTTTCTAAGAGATAAAATGGGATTTATCATCTGCTTGTTTCCTGCTCAATCTTTCTGTTTCTGCATTGCACAAGCCACTTAAGAACGCTGTCAGAATAGGATCCTCGAGACTAATCTGGGTTGCTAACAGAGTCTGTTTGTATAATCTTCAACTATCTAAGACCATGTCAAGTCTGACTGCAGGTGGATGCACATGACCCACTTTCTCCCACACTGACCAAGCATAGTGTGCCTGATGTGGGTGATATTGATTAGTGAGGCCGAAAGAAAGGCCCCAGGGCTTCATAGCTAACATTAAATGAAAAACTTTCCTGTCCTCTACTCTCATTCTTATTTTCACAGCCTTCACTACTGTCAGGAACCTTGAGGATTTCCATAGGAGACCACTGAAACGCTCATTCAAGGTAACAAGACTACAGAATATAATCATTTCTTTCTTCAAAATACCCTCATGGCCAGATCTTTCGCATCCTTCAGGACTAGCTTGCCTGTCATTTCCCCCCACCACCAGATATTCTTTCTCTTGTTTTTTCTCTACCACTGTCACTGATTATTTCCTTTAGAGTACTTACTAAAATGATTGCTTTTGTTTATTTATTTGCTTATTGTAGGTCCCTCTCTGAATCCTATAAACTCCATGAGGACAGTAAGCATGTCTTTTTTTTCCCCCCCCCAAACCTCAGGGCCTAGCAGTGTCTGGCATGAATTAGATACTCTAATAACTTTGAAAACTTGATGACTGACGGACTGAATGAATGAATAAATTCTACCTGTATAAGGTTGTCCTTTTGGTGACTCGGTGTTTTAGGAAGAGTGTCAGATCATTTGAAAAGATGGCTGAATGGGAAAAGGAAGTGTATTTTGGAAATCTTTGTATTCACCTTAACACAGGATACAACAGCAGGAATTGCGTTCCTTTTCCCTTTCCACCAAGTAACACTGAACTGGAAGTTAGCTTCAGATGTGTCTCTGAATTGTTACAGCAACATTTTTAGTTTTCGGTATTTATTAAGTCAGGGGTATCTGATCATCAAGAGGCAGAAAATATATGCTCTCCCTACCTCCAACATGAGTAAACAAGACAGTTTTAAGACAGTCTGTTTACAAAGTGTGTTGTGTCCTTCAGCATTCATAATTTTTGTAAAAAGCTGAATATGAGTTTTTGTTCAAAGGTATGGGCAAGTCATACAGTAAGGCTTTTATTTTAATTAAATGGGAATGATCTGTTTGTTTCTTTAAGTGAAATTGAATGTTTAGTCAATTTTATCTTTAGTGTAATTAACTGTTAATCTCCCTTAAAGATCATACAGAAAAGAGCAACAAAAATTAAGAGTTCATATGGGCAAAATATAATTTTGTGAATTAAACTGTCAAAAATAAAATAACCCTCAATTTTTAAAATGTTGGTCTTGTCTCTTTTAGGTAATCTTATAGGTAATATAATCAAGAGTGGACCTTTTTTTGGGAATAATACAGTCTTAGATCATTGATTATTTCAAAATACTATGTGGAACATGCAATGATAAGAAATCCCAGAACTAGGCTTGACATTTGTTTTAAGTTTCATCTGCTTCATGATGCCACTTAGTAAAAAGCAGTGGGTGAAAGAAGCTATGAGGGGTCATGAAAAGCAAAAACCAAGGTAGAATTCATATTGAGTCAATTGACCTTACAGGTTGATGCTGGCTGGGACTTTGTTGTAATGACATTTTAAATGACTAATGTTTCAAAAGTTAGGTAGCCATATTGATAAAATAGTTATGACACATTCCAAACTGATCTGTAGATTTGACACAATTCCAAAATACTCCAGCCAGGCATTTTTTTTTGTAGAAATTAAGAAGCTGATTCTAAAATATATGTGAAAACCACCAAGGAATATTTACTAGAATATGTAAAACGACCTTGAAAAAGGAGAACAAGGTTTGAGGACTAATACTACTTTAATTCAAGACATCATAAAATCACAGTTATCAAGATGTGGCACTGATATAAAGAAGGACACATAGATGAATAACAGAATAAAGAGCTCAGAAATAGACCTACACTGACCTGGTCAACTTTTAATGAAGATATCAAAGTAATCCAATGTAGAAAGAAGTCTTCTCAACCAATGGTGCTGGAACAACTAGGTATGAATATGAAAATAAATGAGCCTTAATCCCTACCTCTCATTACACAAAAAATTAATTGAAGATGGATCAATTAATTAGATAGGTCTAAACAAAACAGTGAAAAGTATAAAACCAGAATAAGAAAATATCTTCATGAATTGTGTGTAAGCAAAATTTCTTAGACAGAACAAGAAAACAGTAAGTATAAAAGAAAAACTTGATAAATTAGAATCCATCAAAATTTAAAACTTTTGCTTAAAAAAATAAACAATTTAGAAAATGAATTGGCAACCTGCAGACTAGAAGAAAATATTTGTAAAACATACCGTGCTGAAAATGAGTGGAGTTCAGGATATATTAAAAATGCCTAAAATTCAACAATAAGAGGATAAACAACCCAATAAAAATGGGCAAAAGAGTTGAACAGACATTTTACCAAGGAATGTGTACAGATGGCCAATAAACACGTGAAAACATTAATCTTCATTAATCTTCATTAATTTTCAGGGAAATGAAAATTAAAACCCCAATGAAATACTGTTACATATCCACCAAAATAGCTAAAATAAAAAGACTGACCACACCAAATACTGGAATAAATGTGAAGCAAGTGGAATCTCATGTTATTGGTGTGAGTGTAAAATTATACAACCACTTTGCAAAATGATCTGGCAGTTCCTATAAAACTAAGTATACATCTACCTTATCACCTAACAATTCTACTCTTAAGTGTTTTTCCAAGAGAAATGAAATTATATATCCACAAAACAATTTCTACAAGAATGTTCACAGCAGCTTTATTCATAACAGCCAAAATCTGTAAATAGCTTAGGAGTTCATCATGGGAGAATAGATAAACAAAGTTGGTACATTCATATAGTGGAACACAGCTCAGCAATAAAGAAGAGTGAACTACTGATACAGAGAAAAACATGGATACAGAAAAAAATCTGGCTGAATGTCAAAGACATGCTGAGAGAAAGTCTTACAGAAAAGGGGACAAGTTGTATGGTTCCATTTATTTGAAGTGATTGGCAAAACCAATCCTGGTGAAAAACGAATCAGAATTGGGGTTGCCTCTGATGGAAGTTTGGAGAGAGAGGCAGAGGTTTACTTGGAAGAGGCATGAGGGAAATTTGGGGAGTGGTGGTAATGTTCTATATTTTGGTAAGTGTTAACTACTTAGGTGTATGTCTTCATCAAAACTAATCAAGTTATCTGCTTATAATTTATTACAATGAAATATACAAATCTTACCTAAAGAAAATAAATGAAAACTTAAAAGGTACACGAGAGGTTAGCTTCCTGTAAAATAGTATTTCTTAATCTAGGCCTTAGAGGAGCTTCAGTATATCTACAAACCCTTCAACATTATGTGTAAACTTTGGACAGGAAGATTCAGAATCAAGTTCTCAAGTGGAACTCCATCCCTTATGAACTCCTGCACAAATTTTAAGAAACACCATTATAGAATTATCTTTCAGATTAATAAAATGTTTTATAAATTTTTTTGATTATAAAGTACCATTAAATTTTAAATTGGGATTCATTCAAATATTTTTTGGTATCATACTTCAGTTTTCCTTTTTTAATCCATCAATAATGGATAATTTATGGTAATGATTTCCCCATCAATAATTAATGAATAACCATTCTGAAACTTTCCCCAATATCAATTCTAAAGGCAGTGGTGCTGAATAGACATCCTTTCATTTTGATGTCTATTCTGCAAGCTAAAAGACAGAGATAATATTATAATTATTAGGTTATTAAATATGGAATTCCAATTTCCTTAAGTACTAAGTTTGACAGTTGATATCTCTCACATTTCACTTTGACACTTCTTGCTTCATTTTTATTTTGAAGGTACCTCCTCATTCTTTCAAACACATGTTTTGGCTTTTGATTACCTTTCAAATTTTTTTTAAAGCAATTTCTGTGAAACTATGGATAAGTCAAAAATTTGTGTGATTTTTGAATATGAGTTTCGTCGTGGAACCAATGCAGCACAGATAGCTTGAAATATCAATGAAGTGTTTGGGAAGGATGTGGCTAATGAACACACAGTATGTTGATGGTTTGAGAAGTTCCATTCTGGTGATTTTAATCTGGAAAATGAGCCACATGGGTGAACTGAGACCAAGGTGGATAATGATGAGCTGAAAGCTGTAGTGGAAGCGAATCTATCCCAACCTACACGTGAATTAGCAGCAAAGTTTGACATTATTATTCCGACAATATTGGACCATTTGAAACAAATGGGCAAGGTAAAGAAGCTGGATAGATGGGTACCGCAGGAATTAAATGAGTGTCAGAAGAGAAATGGCCTGGAAGCTTGCCTTTCTTTGCTGTCACGACATAAAGGGAAACCATGTCTACACCATATTGTTATGTGTAATGAAAAATGGATTCTTTTTGACAATCGCAAGCATTCAGCACAATGGTTGGATAAAGATGAAGTGTTAAAACACAGTCCAAATCTGAATATTCATCAAAAAAAGCTAATGGTGTCTATTTGGTGGTCCAGCACTGGTATTATACGCTACAGCTTCATGAAACCTGATCAATTGATTACAGCAGATATCTACTGCAACCAATTTGATGAAATAATGCAGATGCTTGTGATTTAAGCAGTCGAGATTGGTAAATAGAGACAGGCCAATCCTCTTGCAAGACTACACGTCGCAAAAAACAACACTGCTCAAACTACAGAAGCTGGACTTGGAAACTCTCTGTCATCCGCATATTTGCTAGACCTTGCATCAACTGACTACTACTTCTTCCAGGCTTTGGACCACTTCTTGCAAGGAAAAATATTCAATTCTCAACAAGCCGTGGAAAACACCTTTCACGTTTTCATTGCCACTTGCCCTCCAGGCTTCTTAGCTGCTGGCATAAGCAAGCTACTGTTAAGATGGCAAAACTGTTGATAGTTTAGGCACATATTTTGATTAATTGTACTGCCTCTTGTTTGAGATAGAATAAACTAAACTTTTGATTCAAAATCGGACATTTCATATTTAATGACATATATATATGTCATATATACATACATATATATATATACATATATATATGTGTGTGTATATATATATATATACATATATATACACACACACACACACACATACATACACACATAGATAGATAGATAGGTAGATAGATAATGTGCTCAAAGATTCAAAAATTGAGTTACTCAAGGTCAATATCAAAACAAGGATTAGACCCCTCGGCTGATGTTATCATTTGTTAGAATGCTTTTATTAGGTTATATTTCCCTCCCCTTGCCATTTGTTAATTATTAATTTTATTTTGAGCTCTGACTCTAATGATAGTTGCTATATTAAATTCCTTTGTTCACAGAAAATCAAGTATGTATATGTACTTCATGAACTCTGAGTTTAGAAAGAATCATTAAGGCTGCAATTAGTATTTAATAATGATTTCCAGAAAATAGTTCCCAACTACTAAAACTTGTTAAAAATTGTGGTGATGTTTTATAATTAAGAAAGACTATTAGAATTGTGAGAACTCTTTGCTAACCTCACTTGCCAATTTGCATCTAATTTTTCCTGGTCTTTTGAGACCCATTGATATATGAGAGTAACTGCATTTAGGAATTTAAAGACATGTCACTTGGTTTTGAAACATAGCTGACAAATCTGTGACCTCACATTAGCCAAAAAGATGAAAAAACTACACAAACAATTACAGCAGGAAAAACTTAATAACTAATCAAATCATAAACTATTCTTTCTATATTTCACAAAATAGATGCTATAGATATGTTAAGAGTAATAAAATTGATCTCAGAGAATGCAAGAAAAAAATGATACCTGTGTCTATTATTTGAAATGGTTACAAGTATGAAATATTTAATTCCAGTAAATTATAATATGTTTAATAACAGCCTATGACTGTATATCTTGCCTACAAATCTGATCAGTGTTCATGTGCTGTATTGCTTTTGATAAAGGGCAAATTTAGGTAGGTTCTATATTCCATTTCACATTGTATTAAAACTATGACTATCAATTTCAGTAGAGTGCCATATTTGCTCTTAATAGTAACATGATTTTAAAGGTCAGCTTTAGCTATGCCCATAAAAATGTTATGGAACAAGAAATGGTTTGACTAAGTTAGATTTTCATTTGATTTTTTTTTAAGTAAAACTTTCAATCATGTAAATATACATCACTCTCTTCCTCTTTTGTTTTGTGACTAGCTGAATTATTTGCTTATGAAACTCCATTTGCCTTCAAAAACTACTCTACATAGAAGTTGTTAAATGAGTAGCATATGAGTGATTCATTAGTTATTATTAATGGTTATTAATTAAGCATAATACATTCACAAAATGGTGTGGATACTGAAGTAAAAGTCCTCAGGAAGTGAGTCTGATTAATGGTCACTGAGTTTCCAGTGCTGACAGGTTCCCCTGGCTCTTTACCTTCACAGCCTCTTCCACAAAATTCTGATTGTGCCATGAAAAAATTGCATCTTGCCTCTTGTTATTAAGATTTCAATTATCTCTCCTAATGATCTATGTGAGGTCAAATAACCTATATCTTTATGACATGAAACCTTTTTCCAACATTTAAGGACCTCCATGATATTTGCCATAGCTCTAGTGCTTAAAACTATGTTAAAGATAGTTTGCAAAATAGAAAATGTGAATTAATTGGCCTATAGAGATAATGTGTGCACAGTTCATGCTTAGGCCAAGGAAACCAACTGACAAACTGGCACTATTGCTTCTAATAGTAATGATAGTTCTGGTCCATAAAAGTGTAAGCAAGTGTCACTTAAAGTGGGGTCAGTGAATTAGCCATCAACATCATGTACACAAGAAAAACTATACTGCTTGGGTCTTTTTTTTTTAAGATACGTTGAGATGTCAGGGTAAGAACTTGAGCTGGCAACACAAATTTCCTTGAAATAAATCATAATCAGAAGAAGGCAGTTTATTTCTAGCTTCAGTCGTTTGTTTTATATTTTTAGTAGGGTCACATTAGCACATTACAAAAGTACCTCTAGGCAGAAAGAAGAAAGCTGGAATTCTTAAAGAATTTTTGTCACTTTTTAATGTTTCTTTTTATTTTAGATTAATAGGTAGTTTAGGAGTCTATACAAAGCAATTCCAAAGGTGTTACTGGTTTACATGCATTTCAGCAGCTGAGATATGGGGAAAATGAAAATTTCTGGATAACATTCTATTGCTGTAATGAAACTTAGAACTCCTCTGTAATCCAATTATCAGCATAAAATTTTTCACTCTCATTGGCAAACTGATTTCTCTAATTTTTATCTTGCAACTAGAGATATTTTTATATAATTGGTCTTTATATCTACTGTAATTATAGCAATACTGTGCCCAGATGCCATCTGGAGAAAATGCCTAATTGTGTTTTATCCCTCCGTTCCCACTTACTGTCTTCGCTTTAAATTAGATATGGAATGGGATGGGGAGATATCTCTGCTACTGTCTGAGGTCAAAATCTATGTGGGCAGTCATTCTGTTCTTTTTGGCATGGGTTAATTCATTAGGTTCTTATCTTGGGAGGATGAGAGATTAGCTCTGTAAGAATAGAAAATAGGACAGGTAAGCTTTAATGGTAGAGTAACTGATCCACTTGCAATTACTATTGTGATGAGAAGAGAACTCTGGTATCTCTTAAGGGAAGGAAAGATCCAGGCAAGATGTCAGAGTTTGGCCTTACTCTTATCATGTATGTGCGTACGTGTGTGTACGTGTGGTGGTGGGGGTATGGTGTAGGTTGAGTGGGCTATTATCAGGCAGTTTAGCCTGGAATTGTTAGTCAAAAGCAAGGTCAAGGTGATTGAATATACGATATTCAGTAGTAGATTGTGGTGTGGCTAAAGCACAGATCATAGCCTTTGTTGATGTATTCATTTATTTATTAATTCAATCATCTTCTATTGAATATTTACCATAAATCATCTATGTGCCGGGCATTCATAATAGAAAGTTGAATATATAATTTCTTTTTAAAGACACTTCTAATGGTGAAGGCAAGAGTTTGAACACTTGCTTTGCATACATTACATTCTGGTGATGCCATGATAGCAGCATGTAAAAGGTGTTTTCAGAATACAAGGAACAAACACCAGGCTTAAACTGGAAACTTACACAGATCATTCTAAAAGAGATGATTATAGTTGATCTTACACCCAGAGGTAACACCATATGTCAAGAGAATACATGCCAAATTTAAGGACATGGAAGTAACACAGAGGGCCACAGGGTAGAGTGGTGGAGAGATGTAGTAAGACATGGAACTTGAGGAGTGAACATGGCTGGACAATACAGGGCCTTGTATGTTCAACTGAAGATGAATATTGTAAAGTTTAGGATATTTGCTGAGAGAATTTATTTAGCTAAGGCCAGATTTGCATTTTAGAAAGGTCCCCCTAACTGCAAGACAAAGGATTGGATTGGAATAGGACTGGCGATTGGGGGCCAGATAGAAAGTTGCTTTCATAATCCAAGCAAGGACTGAGTGAGTAGCAATGGTGATGGAGATAACAGAGTGAGTTCAGGGAATGTTCCTGAGGGGGAATTGGTAGCAGTTGTTGATTAATTGGATGTGGAGGATAAGAGAGAGAGGGAAGTGAAGGATAATGCTCAGATTTCTCTCTTGCATGTGCTACCAGTTCCTGAATACAGGAGTATTGGGATATGGGTGGGAAAGACAGTGCTCTGCTGTGTAGGCCTTTTTAAAATTCTGAAAAACATGCAAACCAAAGCCAGTCTCTCAAAAATGGAGGTCTGATTATCTGAAGAGATTCATTTTAAAGGGTAATGCTAAAAATACAAAAAAGGTATCTGATAGAACATTTTACAGACAGACCGATAGCTCACATATACGCTCTCTTTCCTTTCTACCCTTTCTTTATTTCTTTGTCTTTATCAAAGGACAGAAATGTTGAAGGGCATAGAAAGGAAAGGATATAAAGGAGGACTGGACGGGACATAGATGAAAAATAGGCAGCTAGTCGGTAAAGGGGGCAGAGCAGGGGTTTTGCTCTCGAGAGAATAGCATTCTAATCCAAGTGCTGCCAAATATTTACTTTATGGCTTTGGCTAACTTTACATTTCTATATTCACTTTAACTTTAAATCAGTGTTGGCCTACTGCTCTGTGTGAATCCTTCTAGCTCTACTATTTTCAGATTATGGATGGGTAGAGTAGCATAAGTGAAAAAGTCTAATGGAACCAGGGAGCAGGCAAAGACCCCTGAGCTAGAGCTATGTCGTGTGCTTCTAATACTTTAAAATGTCAAAAACAAAATACAGCAACCATTTAATGACAATTTTATCTATTAAACTGGCTAGATAATAGAGAGCATCATCTAGGTTAACAATTATTACTTTTATCATTTTGCCTACTTAGTGAGGCTCAGAGCCTTTGGAGTGATTAAATCCTTTAAAGTGGAAGTGCCAACTTTGTAGATGCTGGGAAAGTACCGCACAATATATCCCTTAGTTATTGCCCATCATCTAAAATACAAATTTGTTCTAATTCAGATTTTTTCCAAATGATTTACACCAGCATAATTCTGTTTCAATGAGGATTTTTTTTTTTTTGGTTACAAGTAGAAAGAAAAGCCAAGATAACAGCAGTTTAAACAAGACAGAAGGACCCTGAGTTGTTGAGTACATTGTGGAGTGCTATTAGCACATGAACCCTGAACCCTATATTTCTCTTATGCTAAAATTAGAATGTCAATGTCTAATTTTGCTCTGATGTGCACAGATGACTGCTCTAGCTGCAGCCATCCTGTTCACAGTTCAGTTAGCAGAATCAAGGAAAGGGTGAGGAGAGTATACCCTCTTCCTTTAACAACACCATCCAGACATTGCACACATTGCTTCTACACTATTACCACTTCCACCTTCTTGGCCAGAACTTAGTCACATAGCAAAACTTAGCTCTAAAGGAGATTGAACAGTATAGTCATTATTGGAGTGGTCATAGTCTGCTAAAATATTTTAGATTCTATTAATAAAGGCAAAAGAGGAGAAAGATAGTAGGGGGAACTAGCAATCTCTTCCATACTAGTCAACTTTAAATTGTATTGGAACCACTGAGTATACATATATTACCAATTAAGCATGACTCTTGATTAAAGTTCTTTCAAGATCATTTTTCTAAGGATATCAGTATGGTAAGTATGATTTTTAAGTCAAAATATATAGTAACTTTTAAAGAAAGCAATGAAGGGAAGAACTTATTGATCATAAAGAGAAAAAAACTATTGTTAAAAGTTTGTCTATTGAAATATATTTTAAAGTTCTATAGCATTATTGCAGATCTTGAAATTTATATTCAGTTAACCCATGTGTTCAACAGATTGACATTTAGGTTTTCTAAACCCTAAATTCACACAAACAGGACTCACCTTTGCAATGTATTTAGAATCATCTAACTCTCTTTTCCAAAACAATATCGTAGTAACAAAATATTAATCACTTCTAAATTAAATGTTTATTCAATACCTACACACACTTCCTATATTAACAAAAATAGGTTTAGACACTGTGGCTGCTACAAATGTTAGTTTTGGTTATTCTTGCTTAATTTTCCTAAGGAATCATATTATATGCCCAATGAGTAAGATTTCCTGATTCTTTGTATTGTCGTTTTATTGTTGTTAATTTTAATACCATTGCCTTAACTAGAAAGTGAGTGTTAAAAGGTATTATATTTGTCCATGTTACTCTATTGGCTCTGAAATAAGTTTATGGCATTCAATTTTATTTTCAAAGAAATTGTCTTTCTTTAAAGGGGATCGTTGAGGAGGCCTTGATTATTTTTGTGTCTAATTTTTGCATCTGGTTTTTGGCAAAGAAAGTTCTGTGGGCTCAGCATTTCATGTCCCTCCTGCATTTTTACAGCCTCAGATCCAGCACTAGCTGTAATGGTGTTTAGAAGATATTTATCTCGATTTCCAAGGCACTGCCCAGATCCTGAAAAAAAATAGACTTAAGTTGCAAGAAGTTAAGAAGGAAGTTAAAGAAAGGACTAATGAAATAAACAGGATACATACGCAAAAAGGCTCTCAAAAGATTCTCCAAACAATCTAGAATTGGAGAGGATCATTCTCTGACAATTGTCTTGTTATTGGCTATTTCTTCTTTTCTTTTTATTGGAAAGCTTGATGATACACCCAGAGGACCAGTTCTCTTTTACTTGAGCTAATACAAAGGCTTCATTCTGGAAGATCATTTTCTTTTGATTGCCATCTGCTGCCCAGGATTTTCCCAGCATGCTCGTTGTTCTAATCCTAAAGCAGAGTGTGCTGCCCTGCTCAGGGTCAGCTTATATTATAGATGTTGTAATGGCACAATCTTCTTTAATCCATAAAAGGACTAAACCAATGTCAGAAAGATATAACATGTAGCATAAGAAAAATGCATTCATTCCCAAAGCTATTGAAAGGCAAAGATATGTCTAGAGGTAATTTGTAGCACCCTTACAAGTTGACAGAAAAACTGATAGCAACCTCAGCTATATTCTCCCTGGCCCTGATCTCAAATGGTTTTACCTGATTCCAGCTAATTGAATGTGAACAACAAAGCAAGAGTGAAGCAGTGAGCAAAAAAATCTTATCAGTTGTTGTAACTGTTCTAAGCAAGGAAATGCAATTTCCTGATTGCCGAGAAAGAGCCTGTGTAAATCTCGGTGACGTATTTTATATCCCTGCTAATGAAATGTGTTTTAGTAATCTAACTCCACTGTTAGCCTGGTCTTGGCCACAATGCAATGCTGCTATGTTTTAGAAGTCTGCGTTTGTTAAGAACGTCAAGTAGCTTTCAGAAAGTTAAACTTTGCTGGCTAGTGTGTGTTTTCTCTGTGGAAAATATTTGAGATAGTAGATTCTTCTGAGTGCTATCTTCACGGAGGGGAATGTGCTGGGAGGGCGAAGAGGGTTAGGCTCAATTGACCATTGAATTAAGGAACAAAAGTGATAAGGATTCAAAAGGAAATGAATCAGTATTCAAGGAATCAATCACACAGGCAGTGGCAGGTGGCAGAGGCTCTTATCCATCATGGTTTGAGGGCTAGTTTGCCATTTTTTTTAGCTGTGTTACAAATGGAATTGACTCCACCTCTCTAACTCTCATTTTTTTGCTTTAAATTGTTTCTAAAAGTTATTATTTTATGGAGTTCCTCTGAAGATTAAGTGAGATTATAAACACAAAACTCCATCATGGTAGATACTGAGCAAATGCTACTTAATGTAACCAAGCATAGTGTTCAGCATGCATTATAAGATATGAATTATGTTATGTGTTTGGTTCTTACGGTTTAATCTTTATAACTGGCATAATAACCAGCTACAACCAAGCATAGTCAGCCATTTGAAATGCAAAGTTGATTGTTTCTCTTGCAATTAGAGAAGGAAGTATATCAAGATATTTTTCTAAGAAATTAAGATAATGTGGATGCCAATCATGATCTGATGTACCAAAATTCTTGGATCTAAGGATTCATAGTAATCCTACTCCTGCACACCAGTGTGTGCCAGGCATCATAACATCTTCAGGTATTTGGTCTAGGCATGCAAATCGGGATTCTGCAAAGCCACTTTGTCTTGTCTTAGACAGTTTACAACATATACGTAAGACATACATAAAGAAGAATATTATATTTTTGACTATGTGCCAAAGTAAAGATTGTTTGAATTAATATGTATATGTTTGCTTATTCATAACTTATAATATGCATAATATATAGTGTTTCTGTGTTCCTAAAAGTGACTTTAAATATTTTATAGAGAAATAAAACAAATACATTTGCATATATTTTCATTACCTTCCCACTTCTATTTTAACCTATCACTAAACATTTTGTTCCCCACTATGACTTCTAAATTTCTAGACTCTTAACCAGTTATACAGTTGGTTTAATCACAATTCATGGTTCATTGAACTTGTTTTTGTTATATTTTGTTAATTTTGTTCTTCCATCTCCCATCCTTACGTCTATTTTCTCCACCCCATGTAACCTTCAGAGATATGCTATAGTGATTAGTATATGCATGTGTTTCATTTTCTTAAATGATATGGCAGTGCAGATCCCATTCTTTTGCTAAGTTCTTCTTTTTACTTAGCATAATGTTTTCAAGATGTTTTCATATTAATAAATGTAGCTATGTCTTTACTTCTTACTGCTCCATGGTATTCCATATTGTGCACATCCACCTGTATTTATACAGTCTCCCAGAGTTGGATACCTAGATTGCCTCTGATTCCCTGCAATCACAATAACCCCAAAGCAAAAACATTCATGCATGTCCCCTTATGGAACTGTGAGCACTTCTCTCGGGTGCACACTCAGGAGTGGAATGTTAAAACAGAGGCTATATATAGTATAGACACAATTTCCTATATTTTACCACATTGCTCCCCAATACAGTCTTACCAGTTTGATTCTCAACAGAAGTACATAAAGGTTCCCATTAGAAATCTTTTTATCCTCATCTGGAGTAATAGATAGGACAAAGGCAGACTTGGCCAGTTTAATTTTAGAGTTATGTTTAAAGAGAACTGACATGGTGCTGACAATATTAATGTAAGCTTGTGGTTTCTGGCAATTTATATATTTGATATTAAAATGTTCTCAGAATATAAAAGCATTGAAGCTGACATTGAATCTGAGACAAAGTATGCAAATAAGTACTTTTCCTTCATTTATCTTTGGAAAAAAATGCAAACCCTGATATTATGTCATTGTATAATAATAGTACATTTTTAAGGAGAAATTTTAAAACAACTGACCCAAATGAATGATGATGTCTCTGCAACTTTTTAAGTAGTTCCAGGAATGGTGTTGTTTTATAATTGAAACCATACTCTATTGTGAATTCACTAGGTAAAAAACTCACAAGGGGGAAAAATTCATGTCCTCTTGCTCATTTATTTCAAGCATAATTAATGATGTTTTGCTTTTGTGTGCAGGTGTAATTATATTGTTACCTGAGTAAAATTTTTATTTTTGATTCATTTGTGCTAGAGATCAGGAATCTAAAATTCCCTGAGGTGTTTACAAATGACATCAAGTTAGAGGACATTACTTAAGTGAAAACATATGATACTTCTAGCTACTGCTGATTTTTCTACTTTCTTAGATTTCCATGTTGTGCTATTTCTGGCCTTTGCTCAGTTTCCTTGCTAACTTCTTCCTATCCCCTAAAATCTAACTTCCTCCCTATTATGTTCCTGAGATTGCTTTCTTGAAGACCAAACCATTTTATTGCCAAATATAAAAGTCTTTCTTCAGTCTTCATATTTTTAAAATCATTTTTTAGCTTTTAATGTTCTTGATACCATCTTTCATTTTGAAACTCTTTTCACTTAATTTTTTGATCCTTTACCATTCTGGCTCTCCCCCTTTTCTCTTCATCATCTCTCCATTTGCTTTTCTTGTTCTACTTCTTCTGTACTTCTACTGTGTCCTACTTCTTTTGTTGCCTTGCATCAGATATTTCTAGTCCTCAGCTATGTAAAGTCCTAGATTTATAAAGGCTAATTGTACAAGTACAGGGTGCATACAGGTAGGATTGGAATTGTTTCTTCTTTTGATGCGTGACTGAGAGTCTTAGGCATCAAAAATCATTGTTTTAAAATTGAAGCAATCCCACTGTGCCCTAGTCACAGGGCATATTTAAACTTATGTTAATTTCTGAGCATCACATACTAATAATGGCAACACAGCTAAGCCTGGGTACCTCCAGAGGAGAACAGCAGAAGGTGAAGGGCCTGGGAAGTATCTGATGAGAGGAATGATTAATGAGCTAGAGATCTTTATCATGGGAACAGAAGACAAAGGGTATTCCTGATAACTGACTTCAAATATTTATACACACGACCAGTATGTGCACGAGAAGGAAGACTTATCTTGCGATACTCCAAGTGACAGTGATAGCACAAATGGGTAGAATTTTTAAAAGGGAATATTTGCATAAGAAAGTACTAAATAATAAAGCCTCTCTAATCCAACTATAAAATATTGCTTTGTGAGAAAATGTTTCATGTCACTAAAATTAAAGAGGGGGAAATAATTTCTCCTGAATGTTGTATTGAATTAGATTTCTTCTAGAATCCTTTGCCACTCAGAGCTCCTATCAGTTTTTCCTGGTTCTTTCAATAGTATGACCATTTTCCTAATCAACTAACTCCACATTTAAGAATCATTTTCTATTATTACATTTTTATCTACCTCTTACAGTAATTAAAAAATACTTATTAATTCCCAAAATGGCTTTCACAGCTTGTTCTTCTACATTATTTTTCTCAATTTTATTCTACTAAGTTACTTCCATAGGCTTCTGGTGGTTTTTGTCTGGCCCCAGGCTTTCCCACATTAACACATGTGGCCTGCAAGGCAAAACACCCCTTAACATAATGCTCAGTATATGCTCCTAGCTAAAAGCTCTGCAAAGACTTCTGGCTTACTGTCCTTACCTAATTCAAAATTTACTATTCCTTGGCCTCACTATAATGATTCTGCCACATTTGATATCTCTTCTTTCTTTAATTCAGTCTGGACTTCCACATACTCTATGAATACTCCTTCTTCCCACTTGTTTGGACTCACTTGTGTGCTCACCTTTTACAGGACAAATACTCCGGAGCTCACTAGACCCAACACTTTGGGTACCTCTAGTCTCAGGACTCCTACTCCTGCTTCCAGCAGCCCATGTTTTGAAACAGACTCCCTGCCTCTCCTTCTTCTGGGAGAAAAGCAACAGTAGCAGTTGCAATAGCAACAATAACAACAACAAATAGATCTCTACAATACAAAATGACAGCTACCCTCTTACAAAAATAGGTTAAACTATCTCTTACTTTTTCATGAGGAGCCCTTAAGTAGGGAAATTATACTCAAGTAGTCATTCAATGATTTACCCCTAACTCAATGCTGATTCTTAATCTGATGAACTAAAATTTCAAGTGAGACAGAAATAGCACTGTGTCTGTATAAGGAAAAATTCTATTGCCCAGAAGTAACTACAGTCAATCCCCATTATTCCCGGATTCTATATTTGCAAATTCACCTACTCCCTAAAATTTATTTGTAACCCCTGAACCAACACTCTCACTGTTTTTGTAATTATTTGTGGACATGTGCAGTGTGGCCAATACCTGCCTCACACGTTCCCAAATTGAGGTCAAAGAAAGTGACACTACCTTCTTGTTATAGCTCTCAAACAGTAAACAAGTATCTTTTTCATGATATAACTGGTGACATATTTTTCATGTTTTTTGTTAATGATTTTGCTACTTAAAATGCTCTTCACACATAGCACTGAAGTGCTATCTAGTGTTCCTAAGCTCAAGAAGGCTGTGATGTGCCTTAGGGAGAAAACAAATGTATAAGAAAAGCTTTTGTTCAGACATGCATTATAGTGCTGCTGACTTAGAGTTCAATGTTCATTAATCAACAATATATTAATATATTAAATAAGATGTCCAGAAACAGAATCACACATAAAACAAGGTTATGCATTGATCAGTTGACAAAAATGTTGTGACCATAGCCCCACAGGAACCTAACCCTGTATTTCCCCTAGGAGCAATGTTTTAGTATTTGCTGATTCAGTGAGGTGACTTTACAGACCATAACTACTGCAAATAATAAAAATTGACTGTATACTCTTTCTAACTAGGGAATGGATAAAATACACCATAAATATAGGAAGAAGTAATCATTATTCCCTACTCCTTCAATTAGTAAAATATCTAATTTGGAGCAAGGGAGTAGAAGAATGTGAACACACCTCTTTTGCCAGCCAATTGTAACATCAAGACATAATTCAGAAAACAAGTGATATACCAAGTTATGTGCAATCTGTCAAAGATGAAGAACTGTATAGGAATTAGCAAGAAGAAGGAGCAGGAGGAAGAGGAGAAAAAAGAGGGGGGAGGAGGAGGGAGAGGAAGAGAAGGAGGAGGAAGAAGAAAAAATATAACTAAGAAAACAGTGAGTCCAATAAATCAAGGCAAAAATTCAAAGATTGCCAAGCTGATGAAAATGGAAACTGGTGTGCAGCTGGCAAAGGCTCTTACAAGGACTATGCTGTTTAAAGCTTGTGTTTCATTCAATTTTAGAGCAGTAAAAGGTATGGGAAACAGTGCAGTTATAACAATTCTATCCAGAGAAAGGAAACTGTCTTAAAAAATGTTTTTCAAATTACCATTCCAACTATTTCTTCACCTCAAAGTATTTCAGTCCAAAGACTTTTATTTCCATCTCTAACACACGCTGACCCTCCCAACAATTGGCTTGAGGAATAGAAACTAGGGGCAGAAGGAGAGAGGACTTGATGAAGATGTACAAGGGCAGGGAGCTGAGCTGTGCCTATACTTTGCAGGGAGAGAAACAAGGCACATGAGAAAGGCCTGAGAAGCCATGTGGGAGAGGATGGAGTGAGTGGAGAGGGGTCAGTTTGCCTAGCTCTTGTGACAAGGGCTGCTTGGCATATGAATTCCAGTCTTTTGTTCATTCTTTTCCAAACCTCAACACCTAGAAGGGATGCAAATCTGCAGACCGTTGGTAGCTTTCTGTAGAGGAAAATGAGTTAATTTTGTGTTTGGTAGTATTTTGATTATTACAAACCAAAAAGTCCTGCTCTACTTCCTCCCATTTCTGCCCCCCACGGATCCTCCCTTTCAATCCAATTTTTATCCTATTATACAATTTTGACAATGAAACCAGTGGAGTGTAAATGGGGCCTCTATAAGGGTGGTCTTTCATAACTGCAGCACTGTACCCTTGAACTTAAATGGTTTCTATTAAGTTATATTTGTGATGTCTGCACCATCTGAAATAAAGGGCCATTATGGTTGTTCAGGTGTGCAAGGCTGTTACTTAAAGAAAGAGGGATTGGCATAATAACGTTTTCATTAACAATTAGTTATTATAAATGTGGAAAAGAGTATTTTATATTCAGTGGACTTGGATTCTAAGGTAATGCAAAGAATAAAGGGGGAAAAATGGCCTTAGGAATTTATACCCAAGAGGAGATACAAAAAGGACAAGGAAACTTTTCTCGATTTTGACCTGTTACACATTTGTGGATTTGATAAAGACTCTTTCCTCTAGTCTGCAACAGCAGGCTTTCAGGCTCAGAGCATGGTAAGAACTAGAAACATCTGCTGTCAAGGAGAACCCAGAGGTTAGGTGTGTGTTTCAGACTTGGAGTGTCTGCATCGGGGGCAAGCATTTGAGCTGCCTTAACCTTTTCACTCTTGGTTGATAGTATTGTCTCTGGATCTCCCCCTTAGTTGCTTTCTTTTCTGAGCTGCTGTTTGCCTGAGGCTTGGTAGGAATGGTTTACACAACTTCAGAGCCTTCAAATGATTGATTTGTTATCTTTAAGCCTTACCATCGCCCAGCCTGGAGACTCCTGTGTTTGTCAGAGTTTGATTGTGACGTATTCATGAGCTTCTCATAGATAGTTCACAATTATGAGAAGCTCATGAATACTTCACAAATATAAATGACAATAGCAGATGTAATACAAGGTCTTCTGCTAAACATGCCAATGATGTGTCACATGACAGGAATGGGCTAGGGCATTGATCATGATTGATTTAAAAATGACATCTAATTAATATGGACATTCATGGGCATTAGTGTCTGGAACTCAGTCTTGTGATCTTCATCATGTTCTGAAACCTGAGACAAAGATATCTACTTTATATGGATCATTTACCTTTGAATTTTCATAAACAAACTAATTTCTGTAAAGCAGCCTCTCTAGGTAGAGGTACAATTATTTGAACATGTCTGTCTGTTTTCCATTTATATCCTTTAGGAGGCAAAGTTATTACATATGATTTCACTGAAGCAATCAACAGTATATCAGCTAATTGTAGCTAATGATATCACATTGTGTATCAAGAACCTTATTGTCATTTTCTTTTCCGAAATTACTAGCTGAAATCATTCCTCATAGAGGAATTTTTCCTCAGTGACTAATTCACTGGGGTTTCTCTCAATTTGGAGTTTTGTCTTTGTGACCAAAAGCTATTTTCCATATGAATCTAGTTGAGATGTCACTTTTTCCAAACTCTCTGCCCTATCCTTGACAAAGAGTCATTTGATAGGTTCCTAAATAGGTCCTCCAACAATTGGCTCTAACAGAAGATACTATCATGTATTCACCTCACTTACAAATCTTTGTGGTATCCCACAGAGACGTGAAAAGGCTGACAGTCAAATAGTTTCTTGGTGCGAATCCAAATGATATTACAACTTGGTCCTCTAGACTGTGCCAGGAATAGTCTGGATGAATATAATAATATAATATATTTGACAAGGAGGAACCTGTTACATATTTGATAATGTTGACTCTGGCTATCACGGTATGACAATAATAATAACAATGACAAGGATGAAGATGATGATGGTGATGGTAATCATGATCATCTGCTATATAATGAGCACCTTCTACATGCCAGATTCTGTGTTATGTTTTCTAAATGAACAGTTTAATCCCCACATCAGTCATGCCAGATGGTTTTTATTACCCCCATTTTCTAGACAGAAATAGAAAATTCAGTGACGCTATGTAAAATGCCAGTGACACTGTGCCTTAGTGTCAGAGCTAGGCTCCTACCTCAGGTCTGATTGATTTCAAAGCCTACTTTTAACCTTTACACACTAAAAAACTTAGGGTGTTCAAAAAATAAAATACCTGTTTGGGCCATTCAGGTAAATTAGTGTCACAGGTGAGTGTAATACAATGGGAAGTGGTGGGCCTTCTAGTGCACTTCTCAAACTGCAATGTGCACAAGAATCACAAGCTGAACTTGTTAAAGTTTTAGATTCTGATTCAATAGTTCTGGGGCAGAGCCTAGGATTCAGCACTTTTAACAAGCTCCCAGGTGCATCCAATCTGGCGGTCTAAGGACCGCAGTTTGAAAGCAAGGAACTTTTAAGCATATGTCAGGGAGAAGGGAAAATATCCCCTTTGCCCCCAGAAGGTTCACTGAAAGATCAACTCACAATAAGGCAGATTAATAATAGAAAGAGATTATAAATTTATTTACTGTGTGCACAGGGAGAATCACAGAGTGATCATCCAATATCCCAATGGGATCCAGAAGCTTTATATGCCCTCATTTTAGAGGGGAGGGGGAGATGAGAAATATAGATAATTCCTTTAAGGGGCAGTACATGATTACTAGGGTTGATGAATAGACACTTGGGAGAATGAAATGGATGGGGGGAAACAGAGTGACTTGTAAATGATTCTCTTTGGAAATTAAGTTAACCTGAGAGAGAGGTATTATTTTAAAAATGGGTTGATCCAGGCCTGATTGCATTCTTGATCTTCTGTCTGGCAATAGATAGTGAGATAACAGGGAGGGGAAGGAAAAACAATTATTTTTCTTGATAGGTCTGTCTGGTCTTTAGGGAGATAGAGGGAAAGCCCCTTCCAATGCCTGTTGATCTCTGAGAGCCTTTAATTCAAAATACTCTTCATACCAAGAAGTCATATTTTGGCGTGAAATTCCCTGAGCTCCTTCATTCCTCCTGTCTGGAACTTCCCTAGAAGTTTCACACATTAAAAGGTGAGTTGGTATCTGTGGTGGTGGGGGAAGGTCAGTCCAGAATGTCAAAATGTCATATTTTGGGGTAAAGTATTTCTAATATCCTTCACATATTTTCCTGGCTAGCCTACATAGCCTGGGTGGGGGTTACGCTCATCGTCAGCTGGCTCTAGGCTAGAGAAACATGCTATTTGAATGGCAAGAGGACTTTATGATCTCCCACATTTTTTTAAGATGAAAGTCATTTGGCCCTGAAATTATTTACCCAAATTCACTCAATTTATTAATGACAGCCCTTTGGGTTTAAATTATATCTCTAGTCTAGGCTGTGAGTGAAATAATTTCAATCACAGTACTACACTTTACTGCTTATCTTACTTATGAAGTTGTGGTAGTTTTGGGGTTGGTTTCTCTAATTGATTTAAACTAGATATGTCTTTATAACTTTCGTTTTCTGCCAAAAGTAGAATGCAGGGTGTGCATGTGTGTGAAATCTTGATTAATTAGGTTTCCTGTTACTTTGGTTGTGGTCTAACAGGGCTTTCTGTTCTAAGACAAAACTATTTTTTTAAATCTACCTCGAGTATTTGGATACTCAAGCCAAGGCCAGTTAGGTAAGTATTCTTTTACACTTGTAAAATTAGTTAAAGAATTACTCTGCACTATTCAGGAGCATCCCTCATTTGCTCAGAAGACTTCTTAGTAATGCATGAACAATAAGCCAAGGTCTCCTGTTTTAATAAGTATTCTGGGAAATAATCATAAAATTAGAACCTCACTATAAACATCCTTTCTCCTATTATGTAAAATAGTCTTAGATTCCTTCCTGCTACATGGCTACACTTCACTCTGGGTAACTTGCTTTTAGGAGTTCTATTCTTTATAATATAGAAAGACAGCAATTGGATTATATCATATAAAAAGTTGGTATCTATACTCCGTTCTTTCCAATTTTTAAAAAATAAAACAATGATTTAATTGAAATAGGCCAAACACTTAGAAGTTTTCCTTTAAATATGAAGTATAAGATTTCACACCCGTTACATACTCTCCCCCCCTTTTCCTGTGCTAGTGTGATTTATCAGTGCTATCTTTGTAAAGCAGGAAAGTGGTACACAAAAGGCTTGTTGAAAAATGCTATTTTTGATTTGCTAAATTCTATAGGAATATAGCCTTAAGGCAGTCTACTAAAGAAAAATATCTAATTCTGTACCATTTCTCACATTTGCCAGGGTTGTGGAATAACAAGGCCCATTAGGGACACCAACATGGATGTGCTAGTGTTGATAAAACTTCCAGCCCTTGGCTTAGTTTCCTTCTTTGCTTCCCCCTAAAGGTAAATACAATGGGTGCAGAGCAGTCTCAGTCTGTCAGTGGAAAAGAAGCCAAACTCTGTAAAATAAAGAGGTTTATTCTGAGCCAAATATATGCAACCATGGTCGGGAGAGCCATGCCCAGGAAGCCTTGAGCAAGTGGTCTCATTGTGGTTGGGTTGCAGTTTGGTTTTAGACATTTCAGGGAGACAGGAATTACATGTAAAGTTATAAATCAATACACAGAAGGCATACATTGGTTTAGCTGGAAAAGGCAGGACATCTTGAAGTGGGGCATTACAGTTTGTAGGTGGGTTTAAAGATTCTTTGATTTGTAATTGGTTAAAGAAATGAAGCTTTGTCTAAAGGCTTGGAATGTTTTAAGTTAAGATAAGGAAGTCCGTTAATCAGAGTTAAGCCACTGGACATATATTGGACATATTACCCAGACTCAAGTGATCTGTTAGATGAATTGATGACCTGCAGGTGTGGTTTAAGCTTTGTCTTGTATAGTCTTAGGCAGGCCTGTTAATGAGTTACAAAGGATATCTCCAAGGGGAGGTGGGGCATGATGAGGCATGTCTGATGTCCCTTCTCATGGCCAGCAACTCAGCTTTAGGGTATTTCTGGGGTCCCGTTGGCCAAGAGGCAGTCCATTCAGTCAACTGGGGGGCCTTAAGGTTTTATTTTAGTTCATAAGTCCCATTTTTATTCCTATACCTTTCAAATTGTAAGCTTACAGTATGTATAGGTATCAAGCTGCCTACCTGGAAGGCCTGAAAAACTATGGCAGATATTGACACATTTCCTTGTGGGGTTCTCAGAGGACAGAGTAAATGTCTGAGCAACACTTTAGTATATAGTAACCAGCAGTAGAAGAGCAAAGTCAATAGCTCTATTGTTCACAAGGCACCATTGGAAGAATTGTTTTTGCTTGTGAAAGCCCACACATAAGAGATTTAAAAAAAAAAATCAAGTATAGTATGTTGCTAACAGCTTCACTGTTCTATAGAAAATAATAGGTTTTATTCAACTTTAACAAAACAGAATTCAGGATTCAGGGCTGAGTAGATAATGACCTGCTATGCAGTCTGTGTTCTTGTGCAAGCATTGTGCAGGTGATAGAAATTCTCAGATTTATACCTCTCCTTCCTACTGATTATAATCTGCCAAAAAAAAAAAAAGTCCTTTAAAATCAGCTTCTTTTTCAATATCGTCAATGAAAAATCCATTTGAATAAAATATATGCTCACATCTCAGGGTATTATAAATAAAAATCCCAAATTAGAAACTATTCCAAATCAAAAGCGTATGTTCTCAATATTTCCAATGTTGTTCACATTATCTTAAGTTTAGAGAGGAAACTGGGTAATGATTTTTAATGTGTTTTTATCACTCTCTAGGATGATATATTCATAAGTAAAAAATAAAAATAGCAAATTGGCTTAGTAGTTTCTTTTGAACAAACTCTTGACCTACTCTAAATGATTTCAGAGGAGATTTTTGGATTCATTTGTGTCAGAACTACTCTACCAGTAGTTACATAAATTCACACCATTAATTCTGTGAAAGCCCTAAATGATTTTGGGTTAGTTCAGGTATTTGCATGTAAACTCTCTTGTATTGTTAAAAACAAACAAATCCACCAACCTACCCGCATGCAATATTACCAAAACATTAGAAAGAAGAAAATAGTCAGCCACATTACCACAACCCTAGTTTAAACAATTTTAATTCATTATATCCTATTTCTATCTATCAAAGGATTGGTATATTTTAAATAGTTGCATGTATAATAAATGCATATATTTTCTGACTTTTTAAAAAAAAATAACATCATATAATGAACATGGGCTGCTGGCCCATGGGCTTCAAAATTATTATTTAAGTTTTGCATAGCATTCAATTTGCTTAGTAATGCTTTATGTACTTAATCATCTCCTAATTATTTATTTCTAGTATGATAATTATTTAAAAGGCCATAGTGAATATATTAACTTTATATTGTTTAAATTATTTGTTAAATACTTTTTATTTAAATATCACACTTTTGTAAAAATAATACTTGCCTTTTATAAAGAAATCAAACAACTCAAGAAGGTGTATAGAAATTAAAAGAAATATGCAAACAAAACAATAACAACAAAACAACTACGTGCCACCACTTATAAATAACCATTATTTATATTATGAGCTATCAATGCTAGATATCATCTTTTTTGTTATGTACATAATATAAGTAGAAAGATAGGTAGCTACATATATATTTATTTTTATAACATTAGATTATAATTTGTTTATATTACACAGTAATCCAATATTTACAGTTGTGTAATAAAATCATTACATTTAACTTTTCTTATTTTGAATACTGAAAAAAAAAAAGGAAACTGAAGGAGTTCCTGAATTTCAAATAAGTATTCACCACAAGGTTTTATTTTCTAAAAGATCTTTCTAAATAAAAAAAAGAGACTATGAAAGAAACATTGAAATTAGAATGTTCATTTTTTTTCAATTTTACACTTTAACTTTAGACAATTCTGACTGAGTTCCTGCTATGCAAAGGTAAATACTAGAACCCAAAACTACCTCTCTGCTTCCTTCTTTCTTCTTCTTCTTTTATTAATTTTATTTTTTTACATAATCGTAAGTATAACATTATAGTGTATCTAATATATATAATATTATAAAAATTCAAACAATATATATAGTATATTATAATAAATATAATAGTATATCATATATTATATTATAAATATAATATTATGTCATATGATATAAAATTATAATAAATATAATTTTGTTAAAATTATATTTTGTGGCAAACAAAATTCATATAACATTTATTATTTCAATTAGTTTCATGTTTAAAAATATTTAAATCTCACCAATATAACTTCTAATTTTTAAAATCTATTCCTGAATCATTGATTGGATTTAGCTTTCAAATGTTCTTTCCATGAAGGGTTCAAGGTTATATATGTTTGAGTTATATATACTTGAGGTTTTCTGCTTGTTGCATCTATACTTGGACATGTAGGTTGGGTCTAATAATCTTGACTGATAAAACAATTCTCACTGTCTTTTGCCAATGATGGTTGCTATGTAGAAATTTGAGGGTTGTCTTAATTTTTATCCTTGGCCAATGCTTTATATTTCTTATTTAGATGCCTGGAAATATACCACACATTTCTATCTGTATATGAACAAAAATAGTTATATTTCAGATTATATGTCTTCTTTTTTTACAAGAGGAAAATCTTTAAAATGTACCAAATGTTCACTGGTAAGGACTGGTTAAATAATTTATATACATTCACATGCAATAGAATACTATCTTGCCATAAAAATACTGACCAAGCTATTTATATATTGATGTGAAAAGATTTCTCTGAAAAATAATTTGTTAAGTGGAAAAAAATGCAGAATGGTGCATTGTTAAAAGAAAAGTTTTAGATAAATGAAATTTAGCAGAATTTCTTTGAGCAAACAAAAGATTCATGAATTGGGCAGCACACTAAACCAGTAAAGTTTCAGAGAGCTCCACCCAACAATATGGGCAGGCAATATTTATAGACAGAAAAAAGAAGTGACATATATAAATAGTCTGATTGGTTATAGCATTTGCCTCATTTGGATGTGTCTGAATAGTTTACAACTTGAGATTGGCTGAGTGCTCAGCTGCTATGATTGCTTGAGACTCAGCTACTTTTTGCAAGAATATATTCTTAAGTTGGGTTGCAGTTTGCTACCTATGGAGGCCAAATTTAATTGAACAGACTATACTTTCTTTTTGTGAGAAAGGGGAAAAATAATAGTATGTATTTTTATTTGTAGGTATGTGGATAAAGAAACTCTGGAATAATTTTTAAGAGGTTAAGAAAAAATTACATGTGGTGGAGGTGAGTAGTAAGCAGATGGCTACAGGGGTAAGAGTCAGACTTTTTGTTGTTCAAATCATATGAAAACAAAATAATAGAAAACAGCATTAAATTCAAAATTATTAACATAGCCATATTGATTAGACATAAATTGGAACTTGGTTTGGTTCTCAATATTTTAAAGCTGTTTCTATATGTTGGTTCATATGCAGATTTATTTACAACAACAGTTCCATGGAAATATAATACTATCTATTTTAACAGATCTTTAGCAAGCAGGAATCTCAGCTCAATATTCTCCACTCCCCCACTCTCTACTTAAATATGCTGTTGCTGCTTTTTTCTTTTTAACCTCATGAACTTGGGAATCAAATGGGAACTATTTATGTTCTGTGAGGAAATACTAAATAAGAATTAGTTTCTTCTGACTTTTGCAGATTCCCTCAACATTTCTGACAAATATTCATTGTTGATTTGGCTCTAGTTGTGTTAACAAGCAGAACGAATTAGTTGCAGTTATCATAAAACAATGTTAGATCTGTTAAACACAAATGTGTTTATATCATCTTAGAAGTGATAGCATATCATTGTTCTAAGAAATTCTTATGTTTTTCATAATAATATAATATCTTCATATTTAATGAATATTTAATTTTGTAATCTTGTTTATACTCAATATTTCTAAAATAATTAAAAGTAATATTAAAATGGTGACACTATTTCCTCCTTTTGCTATCAGAATGAACTTCATCATCATTTTTATCACTAAGAATCATTGTCAGCTCTATATTGATCAGTGGCCAGAAACACTAATCTGGCCACAGTGTGCAGGCTGGGCTAAGAGACAAATGAAAGGTTGGTGATAGAAACTAGTTTGAAATTCTTAAAATAATTCATGTGAGATAGAATGAACATTTATGAAATTAGTGGCAATGATAATAGAAATGAAAGGAACATTGAGAATGTTATTCAGCGACAGAATCTGTAGTATGCAGGGGCTAGACGGGGGCATCAGTGAAATCTGTAATAAGAGAGGAAGGTAGTACCTTAGTAGAAAATGAAAGGAGATGATAAAGTATATTTCTGGCTGGTTTTTAAGCTTTTTGAGAACAAGGGCCACGAGTTATTCATTAATTCATTGTCTCAACAAATATTCAAAGAAATTTATAAGAATTTACCTGATGCCACTGACTGAACTAGGGTGCTAGTAACATAAAAATTAGAAGGCACAATTCCTAAATATCTTCTTGTTTAATAGGGAGGTAAGAACATAAGGAAATAATTACTATAAAATTATGATAAAATATCACAAATGCCATAATCGAGAAATAACAGGCCCCCCCATCCAATTTCTCATATGGCTCAGAATTTGGGTGCTAAATAAGTGTTTTTGAGTGTCAATTACTTTTAAGTACTAAAAATTACTGTTTTAATCTTTCAGAGCAATGCATTAGGACTTTGCGAGATCTGACTCCTAAGAACGGGGTGATAACCCAGCTATTCCAAAGTGGTGACAGGTAAGGACACAGTGTGTCATTTATAATTAGAGTTGAGAATAGTGCTTATTTCTTTCTCTTCTTCTGACTTGACAACAAAAACATTGTTTAAAGTGCCAAATCACAGCAAATGAATCTCTTTTTTTAAAGTAAAAATTATTTTAAGTAATTCCTTTATAGGTAAGTGTGTGCATGCTCTTTCCACAAGCTCCTGCCGCTACTAAGTAGGTATAGGTGTTTCTAGTAGCCCATTCTCCTCTTGTGAACTTGCTTTTAAAAGATACTCATCTCATGGGCCTTGCTTGGAATGAGAGCAATTCTTCAACTCCTGCCTCAGTCAGTGTACAACATCGCAAGAGTAGACAATGCCCTTCACTTTTGCATGATGTAGTGATAGTTAATAATATTAACAATAAAAGGACGTAGTCAGCTTAAGTCTGCTTCCCCAAGTGACTGAAAAGCTGTTACTCTATTTGCTTTGCATTCTGATTATTAGTTTCACTGGATGACCTCGTGATGCCTTTATAGAGCACAATGTAAATGGAACAGTGCCAGAACTTTGCTCCCGAGAATGCCTTTTTCCTCCTCAGTGACAGCAACAAGAGAAGAAAGCATAGAAGTTTTTCCCTTCATAGTAGAATTGAACATTGAAAATGGTTCTTTGGTCTGGGGTTGGGCTGTGGTAAGGGGTACTAATTCTGCCTCCAGCTTCTTAACTACTTGCTGATTGTAGTTCCTAGGACCTGCTAATGACCAATGTGCTTCAAAAAGGATAAAGGATAAAGTACCTGGGTCTTTGCTGACTTCACTGATTTTCAGAGAAAAACTGAGCTTTCCAAGAAGCAGCAGAGAATTTACAGATGGAAAGAGGTTGTGGAGGTCTATTACTGATTCAACATCCTTCACAATTCCATCAGGGACCTGACAGAGAGTGACAGGATTTTAGACAAAGATTGAGATCCAGCAGAAAGTTTCAGATTCTTTGGGGTTTTTGTAACACTAACAGAGGGTCTGTAAACCACTTTACTAGTTTAAAAAGACTAATCATAAAAATTGTATCCAAATTATGAATAAACCCCTTTACTCCAAAAGCATCAGGTTGCTTTGATTTGGGTTAGGTTTGGGGAGGTGACACTGCTTCTGACTCAGCAAAGCTCTAATTAGCAGTTATAGGCCTTTGATTAAGATCAGTAAACAAATATGCTATTAATGAAATGTGGTTGGCAAAATCCTTTAGAGCATGAAGGTTTCTGGGAGAAAAAAAGTAATAAAGGGTTTTTGGCAATAAAAGATCAAGAACTATTTATCTAGAGCTGCACTGACCAATATGGTAGTTGTGAAACACATGTCGATGTAATATTTAAACTAAAATTAATTCAAAGTAATGAATTAAAAATTCATTTCCCCAGTTTTACTAGCCACATTTCAAGTACTCAATAGCCACATGTGACTAGTGGTCATGATATTGGACAGCTCAGATATAGGATATTTCAGAAATTCTATTGGATAGCACCAGAGACCAACACTTTTGTTTATACCAGAGTTTCTTAAAACAAACAAAAAAAATACATACATCCTTTTTCTCTCTGTCTATATTTTTATTATAAAAGTATAATAATGCAGAGGATGATGAGAACTAAAACAGTACTAACTGATAAAAAGCAAATCTTCTTGCTTCTCCCTTAAGTTCTCTTCTATTATCATTTGTTTGTAACCTCTGGTGGGGCTGGCAACCTCCATAATTCTAAATAATCTACTTGTACATATATTTCTTGATATATCAATTTCAAATAGTATTTATAGACTCCCTAACATGGAATATTATATATTTAGTATACATTTAACATGCCTTCCGAATTATTTCCCAGGTCTGTCAGATCCATTTTTGAAATTTTACCTCTACTGGTTATCATTTGGAAGTAACATAATATTCTAATCTAATAATTATGTTGATTACTTGGGATGATATTACCTTACTTACTACTATTTATAAGAAAATATGTGCCCTCCATGTTCCTCCACTTCTCCTCCTGTCAATATTTTACCCATATCAATCTACCATATTTTTTATTTTAAATAATCTATAATTATAAAATATACACACAAACACTTTTGTCTTCCAAGCTTTGTCTGTAGTTTGAGTCTAAAATTGAAGCCAAGAAACACTATTTATAATATTATGATCATGTAAATATTATTAATCCTATTATCAAGTATGTGAATGACTTAAAGTGATGGATACATATTCCTTTGCCATTGATCTGTTCCTATTAATGGAGAATATAATTAGCATAAATTTACAGGGGCATCTGGCTTCTTAACCATTCTGTATTTTATTCTAGATATTCCATGACTTTCTGTTCTAAATCATTATTTGCTAGCACAGTGCACAACTTACATCCTGATATTACTTTCTTTTTATTCCTGAGAGTGTCTTCTTTATTTTACTTTTTAAATATATTCAATGTCTTCCTCTTCTTTGAATTCCTTTTTCATTTTGCTGTAAACTATTCTCATTAAATTCTTTCATAAGGGGTTTTTGGGTAGAATGTTTTCTGAGTCTTTGTATGTCTGGTGATTTTTTTTCTCTCATACTTGATTAAATATTAGGGTAAAAAGGTAATTCTAGATCCAAAACACTTTTTATTAGAATTTAATATTTTCATTGTGTTTTCTTCTAATATCCCATCTTGCTCATACCTGGCCCTCCAATTCTAGTACCTCTATGCATTTCTTTTCTTATAGTTCAGATGATGTTCAACTTTCATTATTTTCTCATTTGACAAACCCTGTCATTTGGCAATTACCATAGTTGTTGATGTGATTCTACTGATAAGGAAAGACCAAAGAGATGATACCCTTTTCATGTCTTTCTGATAAATTATCTTAAAGTCAGTAATAGATCCTGAAAGCAATGTAGGACATGTCAATTGCTGAACTCACTGAGCTCCTAAGAAGTGATTCAATATCTTTGGTCTTTGTTCTGTATTTCCATGGTCTCTGCATATTGAATTCCATGAAAATATATGGTGTATAAAGTTTTTCAGCTTTTGTAGGAAAAGGGGGAATCATTCTTCCCCAAGTTCCCTACAATGAAAACTTCTATTTGGGGAAAGCTGGGCATTGATAAATGAACTTGGTAGAGATATATTTTAACCATAAACCCTTTATATAATCAGAGTTATGGTATTTATGACATAAGTGTCATCTAGTTTATTCTGTTGTTTCAGTTAGGACTATCTCATAGCATTTCAGGAAGCTATCATTTGGCTATACCTAAGGATTCTAAATGAAAGAAAAGAATGGTTTCTTTTGATGGATCATTTTGTTCAGCCTGAACACATTCTTCTTTTATGTCCTTTAGGATTCTTTGTAAGGGAATGAAGAATCAAAATCTAGGCAAATTGATCTTTTCCCTATTATTTGCATTGAAAAATTCACAGTTGGCAAGAGAAAATGAGCATTTACTATTTTGTTGCTAGGAGTAAGTTAAAAAGGGAAAGTCAGATAGATTCATTTTTATATGTGTGTGGGCCACTAAAGAGAAAAAAATGGAAGAAATATGGATGGTATTCAATAGAAAAAAATGAAATAGGAAGTCAGAAAGCCAAAATACACTATGTGGAAGTAAATGTTAATGGTTAGAATGGTAAGCAGACTGTAGTATGTTCTATAATCTTTATTCATGGAAGAAACATTGAGAAAACCTACAACTTTTATATATGTAAATCTGCATATTGGTGGTGGTTATAACATAGTCTGCCGTGGTGTGAGAATGAGTACTGAGAGGTACTGATTACTGAAACAAATTGTTATTGTTATTACCTTATTTTTTACCTAGACTTTTTCAAGACATTTATTTTGTTCCTTTTGCAAGTTTATTAGTCAGTCAGGGCAAGGTACAATTATGACTTTTTAGAAGAGGTTAATTGACTTGCCCAAAGTTAAACAGCTTGTCAGTGAAATCACTGGTGCTAGAACCTCTATTATTTGCTACCAATTCACTGTTTCATTATAATTGTTGTTGCTATCCCAAACCCACCAACTGGGGAGAAAGAGAGAAAAGTAATTCATTCACATCAAATAATAACATGAAAATTTAGTGCTCAGCTTTTGACAGTGATAGTAGATTAAATAAAGGAATGATGGGATCGGATTCTATACTTGAAGCAAGCTTAATGGAGAGCACAGGACTTGTGCTGGGATGTATAGGTCATCCTGGGGCCCACTTACTTGCCTATATGAACTCCAGGGCTAGAACAACATCCACCTGTTCCGTAAAGCCTTTTGCACAGATTAATTTCGTGGTTTTTATTGGTTGGACTTAAAATTTATTTTTCTTATTATGGAACTTTCAGAATTATATCTCTTACCAATCAATATATTAAAGCATAAAATTTAGTAATAATGGTGAATGGCTACTAAATTGCTCAATATATGGGAACGATCTTCATAATTTTGATCTAGGTAAGAATTTCTTAAATGAGACATAGAAAAAGCCCATATTGAAAAGGAAAGATTTCATAAAATCAACTACATTTTAATTTGAAATTACTGTATAATCAAGAGACAACATAAAAAAAGGGCAATCTCTAATTCAAAGATTATATTTGCTATGGGTATAAATAACAATAAATTAATATGAAGAATTTCACAAATAAGTAGAACAATAGCAACAACATGATAACCTGATTTAAAAAGATAGGCAAAGCATTCAAACATGAGTGGCTACAATCATGGTAAAGTATCCATAACCTCACCAGTAATTCTGGAATTTAAAATTAAAATAATATTTTTTTCATATATCATATTGGCAAGATAATTAAAAATTATAATTCCACATGTTGAAGATGACATTGGGAAACAAGACCTCTTAATAACTGTTAGAAGTATAAATTGCTGCAGCTGTTTAGTAAAGCAATATGGCACAATGTAATGAAATGGAAAATGTATACACCTCATGGCCTATTACCACAACTCCTAAGTACATACCCAAAGAAATTTCCATACATTTGTGGAAGGAGGCCTGCAGAGAGCTACATTGTAGTATTATTCGTAATAGAGGAAACTTGGAAACAACACAAATATCTATTAGCAAACAAAATAATAAATAATAGTGTACTTATTAAGTGGGATACTATACACAGCAGTTAAAATAAATGTTTTAAAATAGATGTATTATAATAGTTAACCTAGATTTCCAAAACATAGCATAGAATGAAACAAGGAAGGTGCATTTTTTGTACAATGTGATATTATTTGTGAATTTTATAAAACATAAAATAAATTTGTATAATGTTTCATGATACATCTACAGGTAGTGAAAGTACTAAAATATGTGCCACTTAATTACATGACTTATATTAATAATAGTGGTTGTCTCTGAGGAGAAATGAGAGGCAATCATAAGAGATCAATTTTGTCTGTAATGTCTTATTCTCCACCCCTCGAAAAAAAAGGAACCTTCGACTAGCTAATGTTTTGTCTAATATTAAGTTTTTTTGAGTATTCCTTAGGTATTTTTATTTAAAAAAATAGAAAAATTATTTTGCATTGGACTGGAGGGCCAGCCTCAGATGACAGAAAGTCAGCCTTCTCCAACCTGACAACTGAGTGTCCCAGTGGATAGATATTCCATCTGGAAGCATCTAGGGACACTTCCTAGCAATTGTTTCCATTAGAAACACTGCTTGAAGAAGGCATATCTCTGAATTGGCACCCTTGATCACACCTGGGTTGTTCCTAATAGTACTTTCATTTTTCTTATTGTAGAGAATATGTCTTTTTGATCTGTTTATCCTCTTATTTCAATCCTGAGTTTCCCCTCTCCCCACTGCAGTTTAGTACATTGTAAAACCTGCCATTTGCTCTTGCTAGTCCCTGAACTGCAGCACCTAAGGGGCTAGTGAAATGTGTGTTTCACATGATATTTCTATCCACAGACTATCGTCAGTTCTAGAACCAGGCTGCAATCTAGGTTTTGCTTAGCTTTCTGAGAACATTAGCACATTAAAGATAACAATGAACCTGAAGCTACACAAACCATATTTTATAAGACGTTGGTATTGCACAGGGGTAATTTTGTGAACTCTGAAGTTAAGACTATTTGGCTTAGCCTCTAACAAGCTATGACACTTTGAACAAATTACTTAATCACTTTAAACCTCAATTACCCTCATCTATGAAATGGGGATCATAACAGTAACCACCTCAAAGTGTTGCTGTGAGAATTAATTGAGTTCTAAAGCATTTAGTGGTGGTTTTGGCACATGGAATGCATTCAATAAATGTTAATTATTATTTGTTTGAAGGCTTGAGGAATACTAGCATGATATGGTATGGCATTGATTGTATTCATGCTCACAATACTTGGTCATTCATTCAGTGCAACTAAATCACCAGAACATATTCACACATTGCAGCTCTAATACTGACAAATGAACAAGGAATACTTTTACACATTAGAGAGATGAATACCCAGGAATAAATGCCATCATGCAATTAAAACAACACATTCCATGCAAATAAGTTTCTTCAAAAAATTCAAAAGCCTAATCATTTTGATTATTTTTTAATAGCAATGTGAAGTTCTGCATTTATCGCCTGATGGAACTCCTGAAATGCATTGTGCAACTCAAAAGGAGCCCAGGCTTCTGAATAGGACACTGTAAACCTGATTTCAACAGATTGAAAACAAGATGTGACAAGCAGTTTGACACTGGCCCTCTACTAATTTCCGCTATTTGTAAAGAGGCACATCTGAATGGAAATAGCTCTGCAGAATGGATCGGTATGGTTGGGGCCATGTCAGTCCACACATAAAACTGCAGTGCAGGGGAAAATAAGCAGCCATTGATTTCCCGTGAAAGCCCCCTGAGTCCGGGGAAAGCAGCCAATACAGGGCACCAGCTGCTTTCTGCTGGAAATCCTTTGTGGAGGGTATGAGGAGCCGGAGAAAGCTAGAGAAAGCTGGGGGATATAAAAGAGAAAAAAAAAAAAAAAGGCACAGACCAGAACCTTGGATAGAAGAGCTGGGATGACCGCCTGAGCCATGCTTCATTCCTCCAACTAAGCATGTTTCTTTCTCAGAAAATGGAGGGGGAGGGAGGGGAGCTTCAACAAACCCTACCTTTATTTGTACAATACGTTGGGAACAGTTCCAATGGGAATTTCTCATGCTCTTTTACGTTCCCTGAATTCTGTTGGTGGTGAGTTCTTGTTTTCTTTAAACTGCTCTGATCTAATAAGTATTTGCCTCAAAACCGGAACAAATACTCAGTGTGATTGCAAGTCCTCATTTACATAATTGCATTATGACAACAATTTTAGGAGGATAATAAGTGAGGAATATTTTGATGTTTGCTGGCTGTGATGCATAAAATACTCCCACATTGCTTTCTGAGTACCTCCATGACAATTTTGCTGAGTAAATGAGAATAAAAATCTCTTTCAAGTTTGGGCAGTGGGCAATCACTCTTTGTTTCCAACTCAGACACTGCAGGCAGTGTGTCTTACAATGGAATCAAGTATTCATAAAGGTGTTCCAAGAAAGCACTGAACAATAAGTTTCAGATGTCCTCCGAAGTTTGAAATATTTGGCAGTGTTTCTCCTTTATGAATGTTAGCTGTGAGCACTGCTATAGAGAGGAGTTGGCCAGGAATAAAAAGTATTTTTTCCAAAGCAATTTGCTCATCTGCCTAGAGAGTCATTGGGAAAATATGGATTGCTCCAGGGTTTGGATTGTCCTGTAGTGTAAATAGCAGGCCATTAGAGAAAAATAGATTTTAAAAAATAAAAATAAGACATCTCGTATAAGAATATTTGATCCCTGTTGGATTTTGCTGTATTTCTATTCATAAGGGCATGCAAATAACTTACTTAAAATAGTTGACTACTAAATTTAAAAATACTATCTGTAACTTAAACATAGAATCTGTCAGATATAGGGATACATTTAAAGAAATTTTAAAATTATAGTACAAATTCATTTATTTGTATCTTACTGATAATGAGTGTTATTTCTATTGAAAAGGAATGGAATACAATTTTAAATTTTTACTTAAAATACAAAAACAGCTTGCTAAGTGGCTTACTAGTATAAACAAATTTCAGAGAAAATATATAACGTATAAAGTTTTTAGGACTCAGAATCAATCAACCATCTGTAAGTCATATGCTAATGACAAATGATTTATTAATTTTCTTTGAGAGATGCACCACATCTCTGTTTGGCAGCTTATTTCATTGTATATTTAGAGAATAGTAAGGCCATTTCTCTGAAAATATTTTATATTCTAAATATTTAAATAAATCACATTGGTTTCCTTGCTAATTCATGCACTAAGTAAATTTCTGTATGCTGAAATATCTTGGTCACTTTCACATGCTTCTGTCTTTTAATTCCATGTGACTTGTATCCTTCTTTCTATAACTCCCTTTCCCAATTCTTATTATCTTGGATGCGCAGCATGCCTGCAGGTGGTCTGGGAGTGGGACTTATCTTCAATTACTAGTCCTGCAAGGCCTCAAGTAAGCCAGCTGTGTCATTAGTGATTCAGGGCAATATTGATTGCCCTATGTGGCATACATAAATGTAGCCTGTTAATGGCTCCTTTATCCAGAATATTGACAACAAAACAGTTTCAGAGATCAGCTGGTGGCTCTGAATCCTACAGAACACAGATTTTGGCCTATAACTAGAGATCACCTTTAAACAAATTACTTTTCAGCTTTTAAGTAAAATCAAGTTACCATTTTATGGTCCCCGAATTAGCAGAAAAGGCATGGATGCTAATTCTTTTCATTCTCCTGTTTCAGATCCTCTTAGTTTGCAATTAATGAATGTTTTTAGCCTATAGGGTATGCAGGTTATTTAGAAATTTTGATTCTAACCTGCTCAAGGACTGCCTGTGGGTTGCCTAGAGCTGAAATGTATCAGATTTGGCTCTTGTACCCACTACGTAAAGTTGAATAGTTCCCACACCAAAGTTACACAGATAATGGGGGAGGTCAAAAGTATGATATTAAGAGGCAAAAGCCAGAATCCTCCATAATAGTCAAAAAGAACAAACTATACACTGATCTTAGAAACAATCATCCAAAGGGCAGTATTTTTTTATTTCACCAAGTATTTAGTAATAACTCATTTCAAAATGCATACTTAACATTTTTTGTTTCTTAATGCATCTCCATCTCCAATATTCCATCTATGATTATTTTCATTCTACTTGAAAATCATCCCTCAATATTTCCTTTAATGAATTCTGTTAGATGATCTTGGTCTCAAAATATTATTGCACCTTCCTTGTGAAAAGATATTTCCTTGGGTAAAAAAAAAATTCTAGATTAACAGTTATTTTCTTGCTGTAATTTAAGGATATTATTTTATTGTCTTCTAGCTTTCATTGTTGCTGTTGATAAATAGGCTATTTTTTGCCCAATTCAAGATCTTTTAAATTTTGTTTGTTTGTTTTTTCTACTCTGGGTTTTTTAAAGATTTTCTCTTTCATGTTTTTAGTAGTTTAAAATGTACCTGGGTGTTTGGGGTACATGGGGATTTTAAAAAGTGTAGAGTGATGTCCTTTCACCAGTTTTTGAAAGTCTTAAAATGTTCTCAACTATTATCTCCTGAAAGAGAATTTCTGCTACATTCTCTCCTGTTTTTCTAGGAGTTATATTATAAATATGTTAAATCTTCTTACTATATTCTGTATGTTTCTTACTTTCTTATGCAGTTTTCATCATTTTAGCTCTTTATTCTTCTTTCTGGATAGTTTCTTCTGACCAATTTTCCAGTGTACTAATACTCTTTGCAGCAGTATCTAATCCACTATTAAACTTATCTAATGAATTTGAAATTTCAGATACTTCATTTTTCGATTCTACTGTATCTTTTTAAGAGTTTTTTCCAAAGAATTTTCAATATTGTCTTTTATATCTCTGTGTAGAGTGCGTAAATATTTTAAATTCTGTCAGATAGTTCCTATATCTGTATTCCCCTGTAAGTCTGTTTCTATTGTCTGCTATTTTTGCTGAGTTTTTCTTTTTAAAATATTCTTTTGTATCCTTTTGTGCCTGATATTTCATTTTTAAAATTAGTTGTAGAAATAATTTGAGCTTGGGAGAATATTATCTTCCACCAGAAATAATTTTCATTTGTTTCTGCCAGTTAACTTGGAGTTCTAACATACTGAAAATACCTGAGTAAAATATAGAAACTGAGCTGTGTTGTCTGTGAATACTTATATACTTTTGGTTTATGGATACTGCTGGAAACAGTACTTTTGGTTCTCACCTTCAGGAGAAGGTTTAATAGCCCATCATCCTTCATAGGCCCTAGACTCAAGTACCTTTCCTCTCAGCTCTGTTTAGCTGTAACTGTCAAGATTGACATCCAGTCTTTCAATATCTCAAAAGCAGGGGAAAAATTAACCTTGAAAGTATGACTCATGTTATTTGGCTGAAATTCTCCCCTAGATTTGGGCCAGTAATTCTTTGCAATCTTGGTAGCTTCCAGAAGCTTTAAAAAACTATTTCTAATTGAGTTCAACCTTTATAGTTGTCTTTAGTGGGATGGTCATCCAAATTTCCTAGTCTACTATTAAAAGAAGATGTAGTTTCAAATTAAACCAAAGGTTAATTCAAGATCAGACTTCATTGTTCTGTATGCCCATTCCCCATTTCATGAACCAAAATACACTGCACATATTCAAACAATATTAGAATGCAGCTTTAGAAAAAATAGTCTCAATTTATTTAATTTTCCTTGAACTTTTATACACTAAATTATATCTTTTACATGCTTCCATTTTTAATATTTCTTCTGATTTCTGGCTTTTCCCATTAGAATCACTCTTTTTACTGTCTAGTTTGCCATACAACCACCTTCAGGTTACTGTGTGACCTGAGCTGCTCATTATGAGTAGAGTGTTGTCAGAGTCACCAAGCCATAAAGTTAGCATGGGCATGGAAATTAATCATCAGGCAATGAAAATACAATAAAAAATTTAATAAAATAGGAATCAATAATGCAATAGAGAGGATCAATACAGCAAAAGTTGGTTATTTAAAATGCTAATAAAATAGGCATACCACCAGAAATATTAATCAAAGAAAAAGAGGTTTCATAAATAAAAAATATTAATAATAAAAAAGGAACCTGTAGGTATAGATGATACAGAAATTATAAAGATAATAAATGGAAATTATTAATGTTTTAATACCAACAAATATGAAAATGTTGATGAGACCAATACATTTCTAGAAGAATATAACTTATCAAAGCTGATTGTAAACAAAATTAAAATTCTGCATGAGTTATTTAAAAATTTCCCATAAAGAAACCAAAGATCTAAAGATTTTAAAGACCAGTTTATAAAATTCTTAGGAAACAATTTTGTAACAGTTCTTCTATACGTATAAACAGAGGGAATACCCCATGCTTATTCTATGAGGCCAGTATATTCTTGACACCAAAATTTGAATTCTGAAAACAACAAGTGTTGGTGAGAATGTGGAGAAATGGCAACTATTATATACTGCTCCTGGAGGTATACATCAATACATTCATTTTGCAAAAGCTGAACTTGTAGAATTACATCCCTAGTTATATATACTAAGTAGAGCTTCTTAAAAATCTTAAAAGTTTTTTATTGTGGCTATTTACACACACACACACACACTCTCATGTGGATATCATGAAACAATCAGCACTCTGATTAGGTCTAATGCTTTTAATATTTTAGTTCTATAATATTTTAATAAAATTTTGGTCATGTATTACTAAGTTGATTTTATATTTCACTAATGGTTTTCAAATATCAGCTTGAATAACTCCACATTAAAGAAACTTTTATGAATGAATACTATACATTCAAAATACTATTGGCACCATTCATCAAAATAGCAAAATTATGCAAAAAAATTCCAAATGTCAGTCAATAATCAAGTGTCTAAATAAATGCAAGATATTTATGCAATGGATTATTATAAACCAATTAAAATGATATAACTATCATCACACACATCAATAAGAATGAATCTAAAATATAGTGTTGAGCTAAAAAATAGCAAGTTATAAGAGAACACATATTGTATGATTTCAGTAGAATCAGGTGAAAATCTAGACTAAACTAGATAATAACTTGTATAGGAAGCTTGTATGACTTCCCTGAAAGAAACCCTTTTCATAATTTGTAGGTTTGAAATTTCAAAAAAAAATCTTAACACAAAGTCTGATGGTGCAAATGGCTGGATTACAATGTAAATTGAGTCCACACCCTTGCAGTATCTCTTATTTTAAAGTTATAGGACAGCAAGAAAGAGTGGGCTTCAAAAAGTTAGGATGGGGATTTCTTCACAGATTCCACAAAGGTGAGGTCATTATTATAGTTACAGTAACTTTATTACTTTGATGTTGAGCCAACTGACCCTCTCAACTATTTCCTATGATAACATCATCATCAGTATGTGATAATTAAGAAAATATAAGGAAAAATATAATGCTATGACAATGAGCAAAGACAACTCAATCTTGTATGGACTAAAATTCGTACAAGATTGCCTTTTCAATTTTATGTCCTCACTAGTCACCCACAGACAAATCAATTAGTGTTTAACTGATACAATAAACTCCAACAAAACTAGAATTAAACCAGTCTGTCTTTTCATTTGACAAATATTTAAGTTCCCCATGTGCCAGATATTGTATTGAAAACTCAATTACAAACCTTATATCATTCCAATATAATTAAAAATAACCTTAATTATAGAAATGACATCTTTTCATCATATCTGAAATTATATCTCCATGTATTCCTTACAATACATTGCTCACCAATGTGTCACTAATTTGCTTGCTTGATTTGCAGTCATTGTTTATCTCCATCTTCTCCACATTATTTATGAATTCCTGCCTTTAGTCTTCCATTAATTGTTTACAGACATCTTACAGCCATGTTTTTATTATGAGATACTTCATAACAGTTCTAGAGAAAGGGAGAGTATAACAAAGTTGTAACTGAAATATTATTTAATGACACTAGCCTCAAAATTACTTAAACCAATAGTTTAAAATTTTTTTAAATTTGTAGTTTTTATGGAGTCATAAAAGTAACAGTTGTATATCTTTATAGGGTACACATGATGTTTTGATACAGGCATACAATGTGAATTAATCAAATCAGGGTAATTAGCATGTCCATCTCTTCAGGCATTTATAATTTCTTTGTGTTAGGAACATTCCAATTCCACTCTTTTAGTTATTTTAAAATACACCCTAACTTATTGTTGATTAGAGTCACTTTGTTGTGCTATCAAATACTGTTCATTCTATTTAACTATCTAACTATATTTTTGCACCCATTAACCATCCCTACTTTATCTCCCCCCACCAACATGACTACTCTTCCCAGACTCTGGTAACCATCACTCTACTCACTGTCTCCATGAGATCAATTGTTTTTAATATTATCCCCCACGTATGAGTGAGAACATGCAAGATTTGCCATTCTGTGCTTGGTTGATTTCACTTAACATAATGATCTCCAGTTCTATCCATGTTGTTGCAAATGGCAGGATTTCATTCTTTTTGATGGCTACATAATATTCCATTGTGTAATATATTCCACAACTTCTTTATCCATTCATCCATTGATGGACACTTAGGTTGATTCCAAATCTTGGCTATTGTGAATGGTGCTGAAATAAACATGGGAGTGCAGCTATCTTTTCGATATACAGAATTCGCCTACTTTGGATGTATACCCAGCAGTGGGATTACTGGGTCATATAGTAGTTTCATTTCCAGCTTTCTGAGGAGCCTCCATACTGTTTTCCACAGTTGTTGCACTAATTTATATTCCCACCAATAGTGTACAAGGGTTTTCCTTTCTCCACATCCTCGCCAGCATTCATTAGTGCCTGTCTTTTTGATAAAAGCCATTTTAACTGGGGTGATATCTCATTGTAGTTGTGATTTGCATTTTTTTTAATGAATAATGAAGTTGAGCATGTTTTCATATACCTGTTAGCCATTTGTATGTCTTTTTTTGAGAAATGTTTATTCAGATCCTTTGTCCATTTTTTAATCATATTTGATTTCTTCCTATTGAGTTGGAACTCCTTATATATTCTAGTTATTAGTCCCTTGTCATATGGGTAGTTTGAAAATATTTTCTCCCATATTTTGGGTTGTCTCTTCCCTTTGTTGATTGTTTCCTTTGCTGTGCAAAAGCTTTTTAGCTTGATATGATCCCATTTGTCCAATTTTGCTTTGGTTGCCTGTGCTTTGGGAGTATTACTCAAGAAGTTCTTGCCCACACCAATATCCTGAAGCATTTCCCCAATGTTTTCTTTGGTAGTTTCATAGTTTCAGGTCTTAGATTGAAGTCTTTAATCCTTTTTGATTTGATTTTTGTAAATGGTGAGAGATAAGGGCCTAGTTTTATTCTGTATATGGATATTCACTTTTCCTAGGATTTATTGAAGAGACTGTCCTTTCCCCACTGTATGCTCTTGGGGCATTATTGAAGATAAGCTCACTGTAAATGTGTGGATTTACTTCTGAGTTCTCTGTTCTGTTTCATTGGTCTATGTGTCTGTTTTTATGCCAGTACCACGCTGTTTTGGTTACTATAGCTCTGTAGCATAATTTGAAGTCAGGTAATGTGATTCCTCCAGTTTTGTTCTTTTTGCTCAGGATGGCTTTGGCTATTCTGAGTCTTTTGTGGTTCCATATAAGTTTTAGGATTATTTTATCTATTTCTCTGAAGAATGTCATTGGTATTTTTGGTGGGATTGCATTGAATCTGTAGATTGCTTTGGGTAGTATGGACATTTTAACAATATAAATTCTTCAAATCCATCAGCATTATCAGTAGCTATTGTAAATGAGATTACTTTTTTGGTTTCTTTTTCAGATTGTTTACTGTTGGCATATAGAAATGTTACTAATTTTTGTATGGTGATTCTGTATCCTGCAACTTTAGTGAATTTGTTTATCAACTTTAATAGTTTTTGTGTGAAGTCTTTAGGCTTCTCCAGATATAAGATCAGATCATCTGCAAATGAGGATAATTTGACTTCTTTCTTTCCAATTTGGATGCCGTTTATTTCTTTCTCTTGTCTGACTGCTCTAGCTAGAACTTCCTGTACTATGTTGAACAACAGTGAAGAAAGTGGGCATCCTTATCTTGTTCCAGATCTCAGAGGAAAGGCTTTCATTTTTCCGCCATTCAGTATGGTACTAGCTGTGGGTCTGTCATACATGGCTTTTATCGTGTTGAGGTAAGTTGCTTTTATACCCAGTTTTTTGAGAGTTTTATCATGAAGGGATGTTGAATTTTATCAAATGGTTTTTCAGCATCAATTGGAGTGATCATATTGTTTTTGTCCTTCATTCTGTTGATATGATGTATCATATTAATTGACTTGCATATGTTGAACTACCCTTGCATCCCTGGGATGAATCCCACTTGATCATGATGAATAATTTTTTTAATGTGTTGTTGAATTTGGTTTGTTAGTATTTTGTTGAGGATTTTTGTATCTATGTTCATCAGAGATATTGGTGTATAGTTTTCTTTTTTTGTTGTTTGTTTGTCTGGTTTTGGTATCAGGGTGATACAGGCATCTTAGAATGGATTTGTGAGTATTCCCTCCTCCTTAATTTTTTGGGATATTTTAAGTAGGCTTGGTATTAGTTCTTCTTTGAATGCTTGGTAGAATTCAGCAGTGAAGCCATCAGATCCTGGGCTTTACTTTGATGGAGACTTTTTATTACTGCTTCTATCTCATTACTTGTTATTGGTTTATTCAGGTTTTGGATTTCTTCCTTGTTCAATCTTGCTATGTTGTATGTGTCTAGGAATTTATCCATTTCCTCTAGGTTTCCCAATTTATTGACGTATAGCTCCTCATAGTAGTCTCTAATGATCTCTTGGATTTCTGCAGTATCAGTTGTAATGTCTCCTTTTTCATCTCAGATTTTATTTATTTGGCTCTTCTCTCTTTTTTTCTTAGTCTGGGTAAAGGTGTGTCAGTGTTGATCTTTTCAAAAAAACAACTTTTTGTTTCATTGATCTTTTGTATTTCTTTGTTTCAATTTCATTTATTTCTGCTCTGATCTTTATTGTTTCTTTTCATCTGCTAATTTGGGGTTTGGTTTACTCTTGTTTTTCTAGTTCTTTGAGATGCATCATTGGTTTATTTATTTGAAGCTTTTTTACTTTTTTGATGTAGGCATTTATTGCTATAAAATTTCCTCTTATTACTGCTTTTACTGTATCCCATAGGTTTTGATATATTGTGTTTTCCTTTTCATTTGTTTCAAGAAATTTTTAAATTTCCTTCTTAATCTCTTCATTGACCCACTGGTCATTCAGGAATATATTGTTTCATTTCCATGTTTGTATAGTTTCCAATGTCCCTCTTGTTATTGATTTCTAGTTTTATTCCATTGTGGTATGATTTCAATTTTTTTTTGAATTTTTTAGGACTTGTTTTGTGGCCTAACCTATGGTCTATCCTTGAGAATGATCCATGAGCTGAGGAGAAGAATGTGTATTCTGCAGCTGTTAGATAACGTTCTGTAAATATCTATTAGGTCTATTTGGTCTTTAATGCAGATTAAGTCCAATGTTTCTTTGTTTATTTTCTGTCTGGATGATCTGTCCAATGCTGAGAATGGAGTGTTGAGGTCTCCAGTGATTATTGCATTGGAGTCTGCCTCTCTCTTTAGCTTTGATAATATTTGCTTTATTTACCTGGTGCTCCAATGTTGAGTGCAGATATATTTAGAATTGTTTTATCCTCTTACTGAGTTGACCCTTTTATCATTATATAATGATTTTCTTTGTCTCTTTTTGCTGTTTTTGTCTTGAAATCTGTTTTATCTGATAGAAGTATGGCTACTCCTACTCTTTTGTGGTTTCCATTTGCCTGGAATATCTTTTTCCATCCCTTTATTTTCAGTCTATGTGTGTCTTTATAGGTGAAGTTAGTTTCTTGCACACAACATATTGTAGTGTCTTGTTTTTTAATCCCTTCAGCCACTCTATGTCTTTTGATTGGAGAGTTTAGTCCACCCACCTTCAATGTTACTATTGATAGGTAAGGACATACTACTGCTGTGTTATTATTTGATTTGGGGTTGTTTTGTGGTCCTTTCTTTCTTTCTTACTTTCTTCTTGTCTTCTCTTGTTAAAAATGACTTTCTCTGGTAGTGTGTTTTAATTTCTTGCTTTTTTTGTGTGTGTATCTGTTGTGGGTTTTTTTGATAGGAGGTGACAATGAAGCTTGCAGAAAACATTTTATAACCAATTATTTTAAGTAGATGACAGCTTAACTGTGCTTATGAAAAATACATAAACAAGCAAAGAGAAATCTAAAATAAACTACATTTATCTGCATCCCCCCATTTTTGACTTTTTTGTTTCCATTTATATCTTTATATACTATCTACCTCTTAAAAAGCTGTAGTTATTATTTTAGATAGGTTTGTCTTTTAGTCTTCCCACTCAAGATGTAAGTGGTTTATATACTGGAATTACAGCAATAGAGTATTCTGTGTTTATTAGTTTTATACCTTCAGATGTTTTCTTATTGTTCACCAATGTCCTTTTCTTTCAGATAGAACAACTACTTTTAGCATTCCTTGTAGGACAGGTCTGGTGTTGATGAAATCCCTCAGTTTTTGTTTGTCTGGGAGAGTCTTTATTTCTCCTTCATGTTTGAAGGATATTTTTGCAGGATATAATATTCTAGGATTTAAGTTATTTTCCATCAATACTTTAAATATGTCATGCCTCTCTCCTGCCTTATAAATTTTCCATTGAGAAGTCTTCTGACAGACTCCTTCACATGTTATTTTTTCTTTTTTCATGCTTCCCTTAGGAACTTTTCTTTATCCATGACCTTTGGGAGCTTGATTATTAAATGACTTGAAGTAGCCTTGTTTGGATTAAATATATTCGGTGTTGTATGACTTTCTTGTACCTGAATATTGATATCTTTCCTAGGTTTGGGAAGTTCTCTGTTATTGTTTCTTTGAATAAAACTTATAACCAAATCTCTCTCTTTCTACTTCCTCTTTAAGGCCAGTAAGTTTTAGATTTGCCCTTTTGAGACTATTGTCTAGATCTTGTAGCCATGCTTCATAATTTTTTATTCACTTTTCTTTTTTCTCTTCTGACTGTGTTCCTTTCACCAAATGAACTGAATAAGGTACCAGTGACCAATCCTGGAGTAATGGAGATATGTGACCTTTCAGAGAGAGAATTCAAAATAGCTGTCCAGGCTGTCTTCAAATAGCCTGTCTTCAGGCTCACAAATTCTTCCTTCTGCTTGATCAATTCTGCTATTTGAAGACTCTGATGCATTTCTCAGTTTGTCAATTGAATTCCTAAGCTCCAGAATTTCTGCTTGATTTTTTAAAATTATTTTAATCTCTTTGTTAAAAGTATCTGTTAGGCTTCTGAATTCCTTCTCTGTGTTGTCTTGAAGTTCATTGAGCTTCAGGACAGCTACTTTGAATTCTCTGTGTGAAAGGTCACATATCTCCATCGCTGCAGGATTGGTCACTGGTATCTTATCGAGTTTTTCTGGTGAGGTATTATTCTCCTGGGTGTTCTTGATGCTTGTGGATGTTCATTGATGTGTGGGCATTGAAGAGTTAGGTATTTATTTTAATCTTTGCAGTCTGGACTTGTTTGAACCCATCCTTCTTGAGAAGGCTTTGCAGATATTCAAAGGGAATTGAGTGTTATGATCGATGTCTTTGGTCACTGCACCATATCAGCACTGGGGGTGTCCCAAGTCCAGTAATTCTGTGACTCTTGAAGACTCCTGGTGGTACAGCTTGGTAGTCTTGGATAAGATACAGGAGAATTCCCTGGATTACCAGACAAAGTCTTTCACTCTCTTCCCTCATTTTCTGTGCTGGGCTGCTGGAGTTGGGGGAGGAGTAATGTGGGCACTCCATTGTGGCAACCAGAGCCAGGCCACATCTGAAGCCAGCCCAGTCTCACCTAGAGCCCATGGTGACTGTTGCCTGGCTACCTATTATGTTTATTCAAATCCTAAGGACTCTTTAGTCAGAAGATGATGAATCCTGCCAGGACTGGGTCCTTCCCCTTAGGGCAGCATGTTTCCTTCTGGCTCAGGGTGGGTCCAGAAACACTGTCCTGGAATTAAGACCAGGACTCTGGGGCTTTAAGAAGTCTACTTTATTTTATTGTGGCTCAGTTGGTACCCACATTGCAAAACAAAGTCCTCCTAACTTTTCCCTTTCCTTTCCCCAAGTGGTAGAAGACACCCTGAGCCACATTGCCTGCAGTTGGGGCTGGGCAGCACAGGCACTGCCTTGTTTGCAACTGTTAGTGTCTCACTGGGTCACGTGCACCCCAAGTCCACTGGCTGGAAGCCAGAACAGCTGCAAGAATTGTTCAAGGACTACAGCCTTTGTGGCCTGACTGCCTTATGAATTTATTCCAGGCTCTAGGCTGCTTTTTTTCAGCTGTTGGTGGGGCTAGCTGGAACTTGGGTTTTGGGGTGAAGGATTTCCCTCAGGCCAGGCTGCTCTAAATGCTCCCTCCATTGGCACTGGCAGAATTCTGCCTTGTGCTGTGTTCCCCTGTGCCAGGGCAGTCCTGAGTTTCAATTCAAAGCCCCATAATCACTTCACTCTCCCTCCCTTGGTACACAGATTGTCTCTCCACTCTGCATCCTGGAGTGGCACTATTGGGGAGTGTGGGAGGGGTGGCATCTTCTATGTAAGACTATCTTTTTGGCCATCTTCAGTGCCTTTTTCCTTGATATAATGTTAAAACCAGGTAGTACGGTTGCTTACCTGATTTTTGGTTCTCCTGAAGGTGCTTGCTTGTATGGATAGTTGTTGAGTTTGGACAGAGATGATCACTGGAGGTTTCTACTTGGCCATCTTGCTCTGTCACCTCCCTGTAGGCATCACTCACACCTATTTAAATAGCAGAACTCTGGACCCCTTAGAAGGTTTTTCTGAAAACCTTAAATGAATACCTAAATGAGTAATGATTAAAGAAATAAACAACAAAACAAAAAATGCTGCCTCATTAAGACCAACAAAGTAAAGTTCACCTTTGTCTTGAAGAGTGCCCATATAATTTTCTGCAACACAGAGGAAAATGATTTCAGGTTCAAAAGCAAGCCTATCTCCCTAATGCATTAGAGGTCAGAAGAGAAACTTCAAGGAGAGTATTTAGAATGCGTGTTGTTCCCTTAGACACAATGAAGTCATTTACATGTATTTCAAATATATATTTCTGAAATTAGAATGTCATGTACAACTTAATTGAACTATATTTGTTTTGTGTTTTGTATTTCTGTATGGGTGAGCACATCAAAGCCAAGGTCTAAAGGGGTTAGGGCAGACCAGTTACAAGATGATTGGCTTGCTGTTATACAAAAAAGTTAACTGGAAATGGCCACAGAAACTTTAAGTGTCATTGTTTCAAAGAAACTGAATAAAAATAAATTGTACATAAGTGTCTGCAATGCTGTCCTCATCTTCGTGCTCAAGTCTCACAGTGCAAAGAAAAATTGGATAGTCTGATTTACCACTGGAGAAGAAATATATAAAATAATTATCAAGTATAACAAAAACCTTAAAGAATCACATAAAAAATTGATTTCTTTTCCTTCACTTGGCAGATATCACACTTTGGAATATGATGCCCTGATAGAATATTGATGGGTAGCTTCCTCAGTCATGTGGTCCTTGAAGACAATAATATTAGGAGTCAGGAACATTAAAGAATAGGTTATAGGTTTTGTGCCTTTTTGCTGTACTCAAGAATACATAATAGGTTCCTTCAATTTTTTTCATTTTTTTGTTTCCTCCAATTTGTTTAATGGAGAATTCCTTCCTCTTCAGAACTTATATTATCTCTTTCAATGATATACCTAGTTTATGTCCTTATTTTTCCTACTCACATTTTCTGCTAACAAATCCATCATAATTTAATTATGAAATTTTGGAAGTTTAGATCACAGTTATATTTCCAGTGCCCAGTAGAGTGGTTAATATGAGATAGGTGTTCAATAAATATTTGTTTAACATAAGGATTGGCAAACTTTTTCTCTAAAAGCTAGACTATAAATATTTTAGGTTTTGCCTGGTCTTTGTCACAACTACTCAACTCTGCCTTTCTAGTAAGAAAGCAGCCTAAGGCAATATATGAACAAATTAGAGTGGCTGTGTCCCAATAAAACTTTACTTACAAATGTGGAAGGTGAGCTGGGTTAGGCCAATAGCTGTAATTTACCAACTGCTGGTTAAAAGAATGTCTAAATGAATAAATTCTTAGTAACCAAAACATCTTAACTTTGAGAAAGAAAGGAAAAAACTTAAGTTCATATTATTAAAAGGATCATTTACAGATATTTGAAGTTTAATTAAGAAAAATTAAAGATGTATATAAAAATATAAAGATAAATTGGTCATATGACAAAAGATAGAATACATTTTACTTACTCAGAACCAGTTTCCTAAATCCATAACAAGTAGAAATAGAGTAGAGTCACAAGCACTGAGGGTGGACCTTTTGAGAAGAGTGAGGCTCTATCCCATTCAGGATCATAAAAAAAAAAAGCTGGTCTAAAAGTGACAGAAAATGAACAAATTGAAAAATGAGAGGAGAAAATTATTTTTAGTGTAATTTTTATTGTGTTAATTTGTGTCCTACTCTTTTTAGAATTGCTCATAAAGAAGTTTGCCAAATTATGTCAAAAATGCTGAGAAGACTTGTTCCAGTAACATTCCAGAATATAGTCTATAGCATCCATGGTGAGTACAATAGCTGATTATCCCCATACATCACATTCTTGGCAGTAATGACATTTTAACAAATTCCAAAAGTTATGCATTCTCTCCTACTTTTTTCACTTGGGTGTGGACATGCCCAGTTTTAAAGTGGCTTTGGCCAAGTAGTCCATATTTTAATAAAATATCTGCATACTTAGGAGAAGAAATATAAGTGGCCTCTTACGGATATGATAAGCCAAACCAACAAAGAAAGTATATTTTTTGGTCATGTATCCCATTACTAACAGAAAATGACATATTATATAAGACATAGTTTAGATGGCAGCCTGACAATCCCCTGGGATTCTGTGCAGAGACTTGTCACATCAGAAAGGCTCCAACCTTGACACATGTCATAATTAAAACAAATTTAGTTTTTCTTATTTCCCAGGTTGGTGCAAGTAGACTCGAAACCTGGTCACTTGCAGCATAAAGATGGGACAGCAGAAGAGCATGCAATCTCTGATTAAATATTCTTTAAGGGCAGAGTGACCTTTGTGCCACTTGGAGTGAAGAAAGATTGTTAGAGCTTCTTCAGCTCAAAATGGTTCTCTCCCCAGAATTAATTTTTCTGAGTAGTGTACATACATCTGAAAAAAAAAATATATAGCATTTTACAAAATGGGGACTTGAGCTTCTTTCAGTTTCAAACTAGTATTAATTAATTACCAACTACTGAGATAATTTTAGGGCATTAGGGATGTATATGCTGATGGGCAGGAGGAAAATGGAGATAACCCAGAGATGAGAGATACAAGTCCTTTGTAAGGGAATTTGGGGCAGAGATATAAAACTGAATTTTTTTATTAAACATGTTACAAAGGAAGAAGGGTGACATCTCCAAATCATGTGAGTCTGAGAGGCATGTACCTCTGTTTTTCTCCATCATTTTGCCTGCATGTGTGTGTGTGTGTGCATGAGTGTGTGTACATGGCCTAGGAGAATAAGATTCTACGGATTTTCGCACTAGGTCTCATTTCCCATTAAGTTGCCATCTCTGCACGCAACAGCCTGAAAGAACCTATGTATCGCAAAATGTCTGGCCACCCAGATTCTGGGAGTCAGAGAGTTTTGGCTCTGCTAACTGCTATTTTACATGATATAATTTCCTCAGTACTTTTATATTATAATATTAATCATGTGAATCACCAAATATTTAGTTTATTACATACTACTTGATAATTAATATAGAATTAAGTTTGCATTCAGTAGCATAATTAACATATCTGTCAACACTTCCTCTTCTGCATGAAAAAATATTTTCAATAATAATGTCAAACATTAATAATTATAATAGTTTTCTAGATTTATTTAAAATTTTTGTAATAATGAACAATTATAAAAGATTAATAAATATCAACTTTATAGTTACTATTCAAGTTAAGTAAGATATTGAATGTGTGAACTAAAATTTGTACATCTCAAACAAAAATATTACGCCTCACAGTTTGTATTCTAGTTCACTGTTTTACATTTTAAACACAAGTAAAAACTCTTAGTGGTTGCATACTGAATTGATATAACTCGAGTTCTGGTTCTTCATATTTACCATTAGTGTGCTAATAATTTTTATTTAGAATCAATTGTTTAAACACAGGAATATGTAGTACTACAGGAGTTGGAGATACTAACTGTAACCAACACAAGATGGAACAATTTTGAATTGTTACAAACTTACTCTCTAGAGCTCATGTGTACTTGAGTCTACAGTGTCATGTATCAGGACTGATGAGATAAAAGTAGTTGCCCAAATTAACATCTATGTAGAACACACTTTTTTCTATAAGGTAAGTAATAAAAATGTGCTATCGTGAAGGCTAAATAAATATTATTGAAACTCAACAGTAAACAAAACAAGTGTTTAGAATTTAGACCAATGAAATATTTTTTTAGTAAGAATATTTTATTACTGATAGTATTTAAATGTCTGGCACATGGTGATAAAAAAGAGACTAGCTTTTGTTTGGGTTGTTATTGTTTGTAAATTCCCTAGATGTGACACACATCCCTTATTGCTGGCACTCAGGTTGATTATTTGAGGAGGGGTGACCATCACATCTCATATTCTGCAGAAGTGTCTATTTAACCAGAACTCATTCTTAATAGCTCTACCCAGAGGTGTTAGATTTAAGTTAAAAAGAAACATCTTCAGAAATTGTGAGCTTTTATATCAGTGAATTGGAATTTTATCTCATAAACTACTAGTTAGATGACCAATACACGGGTGGTTGTTTTAAACCATTTCTTAGCTTATTTTCCTAAGTGGAGAGAATATGAATATACATATATGAGCGACATGTGGGTGAATACAAAAAATGCTTGTCAAATGAATACCAAGAGTAAAAAGAGCTGAGATAAAGCCACAGCAAAGAGAGAAAGGTATCTTTGGAAGACAAAGCGGATTTGTGCTCTTCCTACTCCACATGCGGACAAGAAACAGAAGATTGTGCATGTGTTGTTTAAGGAGAGGGTACAATTCATGAGAACCTGGTTCTAGCATGCATTATAAAGAATCTTGCTTTTAATAGTTTCTCTGCAAATGTGTGTAAGGCTGAGTATTTGCACCATAAGAAAATGTAGTCTGTTCTTCATTTTTCTTCTTGAGTTGTGTTTAAATACTATGTTCATATTTTATGACCCCTAATCAGAAGGGAATTTAAGCTGCTTTGTCTATCCATGTTATTTTGGGGCATTTTACACTCAGGGCTGCAAATTGTATACGTAAAATCTTTTATTGAAAAAGATGTCCTCCTTTGTTTATAAGTACATCAATGACCATAGAAACAGGCAGCCCCATCGCAAAAGGAGTGTGCTGAACAGGATATATAATGTGTCTCACATGCCCCAAATAGAGTCAAAACATTCATAATTTAAACCTGATTAGATGAAGCTCTCCAAATATTTTCCATAACAGACCCTCAGAGAAAAGTTCTGAATATGTTCTCAAATTCCATAATAACTTGAATGATGATTCCAAGTCCTTATTATAGAGAATAAAAATTCATTAATAATCCTCAAAAGTTTTCAAGGCCAACTGACAAATGTTTTCTCATGATGTATTGTCGCAACAATGGAACAAAAGTTTGACTTTCCAGTGTCTTTTCCAATTATATCAATATGAGTATAATTTGAGCCAGAAAAATACCCGTGTGACTTGCACTTGTATACCCCTTGCCTCTTTAGAGTTTGATATTTGTTTTTCTTTAAAAAGCACATTGAACTCAATTCTCCCCTTGTGTAAAAGATATAAATACAGATGGCAAGGACAAAGGTATTGTCACTATAAGGATTTTTATACTCCGATTTTCCTCCCTTTATTGAAAGCTCAGTTGAAATTCTCCTAAGTAGAAGTAAAAAAGACTTTATGGTTTAGGTTTGCAAAAATGCTTTTCTGTCTATTAAGCTTGAAGCAAAATAAATAAGATGAAATTAATAAACAACAACAATAAATAAATTAACACTCAACTTTGCTTAGAATATGCTGATTCAGTGATCATGTTCCTCCCCACACTGTGAATAGGACAAAATTAAGACTTCCTAAGTCAACAAATATCCCACAGTTAGCTAGACTCAGAAGGCAGGTTTCACTACCCTCCTCAAGTGGATTACCAAACCATTTCTTCTAATCACAGACGTTATCCTTCCAAGCTCATCTTGTATGTTGCTCCTCTCTCAATCTGTTAAGTGTTTTGTGATAAGCCTGTCAGGCTTCATTTGGTTGAAAGTTCTAAAATACATTGGTGTTTGCATGTTCTGTGGAAACAGAACATGGTTCTCAATCATTTTTAGATAAAGGACTTTTCCAAATATCTGATGAAAATAATGTATATACACATAAAACATTACATACAAATTCAGGGGGTTCATAGACCCCTAAAGTCATGGATCCCAGTTTGAGGTCCTTTGCTCCAGGGAACCCAATGTGAGTGTTTGGTTACTCTCAGCAGGCACACAGCATCTCATCTAGCAATTCCACTTGGAGAAGGTGGCAGCACTCAGCTTCATGCAGGCAATGTAATATGTCCTTTTAAACTCTGAAAGAATGTATCTGAGGAAGAGGTTAAAACAAGTAAGTATTATTTGTTTTTTTAAACATCTATTAATATAAGAGAAAACTTATTTTAGGAAGACTTAAAAAATTTTTGTTTTCTCCTGTATATTGCTGGTTCTGCAAAAACGTAATTACTCTTTATAAATTTAGTGGATTATCAGGACATCACCTCCCCCAAGAGTGGAGACTCACCAGGGGTCACAAAACAAACATGCAAACAAAAAAGGGAACTGGCACTGTGAAAACCAAACATCTTTTATCTTGTCACTAAAATCCAGGTGATTCCCAGAGCACCTAATATGTAACCATGAATTAGTTATAAGTGAAAAATACAACCCTATTTTGAAATCTGGGAGCATGTTTAATTTTTATCTTTACAACTATGTGATTGATTTTGGTATCACTTATTCTGAATCAAAAGCTAAAATATGCTACATGGAGTGGAAATGGTTCCAATATGTAAAAAACACACAATTTATTTTTAACATCATTTAAGTGCACATATCTGCCCCTTTTGAAATACTCACTTTTGCTCCAAACCTGCAGTCAGCAGCAATGTAATTTATATACATGATCCTCTGGAATTGTTCATGGTATCTGTTTCATTTATTATAGCTGCAATTGTCAAAACCCCAATTCTATGCATTTTTCTAATATGATTTTTTTATGGCCAATGTTTAAAGAATGCTCTGTCTCTCTCTCTTAGGCCCTGTGCTGAGCACCTGCATCGGTTTACATAATACAATAACCCTATAAAAAGGGTAGTATTTTCCTTGTTTTAGAAATAGGGATACAGAAACACAGAGAAGTTGAGTTGCTCCAGGTGATAAATTGAGTCACAGTGGAGCTGAAATTTAAAGCCAGAGCCCCCAACCCAGAGCTTGAGCTCTTAGCTACCATCCATCATGTATGATGTGGAGTAAATTATTTACCTTGAACTGTCTAAACATCCTTCCTTCCCCACATCTTTTCCCACCTTGCTTGGCAGAGGTGGTAGGGTGAATGATAGTAAAGACAGTCTGTTTGAAAGATCAAGAATCCAAGTTCTATGTAGTTGTTTACTGCCATAGGCCATGAACTGTGCAGCATTTCAAAATATGTCTCTTCAAATTCTAAGACAAGGGTCAGGCTAGTGGCCATATTATTTCTGTATATCATACAAAGTTCTTGTCCCTTGATTTATAAAATGTCTTCTTAAACCAGAGTTTTCTGAGGAAGTCCTATTTCTTCAATTTAACTCTTCTCATCTCAATGAGTGGTGATATAGAGAGAGCTACCAAGGAGTTAATTGAAGATTAGTTGGTAATGATCAAATTTCAGAAAAGAAGTCACTGCAGGGATCAAAATCAAGGCTTCTGCATAAAAACACTTGCTTTTTGCTGATGTGTGCAAGGAAATAGTAGGAAAAGCTTGCCCATATTGCTACTTTTTACAGTTTATAAAGCAATTAAATGGAAAGTTGTCTCATGCCTTTTTGACACTATAAAATATGAGGGTTTTTTGCACAGAAAATTATAATTAAAAAACATTAAAATAACCCATAATCCCACCATCCACATAATATAAATTGGCATGATATTTATGCAGGCCTTTTTGTGTCTCTCTAAGTAGTTATGCTCAGAATAGTTAAACCGTGCAGAAGAGCAATATATGAAGAGAGGGACCTCCTCTCTCATACCCCAAAATTCCCTCTTCAAAGGTCATCTACTGTTAATCATTCCTTGTGATTACTTACAAAATAATATTTTATTTGTGAGCACATCCTATTTTATTGAAACAAAAAGAGTTAAACAAGCTTCACTTTTCTGCCCCTGAATGTTTTTGTTCATTAAAATATCAAATATTTTAATACATAGAAGTCTACTTTAATCTTTTAATGGCTGCTTATTTCTTAGTTTGGATATCTCATAATTAAATTGATTTGTATCATGTAGGTGAACATTCAGTTTGTTTGCAGGTTTTCGTTTTTTCTTAGCAAACAATCCTGTAAGGAATATCCTTTCATATATGTCTTGAAATAATTATGTATGTAAATTTGTAGGCATGGCATTACTGTGTGCATTTAAAAATCTAATAGAAATCAACAAATTGTTTTATGAAAGGGCACAATTTATTTTCCTTCAAAAATGTAAGAGATTGCCTATATCTCTAAAACTTATTAGCATTGAACATTACAACTTAATGTGTCATTCTGATAGATGAAAAGAACAGTGTCTTGTTTTAATTTGTATTAATTTAATAATGCTATTGACCATGTTTTAACACATTTTTTGGCATTTTGGCATTTTTCCACAGTGTATTCTCACATTTTCACCTTTTATTTCTATTGTATTATTCATCTTTTCTCATTAATTTATAAGCCTTTTATAAATTAAAGCAAGTGACCTTTTATTAATATTGCTAATACTTGCATTGCTAATATTTTTTCCAGTTCATTTGTCTTTTGGTCTTACGCTTTTTTACCATGTGGAAGATTTTTATTTTTTAGGTTTTATGTTCTATTTAGAAAAAACTCTATTAAAAAATAAATAAATTCAAATTTTAATAGAACTCTGTATTAGTTTCCTAGGACTGCCATAAAAAAGCACCATAAACTTGGTGGCCTAAAACAACAGAAATGTATTCTCTCACAGTTCTGGAGAGTATACATCTGAAATCAAGGTGTTGGGGTCTTGCCCTCTCTGAAGGCCTTCCCCTAGGGGAGGATGCTTCCTTGCTTCTCCTACCTTCTGGTGGTTGCCCACAATCTTTGATGTACTTTGCTGGTAGACTTACCACTCTAATCTCTACCTCCATCATTACATGACTTTCTCCCTGTGTGTCTGTCTGTGTTCCTTTTTTTTTTTTTTAAGATCACCAATCTTTACATTAGGACCAACCCTAGTCCGATATAACCTCATTTTAATTTAACTAATTATGGCTGTATAGACCCTATTTCCATTACATTCTGAGTTTCCGAGTGGACTTGGATTTTGGGGGAAACTATTCAATCCAATATAAACTCTGATAGTTTTGTTCTTATTTAACAATTAGAAATTATGGGTGTGCTTATTAGAAGAGAAGATGAGGAGATTGGGGAAGGCCATGAGAAGAAACAGGAAGATGGTGATCTATAAGGCAAGGAGAGAAGCTTCAGAAGAAACCAATCCTGTGTACATCTTGACCACAGACGTTGAGCCTCCAGAATTATAAGAAAATAAAGTACTGTTGTTTAAGCCATCCAGTCTGTGGTATTTGTTATGGCAGCTCTAGTAGACTAAGACAGAACCATTGGTTTAATCAATGAGGAAAGGATTCTGTTTACACATTTCCAAATTGTAGCCTGTTATTTAGATACCAACCAATAAATTAGTCCTTCATTCCCTCTTTTCCCATTGGTTTACATACTTATAGTTGTTAACTAAAAAAAATTAATGAGGTTTATACTTTAGAAAAAGGAGAGGTTTATTTCTCATAAAGGGTAGTGGCCTCTCGGGTGGCCGTTCTGACAGGCTGGAAAGCAGAGCCCCAGCCAGAAGCCAGGCTACAGGTGCTTCAAAGAACAGACAAAAGGAACAAGATTTTATACTGCGATGGGTGGTCAAATATACATATTCAACAAGCTATAGGAGGAGTCATGAATACTTATGAAAAGAGAAGTCATGTGCATTTGTCATTGTGCTTTATCTCTCTCACCCTGTCATGGCCGGAAACTCAGTTTTAAGGTGTTTCTGGAGTCCCCTTGACCAAAAGGGGTCCACTCAGTTAGCAGAGGGCTTAGGATTTCATTTTTAGTTCAAATAGTAAACCAAAATCCCATATTTATTAGAATTTATTTTGGCCTCTATGCTGATCGATTCAACCACTTTTTATTTCGACAGCTCCAAAGTACTTTAATATGTTGATGTAATGCAGATGTAATATCTTAATATGTCAAAAGTTTTAATATTTTATATGATATTTCATATCTAATAGGATTATTCTCTTTTCATCAGCCTTCTTATCTCAGAATTGTTATAGACACTTACCCCTTTTTTTCAAATGGGAACTTGATAACATTTTGCCTTTTGTTATTATTTATAATCACATTTCATATACATATTAGTTTGGAGTGAATTAATACTTCTGCAGCCTTCATATCCAAGAATACATTTGTCTTTCCATTTACTTAAATATAATTTTGTGTCATTTTGTATATTTTTATATAGGTTTTCCCTTATATATTTTGAACATTGTTATATTTATTTCACTGTATTATGTTTTTATTTGTGAATATCATTGCAAGTGGGATATTCTCTTCTATTATACCACTTATATGTTTCATTTTTCTATATGAATATGATTACATTATAATGACTTCTATTATTCTTTCTAATAGTTTTCAGTTGACTCTTGAGATTTCTAGATAGACAGGTACATCATCTTATAAGTTTTGGTTCTCCAAATCAATATTTATTGCTTTAATATTTTATGTTGTCAATTTGTGTCGGCTAGTTGTATCAATCAGGGTTTTAAGGGAAGCAATAGTACCTGATTTTGGTTTCTTTAATCAGAAAAGGAATTTGGACGATGAATTACCTGAAAGAGTAACAGAGGACTGCCAGCAAAAACTGAAGCAAAATCATGCCATGCAATCCTTTTGATGACAGGCTTGCTACCACTGCTTTATGTATATGCCAGGGCTTGCTTACACCATCAGTCCTGCCAAAACTTGACACAGCAACTCTGCACCTGGAATTGCTAGCTTGTTGCCACTGGCTGCATGCCCTCCTTGCTTGATTTTCCACACTCCTTGCTTCTTTGCATTGCAGGCTCCAGCCAAATTCATGTGCCTCTTTTCTTTTTTATTTTATTTCAGAATATTACTGGGGTACAAATGTTTTGGTTACATGGATTGCTTTTGTACAGCTTGAGTCAAAGTATAAGTGAGCCCATCACTAGATGGTGTGCATTGTAGCCACTAGTGCCTCTTTTCTATTGGCTATAGGACTAGGAAAATGAGAAACTGGCTCTACCAGTGATGTGGGCTTTGCATAATCAGATGCCAGACAGTTAGACAAAAATGGCAAGTGCCTATTACATTAGTACTTCCAGATCAGGACTAAATAATTGTGGCAATAATGAGGTGTTATGAGCTACCTCCTCCCCATACTGCTTAATTGTTTTGGTTCTTGACCTGAATAGAATAGTTCTAATTTTTCAATGTGAAAAATCATGCTAACTTCAGTTGACATATATATTTTTATCATGTTAAAGATGTAGTCCTCTATTTTTACTCTACTGATATATTTTTAAAGTCAGGAATGGATTTTAAATTTTGATAAACATTTGATTTACATTTATTGAGATCATGTTTGTTTTAATTTGACTTATTAATATGTATATTAACACATTGACTGCCACATTAGAATAAAAAATTTTCCTTGGAGCCACGGTGTTTTATTATGAAAATAGTTAAAAACTTTGAAAACAAAATGATCCTTTATAATTTAATGAAAAATTTGTTATTATTGTTTTCTGTGCATGAATTATATGCAACTTGAAAAATAGTTCTTGTGGCTGCCCAGGTGAAGAGACGTGTGAGTTACATGTGCTTCACGGGGCCCGGGGCTCAAAACTGGCGTGAGTTAAATACAACTCACATGGCAGTTAATGTTAATAGACTGCCTATTATTGAATAATTCTTGTGTTTCTATTATAAACTTCCCACGGTCCTAATGAGTTATTCTTTCATGTGCCACTGACTTTCATATTTCCATTGAAAATGTTGCATTTTAAATTACTATTCATTTGTGAAACTGATCAATACTTACCTATGGTATATTTGTCACATATTTTATCAGTGTTTACCTGACTTCAAAAGAAAAGAAAAATATAAAAATTTCACTCTTTCCCTGTGATATAATACAGTGTCAAAATTTTTATTATGTAAAACCATGAGGAAATTTTTGTATTAAACCACTTATTTTGAAGTTTTGTGCATATGTTTTAGTAGCCAATTGTGGCTTATTTTTATTTTCACAGAAAATCTATTTAATTCAGCTTAAGAAATTTTTATAGAACTTTTACATAATTTCATTATGATTTTTTTAATATCCTCAATGTCTATGGTTAGTGTACTATTATTATTTCTAATTTAGTAATTTTTTGTTTTGCTCTTTATTCTTAATTAGTCCTTTCCATGATTTATTATATTTTGATTTCCAAAGAAGTACCTCTTTATTAATGCTACTTTTCCTATTTCTTAATGAATAAATTTTTGACTTTATCAGGTCCTTCCTTTTTCCTTCTACATGATTATATTTTTGTCATATAGGTAATTTTTAAGCACCTTCTTGATTCATAGCCTCAACTGATTCATTGTAACTTGTCTGGTTCAGTAATAAATTTTCTTCTGGGGTATAACTTTTGCCAATCACACATGTTTTGGTATGCCTTATTAATTCTTAGCAATTTTGTAATTTGGGTTTTGATTTCTTATTTAACCTTGGTATTGCTTGAAATGTATCTTAACAGATTGTTTTTGCTTATACTTTTGTTATTAATTTTAAGAATTTTTACAGTGAAGTATAAAGACAGCGTTGTAGTACCTACATGTTGGGAAATATATGAACACTTCTATTATGCCCCAAAATATGGTCAATTTAAAAAATATTTTATGGATACTATAAAAGGATGTATAGCTTCCCTTTGGGAGGTATAAAGTTTGATCTGAATATTAATATATATGTATTTAAATAAAATAAATCTATAAGTAAATAAAATGTAACATAAACATAAAGTATATATACAAAAATAAATATATTTAGAAATGCTGCATGTTTTTTGTCATTTTGTTTACTAGATTTCTCATGGGCTTATTGATGTAAATTAATATCTGCTTTCTATTGACTTTTCCATGTATTTCCTACATTTCATTATTTAGGTCATGTGATGCTTTGTTATTTGTTGTATAAAGATTTATTATTAAGAGTTATAACCACATTGTATATTCTCCTTGCTTCGTTAACATTTTTTGTATTAAACTTTCTTTGAAATCAATAATATTGCCACAACTTCCTTCTTAATAGAATTTGCTTGCTCTAAATCTGTTCATCTTTTTACTTTTAATCTTTCTTAATCAGTTTATTTCATTACATGGTTTGTATATAATACAGGATGCATTATACCAATTTCTTTTTATATTGTTAGGATCTTTTATGCCTCTTTGTCTTAAGATTTTTATGCTATTATTCTTCAGCATCAAGTTTTCAAACACCTATTAAAATTTTATTTCCACGTATATTAGTCTTCAGATAAATGTGTGTGTGTGTGTGTGTGTAGTTCCTGTCTTCAACCAACTTCTCTTCCTCTTCTGTTTCTTCTTCCCCTTCCTCTTCCTTTTCTTCTCCTTGTCTTGCCATCTATCATTTGTGACTAAATCTTGTAGTTGTGTTATTTTCAAAAGGGACGATAATTTCCAAGTATGTTATTTTAGAATGTTTTCTTTAAATTTGAATACTAAACTGTGTAAAGTAGTTTGGGGTTAACACTATTTTTTCCCCTCAGAATTTTGTTTGATACTATTGCGGAGAAGTTCGAGCTAGTATTGGTTATGCCAGGCTCCCTCTCCGTCTTTTCATCCTAACCTTTTAAAATTTCTTTATTTTTTTTCTCCTTAAAACTTCAAATTATTCTTTTCCTTGAAATTTAAATCAGTGTATGTCTTAGTTGATCATTTTGTATAATTTGTTTTTCCTATTACATGGAATTTTGTTTATTTCTTTTAAAATCAGCAGTATATATATATATATATTTTTTTTTTTTTTTAATTTATGACAAATTTTATTCTTGTCTATATGAGGATTTGGTCCAAGAGAGACCAAAATCTTTACTCTTGTTTTTTTTTCTTTTTTACTTTGAAATGAGATGAAAGGAGCAAAAGGAAAGGGAAACTTAAATGAAACTTACACATCAAAGCTGGAAAGCTTTGGAACTCAGGCCTGATGCCTTTACTTTTTAAATCAGAAATCTGAAGTTAAGAATTTAAGTGATTGAGCCAAAGACACACACTTTGAAAGAAGCTTTTGGAAAATTTAGATGAAGCGTCCTATGTTGTTTGCTGCATAATTTGCAATTTACAAATTTTATAAAACTCACTTTCTTTATCTGCTATAGGAGGATAAAAACACCTGTGTCATAGAATTGATGTGATCCTGCATGGGACAATATATATGATTTTATTAGCATAGGACATAGCCTACAGCTAATGCTCTTTAAGAACCATTATGATATGAAAGTGGTGGGGAGAAAACTGCTTTTGAAATATTGGCATGTCACTACTCCAAGACTACTGTGTATTCTATCCATGCGAGATGAAAATAAAGCCTTATTCAATTCTTCATTTAAGTGGGACTGGTCACTTCAGCATCTCACATATTTCTCACTATTTCTTAGTCTTCTGGCTTGCCTCATGCTGCATTTTCCTGCTGATTTTGTCATCCAGTTTCTTTTTCATTAATGTACTAAAATCATTTCCATCAAAACTGAAGTCAAGAAATAGCTACACCAAGCAACCTTTATGACTCACTTTTACTAAGGCAGTTTTTTATTGTTACCTGGCAGAATTCTAACTTGTTTCTATTTTCTAGCTGTATATTTTCATGTTTTCTTTGTCTTCCTGAACGATATTTTAAGTTCACTATGAGTAGAAGCTCTGTGTTCTCATTTTATGTTCCTTACAGTGTTTAGCACAATGCTGTCTCTATTGTTAGTACTTGTCAAACTCTTCTAGAAGAAGGAATATCCAGTTTATCTGCAGTCTTTCCTATAGATTTTGTCCTCTTACTAGTTACATAATGATAAGACGCTGAGTAAATTGTCAGCTTTATACAGTTAAGTACGGAAAATTCCATATTTAAGTACAGCACTTGTAACATACAGAAACTCTTTTTCCTTAAATTTTCCCCTATGCTAATTCAGGTAAAGCATATCATAAGGTGAGCTATTTTCATCCCTTTTTGGCTATATGGGATGCTCCTTAAATGTGATTTTATTTTTTATCCAAACATTTAATTTGGAAGTGCTTTATGTGTATGAAGCAATTGTTGACCTTGTTGACTCTTGACCTCATGGCCTGCTGTAGGGTGCAGTGCATAGCTAGAGGAGTCGACATAAGACCAGATACCTTTACGCTGAAGTGCCCTTTCCGCTCTAGATGCATCCTAATTTATGTTTTTGTTTACTTTATAATATTTATCTTCAAGTTAACTTTAAACTTCAAAAATTGTAGGGCGCATTATATGTATTCTATCTGTCATCCCAAATTTTATCTCTGTTAGTAAAAAAATCCAAGATTGGTTCAGAAAATTTGGCATTTAAACAGGATCATACTGACTTTCATGGGATTAATAATTCATATATTTTATTGCATTTTAGGCATTTCAGAAAGTCCATTATACCTATATTTTCTGTGCAGTCAGTAAATTTTGTACTTCTTAAGGCCCATGACATGAAATACAGGTTTGAAAAGCCGTAACACTATCAATACATTAATATTTATGTAGTACTTTTCATGACAAACATTCTAAAATGCTCTCCAGTAAAATAAAGTGAAATAAAGCATTAAGAGAATGTGGATGAGTGCAAGTCAAAAGGTCACTTTAAAAGACAAATCACATGCATCTGTTTGGCAAGTGATTGACCAGTTTACACAAAAGATAGCAACTCCACTTAGGTGACCTCGAGCCTGGAAAACTACAGGATTAGAGGCAGCCTCACAACAATCAGAAAAGTGTTATAATTAACAAGTCAAATTCAGCAAAGCCTTTCTAATCACTCAGATAAGAGCCCCATTCCTATTGGACTATAAACTAACAGGACTTCAGCCTATGGGCCATTTTCATAAATCTATTAATGTAACTTTGCAGTTACAAATATCAGTAAGGGTAAATAAGCTGCTAAAATGCAGTCATAAAGGAATCTTTAATGTATTGTGGGGCATTGTTTTCTTCACACATCACAGAAACAAATTATTGATATAAATTATGCTAATTTCTTTCTATGATAAGGTCATTCGTGAGCCAAAGATAAATCTGGAGGACAAATGCCCTTTAGTGTATACCTACTGCTTCTCTAATTGTGGGTTGTCTCCACCTAATATCCTGTAAAAATGAACAAGTCTATGAAAAGATATTCTTCAGCTTAAGACGTTTTAAGTTCTAATTTGAATAGAAATGATGGGAAAAGGGGGACTATGAGTGTAGTAATAATACAAGATCCTGTTGAAGTGTATAATCACAGACAAACAAGAGCAGAGGAGGCTGGAAGGTCATGTCATCCTGATATACTGTTTCTAAAACATTACAAAGTACCACAATTCTTCCATCGACCATGAAAATTTACTTTTTTCTCTTAAATGTGACCCCATCGCCCTGCCAAAAAAAAGTTACTCAAAAGACAGATTGTTGATATTTCCCCCTGATCTGAGAAGCCTTAGGAAAAAGGTGACTATTAACCATTTATTTTAGCTACATGTTCATTTATCTTGAGAGGAAGGACAGCAATGAGAAATAACCAAGGATGATCTTTACATTTTATGATTGTGTTTTATTCTACCACGGATCAGTGTTTCCGACATAATTACACATAGTAGCAGTAAAACCTATTGGCTTAATGATCTCCCTCTCTTGGGGGCCAGCATTCCTAAATGAATAGAATATCCATGATGCCATATTTTCTAATTAAAAGAAGGCTTAGTTATCAATATGTTGTCCTTAGAGTGATTCCCTGTTAAATGAGAATTCCATTTTCTGGCTCTAACAGTTCAAAGCTCTACCTGGTTTGTAACATAAAATACACCATGATCTGGCTCCTTCAGGATGTTCCAGCCTCATGTTTTATCACTCAGTTACTCACATGTATATTCTGGGATGCCTTGTGTTGCCTTCCCTGACCACCACCTGTTTAACACCTATTCTGCCTATGTAAAACTTAGTTGAGGAATCACCTCTTCTACAGATATTTTATAACATTCCTTCCTTTCTTTGAGTCTCAGATAGTGCCCTTCTTGGGTAGGTACTCTCACAAGGCCTTATGTTTTCCTATGTCACTATGCTATTACTATAATGAACAGACTCACAGAACGGGAGCCTTTGAAAGTAGAAACTTGGGTCAGTTCACCTTTGCATTCTAAATACCTCTCAGAGTTCATGACATTTAGTAGACGCTCGGAAATTATTTGAATGAATAAATTGTGTCACCAGGCAAAGAATTTAACCTCACATAGTTGCTACATAGGAAAACTTATTGCATCCAAGTGGCCTGTCCAGAGACATTAATTCCCTTCTTACAAATAACCACTTGTAACTTACAGCATTGTCATATCTTTGTATCTGGCCCCTAAAATGAAAAGAGTCCCAGTTTCTGCCCTAGCAGAGTTTACATTAGAACAGATAACCCAGGGGACTCTTTGGGAATTAAATTAAGAAACCAAACAAAATAAAACAAAATCTTGGGAAAAATAAATCTATGTGAGATTTGAATTTGGCCAGAAGGTCTGCTAATGCTCTGAAATTTGTGGATCCTAGGCAGTCTTTTTGCTGGGTTATCATAATACATGCTTATAAATTCAGAATGTAGTTCAGCGTCCTTTTTAGATGGGTATACCCTTTATTTATCCCAAATTATAGACTTACTAGTTTAACATCTATTCCTTCTAAAATGCTTTGCTTGATAAATTATAAGGCTTAGTTTTTCAGGCAAGCATTTTACAAAAGAAGCATAGATTTTTGACACAGGTATTCCACTACTGACCTCTATTTTATTCTTTACCATCCTGAGGAGTAATTATTAGTATTAACATGATTGTTTACAGCTTTTATTGACGTTCCCGCCCCCATAGGCATTTGATCATGGATAGGAATAAGATACGGGATAAGACCTTGGGCTGGCGATGTTCCTACAGAACCTACATTAACATCTACTGCAGTGTTTTTTGAAACCGTAATTTCTGGATCTCTTGCATCCAAATTATCTGGGGTGATTGTTAAAAGGCAGACACTGGAACCCTACCAGAAACTGAAGCAATTACAATTTCTTAGTGTGAGCCAAGGAATATGCATTTTAATCAAGGAATTTTTAAAATTGTATTACTAATCGAGAAAGGTAAGCTCTGTTATAATAAAAATTATTTTCAGTAGGATAAATTATGAATGTCCTATTTGGACATATATTTATTCAATAAATATTTGTTGACAATTTACTCTGTGCTAGACTATTTTAATAGTAGGGGAATATGAAGGTAAAAAGGGAATTAAGAAGATTTGAGTTTAGGGCATTACCAGACAATATGTGAAAAACAACTAAATAATTGTGAAGAAGGATTATGCTTCCTCTGCACATACAGTTTAAAGTATTGGAAGCTAAGCATTTTCTTCTGTGCAGACAGCAAGGTTTTAATACAAGACTAGAAACAAGCTTCATAGTAGAAAAGATCACATATCAACTCTTCCAAAACTAAGGTGTCATGTTTGTTCAACAGGCCTCCAGTTTCAAATTGGTGTATAAATAATAATGCTACTCAATGGCAGGCTATCTCATCCACTTGATGCCTAGAAATCCAGCTTGCAGTGTTTTTTTTATCTTTCTAGGGCATACCAGGAAGTTATCCTGCTCAAAGCTCTGGACTTAAAGTGAATGCTTTCTAGAGATTTGATTTATTATTTAATGCACAAGGTAGGTTGTTTGGTTTTAGTTGCTTTAAAATTTTCACAGACTTAAATTATAACTCTGTTTTGTGGCATAGAAGTTGGGGCTCTCACCTGCCCTGTCATCTGTGTGTGTGTGGTAACCTCTTTTCCCAAGGAGACTTTTTGCCTTCCCAGTGGGTTCTCCTGTAGTCTCTTCAGAGAATGTGTGAATTGGTCTTCCATGTTGGCACTTACCCCTATTAAGCAACTCAGTTTTTATTAAAAAATGGCAGTTCTACTCCTGGCTTGGCAGGTTGATAAAACATTTGGCTGGTCACTGAACTGTCACCCTGCACGTCAGATACTCATTCCAGCTGTTTATCTTGACTTCACTGCCACACCATAGCTATTGAGAGGTACACTATAACAATATTCTCAATAACATAAAAATCCATCATTGGATTAAACCAGATCACCACATTTTATCAACATTCCTGCAATATTGCTTTTTTATTATATTGCCACTTTGGCTTATATCATCAGCTTATATTGAAGGATGTTATCAGAAACAACCCTGTGGGGGCTCTGTGACATATTTACTGGAGGGATTAAGTTTTTGATTCACCACATGACAGAGAATCCTTCCCATAGGGGTCTGTGAGAGAATTTCTCTCCCTGCTTCTGAGTAATTGGTGAATCTTTATCTTCCAAACACAGTGAATTATATAACGAGTCATGTTTTTCTATGCCTGCTGATTGATAGAAAAGTAGTGACAAATTTGTGATTTCCCTTTACTGTGTGCACATGCATAGGATTTTATGGCATAAATGTTCTGTACTTACCTCCTAGCATCACATCACATTTTATTACTCTTAATTTTTCTGGCTTCAAACTTCTTCCAAACTAAAAACATATTTTATTTTTCTACTCTATGTATTTCTTCATGAGATGCCCTAAATTATTTCTGGAACAAGGTAGGTTATAGTTGTGTTTCTTTGTGGTTTGTTTGTTTTTGTTTTTTAACACAAGGAGTGATCATTAAAGGTTAAATTGAAAAGCTTCAGCCTATAATAATGAAGAATCCAAAGAATATTAGAAAGATAGCATGAGTCGGGGGGTGGTGGAATAGAAAATGAGATGAAAGAGAACTGGGGAAACTTTGGTAAAAGAATGAATTTTGGTAAGCACTTGAAATGGAGGCCCAGCTCACTAAGAGACTCATGGTTGGATTTGACTACTTTGTATCTTGTATCAGAAGATATGAGAGACTTGTAGGAAATAGAAGTACCTACAACGAATAGGCCACGTTTGTATTTTCCTGCACGTATCAGAGATTATTTTTCTCTGACAGAGCATATACTCTCCACATTTGGCTTTTGTAATTTTGGCTGTCTGTTTTCTTCACAAACTTTGCTCCTACAGTTGAGAGTCCCAGACTCAGGCAGACAGGAATTAGACAATCAACTCCAGAAAGTTTGGTCCACTTTAGCATGGAGTGCTTTAGTTTTATTAACTGCTGTTCCCATGATTTTATAATATCAAGTTTGACTAATTAATCCTTAACCATTATAGATCATATTCATGGGAAAAGCATTTCATTTTGCTGTTGAAATCGTCATTGGATATCAAAGCTAGAAAATAACTTTGCTAATTCAGCAATTGTCAATAAATAAACTAGACTGGACATTCTCTAAGTTATGTTACTTGGCCAAGTTACTTACAACTATTAATAATTAGTGGAAGGAAGAACCAGAACTAGAACATAAATCACTTAATTCATGGACCAGCAAAATCTGAGAATGTACCAGTTATTACAAGTCCTCCTGCTGAGGACTTTGTACGATTTTCTTTACAGAGGCCAAGTCCTAGGCCTACGATATGCCAAAAACAGAGAAAAAGGTTACTGATACTACAGGTCACATGGAAGTGTCATTAATGGTCTGCATTGTTTCCAGTGTCTGGAGGTGAGGTGGCCTGAGGTGGGACTTCGGGAAGAGAGCAATAAGGGCAGTTAAATGACAAAACTATGTTAGAATGGCTCTAGTGATTTGGGGAGCTAATAGTGACAAATATAGGCAGATCTATGCTTGCTTGTTAAGTGCACATTGAAATAATTATCTTGATATTCTTTGTTTAGGACCACATTTTTGCTTAAAATCAAGATGAATGACTTCAATGAGGTTTTAAGGATTTTATTATCTACGTAATTATCTCATTTTAAAAAATTATTTTTGATATTATAGACACAGCAATAGTCATTAAATTTCTGCAGTTATAGATTAAAACATTTTGTGCTTACAGAACAAATTGTGATTGAGAGCTTAGAATTTAGGGAATTTATATATTGTAAGCAGTCAGTCTGATCAATTCAGAATAATATTATTCCTTCAACATAGGAATTTCTTTGTTTCATTGTGTGTTATTTTAATTGCTAGGGTTTCTAATCATATAGGTAATTGTTGCAATTATATTTAATTTATCTCAGTCATCAAGACCACATTTACATGAAACTGACACTATGAATCTAAGGATTTTTCCTGGTGTTTGGCCCTCATTTCTGTAAAAATAGATGAAGTCACAGCAAAAAACAGTGCTACTCTCCCTTGTTCACACCTTCTGGTAATAGTAATGACTTCTTCTATTTTACAGAAGTCTTTCTAATGCATTGTCTTTTGAGTTTCATAACTTCATGAAGTGAGCAGGGTAGTTTCAATTTATTCCCATTTTATAGGCAAGAAAGCTGAGGTCCAGAGAAGTGATCTCCAGTGTCTCAAGTCAGAAAGCGAGGCAGGGGTGGAACACGGACCAGAGCCTGTGTTCCCTGACTCTCTGGCTGACTGCCTTATCAATTCCATTATCACAGCCATAGTCCTGGTCAATGTGACCTCTCAGCTGAATCAATTATTTAATACAAAGGCATGACAACATGCATTCTTGTTTCTAGTCCCCTTGTCTCAATCCTGCCTTTAATTCACTTCAGTAGAGTAAGCTTCCTAAAATTGAATTTAATGTTGAAGATAATTGCCATGTGGCTTTCTTGTTGCTAATATGATGGGATCCTTTTGGGTGTCCACACTCAGGCATGTCCAGCCTGGAAGTGTGGGGGAGTTACTGCTACATGGAGAGAACTTTTAAACAATAGGAGGTGGAAACCAGTATTAAACTTCTTCCACCATTTCCTCCTTTCTCCACCCATTAACAGATGATTCTGAAACCAAGTTGGCCTGTGGGGTTGTGTTTCCAAGGATGGCACAATTGGTTGTATTTAGCAGTGCTGGTTGCAAAATGTATCTTCCTATTGGATCTCCCTGCTTCCCTGTTTCACTCCTCTTAATCCCTTACTCATGTTTCCTAGGGTAGTCCGCCCCAATAACATTATATCACCTGAGCCTTCAGTCTCAAACTCTGATTTCTGGGGAAGCCAGGCTAAGACACCAAGTTCATTGTCTTTCTTCGGCTTATAGAGTTCTCTCCTACATTCCCACCTGGATTACCTCACCCCTTCTCCCTATTGATCCAAATCTTACTACTCCTTCTTCAAGATAAAGTAACTTACTACTTGTTCTAGGATTGTTTTTCATGATGTCCCTAGTCCCATGTGATTTTTTTTTTCTCTTAGATTCCTCCATCTTTACACCCAATGAAGAAAATTACAGTGTGCTTATCTTTCCTATGACAAATATCAAGAGATAATTTTGTATAAACTGAACTTCTTTGCTAGTTCATAAACATCCTTAAGACCTTGGGTTGTTTATTTTTGTATCCCCAGTCCAGACATAGTGTTTGATGATTATTTTCCAACTGCTCCAATACAAGGGAAAGGTGAACTGCTCATTCTGATCAACTTAATCATCCATCTAATTGACACAAAATCACTTTGGAAGTTGCATTTCTGAAGGATTGTGGCAGTGCAGCTCTACTGTAGTATAGTTATTTGTTCTGTGTTGATGTGAGAATAGTTGAGACATAAACTACATCCTTTATGTCATTTTAAAAAATTTGCACAGTATTTGGCTGGACTAAAGCATTTGGAAAACAAAGTCAAGGAGAATATTTAATGGTTCTAAGCATTTTTACTCTGCATCTCACATTAATACATTTAAACTTTCATTTTTATGAAAAAAAATTAGGCACAAGCATATTGGCACAGCCTAAAAAAAGCCTCACGACCTTTTCACATAAGGAGGTAATGCAGGGTGACATAGTGGCCATTCTAGGAACAAGACAATCTCTGTAAACACAGAGTGAGTTTACTATGTTGTACCAGGGTAGGGTATTTGGGAAGTTTTTTTTTTTAAACTAATACATGTAAAACGGACTGAACAACCTAACAGTGTCTGTGTATATGTGTGTGGGTGTGTGTATGCATTGCTTTTTAGCTGAAAGTAAAATGATATCAAAAGTATGAAAATTTCAAATTCCTACAGAGTTTCCTATTAGCATATAGATAAGGCTAGTTTCAAAGGATCCATGCTAGTGGAAATATGGCTTAATATTAGAAATTAATGAGCTAAATTTCTCTAATATTTAAATCACTTCTTAGTATTAAGAACTTACCAAGACCAATTAATTATTTCAGACTGTTGGGTTTCCACTTAGAACATTTTTTCAGTAGCACCTAAGATAGGGAAAAAAGCTTGTGTTGGGATTGAGGGGCTCTCTTTTCCCCTGGCTTCACGTTTCCCTATGGAAAGGGCTCAGGAAAAGTAACATACCTGTTCTTTTGAGCCACTGACTTACCCTTTAGAAGGAATGATTGATCTGACGGAGAGTTTGGGAGGAGATGAGCCTGTTCTGTTCAGCCCCTCTTTCTCTTCTCTCTTTGGGAGCCAGCTGCCTTCAGGGTGCACACAATCTTCTCTGAAGCACCATGCTGCAGGTTTAAATGTGAAGGCCCTACACGTGTAGTGAGGTCCGTGGTCAATCCAAACAGCCAGGGACTGGGAAGGGTTAGTTTGTGTAATTCGAAGGTGAATCCTGCTTGCTTTGTTTACTTGAGCCACATGAAATAATATTCATTTAAGAATAAAGGTGATTTTAAAATTTACATCTATCTGACTCTTATGACTTTATATTGGTTTTAAATACAGGTCGGTAAGGGAAAGGGTATTTACAGACTGTATCAAACCCTGACGGAGCTGTCTTTACTTTCTCAGTTGTAGTAGTGAAGGTGCATCAAAGCTGAAGGAACTGGAAAGGATTATTGGCCTCAAGGGGAACTGTACTAACTGTAACATCCCACAGAAAGGCTGTCAACAGGGAATTGTAAATACTAAATAATTGCACATGTACATAAGCCAATACATTAATCCTAAAATTAGTTCTTTTTCTGTGTGGGCATGCAGTGATAGATGTTAAAAATGCTAATGTTCCTCTGAAGGCAAACAAAAATGTGTTCCTTTTGTGATTAGACAGATTCACTATAGTTAAAAAAACAGAATGGGTTGCATTGGAAAGCACAATATCTAATGCTGTTAGTTAACTCTGAAACCTTTATTCAGCAGAGTGATTTGAATTCATTTTTTAGACTAAACATTCAGCATTGCCCTCCAGCTAACAGCTCTGGAGATGAAAGGTATCATTTATAAAGTGGTCCCATTTGCCTTTGAAGGCTCAAATTCCCTAATCCATCCCTTCCCCCAACTCTCCTTGACATCTATTTGAAACCAAAAGATTATTCAGCTTAATACAGGATCTTTTAAACATTAAAAATATTTTCTGGAATGATACATTTTGTTTCTTTTTTTAATGATAGTGAGATTATAATTTTCTTGTGGGATGATAGAAGTGTTTTGATTGTAGAAATTTACTTTTTTGGAAAACAACATTATTTATCAGTCCAAGGTTCTTGATAAACTCTTTGCTTCAGTCCTCAGAAGAGTCTTTAAAATATATTCCAGAACTATATGTATAATTTTACCAAAAAGTAGGCAATGTTATATGTTAGGTGATTGAATAGAGCAAGCACTAGATATTTGACAAACACAACCTTGATTCTTACTGCCTTGCTATTTGGTCAGGAGTACATGGCACAGAAATTGCTTTTATACTTCTTTTCTGTCAATTCCTAGACACATACATATACACTCATGATTAAAAGCTCTTGAACAGACATTGTTTAAATAGCCCTCTGGCAGGACAAACTACTACTAAACGTTTGAGTGTTTTACCCCATGTGAGTAACTTGTGCTTCATTGTTTCATAATAAAAAGTGTAATTTGCTTACACGTCAATTAACCCCTCTCATATAAGTCACTTTTTATTTTTTAAGATTTTGATATGACTTTTATCTTTTGGGGATTTGTTTTTCTTTTTGCCCCTTCCACCCACAACCCCCATGCTTCAACGTGATGGCACCTGTGAAAACCACTCTCCTGAACTGAATCAAATGGAGCAATAAGACTGTTAGATTCTTCACAGTTCCTCCCCTGTCAACCATAAACCATTTCTTTTTTTTAAACAAGGAAAGAATAAACATTTGATCTTTATCTTGAACTTACCAAAAAAAAGGAAGGAAAATGCTCTAGTGTCCAGCCATGTCATTTACATGATTTTGTAAAAGATCTTATTTCCTCAGCTATCTTGATCTATGGGGCTCTTTGATCACTGGGTTAGAAACCACTCTTGCACTCTCATTTTGGTAATAAATTGTTCATGGGCTACCTCCCCAACTTTGGGAGAAAAAAAGAAAATTGACTGAGATTATGAGTTGGACACATGAAAATAAACAGATATGAACAGCCTGAGGTTGAGCTAATCCCTCCCTCAAATGTAATCATGAGGAAAGCCCCTCCCCTCTAGAAGATTTCTATGTGGCTCTCCTTTCCGTTGTGGGCGTGGCAAATGTGAAATTATTTTGGAATGTGGATATGAAATGCCTCCAACGATTACGCTGGAGTTATCAAATGGAGGTCAGAAACAAGGTCGTAGGGTCTGTCACCTTTCAACAAAAACAAGATTTGAGGACAGCATAGTTTCTGAGTGGGATAATTCAACAGAATTTGGAATGAGAAAGGTCTCCCAGCTGGAATATAGATGCTGCCTATCAAAACGGAAGAGAGCAGTGGAGGAGGGGCAAGAGCGCAGGCTGCTTCAGGCAGTGCACCTCATTCATTACTCATGCTTTCATCACTATTAAAATGCATTCCCAGGTCTTCTGCTGCACAAAAATGATTTTGGTCAAAATACATTGAAAATATAACAGTATAAATAGGAGAAATACTAGTTTTCTGCTTGTAGTGCTACTCAAATTTAGAAATTATTATTTTTAAAGTTAGTATATGAAATTCTCTTAGAATGAGTCTCCTGCATTTCAAATACCCTTTTTCTTAAGGAATGTCTTCTAAAGTTGAGTTTAACTACAATGGAAACACAACGTGAAGACACAGTATAAATTAGAGTAGTTATTGTTTTCCATCGCTTTGTGTGTTCCTATAGCAACCCCTCCAATTTTACTTGCCCCTTATTGACCAGATATATTTTTAGTGACTGCTCGCAGCGGAATAAATAATGAAGAAGAAAAAAAATAAGGGGGGGGGGATTGGAATTAAAGCCACCCTTTGTTCTTTTACTACCACAGGTTAACTAGTTATAAATGTCCTCATGCCTTCAAATAAGTGTCATGGATTATTCTTTTCTTGAATTAACATACCTAAGGTCCAAGAAGTCCACAGGAAAAATCAGGCCCACATTCTTACCCAAAGCACTTGGATTCTTACACAAATGTAGGCCTATGACTATGTATATTTGCCAAATGCAGACTATATTTACCCAACCTAAGCTTGCAGCAACTGCGCTGTCAAGAGAAACGTAAATATTAATGAAGGATGTTTCTTAGGAAAGGATATTCAGTGAGTGCTCTTTGTCTGCCAGAACTGACTCAATCAGTACACCCTTTCTGGACAGATCAAATGTTTATAGAGCCATAAATTGGCATTTATCTGACATTTTTGTATTTCTATTAAATGGCTTTCTTTATTAGGTTTAGGCATTTCAGGACATCATTGATGTTTCTGTGGAGAAATTAAACATACAATCTCTTTCACATTTTTCAAGTGAAGATAATGAACTGGTTATGTACGTAGTGGTCCTTTCAAGGATTATTTGGATGTGAAATGTAAATAGTGGCTTAAGTAAAAAATGGTAGGGATAAATCCTAGTACAGTATTTCACTATTCTCTTAAGATGTAAAACAATCATATTATAAAAGGACTCATTATTGAATATGATATAATATGATATATATGCGTAAAGAGCTGTTTTATATTCCCTAAAATATTAACAGATGATGAGATTGCAACTTTCTCCTCTGTGTCTTTTTTTTTTCCAAAACAAAACAAGTGTATAAAAAGAAATAAACCAAAAGTTCTTTGTTTTCCAAAAAGAAAATATAGCTATGTTAGAAGAATAACACTTACATAATATATGCACATTCAAACATACACACACACACAATCCCTTACGTTAAATAATTCTCAAGAACAGGAAGAAACTAGCTTTTATTGATGTTTATCCTGTGCCTGCTAAATGCCAATAAAACCATATATTATAAAATTAGCCATATTATTTTTAGCTTATATATTAATAGGACTTATTGCCTACCGACATCTTGATTATTAAGCAACTTCAATATATATTTATAATATATAGGATATTTAAATCCTAAAATGTGTCACAGAATTGTTTAAACTAATTTAAATATTAATTGCAAAAGTGAAATTTGGAAGCTGAAGACCCAAAGAGCCAAAAGCAGCAAAGAAACAAGAGGCCCTGAGGCTACTTAAAAGAAGACAGAGGATCTGTTTATCTGTCTTATCTGTCCCTTTTCCAGAAATGTGCAGAGGGCAAGGGAGAAGCACACCAATAAGAACATCTTTTGCCATGAGACATGAGAGAGTATAGTCAAGTTAATGGAAACCTTATACAATGACCTATTTCACATTTACTCAGTCCTTGTTTTGGTTCCTGTAGAGAATTTTGATCAAAGAAAACAGGTCCATCTTATGAGTAAGATGGATGGTGAGCAAGAATCTAGGAGGTCCCCAACAGCAGTCATTTTCTTTCTCTGTTCTTCCAAATATTTTCCTATCAGGTAATTGATGTTTTTATACATCTGATGATAGGATCATTCATTTTATCTTCAATTCTTCTGAAAATGTAATTAGTCCAGAAAAGAGTATAATTTAGTTTGATATTTGTGGCATCTATCTGAAAGCAAGTTTTACTAAAGGAATTAGGGAAAACCTACACATCCTAGTTAATCTTTCTATCTCTTCTATACTACTTACTACTACACTTATCACATTGTATTTTAATTTTGTATCTGTTTTTTAATATATTCCCCAAATCCAGCAATTGTCTTGGACTAGGAGTTTACTAGGTGCTCAAAAATGTTTTCTGTTTTGCTTTTTTGTTTGTTCTTACTTTTTGTTTTGGATTTGTATAAGGATTAAGTCAGTCAGGGGCCACAAAAAAGAGAGAAGGGTGGTGCCTCAGTCAGGAATTGTTTAATTCCCCAAAAGAGAATAGAGGAATGTAGTAGATCTGTTACCTTCTTGTTTTGTTCAGCACCTTTTCCATTTAGTGATTTTCCTTTCCCTACCTGCACACAGCACTTCTGCACTCCAGAAGTGCTTGGCAATGATGCTAGGCTGTCCAGAACACCCTTTCTCTCTGGAATCATCAACTGAGTCAGGAGTGGCAAAATGCTTCAAGACAAGCCAATCAGATTTGAGGAATTGACATGACCTTGGATTTAAGATTCTTTCTTTACAGATCAAGATCACTGAGGATCATTAAGGATTATCATTGCTGCCACTTTGAAGAGAACATGGCTGAGAATGAGGCCTACTAGGGAACAGGAGAGCTAAAGGGGAGAAAAAATTAGATAGACTTCCTAATGACATCATTAAATTCCTGGATCAAGCCATACTCGAGTCTGGACATTCCAAAGATATTCTTATGGATCAATGTGGTATTTTTGTTTGAGTAGAATCTGTCATAACTTATAACCTAAAAAGTCTTATTAATACATAGGATGCCATGAGGTTTACAAAAATCCAAGCATAGGAAGCAAGCTATGGTTAGATGACACAAAAGAGCTGGAACCAACACTACTTTCTCTGTTCCTTATGGAGCTGGTGGCTGCCTGCCTCTGCTTCTTACTGAAAATTTGCTTCAGTTTCTTCCTGTCTCTGCAAACCCCTTCTGTATGTATAGTTGTGGCTTCTCTGCTTCTGCATAACAGTGGTATATACTTAACATGTAACCTAGAGTCAGGGCCAAGATTGCTACTATTCCTCAAAGTGCTATTGTCTCAGCTTTCTATCTGACTGTCAGTTCAAATAGCTGCTGCCATTTTTTAAAATAATTTTCCAGGTATTCATTATCATCTTTCAAAAACACTCTTGCAATGTTCCAACTCCAAATTCCCAGGAAGGAGAATCTGCGTAGATCTCTAGGGTCATCCATCCTCCCGCCGCCTCCATCCAATTAGTTGTTACCTGTGTGGGGTCACATGGTATGTTGTCTTTCCTGGGTTCACCCCTAACGTACGGACTGAGACACAGGGCAACCTAAAGAAGGGAGCCTGGGTTGGAAGGCAATGGTTAGCATCTAAGATATGGATAATGATAATAGTAATTACAACATTGGCCTTATGCAAGTAATGGATATATCTCATGCACTTTCTCAGAGTCTTGGTGTCTCGTCTTTCTTCCATACCCACCCACAATTTTTCTGCCTCAATTATTGCCTCAAATGACCTGATAATGTTTTCTTTATTTGTCCTTCTGGACAAGAAATAAAAGCCACACCACAGGGCTTGGAATCTGGCTTCCTAAACAGCTGCTGGTGCCTAAGGAGTTAAAACCTAGGGAGTTAAAGCTCTTTGAGACCAAATTTGACCAATGGAAGACAAGAGAAGGGAGATATAGTACCCTTTCCATCTGCTCTCTGTAAAATTGTTCTGAGGTACAGTTTTTCCACACAGCCTGTCAGGAGATTTTCTTGTGTCTGGGTTCAACCTGCCAAATCTGGGTATGTCTCTTTTCAGCTTGTCATGAAGAAGTGGCCTGTGAGGTAACAAACCATTTCTCAATTGCTGCCCATCCTTCTTGGACTCCGTTCCCTTCCCCCTCACTTCTGCTGATATGGATTGCTCCTCCCTAAATAAAGCATTAGCATTTAAGTCTTATCTCATGCTATATTCGCTAGAGAACACAGAACATTAATTGAGAACTTTGTACCACCAGTACAGTGCTACACAATCCTCCTAACGTCCTCGTAAGGGTTATTAGTATTACCTACATTTCAAATGAGGTGGATCAGTCCAGGTTCCAGCAGGAAACAGTGACACTCTCACATTAAGATAATTCAGGGGGTTTATTTACAAAGGAACTATTTACAATAGTGTGAATGGTTTAGGGAAATCTCATTTAGTGCAGGAATTAGATCCTGGTGACAGCAGAGGAGTTGTTACCTTCCTTAGACCTGAAAATGAGGGGGATCAAGCAGCTGGCAGAACTTGGAAGGAAAAACCTGGGTAGAGTATGCCACCTTGAGAGATGCAGCTGCCCTTGATCAATGGACCCAGACAGGGAAATGAGGATCCTGACTCTCTGTCTGCCTCTTGCTCTTCTGCCCCAGTCATTTTCACCACATCGCATCAGAGTCTCTAGGCAATGGGATCCTACGCATGTAACCTACATGGGTAGACACCCCAGGGCAGGCAGCGAGGGTGGAAAGTGACTCTGGAGAACTAAACAGAATTTATCTGAAAGAATGAAGCAATGAAAACTGAGGGAAAATACAGTATTTGCCCATGGTCACACATCTAATAGAAGTTTTGTTTTGTTTCCTAGTTTAAAATATTGCTCTGTTCAAGTCCGGCTAGAAAGAGTCTAATTTATATCTGGGAAGTAATCATATTATCTGGCGTGATGCACCCTTTCAGTTCAAAAGGATGCATTTTAACTGCCAGTTCTCTGGTTAGCTCAACAAATCTTGCCTTGCAATCCCACTGTCCACTCTAGAGTGAAGCATCATCATGCCCTCAGGTTACAAGTGACAGCCTCACATTGGTAAAGACTCAGGTCTACCTAAATCCCTAATAACTGGATTATTTATCCACTAACAAAATTTGTTTCTACTTCTAAAACTTAAACATATTTAGAGATAATTGGAATAAAATTAAAACATTCAAACCTAAATTTAACTATTACATTTGTAATTATTGCCCAGATTAAAGTATAGTTCAAAATTAATAATATAAAACAGTGGTTTTATGAGTAAATATAGTTTTACATAATATATTTTTAATGTTTATGATCACTGGAACTTTATTTCACCCCTTTCCTTTTGGAAATAGCATATTAAAATGTATTTCGCCTGCTCTTTTTCCTTTCAAGGGAATGAATTCTTTGCCACGGGCCATGCTATCCACACCCTCTCTTCTTATCCCTCACACAGATTTTTCCCCAAGTTAGATTAATTCCACCGAAGATATTTTCCCGCCACACTTTCAGTCCTCTTCCACTTTAAGTAATCTTATTTTCACATTTTAGTTAAATCTCCTATTTCTCTAAAATAATCCCTTAAAGGGTTTTTATGCGTGGAGTACACATTAGCACAGCTTTGCCCCACAGCTCTTTGTAATCCAGCTTTGAAATATTTGCACTTAAATGACAAACCAGTCATTGCCCCAGGGACCATGCTGAGGTCATTTTACATTATGTAAGTTTTATACTTTTCTGTAATTATCCTGAGATATATTTGTACTATTAACAAGCTACTTCAATTCATGGAAAGAGAAGATTATAGGTGTAGATCATCTAAAATTCTTTCACCTTCCATATTAGGAAACCAACACCCAATCAAGAAAGGTGACTGTCTAAAGGTCACATAGCTAGTGATTGCTGTGTGACCTTTTCTTTTTTTAGAGTTTTTGAAAATCAAATAAAATGTGTAATATATTGCAATAGCTCAATATCCTACAGTCCCAGAAGCATAAGTTAAACTGTATTCAATGACCAATGTCTGTGTGTTACCTTGGAACTTTTCTAAGTTTCCGAAATCAACATTGCTTGCCTGACTAGGATTTTTTCCCCATACATTCTTCACCAAAGGCCCATATGAAGGAATTGTTCTGGAGACGTAAGCATATCTCTTCTTACACATACACAGGCAAGAATAGATTATTCAAAATATAGCAGGAATTGTATTGCTTGCTAATATGATGTTTCTCTTGAATCCATGCATGGAAGACAGCAATAATTGACCCTGCCTCCGTGGTCTTCAACACCAGCAGCAAAGAGAGGCTTTGCACGAGGAAGGTCTTTACTGCACTACACATACAAACACCCTCAGGAATTTTCTCCTGGAATACAATCTGGGCTTCTCCCAAATCCCATCCCTCTCATAATATAGCACCAAGGGTTTGGGTGGCTTCAAGCATTTGACTTTCTTTGGGACTTTGATTGTTTTTCTTTCATCTTAGAGCATGATGGGGATTGGTTGCTGGAAATATTAAGAATAATTCAAAATGTAACACAAATGTGAAAAGGTAAAAAAGTTTACTTCAACTTGACCAATATTATCACTTTGATTTCTTCTACCTTTAAGATTTTATGTATTTTCTTCTGAAATAAAGCCCAGGCATTACTTCTAATATTTGTGAAATAATGAGTAAACACAAAAAACAGAAGTTCTAATTGCAAAGCATTAAATAATTTTTCAAAAGAGCTACTTTTTTAATATAAATATACAGAACATGCTAATTTTATTAGGAAATCAGTTTACCTAACATGTTAATGGATGCTGTCTCTACCTCTCATCTCTTTCCTTTGACAACCAAATAAATTGACTTTGACTTATAATATCGTCCGATGACCAAGTGAATTCCATAAACTAGTATATTTCTTAACACTTTCTTCTTTCATATTGCTGTCCCTCCCTCTTCCATATCCCAGCTCTTTGAAGTTTTAAGACTCATAGCTCATCCCCAGACTGCATCTTTCTCATGTTTTCCTTTATATTTTCTTCTCTTGCTCTTTGGATAGTCCCTAAGTAGGTTGTAATTTTCTTCAGGCCCCCTTAATTTTGCTTAATTTCTCTTTTCTCTGAATTGGGACAAGGCTCTTTGCATTAGATGTAACATTTTTCAAAATATTGTTTGAACAACTTGATTAAGTATCACTAATTCATTCCCTAGACATTTGTATTGAATATGTTCACAATTCTAATCCTCAAGGCATTTATAGTCTATGGGGGAGATTTTTTTAAAAATTTCATTGTATCTTCTATCTCATTATAGAAAACTTAATTTGTGTCACTGATTTTTATACATTTGTGTCAGTGATTTGTATGAAACAGATAATCAACAAAATTGTTGAGTTATTGAGTTGTATAGTGTCATATAATTGGCTCTTTAAGCTAACACAGTGTCTCTGTATTGCTTAAGGACTGACAAAAATACCGTGTGTGGTTGTACCCCAATAATATTCTGAAATTTAAAATTAAAAAAAGAAGCTATATAGAATGAAGAATATGAAAAGCTTAAAAATAAAAAAAATATTGCATGTGTATATGATCGTGTGACCCCTTTATTGGGGGAAAAATTTTTATTCCTAATTATTTGGAAAAAAATTTATATTTCTTTATAACCTCAAATTTCCATATATTTTACATTTTAGATCTTACCTTATTTCAACTCATTGATCCAACATCCTCTATTTTGACAAAGTGAAAAAGTGTAGTCTGAAAAGAAAAAGATTTAGAATAAATTTCTGATTTTTCTGTCATGGTTTAAGTCATTATGTTTTGATTTAAATCAGAGAAACCATTTTTGTTGCTTAATACTCAGAAAGGTATTGAACAAGTTATTTAATTTCTCCAAGTCTCAGTTTTCTCATCTGTAATATGGAGATAATATTAACATTCTCTCAAATATTAAGAATTACCAGAGATGATAAATTTAAACTGCCTAATTTATAGTAGGTATGCAATAAATAAAAATTTGTTATTATACATCAAGAAAAGTCTTGTCAACCATTTAGAGCAGAGGTTGGCAAAGTTTCTCAGTTAAGAGCTAGGTAATAAATATCTTAGGCTTTGGAGGCCATACTGTCTCTGTTGCAGCTACTTGACTCTGATGTTTAGTGTAAAAGTACCCAAACAATATATAAATAAATCGTTATGACTGTGTCCCAATAAAACTTTATCAACAAAAACAGATGATGAGCTGAATTTAGCCTATGGGTTGTGGTTGGAGGACCCCTAATTTAGAATGTTGCATCTAAATTTTACATTGTGCTATTGTCTACTTTTTGTATCCTGACTCCACTCAACCTTCTTATGAATTCAGTAACTAATTCATATTTTCTGTTTAAATGTATTAAAATATATCAGATATAAAAATGTATTGATAATAATGAATTAAATGCCTATTAACTACTGCTCAGATAAAATAATATAAAATATTACAGATATGGGCTGAATCTCCCAAATTCATTCCACTCTCTTCTAGAGATAAATGCTGTCTTCATTTTGTGTATATCATTCCTTAAGATAGCTTTGTACTTTTACTAAATATATATATATATTTTTAACATATATATATTTTACCAAATATATATATATATTTTTAACATGTGTATATATTTTAACATACACACACACACATATATGTTAAAAATCTAGAGATCTATATGACTATTTTCTATGGTCTGATTTTTTGTGTCCTCCTCTCTGGCAAGTTTGTATGTTGAAATCTTAATCCCCAGTGTGACAGTATTCGGGGGGAACACTTGGGAGGTAATTAGGTAATGAGAATGGAGCCCTCATGACTGGGATTAGTGCCCTTATAAAAAAATACCAGGAGCTTACTTTCTGTCTCTCTCTCTGCTCTCTGCCATATGAGGATACAATGAAAGTTGGCAGTCTGCATCCCAGAAGAGGGCCCTCACCAGAACCTTACCATCCTGGCACCTTGATCTTTGACCTCCAGCCTTTGGAACTGTGAGAAATATTCATAGATTTCTGTTGTTTAAGTTAACAGCCCTGTGGTATTTTATGATAGCAGCCAGAACTGACTATGACAGTATTATAAAATTTATGTGTATGTGTGTGTGAAACACAACCTACATTTATATATCCTCTGTATTTGCCCTGTCACTTAATATTGAGTGTTTAAGATATATCTATATGGATATATGTAGAATGAGTATATTAATTTGTACTTATGTATAATATTCAAATGCATGAATATACCACAAGATATTTATCTATTCTGTTTATAGAGATTTACATTATTTATACTTTTCTTTTTGCTTTTATGAACACTTTTGCTATGCATATTCTTGTATACATCTTTTGCACATGTAAGGATTTATCTAGAGTGCATACATAGAAATAAATTGCTAAATCACCTTCTATTTTTCAATATTTTTCCAAATATGCCTCAAATTGGCTACAGGAATTTGTACTGTACTGGTAATATATGAAAATTTTAACTCATTTACATGCATTTTCTACTGTCAGGCTTTTAATATTTTCACACTTCATTGGGCACAAAATAGTATTTTATTATGGTTTTAATATGCATTGTTTTGGTAACTGGTGATAATTTTTCAACTATCTATTTGTTCTTATTCAGGTAAGGTTCTTATTCTGTGAATTGGCCATATATATTATCAATTTTTCCATTAAATTATTTCTGCTCTTCTTATGGATTTTAAAAAATTATTTATGTATTATGGATCCCAATTCATTGGCACTTATTCAATTTGAAAGTAATCTTCTTCCAGTGAGTTAGTGGGCTTTTCACTTTGTTTCAATGTCTTTTGATGCACAGAATTAAAATTTAATGTATTATCAAATTTATCAATCTTTCCTGCATATTTGAGTCATTTTAAGAAATATTTTCCTATATTAACACCATAAAGACATTTCCTTCTAAAAGTTTTAAAGTTTTTTCCCCACATACTCAGGTTTATTATTTATTTGGAATTGATTTTAGTTTTTCATTGTGTAATATAAGGATCCAATTTAATTTTTTTATGAATAAACAATTTTTCCAATATTATTTATTGAATAGTAACTTTCTTTTCCCATGATAGTCAATGTAAATTTATTGACATAATATAATATAATATATTTTTCTATGTGGATTTTCTATTCTGTTTCATTGGTTAATTTTCCTATCTCTATTCCAATACCATGCTTCTTAATTACTTCAATTTTGTACTAGTCTGATGTCTGTAGGGGAAATAGCTTGTGTCTTGCATGTTCTTGGTTCTTGCCCTTCCCATATAAATTTTGTTGATGGGTTCCTTGAAAAAAACTCTTGATTCATTGCTTTTATATATACTTCTTTTTTGTAGGTTTCTTGAAAAAATATCCCTATTGGGGATTTTGATTATAATTGTGTCTAACTTTAGATTTATTTGGGGAATATTGATAGCTTTGTGCTAGTAAATCTTTTTATCCATGAATATGTATAACTCTCCAATGTTTAAATTTATTTAAATAAAATTTGGTCATTTTTCTATTAGTGTTATTCAAATCATTTATGTTTAGTCTAATACCTTAATCTTATGTTGCTATAGAAAATGAGATTTTTTTTAATATGCTTTTACTACTCTATATTGCTGCTATATAGGAATGCAATTGATTGTTCTATATTATTTTTTATATCCAGCAATCTTGCCAATTGATCACATCACTTATAATGATTTCTCTGTAAAGTATGTGATATTTTCTATTCAGATAAGTTTATCAAATATAGACAATGGTGGTTTAGTGTCTTTCTTTGCCGCCCTTACACCTCACATTATGGAGTTGACATAATAGTTCTGGGCTACATGCTTTTGGTTTTTCTAAGTGAGGGAGAAATAGCCTTCTGACTTCTTTTAATCATTGTCCTTATAGCAGCTGAATATAATTCCTAACAGATACACAAAGATTGATTCTGGGATGGGGATACAAGAATGTGCCACATCTATACAGGACTTTTCTGTTGTTAATGTAAGAAAGTATAGACAGGGCTTTGATTTATCAATGTTTCTATTGCCAGACCCTTTAGAGAAAGAAATTTCTCTCTTTTTGCTTGGATTGTTAAATTGATAGAATATAAACTTAGAGTGGTGATAGCCCATTATTGCCACTGGCCTCAGCTCGCCTGTAAAAGAAGCCAGCAGAGAGGAGTGCAGAGCCAGGAAGAAAGTGACAAATGGATTCATGATAACCCCATGGGCATAGCCTTGTCTATACTTTTCAGTTATGCCCTGCATTTTTCAACTGTGCAAGCCAATAACTTATATTTTTTAACTAAGTCAGTTGAAGTTTTATTATTGTCACTTATGCCAGAAGAATTCTGACTAAATCATTCCCAGGGCTAACTCATCTTTCTCAGCAATGCTCTGACCCTTACTTAATGTCTCTCCAACTTTCCCTGGTACTTCTGATACTTTGTCCCTTTTGCTTACCTCCCCAGTTAGGCTCCTCAATTAGCCTAACCTAACCACCAAAGTCGACTGCCCTGCTCTGTTCTAGTAGGCCAATTCCTAACCATTACTGCACCAGGGCACACTGGACATTCAGTATTACAATATTATCACCAATGTTTTTTTACACATCTGTCTTCTGAAAGAACAAAAAGTCTTAGTTGAAATTACCCATCATAAAGTATACATTTTCATTTGTATGTTCTCCATGAATTTAATATATAGTTTGTTAATCTTTTCATTTCTCCTACAAAACCAAATCTCCTTGAGGTTGGGTATATTATCTTTATATCTAAGGACCTAGTGCAGTGCTGGGCACCTAGGAGATGGGCAATGTTGACTGAGTTGAAATTACTTTTTCCCCTTAATAATATTAAGAAAATTCTACTTTATAGACAGAAGAAAAAAAGAACTTCAAAGGTCAGTTTTTTTATTGCCAAAAAATGGGCTCTTCCCAGTCAAAATTTTATGTAAACCTAGTGGAGAATATACCAATAACTTTATTCAGTTTTCAAGGGAACATTTTGTCACAGCAAAAGTTGGATACATCCTTCTGTGCCTTTATGTTCCTTTTTGCAGTGAGTGGAATACTTGAGATTCAAATTCTGGCTAAAATTTGGTACCATTTATTTGTGAACATGTTGTAAACACAAAAGCAAGAATGGAACATGACTAAAAGGAAACTAGGTTTTCACTCAGGTAATACTTGGAAGATTTTTTTTTCCTCCTGCGGCTTTCAGAGAAATGGTAAATTGCCTACCATCCTGTTTCTCTCCTTTACGTTTATGTACAAGAAAGCTTGGATGATCAAGGAAGAGTAAAAAGCAATACTGAAATAGACACCTATTATTGCAATTGCTTTTTAAAGGTGAGCCTTTCTGCTACCAAAATAAGTTTGACTAGTAAGTCACAGATTGAATCAAAGTACAACCTTAGCACATTTACCTTTTCACTCCTTCTTATGCATTAATTTTGTAACTAAATTGCAGATATATGTGGACTGCTTCTGGTAGTATTTCTGCTATTACCAAGAACAATGTCAGTGAGGAAAGAGAAAACAAGCAAACAATGACAACAACAGCACATGGGCCTGGATGCATCTGGACTCTCATCTTTCTAGGTGTAACACTAAGTAAGCTACATCTTTGAATGTCATATCTTAGATGGCCATTTTACAATTTTTGCTGCTTTGAGAATGTGACAATTATGTCCTTTCTGTGCATTTTTTGAGGGGTCATTGATTTGAATATTTCTTGAAGCCATAAATGTTTTAAAGACAATATAGACAGAGATGAGTTAAGCATAAGGAGAAATTTATATTGGATGTAAATATAATTATATTTGAGTAAAACATAGAAAGCTTACATGAAAATGTAATTGAACAACTGCCATTTACAACAGGACTCTTAATCTAAAAAATCGAATGAGGAAAGCATTGATTAAGAATTCTGAAAGCTTTTTTATTAAGCATCATTTTGTTTTCCTTAGAAGGACACACTGTTGAATCTCTCTCCTTCCTGCATAGTTGAGTAAATATATGTTTAAGTGTTGACTAAAACATCAATAAAATGAGATTTAGTTGAGTTTTGAATATTTTCCATTGTGATTGTTAGAAAGGTTAGGTGTAGATAGAAAGAAGTTATTGGGCTATTCTTGGTTCTAAGAATTTCCCTAATTTTTCCCAGAGTTTCATCAGGATAAGTGAGCATTTTATTAATCACTCTTGCTGGAAGACAGAAAACTCACTGAAAACTTTATCACCCATGTGCATCCCCAAGAAAGTCATTTCCCCTATCATAAACTTCATCCAATTTTGTGATAATTAATTGCTTAGTGTTTGTCTTCTCTGTTAAGCTGTAAATTCTGAAACAAGAACTACTTTCTTTTTAGGGCTGTATCATGTTACGTGGCACATACTGGGTGCTCAATAAATGTTTATTGAATGAATGAGTAAATTAATGAATCAAAAACTGGATCGATGAATTAAGTTGGCCAATAATATTTTGGTAATATGTAGGAATATTTGGGATTGAGCATGCTTGAATATAGGTGAACAGTATAATTTATTCTTTTTTATTGTTACATAAACATTTAAAGACTATCTACTATAATAAGGGAATCTTTATAAGGTATTTCCAGGAATCTGCTTCTCTGGAGGAGCAGCCTGGTATTCAGAGAGATTATTTGGCTTTCTTAATTTCTGGCTAAACAAGAGCTTGAACTGCACCTCAGACTTTTTGCCTTCTTCAGAAACCTGCACTAAGTTTCTCAAGCTCTGGGTGGTGATGTTAAAAGAAGTGAATGAGATGGGGGAAAGAGCTTTAACCTTATATTCTATTCTCAACTTTTACCTCAGAATATTCTAGAACCTGAGGCATCAGAGTACTTTAACTAGGGTATTATAGTTTTTTCAAAACGAGCTTTTTATATTTTTTTAATTTTCTAAGTACCTTTTGTTTGTTATTGCTACTAGAGGAAAACGTTCCTACAGGGTAAGCAGCTTTTCTCACATTACTTAAAGATACAATTAACATTGATATACGTTTTTCTCCTCATTTACCAATACTGTCTTTTTCCATTTTCTATTCTTAACAATAGAAAAGAAACTTTTCATTTAGAATATGTTCTCATTTTTTTCCAAGATTTAAAAAGAGTGGTAGATAAAAAGAGAAAAAAAATACAAAAAGAAATGTTAAATTCCAGCCCAGAGAACATTTTTACAATGGTTGCATAAAATTCTAGAAAGAGATGTTTATGATGGAAAACCTGATGTATTTTCACTCCACAGAATCACAGAAAGTAGTACTATACGTCTATTCATTCATTTTCCTCTAAACTAATTATTAGGATTAAACCCAAAAAGGTTACTGGGGAAAAGGGAAAAGAAAGGATCCACTAATTTCTCCATCATCATAGATTAACAGCATATAATAATGAATATAAAAGGGCCATCTGTGCACCTCAAAGAAAAAGCCTACTCAAGTCAAAGAGGTCCTAAGGCAAAACTGAAAGCACTTAATAAAACAAGAACCGCTTCCCCAAAGCATTGCGCTTAGAATGAAGGCCATTGTTGCTTTGTACATCTTTGTTATTCTGCAAAGTTGTGTGCCTGGGATGGGTGATAATGGTTCTTACTAAATAAATGTAAGATAGAACAAACAGTGAATATTTCATTTTGTTCAGAGCAGATCCCCTGCAAAGAAAATGAAGGTTGTTAAAAATGCCTCCTGCAACTTTTGCAGGTGGGAATGACTACTAATGCATCAATTAGATGCCTTATCTTTCACTTCTTTTGTACTAAATAGTATTGAACAATTAACTCTCATCAAACCATATCTGAACAATCTCTGGATAATAAATGGCACTTACAGGAATCAACATTATTTCTGAAGATGTATTTTTTTTATTCCTACTAAAATGTTTCCAGAGCAGAAGTTTCTGGTGAAATAGTTAATGTATGTCTAACTAAATAGAAATAAACAGATGTATCAGAGAATTTTTTTCTTCATGTAGAAGATGGCTTTTTAAAACTACTGGTAGTGAGTATACCTAATCTTTGAAACTTTGTTAGAAAATACAGAAGCTTTATACTACATATCCATCTCTAAGGACTTTCAAATATGAGTTTGATTTCAGGATTGAGCAAAATTCTAAATATAAAATATAAAATTTTAAAACTTTTTTAATATAAAATTTCTGAAGGTATTACTTTTGAATATGTTAGGTAGACAGCTAGGGACCTCTGGCCCCTCCTGGGGACAAGGTTGGTGACTGCCATACCTGCGGGAGGAGGGAACACCCCATGAATCTGCCAATCAGAACATAGAGCGCCAACTGCAAAAGAATGCAGAGGACTTTCTAGCCCATGGGCCAAGCAGCATAGGTATAATAGAGTGTGGAAAGTAACCTACAACAACAGGCTTTCAGAGAGGCTCATGGGAGATCTGCATGTGTAGTAAGACTCAGGTCATATAACTCCCAACTGTCCAATCAAAGTGGTTCCATGGTGATGTCTGAGCCACGAGGAGGGTCCAATCCGGACACTATAAAGCAAGACCTAGACCATAACCAAGCTCTCTCTTTTGCTACGACAAGGGGTCCAGTTGTCATCTTTGGTGTAGGCATCTTGCTCTGTAAATCTATATCTTGCTCTTGCTCTATAATCCTATCTGGCTGCCCCTCAATACATTTCACCACATGCCTGCCTTACTTTGGTGTGTCTGGTCGTTCTTCAGCCAAGAGCACACCAGGAACCGAGAACACAGACCGAGATTGCCAAACCCGACAAATAGAGTAGTATTCAAAACATTTTCTTGACATACTTTATAGTGTTACCATGTTAAGCACAAATAGATTTAAATATTAAAAGGGTTTAATTCTCGTGAGCATCATGCAATCACTTTTATTATCAAAAATTACTGAGAGGCTGCTACGTACAAGCTATTTGATAAGATGAACTGAATTGATTCAGTGAGGATCTCTCTTCGCAGAATGCTTTTAGTCCTGCATGACAGAGACAATTTAAAAAACATATACATAAAGTTCATATCAATTAAAAACCACTATGGTTATTCAGAGAAAGGAGAGATTATTTAAATTTTGGGAACCAGGGGTCTGGATAAAGAGGATAGACTTAAAAACTAATAATTGCACATTTAGTGAAACTATTTCAAAATGGGTTTTTTTTGGAATTTTTCTTCTACATGTAAGTCATTAACACAATGGCTCTTTTTTTTTCCTGTCTGCAATCATTTGTCATGAGGTCATCACTAAATAACCAAAGGGGTTTATGTTTTCTCACAATTTCAAACTTGCTATAACTAGCCTTTAATAAGATGCAAATATGGGTTATCTTATATTTTAAAGAAAAAAACCCCATCCTTTTATTCAGATAACTTGGCTGAGGGTGTTTTGTTTGTTTTTCTCCACCAATGTTCCTAACTGATTGAATGGACCTATCATGATCATAACTACTATTGACAAACGATAGCTTTCCTGTTACCTGAGCCAGCAGCAGATTCACTCTGTTTGTTCTGGAACCCTCTGTGAACTCACATGAGTTTAAAGTACTTTCTTCCTTTCCCCTTTCCCTACTTCCCTCTCTTCTCTTCCCTTTCTCCCTTTTCTTTTAAAATAAAGCATTATACAAATTTTCTGTAGTTTATATACCAGAAGCTACAACATCAAATTTCATTAAGGATGTCAAATGCTGCTTCATTCTGAATTCATTTTGAATTCAGAGATATTGCCAAATGCAATCTGCAGCTCAATGGAAAGTATTTCCAAGTGTGACTATCTGATCCATTTTGGGAGAGGGTATAAACAGATATGGTATTTGTACTAAGTGGATAATTTCTTCATCCATGGATAATTCACCAGAGCTGATATTCACCACCTGCATATCTCTACTGGCAGAGTTTTATTGTAACACCTAATTATTCTAGATGTTCTGTATATTTGAATCATTATGGGACAAATATTTGAGGCCAGGTAAAGCATAGTACAAGCAAACGTGTCTTAAGCAAACCGCTAAGGAATATGTGGCCATATCCTGATTTAAGATTCTGAGTATTTGGGCTCAACTATGCCAATAGAATAAGACTTGGAAATGATGATTTACATGATCAGTAAATGTTATATTATACAGATCATCATAAAAACAACCTGAAATATATGAGCTAATTGGAATATATGCTAATATGTGTATAGTTTCTTTATTAAAAACTATGTAAGTTTTATTTTCCCCAGGTCACTAAATATAAAGAAATTTACAATAGGTCTCCCTTGTTTTCCTCCTTAATCCTAAGCATTCCACTATGTGCTGAACAGCAACTGCAACTGTGATAATCTCTTTGTTTCTTTTTCTGCACTGGAGGGAGTTTCTCTTAGAGAAAATTCACTGGTTAAATTGTCCATGACTTTAGGATGTCTTTTCATGCAAATTTTTCTTCCGGGGTGCCAGTTTACTTTCTTTCCTTCAACTTATGTCTCACTTTTGATGAGATGTTTGATTAACATTTACTTGCCCCACACTTTTTCGGGTTACCAGTTTCACACCTATGCCTCTTTGTTTCAGAATTCCTTCAGCACATAGGGAGGGAAATCTGTGTTTATGATTTCATTCGTGTTTGTCATGCAGATTTAAATTCCAAGATAATCTCTTCTACATTTATTGTATTAATATTTTCCCGAGGCACATGTTACACAGAAATGTAGAGATGGTGGATTATCATAAATGATGCCTGGCAGACTGATTTAATGAAGAGTTCACCAACACCCCCTTGTTTTTAAGAATTCCCATATGTATGGCATTTTGCTGAACCACTTTTGGCCACAGAAGCTGTTTTGAATGTGATGATTATTTGGGATTGACTTCTCTTCTTAATAATTCATTGTGTAATCACAGTCTCTTACATATGTACTTCCCTCCCTCCTGGGTGGTAAGGGTCAGAGGGCCCAGATTCTCACAAAGTGAGAGTGCTATCTTTATAAGATTCCCATCACTGACTGTGTAATGTCTAACTAATGTGAAATGGAAGCTGAAGATGTAATTTTAGTTCAGTTACCTCTGGATATGTGTTCCTGGGTCTAAGCCTGGTTATGAGAAAGAAAGAACAATTGTATTTTCATCCAGATGGTTACTGTTAGTGTCTGATTATTACCTAAAACTCCTTGTCCATGTTTCAGCTGAGAATAGTTGCTCCCAGTAGACCAAGAGTTCCTTTCAGGCCCTGAAATTCAATTGACTTCCCAGCTAAAGCCCCAGTGGGAGCTGCCCAAGAGTATCTGAGGGCAGGGTTTAGATACTTGTGAGTTACAGCCTGTCAGTTTCAGGCTTCACATTTGTTGTTCTTAGTTCCCAAGTGGCAAGTATTGCCTCTGTCCTGCTGACCGCAGTGTCTTGTGGACAAAAGACAAATGGTTCCAGGTTCTCTTGTTAGCCTAGCAAAGGCACTTTTAAAATTCAGTTATTTTCTGCCCGTTTTGAGTACCACAGAACTATATTGACAAGATCTATAGATTCACCATCTACAGGTCTTCAACTATGAGTTTAAAAAATTCTCTGGCAATTATTGATTTTTGTCCAGCATCCCCTTCCACACCTGACACTCACCATCCCTTACCACTTTAGTACTTAGACATACCTCTATTGAAAGCATTTTTGCTTAGCTGTAAAACAATTTTTGTCATAATTCAAAATCTATGATGATAAAGTTGTATAAAACTACACTTTTCTCTTCCAAGCAGGAAATAAAGATCTAATGTAATACCTCCTAAGCTAAACATTGTCCTGCATTCTGAATGTAATGATATTCAAGGTTACTGTAAAAATTAAGGCTCTTGAGTTGGGAACATCCACTCAGGGAAATTATACTTTGAAAACACTAAGTTATCTCAGAGCCTTTATAATTAAATATGAGGAAAGTAATCAAAATCAAATGAACTGTGCTCTTCTGTCCCATGATAAGTTTTGATCTTCTTCCTGAATGCCTGTCAGGATGCTACATTGAGTTAGACAGAAGTTTTTCTCCAGTCTGCTCCTACAGAGATACTACTTGCTGGTGATACTGCCACAATATACTAATTTCTGGTCATTGAAGCACTAAGTCCTTTGCATGGGATGCTCCACTGGATTGCAGTGGAACTTAATGAATGGCTTTATTTCTGCCTCTCAAAATAAGTGAAAAAACATTATATACTACTCTTCCCTGTCCAGAAAATTCACAGTATACCTTTTTCTCAACACAAAGTCTGTATCTATCTATTATACAGATTTTTATTGGTTTCTGTCTTATTACCTCATTCTTACCCATGTAGGCTATTAGGATAGGAGCCTGCAGTAGTTTACTAAGGCTGACATAACAAAGTACCACGGATTGGGTTACTTAACAAAAATTTATTTCTAGCAGTTCTGGAGGCTAGAAGTCCAAGATCAAGGTGTCAGCAGGATTAATTTTTTCTGAGGCTTTCTTCCTTGGCTTGTAAATAGCTGTCTTCACCTCCCTGTGTCTTCACATGGTCTTCACTCTGTGCATGCGTTTGTGTCCTCATCTCCTCTTCTTACAAAGACACCAGTTGTAACGGATTAGGGCCCACTCTAATGACTTCACTTTAATTTAATTACCTCTTTAAAGGCCCTGTCTCCAAATACAGTGGCATTCTGAGGTACTGGGGGTTAGGATTTCAACATATGAAATTTGGGGAAATGCATTTCAGCCCATAACAGAGTCCTAGAAGGGTAGAAACATATTTTTAAAATAGTTACATAAATTTCTCCATAAGGTTGGAGACAGCTACAATTATTATTTATTCATTGATTAAAAACAAACACAAGAAGGAAGAAAGAACAAACATACAGCTTTTTTTTAGGTTGCTATATTTAATATTTAAATTCTAGAGAGCAGAAAATGGAGCATTCACGTGTTATTCTTTCAGTTTCTCTGATCATATGTACCAAATCACTGCTTTAAAGTTTTAAGGAAAACTTTTTTTTAGGTAGTAATTGACTTTATTTTATTTTATTTTTATTTCAAAATATTAATTAAGGGGGTACACATGTTTTTATTAATATTACATGGATATCTTGTACAATGCTGAAGTCAGGGCTTTTGGTGTGCCCATCACCAGAATAGTGTTCATTGTACACAATAGGTTAGTTTTTAATCACATGCCTACCCTCCCGCCTTCTCCCCTTCTTGGTTTCTCATGTCTTTTATATCACTTTTTGCCTGTGTGTACCCATCTATTAGCTCTCAATTATTAGTGAGAATATATGATGTTTGGTTTTCCATTCCTGAGATACTTTACTTAGGATAATGGTCTCCTGTTCCATCCAAGTTGCTGCAAATGATATTTTTTCATTCTTTTTTATGGTTGAGTAGTACTCCATGGTGTGTGTGTATGTGTGTGTGTGTGTATACACACACCACATCATCTTTATTTACTCATGAATTGAAGGGCACTTAGGTTGGTTCCACATCTTTGAAATTGTGAATTGTGCTGCGATACACTTTCAAGTGCAGGTATCTTTTTGATAAAATGACTTCATTTCCTTTGGGTAGATACCCAGCAGTGGGATTACTGGATCAAATGGTAAGTCTGCATTTATTTCTTTGAGGAATCTCCATACTGTTTTCCATAGAGGTTGTACTAATTTGCAGTCCTACCAACAGTGTAAAAGTGTTCCTTTCTCTCTGCATCTATGCCAGCATCTATTGTTTTTTGACTTTTTAATAATGGCCATTCTGATAGGGGTAAGGTGATATCTCATTGTAGTTTTAATTTGCATTTTCCTGATGATTAGTGATGTTGATTGTATTTTCACATGTTTGTTGGCCGTTTGTCTATCTTCTTTTGAAAAACTTCTGTTCATGTCCTTTGCCCACTTTTTGATGGGGTGGTTTGTTTTATACTGGCTGATTTGTTTGAGTTCTTTGCAGATTCTGGATATCAGTCCTTTGTTAGATCTATAGTTTGCAAATATTTTCTCTCATTCTGTAGCTTGTCTATTTACTCTGTTGATTATTTACTTAGCTGTGCAGAAGCTTTTTAATTTAATGAAGTCCCACTTATTTATTTTTGTTTTTGTTGCATTTGCTTTTGGGGTCTTAGTCATAAATTTTTTGCCTAGGCCGCTGTCTAAAGGAATTTTTCCTACATTTTCTTCTAGAATTTGTATAGTTTCATGGAGAAGAATGAAACAGGATCCCTATCTCTCACCGTATACAAAAAGTAATTCAAGATGGTTCAAAGAAAACTTTTAAGTCCATTTGTCATATCTGAGGAGTTTAGAAGTGCAGAAATTATATAACTCACATGATGTCAAACTGAGGTAAACCTACTCCAATGTGTAAGTTTTCATGGTGAGCAGCTGAGCATGAATTGTTCCGTTAGGGTGCTGAACACATATTCTTATTTAATTAATTCAACTTTATTTAATTAGGACATAAATTTTTAAAAAACCAGTGATTTTCTTAAGATGAAGGTATTTATGTCATGGAATTAGTGCTTTGGATAGCTTTTAGGGTTTCAATTCAAGCTTTAACCTCCTTTTTAAATTTCCATTACTGTACTTGTGACAGTTAAGTACTGCCACAATATGCAACTGTCTGGCTGATGCAAGGCAAAAAACCCTATGTGGATTTTTTGTGCAGGTTGCTATATTTTAAGCTTATAATTAAGTATGGAATCTGTTTATTCTGCTTTGTATCTTAGTTTTGTTTAAAAAGGCATAAATATCAAGTAATATTTAATAAATGTTGAGTCAATTGCAAAAATAATTTATTCCTGATAGCCCACTCACCCAAATTAAAATGATAAGAAATAAGTAAAGATAAGATATTTCATAAGGCATATGATTTTTCTAAAAGCGAAGTAAGTCCAGCTATGTGACCAATGAATAGGAAAACACACACACACTGCAAAGTGGCCTGAATGGTTAAGAAGATTGTAAAAAATTGGAAGAGCTATTGAGTCTTCCCAATGTAAAATAACTTCCATTAATTAATTAAGATCCAAGAACAATATGGATTGTTGTAGCTTTATTTATTACTCTCTAGGAGGAGAAAAATAAACACCAGCTCTTACGTTTGAATGTGGTCTTTCAGAGATTGCATTTGTCTGACCAGCTCAAATCTCTGTATCTAATTAAGATGTGTCCTACCACTTTTAAGACAATTTATGGATCTTTAAATGTCATAGGAAAGTGGAAAAAATTAAACTAATTGGTAGATAATTGCTTCTTCCAATTTTTAAATCTTTTTAACACTCAACATGGTGAGACCTCATTCTAAAAAAATTTGAAAAATAAAATAAAATAAAATAAAAAGAAGAAGAATTATTTATTAATATATAAGAAAGAGATTTTGTTATTTGTTCTAAATTGTTTACTGACTATTCTTCATGGCCGGTTGATCCACTGACATTGTGAACTACTGAGGTGGCCTTTCATGTTTTTGCTAAATAAACCTTCTCACTGTCTGATGTTCTTACCTAAAGTCGCTGCTATGTTCTGAATGTTTTTCCCAACAAACATTCAGAAATTCATATATTGAAATCCTAATCACCAATGTGATACTGTTTGGAGTTAGGGACTTTGGGAGGTGACTAGGACATGGGGGCTGTGTTAGCCCATTTTCTGTTGCTTATGACAGAAATATTTGAAACTGGGTGATTTATTTAAAAAAAAAAAGGAATTTACATCTTATAGTTATGGAGGTTGAGAAGTCCAAGGTCAAGGGGCTGCCTTTGGTGCGAGCCTTCTTACTGGTGGGGATTTTCTGCAGAGTTCTGAGACAGCACAGGGTATCACATGGTGAAGGGGCTCAATGTGCTAGCTCAGCTCTCTCTTCCTCTTCTTATAAAGCCACCAGTCTCACTCTCATGATAACCCATTAATCCATTAACATATTAATAAATTAGCCCATGACTAGATTAATCCATTCATGAGGGCAAAGCCCTCTTAAAGGGCTTTGCCATGACCCAATCACCTCTTAAAAGCCCCACCTCTCAAAACTGCCACATTGGGGATTAAATTTCAGTTTTGGAAGGGACAGATACTCAAACCATAGTAGGGGCAGAGCCCACACAAATTATATTAGTACCATTATAAAGGAGGCCCTAGAGAGACCCCTTGCTCCTTCTACCATTTGAGGACAAAGCAAGAAGGAGCCAGAAAGTGAGTCCTAACCAAACAACAATCTGCCTTAATCTTAGAATTTCTGACCACCAGAATTGTGAAAAATAAATGTCTGTTGCTTATAAGCCACACATTTTATGATGTCTTATTATAGCAGCCTGAACAGACCAAGACAGTCACTATAAATTTAATTCCTCTACCATATCCTCTAGTGGTATGTACATATATTCCTGCCCATGCTCACCCCTGTAAAATTGGTTGGAGTTAGGGAATTGGTTATTGAGGAAGCTATTGGAGATATTTTCCTTTTGAAAATCTTCAATACTTTCTGAGACCTTCACCTTAATTCGTGAAAGAATCATAATTCAAAGTTATACCTTAATCTAATTAGCATAGCTAATCAGACTCTGATATTGTCTTGCCTTCTCCCTCCCGGTATGTTCTTGAATAGTGTTGAACAATACAGCTTAGGTAGTATATTACAAATATTACAGTGGTGGTTTCATATGTATATGCCTGTATTTTGGTGTGAGACATTAAAAAAGTAAGTTGAAAGAGAGTAAATCAGATAGGTGTTGAAGGGGGTTGAATTTTCAGGGGCTGGCATAATTCCTGCCTCATTTATTAAAACATCTTTCATTCATTCACTTATTCATTTATTCTTTCTTTCATTTTTAATTTACCCATTCATTAATTAAAAATACATTTATGCTGTGTTTATTATGGCCAGGCTAGGTGCTGGGGACATAGTAATTAATGAGACAAGCATTCCTTCAGCAAGCTTCCATTCTAATGGAGGAAACAGATGAGGGATACTGTGTTTTTTTAAAGCTCTGTAGAAAATTAACAGTAATGAGATAGGGAATACTTGTAGAATACATCTTTAGATAGAATAGCAGGGAAGACCTCTCTAGCTAGAAGACATCTGAGCTGTGTTGTGAATAAACCAGTCATACAAAATGCTACCAGAAGAACATTCCAAGCAGAAGAAATAGCAAGTGGAAGTGCAGGTGGTAGAAAATAATCTGGATGCTAGAAATACAGAAAGAATCTATGTATGAATTGCATGAACTAAGAAGAAGGAGGTAAGCAATAAAAAATAATATTTCTGACTTTCTCTGTGGGTTTGTGTAATCTGGTTAGCAGACATGGGAAATGATTGTCAGAAAAGGGGGTGCTTGAAATAAAAATTTCTGATAGTTTTAGTAAGCACAAATGGATGGGAATGGAAAAAGCCAGGAAGGTGACTCTGAACAAAGTCCATATGAAATCAGGGCGAAAACCACTGGAGGCACAATCAAGGTGCAGAAGCTAGGTGAAAACTGTGGCTGAGGAGCTACAGGTTCGAAAGAAAAGCAAAAGAGAATTTCCTAATTGTTTTAAACAGAACTAAAATATTTGGGATTTTTATATTCTGGCCTTTGGATGTTTTTTCAATGGGTGTCTAGGATTAAAGCCAAGGAGAAAGCCAAGCAGGGAGCTTTATATCTAGGATTTCCTTTTCTTTCCAGTTTCATATCTATCTTTTAAATACCAACTCCTAAGAGCCTGGACAAAGGCATGAAGAAAAAATTTCCCTTCACTGAGAAGAGGAGAACCAGACCTACTGGGCCCTCTTCCTCAAGAGCAGAGCTCCTCATGGTTATCGAAACAATGGTAACTTTTCTGAATAATAACAAGGAATATTTCCAAAGGTGTGATTGCTATTAAAACTGACCTTGAAGATCTCAAAGGGAACTCAAATTATCTTTAGTTCAGATGTAAGAAGATCAAATAGTTGCTGTGGGTCCAAATTGCTAATTCAGAGATCCTCCCAGATTGGAAGATGAACTAGAACCTTCAGCAATGTCTTTGGGCCTTGACTAACTTGCCCCAAATCATGACTTTGATTTGGTTTTCATTTGCTGACAGAATTTCAGGTCAGCTTAAGTTTATTTAGGAATGACACTGAAGTTAGGAAGAACTACTGTTAGTACTAGCCTACTGAACTTTTAGAAAATCTAGTGAGATCTTAAACTGCAATGGAATCTAGGCACTTGTAGAGAGCAGAAATGACAATAAGAGTGGAGGGTGCATTTCCCAAAGACCACTTGATAATCTGTTTATTATCAGGATCGTGGCAAAATCCAGGAGGGTGAAGTGACAGCGGCCTGTTGTTCTGTTTTGTTCTGTTCTGTTCAGATTCCATATCCCAGAGATTGGCAAGCAACTTAGTGGCCTTTTAACTTAACCTTTGAAAAATCAGAAAGGGAAAATAAGCTCTGATGGTTTACATTTTTAAAGCCCCCAATTCCAGCTAAAGGAATCCAGAAAAAGGTGATACTTATTTCCTCCCTGTTAACCTGTAGGCATGCTATATTAAAACAAAATCTATAATACCTCTAACTTTGAAATCTGTCATATAATGAAACAAAATAATTGCACATTATATTTAATAAGAAACCACTTGTATAACTCTTGCATAACTTAATAATTTGTGTTATAATAGTCATTAAGTAATATTATTTTCTTTCCTTGATGAAAAATACCCATGTATAGGATAATGTCTTAAGTTTACAAAACTAGACAGGGTTCTTTTCTTATAATACAAAGATGATAGACAATTTATGCATGTGATTACATATAATAATAAGTTCTTTTTCATTGACATAAAGGGAGTGAACCATTTTTAAAAATATGTAATAAGCAAAGGCTGAATTAAGCAGGCAGTGGTCTGCTTAATTGGCAACACATTATTGGCTTAGTTGCCCAAGAGGAATGGTCTTCAAACTTAAAGGTGAATTTTCATAGATTTAACGATGGGGAAACAAATGCTTTGATTTGGAGAATTTAAGCTACAACAAGCCCTGGAGTGGAATGATAACAGTATATAACGCTGATCAACAAATGTGCACATGCCGCTTTGATAAATATCTCTCCCCTCATCCCAAATTGCTTCATATTAGCTCATTTTATAGATGAATCAACTGAACGCTTCAGAACTTCAGCAATGTATCAGGTAACTTTGTACAGTCAGAATTAGAACTTTTGCAGTCCAACTACAGAACCCAAAGTCTTAACATCTACTCTAAGGAAAAATAAATAACAAATTCTTGAGTAAGTGAGCCACACTTTGATACAGGGATAGAGTGGACCACCTTACCAAGTATGAGTGACATATATAATCATCACCATCTGTCATTTACATTGCTTTAGGATGTGGAATATTGAAGAGTATCCCCCCAGGAGTTTTAAACATGCCTTGCCATAAAAAAAGGGGATGGGACATCTGTACTAAGAGAATATATGGGTTGGTGAACTAAACAAATAATCAAGATTCAGGTGTCTTAGGTTTGCATCCTAGATTTTCTGTACACCAAAACCCATGTGATAGCTATGACAATACACTCTGGAGCCCTTCAACTACAGGGAGCATAATTCACTAAGGACTCCAGGCAGGACCAGCTGTATAATTTGTAGGGACTGTTTCAAAATGAAAATATGTGGCCCCTTGTTCAAAAGGCAGAAAAAAAGTGTCAATAAATGTACTAAAATATAAGTCCTTTTTCTTTTTTCTGCAGTCCCTCTCTTGATTTTTCATGATTTTAAAAAATTTGATATTTAATTTGTTCTAAGTAACAAGAAATTAAAATCTTAAATTACTAGTTTGAATTTACCATTCATCTTTATGTTGTACAATGCCAATTTTAAATGCGAATATGAGAGCATTTAACTTATGTGCAGGATCAATGAATTACACAATTCGTATTTTGTAGCTTGTACACGCACATGTATTTTGTTCTTACCAGAAAAATGAAAACTACAAGTCACTCAAGGGTTTTTATTTCACTTCTTGATACACACACATCCTACCAACATTTTCTACCTTCAGTTTACTGATGAGTAAGGAGGGACGGAAAGGAAAAGGACCTATGGGTTGCCCTGTCTTTCTCTGTACTTCTGTGTCATCATTTTTAGTATAAGTGATTGGTTCAAACAGCATAGAAACACAAGTTATGGTACAGTTTCTTGGTCATTCATATTTGTTAGGATGCATTGCAAGTTCTGGTTAGTGGCATCTTGGCCACTGTCAATACCCCTGCTTGCTCAGTCACAGACATAACAAATTTACTTTGTACTTGTTTTAAGTCTTGCTTGAATTCCCCTAGGTTGTGGTTCTACCAGGATTTCATGCCCAGGGGACATCGTGAACCCTATATGTGAATTGGGCAGCAAGGAATGGCGGACACACATATTGCAGATGCTTCTTCTGTTTGTGCATGTGTTCCATTGTTCTGTTGGACTTCACTTACTAAATACAAGTTCAAAGACAAAATTATGAAGAATTTTGAGACAAGAGCAGAGCGCCAAAACAAGTGCAGGGCTCTGCTGAATGTGGGGTCCTGTGTGACTACACAGGCCACAGGCCTATGAAACTGGCCTTGACCCCAGCGATATATCCTGAAATTCACCCCCATGTTGAAGTTAAGGACATATTTACCATGGGAGGCTCCCAGACAGGGATTGAGTGTGGCATAGCTATGAAAATAAGCCCATTTGTGAGAGAAACAGGAGTCTACTGACAGCTGACTTTGACTTAAGGCCTCCTGAATGGCCTTGCCAAACTTTTCTTAGCCTGCCCAGTGGTCTAGGTCTCTTCTACGCAAGCTTTCCTCTTCTCTCCTTTACTTAGGATCGCACATCATGGTCTGATGGTTCTTCCAGTTATCCCCAGCTTTCTGGTCATTTTCTTTCATAGAGATTAACACAAGTTGTACCAAGTAGTCTGAGAAAATAGGTACTAATATGGGAATGTGGAACTGGCTCACCTACCAACTAGCAAGTGAAGACGATGGCCTCTTGGCTGTAGATGGGGTGTGGATAAATGGCATGGCTAAACTGATAATGATTTCCCAGTGATGATGTCCCAGGGAGGAGAATGCTGTGGCAGGTATGATAATGCATTTGAAAAATATGGAGGAAACAATTTCCTACAAAGACAGCAAAGTTGGCTGATTACTAAGCTAAACTATGTTGAGGACTGATAAGGATAATGAGAGACTGAGTGCTCTTAGAAAGAAGTCAATGGCTAATTGCAAGAGCCAGAAAGCCATTGTGGTAGCACACAAACACGCCCTTTCCTCCTGCAGTGAGAGAGCAGATACAGCTGAGCTTTAGGCTGAGAATCTAATTGTGAGAGTCACAGAGCTCCAAAAACATTAGAATGCTCAGCCAAGGCAGGATTGTTGTAGATGTTCAGGGCCCTGGTGAGGAAAACGTGGGATCCCTAAAGTGGAGAATCTGGATGAGTGCCCCAAAGATGTTAACTCTGTGTACTCCTCACCATGACCCTCTGGGCTCACACAGGTGACCCACTCTTCTGCAGTAACAGCTAACACTTACTCCTTTGTTGGAAGAAGAAATGGAAATCTCTTCCCCATAAGGAAGTAAGTATTTCCCTCAGGAACTGTATCTACCTTCTCTCCTGATTCTAAGGCTGATAATAGTGTTAAATCCTAACATAGCCTGGCCAGGCATCTGCTGAGTCTGATAAGGAGTAAAGAGTCTATACAACTAAAAAACTGCAAGAACTAGCTAGCATATACCAGCAGGAACCAGGAGAGCATTACTGGAATTAAATTTTGAGGATGCTTAATCAAGGAGCAGGGTTATAAGTCTGGATAAATAATAAGTATTGGTTTGGACCCACTCTAGTGGGACTTAGTATCTAATGTCCTAGCAAGAATCTCAGGGGATAGGGCAAATATACCAATATACCACTGGGTTAGTTCTTAGAGGCCTGGGAAAAACAGTGGCTCACTCTCAGTGATGTAGAAATGCTTGAGTTTCCCTGAAAGATGGTAGAGGAAGGGGAAAAAAAGGCAAAGCAAAGTGAATATGCTGGAATGGGTGTATTATATAAGGCCAGAAGATCCATCAAAACTGATATTCCACAAGAGGGCTCCGAGAACACGTGATTCACCAAGGCCACCACTAACGTGCTGGTGGGAAGGGCACTAACATCACTAAGAAGTTTGATGGTGGTTATCTTTTGCATACCAAGGCTGATGTGGTCACAAAGTGGGATTCGTTATTATTCATGGAGTTGGAGTGAATGAATAACCAGATGTAAGTAAGAATGACCAGATGGCAGCACTTAATGTCTAGAAGCTGAGAGGCCACAATAAATGTAATGACTGGTAAGACATGAGGGGCAACCTAGAGGGCTTGACCACCTGGGAGTTGTGACATGGTTAACAGACAATATAATAACAAAAGAAGGCACAAATGTAGGAGCAAAGGGTAGAGGGTAGTTGCCTCAATAATGAATAATGATCCCTTCTCAAGTTTCTAGACCTGAGGCAATTTTGACATCTAGAACACTTTGAGAGAAGGACATTGCAACATCATGGCAAGTATATTCTCCAATGATCTCCCCAATTTTTCTCAAAGGAATCTACAGCCATTAATTCATGTGAACATACACTGGTGAAAGGGGCCCAAACCCAAACATTTTTAGGACTCTGGGACACAGTTTCAGAGTTGGCATTAATACCTCTAGACCCAACCATCATCATGGCCCCAGTGTTGGAATAGAGGCATGTAAGGGCCAGATTATAAATGGAAACCTGGCTCACAGTATGTCCAAAACCCATCCAGAGGTCATTTCTCCAATCCCCAAGTGCATAATTAAAATCAATATATTTGGCAATTGGATTAACCATTCTGTCCATGGTCTACAAAGGAAGAGCTAACATATGAGGAAGACCAAATGGAAACTTCTGAAACTGTCTTTCTTGGACAAGATAGCAAAGAGAAAACATTATGAAATCCCCAGAGGGAATGTCAGAGATTTTTAACAATTTTTAAAATTATTTTTATTTATTTTATGTCTCACTATGTTGCTCAGGCTGGTCTTGAATCCTGGGCTCAAACCACCCTCCCACCTCAACCTCCCGAGTAGTTGGGACTACAAGTGTACACCACCATGCCCAGCTAAGGATGGCAGAGATTAATGCCACAACTAAATACCTAAACCACACAGGGCAGAGGTCCCTATAATATCTCTGTTTAATTAAATAGTGGGAATCTGACAGACCCTGGAGAATGATTGTAGACTACCATGAACTTAAACAAATAGTAGACCCTAACATAGCTTCTAGGCCAGGTGTGGTATTATTTCTTGAGCAGATTAATAATACCTTGGGTATAGGCTATGCCACCACTGATTTGGTGTATGCGTTATTTTCACTTCCAATTAGAAGAGGATCCAAAACAGTTTGTATTCATGTGAAACAAACATCAATATTCACTGACAGTTTTGCCTCAGGGCTGTGTTAACTCTCCATCCCTCTGTGACAACATAGTCCAAAGAGATCTGGACAGCGTGGATATTTCACCAAAAATTATACTGATTCATTACATTGATGACATCATGTTGATTGGACAAAATGAGTGAGAAGTGACTAGTAAACTGGAAGCATTTATAAACATGCACTCCAAAGGGTAAAAGATAAATCTTATGAAAATTCAGGGAAGGGCTCAGTGAGATTTATGTAAATACAGTGGTCAAGAGTGTACTTGAATATGCTCTCTAAATTAAAAGACAAATTTCTGTATCTTGCATCCACTATCACAAAGAAAGAAGCTTTCTTTTGTGCCTGGTATGCCTCTTTGGATGGTACAGACCAATATAGCAGGTGACACAGAAGGCTGCCAGCTTATATGGAGCCTGGAGCAGGAAAAGGTACCACAGTAATTTTGGCTTCAGTGCAAGCTGCCCTGCTATTTAGCCTAAGCGATCTAGCAAGATCTATGATGTTAGAAATATCACTGGTGGGAAAAGATGCAGTGTGAAACTTGTGGTAAGCCTCAGTGAAAGAATCACAATGTAGGCCCTGGGATTCTGGAACAAGACCATGCCATTCAAAAAAAATAATTATATGCCTTTTCAGAAGGAGCTCTTAGCTTTACTGGGCACTGATGGAGATGGAATGCTTAACTGTGGGCACAAAGTGACCACGTATCTATAACTGTCATGATCAGTGTTCTGTTGGACTCATTACATTGTAAAGTCATATGGGGCCAATGTCAGTCCATTATAAGACTGAAATGATATATCTAGGATTAAGTCTGAGCAGGACCAGAAGGCATGAGCATATATCCATGTCACCCATCACAGTGCTCCTCACCTGTCTTGCACATATAGCTATTCGGGGGATCTTACGATCTGTAAGAGGAGGGAAAAGCCTGAACTTGATTTTTGGATGTGTCATCTGAGTTCCTGGACACAAGCCAAATATAGATGTTGGCTGCAGTATAGCCACATTCAGTGGTGATCCTGAAAGACCATGGAGAGAAAAAAAAATCACCCCAGTAAGTGGTGCCATGAGCAGTACAACAAATTATATATTTTGTGTGAAAAGAGAAGTGGCTTGTGATGATTAATTTTATGTGTCAACTTGACTGGGCTAGGAGATGCCCAGATAGATAGCTGGTCAAACATTATTTCTGGTGTATCTGTGAAGGTGTTTCTGGAAGAAATTAGCATTTGAATTGGTAGAATGAGTAAAAGGATTGACCTCACCAATGTGGATGGGTATCACCCAATTTATTGAGGGCTGGAATAGAACAGAAAGGTGGAGTAAGGGTGAATTTGTTCTCTGCTTGCAATGGGACATCCGTCTTCTCCTGATCATGGACTTTGATGCTCCTAGTTCTTAAGCCTTCAGGCTAGGAATGAGACTTGCACCATTGGCTATTTGTGGGATCTATGGTTCTCAGGCCTTTGGGTTTGGGCTGGAACTACACTCCCAGCTTCTCTGGTTCTCTAACTTGTAAAGAGCAGACTGTGGGACTCTTTAGCCTCCATAATCATGTAAGCCAATCCTTCCTAATATATCTCCTTCTATTTATCTATGTACATCCTATTGGTTTTGTTTCTCTGGAGAACCCTAATACACAGCTCTAGGTAAGTATATATAGAGATACTTGGGCAGTGGTCAATGGCCTTGCCTTTTGCTCAGTGGCCTAGAAAATAAAAGACTACAATATCAGAGATAAGCAGATCTGGCATTGGGATGAACATATTGAAGTGGGCACAACATGTGAAGATATTTTATATCACACATTATTGACCACAAGAAAGTATCCACCATGGTAGATGCATTGAAAAACTCGGCCAACTGGCATTAGCCAGTTTTGCCATTGAATACCCTAGAATCTACATTAGGAGCACAGAAATAAAGTGTCTATAGGGCATAGACTAAGGTCTTAAGCATTTCTCCCACTTACAAAGGTTACTCTATTGCTGCCTTGGAGTGTTAGTAATAGAGACAAACACTGAGCCTCCAATATAGAACTATTGCTGAAGGAGACCAACTGGCCACTTGGTTGAGAGCCTTCCATTCTAGAAAGGCCAGCAGTTCATCCTCACAGAGAGAAACACCTTTTTCAGGTATGAATTTACTTTACTTGCCTGTATAATCTCAGTCATCATCATTATCTAAGAGTTTATATAATGCCTGATCCACACAGGCACAGAAACTCACACAGTATGGCATCTGATTAGGGGACCTGCTTCACGCTGCGGGAGACCGGGAGTGGGCCATGACCATGGGCTCCACTAGAGATATCACATATTATACTTCTCAGGAGTAACCATCTTCATAGAATGCTGGAATGGCCTTCTAAAGACACATGCTAAAGTACCAGCTCAGAGGAAAGGCTTTGAAATCATGGGGTGGCATCCTTAGGATGCAGTGCATTTATTAGATCAGAAGCAGCTATAGTATTCTGTGTCCAAAAAAGGAAGAATATATGGATACAGGAACCAAGGGGTTGAAGCAGTAAAGGCCCTATTTACCATCATTTTGAATGGCCATCATTTACCATCATTCTTAGTGAAGATTTTTTGCTTCCCTTCTCTGACCTCTCCTTAGATGGAGATCCTGATCCCCCTAGTCAGGGGACATTCTCTAGTCAGGGGACAAAGCAAGTGCCTCAATTAACCACAAGGTAACAGCTTCCACTGGTACACTTTGGACTTCTTGTCCTCAGAGACCAGTAGATGAATAGAAAAGTTATCATCCTGGCAAGGGTAGATGACCCTCATCAGCAGTAAGAGGTAAGACTATTAAAAGGGGAAAGGGAGAAACTATGTAGACTCCAGGTGATCCACTGGGGAAACTTCTGGTACTCTTTTGCCCCATTGTAACTATAAACAGACGCGTGCAGCAACTTCAAACGGAGAAATGTGTGATTATCAAGGGTTCACACCTTTACCTATCATCTACCAAGGAGAGGGGAATTTAGAATGGATAGTGAAGGAGGGAAGGAATGAATACCAGTTGTGGCCCTAAGATCAACTATGAGGCAGGAGCTACAGTTAATCTCAATAACCTCCCTCTTGTGTGTTTCAATTTAGGAATAAAAGCCCATTGGAATATATGGAGGAGTCATTTCCTAAAACTGTGAAGTAGATCTTCCCAGAGAAGTAGATCTTTGAGGTTCAAGAGGTGGCCTCTGGCAGTGCAGAGAAGGGATAGGCAAATTTTTTCTTAAAAGGCTGGATTTGAAATATTTTAGGCTTGTAGGACATACAGGCTCTGTTGCAACTACTCAACGCTGCTATCATAGTATGCAAATAGACACAGACAATATGTAAATGGATGGATGTATCTGTGTCCAGTAAAATTTTATTAATATTAACAAAAACAGGAGACCTGCCCACTGGTTATAGTTTGCCAATCTCTGTTCTACAAAGTACCCCCTCATAGACCTCCAACTACAGAGAGATTAATTGAACAAGAACCCGGCTTCTGTGCTATGAAACCCATTTCCACATTCTGGCCAAGGACAGGCTTCCCATGACTGCTCCCAGATGGTGACAAAACACAGCAGGGCTACCTAAAAAAGCCATTTCCTTGGGGGTTATATAAAACACCTGGAAGCTGCTGGTTTGGGGTTTTGGGGTTGAATGCTCCCTGGTAACCTTGTCAAAAACCTCCTTAGACCTCACAGTAGTCTAGGATGGCTGCACCCAACCTTCCTTCCCTTTCTCCTGTGCTTAGGGTCAGTATGGTCTCATGGTCTGGTGGCTCTCCCAGACTACCAGGCACTCTCCCCATTTTCTTCCACAGATAAAATCCTAACACATGTATTTCCTTCTTAGGACATGCTTCTCTGAGTGCCTGGACTCACACAACTGAAAACAGGATTTGCTGTCACTATTTTCAAGGGAATGGGAAAATCCCACAAACCTCCACTAGCCCTATAAGGATAAGACACTTTTCTCTTGCTGCTACTGTCTAGAGTCCTCAATTTGGTGCTGGATTGTGTGAATTTTTTCCCACTTTTCATAAGGTTATCCATAATGTCTAGTATTCAAGATGAGAGGTAAATCCTAAATAGGATATAACCCTCTGTATTCATATTTGAGCTGCTTCTCTGATTCCTAGAAAAAGGTTGCAGAAATACTGCATAGGAAAGGCACACAGGGCAGATAATTAATTCCTAGTTAAAAAAGGCCAACACTATCACAAGTAAACAAATCTTTTTTTTCCTTTCTTTCATGATAACCCTTTGGCTACAGATCACGCAGGCTTTGTAAACAAACAGCTGCTCAGATAATAACCTTTGGCCATGATGCAACCAATTAATTACTGTGCCATCCCACCGAGGCTCCACAGAGCCATGTTGTCTTTTGCATATCAGTTGTCTCAAAATTACTGTAATATTCCAATAAGCTAACCACAATTACAAATTTACAAATCACCACTTTCTCCAGCCTTCCCCCCAAAGCCCAATTATATGTAAAGCATTTGATATCTCTAGATGAAAGAGGCTGTAGACTTGCCAAACATTTTTGCGATTGCATGACTCTTTGAAATCAGCACTCTGGTGGTTTACAGAAGCATGAAAACTGGCAAAGTGATTATACAGACACACACTCACACACACTATATATAGTGTGTATAATCTTCATATAAACCCTTGGTAAATGGCATGATGGCCATCATGTATTAACATGAAAAGATGAGACATTCAGAATCAATATGACTGGCCTAAATTCTGGCAGAAGATTTTTTTACTCACATACCCAGAACTTCAGTTCAAACTTTTTTTTATCATTGTGGTTTTACTCCTGTATATGGTATTTTTAATAAGATTGCATAATCTAGGACTTAGAAAGTACAGCAGACATTATAGGGAATAGCTTTGCAAACTTTACAAACCACCTTACTAAATGCATATTTTTGTATTCAGTGGGTCTGAGGTGAAACCTGGGATTCTGCATTTTTAACCAAGCTCCCAGGAACTATAGATACTGCTATTTTGTGAACCACACTTTGAGTAGTAAGACCACAGAACCATTTTCTTTGTGTCCATGTCTCTCCCATTTGAATCAGAAATAAGTCCTAGTTGGTGGAATTCAGTTACGATGGTTTCATTCCCCCTACCAGTGACTGGTTAGAGGCAATCATATGACAGGGTTCTGGCTGATGAGATGTGAGAAAGCTTCTGGGAAAGTATTTTTTCACACTTAAGACACTACAAGGGAAGATCTTGTCCGCTTCTGTATGCTCTTATTTCTGGATATGATGACTGACATTATTGCCAGTATCTTGTAACCACCCTGTGGATGAACCCAACAGAAGGAGAATGTCAAAACCAAGATAAAGGCAGAAAACCCAAGCAATGTGCCTTAACTGACTGTTTTTAGACTTCTCCTTATTTGAGATAATTGTTTTTTTGTTTAAGGAAATTTAAGCCAGGGTCTGAAAATTATCTTGACTACAGAATGAAACTTAGAAATCAACTTAGGTCAACCCTGTACTAGGTTTATGTCTTTGGACATGGTTTAGTTTCCTCATTTATAAAACATACATGATTATAGTAGTGAGCACCATATAGGACTGGTGTGACTTTTAGATAGGATTTTTCTTTTGTTAACTGTTTAGCACAGTGTACGGCATATACTGCATGTTCCATGAGCAGAATAAACGGTTGTCCAAATTCCATTTGTGTACTTGTAGTGTTGGGGAACTCACTAACTGCACGTGACAGCCTATTCTGTTGCTGGGCACTCTTCATTGTTCAAAAATGATCTTTTGTTAAGCTGAAAGCTGTTCACCTCTTTCTTTCTGCCTTTAATCCTAGCTGTGACTTCTGAGGCACAGAAAATAAGTATAACCCTCCTGTCCATGACAGTCCTCAAAGGATTTACAAACAGTTTTCATGACCCACTACTAACTCTTCTCTTTCCTGGCTAACCTGCTGCAGGTCTTTCAATTGTTTCTCCCATGTCATAGTTCTTAGATCCTCTTCTATCCCACCCCCTTTTTCTGGACATTCTTCATTTTAGCTAAAGACTATATGCTTAATAGTACTTTTGTTCAAACTAGAACTGTGGCTCACAGTTCTGCTTCTAAGAATAAAATACATGTGTTGCTTATATACAATTATGTATTTAATTGATTTAAATTGTCCAGTATCCTGTTTGCATATCCTCTATGTTTGTTAATTCTTGAGTGGTCTGCCTTAAATTGGGTATGCGCTGAGGGCAAAAGTCATCTATAATTAAAGTATATATTCCTGGTTTGCCCGTGACAATCCTGTTTTATTCTTACGGCCTCATTGTAATTATTAACCCTTCCTTTTGTTTTAAAAGTGTCTCTAGATAGATGATAAATTATGCGATCACCGAGTTATAACCTGTAAATAGATTTTTAATTAGTACTTCTTGACCGATTCATCAAAAGATTATTCACTTTTAATCAATAGCTAAAAGTTCTCATCTTTAGCGGTTATGCCATTTATAGAGCAAATAATGGGGTTTGTTAACTCTAATATTTTCTGATAGATATTCTATCTTATCAAGTGCAGGTGAAAAACCTCCTTACAATTTCTTCACCTGTCAATAATCTCAATTTGATGGTGTTTTTTTTTTTTCCTATTTTGCCCAATATTCAGTAAATCAGATGCTGACTGATCCTCATACTTGTTTAATGTACCATCCTAAGACCACTTCAGGAATGTAAGGATGAATGTGGGAATCTTCATTACTCATTTCATTTACCAAGGGAATGGTTATAGCAGACAGAAAAAACCAAACCAAACCTGATGACTAACAAAGGACATCAGTCTAGAAGAAAAGTCTCCTTTACTCTGTGTTAATTGTTAAATAAACCATGAAGAAGGCCACCTCTATTTTGGTGAAGCATTCCACTTAATGTAATTGGGAGATCATCGAGGTGGCATTTACGTTTATGGTGGAATTCGAAGTTCCAGAAAACTTTCCAACAGGCTGAAACTGTCAGCTTTATGTAAATGAAAAGTGTCATGTTGAATTCCATTTTGAGCAGTGTGGAAGGGTTAGTGTGCAGTTTGAATGATACTCAGTACAATGTCCTTAACAGCCGCCTGATTTTGGCTCCTAATGAACAAATCAGTACGGTACTATGTCAGAATGAGACTTCGACTCTTGAAAAGGATAGAAAATTGTGAATTTAAGTGGGTATCTTGCCTAAGCAATAAATACCCAGTAAATGGGAAATTATGCATCATTAAGTTCCTGTCAGCAAAAGATAGCACTTTTTCTCCTTACTCTTTTCCAGTATTCAAAGTAGTGCCATAGAATCCTGTTTTCTCCTTCGAGGCATGCAACAGAATGGAAATGGAGATTTGGGAACCAAGTTCTCATTAGTAACTTGAACACACATTGAATTTTGTTCCATGTCATTAGATAGAGCTACCACACTGATTTTCATTTTGTATGGCTAACCAAATATTGTCAGGAAAACTACGCTGATTAATTAATTATTTCACTGTACCTAAAATTTGTTTTTTAAAATTATGGTTGAAACAATGTTTTTGTTTTTGTTTTGCATTGTTTTTAACAGTTGACTGAATGCTAAAACTTGGACAGGAAATGAGACACATTTTACTTTTATGTTTTGGAAAAATGTTTACATTACATAATAAAACTTTCAGAATTGCCCTCAATATCTGAATTTGATATTTATGTCCCTGCTGTGTTTGCCCCTGTGAAAGTTCTGTTGAAATGTATAAACTTTTGTCAGAGATTAGGGAGAACTGGAGTGGAAATTAAACATCACCCTGTATCTGGGTAAGTGCTCTGATCTCTGAAGTTTAGACAGACTATGATTCAATAAAGTAGGATTACAGCATTCACAGACTGTCTAAGTGATTAGACAAGCTACACAAATAAAAGACTATGGAGTTGTCAAAAGCTTTGTGGTAGTGTCACCCTCTGAATCCAATAAGCACACATACTCCAGGACTTAAAGAAAACATTGCAAATTTGTGGAGATTTGGAGATTTTTTAAAGATATTTTATCTTAAAGTTAGTTAATTTGATTCTTAGTGCCTGAGGAAAGGCCAGCAGGCTTTAATAGGGGACAGGTATGAAAGTGGGTTTTATCTGGAAGGGCAATCTCCAGTGACTGGTGAGGCTAAGGTTTGGTTGCTGGGCTCCAGGCAGTAATGAGGTGCCCCACCAGTGAGCAGAGCATAGCAATGGGATTCTAGGGTGGACAATACAAACCAGGGCCTCAGAGATGAGATTTGGTTTAGAAGAATGGGTTTGGAGTTAGAGGTATCGGCTATGCCCCATTACTTAACCTCTCTGAGCAAGCACTCTCTCATCTAACAAAATGCTGGTAATAGAATCTCCTTTATAAGGCGGTTGTGAGGATTAATTGAATCATGTATGCCAAACTCTAGGATCTTGCCTAGCTCAGTGTTTAATAAATGGCAATTCTCTTCATCCCCCAAGAGAGGATATTGGTAAGGGAGACACAGAGCTCTAGTCATCAGAGGTGAGCAAATTAATCTAAAAATCCAAGTCATTAGAATCTCTTGCATGAAAAACTGCCAGGACTAGCTACATAACTTGGGGACTCAGTGCAAAATGAAAATGCAGAGCCCATTGTTCAACAATTATTTAGAATTTCAAGATAGCTACAGCAGAATTAAGCCAAGAGTAGTGCCCTTCTAAATGTGGGGTCCTCTGCATCTGGACAGGTCGTATGACCATGATGCCTGCCTTGACTACTGCAATTATTTTCTGACTGTTCTTCCTGCATCCATTCTTGTTCCTCCATAATCCATTCTTCCTACAACAGATGGGGTGATTTTTTCAATACATAAAGTAGATCCTGTTATCACACATCTTAGTCCTAAACTGAGTGGTAGCGTAACAGAGAGAAGCCACATAACACAGTGGTTAAGTGGGTAAGCGCCAAAGCTAGAGGTCCTTGTCTTTGTTTTGCTGTTTGTATCCTATCTGTGATGTTGAACAAATTATTAAAACTCAGTTGTCTGTGCTTTAAAATGGGCCTGATAACCAATACCTACCCATATAGAGTTGCTGTGATTAAATGAAATAACTCATGTAGAGCACTTGAAATAATGTTTGGAACATAGAAATCACTCGATAGTTATTACTGACTATCATGGTAAGTAGGACAATACTTGTGAGATGATCTTAACATGACCCACCAGCTTTTCCATCATCTGCCTATGTCTAACTCTCCAAGCCCATCTCCTGCTGCTCCCCTCTGTGCTGCTCACCAGGCACACTAGTGTTTTTGTTTTGCTTTGTTTTCTAGTTCCTCAGGTTCATCAAACATTTTTATGCTGCAGGGTCTTTACCATTCTCTTTAAGAAGAATGCTTTTTCTCAGACTTATGCTTCAGGTCTCAGCTCAAATATTCCTTTCTTAGAGAAGACTTCCATACATCCCTCATCTAAATTACCTCTCTGTGTTATTACCTAGCATATTACCATATTCTTCTAATTTGTAGCACTTTTCATAATTTGAACTCATATATTTAATTGTTTATTTTATATAACTCATGTTATGTCATGTATTTAATATCCACCTTTGCATGCGGGCAGGGGGCCATATGTGATTGGTTTAATACCTTATCCCCAGCACTCAGCAGAGTATCTGACACATGGAAAGTGATCAATACGTATTGTTGAATACAGGAATGAAAACAATAACAGAACATTAGAAAGCAGGACTGTTTGGATAAATTTGATTTCTTGTGTGAGAGGCAGCAATTGGAACTAATATAAAATATTAAAAAGACATTAACACTATAAACAATTGCTTAAATAATTTGCCTTAGTGATAATAAAATAGTAGTTTTTGAGTCTTTGCTATATGTCAGGTATTCAACTAAGCATTTGACATAGCATTTCATGTAAATTTTTTACATGTAAAATTTTTACAAAAATCCTAAGAACTAGATAATATTATTATCCCCCTTTTGCACAGCATGGATGTGTGGTAAAACTGACATTTTAACTTGTCCATTTAACTTTTGGCATAAGCTGCTCTTGGGAGCTAAAGTGCACATTTTTTTTTTACTAATTTTTTACCTCATTTTGAATGCTATCTCATTTAAGCTATTATCCCTTTGATAGAAATATATTGAATTTTTAAAATTATAATATAGTTTAACACAACAAATTGACCTAATTTAAATGTACAGATCAATGATTTCTGATACATGTATAAAATTATGTAATTACCATAATTATGTTATAAAAATTTCCATTACTGCACAAAGTTCCTTCCTATCCTCTGCAGTTTATCCCCTTTTGCATCCCTGATCCCTGGCAATCACTGATCTGCTTTCTGTCACGCTAGTTCTCCTTTTTCTGAATGTAGTGTAAATGTAATGATACCATGTGAACTCTTTTGTGTCTAACTTCATTCACCGGGCAAAATGTGTTTGGATTCACCTGCATTGTAGCGATATCATAGTTCATTCCTGTTTTACTGTCAACTAGTATCCATTGCATAGGTATGCGACATTTTTGTTATCCATTTACCAGTTGACAGATATTGGGGTTGATTCTAGTTTGGGGCTAATATGAATAAAGCTGCACAAACATTGTGTATAGGCCTTCATGTGAACATGCATATATTCAATTTTAGGCAGTGATGTAAATGCATTTGAAAATGGACACAAACTCAGCCTTTAATAAGGTCCTTTAAGGAGGACCTTTAAATGAGAACCATTAGTAGTTGATTTTTCAATCCTATGTGATCTCTGTTCCAAAGAAGAACTTTTTCTTTACTGTAATTAAAAAACATGACTTTAAAACCATGAAAGACAATATAAAAATCAATAACTTAAATTTTTTGGAAATTTCTTTTTCCATTCCTACAGAATCTCCTTTACTCCTTCCTTTTTTGTCTAAAGAAAGGCAATACGTAGTAATAATTTTTCATTTCCTCAGTATTAGCAAAGAGCTTCAAATGAATCTGGGAAGGATCTACAGGTTTGCATTATGCCTGCCTATTTCTTTAAGCATAGAGGAATAAAATAAGCATACAAGCTGCAGTTGTGTGTCTCATGAGCAGCTGCAAATGTGAATAGGGGAGCAAGATGACAGTTCTTATCCATAATGCATGCTCTCCATAGTGCACTAGTACATCTGCTACAAGGAGCTTTGTCAAATTACAAAATCAGTAAAAAAAAGAAAAAGGATTAAAAAGAAGATAACCAATAGAAAAATGAAAGATACAATCTAATACATTTCAAATATTAATATATGCCAGATATATTTCACATTCATTCTGTCTTATTCTGAGTCTTTTAGTAATGAGACATCAAGAGAGGTAATTTGACTCCAGCCCCCAGACCCTTATGTGAGTATCAACCCACGCAATGTGTGAAATCTAAGGATGAGCAAAACTCCTGCTCTCAGGAGTGAAGGCTATTTTTACTGTTCTGTATTTCCAGTTTCCACAACATACTATACTATACAATTTGTCCCTGGTTAAATATAAAGGAAGTCACTTGGGATGGGGAGTTATGGCATTCTGAAACTGACCAGTGCCCTCTTTGTATACTTCTATATGCTGGAAATGGGTGTGTGGGGGCAGAGGCGCTACATTATTAGTGAGTCATCAGTAGTGTCCTTGTGACTGTAGGATATTGTGATAAGGTGGGGCTTATCAGGGGACCAACAACAGAAGGAAATTCAAAACCCCAACTCTCAGGTATCACTCTTAGAGTAAGGCGTCCATAAAATTGCAAAGTAATTTCCAAAGTCCATGGATGTATACTTTATATTAAGAATAAATGAATACCCAGGGTATTTGGAAGCTTTTAAGAAACTATTTAAAAATCTTTTTAAGATGACTGGGTAAAACAAAAGGGCAAATGATAAACTATTTCAAAGTAAATACAGTATGATTAGTATGGTTAATAATAGATTTTTGTGAATGATAATATCTACACGATTGAAAGCTCATCTTTTAGACAAGTATACTTTTGAGGAAGACTGTTACTCCTCAAAATTCATTTTCGTAGGTGACTTTTTTCCTACAAATGAATGAGTGTTATTTTTTCATGTTAATTGATGCTGCATTTCTTCTTTGATTTTGGCTGGCCGGTGGCCAAGGATGAGGATTTCTAATGCATCGAATGGTATATATATGTCCCCCTCAATACATGTTAGAGAAGAACTCTCAGAAGTTTTCTTTCCCAGAGACTCAATTCTCTGCTTTCAAATATCCTACAAAAGTCAGTTATTGATATGTTTAACATTAATCCCACAAAAGTCTATTTTTGTGTCCACATACATTTTAATTTCTCTGGATTTTGAGTGTAACATTGTGAATATTTTTGTGTTATAAATTTATGAAAATATCTTTGTTTTCAAAGTAATCTCAGTTCTAGGAAAATGTGATATCGAGGGAGGCAGTATTTAAATTGTTTTTATATTTGTTATGGTTGTCTAAAGTTCTAATACAGGGAATGTGATGCAGGGAAAAAACAAAACAAAACAAAAATTCACTCCACTCTAAATTCCAAAGCAGTTCCAATGGCTATTTAATGACAGAAGCAGAGTTACCAAGCTGTGAATGAGGCTTGACCTATCTTGTACTACCTGTCTTCATTCTTTCCTTTTCTCAGTTTCTAAGGGGAAATATATGAATATAAGACAAGGTCAGACAAAGGAACGTTTATTACTAGCTAGCATCTTGGCCCCAAACCCCAGTGCAGTCTGTTGGTCAGCTGGGTAGGAACATGTAGGAAACTAACTTGTATAGATTTACAGCCATATTCGTCAGAGCGCTCTCTTTCCTATCCGTATCTCAGGTCCTACGGCATTAGCAGTAAAGTATAGATCGTATCAGGTAAAAAGAAGCAAATTTTCCTCTCTGTCCAGAAAAGAAAAAGTTGGTCTGAATTATCCATGGCTTGGTCCATTCAGTTTGAGGAAAAAAGCAACAGGCCCGGATTACCGATTGGTGACAAGAGAGTTATAAGGAAGCCAGAGAAAGGGAAGATGAAGGACCACAGTCCTCTTACAATACACTGTTCCTCAATGCCCAGGGCTAAGCATTCTGTTGCCCTATCTTATCCCTCAAGACCCATGAAACGAAATGCATATAAAAAGAGATAGAAGGGGCATTTGCCCCTGTATAGTTCCTTCTACTTCCACCAAATCTCACTGTCTAATTCATCCCAATAAATGTTTTTCGTTTTAATTAATGAATTCACAACAGTCCTTATTCGTGGGGGTGGGGTCAGAAAAGAGACAGTTTGAACTGGGTACACTAATTCCAACACATGTACATCGAGTTTTTGGAGCCTTGAGTGTTAACACTATCAACTATCCACTGCTGTGATTGTGTCATTGTCTTTTTGGTTTTGAGATAAAGCACAGTTTAGAAATATTTGTTTGTCTATACTATATAGATTCTGTTAGTCATCTAAAGCTTTATTACAGTGGATGTGATAATGAAAAAGACGACTGAACCCCAGGCCCTGGAGTTCTATCACCCTCTATCTAGTTTACATCTGGGGGCATCCGTGATCCTACTTTACTGATCTACAGAGGAGCCCTGTAGAGCATCTAAACAGATTTACACAACTCATGGTTTAATGTCTTAACACAATTTCATGACCCTTTCTCTGATGTAGCAGATGTTAGTGATCATTGGTAGCCTGAGGAATAAGCTGGACTTTTTTTAAGCAAGAAAGTTTTGTGTTTATATTAATTTACATAGCTGCCTATGAGTTTATGGAATATTAAATTATTGTTCTCAGCTAATGTTTGGTTCCAAAGATCTTATGTGATATTGGGAATCAATTTTGATTTTAGTGTGCTTTAAAATTGCATTTAATAAAATGTGTAGGTCTTTGGCAGTAGGAGGAAAGAGAAATGCTAGAACCAAATGAATAGGTCCAGAGAAAGTAATTTAAAACTGTTTTCTTTATATCAGAACTTCTGCATGGCAGTGTGATATAATCAAATAATTATACACATGGAGCCCTTTCTTTCTCTAAACATCACTCGAGTTGAAGCCATGAAGCTGGTGACAAAGTGATGTTTTATCTGTTTCTGTGTGTCAGCTGGGCTGGCTGTAACTGCATCCCAGTGATTTCACTTTTTAAACTCCCTATAAATAAAACTTCAGTTTTTTCTTAACTCAATCTAAATTCACCCAATACATTGTGACATGTTTCTTCAAATACCTAGCTTTCAAGTACTTTCCAATTAATAAAGAATTGGAAAATGTTTTTTGGAATTAATGAGGTTTTTCAAGACACATGTCATTTACTCCACAGCTCCTCATTTCCTTTGCTAGTCATACCCTCTCTTGGAAATTTTAATATTAATATTTTTTTCAGCTCTGCAGGAAGTCTCTTGAAAAATGAAACTATTACTTTTAAATGATCTAATCCTATATCTGGAACAAACACAGTGTTTACTAAATTGAATAAATATTCCACTGCCAATATTGAATAAGATGATTTATCAAAGTGTTTTATAACAGTGAAGCACAAGCCATGTAATGTTAAAATTAGGAAGTAAAGTAATTTCAGAGACAGAACATACAAGGGCATGTTCTTAGGAGTTAAATATTACTTAGTTCAGAGAAACACAATAAATTGTTACCCTACTATCACCAAAATATTTCAACATCTTATTTTATCTGCTCAATCTTATCCATTTAATCATTTTTATTCAAGAAATGCCTCTTGGAGACTATTTATCCTAATAAATAGATATCTTGGAAACCTGTGACTTGCTGCTCAACTTTGGGGAGTTTTTTATTTTGTTTGTCATTGTATAGCCATTATCCATGAATTTATTTTTTTTGGTTTCCAGTGTTAGTTCCATTCTTTTTTGAATTGCATGTCTGCTTGTTATCATTTTCTCCTGAAGCACATCTCTGAGTGAATTTTGTAGGAAGAATACATAGGAAATAATACTGCTGAGTCCTTGCATGTCTGACAAAGCCCTTACATTCCCACTTTGGCCTCATATTTACTGGTATTTTGGCTGGGTATAGAATCATAGGCCAGTAATTACCTTTTTCCTGGAGCTTTGATGGACTCTACCATTAATATTTAGAAACCAGAATGACAGATGATATTTCTGATACTACCTTGATTGTGGTTTGTTGGCGGGTAACCTTTTCTCCTTTTTGTCTGAAATGTTTAGCCCATTCTCTTCCACCTGGGTATCCTGAAATCCCAGATTTTAGGTGGTGGTATTTTTTTCATTCATCCAGCTTAGTCTTTTCAGTTTGAAGATAAGTATCTTTAGCTTTTGGAAAATTTTTAAGTTTATTAATTATATAATTGTTTTCTCATTCATATTTCATCTTTTTGGAACTTTTTTCAGAATGTATAATAAATACATTTCTGTAAGGCTGTGCAATTAGTCCTCAATATCTGTTATATTTTTGTTTTCCATCTCTGGTTTTCTCTCTCTCTCTCTCCCATCTGGGAAATTGTTCTAGCTTTCTATTAATATTAATTATTTTAGCAATCATGTAATTAATTTCCATCAACATTTTCTTGGTCTTTAACTTCAAATTTCAAACATATTTTGTGGATTAAATATTAATATTTTTATATATTAAGTATTATTATAATTATTAAAAGTTCATTTCTTTTCCATTAGTTGTATTCATTACCACTATTATCTGTTCTGTCCAGATTTGTCTTTTTTTAATAGTACCTATTTTCTATATATTTAATAACTGAAAATGAAAAGGCAATGAGTGTACAACGTAAACATGAAAAATCTATCTTCTTTGTCTCACACTCACTTATATATTTTTTTTACCCAAATGAGAGCTTATTATACCAAATGTCTTGTATTTTTTCTTCTTAATATCTTTTGGAGATAATGCCATTATAGCCCATATAAACAGATCTACTGTCTATTATACCATGGTATGGATCTAATATAATTTGCTTTGCCAACCCAATCTTGGCCATTTACATAGATTTTAGCCTTTGGCTTCCATAAACAATGCTAGAATTCTTCAGTGAATAGCTTTTTACATATAGTGTGTATATCTGTAAGACAAATTCCAGAAATAGAAATACTGGATAAAAAAATACTTGCATTTTAGTATTTTGGGGGATATTATCAAGTTGCTCTCCAGGGAGAATGCATTAATTTTTATCCTATTTACAATAAATGCCTGTTTCCCCATACTTTGCTAATGTTGACCATTAATTTGTTTGTTGATATCTACTGTTCATATTTGTGGAAAAAATTGACTTTTTTTAGCTTCCAGTTATCAATTGAGTAAATTAGCAAATTTTTCAAATACTTCAGTGCCATTTGTTTGTGTATCTGTTTTTACTGTATGTGAAATGCCTTTTATGTCCTGCTGTGGTTGGAATGTGTCTCGTCCAAATTTCAGGTGTTGTCAATATGATAGTATTAAGGGAGGAGCCTATAAGAGGTGATTAGGCCTGGAGGGCTTTTCCCTGCAGTGTTAGTAAGCTTGCCCTTCCACCTTCTTCCCTGTGAAAACACAATGTTTCTTCCCTCCAAAGGATGAGGATACAGCCCTCACCAGACAACTGAACTGACTGGAGCCTTCATCTTGGACTTCCCAGCCTCCAGAACTGTGAGAAAATAAATTTATGTTTTTTATAAATTAGTCAGTCTCAGGTATTCTGTTATAGCAGCACAAAACTAAGGCATGTCCTCTGCCTACTTATTCCTAAGAGTTTCTATATATAGTGATTTGAGAACTACATATAGAACAAAAATTATTTTGTATATCATATGTGTTCTTCTGGCTTATAATATATTTTTAAACTTTGCTTATTGCATTTTTTTAATGTGGAACTTTCATTTTCTATGAAGTCAATCCACCCATCTTGTCTGTTATGGCTTTTCTACTTGGTATATTACTTAGATTGTTCCCACTCTAAGATATACATATACACACACACACACACATACACACACATATATGATATACATATATACACACACATATATATCTTATATATACACATAGATAATTAACCTTTACAAACTAAAAAACATTATTGTCATCAGTATCTTTTTTAAGTTTAGAAAGTGAGAAATATTACTTGAAATTTTCCTTAAAGCATTATTTATCAGAAAGAAACTTAACCAGTTTGATATTAAAATTGCTTTTAGTTTAAGGTAATTCTCTACAAATTTTGATAATTATCCTGTAACACAAAAGAGTGTGTTTATGTACCTATAATTGAAGCTAGAGGCAACTAATTAGCCGTCTTTAAGATGAAAACCTCTCCTCTCAAGGTTACCTGAGAAATGTCTAGGACTACGTAAAACCAAGAGCTATAAAAAGCCATAATTTATCCTCACTAAATGTACCAGGTACCTATATTTGCAATGTGGGTAGTTCTTCTCCCTTATGTGTTTATTGACAGAATAGTAGAAAGAGTCAGGCCAAATCTCTCGAGTGTGAAATTCATACAGGTCAGGTGCTGTGCTAAGGTCTGGACATACAGCCTCCTTTCTTAAGCTGCACAATATAGCTCCTTTTGGTAGATACTATTATCTACTCCATTTTGCATATGAGTAAAGGAAAGCTTTGGGGCACTCGGTAGTTGCTCAACCTCTTACATCTAATAAGCACCATGAAAAGAAGAGATGCCAGGTCTTTCTGACTTCACAGCCCTGTGTCCTTACCGCTTATTTTATACTACCTCAAGTGTTTGTTTCTATGGTAAACCTTCGACATGGGGTGTGGGAGGGTTCTAGAAGGAAGTTGCTGGGTTTCTGAGATTAATTCACTTCATTATAATTACCTTCATAGTTTTATATTTCAATGTCTTTAAGGAAATTGCTACCAGTTTGTGGTCAATTTGAATTTACTATCCATTGGGTTTTATATGTAAAGTAATTAACAATTCAAGCTCTAGAGTCCATTCAGACCTGGATTCACAGCCTGTCTTTCAACTTAATAGCTACATGACATCAGGCAAATTAATTAACCTCTAAATCCCATTGTATAGTACTTAACTTCTGAGAAATGGAATTATTAATAGCACTCACTTCAAGGGGTTTTGAGGGGTTTTAAATGAATATAAACTTTTCATGAGCAAGGATTTTTATTTTGTTTATTGCCATATCTCAAGCACCTGAACAAATGCCTGTACATAGTAGCTGCTTGATAAATATTTGTTGAATAAGTATAAAAAGTGCATATTGCACTGTTTTTCACTGTGTTTGTCACTGACAGACAATACAAATAATAATGCTACACGTTTATGTAGTTATCTTTAAGGGCAGTGATTTAGGAATCCAAGTTAAATACAAATTTCTCATTCTTTATCTTGATACTTTCAGTGAAAATTGGCATAGAAGGGATTCTGTAAGATCTCATCCTTTATCTCTGGCCAGCTTTTTTTTTTTTTTTTTTTTTTTTTTTTGCCAATTCTTTTTTTTTTTTTTTTTTAATTTATTTTTTTAATTTCAGAATATCATGGGGGTACAACACTTTGGCCATACACATTGCCCCTGTTCTGTCCGTGTCAGAGCCACAATCGTGGTCATCCCCCAAACTGTGCTCCCCACATCCATTCAGTGAGAGTTTTTCCCATCCCTTCCACCCCCCTCCCGCCCGCCCGCCCTCAGATGAATGTTATTGCCCTGTGTGATGTAAGTGTTCATCAGTTAGTACCAGTTTGATGGTGAGTACCAGTGATGCTTGTTTTTCCAATCCGGTGACACTTTGCTTCGAAGAATGGGTTCTAGCTCCAACCAGGATAATACCAGATGTGTTAATTCACTGTTGTTCCTTATTGCTGAGTAATACTCCATGGTATACATATACCACATTTTATTGATCCACTCGTGTATTGATGGACACCTGGGTTGTTTCCACAACTTTGCAATTGTGAATTGTGCTGCTATGAACATTCGAGAGCAGATGTCTTTATTATAAAATGTCTTTTTTTCTTTTGGATAAATACCCAGTAGTGGGATTGCTGGGTCAAATGGTAATTCTACTTTTAATTCTTTGAGGTATCTCCATATTCTTTTACTTAACTCCAGTGAGATTGGCTCATATCTTGCCAGCTTTTGCTCCCTTTATGTATCTGAGAGACATCCACCCTCTCCTCATTGACTAAACAGAAAGGGCAATTAATTGGTGACAAATCATTTTTGTCTATTTGAATTTTTGGTGTTAAAAGGCAGTGCTTTTAAAATGGCATGATTTCCTGAAGCATGTTATAAAGTCACATAGCTGGTTAGGTTTCAAAGAGAAAGACGTTGGCAGGGAAACAATTTTCAAGTGATATTGTAACATACTTTCCCACTTTAAAAGTCACATTGGGGCTTTAGCTGTGTTAATTCCAGAGGTAGGAGAACTGGCTTCATTGGCAGCTCATTGAACATCCAAATACCCCCAGGAAGGAGGTAGTTAGAGAACTAAGAATCAATGCTTGCTTCAGGGTTCTATCTAGAGGACCCATATGTATAGGTTCAGCCACTGCAGTGTAAGTTCTCTTGGGACCAAAAGATTCTGTTTGTCTTATTTATTGTGGCTTATCCAGCACTTAGAAGTAAATGATCAAAATATTTAAGTGAAGGATTGAAGCCAATCACAGTAGCCTTTATGCAGCTGTTTCTTTAATTTTATTGAGCTTTTTTATTTGTATAAATTCATGGGGTACAAGTGCAATTTTGTTACATGCATAGGCTGTGTAGTGGTGAAGTCAGGGCTATAGGGCAGTGGTCCCCAACCTTTTTGGAACTAGGAACTGGTTTCAAGGAAGACAATTTTTCCATGGACGGGGAGTGGGGGAGTGGGGGCTTGGGCAGGCGTAGCTCTAGCACTAATGCCAGTGGTGGGCAGCAGCTGTAAATACAGATGAAGCTTCGCTTGCTAGCCCGCCATTCACCTCCTGCTGTGTACCCCCCCTTCCTAAGTTTCATGGAAGACAATTTTTCCATGGACAGGGATGGGGGGTGGGGGTGGGTTACAGAGCTCTGCAGCTGGTCCCTAACAGGCCACGGACTGGTACCGGTCCACTGCTGGGGGTTGGGGACTGCAGCTTTAGGGTATCCATCACCTGAATAACATACATTGTACTTATTAAGTAATTCCTCTTCATCCACCCCCTCCTACCTCCTTTGTTTCCACTCCCTACATCCATATGTATACGTTTTCTAGCACCCACTTATGAGTAAAAACATGCCATATTTGACTTCTGATGTCTGGCTTGTTCACTTAAGAAAATGACCTTCAGTTCCATCTATATTGCTGGCAAAGGACATGATTTCATTCTTTTTTATGGCTGAATAGTATTCCATTGTGTATATATGCTACATTTACTTTATCCAATCATCCACTGATGGACATTTAGGTTGGTTCCATAAGTGCTGTGATACACATATCAGTATAGGTATATTTTGATAAATTGATTTCTTTTCCTTTGAATAGATACCCACTAGTGAGATTACTGGATTGAATGGTAGTTCTATTTCTAGTTCTTTGAGAAATCTTCATACTATTTTCAATAGATGTTGACTGTTTATAAATTATACATTTATTTTTATTTTAAGGAGGAAATATGGGTAGAGCATACATATGCAGGACAATTTCATAAGAATATAATTTTATTTATTAATTATTTATTTCACAAGTCAGGAGTGATCACAGGAACTTGGGTTTTTGATATAGTTAGTTTTTAATTGAAATAAAAATGATCATTTCATGGGTATAGACACAATAAATCATTAACACATAAATGAGAAAACTAAACAAAACAAAAAACTCTCCAAAGACAAATGCCCTGTCATCTTGTGTGGTCTGCAGCAGGGCAGGAGCTCAGGGACTACTCTTTTAGATTAATGTTTTTTCTAGAATGTCAATCAGGTAAGTTTCTAATAATAATATAAATATAGCAAACTTGTATTTTTTGTGCCATAGTAATTTGGATTTTTGAATGTAGATATTTCTTTCATGTTGTTTACCAATATAGGAAGAAAACATGGCAGATTCTGCAACCTTGGAGGATATTTCTGATATATACATGCATGTGTCTAAGCACGCATGTGTAACCAACTCACCTGGGTGAAAGATGAGTTACATTTGGGATTTAAATCATTGTTTTGTAACCTGACAAGATGCTTTGACAGACTGTTAAGACTGGAGCTACTGTGAAAACTGTTCTCTCATTTACTTTCCATTGCTCAATTATTTTAAGCCTTACCCAAAACAGGGATTCATCACCTCCAGAGACATGTCAGAAGATGTCAAGATATAGATTTGTCTTTTTTATCCTTTCCTTGCAAATGAGATTCAATTGTCAAAATGACAGAAGATTCAAGCTGGAAAGAAGCCCCCAGTATAATGTCAGAACTTCATCACAGTAGGAGTTGCAACTGGCACATTAGTAAAGTGTTCATTCATGTTGGGCTTGACCTCAAGCCAACCATTAGACCTCTGGACAGAAATTGCATTTCAGCCAATCAAAAATATGGGATATGTGGATTATAAAAGGATATAATTTAAAAGGTATGAGCTGGGTTCATTACATCAGCTATTGATTTGTCCTCTTTTGAACTTTAAAGAACTTCTCTAGTGTGTAACTTTGTGACATGGAAGCCAATAAACACAAGAAGTGCTGTTTGTGGTGACCTCATTATTCTCAGTGTTCGGATAATGATCTGGTCTTGCAGAAAAGACTTTGATTTAGAAAATTGTGCTAGAAATCTTTCTGATCCAGGTTTCCCCGTGGCATAAAAATAATTTTGTGCTGCTGTGTGCAGTAAAACAAGCTTCATTTGATTTAGGGGGCTCTTTATTCATTTTTGTTAACTCTGGAAGTAAAAGCCTTTGACTCTTATGCACCAAGTAAAATGTGTGTCCTGGACATTGGGGTTAACTCCTCAATGCTCATGTCAATTCAGACCATTAGTCTACGTTAGTCATCGGCATTTCAATCCCACTGCCAGCAACAGGTTTAGTTTTAGGTACGTGACCAAATTGTTGCTAGTGAAATATCAGTTTCAAGACAAATGATTCCACACTCCTTAAAAAAAAAAAAACCCAGATACCCTTTCCACAACTGGACATTGGCATGTGTGGAAATGACACTGACACCAGGGACAACTGTAGCTTCCTTTTACCAGTGTGAGGAAGGAGCTGAAAATCAGCATGGAAGAGCCTAGAGACAGAAAGAACCTGAGTCCTTGTTACTATTGCTGAGCAGCTGGGTCAATTAATCTTGAAACTCACCATACTCAAGTCTTCTTTTTGAAAGAAAGAAAATATTTTCTTACTCTATAATGCAGTTTAAGCTGTTTTTTTCTGTTACTTACGTCTAACAATACTCTGAGGTAGATCACCTGAATGAACCCAGTATCTCCATAGTATAATTAGGATATGGGTACTCTAATATTTTAAGAGGAATACTAAAGTATTAAAAAGAGTATCTGTAAATAGCTCTACAATGTCAATCATATACATTTATGTAACAAATGTATGAGAAATATTTTCAACCAGTTCATCATCCCACTGGCCTTTGTGGCTAAGGTAATTATTCTGGTTCAACCTAGATATCGTGGCAATGTGCCAAAGTGGTTTGTCTCATACAGTTTGCACTGGGATGGGTACTTCTGGGTATAGGGCAGTGATAAAAAATACTTTGTAAATTATTATTATTATTCCCAATTTTCTATTGTAGCCCAGGGTTTATCAACTGGTTTCTATCTAAGGCTTTGCTATTCTAAAATGTGTTCTGCCCTAGACTGCATAATAGCCGTGATCCTGCAGCTTTATCTTCCTATGCTGAGTATGCTATGTCCTCTCTGTCTATATCTGTGTTCTGTTGGGCAGCTGCATTTCTATATGAGACCAGAAGGGTCAATGGATATTGGGATATTAGAGATTGCATTTTATACCTTATTTTGGCCAACAAACTTATTTCCTGCTTGAAAAAAGAACTAAGAATAAATGCTACTTTGAACAAAATCTGAATGTCATAATGCTTCCTGTCCTAGCCTGAGTTTCCCCAATGGCAGAGCCACAGACAAGGGCTTGCCTACAGGTACTTTATTTGTGCAGCAATCCTGAGGACCAGAAGTAAGAAACTGTGTGAAATAGAGGAAGGAACAGAAATAAAGAGGTAAACAATCAAGTTGCTATCACTATGAGTGACTGGGACTTGATCTTGTTGAGATTTTCTGACCCATAGAATAGACCTTAGACTTGTCCACCTGAGGAACACAGGAAGGAGTATTTATCAATAGCTCTTATACCCAAAGCTTGCCCATGTGTAACTCTCATTTTTCCAGGTTGCATATATGTGAGTGCCCTTGGGGTTCATAGAGATGTGTCATGAAGTAGCCTCATAGAAGCCCAGAGAAGGAAGCAAGAGACACAGGAGGCAGCAGAGGTGAGGTGCTAGCAGCATACCCATGTGTGAGTTTGGTTACTCCAACAGTGATTAGAATAAAAGATGGATCGAGAGGTGTCCAATATACTTTCTTTCTAATACTATTAACTAATCTGTTTTTCCCCCATAAGTAAGAGATAAGATATTCCCTTTTTGTAATTACGTGACTAATATTTTAAGGACAACACTGGTTCTGGAAAGCAAATACCTAAAAGGAAGACTATGAGAAAAACTGGAGAAAGAAACAAAATGGATCTGAAGGCAGTGATAGTAAATCATACATACACATAAGACATGGTCAAAAATATATGAAAGTAGGAGGACACAGAAGAATGTTTCTTGAAGTTAGTATGCAAAAGCAATGGAGAGTATTTGAATCCGCGTAGGCAAGATAGTCTTCATTATTGAGTGGCATGGCTAATTTAAGAGGTTGGAGGTTCTGTGCAGATATGATTGTGTACTGCATGTGAGAGTGTATCGCAGTTGTGGTGGATGATTGTTTAACAACATCACATAAGGAGATTAGTGCAATTGTAAGAACCTAAAGAAAAATGGTTTTGAGTAGAAATAAGTACACTGCTTTTCATGTGTGGCTTCAACACAGAAAGAATGGGAACAGTCACACAAAAGCAGACTACACATGTAAGAGCCTGAAGGAAACAAGTATGGTTAATTTGATGACAATTTCTGCCAGACTTTTAGAATTTAATTAATAGTATGTGTGATGTATGTGTATGTACATACACATGTGAGTTTTTTTGTGTCTATATATATTTAACTTTGGCCATTAACGATACCTAATGCTACACCAAACTAACTGCAAATCATAGTTTATCAGAGATTCTAGACAAATTGATTGGCAAATCAATTGTTAACAAAGTACATTCCATCAAACACTAGTATTATAATAGATCTAGCATATCCTTTTTTAAAAAATGAGTTCTCCTGGAAAAAGACAAGGATGCCCACTGTCACCACTTCTATTTAACAGACTACCAAAAGTCCTAGCCAAAGCAACCAGGCAAGAGGAAAAAATAAAGGGCATCCAAATTGGTAAAGAGGAAATCAAATTATCTCTATTTGCCGATGATATGATCTTGTACCTACAAAACCCTAAAAACTCCTCCAAAAGAATCCTAGATTTGATAAATGAATTCAATAAAGCCTCAGGTTATAAAATCAACGTACAAAATCAATAGCATTTTTATACACCAATGACTGAGCTGAGAACTAATTCAAGAACTCAATTCAATTTACAATAGCTGCAAAAAAAAAAAAAAAAAACAACCTAAGAATATATTTAACCTAGGAAGCAAAAGATCTTTACAAGGACAACTATCAAACCTGATGAAAGAAATAGTAGGTGACATAAACAAATGGAAAAACATTCCATGCTCATGGATTGGAAGAATCAGTATTGTTAAAATGACCATACTGCCCAAAGCAACCTACAGAGTCGATATAATTCCTGTCAAAATACCAACTTCATTTTCCACAGCATTAGAAAAACAAACCTAAACCAAATTTATATCGAACAAAAAAAAGAGTCCAAATAGCCAAAGCAATCCTATGCAAAAAGAACAAACTGGAGGCATCACATTTCCTAACTTCAAATTATACTAGGTATAAGGCCATGGTAACCAAAACAGCATGATACTGGCACAAAAGGAGACACATAGATCAATGGAACTGAATAAAGAACCCAGAAATAAAACCATATACCTATAACCAACTGATCTTTAACAAAAACATATACTGGGGAAAGGAAACCATATTCAATAAATGGTGCTGGGAAAATTGAACTGACATATGCAGAACAATGAAACTGCATCCCTGACTCTCATCATATATAAAATTAACTAAAATGGATTAAAGACTTAAATGTAAGACCTGAAACCATAAAAATTCTAGAAGAAAACCTAGGAAAAATTCTTCATTGGCCTAGGCAAAGAATTTATGACTAAGACCCCAAAAGCAAAATGCAGCAAAAACAAAAATAAACAAATGAGACTCAATTAAATTAATAAGCTTCTGCACAGCAAAAGAAATAATTAAAAAAGTAAATAGACAACCTATAGAATGGGAGAAAATATTTGCAAACTATGCATTCAAGAAAGGATTAATATCCAAACTCTACAAGGACAACAAACAACTCAACAAGAAAAAAAAAATTTAATAATTGGGCAACTGAAACGAACAGGCATTTTTCGAAAGAAGATATACAAATGGCCAAAAAAATGATGAGATACTCAACATCAATGATCATCAGAGAAATACAAATTAAAACCACAGTGAGAAACCATATTACACCAATCAGAATGGCAATTATTAAAAAGTCGAAAAACAATAGATGTTGGCACAGATGTGGTGAAAAGGGAACACTTATACACTGTTGGTGGGGATGTAAATTAGTACAACCTCTATGGAAATTAGTATGGAAATCTCTCAAAGAACTAAAAGTAGATATACTGTTTGATCCTGTAATCTCACTACTGGGTATCTATACAAATAATAGAAATCATTATATCAAAAAGATACCTGCACTTGCATGTTTATCGCAGCAAAATTCACAATCACATATTTATGGAATCAACCTAAGTGCCCATCAATTCATGAGTAGATAAGGAAATTACAATGCGAGTATCTATATGTGCCATGGAATAATACTCAGCCATGAAAAGAGAATGAAATCATGCCTTTTGCTGCAACTTGGATCAAACTGGAGACCATTAGTCTAAGTGAAGTAACTCAGGAACAAAAAAACAAATACTGCATGTCTTCACTTATAAGTAGGAGATAAGCTAGGCTTACTCATGGTCATACAGAGTATTATAATGGACATTGGAGACTCAAAAGGGGGGAAGAAAGTAAAAGGGAGGTGAGCGATGAAAAATTACCTATCAGGTACAATGTGCACTATTCAGGTAATGAATACAAAAGCCCACACTTCACCAATATACAATATATCCATGTAACTATACTCCATTTGTATCCCCTGAATCTGTTGAAAAAGAAGGGGTTCTCTGACCAAGTACATCAAAGCAAATATACTGCCGTGAGTCACAATAGGCACTAACATTGTAAAGGCTTTGAAATCTGTTGAAAGAATAAGATTAAGTAAATTTATGTAATATATTATATTACCCAAATTTATTCTCAAGTGTAGAAAATTTTGAAGATGCTGCAGGTAGACAGAATGTTTCAGATTTCAGCAAACTTTTTGAATGCAAAGTTTTTCATTGTATTCTTGTAAATATGAGGTTGATATGTGGGTTGGGCTCTATCAAAATTAGGTCAGTTTGTGGCTGGTAGAATTACTGTTCTCAGAGGGTATTGATTAATGAATGGGTCATTGCCAACCCAAAAGAAAATTCCCTGATGGCATGCCACAGAGCTCTGTCCTTGGCACTGCCATGCTTAATTTGTTTATAACTAACTCAGATAAAAATCTGAAAAGCATACATTTCAAAATGTAAAACTGAAGGAAGGGAAGAAGAGTTAGTACTCAGCCATACTGTGAGGCTGTGTAGTGTTGTGGAAGAAAGTGCTTTTGAGTCAGATAGACCTGAATTCAGTTTCTAGCTTTGCTATTTATTCTTTGTGTGGTCATTGTCAAATAACCTAGCATTATAGAGTATCTGTTTTCTAACAAGTGAAATAAAGGTAACTGTCTTAAAAATAGTAAATGAAATGTTAGAAGTGAAGTTTTTTACTCATTTGCTGGTATCTAGGCAATGCTATGTTAGAAATAAGAGTCAATTCAGTTCCCTGTGATGTGTTATTAGATTGTTGATTTGTGATCTTTCTGCCTTTTTGATGTAGGCATTTAAGGCTGTGAATTTTCCCCTTAGGACTGCTTTTGCTGAATCCCATAGATTTTGATTGCTTGTGTTCCCTTTGCCATTCAGTTTGAGGAATATTTTGATTTCCATCTTAATTTCATTATTGACCCAATAATCATTCAGTAGCAGGTTGTATAATTTCCATGACTTTGTGTGGAATCAAGTTTTTTCTTGGAGTTGATTCTAGTTTTATTCCACTGTGGTCTGAGAAGATTCATGGTATGATTTCTATTTTTTTAAATTTGTTGAGACATGTTTTGTGGCCTAAGATATGGTCATCTTGGAGAATTTCTCATGTGCTGATGACAAGAATGTACATTCAGTAGTTTTGGGGTAAAATGTTCTGTAAATGTGTGTTAGGCCTATTTGTTCTAGAGTCCCATTTAAGTCCACTGTTTGTTTGTTTATTTTCTGCTTGGATGATCTGCCCAGTTCTGTCAATAGGGTTTTGGAGTCCCTGGCAATTATGATGCTGCTGTTTATCTCTGTGCTGAGATCTAGGAGGGTTCGCTTTATGAATCTGGGTGCTTCTGTGTTAGCTGGATAAATATTTAGGATTGTTATGTGTTATTGTTGAATTGCTCCCTTTATCATTATGTAAAGACCATCTTTGTCTTTCTTTACTATGGTTGATTTAAAGTCAATTTTATCTGATATGAGAATGGCTACACCTGCTTTCTTTTGGTTCCCATTTACATGAAATATTTTTTTCCATCCCTTCACTTTGAGTCAGTCTGAATGAATCCTTGCAGATTAGATATGTTTCCTGGAAACAAAAGATACGTGGATTGCATTTTTTCATCCATTCAGCCAGCCTATGTCTCTTGAGTGGGACATTCAAATCATTCACAATGATTGATAGAATTGATATGTGGGTTGCTATTCTGTTCATTCTGCTGAGTATACCTTATTGCTTTGTTTTACCTCTTGTGCTATTGTTTTATGTGGGCTCTGAGCTTTAGCTTTTGGGTGGTTTTACACTGGTGAATGTCTATTGTGCTGATCCATGCATAATGTGGTTCTGAGTATTTCCTGTGGGGCAGTTCTGGTCTTGACAAATTCGCTCACTGTTTGCTTGTCTGGAAAAGTCTTTATTTCTCCTTCATATATGAAATTTAGTTTTGCAGGATACAAAATTCTAGGCTGGCCATTATTCTGTTTGAGAAGACTAAGAATGGGGTCCCAATCCCTTCTGGCTTGTAAGGTCATAGTTGAGAAGTCTGCAGTCAGCCTGATGGGTTTTTCTTTGTAAGTTACTTGATGTTTTCACTTCATGGCTCACAGGAGTTCCTCCTTCATGTTGACTTTGGCCAGTCTGATGACTATGTGTCTTGGTGATTGCCTCTTTGCAATGAATCTCCCAGGTGTTCACTGAGCTTCTTGTACCCTGATACCTAAAGAATCAACGTTGTTAAAATGTCCATACTACCTATAGTGATTTACAGATTAAATGCAATCCCCATCAAAATACCAATGTTATATGTCACACATATGGAAAAAATAATTCTGCATTTCCTTTGGAAACAGAAAAGAACCAGAATAGCCAAAGCAATCTTTTTTAAAATTTTTATCTTATTTTTTAATTTTTTATTCCAGAATATTATGGGGTACAAATGTTGAGGTTACGTATATTGCTTGTGCACCAAATGAGTCATAGTTACAAACATGCTCATCCCTGCCAGTGCATACCACACCCATTAGGTGTGAATTTACCATCCCCTCCTCCTGCCTCAAGAACAAATCTGGAGGCATCACATTACCAGACTTCAAATTATACTACAAGGTTATAGTAACCAAAACAGCATGGTATTGGCACAAAAGTAGATACATAAAACAATGGAACAGAACAGAGAACCCAGAAATAAAACCATCCACATACAGCCACTGATTTTTGACAAAGCAGACAACAACATACGCTGGGGAAAATAAGCCCTATTCAATAAATGGTGCTGGGAGAATTGGATAGCCACATGTAGAGGAATGAGGTAGGATCCATATCTCTCACCACTCACAAACATTGATTCAAGATGGATAAAAGACTTAAACATAAGGCATGGAACCATAAGAATTCTAGAAGAAAATATTCTGGAAATTCTAGAAATCTTTTAGATAGTGGCCTAGGCAAAGAATTTATGAAGAAGACCCCAATGGCAATCACAGCAACAACAATAATAAATAAATGGGACTTGATTAAATTGAAAAGCTTCTGCACAGCTAAGGAAATAATCAACAGAGCAAATAGACAACTACAGAATGGGAAAAAATATTCACAACCTATATCATCTGATAAAAGGCTAATAACCAGAATCTACAAGAACTCAAGCAAATCAGCAAGAAAAAAACAAATAACCCCATTAAAGTGTGCAAAAGACATGAACAGAAGCTTTTCAAAAGAAGATAGACAAATTGCCAATAAACATATGAAAAAATGCTCAATGTTACTAATCATCATGGAAATGTGAATTAAAACCACAATAAGATATTGCCTTACCCCAGTGAGAATGATTTTTATTAAAAAGTCCAAAAACAATACATTCTGGCGTGGATGCAGAGAGAAGGGATGCTTATACACTGTTGGTGCGACCACAAATTAGTACAGCCTCTATGGAAAACAGTATGGAAATTCCTTAAAGAACTAAAAGTAGACCTACCACTTGATCCAATAATCCCACTAGTGGGTATTTACCCAGAGGAAAATAAGTCGTTTTATCAAAAAGACACCTGCACTCGAATGTTTATTGCAGCACATTTCACAATTGCAAAGATGTCGAATCAGCCAAAGTGCCCATCAATTCATGAGTGCATTAACGAAATGTGGTTTATGTATACTATGGAATACTATTCAGCCAAGAAGAAGGATGAATTGAGGCCTTTTGCAGCAATTTGGCTGGAAATGGAGACCCTTATCCTATATGAAGTATATAAAGAATGGACTTGCTATTAAATTGGAACTAACCGATGAGCACAACTGTGCACAGAGGGAATTAAAACTCAGTGGAAATCAAGGAGGGAGAGGGGGATGGAGGGGATATGTGAAAACCTACCTAATGGGTACTATGAACACCATCTGGGTGATGGGCACAATTATAACCCTGACTCAAGCATAACAAAAGTGATCCATGTAACCAAAAATATTTGTATCCCATAATATTTTGAAATAAAAAAATAAATGAGTCAATTTAGCTTCACAGGTTTTGATATAATGTCAGAGATATATTTTAAAGTTCATTCCAATAAAGTTTCTTTTAAAAATTGATTATACAGGAATATATAAGAAATACATACAATTTCCTGGATTATGTTTCTAATTCTAGACCTAAGAAGTATAACTGATTTCAAGTCCTATATGAGGCAGAAATATAGATGCAGCTTGTCAGAGTTAATTTATTCAGGGCAGCAACCTTACAAATTTAATGTCCAGATCAAGGCAAGCATTCGTTATAGCATACTCTGCTCTGGCTAATGTTACATCTAGGTACTTCTATCTTGATTAAGGGCAATGTTGACAAAGTCTAGCATATCCATAAAAGGGTGACTAGGATAGCATAACATCTACAAATGTGTTTCATAAAGATCATGATGGGAACTGCAAAGCAGATGTTTAGTCATGTGAGGGGATATTTGAAGGATAGACTTCTTAAACAGGGACTCTATGCTTACGTTCTCTGTTTTCCACAGGGTGGGAAGGTGCATGGGATTATTGTGGAAATAGATATGAGTGAATATACAATTGGATATTCTCATATTTAGAACTGCAAAAATAATATAAACCTTCACAAAAAGGAATGAGTTTCACTATTAATGCAAGACAAGGGGCATCTCTTCAGAGTCCTGCATTTGGAAGGCAAATGACAAAGATTACCACCAAAGCATTTCCTAACACAACAATTCTGATACCTAAGAAAATTTAAAAAAAAAAAGCCCAAAAAACTATGAGAGAAAGAATAATGAAGGAAAAAAAATGTCCATAATCTTGTCCAACAAATTTGGTTTAAAGGGGCAAGAATTTCGTTGTTTTTGCTGCTGCGTTATTTTTGGTTTTTTTTTCCGTTTGTCCTTCATTTTTATATCTTTGTCATATATTAAACATTTTTGTGGTAATCTGTGATAGTTAATTTTATGTGTCAATGGAACTGGGCCACAGGGTGCCCAGATATTTGGTTAAACATCATTCTGAGTGTGTCCGTAAGGGAGTTTCTGGATGATATTAATGGTTGAATCTGTAGACTGAGTAAAACAGATTGTACTCCCCAGTGTGGGTGAGCCTCATCCAATCTGTTGAAGGTCTTAGTAGAATTAAAGACTAATAGAGAAATCTGCCTGTCTTTAAGCAGAGACATCAGTCTTCTGCCTTCAAACTCAGACTCAACTGGAACTTACACTAATGGCTCTCCTGATTGTCGGGGACTTTGACTAGAACTATACTATCAGATATCCTCGTCAGAACTGCTCAGTCTTCATAATCACATGAGCCAATTCTTTATAGTAAATCTCTCTCTATATATGTGTGTGTGTGTGTGTGTGTGTGCGTGCGTGTGTGTATCTATATCCATTAGTGCTGTGTCTAACCCCCTGCCCCACTACCCTTCCCAGCCTCTGGTAACCATCATTCTACTCTCTGTCCCTATGAGACCAGTTCTTTTAATATTTAGCTCTCACATATGAGTGAGAACATGTGAGATTTGTCTTTCTGTGCTTGGCTTATTTCACTTAATATAATGTTCTCCAGTTCCATCCATGTTGTTGCAAAAGACAGGATTCCACTCTTTTTATGGCTATATAATATTCCATTGTATATATGTACCACATTTTCTTCATCCATTTATCCATTGATGGACACTTAAGTTGATTCCAAATCTTGGCTATTGTGAATAGTGCTACAATAAGCATGGGAGTGTGGATATTTTTTTGATATACTGATTTTCTTTCTTTTGGATATATGCCTAGCAGTAGGATTGCTGGGTCATATGGTAGTTTTATTTTTATTTTTATGAAAAACCTCCATACTGTACTTCTTAGTGGTTGCACTAATTTAAATTCCCACCAACAGCGTATGAGGGTTCCCTTTCTCCACATACTCACCAGCATTCATTATTGCCTGTCTTTTTGATAAATGCCATTTTAACTGGGGTGAGATTATAGCTCGTTGTAGTTTTGATTTGCATTTCTCTGATGACGAATGAGGTTGAGCATTTTTTTTATATACCTGTTGGCCATTGTTTGTCTTCTTTAGAGAAATGTCTATTCAGATCTTTTGCCCATTTTAAAAATCAGATTATTTGATTATTTTCTATTGAGTTGTTGGAGCTCCTTATATATTCTAATTATTAATCCTTTGTCAGATGGGTAGTTTGCAAATATCTTTTCCCATTCTGTGAGTTTTCTATTCACTTTGTTGATTGTTTTCATTATTGTGCAGAAGGTTTTTAGCTTGATATGATCCCATTTGTCCAATTTTGCTTTGGTTGCTTGTGCTTTGGGGATATTACTCAAGAAATCATTGCCCAGACCAATGTCCCAAGTGTTTCCCCATGTTTTCTTAGTAGTTTCATAGTTTCAGGTCTTAGATTTAATCCATTTTGATATGCTTTTTGTATATGGTGAGAAATAAGGGTCTAATTTTACTCTTCTGTGTATGGATATGCAGTTTTCTCAGAACCATTTATTGAAGAGACTATCTTTTCCCCATCTTGTTCCAAGTTTTGAATGCTATATTTTATGTGTGCCAAAGATCTTTCAAAGCCTTTTCTTCACATCCTGTAATTTGTTTGTTTTAGTTTATTTTTTATCCAAATAAATCCCTTACATGTATATTTTAACATGAGTAGATTTTCCTTGGTTTTTATACAAGTTCACCTGTTTTTTATTAGAATCTTCTTTGTCACATGATAAGCTGGAGATCTTAATAGTAAATTCAATTTTTGGACAAGTTTCTGTTATGTAGCTACAGTGGATCTTTTTGGATAGCTTCCTGTTTTCCATACATTACAAAAGAAACTAATCATTAGGTAATCTAAAATATTCTATAGTTCTTTAGTCAATCTATTAAAGCATTAATTGTTGGTATTTGAAATACTTACTGTGAATAACTACTATGTTTTTGGCATAGTGTTAAGGATTGATGATACAGCAGTGAGGATCATACATTTATGGGGCTTATATTTTAGGGTAAGGTAAACATTAAATAATCAATTTTTATTTATTTAACTTAACTTGGGAGGGGTGCTATGAAGGCTGTGTGTAAGATGCTAAAGTGAGCTTTATACAGATGGGCCTGACCTGCTCAGAAAAGATCAGGGAAGACTTTTTTGAAGATATGTTCTTTTTAAAGTGAGTTCTGAAGAATGGGTAGGGGTTAGCTGGGAGAAGGGAAAGTGCACAGGGAGAGCCTCTGAGGAGGAAGGAACAAAGCAAACAATGCAGAACAACTCTTCAAACTTCAGTCCATGAGTCCTCACATCCTTGGATTCTGAAATCTTCCTCCATCTAAACAGTTTCTTGATGTATTATAGAATAGTTTAGTCTTGAAATGGGTGTTTGGAAATATTTTTAAGAGTATATGTATCAGACACTGTTAGTGCTGAGCCTGTATCCCACTTGGTACTTACCTTTACTTGCCAAAGGGTTCTTTTTTATAAATTTTAAAATATTTAATTGACAAATACAAATCGTATATATTTAAAGTGTACAACATGATTTGATACCTATACATTGTGTAATGAAAACCACAATCAAATCCATCCCCACACATAGTTACCATTTTTGTGTGTGAATATGTCTGTGTGTGTGTGTGTGTGTGTGGTAAGAATACTCAAGGCCTACTATCTTATCAAATTTCAAGTAAATATTAATAAAATATTATTAACTATAGTCACCATGCTGTACATTAGATCTCCAGAACTTATACGTATTACAACTAAAAGTTTGTGCCCTTTGACAAACAGATCTCCATTTCCCTCAACCTCTAGCCCCTGACAACCACAATTCTACTCTTTGCTTCTATGAGTTTGACTTTTTTAGGTTCCACATATAAGTGAGATCGTGTAGTATTTCTCTTTTTGTGTTTGGCTTATTTCGCTTAGCATAATGTCCTCCAGGTTCATCCTTGTTGTCACAAATGGCACGATTCCCTTCTTTTTTATGGCACAATAATATTCCATTTTCATATTTATATATAAATATATTAATAAACATATTAATATAGAGAATATGCAATATATTAATATATAAAATATAAAAGGCATATTAATATATAAAATATACATATTATATGCATTACATTTTCTTTAGCCATTCATTCTTTGATGAACACTTAGGTTGTTTCCATGTCATAGCTATTGTGGATAAAGCCATTACAATGAACATGGGGGTGCAGATGTCTTTGAAATACTGATTTTACTTCCTTTGGATATATACTCAAAAGTGTGATTTCTGGATTGTGTTAATATATTAGTTCTAATTTTAATATTTTGAGAATACTTCATACTGTTTTTCATAATAACTAAAACTTTTGCACAGCAAAGGAAACAATGAGATGAAAAGGCAGCCTATGGAGTGGGAGGAAATATTTGTGAAAAATATATCTGATAAGGGGTTAGTTTCCAAAATATATAAGAAAATCACACAACTCAATAATGAAAATAAAAATAACCCAATTAAACAATGGGCAGAGGACCTGAATTAGACATTTTTCCAAAGAAGATATAAAAATAGCCAAGAGATACGTGAAAATGTACTCAACATCACTAATTACCAGGGAAATACAAATGAAAACCGCAATGAGATATCACCTCATTAGAATGGCTATTATCATAAATATAAGAGATAACAAGTGTTGGTGAGGATGTGAGGAAAAAGGAAGCCTTGTACACTGTTGGTAGGAATGTAAATTGGTACAGCCAAGGGATTCTTATTTAGAGCACGTACACCTCTTTGCTTCAGATCCTCTTCTGGTGGAGGGAACATACTCAGCAAGGGCAGCTGGAAATGCCAGAAATTAACACCCTCAGGAATACTTTTCACCCAGTGAATGCCAGTGCCATCAGATAAATAACATAACCTCCTTGTTCTTTAGTTGGGAAGTCTCCAAGGGGCATTTTAAACTCTACCCTAGTGTAACCCAGTGGGATTGAGCTGCAGCTTTCTTCATAACACAAACTTTTTTGATTTTGTTACTTTCTTGCCTCTTTTCCCTACTTCACTTCCAGTGTTTCTCAAAATTATCTTTCAAATAGATCACCTCATTCATACACTTCTCTGGGGGAACCCAAAGAAAGCCAGTTGTAATATATGCATTTTTAGGAATTCATTTTGATGAAGTCCAAATTATTAAGTTTTTTAAGATGAGTATTTTTGGGGATTTGTCCAAGAAATTTTTGTCTATTTATATCAGCATTTCAAAAATATTTTCCTATGTTATTTTCTAGGAGTTTTACACTTTTTGGATTTTGTCTTTAACCGGCAGTCTATCTTAAATTAATTTTTGTATATGATGTGAGGTATGATTACAGTACCACCTGTTGAAATGACTTCCCTTACCCTTTACATGGCTTTTGTTCATTCATCAGAAATCATTTGACCATATTTGTTTGAGTTCATTTCTGGACTCTCTCTTAAGTTCTATTGCTCCATTTGTTTATATTTACAGTAATACCATGCTCATTAAAACTTAAACGTTATAGTGAGTTACTGAAATATCACTTAAAACTTAAGCATTATAGTAAAACTTAAAGTCATCTAAAATTGTACTTCTTTTTTAAGAAAGTTTTGACAATTTTAGGTTCTTTATATTTTTATATAAACGTTAGAATTAGGTTATCAATTTTCACTGAAAAAAAGCTGATAGTATTGATAGATATAGCATTTATTTTATTAAAAAATTTAGGTAGAATTATTTTATTTAAAAAATTATTTCTTCCTACATATAAGCGTGGTATACCTCTCCTTTTACTTAATTCTTTAAACACTCTCATCAATGCTTTGTAGTTTTTAGTGTAGAGTTCTTATATTTGTTATTAAATTTGTTCTTAAGTGGTGTCTTCAATTTTATTTTCCAGCATTTTTGTTGTTAGTGCATTGAAATACAATAAATTTTTGTATGCTGACCTTATGTCCTGAGGCTTTTCTGAATTCACTTATTAGATTTAATGTTCTTATAGATTTGTTCATATTTTCTTTATAAAAATAATCTTTTCTGCAAGTAGAGTTTTATTTCTCCTTTCACAAACTTTGTACAATTAATTTTTTTTCCTTATCTTACGTTATTAGAAAGGATCTCTAGTACAAAACAGAATAGAAGAGATGAGAGTGGACATCCTTACTTAGCCTTAGGGCAAAAGCATTTATAATTTCATAACTAAATGTGATTTTCATGTGTACCTTTTATCAAATTTATAAAGTTTCTATTGTTAGGTGTCTGAGGGATTTTATCATAAATAGATATTGGATTTTGTCAATGAATTTTTCTGTACCTATTGAGATAATAGCATTGTTTTTCTTCTTTATTCTATTAATGTGATGAATTACATTTATTGACTTTAAGTATTACATCAAGTTTGCCTTCCTGTATATACTCCACTGGCCATGCTTTATTATTCCATATTTTTATATTGCTAAATATTATTTGCTTAGACTTTGTAAAAGATTTTCTATGTTCCTAAGGGATATTGGTCTGCACTTTTTTTTTACTCAGAAGTCCTTGCCAGCCTTTGGTTTTGTTTTTCATCAAATTTAATGAAATTAGAAGGGCTTCCTTCCTCTCTTCTATTTTGTGAAAAAGTTTGTGTAATATTGGTATTAAATATCATTTCTTCTTTAAATATTTAATAGTATTCATGGAGGAAACCATCTCTGCCCATGGTTACCTTTGTGAAAAGGTTTTGGAATTCATTTAATTTCTACTTTTTTGACTTATTTTTGTAAGTTCTTTTTGTTTAATAGTTTTGTCCATTTCGTCTACATTACTAATTTATTTCTGTAAAGTTATTCCTAATATTTATTTATTTTTCAGTACCTGTGGGATCTGTAGTTATAGCCCATTTTCATTCTTGATGTTACTAATTTATATTTTCTCTCTTTATTTATTGATTATTCTTGCTGCTTTTATCAACTACGCTGAGCATTCTAAAAAACCAAATTTGGGCTTTGTTGATTTTCTCAATTGTTGTCTGTTTTGTACTCTTCATTTCTTTTCTTCTACTTACTGTGGGTTTGTTTTGCTCTTTTTTTCTCACAGCTTTTTTTAGGTGAAAGCTTAAATCATTGTCCACAAACTACAGCCCACAGGCCAGATATCTGTTTTTGTAAATGAAGTTTTATTGGAACATAGCTACGCTCATTTATTTATGTATTATTTACAGCTGCTTTTGTGTTACAATGGCTGAGTTCAGTTGTTGCTATAGAGATTATTGTCCAAAAACCTGAAATATTTATTCTCTAACTCCTTAAGAAAAGGTTTGGCATGTCCTGGCTTAGAACACTAATTATAGGGATTTCTTTTCTAATATAAACCTCTAAAGGTATGACATAGTCTGTAAGCATCACCATGATTACATCTTACAAATTTTATACTGTGCTTTAATTTCTATTCACTTCAAAATATTTTCTCATTTCTCCTTTCTTCTCTGACTCTACAGATATGTAGAAATTTGCTTGTTAATTTACAAATAATTGAAAATTTTGTCAAATTTTTTGTTTTTGATTTCTAACTTTATGTGTTGCTCAGATACGATATGCTCTATGATTGCATTCTTTGAAATTTATTGAGATGTTATATGACTTGGTATAGTGTCTATTTTCAGTTATGTTACATGTACATTTTAAAAGAATGTATCTTTTGTTGTTGAGTGTGGTGTTCTATAAATTTCTATTTGGTCAAGTTGGTTTATAATATGGTTCAGATTCCCTATATGTTTACTTGCTTTGTGTCTACCTATTCTATAAATCAATGAGAAAAGAGTGTTAAAATATCCAAATATGACTGTGGATTTTTCTATTTTTCCACTTGGAGCTGTCAATTTCTGCTTCATATTCTTGAAACTCTATAGATCCATGTACTCTTAGAATTTTTCATGCCTCTTTGATGAATTGGTGCTTTATCATTTAAGTTGTTCTTTGTCTCTGGTAATGTTTCTTGTTCTGAGATTTACTTTCTTTGATATAAATATAGCCAAACTAGCTTTGCTATAATTGGTGTTGGCATAGCATATCTTATTCCATACATTAATTTTAGCTTATGCATATCTTTATATTTGAAGTGTGTCTCTTTTATAAAAAATATAGTTGGGTCTGTCTTGTTTGCTTGCTCCTAATAATTTATTCTGAAAATTTCTGCCTTCTAATCAGAGCATTTATCTCATTTAAACTTATGTTAAATGTTGATGTTGTTTGATTTAAGTCTATCCTCTATTTGTTTTTAATCTGTTAAATTTCTTTTTTGTTCCTTAGATTCTCATTTTTTTGCTGTCTTTGGATTAATCATTTCTTTAGTATTCTATTTTATATACTTTTTAGGTTCTATCTACACCTCTTTGTTTTATTTATCCATCTTTTAGTGGTTGCTCTAGAGATTAGAATATGTATGATTAAATTTTCATAGTCTGTCTTCAAATAATACAATGTAACTTCCTGTGCAATATAAAAACCTACAATGTTATAATTTCATTTAGTACCCCATTCTCTTTGCTATTTTTATCACATATTTACAAGTATATCTCATGAAACCTCACAACATAAAGTTGTTATTATGCTTCAGCCTGGAGAACTTACTTTAGCATTTTATATTAAGTAGGTCTTGCATGTCCTTTTGCACCTAATTGGACTCAGAACATTAAAGTTTTTATCAACATTGAATAGTGTTGTCTTGGCATAGATTCATCTGTATTGCATGCTGAGTTCTAAATAGAAGGTTTATAGGGAAGAGATTGAAAACACTGAGAACATCTAGACCTAGATCTTAATGGACTAACCAAAGGGCTGTAGTGTACTTTGCCTACTGTCAACATCCAAGAGGGGGCAGTTGTACTGCTAATGGTATGTCATTAGAGCTTACAGTCTGTGATAATGCTTGGAAGTGTAAGAAGGAAAGAAGCAATGATTAGAGCATCTGCTATTTTCCAGTTTACCCTATGTCATAAAACCTCATTTGATTCTCAGAACAACTATGCAATACAAGTTTTATTATTGTTATTTCACACATTAAAAAAAAAAAGTCAGGCATCTGGCTGTTGGATTTATGATAGTGCATATGGTTAGGGAGGAAGGACCCCAGCTGGTAACTATGAGTGTAAAAATTATGGTCCAAACCTTGAATTAAGAGGTTAATTGGAACAAAGTAGAATATCAGGGTCTCAGTCAAACAGCCTAGACTTCAGAACAATTAAGAAAATCAATGTGACTCCACCCCATATCATCATATGAACTTGACACACATAGGGTGGGGTTAGAGTAAGTCCATAGCTCAGTAGTCACATAACTAATTGCCCAGGGCTAAGACTAGACATTGCAAGTAAATTGCATTTCTGGTTGAGGATGGGGCTCCCAATGTCTTGCCTTCGTTTTTCAGATCTGTTCTGGGAACTGGTTGGCATCAAATGGAGATATCAGTGCATGTGCAATGGTGGGATTGTAGAAAGCTGAGGATGACAAAATAGACTGCTGAAGCCAGACATAGAACATTAAACTCTCCCCTAATTGTAGAAAACAAACAAAATAATACCACATTGCTAGGTAATTCCTCACTAATGGAACTTTTGCCTATTTTTCAAGATCTCCACAGAATATTTGCAGAATGTCCCTTTATATAGTGCTGCTAATAGAATGAGTAATCATAAACACTGAGAGTAGAAACTATATCCTTCTGCTGTCCATCACCCAAAAGCTACCCTACAATTTGACTTCATTTCTTTTAGTTATCTCTGTTATAAACAGAGTAAAAATGCTCACCTTCTTCCTCTGCTTCCCTGCTGCCCCCCAAATGTTCCTTTATTTATTGAAAAGCATATAATTTACATCAGACTTTTTGTCTGCAGTCTAAATAATTTCCCTTTTTTTTTCACTTTTAACTAGAGGTTCTGTTTTCTTAGCCTTATATAATTTTTATATTCTTACATAAAGGATATTTTTCTTTAATTATAAACAATCCTAAATCATCTATTATAATCTACATTTTTGATGAGATTCTATAATATTGGAAAATATAAATTAAAATAAGTCTATGAAAACAAATCAGACTTTCTAAGGTTCTGTTCAAGGTGGAGGTGAAAGTCATCTCCGAGCATCAAGGCCAAAGCAACTTGGGCAAAGAAACAGTAAGACGCTGCAGTTGTCTTGCATGTTTATTAGTGTAATGAATCACATTTATGAAAGCATTACAAAGTCATAAACAGTTGTAATATAACAGTGCAGAGTGGTCCATCCCAGATATCCAATATATAACCATTTTATTACTGCAGTGGACCAACATTACAATTAACTAAAGAAACAGGGTACATATAAATTATTTCAAAACAAAAAAATGAGCGACTTTCTGGATTGCTTTAAAAGTACATTCTCATAAGCCACAAATAATTGTACAGCCATCAAAACATTGCACATAAACCCATAAAGGCATTCATTCCACAACGCTATTTAAATCCTGTAGAACAAATCTTTAATATGATGAAGCATTTTGGTTTTAGAGCTATGTATAATAAAGTAATTCAAGTCTAAAAAGCACAAGAATGGTTTTATACATTTAGTAATATCTCTGTCTATGAGATCTCACTATCCAATCTGTTGATCATTTTCCATTTTGCCCGAGAATCAGTCTCGGTCAGTGATGCATGTCTACCTTTGGACTGGTTCTTCCAAGCTCCACTTCCTTCTGCCAGCACAAATCTCTGCAGATGGATGACAGCATGTTACCTTGTATCTTACCTGCCTGTTTTGCACACTCAAATACCTTCTCTTGTATTAAAGGGGAAAGCTATGATGACAGATTATAAGGCTGTGGTATCATTTTGTAATTTAACGTCATTATTTCTAAGCCTGTAACATTTATCTGCATAGTGCTCTTTGAAGGGAGTGCTTGCTGTTAGCGTTGACTCAACTATTTCTTCTCAGGAGTGGAGAAAACTCCAGGATTCATTAATCTTCAAACACATTTTTTAAAACCTTTGTGTTCAGCAAAATCCAAATTATATTTTGACACATTTTTTTCTTACCTTAGAAACATTTTAGTGTTTAAGAAAAATATAATCAATAGCTTCTCTTCCTATTTAAACTTCCAATCAATAAAAGGCATGTGCTTTAAGTTATTTCATATCCTCAAATATTTAATTTTATAAATAACATTATTTGTCATATGTGATTTTTAAAAATTATTTTTTTATTTGTATAAATTTAAGGGGTACAAGTGTAATTTTGTTGCATGTATATATTGCGTAGTGGTGAAGTTTGGGCCTTTATGCAATTTTTAAACATTTTAATTTACTCACAGGCACTACCAGTTCATTTGAAAACTCAAATAAATTATGAAATATCTATCTGTATGTTGGTTAAAAATATTGTATATGGAGTGGAGAACAGTGACTTAACCTACATAATAATTCTTCTATTTATTATGTCTCCCCCGAAGTATCATTGTGTCTAAAGGGTGATTGAGGTTCTAGAATTTAGTGTTTTGATATTGAACTTACTTTTTCTATACTTTACCCTAAATATGCAAATGGTCCCAGCTGTGATGAGTGAACATATTCAATCTTAGAGATCAGCTGTCATGCTTTCGGCTTCCATGAAACACACACTATTCACCAATTGTAAGTTCACCACTGGGGCCCGCTTTTCATATGGCACATGAGATCACATGTCTAATGATGATTTTGAGCTAACAGGTAGTTGGGACTACCTGGTGCTTCAACTAGGAAAGACTCAGGCCTTGTCTTAGGCCCGACTCAAGTAGGCACTACTTTCCCAACGTCTCTTTCCAAGAACAGGGGCCTAAAACTTGCTTACTCTACAGGAGACTTCTATCTAGTATAAGTGTCTGTTTCCTGGCCCAATGACTCCTTACAGTTCTCTCCTGGGAGGTAGCATGGAGTGAGAGGTAGTGCTATACTTTAAGTGGACCGATGAGACAGACATGTAAGGTAGGCAACTGAACAAGGTCCTCTGCAGTCTTTCCCTAGTAGCAGGAAAGAAAGCCTCTTTTCACAATCCTAGCCCTAGCCTAGATACTTAGCATTTTCTAGCACAGATGTTTTATGACTGACAGCCACTTCACTTCAGTCTCAAAGTTGGGGGTGGGGCTGGGTTGAGTGAAGAGGGGATGCCTAGCTCAAATTCTTTGGTCCTCAAGCCAACAGGGGGGTAGGTATCTGGGCTTTTCTTGCACTGATAACTGCCTCCTTCCTGAAACGCCAGTATTGTTCTCAACTCTGACCAGTAGTTTGAACCCAAAGGAGGCCCTGTCTGCAGCCACTAGGATTAGAGAACTGAAAGTATTTCTTAGCTTTCTGGTAATGAAACTTTCTTTCTGACATGTAAGCTTATATTTCAACTTTTAGATATTCCATCATTAAATGTATTTTCATAAAGTTACTTGGTTTTGCCACCTTCCTATTCTACAACCAACCTTTAAATTTTATAAAGGCTGGATCTATGTTTTATACAGTTTATATAGCCTCAAGGCATCTGTCTTGCTTTTTCATTTCTTTGCTGTGGGACAATGTGTTTTTAGTTTCATGAGACAAATTATGAACTGGAATCATAAATAGTTCTTTACTTATGTATTTATTGACTTATATTCTTTAAATCTTGAGTGTTTTTGTTTGTTTTCTGTTCATTTAGAAGATACCTTGTTCTATATTATTCTCTCCTTAAAACCAGCTGATTAATAAACTTAGAGGTAAAAACAACTTTGCAATGCTACAACTCCCTTTCTTTCTAAATGAAGTGATGGATCCTAGAATTGGGTTACTTAATGTGATTCTTCTCCCTGCATGTTTTGAGGGCAGTAGGGTAAGGCGTTTTTAACCCCTTTTGAACAGGAAGAGGCAGGCACTTTTTAGGACCAAACTGAAATTGTTATCTCAAACCATGACACATTTATAAATATAACATTATAATAATATAATATTAAATATTTCTATAGTAATAGTAGCCCAATGTAATCCCCCTCCATAGCAACCCTAAGAGGTCAGTATTATCAAAATCATGTATGTCAGTGATTAAGAAATTGAGAGTGGGAACAGTTAAGGGACCTTCTCAAGGTCAATAGGCTGGTAAGGATTTCTGTGTTTGAGCCCAGAACTCTTTTCTATTAAACCCCCAGCTGTTCTTGGTAATGGCAGCATTTTGTTTTTGTATATGGAATATGATACTTTCCTTTCTAAGAAGTGAAAAAAAAACAGATCAAAGACTTATTTAACTAAAGTACAGTTATCTCATTAGCAAATTTAGTCTCTTTTCTGTGATGTAATAGTTATGTAAAAATAAACCAACCACCCAGGGACAAGACATCTGCTCCTTAATCAGGTGTATTCTTGTTTAAATGAGAGACATCAGAGCAGAGGTGACACAAGGGGGAAAAACGGACTTTGTTAAAGATTTTAAGCTATAACAGAAATGGAAAGATAAATTATTCTGGCAAAGTTACATGCATTTTATTGCCTAGGTCTCAGTCAAATGCAGGGGAAAATAAAGTAAATTCTTTCATAAAAATTCAAAGACTACAAAAATCTTTGTATTTTGAAAAAAGCTTTTTCTAGCACTCCAAATTTCCACAGATGTCCCTTATCTGAATAAGGCCATTCCATTTTTAAAAAAAATTCATACATTTTCTTCTTATTGCTTTCTATATTGGCAGACAAATGCGAAAAGTTAAAAGCAACCAAGATTCCCAGCATTCAGAAATGCCAATCTCTCTCTCCCCCCCATACACAAGTGTATAGACACACACACACACACACGTGCGCGCACACTCACACACACTAGTAATAAAAGGAGAGGCTGAGCTAATTACTGTTCTTCTGTGTCCAAAGTTTGAATTTATTTTGACATCAGGCTTATAGGTATAAGCAAAATGCAATCATTAAGTAATGCCAACGCTGGACCTGTCTTTGTCTTGAAGTGCCCTCAAGTCTGTGGGCACTCAGAGATGGTGGTGGTGGTGGTGGTGGGGTAATGGGGGGAGCAGGGTTGTGCTCATTCCACATCACTTTTTAAAGGTATATGAAAAAATATAATGCACTATAGCTAACAAGTCTGCCCAACTTCTTAGTGTTTCAAAACTTGCAATTCTGGAAAAGTAATTTTTTGCTACTCCTTCTACTTTGGGACGATACTGACATAAAGGACAAAAATTTGCTGCTCTATAATTAACTAAAGCACATTCCTGCTTACTATTCTAGCATCCTACATCTTTTCTTTCCTTCCCTTTCCTTCCTTCCTTCCTTCCCTCCTTAGTTACTTCTCTCTCTCTCTCTCTCTCTGCCCCCCCTTCCCTCTCCCTCCCTCTCCCTTTCTTATCTAATGAATATTGTTTCTCTTGAATAACCTATTATAGTCCAGATGATCTCAGCCACAGGTGAAATTATGTGGAGAATTAGGGAAGAAATATTTAGGATTTTTAATTCACAGAAAATGAAAACATCAGAGCAGCAAATAAAATTTTAACAAAACTTTAATTTTGATATTCCCTAATTTGTACTTTCATGCTTCTAACCACATTGTATTTTGCTATACCTTTCTCTAGATGATGGTTTTTCAGATGACACTTTGCATTCATTTATGTTCTATTTGGGAGAAAGTTTAAGGAAAGGATTAGTTTAAGAAAGAATAAAAACACAGTCTATTAATAGTATAGCTATGAAATTAAACAAGGCTCTAAAGGAAATTAGAAATAGACATTTTCTAATTATAACCCCATTGCCATAGTATAATATACATAACAAATCAGAGAGAGTTCTCTGATTTTACACCTCCTCATGCTAGTGTCAACTAAAAGAGTTGGCCATCAATATATGTGCAAGTATCTTCACCATTCCCAGGAAACATCTATATACATGTCTGCTGAAAAATAGATTCTTAGGGCTTCTCAGATGAAAATATTGGAGCTATTTTGACTAGGTGCAAAACAATAAACTTTTTTTTTCCCATCAAACTAGGCAGAAAGATAGCAGTAGAGAATACTGTGGCAATTTATTTTTCCCCCATGGACTGTTGCAATTATTAGACAACATTAAAGTTAAAGTAAAAACAAATGAGTGACTGAAGACAGAATGTTAGTAATAAAAAATACTTATAATAAAAACCTGATAGTATCTAATATCAAGAATAGGATGCTAAGTGCTCCCAAAGCAATATCAAATAATTTATAACTATCTAATTTTAATGAGGCAGCCTAGAGCTCAAAATAGATGATCTAGCATTTTTACAAATAATGGATAAAACATATAGATAATATAATGTGGTTTAGCTTTATAAATGTGTGGTCCTCATGGATTTTTCATACAAAACTTTAATTTCTTATAGAACATTGTTGTCACAGAAGTGAAAATATTATATTTACAGTTCATCCTAAGATTTGAAAATGAGGTTCACTCATTAATTGGGTTAATAATTCTATTGTTAATAAGGAATACCTTCTTCTCAATCTTTTCATTTTATTGTACCTACCACATCTATGAAATCCGAGTTTATATGTTTTATGTCTGCTTTTGTTACTTGAGGATATCTTGCTTTTATTCTGGTAAACTATGGATGTGAATAGAAATGACTTTGAAGTGGGTAAGTCATAACAGTGAAATCCTTTGGCCTTATTTCTGCCATGGGGGAAGGCTTTGCCTCCACTCTGGTAACACCAGATTTTAAAATAATAGGCAGAGGTGATAACGTACCATCCCCTAAGAATGCTTTATTCATCTTTTGTATAAATGCAAATGGCCTGAGAGCCCTTCAAAGCATAGCTGATGACAGCAAGACAGGGAATAAGGTTATTCTCAATCCATACCTCCCTTCTAGCTCACTCTTTCTGTAAATGTGGGAGTCAAGTTACCTGTTGTGAATAGAGAGTTCATTCACTCCTAGGCTCTACCAGGCATAGTTTTGGTATTTGTGTTTATCTAGAAAAAACAATTTACTAGCAGATTTCTTTTAAGTTGTCCCTTTACTTCAAGTAGCTGAATGAAGCCTTTCTTCCTAAATGTCAATAGACACAATCTATTGATTTAAATCCACCCACAGTCACCTCCAGGGTGAAGTTCAGGGGATTACATCCAATATCAGTCTCTATTTGGCCAAGGAAGTAGAAGGTAAATTTAAACACTATTTTATTCATCTATTCAAGAAACAATTGTCAAATAAATAATATATGTCTCTTTTAGGCCTATAGGATACAGAGTAACAATTTCTGTTTTCATAGGTGAGCACAGTGTAGTTGGAAAGGCAGGTAGATAAGAAGCTGAATTACATCATTAAGTTCTAGGTACTGTAAAAAGAAAAAAAACCCCTATGAGTAAAGCACTATGGAACTATGACTCTGGCTAAAGAATTTGGGAAAGACTGTAGGTGTTTTGGCCAAGATGGCTGTCATGAGTTAGATTGAAGGTTTCCTTTATAGTGTAAACTCATGAGCTAGATACAGGTATCTTTTCCTGAGTGTCTCATTATGACTATGATAATTATGCCAATCATTTGAAAACCGGAAATCTAAATAGATGAGTTCTTATATATTAATAATTATCATTTGTGGATATTTTAATCATGTGTTTGTATTTTTTATGTGTGTAAGTCCTAATTATTTCTTAGTTTATAAATTCATAAGCAAAAATTACCTTTTTTTCCAGTTATATTTCCGTGGTCTGAATGTTCTCCAAAATTCATTTGTTGAAATTTAATTGTTTCAACATTGTTGTAGTATCAGGAGGTGGGGCTGGAGGGAACTAGCTTAGGCCCTTTTTGCCATTCCTCCTTTCACCATGTGAAGACACAGCCACAGCACCTGTCCCTTCTGCCATGGGAAGATGCAGCAAAAAGTCCCTCACCAGATATCAAATGCCTTGATCTTAGACTTTCCAACCTCCAGAACTGTGAGAAATCCCATTGTTTATAAATTATTCAGTCTGTGGAATTTTGTTATAGTAACACAAATGGACTAAGACATATATCTACCTTCTAAGTGTTCCAGGACAATTAATTAAGATAATTAAAAAGTACTAGTTAACTAACTGATTTTGAAATTGGGATGAGAGAGAGAGAGGGGTATTCACTTGGCTCTGGCAGTTTCTATGTTGTGATTTGGGCAAAACCATAGAATACATTATGCTCTTATCTGTAAAATGTGCACTTGGGTAAGATGATTGTTAAGATTACTATCACCTCTAAAGTTTTACAACTACTAATGCTTATTTTTGGGCAACAAAGTGCACCCCCTCTGGAGATTCATGATGACCTGAATTATAAGCTATTTGAGGCATGGCTTCTTTTTGCCTTTCTTGCTTTTGTATCCAAATCACAAAGCTAAACACAGTTTAGTAGTCTCATTGAGGAAGGGAAGAAGAAGAATATTGAACTAAAAGTCAAAAACCGAGTTCCTAGGGTGAAGTACTTTCAGAATAGCAGAGTAGTAAGGACCATGAAAATCTGCTTTTCTATAGAAGAAATGATAAATGGCAAAATTTGTCAAAATCAACTCTTTAATTACTGTGGAAATTAAATAAAGGATTGCAACAGTCCAAGGAGCATTTATTCAAGAAGAACAGCTGAATCTTGGTAAAAACAGCAAATTTGTGGTGTTTTAACTTGACCTTTTCCCCTTCCCATCTCCCAAGATTTGCAATGTCTTTGAAAACAAAAGCTTTGCAACCACAGTAGCTGTGGAACCAGTAGTCTAGCAACCACTAGAGGAGAAAAACATGTTTGGAGCTCTCTAAAAACCCCATTTGCAGATAATTGTCCTACTTGACTTGAATGGCATTTCCCTGAAAAGCTTTCATTGTTAGAGCTTATCTCTGTTTGACCTGAACCAGAGCTTTCTTTGTGCAAATAGCTTTATTCTTTCTTCAGCCTTATTTCTAGAATGTTTGTCAAAAACAGTCAGCAGCAACTGGTTAAAATTACAGTTGCCTGAGGCTGTGATAACAGGACTAATAAGAAGTGATTTAAAAACTTCAAAGAAAAATTGGTAAATGAGTTGTTTGTAGGGGCTATGAAAAATTCTGACATATACCTGGGAATCTGGAAGAAAACATGTAGGTAGAACTGTGCTCATGCCCAGGAAAGACATGGAGAAACACTAATCTCACCTCTGGATGAATTTGAAGCTCTGTGCAAGCAGGAAGTGAAGGTTAAGGCAGAATTGTATACTTCCTGATGGAGCACTAAAGATGTATCTCAATACACACATAGAATCCCTTTGGCAATGACTGAGACATTTACCAGTGCAGGGTATTTAAGGAAATTTCTGATCAAGAATTTCTTTACCACAATAGATACATCATAATCAAGTAGTCAAAGTCAAAACACAAAGAAAATAACTTGAAAACAGCAAGAGGAGAGGAATTTGCCATTATATAGTAAATGGTACCTTTCAGTTGAATCTAATTGTATTCATACTAATCATACTCAATATGCATAGGAGAAACAGTGATTCAACTTTACAAAAGTCATGGCTTGTGAGTAAGGCAATATTACTGATAATATTTTATATTAAATTGTTCCTCTGTCAAACTATGTAAAACACTTTTAAATCAGCAGGTCATGACAAACTTGCGGTCAGTGTACTTGGGAAGCTTAGCGGGTACTTAGAGATCATAAATACCCATAAATTGTCATTAGGAGGCCTTGCTCCAAAGCTGACACTCCACAGGAAAAAGTTGATTAATCAAACTCATTTTTCTTCAAATAAGGTCATTAATCAAAATTTTTGCCCCCAACTTTAATAAATGGGATTTGCAGCACAGAAGATGTTAAAGAAAGTAGTTCCTGATGGAGAAAAGGAAAGCTCGGTGTTGTTTTCCATTTTTGCCCCAATTGATCTGAATTTAAAAAACAAAATCAATGAAAGTGAGAGAGGTTGCCTCTAGCCTATTTAGGAAGAATGTCTGAGAATCAAATATTCAGGTTTGCTCAGAATTAGTAAAAATTACTCTATTTAATCCCCTCAAAACATCAATTCCACTGAGGGAAGATACTATGGTCTATTATATAAGACTTTCTGAATTCTTGATTATATCTGAAATCATAAATATAAATGTGTAGTTACCATTGTTTCAGCTCTACTAGATATAATGTGATAACTAGAAATGTATAGATCATGCAAACAAATTTAACAGCACACTGGGAAAAATAAGTGACATTTAATAAAGGAAAAGTTCTCTTTCCCTTTTCTTCAATTCTCTGAAACTCTGTACTTTCTCTCTATTCTTTCATAACTGGTGAAAAATATCAGGGCTGTATATCTAAATCACCAAGGCAGGATTAAAATGATAGAAATTTGTTGTTTATAATATTTCACTCTCTTTAAGCTAAATCCTAATATTATTGGAAACACCTTGGCAATGAGGTGATAATAAACATCCATGATTTGGTTTTTTTTGTTTGTTTTTTGGCTTTTTTTTTCTTTCTGTGGAATTTTGAGGGGAGGGTACAAAAATTGCTGGCGTTTTAAGGACTTTTAAGTCACTTGTTATATAAGCACAGAGGCTATACTTCGAAATCTCTTTCTGCAGTAGCATAATTCTTTATCTCATAAATGAACATTTCTGTTTATTTATTGTTGGTTTTAGGAAAATAAGAAACCAAACACTATTCTACTGAAGGGGCACTAGCCAGAGCTAACACAGAGAAATTTATATCTATTATAAGAAAATAAGCCATTATATTTTCATATAATTTGTAGAGAATCTATTGTGTTTATAAAGAAGTTAAACCAATACAAAAAAGATGAAAAATTGGCCTTTTGCATGAGGGAAAGGGAAGAGAATAAGAAATAAGAACCAACTTTTTTTTTAGTATCTGCTGTGTGACAATTTTCATGCTAGTTGCAATGCCTATCTCATTTTAAAACTATGAAGTTCTATGTAATGTTTATTGTAGATGCAATTAAATAAAAGGATAATGAGTAAAGTTAATAACTATCCTAGGTCACACAGCTGGCAAATATCTAAACTAAGGTCTGTCTAATTCTGTGCTCCACAGTTTTTAAATAATGCAATTATAATCATAGTAACAATCAAAGAACTACATGCTATGATAGTTTTTCCTGCGTGCATTATTTCATTAATCTTCATAATAGCCATAAGAGGTATATGAGTCTTGAAAAGTTTGACATCAGTTATTCCATCTGACTCCAGTGCCTGAGCTCTTACTATTTCATCCAGTTTTCCTACAAACCCTAAGTTATATTGGAGTCTGCTATTCTACTTTATTCAAATATTCTTTCCAATGTAATTATATTAATAGTTATCATATATTAGAAATCTGTGTAGTCAACATATATAGAGCAGCTGCTGTGTGCATAGTGTTGCAATGGTGCTCAATCCATTTTTTTGTTTGTTTTTCTTTCTTTGTGTCATAGAAACCAAGTAATTAGATTGATTTTTTTTTTTTTTGGTGCCTAATGAATTGGCATCATACAGAGTGTGAGTAGGAAGAGTAGGAAGCAAGAAATTTATAGACTTATAAAAAACTCGGACAAGTATATTTTATTCTTTCTTTAGAAATTACTCTCTTCCAGGAAATTATAATCTTTCTCTAGATTAGAAGAAAGGTCACAATTGAAATCTCATAATATTTATTGAGCAGCTGTGTGTCTGAAACTTGTGGACCAGCATTCTTATAGTTTGATGAACTTTGGTAAAGTCCAACCAACCATATGTAATTATAGTGGTCTTTTGATAAATTGCTGGCAGAAAGTACTACATGTAAATATAGTAGTTGCTTAGAGGAGTTAGTCCTTAAATCTGAGTGAATGGTCAAAGAAGATGCCCTCTGAGCTTGGTTTTAAAACAATAGAAAATTTTTCCAAGGGGAAAGAGTTGAGAGGATTTTCAGATATGGACTAATAATATCTGAATAAGATCATATTCTGGAAATGGAAAAACACAGGTTGTCTGGCATCTGAAAATAGAAACTTGAAAAGAGTATGGGGTCTTGAATGTTATGCTGTGAAATTTGGAATATATTCTAGAGCCCCCCACAAAAAATCTGTTAACATTTTTGCAGCAGTGGAGTAGTTTTATTGGACATTTGTTATAAAGGAATGGAGAAATTGGAGCAGAGCAGTTAGGTGAGAGACTGCCATAAGGAACCTGGTGGGAGAAAATAAAGACTTTAAACCATCTGATATATTCAAAATAGAGGGCATAGAGGATGGCTCTAAAAGGTCTGGGTTTGGGAGAAACAGGCATTCTTTTTTTAATGTAATAAATATTGGAGATGATTTATGAAACATCTATTGGCAACATTCAGTGGAGAGTTCAAGAACAGAAAAGTAAATGTGGGGTCCATATCTGTTTATAAGTGCGTGTGTTCAAAAGAATTGAAGCTAGTGAACAAATAACCAAAAGCAGGGAGAGTTTGTAGAGTAGCTAAGAGAGAGTCAAGAAATAAAGAAATCTTAGAAAAGAACTTAAGGAGATAGAGTTCCACAACAGTTGCAGAGATGGTAGATTTGTACCAGAATAAGGGTTCCTTAATTATTGTATCTTTGTCTTTACTTCTTTTTATTAAGTGATTTATTTTCAATGGACTTTATCTAATTTGATTTTCCTCTCTTGTCTCTTAAAATATTCTTCCATTAAATTTCCTCCTTCCTATTATCTCATCTCTGTTTCTCAGTGAACTTATTTGTGTCTTTATTAACATGAACCTTCCATTCCCACACCATCAGTCATTGTCTTGTCTTTTTTAATTAATCTTTAAGCCACATCAAAATTCACACATGAAACAATTATATCCTTTACGAGAGATTGAAGGAAAATCTCCCTAACTTAGTCAGCTTAAATTTTTTTGCTCTCTAGTATGAATACCTGTTTCATGTGGGTAATTTCCATCATTAACCTAAGAGTAGTAGGCCACTCTATTTAATTTTTTAAATTGTTACTTCTTTTACTGAGAATATGCTTTTCTTCTCTTCTCTTTTTAGATAGACTCTTTCAAGTTTCAGTTCAATCTTATTATCTCTTCTATGAGAACGTTTCTTACTTCACATTGGCTTATCTCTTAATTCTGTCTACACTGCACAGTTTACATTTATCTTACTATCTTGAATGTTTAGTTATTTGAATGTTTAAAATGCATTTTTATTCCCATAACATATTTCCATATTTCTATTCCATGAACAACCCACTGCACAGTATTAAGCACATAGTAGAGACTCATTAAATGCTTGTTCAAATCAATTGCATTGTAATGGCATCATTGTGATTTTTATTGAGTTCAATATTGGCCTCTATCTATCACTATTATCCTTCTTTCTAAGAACTATCTCTGCTGTGGCATGGTATCTCGGAACTATTCTAATCAGTTCCAGTCTTGGATTGTTTAGAGCCTGGAAGTGGACAGTAAAATGCTCAATTGAGGGTATGTGGTCTAAGGAATGAGTACTTCTATGGAAAAAGCAAATCATTGTAGAACATGTGGCAATATTGCTTTTTAAATTTATAAATAGATTGTAACCAAATTTCTCCATTTCTATGAGGGATGAACCAGAGGAAATGGGCTTATTCTGAAGCCTGGTGGATTTCAAACATAGGAAAATAATATTTCTGTACCAAAAGACATTAAACAAGAAAGGATTAAAGAATGAGAGTATTTGGAGAACTGTAACTCAATCGCCATCTGTCTGAGGTGGCCTGACTTTCAGAGCTATTCTGGAATTGCTGACCTCTCTAGGTCCTTCCAACTTGAGATTCAATCTCAGAACCCCTAATATTAAACTAGTTTTTTGCCAGGATTTGTTAGAATTAATCATAATTAAACTATGAAATATAATTGTCACAGCTGAGTTCAAGTAAATGTTGGCAGAATTCACTCCAGATTAAGTCAGTAAAATGGATAAGCAACTGACTTCTGTAGGCCATTAACCACCCAAAATGCCTTGTAAGAATATCCTTTCTCATGGCACTTGAATTTCCTGTTCTGTTCCTGGTGAAAAATTTTACAGCTTACACCTTTTGGGAATGTTGTAAAGAAAAACTAAGCAGCGGTTATAAAACACTAGGAAATTTTAAAGTACTCTATGAATATTAAGTAATGACATAATTAATTGTAGAAATTCCAAGAAAGAAAAAAATTATCCAAATAGTTTAGTACCTAAAGGAAAGTTTGACTAAAGTTGGTTTTGCTATAAAAAAATCTCTTTGGGTTTTCTAATATTTCCTTTTCCCCATTGTTTAAGTATACAAAACATTCCATAATGTTTTCAATCAGCATCAGATAATTGAAAAATTGCTGAAAAATCCATGAATAAGCGAAAATGTGAGTATTTTGCCTTGTAGCTATTGTTCATGATGTGTTATAATATTTCTTTTTATGGCTGATAAAAACCACAGTATATGCCTGGAGATGTGAAGCCATGTTGTGTTAATAAAAATGAGAATAAAGTAAAATAATGGCATTCAAACAAGAAAATTAATGGTATAACAAATACACCAAATTGCATTAGCTAACATTATTGCATTACTTTCCCAGTTATTGTATTTTGTGCCTTCTTCTGAATAAGCAGAGGTATGAAATGCTGGCATATTGCATGATTTGTGATTTCATTGTCTCCACCTCCTAACTAGCCCGCTGCCACCTCACAGTGTTTCAGTGGTTCCTGGCCCTGTGCCATAGGAAAGACAACAATCCTCTGGATTTTTGGAATAAGGTTATGCCCTGATAACTTTGTCAGTCCTTACACATACTCAACAAGATTTCATTTTCCCCAGGAATCCTTGTTGTGAAGGTACCTGAGCACATCAGCAGCTCCAGGGCTTGCATCAATTTGAATTTGCCTCTTTCCCAGGGGAACCATCTTTCTGATGTATTTGCTCAGCTTGCTCTTTGTTAGTGCCTAATTGGGGCATTTGGGCCAGTGGTGGTGAGGGTGCCAGAGGCACCTGATGGCAAGCCCTGGCCAGAGCTCCCCGGTGGCGTCTAGCTCATGATTTTGTCACACCTGCCCTATTAGCCATGCCTAACGGAAAACTGCCTGGAGTGCTCCTAGAGTCAAGCCAGTGAAGTTTTTTATTGCCCTTTGGCAACCTCAGTGAATGATTTGTTTTATGGCTGAATTCTCTTGAGTGATCTCAGCAGTTTATGCAAGTGATTCAGAATGCCAGCAGCTTAGAGCAGAAACCCAAATCAACCTCTCTTTCCCTGGATCTGCTCCTCGGTTATGGTTAGAATTGAAATGAACAGGATGGGTTTTGCTATGCATGGCAGCAGGGCATGATGTAGTTCTAAGAAGGATACATAGCTGGGTGGACCATTTATAATTTTAATTGACTATGTGGCACAGGGCTCAGCTGCATCACAGAGTAGAAACTGCAGAATGTTTGCTGCTGAATAGATCCTCACAGTCTTGCTTTACTCTCTAGGCCAGTGTCCTTTTTGAACATACTGGCTTTTCAATTCTCTAGAGATATTTTACCTCTTGTCAAAATGTTAACTTTAGACAGAAAACCTGTTTCCTAACCTTAGTTGTTTCGGTATTTTAGAATTTAAAGAAACCTACATTTAACCAATAAAGGAGAATTACCAGAAATTTGGCCAGAGTAATTAAGCAGCAGGTGTCTCAAGGAGGTGTATTCCCATCCTTACCTTGAGAAGAGTATTAACATTTTGCTTGTTGATTGATTAAATGAGACATTTGTCTTTTTTTTCAGTTTTGGAAACACTATGGAACCTAGACCTTTTCCCTACGTGCTAAGCTTCCAGATCAGGTGGATGCATCCTTATAATGTCTTTAGCCAGTAAAGTATTGACTTGCGGTCTTGGATATAGATAACTCAATGTTAATTTAGCTAATTTCTCGTTTCAATGCAATTAGAACATTTTTAAAAGATTACATATCAGATATTGGTGAAAAAACTATTTTCTACTTACAAAATGTAATACAATACTTACACGCATGGTTTTGCATCATTCCTCAAGAACTCAAATACCTACAGGGCCAGGCAGTCAAAGGAGAAGGAAAAAGTGCCCAAGCCTGAAAATAGTGGGAAATAGTGGGAAATAGAAAAGGCTGCTTTATCTGAAGCTGCCTGTGACAACTCAGCTCCAACTGATTTAGTCCTAGGATTGTTCTCTTTTTTTTCCCCCCCAAAGAAAAGACAGAAATTGAGATTTCTCTCCCAATTTTTAAATATTAACATCAAATTTATTTGTTTATCTTTTCACTTTGGAGGGAATTCTGATGGTCCAGACTCACCTATGAGTTGCCAGTTTATGATTTCTATCTTAAAGCGAGATGGGAAAAACAGGAGTTAGAGTCAGATAATTTCTTATTATCATTTATGACCTAACTTTTAGAGTGAGAAATATTATTAATAGAATGAGTTACTGTAAGTAGAGCCTTTAGTATTCCCTCATTTGCTATTATGGTAGTGAAAAATATAAAGTGGTGTCATAAGCCCTTTTTAGGGAGGCTTAACTCTGAACCATAATTTCCTTCTTGCCCTTATTAGAGAAAGGGCCTTATATGTCCACTTAACCTTCCCAGATTGACGTCAGAGAATTTATTTCTAATTCAGCTTCCTTTGGAACATTCTTTCTAACACCCTCCTCAGCAGCCTGCCCTGAATAGAGATAAAAGTCTTTCCTTTCTCTAGGCAGGTTGGTTACAAGAAGAGAAAAGGGTTTAGAGCTGTACAGCATGCATGTTCATGGGATATAACTCTATACTTCCCAATCAAGTTCCCTGGTATCACTCCCTCCCTCTTCCTCCACAATAAATTTCTTTTTTCCTCTACAAGTTTGCTATTAACAGACTTCTCCCTCCATTTAAATCCTGGTTCAGCCATGAGTTTTAACCTCTTAAATCAATTCAAATACACTTGAATGCAGCTATTTTTGAATTCAGAAGTACATTTAATTTTCCTACATATGACCAGAGGACAGCAGATGTCAATTCTACTCTTAACTCTTCTTGGCACATCTCACATGAGGATAAATATTTATCCTGATAAAGTCTACATGTCATTTCGGAGATGAGTTTTCTTTCCTATTCCTGTCTGCAAATGCATGTGCTGTCGGCTTACTTCTTAGAAACTTCATTATCAACCAAGACAGGAGATGGCCACTGGATCTACTACAGCTAGTCTGCATATTTTCCCTTTTTCCAAGTCATTTTATTAAAGAAGTGGGAAATATCACCAACATCTTAGAGTAAAGAGAGAAAACATATGCAAGAAAAAATTCAGCCAAATTTTGGCTTTTGTGTCTCTACAGTTTTAGTTGCTTCGTTTACCTTGATTTGATCAACATTCTTAGTTTATCTTTTCTCAGCCAAGCTTACGGTTTCTGTGAGGCGATCTTCCTTTTCAAGCCAATTTCAGTTAAATCTTCAGTTAGATGCCTTGAGGCAGTGTACTAAAAACTTTAGAAATTACTAAATCCATTACGTCTATTGCGTTGTTTTTGTGTAATAATTGAAACTCTTGGCAACAAAATCGACATTAAAGAAATAATTTCAGCTTCTTTCTCCACATTCTCTTTATCTTCCAGATATTCACAAAAGATCTCCGTGTGTCTTTCCAATAATATAAATCTCCGTGATTTACATCACAATAAAGTTTGTGATTGTATTCTGGATTCCCAGATGTTCCAGAATACTTCTTTATCCCCTTAACCTCCACAGCTCAAATTGACCTCTGCACATTGCTGTATTTTGGTCTGCATATTTATACATTTTTTAAGATGAAAAACTCATGCTGGAAACAATTTCAGTTATCAGAACTTGTGCTTAAATTCTTCCATACTCATAAATAATAGCACATAGCATAGAAATCTGTGTGGATATACTTTAATGCAGAACAAAATATAACACATGTGACATATGAATTTAAATTAAAAACTTTCCCCTAAATGTCTCAGTAGAATAAATCATGTCCATTTCCCCTTCCACATTGAAATACCTCCTTCCAAAAACATTAACTCAAAGTCAGCTAGTGACTCTTCTATCTCTCTGGAGTCCTTGCCACCAGCATTCAGAGGCCTGTCCCCTTTGTTCAACATAGTATACAGTTTTACACATATTTAACCATTACTATCTCCACAAAGCTGAAAAATATAGAAGTGAGATGACATTTGTAGAGCCAAAGAATTTCAATTCAATATCTTTCTATATTTTCTTAAGTTTCTTTCATCTTGCCCCATGTTCCCATATTTCAACACTGGCAAATGCTGTATTTTAAACTTTTTTTTTTGTCTTGCATTTTTATTCTTTCCTTGAAGCAAGGAAAATGTGAACTTAACTGCTGGGATGCCTAATTTGAAGTGACTTGAAGTGGTAGATATTAACGATGTGTAAAAAGCCTGAAGCCAGAATAGTTTTAAACTTCTTTTTATTATACAACTTGAGATTCAGTTATACCTGAGAGCCTTCTTTACTATTTCATAGAGGCTATATTTTTCCCCCAAATTTTCATTTCATTTATGTCTAAGCTTAGGATGTGTGCCTTGGATACATCATCTTCTTTTCAATTTTTAATGTAAAATAACTTGCATGTATTTGTGTGTATGTGTGTGGTGTATTCATTCATCTCTAATTTTACAGATATTTTAAGAAGTATAATATTTTTTTAAAGAGAGGCTTTGCTGCTTAGGGAAAAAATGGGATTTATTTTTAGCATCTATTTACACTTCCATCTTATCTGTACTTACAAGTCTTATTCTTTAAAAAAGTGGCCCTTTTACTAATTATTTATAATGCTGTTGAAGAGGCAGAAAGGTCTGTGCTTAACATGGCATGACTGGCCTCAGTCCGCGTGCAGCCCCTGTGAACATCTCACTTGGCATTCCAGCATGTGCACCTACCTGCTGACCAGCATCTATTAGTTTAATTCAGTATGAGCTCAGGACTCTTTTTAATCTATACACCTTGCATAGCTATTCCTTATCTCAGCTCCTATGCCTTAAGCAGGTAGGAATGCAACGTATGGTGACAAGGTCAGCACCCCAGCTAGTTTTTTAATGCATAGCATTTGTTTTTTGCTAAAGATAATGAAATAATTATATCTAGAGAATCCAGATTTGTGAAAATTTGAAGTTTTTTTGCCAAACTATTTATTAACTTTGAGAAAAATTTAGTTCATCTGTTTTTTTATTTGTTTACTCTTCATCCCTCACAACAATGGTTAAAAAGTTGTGCGTGTTTCCTTATGAGATTTCATTTTGGTAAATGTCGACCATATACAAGGTAGAGAGAACAGTACCATGAGCTTTGTGCACTCATTACCCAGTGCCAGCAACCCTCAAGCCTGACAACCCTGCTTCATCTATACCTTTAGCCACTTCCCCTCTCTAGTCTTAATCCACAGCACATCCCTGATGTTAAATTATTTCACCAGTACTTGTTTGTATTTCTAAAAGAGGACTATTCTTTTTTTAAAAAAAACAAAATATTATTGTATTCTGAAATTCAACAAATAGTATTTACCATCAAATAGACAATCAGTTCAAATTTTCGATTAACTCCTGAATGCCACACTTTTAAAAATGAAGTATCAGACTTAAACTCCATATATTTTAATTGGTTGGTATGTTTCTTAATTTGGTTTTGAAAAAATTTCTAATTTTAGAACAGTTTTAGATTTACAGAAAAATTTCAGATAATACTGAGTACTCCCATTTTCCCCCACCCAGTTTCCCCAATTATTAACATTTTGTGTTAGTATGGTACAAAATGTACCCATATAAATACAGTATTATTAACAAAAGATGATACTTTATTCATATTTTTATAATTTTTATTTATTGTCCTTTTCTGTTCCAGGATCCCATCCAGGATACAACATTGCTATTATTATTTTAAATATTTTTTCTATTCTGTTTTTTCTTTCTTCTTCTTATATTCCAATTAGATGTATGTTACACCTATTGAAATTGTTCCACAGTTCATGGATAGTCTGTTCTCCTTGTTCATTCTTTTTTTTGCATTTCAGTGTGTGAAATTTCTATTGACTTTTTTCAAGCTCACTGATTCTTTGTGCAACCTTGTTTAAGCCTGTTAAAGGGCTTGTTTTTTTTTCTCTAGCAATGTTTTTGCTTTATTCTTAGAGTTTCTTTTTGTTTATATTGCTCATTGATTTTGCATGCTTCCTACTTTTTCCATTTAAGTTCTTAGCATATTAACCAAAGTTATTTCAAAATTTTTGTCTGATATTTGCAACATTTATATCATACTGGAGTTTGGTTCTGATGCTTTTCTCTAGATTGAATTATTTCTTGCCTTTGTCATGCTTTGTAATTTTTTGTTGACAGCCATGTATGATGTGTTGTGTAATAGGAACTGAAGTACATAGATTGTTATTTGTGAGAATTTATATTAATCTAGCTGGGAGTTTCTATAGCTATAGGGGCTAGAGCAGCAGTCCCCAACCTTTTTGGTACCAGGGACCACTTTTGTGGAAGACAATTTTCCACAGACCGGGCAGGGTGTGGTGAGAGGGCAGCAGAGCTCAGGCAGTGATGCAAAAGATGGGGAGGGGAGTGGCTATAAGTACAAATGAAGCTTTGCTGGCTTGGCTGCCACTCACCTCCTGCTATGTGTATGTTCCCTGGTCCCCCAGTTCCCAGTGTCAAGAATGAGTATTCCTACTGAGTCGGGCCAATGACAGAGTGATCACAAATACAAAGCAATCTCACACACAACATTTAATGCAAAGCAAAAGTACGCCTCAGAGGGAGAGACAGGTCATCCTCCTAGAGTGGAGAAGACCCCAAAGTCTGAACACACATTGTCTTTTATAAGCTCACTAGTTTGTTCCGCCTTTCTCCTGGCAGGATTGGTCGCCATTTTTCACCTTTGGGTGACTGACAGTTGGGGTTACATAACAGAGTATATGACAGGTTACATAATAGGTGAGGTTATATAACAGTTTCCTTACTACACGTGCGTCCTCCCAGAATCCTTCATGAAAACTCCATCCATGCTATGCTAATTAAATGGTAATGAGCCCCCGGTCAGCTAAAGGTCACAAATGTTACTGTGTATGTTCCCACCAGGGAATAGTTCCTAGCAATTTGGTTCCTAGTTAACAATTCGTTTCCTGCTCTCTACTCTCAGCCACTTTCTGACACCTGTTTGTCCTTCCGACCTAACGCTGCTGTGTGGCTTCCCCACACCCAACTAAGTTTCATGGAAGACAATTTTTCCATGGGGGGGTGTCGGAGCTCTGCAGCCTGGTCCCTGATAGGCCACGGACAGGTACCAGTTTGCGGCCTGGGGGTTGGAGACTGCAGGGCTAGAGGCTTCAAGTTCCTCTAGTATCCTTGCTTTTGTCTCTCCTCCTGACTTTGTTCTTCCCTGAGCCTTCCTTCTCAGAGGTAGTCTGTTTCTTTTAGCTATTTCAGCTGAAATCCACTGTTAGTATATTGGAGTCTATTGTCGGGATGGTAAGGTGTGGGGTAGAGGAGCATTCAATGACTTTCGTTCTATTAAATCTTGGATTTTTAGTGAGTTTGTCTCAGTGCTGTAGATTTCAAAAGTGGTTCTCCAATGGTATAGGTTTTTTTTTTGGTACTCTAGCTCTAACCTCCTTCCCTGCTGCAACATTTCCAATCTACTTCCTTGAATCTCTGACACCTGTTGGCTGTGTTTATTTTTCTTTCCGTACACAACAGAGGAAGGCTAGAGGGGTCCTGGAGTCAGAGGGATGCTCTTTCCAGAGGTAAAATAAAGGTCTAGCAAAGTTTTTCCCCTAGAAAGTAGATTTTACTATGGAGAAGGCTCTGATTGTATTTCACAATGATTAGCCTTCCTTTCCCCCTGCCAGACCCATGAAGGAATCTTTGTCAGATCTGGAGGTAAATCCTAAGAAAATGTTGGGCTCTCAAAGTTTCTCACTCTTATACTAGTCCACACTCAGCCTCCAGCAATTCATTAAAGTTAGAATTTAACTAGAGTTCCAGAAGCTTCTGTTTCAGGTAAGCAGATTTGGGCTGTATTGCTTTGGCTATGCCTATCTCTTCAAATTTTAGGAGGGTGGTTTGTTCTGCAATGTTGTTTCTCTGATGGGTCTAAAAAAAGTAATTGATTTTCATTTTTCCAGCTTCTTCTTCTTGTAAGAATGGGAATGATGACTTTAAAATTCGTTACATGTCAGAACTGAAATCAGAAGTCTCCTCTTAATTCTCTTTAGACTATACGTTCTACTCAAGTTTTTTTTCTTTAAATCTTTGAAATTTAAATGTTGGAAAAAAAACCCACCCGTTTTTTTTGTGTAGAATATCCGACACTGTGAATTTTGCTGATTATATCCCTGTGTTGCCATTTAGCATAATCCTCTGCTTTTTATGTGAATTGTTAGCTGAATCTAGATTATTTTGGTCAGATTATTTCACAGGTAAAGTTATACTTTTCAGGAAGCCCACCATATAAGATTTGTGAATTTAACAGCCATTGATGATCTATACCTAGATCCATTAATTAATTATGGATTGCAAAGTGGTGATTATCTTCTTTCATTATAGCTTTTTGATATTGGCTGCAATATTTCTGAAAGAGAAGCATCCCTCATTTATCATTTGGTTACCTAGTTTCACAGTCTTTTAAGGAAAGACAGGATATATGCTGGAGTTTTATTCCTTTGACATGTCAGTTTTCAAAATAAAAATTTAGTTTTCTAGCAACCTCTCAAATGGATATCTATGAGCATATGCACTTAAACGTATGTGATATATTTCCATCCTTGACAGGTTTAGCCACAATGATATTCACATATCGTTTCATCTTTGGACAATGGGAACCTCTTTAACTAGACTCCTTAGGCTTATTGACATGCCCGTACATGACAGCTTCCTTGCTATATTGTGGGCTCATGTTACACATTTTCTGCTCCAGATCTAAAATAAAGTATTTCACTGAAATGTCCCATTTTTTTTTTTTAGTGGAAAATGGTATTCCAAAGCTACAATCTAGGTGCTTGTAGTGCTTATTGCTTCTGAGTTGGTTATTGTTTCTAGACTTTTCAGCAGATGGAACTAAAAAGTTATAAAAACAACACCAAAAAAGGACCAAAATAAAGATAAAGCCAGGCAAACAGCAGCAATACAGATACTCCGTGACTTATGATGCTGGTACATCCTTATAAATCCATCATAAATTGAAAATATTGTAGGTCAAAAACACATTTGATACAACTAACCTACTAAACATCACAGCTTAGTCTAGCCTACCTTAAATGTGCTCAGAATACTTAAATTAGCCTACAGTTGAGTAAAATCATCTAACACAAAACCTATTTTATAATATAGTGTTCAATATCTCATGTAATTCATTGAATACTATAATGAAAGTAAAAAACAAAATGGCTATATTAGTACTGGAAGTGTGTTTTCTAATGAATGCATATGGCTTTCACACCATCAGAAAGTCAAAAGTCATACTTAAAACATCATAAGTCATGGACAGTCTGTATATGTGTATATACATGCATACATGTATATATACACATACATATTTAGTAGGATGTGTATGTAGTATGTATGTGTGTATATATAGTGTGTTTATATATATAGTTTTTTGTTTTGTTTTATTTTTATTTTTTGAAGACAAAATAGCTCATGAATTACTATCAATATATCCAATAAATTCAAATTCAAGACTAGAGTGAATTTATTTAACTTTTTCAATCTTACATCTCTATATTTTTTCTCCTATGTTGAGAATCCCAGCAATGATGGAATTGGAATATCTATTTTTAATTTGTTTTACCCCACAATATACACATTAATGGTCTCAAAATAACAATGCTAACACAGAAACAGCATAATTATTGTAAACAGTTTACATTTTTTTCTTTTTTTTTGTGCTCTTAAGCCATATCCTACTAGGGAAGTACATAGTCTAATTACTGTTTTTTAAAGTCATTTGGAATAATTTCTCTTGGAATAAATATGCTGCCAATAGATTACACATTTGACTTATTTGGTTCATGTTTTTTTCAATTTAAATACATATAAGGGGTACGAGTGTTTTTTGTTACACGTATGAATTGTATAACATAATGCTGAAGTCAAGGCTTTTAATGTACCTGTCACCAGAATAGGTATATTTTTATCCCTCACCTCATCCCACCCTCCCCCATCCTTAATTTTCAATGTCCATTATACCATGTTATGACCACATATTCCTTTATTTAGCTCTTGTACACTTGTTGCTAAATTCTAGATGTTGACTGGCATATAGTAGATGCCCAATAAATTGTATTAATAATTATTATTTTGGGTGATTTTTTAAAAGTTAAACTACACAAATTCAGCATGGAGATATTAACAATATGAGTTCATTGCAGCATGGATTTAAATCTCAGATTCCTTTTATATTCCTAAAAGCTATGAGTGACTCAAAGGGCTATTGTTTATATGGGTTATATCTATGGATGTTAGAAGTTAAAACAAATAAATTTTCAATGTATGTATTTATTAATTCATTAAAATAAAAATAATAAATTCATTACCTGTTACATTTTTGCAAATATCATCTATTTAATAGAAGACAGCTAATACTCATATGTGCCTCTGCAATCCATCTACTGCAGTATCACACATCACATAGCCTTAGGAGAACTTGACGGTTTACCAAGAGAAAATAAAAGGTAAAGAGACAATAGTATTCCATTATTATTATAAGAATGGATTTGACCTTGCAGATTCCATGAAAAAATCTCAGGACCCCTTGGAATCCCAAACCATACTGTGAGAACCACTGATTTATAGCAATCATGATCCCTAATTTTAAATCTTATATTAATGTCCACTTGACTTAAAGCATTATGGACTTTAGTTTTTTGTTTGTTTTAGTTGCTTATGTATTTGATTTTTAATATATAAAAGAAATTTGAACTATGTGTTCTTCAAAATTTCTTTTAAATCTTAAATTCAATTGTATAATTGTTTTCATTCATTTTTGAACTATTTTTACTGTTGTCTAATTTTGGTACAATATTCAACATTTCAATTTCTTCAAATTGGAGGCAACAAGCTGTCTTTACTTGCCAACTTTGTAAATGTTGAGTGATAATGCCATATCTGAGTCATTGGGGTAATTCAACAACTCATAGTATTTCCCCAAAACTGTGCAAAAACAACTCAATCAACAGAACAAAGTTTAAGACAGGTTAATTGTGTTCAAAAAAGAGATTTCTTGCTTCACACCAAGGAATCCATGAAACTGCTTTAATTATCCAATGGTTAATGGTTGCTCAATTCTTCTGATAATCAAGATCAAATATGTGATGTGTTATTCATTATTTATCCATTGGCATTTATGTCACCCCTTTAGAATGTGAGTTTCAGGAAAGTAGAATTTTTTTTTCTGTTTTGCTTCCTCCTCAGCATCTAGATGAATACTGGCACAGAGCATATGCTCACTAAATGTTTACTGAGAAAAAAGATATTCAAATGTATAATCATTAATTATAGTATTACGATTTAAAACCATATATGTTGGCAATGAGCTATCAATTGGACATTTTTACTGAAATTAGCCATACTGCTATTACCTTTCCCTCTTTCCTGCCCACCTTCATAACATATTCTAAAGATCATAACTTATAACTTATTTTTTAAAATAATAATAATTTGTTGAAATATACTTTAATTTGATTCCTAGCAATGTAGTGGGAAATCCTTACTTGCAAACAAAAGCTTCCTAGAGCTTTCTCCACAGACAAAAAAAAATGTAGCTTTAAAGTTATGAGGCTTGTGTCTTCTGAAGAAACATCAACCAACCAAAAAAAAAAATCCACATTTTCTCACATCACTACGCTTCAATATCTTTCCATATATAACAGGATATTCTATTTGAGAGGGAGAATTTTTCAGAAAGCTACTCTCTTTACTCTTTCAACTCTATTGTTGAAATATTGTTTCTAGACTGTTACTCACAACCAGAGTAGGCAGTAGGATATAAACCAAAAATCTCTGGTACTCACTGGCCCATACTCCACCTTGTTGCACTAATCCTTTGATTGTGGTTATGTTGTATTCTGAGCTGCAGCCTTGCCTTTGCTCAGAATCTTTAGTTGCTCTGAATAAATCCCTCCATCTTTCTGCATTTCAGCTCCTTAATGAAATACCTGGAAACATCCTGAAGACAGGATCTATATCTTTTCTTTGCATATCACTAGTGCCTCATATAAGACCTGACACAGGAAGTGCAGGACAAAAACCTGTTAAGTGAGTAAGTGAAGTGAATAAATGAAAGAATTAAGTGAGAAGCAAACACAAAGCCCTTCTTGCTCATCTTTCTGCTTTTGGACAACATTATACTAAATCGTCTCTAAAGAGTAGAGTGGATCTTCGTCATAAAGATGTTTAGTCCTTACATTCCTTTGTGGGGAACAGGCACCAAGCCTCAGTGTTTATAGGAAGGGTGATATCCCTAATACCTAGCAATCACTTTAGTTTATTTCTTCCTTTTGGATTGTGTTTCACAGACAAATTACAGTGTTCAGGCAATTATTTGAGATAACTCAGGTAATAAACTTGCTTTTGCTAAAAGATCCATTCCAGTGCAAATGGAAAACAGTTGTTCACCATTAGATAACATTTTTATAGGCATGGTTGAACTCACCACTTAATTGTTTTGTGGGAGGCAATATGTAAGCCCCAGATAACTAATATTCCCTTGCTAATAGATATAGCACTTTCCCATCTCTTTTCAACCTTCGGTTTCCTCCAGTTTCCTTAAGAATATTACTCATGCAGTATCCACAAGTTACTTTAAGAATCACTGTTTAAATTCTTTCAACTCCATCATTGCTAATAAATGACAGAGTTGTGTTTGTAGAGAATTTTAGCATTAATGGCTGGATTTTAAGCAATTCTAAAAATGTAAAGAAACACATAAAGGACCCCCAATGGTACAATACTCCTTGAAGACTTGATGACCTACCAAAATTACATCCAGCTTGCAATTTAATTTTGTAAATATTTTCATATTGTATAGCTGGTAATATTTCCATAACCATAAGAAAAAAATCAATACTAATCTATGCTTATTATCACGTGCAGCACCTGAGAGGCTCATTCCACGGCTGTCTGCTGCCGGCAGCTGCAAGAGCTATCAGGGTTTAGGGAGGTGGATAGAACATGCTGCATAGCAAAGTTTCTCCTGCAAAGCTTCTAAGCACTATTTATATGGCACAATAGGTTCATACAGTGTTGACAGACGCCCAGGAAAGATGAGTTTCAGCTTGAAATTGTCAATCTTTAAGAAATCAGAAACCAGGGCAGTGTACTAAACTACTGCAAATGAAACAGAAATAGTAAGCTGAAGGAAAATTTTGCCTAAAGGCACAAATCACTCTGCCTTTATCCTCTGATTAGAAAGATAATAACAGTGAATTATAACAATGCTGCTCCAGAATCTGAGTCAGTAAACAGTGTTTTTACAGAGTTATAATACTTTATAAACACAACTAGAGACAGGGAATATCAAATATAATTTTCCCCACTCTGCATTTTAACATTTTATCAGGGTAAGAGGTGAAATCTTTTAAATAAGAACTGTCTTGGTGATCTACAAACACAAAATAACAATTAATCCTTTTCTATGAAGGACAAATAACAAATTCATTAGTAGTTGCTGGCACTCAACAGAGAAGCCTTTCCTGATGATTTTCTGTGCCTGCTATCACTACTTTAGAGCCTAGTCCTTTTGTCAGCTAAATTTCAAGCTGTTTGTTTTTTAAAAGAAAAAACATGAAACAATGAAACACAGGAAGAGAGCTAGAACACATATACTATATATGGTCTATATATGCCAGTTAGTGATTATCATTATTCATGGACAGCATGCTTATGTCTCAGCTGTTAACTCACTGATTTTGGCTGCCATTTTATTCTACAAAATATGTTGTTTTGGAATATTCCCTGGAGGAAATCTTACCTTTTCTGTTAGGATTATCAGTCAAAATTTAGTAGCTATGTGTATGTCACATCTTGGGGGTGTGCAACTCCAAAAAGTAAATATACCCAGGTTCATTTTATAAAAGCTTCTGATGACTTTAATGATAGTAAGCATGGCTTGGAAATTGGGTGGGTGCTTTTTAAGAGGCTAAACGTGATAATGAAATTCACAAAGTTGAGCACCTACTATTTTGCATTTTGAATTATAATTAGTTCCTTCTATAAAAAAATGCTAACGTATAAGGCCCTTTTATAGATTGATATAAGGGGCTCATGACAGTTTCTTATAGGACTTGCAACCTAGAAGTACTCTAATGGGATGTCACCTACACGTGCCAAGTTATGTTATATGACTTAGCTATAGCTATGAAAAAAGGATCTGAGTGCCTCTTTTTCTGTTTTGAAGAATTTAAATTAAGTTCCTGTAGCCTTGGCCAATCAGGCATATTGTACTCCAATAATGGAATTGCAGTTACTCAATGTTCCATTTAAAGACAGCATTAAAAATCTTCTTGTCAGGAGACTCATATGGCTGGAAAGAAGGGTCCTTGATGTTGAATGGAAAGGAAATATTTTTCTGACACAGTTTGGAAACCAAGTTACAGATGAATACAGCCATAATCTCACTAAAGAATTTTGCCAGAAGTGGAATATATTTGACTTAGTTGCTCCCTGTTAGCCTGAGAAGGGAATAACAAATTTGATGATAGCTAAACTACTTTTGAAATTTTTTGTATCATCTCTTCTTTCAGACTTGTTGGATTTCTAAGAAAATAATATTTCATTGAGGAAACACAGTTCTTCTTGTAGCCACTCACCAAAAAGGGCAAGTAAAATTTCAAAATAAAAAAAAACCACAAAAACCCAGAGTAGATGAAAATCAAAATAGTTAGCACTAGAGAACTCCAAGAGAGCCACAAAGCTTTTGTCACCTGTCTTTCTACCACTACAAAGTGAGACTATTTTATCAAAGACTGGTGAAAATTAAGGACAATTTTCACCAGTCAATTTACCTTAGTCCCAAAGAAGTAGAACTTTCTCTATTCTGAAAGAGGAAGTTAAAGCTCAGAAGCCAAGGAAGGTGTCTTTTTTTGGATAAGCTCTGCTTTTCATGAAGTCTCCCTAAGGAATAAATCATGGTAATGGAGAACTTAGGTAATCATAGATACATGCTTAAATTGTTGATGAGTCAGCAATTGATTGAGGCCTTAATATTTGAAGAGCTAGGAAAATAGAAGTATCATTAAAATTATAGTTTAATTGAAATTGTGGGAAAATATTGGCTTCCTTATACAATATTCCAGGTCCAAAAATGATTTGGGTAACAATGGGATTCATCCATCCAAAAATTCAAAGCTTCAGTTTTTGCTTATTAACTCACGTTGTAATCTATCAGCTCTATTGGGTAATGTAAAAGTCATTAATACTTTCATCAAATGTTCCCAGCTCTTTGCCTACCAGGCACATGCTAACATTGTATTTCCTGGACCTATTAAGAGAGGGATGGGCGTGTGACTCATTGTGTCTGGCCAACGAGCTGTGAGCAGGAGTGATGTGTATTACTCCTGGGCCATAATATTTGATGGTTGAAACAAAATTTTCTTTTGATTGTTGATAGAGAGTTTTCATTCTCTTTGACAATATACCCAGTAATAGCTGCTATATCTGCTTGGCTCTAGCATAAGAGCCATGTACAAAAGAATCCTCAGCCACCCAAGATAGACATATAGCAGAAATTTAAAATAATCTTATCATTTCAAGGCACTGAGATTCTGAAGTTGTTTGAACAATCACAATTTAGCCTATTATGAATGGGTAAAAGAACAATTTTTGAGTTTTTTAAAGATATTTGTCTTTATAAATGAGGGCACTGTGGTCCAAACTGGATAAACTACTTAAGAATTTCAGAGTTGGGGGAACCTCAGTATTAAACAGCTTATCTGAGCCTAGCAACATAACTTTGGTTCTATTGAATCCTGTATGCCGATTTAATTGTTCTTGAGATAGTTAGGCCCAGAATGTTGCTTAATTCTGATTCTGAAAACATCTCTGGCAACACTTCAGATTTAAGATATCTATCTAACTGTCTACATCTATATTTACATATCTATATATATACTTGACAGGACTTGATAATAGATTAGGTGTAAGGGGTGAAGTAGAGGGAATTATTAAGCTTGACTCCCAAATTTCTGATTGAATGACTGGATTGATAGCAACGCCTTTCACTCAGATGGGAAACATTGGCAGAGAACCAGTGTCTTGAATGCAAGCTGTAGGTTTACTTTTGGACATGTTGACTTTGAGTCACCTTTGAGACATCAAGTAGATGTCAAGATGTTAATTAGATAAACAAATCTGGAACTCAAAGGAGAGGTGTGGACTTAGTTATAAATGATCTATATTTTGGGTAATTTAAGTGTGTATACACGAGATGGTGGAGGAAGAAAGACTGACATGAAAAGAGGAGAGGCTTTGGGGTTAAAACTTGAAGTATACTAATGTTTGTTACGTGAACCAAATGCTTGAAAGGAGGAGGAGTAACAGAGGAGGGATGCGGAAGGCAAATCGTGGAGTATTGCATAATAAAAAGCCAAGGAAAGAGAGTATTTTAAGAATTGGTCAATAGTGTTAGATGATGCTGAAAATCCAAGTAAAATGAAGACTGTTAGATTTAGTGAAAACGAAATCACTGTTGACTTTAGTAAGAGGTGTTTCAGTGGAGCATGGAACTATGACATTTTTAAAAGAACATATAATGGTATTTTAAGTAGTACTTTTTTTCCCTTTTCATTTCTAGGCGGTGTGTTGGTTTGTTGCTATTTTTGTTTCCTAGAAAAAGATGCAGAAAATACATTTGATAAAATATGGACAGTGCTTAAAGTCTTCAAATCATGGTAATAGCAATATAGCATGTAGTAGATGAAGGGCTTTCATGTATATTAATTCATAAGAGCCCTCCTTAAGGTGAGGATCCCCCCTTCATGAACACTGTTCTAAAATCCTTAAATGATCACCTATTCCATTGCCTTAAACTCATCATTTACAAAGTAACATGTCTCAATATTTTCCTCACACATCAGAAGAATTCTGAAAATAGTGGTTTAAATTATTCATTTACATGCTAATTTTCATTCAGAAAGTTTATCTGATGATGGAAGATTAAAATGAACATTCCTTTTGCCAATCAAAAACTACTATGGTACTAAATTACAATCTAAACAGATTGTGTAGCTATTAAAACTCAGCAAGTCAAATGTCGTAGGGGTGTAGCAGGAGGATTAAGGCAAGCCCACTTAATGGCAGATGTACCACATAACTCAATTTATGAGGAGAACAGGCAGAGATCTGGTTGGGCTTCACCTGTTTGGACAAGAATTTCTCTAGAAACTCATGAAGGACCATTGTGCATTTCTGGTTCTCCAAATAAGGCACCTACAATTAAACCTAGCTTGTGTGCTATTTCTCCAAACATCTGTAAAAATAGGTTTTAAAATACAGAGTTAAATGAGTAAAGGCTTTGAAGCTACTTTCTCTCATTTTGAATTCACACATATGCCATGCATGAAGTCATTTCATAAAATACTTTTTTTTTTTTTTTGAGACAGAGTCTTGCTCTGTTGCCCCAGTTAGATCATAGCTCACTGCAACCTACAACTCCTGGGCTCAAGGAATCCTCCTGCTTCTGCCTCCCAGGTAGCTGGGACTACAGAGGCGTGTCACCATGCCCAGCTAATTTTTTCTACTTTTAGTACAGATGGGGTCTTGCTCTTGCTCAGGCTGGTCTTGAACTCCTGACCTTAAGGCTTCCCACCTCAGCCTCCCAGAGTGCTGAGATTACAGGCATGAGCCACTGTGCCCGACCAATAAAATACTTTTAACCAGTGTCTGTGATATGCATTTATGACAGACTATGAATGAATTAAAAAGAAAAAATAACAAATCTGATAATTGATTAGTATGTGATTTAGTGTGGCTTATGTTCCTCGTAACTAACTTAGAACCTCAAGTGAAAAAGTAGTACATGTTAGATTGGAAAACACTCAAAGTTCATCTTCTATTTATTCCTTAGTATCTATTTTTTAAAATTTTGTGAGTATTTGGAACAGTGAAGTGATCTAATTCGTAGCCCCTTTTTTAAAAATATTATTTTGATTTGCTCAAGTATCTCTTTCAAATATTCATTTGGCTTATTGCCAATTGTTATCATTAAGAAAATCTTCTGTCCCTCAAATCCAAATTTAATTTTACTAAAACAAAACCTCTCCTGATTTATGTGGGGGCATATGTTGATTTTAATTATGGAAAGAAATTTTATCTGAACAGCAACTGGACGTTAACCTTCACATGCTAAAATAAATGTCCTGGAAAACAATTCAATCAGCCCATATTATCTTTACATCAATACAACAGGCAGAGGATGTTTAATGGTAGCAATCCAACAAAAGGTTAGAAAACTAATAAATATTTAGGCCGGAGTCAGTGGCTAATTAAGATCACATAAGCAGAGAAGCAGATATACGATCCTCCAAGTTTATTGTGGTTCTTTTAAAACTCAAAAGTCCAATGTGTAGAACCTTTACGAATACATGAAGAATTCTCAGTATGGATAGAGACCAACCAGGAGAATGCATATATCTAAAAAAATACTTTTGAAAACATGCCCATTATCTTTTGGCCTCTGGGCAAACATATGACCTTCTCGTACCGAGTATGCCCCTTGTGGATCTTTGGGTTAATGAACTTAGTGTGTCTTCCAATCCCATATATTCTTTTATTGCCAGCAACTCCCCATTTTTATTTCAAACCCATCAATACTAAAGAATAAGAAAACAACATGCATTTGAGTAATATTAACTTAATTATAATGTGGTAAACAATTTCAAAATTTCATGACCCGGTCTTAAAATTGTTAAGGAAAACATTTTTCTTGTCAAATTAACCTCCATTTATCCTTGGTTTCTTGGACTTCATTGATCATCAAACCTCAATGATTATTAAAGTCACCACTTTCCTTAAACAATATCTATAATAACTTTATAAATAACTAACCCATAGGATTAAAAAAGGAATAACTCCTTGAGCAAATATGTCACTGTGATTGAAGCTAGATAAAAATAACTAGTTGCAGTAGTTTTGACTATGTGTTTCATAGGCAAATATTAAAGTGTTTCTAATTATATTTATTTGTTTTAGTAGATGTAAAGTCATGCTGGATAATAGTGAGGAAAACCTGTGTTAGATAAAAATACAAATATTTGTAATTTTTCAGTCCTCCTTTCTGGGCCCAAAATAAGTGAAGTAGCTTTGTTCTATAGACACCAAGGATAGAGTTATCCTTTGTAATTCTTGATACGTGGTTGTTATTTGGATTCTGAGTTTTTTTTTTCTTCTGGATTTACATTTGCTATTACTGTTGAAATTCAAAAACAGCAATTTTTTTTCTTCAAAACATTTAAGAAGAAAAGAACAAATAAAACTGCGTGAGTGCTAAAAAGAAAAACAAAAATGCAATGACCAAGAAATAATTTTAAAATCAGATAGTGAGAAAAACACCCACTATAGTATTATGACAGTAAGTTTGACTGGGTACCGTTCTCTAATAATATAGACAAACATTTCAGAATGAACTTAGTAATCTTAAAGAATTCCTTATTTTGTGATAGAGATGTATTCAATACATATGAAGACAAGAAAAGCAGGTAATGTTGATATCACATACTATATAAGTTAAACAAATACGAAGTGATACAGAATCATTGATCATTCATTCATTGAAAAAAAGCATAATCAATAGCAAAGATCCAAATCAGAAGACTTTATTAAATACTGCAATAGCAATAAGTCACAAAGCAAAAGCAATTAGAAATAGAGTGATTTATTAACAAAAAACTCTAATGAAAATTTTACTCTGCCACTGTGATTCATGGCAGATCAAATGAACAGAATGGTAATAAGAACTGCCGTTTACTTGGAGCCATTTGCTGTTGTTATTGTTGAAATTTTTTATCGTGATAAAATACAGATAACATAAAATTTACCACCTTAACCATTTTTAAGTGTACAGTGCAGTGGTATCAAATACATTCATAATGTTGTACAACTATCACTACAATCCATCTGCAGTACTTTTTTCATCTTGTAAAACTGAAACTCTGTACCCCTTATATAATAACTCCCCATTTCTTCCTCCACCCAGCCCCTGGCAATCACCCTTATACTCTCTATCACAATGATTGTTACTACCCTAAGTACCCCATATAAATAAAATCATACAGCATTTGTATTTTTGTGAATAGCTTATTTTATTTAGCATAATATCCTTAAGTTTCATCTATGTTATAGCATACGTCAGAATTTCCTCCCTTATTCAGGCTGAGAAATATTTCGTTGTGTATATACCACATTTTGCTTATCTGTTTATCTATAGATGGAATTTGGGTTGCTCTCACTCTTTAGCTATTGTGAGTAATGCTGCTACGAACATGTGTATACAAATATCTTTTTAATATCCTGCTTTCAATTCTTTGAGGTATATACCCAGAAGTGGAATTACTGGACCATATGGTAATTCTATTTTTAATTTTTTGAGAAACCGCCATAAAGTTTTCCATAGCTGTACTATTTTATGTTCCTATCAACAGTGTGCAAGGATTCCACTTCCTCCACATTCTCACCAGCACTTGTAATTTTCTGTTTTTTATACTAGCCATCCTAACGAGTGTGAGGTAGTATCTCATTATAGTTTTGATTTGCATTTCTTTAATGGTTAGTGATGTTCAGCATCTTTTTATGTGCTTACAGGCTATTTGTTTACCTTTGGAGAAAAATCTATTTAAATCATTTGTCCATTTTTGAATTGGGTTGTTTGTTTTTTATTGTTGAGTTTTAGGAGTTTTGAATATATTCTGGATATTGATCCCTTATCAGATACATGATTTGCAAATATTTTCTCCCATTTCATGGGTAACCTTTTCACTCTGTGGGTATTATCTTTTGATGCACAAATTTTAAAAATTTTCATGAAGTTCAATTTTTCTTTCTTTTGTCATCAGGGCCTTTGGTGTCAGATCTAAGAAATCACTGCTAAATCCAATATCATGAAGATTTTACCCTATGTTTTATATTAACAGTTTTATACTTTTACATCTTACAGTTAGGTCTTTGATTCATTTTGAGTTAAGTTATGCATATGCTATTAGGTAAGAGTTTAACTTTATTATTTTATATTATGGATATCTAGTTTTCACAGCACCATTTGTTGAAAATACTGTCTTTTCCCCATTGAATGATATGAACACCCTTGTCAAATATCATTAAACCATATATGTGAAGGTTTAAGTCTAAACTTTCTATTCTATTCCATTGGTCTATATATTGGTCTTTATGAAATGGCACACTTTTGATTACTATAGCTTTGTAGTAAGTTTTAATATCAGGAAGTGTGACTCCTTCAGGTTTGTTTTTCTTTTTAAAAATTGCTTCGGCTATTTGGAGTCCATTAAGATTTCATATGAATTTTAGAATAGGTTTTTCTATTTCTGCCAAAAAAAAAATCATTGGGATTTTGATAGGGATTACATTGAATCTGTGGATCACTTTGGATAATATTGACATCTTAACAATATTAAATCTTCCAATCCATGAACATAGAATGTGTTTCCATTTACTTATGTCTTCCCTAATTCCTTTCATCAATGTTTATAGTTTTCATTATACAAGTCATTTACCTCATTGGCTAAGTTAATTCCTAAGTATTTTATTATTTTTGATGCTATTGCAAATGGAATTAGTTTTGTAATTGTTTTATATTTTTTGTTTTTAAATTTCAGAATATTATGGGGGTACAAACACTTTGGTTACATATATTGCCTTTGCACCACCCAACTCAGAGCTACAAGCATGCCCATCCCCCAGACAATGTGCCCCGCACCCACTAGGTGTAAATTTACCCATCCCCTCCACCCCCCGCCCATCTGCCCGACACCCAATGAATATTACTTACATGTGTGCATGTAAGTATTGGTTAGTTAGTACCAATTTGATGATGAGTACAAGTGGTGTTTGTTTTTCCATTCTTTTGATACTTTGCTTTGAAGAATGGGCTCTAGCTCCATCCAGGAAAATACCAGAGGTATTAATTCACCATTGTTTATTATGGCTGAGTAATACTCCATGGTATAATTTGGTATATACCACATTTTATTAATCCACTCATGTACTGATGGACACTTGGGTTGTTTCCACATCTTTGCAATTGTGAATTGTGCTGCTATAAACATTCGAGTGCAGATATTTTTATTATACAATGTCTTTTTTTCCTTTGGGTAAATACCAAGTAGTGGGATTGCCGGATCAAATGGTAGTGCTACTTCTAAAAGTTATTACTTTCCATAGAGGTTGTACTAATTTTCAGTCCCACCAGCAGTGTAAGAGGGTTCCTATCTCTCCACATCCATGCCAACATTTGTCGTTTTGGGACTTTTTGATAAAAGCCAGTCTCATTGGAGTTAAGTGATATCTCATTGTGGTTTTGATTTGCATTTCCCTGAGGATTAGAGAGGTTGAGCAATTTTTTATATGCTTGTTGGCCATTATTCTGTCTTCTTTTGAAAAGTCTCTGTTCATGAACTCTGCCCACTTTTTAATGGGGCTGTTTGATTGTTCTTGCCGATTTTTCTAAGTTCTATATAGATTCTAGTTATCAGCTCTTTATGAGATGTGTAGTATGCAAATATTTTCTCCCATTCTGTAAGTTGTCTGTTCATTCTTGTGATAGTTTCCTTGGCTGTGCAGAAGGCTTTTCATTTGATCAGGTCCCAATTATTTATTTTTCTTGCTCCTGTGATTGCTTTGGGGGTCTTCCTCATAAATTCTTTGCCTAGGCCAATGTCTATAAGAGTCTTTCCAACATTTTTTTCTAGAATTCTTATGGTTTCACATCTTAGGTTTAAGTCTGTTATCCATCGTGAGTTGCTTTTTGTGAGAGGTGAGAGGTGTGGATCCAGTTTCAGTCTTCTACATGTAGCTATCCAATTTTTCCAGCACCATTTATTGAATAGGGATTCTTTCCCCCAGTGTATGTTTTTGTGTACTTTGTCAAAGATCAGATGACAGTATGAGGATTGTTTTATATCTGGGTTCTCAGTCCTGTTCCATTGGTCTATGTCTCTGTTCTTGTGCCAGTACCATGCTGTTTTGGTTACTATAGCCTTGTAGTATAGCTTGAAGTCTGGTAGATTGATGCCTCCCAATTTGTTCTTTTTGCTTAAGATTGCTTTGGCTATACGGGGTCTTCTCTGGTTCCATATGAAGCATAGAATTAATTTTTCTAGATCTGTGAAAAATGATGTTGGTATTTTGATAGGGATCACATTGATTCTGTAGATCACTTTAGGTAGTATAGACATTTTAACAATATTGGATCTACTGATCCAAGAGCACAGTAGGGTTTTCCATGTGTTTACATCCTCTACAATTTCTTTTCTCAGAGTTTCATAGTTTTCCCTATATAGCTCTCTCACCTTCTTAGTTAAGTATATTCCTAAATATTTAATTTTTAATGCTATTGTGACAGGTATTGCGTCTTTGATTTGATTCTTGGATTGGCTGTCATTGACGTATATGAAAGCTACAGATTTGGGTGTATTGATTTTGTATCCTGAGACTTTGCTGAATTCATTTATTAATTCCAGGAGTCTCTTAGTTGAATCTTTGGGATTTTCTAGGTATAATATCATTTCATCAGCAAAGAGTGAAAGTTTGATCTCTTCTGCCCCCGTTTGGACATCCCTGATTCCATTCTCTTGTCTGATTGCTCTGGCAAGGACTTCCAGCACTATGTTGAATAGAAGTCAAGATAGTAGGCAACCTTGTCTGATTCCAGTTCTAAGCAGGAATGCTTTCAATTTTTCCTCGTTCAGTGTGATGTTGGCTGTGGGTTTATCATATATGGGTTTAATAATTTTCAGGTATGAGCCTTCTATGCCTGTATTGTTAAGAGTTCTTATCATAAAAAGGTGCTGAATTTTGTCAAAAGGCTTTTCTGCATCTATTGACAGGATCATATGGTCTTTGTTCTTGCTTTTATTTATATGGTGAATTAATTTATAGATTTGTATATGTTAAACCATCCCTGCATCTCTGGAATGAAGCCCACCTGGTCATGATGAATTATTTTTTGATGTGCAGTTGAATTTGGTTTGCTAAGATTTTATTGAGAATTTTTGCATCTATATTCATAAGGGATATAGATCTGTAGTTTTCTTTTTTTGTTGTGCCCTTTCCTGGCTTTGGTATCAAGGTGATATTGGCTTTGTAGAATGAGTTGGGGAGAATTCCATCCTTCTCAATATTGTGGAATAATTTCTGAGGTATAGGTACCAGTTCTTCTTTGTAGGTTTGGTATAATTTGGGTGTGAACCCATCTGGCCTGGGACTTTTTTTTATTGGAAGATTTCTTTATTGCTTTTTTAATTTTGGTGCTTGATATTGGTCTGTTCAGGAATTTTATTTCATCCTGATTGAGCCTAGTGTGTTTGTGTGTTTCTAAGAATTTGTCCATTTCCTCCACGTTTTCAAGTTTTTGCGCATAGAGATTTTTATAGTATTCAAAGATGATGTTTTGTATTTCCATGATACGAGTTGTGACCTCTCCTTTTTCATTTCTAATTGAGCTTATTAGAGTCCTTTCCTTTCTGCTTCTGATCAACCTAACAAGAGGCCTATCTATTTTGTTTATCTTTTCAAAGAACCAACTTTTTGTTTTATTAATTGTCTATATATTTCTTTTGTTCTCAATTTCATTTAGTTCTGCTCTGATCTTGGTTATTTCTTTCTTCTGCTGGCTTTAGGATTGCTTTGCTCTTCCATTTCCAGTTTCTTGAGATGATTCATTAATTTGTTGATTTGTGATCTTTCTGTCTTTTGGATGTGGGCATTTAAGGCTATGAGTTTTCCTCTCAGGACTGCTTTTGCTGTATCCCACAGATTTTGATAACTTGTGTCCCCATTATCATTTAGTTTGAAGAATCTTTTGATTTCCATCTGAATCTCCTCCTTGACCCAATATTCATTTTGTAATAGGTTGTTTAATTTCCATGTTTTTGTGTAGAGATGAATGTTTCTGTTGGACTTGATTTCTAATTTTATTCCACTGTGGTCTGAAAAGATACATGGTATAACATCTATTTTTTTAAATTTGTTGAGATCTGTTTTGTGACCCAGGATGTCATCAATTTTAGAGAAAGTTCCATGAGCTGATGAGAAGAATGAATATTCCGTGTTGTTTGGGTGGAATGTTCTGTAGATGTCTGTGAGGCCTAATTGTTCTAGAGTTCTGTTTAAGACCATTTTGTCTTTGCTTATTTTCTGCTTGGAGGATCTGTCCATTTCTGTCAGTGGGGTGTTGAAGTCCCCAGCTATTATGCCATTGCTGTTTATTATGTTGTCTAGATGTAGCAGGATTTGCTTTATGTATCTATTGCTCCTGTGTTGTGTGTGTAAATATTTAGGACTGGTAAGTCTTCTAATTGGATTTTTCCCTTCACCACTATATAGTGACCATCTTTGTCTTTCTTTACTTCTGTTTCTTTGAAGTTTATAATATCTGATATAAGAATGGCTAGCCCAGCATTCTTTTGGTTTCTATTTGCCTGGAAAATTGTTTGCCATCCCTCACCTTGATTCTGAATGAGTCCTTGTGTGTACGATGCATTTCCTGGAGACAGCAGGTGCTTGGCTTGTATTTTTTTATCCATTCAGCCAACCTGTGTCTCTTCAACTGGCAATTCAAACCATTCACATTTATTGAGAGAATTGATATTTGGCGTGGTTTTTTGTTCATACTGTTGGGTAAACTCATATTGTTTTGTTTTACCTCTTGAGCCATTGTGGAATCAGGTTTCTGGACTCTAGCTTTTGGGTGATTTTATACTGGTGGGTGTCTATTGCACTGGGCAGTGTATAATGCAAGTCTGAGTTCTTCCTGCAAGAAAGGTCTGGTCTGTGCAATTCCATCAGTTATTGCTTGTCTGGGAAAGTCTTTATTTCTCCCTCATATAAGAAGCTTAGTTTTGCAGAATAAAGAATTATAGGTTGGCCATTATTCTGTTTGAGAAGACTGAGGATGGGTCCCTAGTCCCTTCTGTCTTGTAAGGTTTCAGTTGAGAAACCTGCTGTTAGTCTGATAGGTTTTCTTTTGTAGGTTACCTGCTGTTTTGCCATACTGCATGAAGGAGTGCCTCTTTCGTGTTTACTTTGGCCAGCCTATTAACTATGTGGTGTGATGATTGCCTTTTCACATTGAGTCTCCCACGGGTCCTATGTGCTTCTTGTACCTGGATATCAATATTTCTGGCTAGGCCATGGAAATTTTCCTCTATTATTCCTTCAAATAGATTTTCCAGCCCTTGTATTTTCTTCTTCACCCTGACGGTTGCCAATTATTCTTGTTTGGTCTCTGTAAATAATCCCATGTTTCTTGTATGCTTTTTTTATGTCCCTTGCTTCTGTGTCTTTTCTCTTCAACTGATTTGTTTAGCACATAGGAGTTATCTTCCAGCTCTGAGATTCTTTCCTCTGCATGATATACCCTATTTTTAAGGCTTTCCACTGTGTTTTGTAGTTCCTTGAATGCCTTTTTCATTTCCAATGGTTCTGTATGGTTTTTCCTTAATACTTTGATTTCTTTAGAGAATTTTTCATTCATTGCTTGCATTGTTTTTGCAACTTCTTTTTGTTGGGTTTTTATTTTCTCATAATCCATAATCAAAATTGTTCATCTATCATTTTACCCATTTCATTTAAGTTGGTATCCGTTGCTGAGAAGCTAATAATTTCTTTTGGGGGTGACTTTTTGCTCTGATTTTTCATGGTTCCTGAGTTCTTTCACTGATTCTTTCTTATCTGGCCTTTTGGTTTATGGCCCTGTCTCCAAGTCCCTAAGTATTGTTCCCTGACCATGCCAGGGAGAGGAGTGCTGGCCCTGTATTGCCTTAGGTGTATTTTAGCAAGTGTGTTGAACCTCTTGTGTTACCTCTGACCTTTTGTCTTTGCCTCTTCCCATTGAGTCTAGTGAGTTTGGTCCCCCAACTTAAGCTCCAATCTGGTGGATTGTACTTGTGGGTGTGAATCCAATACTCCCTAATAACTTGAGATGGAAGGCAATATGTTTAGTTATGGAGTTGTTCCCACTGTCATTGACTGTAGTTTTCGTGGAGGAGCCAGTTACCTAGGTAATATGTTGTTCCCCTGGTAGGCTCCGGTTCCCCAGGTGGTGTGTATGAATGCCCCAAGCTTTGGGGGGAGCTTGTAGCTCCCAGAGGTTACTTGGACCCTGCATCCCCTGAGGTGAGGGAAGGAGCAAGATAGCTTGCAGCTGGAGTGCAAGAGCCTGGGTGTGTGAGCTTCTATGGAGCTCAGACATTACTTATCTGGCTGCTAGGGGGAGCCACTGATATGGAGTTCAGGGCTATCTCTCCAAGCTAGGAGGGCTGCTCCTGATGGGAGGGACTAACTGATGTGATTGCTGAGGTGTCTAGCCAGGTTTTTCCTTCCCTGTCCACAAGCTTGAGCACTTTCCCCTCTGATCAGACTGCTTCTGTTTCCTCTCCACCCACGACAGGCTCTAGAGCTTCCCCACAGTTCATGTGTCTGGCCCACTGGTGTGCCTCTCTGTGTGTCTCTGGCAGATAAGGAGATCTCCAATTATGCACCCCTTTTCTGCCACTATACCCCAAGGTGAGGCAGGTGGGCCTCTCTATCCCCGGAAGTCTCCACCAGGGGGATGCTCCCACCAGGGGAATAGTGGCAGCTCAAGGAACTCTTGGTTCAAGCTGAACTCCCTATTAAAGTGAGTTGGGTTGGGGGCAGCTGCTCTGATTCAGCCTGTCGCACCTAAGGTATTTGGTTGCCATGGGAACCATCACTTATGCAAATTGAGTCACTATGGCACAGCAAACTTCAATATGGCCATTCTCTGGGGGAGGGGAGGATGGGGACCTGGAAGAGCAGCCACTAGGGCCAAGCATGCAGGAGATGGCCAGCACCAGGCAGGATTGGATGAAGGGGCTGCAGACTGTTTCCAGTACCCCAGGGTACCACAGATGCAGGACAGCTGCATGGAGAAGGTAGCTCTCCTCGTCCTACCTCAGCCCACAGAAGCAGCTCTCAGAGGCCTCCAAGGGTTTAGCCTGTCACACCCAGGTGGGAGAGCCTCCAGGCCAGGGATGGGGTAGAGCTAGGGACCTTGCTTTCAGTCAGCTTTAGGCAGGGGAACTTAAAGTTGGCTGCCAGCTGCCAATCAGATTTGTGGAGTGGGCATACTATAGGGTCCCACAGGTATGGGTCAGCTGTACCAAGAATGCAACTCTCCTTGACCCACCTGGATCCTGTGGAGGGAACTGCTGGTGGCCTCCAAGGGTGTAGTCTACTGCTCTCTGTTCAACTTCTGTGCCCTAGTCCCACTGACTTCCAGGGTTGACACACCCATCTCCAAGTTCCAGCATACTGTCCTGGGAAGCCGTGTCTCAGCCCTACCCAGCCTGGTACAGTTCTGGCACAGTGCACCTGAGAGTTCAGTAAGGCTTCCACTATTGTTTCCTCTTCATAGAGCCTGCTGTCTCATGCAACGACTTTGCACCAACTCCGGGCTTGTCCCTGTCTGATTGGGTGGGAGGTCTGTGGAGATGGTGAGTGTCCACCTGTAGGTCAGATTGCACTGTGCTGACCTGGCAAGTGCATCTCTCCCATGATCTGTTCTCTATTGTATTCCCCATGCTCTCCAATCTTTGTGAATGCATCTCCCCATCACCTTTTTTCTTGCGCTGAGTATCCCATGCTGCTTCTCGGCAAATTCACAATGCTGTTTTCAGAGTGAGAAATCTGTGCACACACTCACTCCCTGGGAGCAGTGAGGTAGGAGGAATCTACCAGACTGCCATTTTTTTGATCCATAGATTTCTTTTCAAATTGTTCATTGTTAGTGTATAGAAATGCAACTGATTTTTGTGTGTTGTCTTTTTATCCTGATACTTTGCTGAATTCATTTATTAGTTCTAACATTTTTTTCTGTGGAATTTTTAGGGTTTACTGTATATAAGATCATACCATCTGCAAACAGAAATGATTTTACTTCTTCTTTTCCAAATTGGATGCCTTTTGTTTCTTTTTCTTGCCTAATTTCTTTGAGTAGAACTTCCAGTAATGTGTTGAATAGAAGTGGTGAAAGTAGGCCTCCTTGCCTTTTTTCTGATCTCAGCAGAAAATCTGTCAGTCTTTCACCATTGACTAGGATGTTTCTTGTGGGTTTTTTAATATACGGCCTTTACTATGTTGAGATAGTTTCCTTCTATTCCTAGTTTGTTGAATATTTTCATCATGATATGGTGTTAAATTCTATCAAATGCTTTTTCTGCTTCAATTGAGAAGACAATGTGATCTTTTCCCTTCATTCTGTTAATGCTGTGTCTTATACTGTTCAATTTTCAAATGTTGAACCAGCCTTGTATTCCAGGAATAAATCCCACTTGGACATGGTGAGTAATCCTTTTAATATGCTGTGGAATTTGGTTTGCTAGTACTCTGTTGAGGGTTATTGCAACAATACTCACAAGTGATATTGGTTTGTAGTTTTCTGTTCTTGTACTGTCTTTGCCTTTGGAATCAAGGTAAGTCTGGCCTTATAGAATGAGTTAGGAAGTATTTCTTCCTCTTCATTTTTTGGGAAAAATTTGAGAAGGTGCAGTATTAGTTCTTTAAATGCTTAGTAGAATTCACTAGTGAAGCCATTAAGTCCAGGGCTTGTCTTTGCAAAGATTTTGATTACTGTTTCAATCTTTTTATTAGTTATAGGTCTATTTGGATTTTTAATTTCTTCATAATTTACTCTTAGCAGGTTTTGTATTTCTAGGAATTTGCACATTTTTCAGGTTATCCAATTTGCTTTCATAATTGACTTTGTACTTACCTTTACCAAAATCTTTATTTCTTCATTTGGCTTCAAGTTGTTATTTAGTGTCCTTAATTTGACCTTGAGTATTTCTCCTTTGAGTATTTCTTGCAGGGCAGGTCTAGTGGTAATATAATCCCTCAGATTTTGTTTATTTTAGAATATCTTAATTTATTCCTCAATTTTTTTCTTTTTCTTTCTTTTCTTTTTTTTTTTTTTGAGATAAGGTCTTGTTCTCTTGCTTGAGCTAGAGTGTTGCAGTGGTATCATCTTAGGTCACTGGAATCTCAAACTCCTGGGCTGAAGTGATCCTCTTTCCTCAGCCTCCCAATTGGCTGGAACTACAGGTATGTGCCACCATGACTGGCTTTTTTTTTTTTGTAGAGATGGGGTCTTTCTATGTTGCTCAGCCTGGTCTCAAACTCTTGGTTTCAAGCAATCTTCCTGCCTTGGCCTCCCAAAATGCTAGTATTACAGGTGTGAGCCACCACATTTTGTCCTCCCTCACTTTTGAAGGACAGTTTTGTTGGCTATAGGATTCTTTGTTGACAGTTTTTTTTTTTTTTAATTTCAGTGCTTTGAAAACATTAGCTTGCTGCCTTCTAGTCTCCAAGTTTTCTGATGAGAAATTGGCTGGTAATCTTATTGAGGATCACTAGCACATGAAGAGTTACTTCTTTCTTGCTGTGTTCGGTATTCTCTCTTTATTCCTGTCTTTTGAAAACTCTATTATAATGTGTCCTGGTATAGGTCTATTTGAGTTAATTTTACTTGGAGTTCTTTGAGCTTCTTAGATGTTTGTATCCATATATTTTATCAAATTGGGAAGTTTTCAGCCATTACGTCTTCAAATAATCTCTCTACCCCTTTCTCTATCTCTTGTCCTTCTGGGACTCACACAATATGTATGTGGGTCCAATTAATGGTGTTTCATAGGTCCTTTAGCTCTGTTCACTTTTCTTCAAACATTTTTATTTCTGTTTCCCAGACTCAGTAATTTGTATTTTACTATTAAGTTTGCTGATTTCTAATTCTGCCAACTCAAATCTGCCTTTGAATGCCTCTAGTGATATTTTTCCTTATTTTAGATATTATATTTGCAGTCATAGATTTTTTTTGGTTTAGGTTTTATATATCTGTTAATATATTTTTTAAATTATTTTCTTGACTTCCTCCATATCTTCCTTTAGTTCTTTGAGCATCTTTAAGGTAGCTGTTTTAAAATCTTTGTCTAGTAGTTCTGCCATCAGGTCTTTATGAGGGGCAGTTTCTGTTTCTTTTTTCCTTTGAAATTTCCATACTTTCCTATTTCATTTTATGCCTTCTGTTTTTTCATTGAAAAAAAGGGTATTTGTATCTAACAATGTGGTAACTCTGGAAATCAGATTCTTCACCTTCACCAGCATTTACTATTTTTTTGTTATTGTTTTTGTTTATCATTTTTGTTTTTTAAATTTTTTTACCCTGTCTCTGTGCCATCAGTCAGTCTAAGGTATAAACTTATGGTCTTCTTAGATTTTTTTTGAGGGTGCACCTTTCCCTGAGCATGTGCAGTTGCTTTCTAATTTGCCCCGTATAGGCAGTTGCTTTTGAATGCTCTAGTTTTTTTTTTTCCAGAATATTATGGGGGTACACATATTTTGGTTATGTAATTTGCTTTTTTACAGTTTGAGTCAAAGTTGTAAGTGTGCTCTTCACCTAGATAGTATTGTACCCATTAGCTGTGAATTTACCTATCCCCTCCTCCCCCTCCCACCTGCTTGATTTCCATTGAGTTTTATTTCTACATGTACACATAACTGTGGATCAATTAGTTCCAATTTAGTATTGAATACATGTGGTGTTTGTTTTTCCATTCTTGTGATACTTCACTTAGAAGAATGGTCTCCAGTTTCATCCAGGTTGTTTCAAAAGATTTTTTTGGAACACCATTTTTTTATGGCTAAGTAGTACTCCATGGTGTACATGTACCACATTTTATTAATCCATTCATGTATTGATGGGCACTTGAGTTGTTTCCACATTTTTGTGATTGTGAATTGTGCTGCTATAAACATTCAAGTACAAGTGTCTTTTTTATAGAATGTCTTTTTTTCCATTGGGTAAATGCCTAGTAGTGGGATTGCTGAATCAAATGGTAGTTATACTTTTAGTTCTTTGAGGTATCTCCATACTATTTCCATAGAGGTTGAACTAGAGTGCAGTCCCACCAACAGTGTATAAGTGTTATTTTCTCTCTGCATCCACACCAGCATCTGTTGTTTTGGGACTTTTTGATAAGGAGTGCTTTAGTTTTTAATGTCTGGATCTCAAAAACAAAACAAAACAACAACAAAAAGAAATGAAAAAGAAATGAAGGAGGGGAAAGTGGGTGCCAGCCCTTTAAATCTCCTGGAAGTCACTTAATGGGAGGGCGAGGGGCTTATGACAATGAGAGGAGGTACAACAACAATGCCTTAACACCTCTTTGTCTGCAAATCTGTGATCAGAAGCAGCAATTAGTGATCAGAGCACATTTCCCTGATATTTGGATCATAGGATTTTTTTTCACCTACCCTGGCTGTGTGAACATTGTTCCAGGAACATGTGCATAGCTGCATGACATGAGACTTACGGTGGTGGATGTTTGGCTTCTACTGTATGAAAACCTGAAATGGATTGAAATTAAATGTATTTTACTATCCAAGTCTTTTCCTGGAAATTATAAGCCTTCAATAGGCTCAAAAGTTCCAAAATAGTTATGTCAAACAGATTCTTCCAGTGCAATTATCTGAAGGGATAACTAATAAGAAGACAGATTCCTGGTGCTTCCAATTCTGCCATCTTCCCAGAATTTTCTTTTGGGGAAAGGTTTTATACATGTTATCTTTGATGAATTACAAAGTTACATCTTACTTTATAAGTGAGATAATTCAGGCTTGAAGAAGGCAGTAACATGCCTTGGTTCATATAGCTACTAAGTAATTGAGCTTGAATTTTATATCAAATTGTTATGACTATAGAACATCACATTTACAAAGAATAAAGCTATTACCAATTTGAGGATGTTATAAATATTGCCATATATATATATATATATATGGTAATGGTTTAGACTCTATTAAATTTAACTTGGAGACTTTACTTAGCTAAGGAGAAACCAAGACAAAAAATAAATAAGAAGATAGGAGATAAAAGATGTAATTTTATAAGATGCATCAAGAAGATATACATCAGAAATGCTACTTTAAAAATAAAGGATACAACTTCAAGTATCTATGAAACATTTGCAAAATTTTATCACATACTTGGTCACGGATAAACCTAAATTTATTCTTAATATTAGAAATAATCAAAATTTATTAATAAATTATAAAATAGAAAAGCTATTATTTATGACTAATTTTTGGAACTATTTCTTTGAAAATTAAAAAAATACAATAGATTAATGACTGATCCAATAGGGAAAATATTTTTAAAAATCAAATTTAAGCAAAAATATAAATAAAGAAGGGGAAAAAGAATTAGATGCACTATGAGAGAAAAAATGTATTCTCTCTATGCAAGGAAATATAATTTTTCAAAATATTGCTCAAATTAACACTAAAAGAGATATAAAATCAAAACAGAATAAATCCTAGGAATGAAATTTAGAAAGCTCTCAGAGGATAGCCTTTATAAAGCACTAGCTTGTGACAGTATTGCCCGCAAACCTTCTCTGCTCTAGTGTTGTTTTATGATTTTATTTATTTTCTTTCAATTACTGTGCAATTGTTCCAACAGTTCAACCATTCAGGGAATCAGTGGCCAGTATTTTAATACTAAGTGTGGTTCATTACAAGCTGTAAGAGTGAGCTAATATTAGGTAATCTATTGATATAATACAATTTATAGGTTAAAGGACAATAATTTAATAGTTATTTCCTAGAAGCAAAAGATATTTGACAAAGCAAATATGTTTCCAGAATTAGAAAAAAAATAGTAGCAAAAATCTTCATAAACTTGTTTAGATGGATACATTTCTAGTATGTTAAAAGAATGCTTCTAATTAGTCTAAAACTAGCAATATAAAATGTTGAATGCTGAAATACAATATGTATCCCATTAAAGGCAGCCAAGATTGAACACTAACATCACTTCTGTTTAACTTTTTTTGAACATACTAGCCAGTCTAATTAGACATATAGAATAAATAATAGATATGAAAATTGGAAAGAAATTATAGATAATATGACGGAAAGCCTGGACATTGAAATAATTCAATAAAAATTATCGGCATTTGCTTTATTTTGCTAGTGCTGTCATAACAAAGTACTACACACTGGGTAGCTTAAACAACAGAAAGTTATTTCCTCACAGTTCTGAAGACTAGGAGTCAAGATGTAGGTGTTAGCAGGGTTGGTTTCTTCTGAAGCCTCTCTCCTTGGCTTGTGGGTGGCTGTCTTTTTCTAATGTCTTTACATGATTTCCCTCTCTGTCTATGTCCTAATCTCCTCTTTTTATAAGGACATCAGTCATACTGGTTTGAACACCATCTATATGAACTTATTTTACCTTAGTTACTTTCTTAAAGGCCCTATGTCCAGATAAAATTAGATTCTGAAGTTCCTGGGTTTAGGATTTCAACATGTAGATTTTAGGGATCACAATTTAAACCATAATAGAACTCAAAAATTTCAGTAAAGTTATGGGATATGAAATTAGATATAAAATTATAATCTTTTCTAATATCAAAGAATAAATGATTGAAATATAATGAGACAAGAGACCATTTACAATGTTCAGAAAAAAGATAATGTCAGCTAAAGTAAGGGTGGCAGAATTGATAGTAAATACTCAGAGCTGATTTGAGAGGTTGGGTGAACATTATAGGGCCTTGCAATAGCTTGAATCTTTGTTCATTCTGCACAAAGAAAGAAGGCTTTCCTCTAAAAATAAAAATAAAACTTAAACTTTATAGCCTGGAGGCTTTCAGAAAACAAAAAGAGTCCCCATACTTTTCTCTTTCTCTAACATTAATCTGTAAACTGATCCAGTGGTTTCTGGTATCACTCTAAACAATGTCTTTGCAAGTAAAATATATCAGTATTTTAAAAGCCCACCCTTGATTTTGTATTGTTTTAGCTTTCATTGGGGCAAGACATACATAAACTACAATAATGAGAAAGAAAAAAAAGCTAGTAAGGTAAAGTAAGTTTTAAAATAAATTTGTAAGTTTAAAAAAGCTGTAGTGGAAGCAAATCTCTCTCAATGTATACATTTATTAAAAAATAAATTTTAAAAAAGGTGCTTTTTTTTCTTTTTAAAATTCTTTCTCCTTTTGTATGCCAAAGCTTTTTCTTTCTTAATACACGAAGCTAAATATTTTGAACTTAAACATGTTAAGAAAAAAAAAGGACCATATATTTCTAGACTAGTGATGAATGGATGAACCTCATGGGGGGCTTTCTATGGGTAAGACCCAGGTTGTCTTTTCAGGCTCTTCCCACTCTGTACTTTTCTTTCCTCTGTTGCTCCAGATACTCTGCTTGATTTCTACTCCTTTAAGAACTGCCATCACCCACACTAGCCTTTCAAAGATTTCTCTGCTAAGTTTGGCTGCAGTGATAGCCAAAATCTATCCAATCACCCAACCTCCAACCCACCCCACCTTTGCTTCCCTGAAGACAATCACTCCAGGACTTTCCATGTAAGCTTTTCACTTCTGATTGCTATGGCAAAAGAAAGACACGGTGACAGCCAAAGGTATTTAGAAGATTTTGAGGTTCTTACATTTCTTATCCCTGGCTCAGAGTTCATGTCTGTTTTTCTAATTCAATATATTTCTGATGGCATTTGATATGATTTACCTTGCTGCAAAAGCAACTATATAAGGAATAGATACCTCCATAAGTTGTCTCTAAATAACCATAAAGCATTTAGTTATTCAGCTATCACAGAAAAATAAATGAATTCAAATCAAAGTCTAATGTGGAGTTTCTTTATTCAAAACAGAAAGAGATTACTTAATCTTAATTAAATGCTTTACTTCATTAATAAAAATAGAATAATTTTAATATAGCAATAAATAGGTATATAAATAAACCTTGCAAATTAAATATTTAGGTTATTAAGTATGAAATGTCTGATTTATTTAAGTACCAAATTTGACAGTTGATATCTCTGACATTTCACTTTGACACTTCTTGTTTTATTTTTATTGTGAAGGTACATCCTCAGTCTTGCAAATGCACACTTTGGCTTGTGATTATCTTTCAAAATTTTTTTTTCAGAGCAATTTTTGTGAAAACATGTATAAGTCAAAAATTCATGTTATTTTCGTATATGAGTTCTGTCATGGAACCAATGCAGCACAGACAGCTTGAAATATCAACAAAGTGTTTGGGAAAGATGTGGCTAATGAACACACAGTACGTGGATGGTTTGAGAAGTTCCACTGTGGTGATTTTAATCTTGAAAGTGAGCCACGTGGGCGACCTGAGACCAAGGTGGATAGTGATGACTTGAAAGCTGTAGTGGAAGCAAATCTATCTCAACCTACGCATGAATTAGCAGCAAGATCTGATGTTACTATTCTAATAAAATTGGACTAAATTGAACAAATATTGGACCAATTGAAACAAATTGGCAAGGTAAAGAAGCTGGATAGATGGATTCTGCATGAATTATACAAAAGTTAGCAGAGAAATCCTATTGAAGCTTGCCTTTCTTTGCTGTCATAACTTAAAGGCGAACCGTTTCTACACCATATTGTTACATGTGATGAAAAATGCATTCTTTTTGACAATCTCAAGCATTTAGCACAATGGTTGGATAAAGATGAAATGCCGAAACATAGTCCAAAACCAAATATTCATCAAAAAAAGCTAATGGTGTCTGGTGGTCCAGCACTGATATGATCCACTACAGCTTCATGAAACCCAGTCAGTCAATTACAGTGGATGTCTACTGCAATCAATTAGATGAAATGATGAGGATGCTTGTGATTAAGCTGCCAAGAGATTGGTCAATAGAGATGGGCCAATCCTCTTGTAATACAATGCTCGACCATGTGTCTCACAAACAACTCTGCTCAAACTTCAGAGGCTGGACTTGGAAACTCTTTGTCATCCACCATATTCACCAGACCTTGCACCAACTGACTACCACTTCTTCCAGGCTTTGGACCACTTCTTACAAGGAAAAATATTCCATTCTCAACAAGCTGTGAAAAATGCCTTTCACGATTTCATTGCCACTTGCTCTCTAGGCTTCTTAGCTGCTGGCATAAACAAATTACCTTTAAGATGGCAAAACTGTGTCAATAGTTTAAGTACATACTTTGATTAATTCTACTGCTTCTTGTTTGAGATATAATAAACTACGCTTTTGATTTGAAATTGGATATTTCATATTTAATGACCTAATATAATGGAAAACAAGACCACACATGAGAATTTTAAATCTTAATAATTTTGTTTAGTGTCTGAAACTTTGAAAGGTATTGGTTTCATTTTGGAAAATTGCTAACAGATTTCTGGTTCCAGTAAAGATGAAGTAAGCATCTATGATTGTGTCTCTCCCCTGGATAGAATGCACAGAACAGCTTCCTGAGGACTTTGAAAAAACAAATGATAGCAGGCAAATTGGGAAAGGAAATCAGAGCTCAAAGTAGGACTGATCTGGTGAGGAGTTTCCTGTTTTGTTTACATTTGTTCTTGTTTTCCTAACATATCTCCTAACCTGGACTCAAAAGCAGCATAAATTCTAGAATTGTGCACTGGGTGCAGATAGAAAAAGCTCCAAAAGAAGCCCAATCTTTCTGATAGGGTGATTAAGGGAGGGGGCAATATGCACAGAGAGAAAAGGAAAATATCCCAAATTATTATTTCTTTGTTTCTGTCCTTCCCTAGACCCCAGACCATCCTCAGTTTTGAAGCTATAACCCTATCATCTCAGCAACAACAGTGGCAGCTAGACAGATACCTAAAGTTGAAGGAGGGGAATCCTCCCCCTGACCAAAGAACTATGGCCTAAAAAGTAATGATGCTGGGGATGATATCCTCTTTGATTTTATACTTTCTCTATCTTCCATTATTTGGCTTCAGAAGTAGTCATAGTTACTGGAAGTTTACGTTAGAGCAAAGAGACTAAAATCTTCGCTTTCTAGACAGATGACCAGGAAGGGACATTTCAAGAGCCAGAGAGCATTGATAAGATTACTGAGAGGGGACAACTTAAGAAAGGGAACCTTAAAAGTTATTGAAGTAGAGAATCCTGGGCTCACACTAAACTGCACATGCAAGAATATGACCCTAAACAGCACACTAAAAGCTTTGAGAACATGAGTGGAACACATGTGGAACAGAGTCAAATATCACTTCAAAATGTCCAGAATATAATGCAAAATTCCTAGGCAACAAAATTGTTGATACTAACAAGGGAAAAAGACAATCAAAAGATGCCAAACCAAAGATAACCCAAATTTTGGAATTATCAGTCAAAGTTTTTAAAGGAGCTTTCAAAACTATGCTCCAAGAAGTAAGGGCCAACATTTTTGAAATTTTAGAGAGAAATAGAAGCTATGAAAAATTTTAAACATGAAAAATATAATTCAAATTAAAAAAAAAAAACTAGATAGGCTCACTAGCAAAATAGCAATGGCTGTAGAAATTCACTGTCAACTTCCATGTTTTCAGCTGATTAGATTTCTATTCTGAGCAGATTTAAAATTTTACAGAAGATTTCTCATATATATATACTTCCTTTGAAAAAGCTTTTAAAGCAATACTTTAGAATCAGTATCAGATTTTATAAAATGCTTTTTCTGCATCTTTTGAGTTAATCAGATGATTTTTTTATTCTGTTAACAGTGAAATTATATTGATTTAATATATATAATCAAAATTATTCTCATATTGAACAATATTAATTAATATATATTATCTATATAAAATAGAATATAATCAATAGCATAATTGAATATATATAAAAAGTAAATTATGTTGAACGAATTATATTGTTGAATGTTGAAGTAACCTTGAAGTCCTGGGATACAATTCACTTGTTAGTGACATCTTATATCTTTTATATATTATTGGATTTAATTTACTAATATTGGATTAAGGATTTCTCTGTCAATGTTTGTGAGGGAAAATATCACTGTCAGGCTTTGATGTTAGCCTCATAAAATGACCTAGCAACTGTTATCTCCTATTTTCTGAAAAAGATCATGTAAGATTCTGCAACCATTCAGTTCAAGATATTTTTACACAGAAATTTGATTTCAGATAGATGCCTATTTTGGTCTTGTAATTTTTTTATACTCAGTTTTTATTAATTGTACTTTTTAAGGCGCTTTCCTGCACTTTATATAATTTGTCAAATTTATCAACATAAATTATTCATAATACTCTGTTATTAATCAATGGTGATCAAACTGATATGAACCCTGTAATACCTGATATCAATTTGTATTTTCTCTCTTTTATGTGTTAAATCTATTATCAGCTTATTAAATTTTTCAATCTTTTAAAAAAACTAATTTTTAGATTTGTTAATGTTCTTTCTTGTATTTTTGTTTTATTGATTTCTGCTCTTTTATTATTTTTTTTATATTTAATTTGAGATTAATTTTCTCTCTTTTCCCTGCTTATTCAGGAGAAACTTAGGCTTTTAAGATTATAATTTTTCTTCTAAGTACTGTTTAACTGCATTCTCCATAGTTTGGTATCTATATTTTTATTATCATTCAGTTTGAAGTATTTTCTTTTTTTTTTTATTTATTTTTTTAATTTCAGAATATCATGGGGGTACAACACTTTGGCCATACACATTGCCCCTGTTCTCCTGTTCTGCCCGTGTCAGAGCCACAATCGTGGTCATCCCCCAAACTGTGCTCTCTGCATCCATTCAGTGAGAGTTTTTCCCATCCCTTCCACCCACCTCCCGCCCGCCCGCCCTCTGATGAATGTTATTGCCCTGTGTGATGTAAGTGTTCATCAGTTAGTACCAGTTTGATGGTGAGTGCCAGTGGTGCTTGTTTTTCCAATCTTCTGACACTTTGCTTCAAAGAATGGGTTCTAGCTCCAACCAGGATAATACCAGATGTGTTAATTCACTGTTGTTCCTTATTGCTGAGTAGTACTCCATGGTATACATATACCACATTTTATTGATCCACTCGTGTATTGATGGGCACCTGGGTTGTTTCCACATCTTTGCAATTGTGAATTGTGCTGCTATGAACATTCGTGAGCAGATGTCTTTATTATAAAACGTCTTTTTTTCCTTTGGATAAATACCCAGTAGTGGGATTGCTGGGTCAAATGGTAATTCTACTTTTAATTCTTTGAGGTTTCTCCATATTCTTTTCCATAGAGGTACTAATTTGCAGTCCCACCAGCAGTGTATGAGTGTTCCTATCTGTCCACATCCCTGCCAACATTTGTTGTTTGGGGATTTTTTGATATGAGCCAATCTCACTGGAGTTAAGTGATATCTCATTGTGGTTTTGATTTGCATTTCCCTGATGATTAGAGAACTTGAGCACTTTTTTATATGTTTGCTGGCCATTATTCTGTCTTCTTTGGAAAAGTTTCTGTTCCTGTCCTTTGCCCATTTTTTAATAGGGTTGTTTGATTTTTTCTTGTTGATTTTCCTAAGTTCTGTATAGATTCTGGTTATCAGCCCTTTATCAGAGGTGTAGCATGCAAATATTTTCTCCCATTCTGTAGGTTGTCTGTTCACTCTAGTGATAATTTCCTTGGCTGTGCAGAAGCTTTTCAATTTGATCAGGTCCCATGTATTTATTTTTGTTGCTGCTGTGATTGCTTTGGGGGTCTTCCTCATAAATTCTTTGCCTAGGCCAATGTCCATAAGAGTTTTTCCAACGTTTTCTTTGAGAATTCTTATGGTTTCATGTCTTAGGTTTAGATCTGTTATCCATTGTGAATTGATTTTTGTGAGAGGTGAGAGGTGTGGGTCCACTTTCAGTCTTCTACATATGGCCATCCAGTTTTCCCAGCACCATTTGTTGAATAGGGATTCTTTTCCCCAGTGTACGTTTTTCTGGAATTTGTCAAAGATCAGGTGACTGTATGAGGTTGGTTTTATATTTGGGTTCTCAGTCCTGTTCCATTGGTCTATGTGTCTGTTCTTGTGCCAATACCATGCAGTTTTGGTTACTATAGCCTTGTAGGATACTTTGAAGTCTGGTAGACAGATGCCTCCCAATTTGTTCTTTTTGCTTAAGATTGCTTTGGCTAGACGGGGTCTTCTCTGGTTCCACACGAAGCGTAGAATTATTTTTTCTAGTTCGGCAAAAAATGATGTTGGTATTTTGATAGGGATTGCATTGATTCTGTAAATTAATTTAGGTAGCAAAGCCATTTTTAATATGTTGACTCTGCCTATCCAAGAGCATGGTAGGGCTTTCCATCTATTTACATCCTCTGCAATTTCTTTTCTCAGTGTTTCATAATTCTCTCTATATAGGCCTTTGACCTCCTTAGTTAGATATGTTCCTAAATATTTAATTTTCTTTGTTGCTATTGCGAAAGGTATTGCATCTTTAATTTGTTTCTTGGCTTGATTGTTATTAGCATATATGAAGGCTATGGATTTGTGTGTATTAATTTTGTGTCCTGAGACTTTGCTGAATTCATTTATCAATTCCAGTAATCTCTTGGTTGACTCTTTGGGGTTTTCTAAGTATACTATCATATCATCTGCGAATAGTGAAAGTTTGACCTCTTCTGCCCCCATCTGGACGCCCCTAATTCCTCTGTCTTGTCTAATTGCTGTGGCCAGGACTTCCAGCACTATGTTGAAAAGAAGTGGAGGTAGTGGGCACCCTTGTCTGGTGCCAGTTTTAAGGGGGAATGCCTTCAATTTTTCCCTATTCAGTATGATATTGGCTGTGGGTTTATGGTATATGGCTTTAATAGTTTCTAGGAAAGAGCCATCTATGCCTATATTGTTAAGAGTTCTTATCATAAAAGGATGCTGGATTTTGTCAAAAGTCTTTTCTGCATCTATTGAAAGGATCATATAATCTTTGTTCTTGCTTTTATTTATATGGTGAATTACATTTATAGATTTGCGTATGTTGAACCATCCCTGCATCTCAGGAATAAAGCCCACCTGATCGTGATGGATTATTTTTTTGATGTACATTTGAATTCGGTTTGCAAGGAATTTATTGAGAATTTTTCATCTATATCCATAAGGGATATTGGTCTGTAGTTTTCTTTTTTAGTTGTGTCCTTTCCTGGCTTTGGTATCAAGGTGATATTGGCTTCCTAGAATGAGTTTGGGAGGATTCCATCCTTCCAGATGTTTTCCAATAATTTCTGCAGTATAGGCACCAGTAGGCTTGGTAGAATTCAGGTGTGAACCCATCTGGTCCGGGACTTTTTTTTGTGGGTAGATTTTTTATTACTGCTTCAATTTCGGTGCTTGATATTGGTCTGTTTAGAAATTCTGTTTCTTCCTGGTTGAGCCTAGGGAGGTAGTGTGTTTCTGAGAATTTGTCCATTTCCTCCACGTTTTCTTGTTTGTGGGCATAGAGATTTTTGTAGTATTCGAAGATGATGTTTTATATTTCGATGGCATCAGTTGTGACTTCTCCTTTTTCATTTCTAATTGAGCTTATTAGAGTCCTTTCCTTTCTGCTTCTGGTCAACCTGGCAAGTGGCCTGTCTATTTTGTTTATCTTTTCAAAGAACCAACTTTTCATTTCATTGATCTTCTGTATTGTTCTTTTGTTCTCGATTTCATTTAATTCTGCTCTGATTTTGGTTATTTCTTTTCTTCTGCTGGCTTTAGGATTGCTTTGCTCTTCCTTTTCCATTTCCTTAAGATGATTCGTTAGTTTACTGATTTGTGACTTTTCTGTCTTTTGGATGTGGGAATTTAGGGCGATAAGTTTTCCTCTCAGGACTGCTTTTGCTGTATCCCACAGATTTTGATAACTTGTGTCGCCATTATCGTTTAGTTCGAAGAATCTTTTGATTTCCATTTGAATCTCCTCCTTGACCCAATAGTCTTTCAGCAATAGATTGTTTAGTTTCCAAGTTTTTGGAGGAAGATGTTGGTTTCTGTTGGAATTGATTTCTAATTTTATTCCACTGTGGTCTGAAAAGATACATGGTATGATTTCTATTTTTTTGAATTTGTTTAGATCTGTTTTGTGGCCTAGGATGTGGTCAATTTTAGAGAAAGTTCCATGAGCTGATGAGAACAATGTATATTCATTGTTATTTGGGTGGAGTGTTCTGTAAATATCTGTTAGGCCCAAATGTTCTAAAGTCCTGTTTAGGTCTTTTATTTCTCTATTTGTTTTTTGTTTGGAGGATCTGTCCAGTTCCGTCAGTGGGGTGTTGAAGTCCCCTGCTATTACGGCATTGCTACTTATTATGTTGTCTAGATCTAGCAGTATTTGCTTTATGTACCTGGGTGCTCCTGTGTTGGGTGCATAAATGTTTAGGATTGTTAAATACTCTTGTGAGATTTTTCCCTTCACCACTATATAGTGTCCATTTTTGTCCTTCTTTACTTTTATTGCTTTAAAGTTTATGTCATCTGAAATGAGGATGGCTACTCCGGATTTCTTTTGGTTTCCATTAGCCTGGAAAATTGTATTGCATCCTTTCACCTTGAGTCTGAATGCATCTTTGTGTGTAAGGTGTGTTTCCTGAAGACAACAGATACTTGGCTTGTATTTTTTAATCCATTCAGCCAGCCTATGTCCCTTCAATGGGCAGTTCATGCCATTTACATTTATTGAGAGAATTGATATTTGGGGTAAATTTCTGTGTATTCTATTGGGTGGTGTCTTTTGTTTTACCTCTTGCCTCATTGTGGAATCTGGTTTCTGGGGTTTTAGCTTTTGTGTAGTTTTACATAGGTGGGTGTCTGTTGCTCTGTTTAGTGTATAATGCAGGTCTAAGCATTTCTTGCAAGGCCGGTCTGGATTTCGCAAATTCTATCAGTGATTGCTTATCTGGAAACGTCTTTATTTCTCCCTCATATAAGATGCTTCGTTTGGCAGGATACAGAATTCTGGGTTGACCTTTGTTTTTTTTTAGGAGATTGATGATGTCTCCCCATTCCCTTCGGGCTTGTAAGGTTTCAGCTGAGAAATCTGCAGTTAATCTGATCGGTTTCCCTTTGTAGGTTACCTGCTCTTTTCGTCTTACAGCTCTGAGGAGTGCCTCTTTTGTGTTTACTTGGGTCAGTCTAATAATTATGTGGCGTGGTGAATGCCTTTTCACGTTGACTCTCCCAGGAGTCCTGTGTGCTTCTTGTACTTGGATATCAAGATTTCTGGCTAAGCCATGGAAATTTTCCTCTATTATTCCTTCAAATAAATTTTCCAGCCCATGCGAATTTTCTTCCTCTCCCTCAGGGATACCTATGATCCTTATGTTTGGCCTCTTTACATAATCCCACGTTTCTTGTATGCTTTTTTCCTGCGTCTTGTTTTTGTGTTCTTTCTCTTCGGCTGATTTATATAGCGCATAGGAACTGTCTTCTAGCTCTGAAATTCTTTCCTCTGCATGGTCCAGCCTATTCTTAAGGCTTTCCACTGTGTTTTGTAGATCCTTGAATGCTTCTTTCATTTCTTGGATTTCTATTTGATTTTTCCATAATATTTCTGTTTCTTTGGAGAATTTTTCATTCATTTCTTGCATTTTTCTTGTGGTTTCTTTATGCTGGGATTCAATTTTCTCTTGAATTTCATTGAACTTTCTTATAATCGATAAACAAAATTCCTCTTCTGTCATTCTACCCATTTCATTTGAGTTGGTATCCATTGCTGAGGAACTGATGGTTTCTTTTGGGGGTGACTTTTCACTCTGATTTTTCATGTTCCCTGAGTTCTTTTGCTGGTTTTTTCTCATCTGGCCTCTTGGTCGAGAGCTGGGGGTGTTAGGGCTAGTTTATGGTCCTGTCTCCAGGCCCATGATTTTCATTCCTTGGCAGAGCCAGGGAGAGAAGTAGTGGCCTGTATTGCCTTAGGTGTATTTTAGCAAGTTTGGTGGATCTTGAGTTATCTCTGGCCTGTTGTCTTCTCCTCTTTCCCGGTGGAGTGTGGTGAGAATGACCTCCCAGCTTGGGTTCTAAGCTAGTGAATTGTACTTGAGGATATGAGTCCACAGCTCCCTATTAGCTAGGTATTCTGTTATGTGCGTGGCAGACTCTGATCCCCCAGTTGGGGTATGTGAAAGCCCCATGCTTTGGGAGGGGCCTTGTAGCTCCTAGGGGTTACTTTGACCCTGCTCCTCCTGAGGTGCAGGTAGAAACACAATTTCTTTCAGCTGCAGTGTGAGAGCTGAATTGGGAAAATTCTACACAGCTCAGAAGTTGCTTATCTAGCCACGTGTGTCTGCCCTTCTGATGTGCGTCTCTGCGTGATACTGGTTGATAGGGAGATCTCCAATTGTGCACCCCTTTTCCACCACTAGACTCCAAGGCGAGGTGGGTGGCCGTCTCTATCCCCAGCAGTCTCCACCAGGGGGATGTTCCCACGGGGAGGGGGGAGTAGTGGCCGCTGGAAGCGCTTTTGGATGGCGCGAAATTCCCTATTGAAGTGGGCAGGGTTATGGGGAGCTGCTCTGGTTCAGCCTGTGGCTCTTGAGGTATTTGGTTGTATGAGAACCAGCAGTTATACCAAATGAGTCACTATAGCCAGCAACCTTCAAAATGACCAATCTCTGGGATACAGGAGGGCCGAGACCTGAAGGGCGGGCACTAGGACCAGCACGGAGCGGACTTGTCAGAGGCCAAAGCCGGGATAGCAGGACGAGATGGATGAGCTGCAAACTGTTTCCAATACACCGAGTTCCTGCCCCTACAGTTCCGGGATCTCGTCCCACCTGGAACCCACGGAGACAGCTGACCCTGGCCACCAAAGTCAAAGCCTGTTTCTCCCCAGCAGAAGAGCCCCGGTTCGGGGCGGGGCGGGGCTAGAGACGCGGCTCACAGCTCCGGGCGGGCGGCTGTAAAGATGGCGGCCGCCGCCAGCCTGGCGCACAGGCTTTGATCGCACCCGGAGGCAGCTTTTCTCTGCTGGCCATGGCGGCGGCAGCTGCTAGCAACCTCTAATGGCGTGTCCCGCTCTCCGTTAAACTCCTGGGCCCAGTCCCGCTGACTTCTAGTGGCGCAGTGCCGGCCTGCGGATTCCCGCGCACTGTCCCGGGAAGCTGTATCTCCGCCCAGTGTGATCCCCAGCCCTGCGCGGTCTCTGTATACTGCAGCTGAGAGTTGTGTTTGGCTTTCACGATTACTACAACTCCACAGGGTCTGTTGTCTTGTGCAACCGCCCTGCCCCAACTCTGGGCTTGTCCCTGACTGAGTGGATGGGGAGGTGCATAACCGCTTGGGGGGCAGGTCATGCTGTGCGGACCTGGTGAGCGCATCCTTTCCGCGCTCTGGGCTCTATTGTGCTCCGTGCGCCCTCCGATCTTTGTGAAAATTTTGTACCTGTTTTCTTGGGTTGGGCGTTCGGCGTTGTTTCTCTGTAATTCGCAATGCTGTTTTCAGAGTGAGTGGTCCGTTCTCGCAGGCAGCCGCTGGCATTCTTCACCCCCTTCCCTGGGAGCGGTGCGGTGGGAGGACTCTATCAGACCGCCATTTCTTCTCCTCCATAAATCTTCCTTTTGAGTTTGAAGTATTTTCTAATTTACCATTAGATTTTTATTTTGAGCCAAAATCTGTTATTTTTTCAGAAGTATACTATTGTAATTATAAATGTTTTGGACCTTTTCTAATAACTTTTTGTTATTGTTTTCTCATTGAATTATATTTTGATCAGATAACAGTAACATTTCAATTATTTGAAATGTATTGATATTTATTTTTATGGCATAGCACGTGGTGTAACTTTGTGGATGTTTCATGTGCACTTGAAAAGAATGTATATTCTGTAGTTGTTGGATGCTGCATTTGATAAAAGTCAATTAGGTCAAGGTGATTGATGCTATAGTTCAGTGTATATCTTTATATTCTGTCAGTTACTGAAATTTCCAATATGATTGTGGATATGTCTATCTCTCTTTGGTATTACCAAAGTTTACTTTATATATTAGATAAATATACATCTATGATTGCAATGTTCATAATAAATTTACATTTTTGTTATTCCAAAAGTTCCCTGTTTAATCTCTGGTAATATTTTTGTCTTGAAACCTACTTTTTCTCTAATAGAGGCATGAGTTTTCTTATGTTTTATGAATGGTAGTATATCTCTATTATTTTTCCAACCTATCTGTGTCTTTAAATTTAAAGTGCATCTCTTCTAGACAACATAGAGTTGAATCTTATTTCTATGTATAGTCTGAAAATGTCTACCTTTTAATTGGAATATTTTTACATATCATTTAATTTAATTATTGATATGGTTTGATTTGGCTCTACCATTTTAAACTTGTTTCATATTTTTTCATTCTGGCTTATTTTTCCCCATCTGATTCTTTTTTGCCTTCTTTTTTTTGTTTAAATTATTTCTAATATTCCATTTCAATTCCTCTTTAGCTCTTTAGTTATTACTCAGTATTTAATGTTGCTCTAGGGTTTATAAAACACATTAGTATCTTGTAACTCTTTACTTAGAGTAAATATTATTGCATTATTCACTTAAAATGTAAGAAATTTGTGACAATATAAGCCATTTTACCCCCATGTTTTCCCTCATGGGGTCTTTTAAACCCCAACCCCGAATACAATTCTTGTTTTAAAGCAGGAAGTGTGTTTTCAAAGCATTAAGATAATAACACTCACATATTTACCATTTCCAATGCTCTGTATTTCCTCTTGTGAATCTGAGTTCATCTGGCATTGCTTTTCTATAGCTTAAAGAATATCCTTTCCTTTTCTTATAGAACAAATATTCTGGTCACAATTTCTATCAACTTTTATTTATTTGAATATGTCTTTATTTTGGTTTCAGTTTTGAAAAATGGTTTTATTGACTATGGAGTTTTGGTTGACACTTTTATTTGTTCTTTCAGCACTGCAAAGATACTGTCCTATTGTCTTTTGGCCCCCATTGCATAAACTCACACTGGCCTGTAATAACCTGTGGGCCCTATATACACAGTTGGTCTGATTTTGCCACTGTGCAACAGGGGTCATTAATGACAATTTACAAACACACTGAAAAAGTACTTTTAAAGTGTATTGTACAAATATGAGACTGGATAATGTACTCTCTCCCCCTCTCTCTCTCTGTCATCCCTCCTCCTACCCTCCCGTTTGTTGATCATGACATATATTCTAGCCAGCATGTCATGCATTTTAGGTATAGTATCGCTGAATTTTTGCAAGAGAACTATAAGAGTGGTATTAATATTTTTATTTTCTTCATCTGTAAAATGTATATAATAATAGTAAATATATTACATAGTTTTAGGGAGAAATAAGTGAGATAATTATTATAAAATGCTTAGTGAAGTGCCTGGCCTGGTACTTAGTAATTGTTTATTAAATGATAGCAATTAAAATTATTCTTGTTATGCTCATTTTACACATGCCCGTTATCAATTTATTGCCTCTTGGATTCAAATCCATCTTATTTGTCATGCTTTTGATACTGTTGCTAGACCCAGTAGACATTTCTTCTTTTCCAGCTGGTTTAATGTTGGGTTCTGTCAATAAAGGACACCGCCTCAGTGTGAGGTTTTTTGGTGTGAAGCTAGCAGACAGAAAGGTGGAAGATCTGCTAGCACAACACTTACCTTTATTCACTGACCAGCTCTTGCTCATGTCCTCTGGAAAGTTTCTTTGCCCCCGACAGGCTGCTTGTTCCTGTGGCAGCCACACCCTCTCCTAAGAGATCTGAATCTCAGCTTTGGGGACAGGAATTCTCGTAACTTTTCAGTTCCTTCATTGCTTACCCTCCCTCAACCCTTGAGGTAGTAACTACATCCTGCTTTTGCTACCTCTGAGCCCTTTAGATCTTTTACTGAGTTTGGTAGTTAACTAGTTTAAAATTCGTTACAGCAAATTCCTTTGTTAAAATTGCCATAAAGTTTCTGTCTCTCAACTGGACCCTAACTGATACAACGTATACAATTTCTAAGGCTCAGAAAATTGACTTACTCAAGGTCACAAAATTGATGACTTGAAGGGCTCAGAATCAAAATGAATTTAACTCTTGTGCAGATTATCATCCATTTACCCCTATGGCTCCACTCTCCATCCCTCCCTACCTTCCTTGGTGCCATGAGAGGCTGACCGTATCAATGGATTCCTTTGTCCTCTGCTAGTCCCTGGGGAGCAGCGGCAAGAGACCAGCAGGAGGAAGGACAATGAATTATTGTTCTCACAGCTCTCTTCATGCAGGCATGCTATGGTTGGGCTATGCTTTTTGATGAATGGCTTCAGCTTCTATGGAAGGACCCTCTCCAGACAGTGCCACTGTTTTCATTTTCTGATAACACTTTCTCCTCTTGCCCTTTTAAACCTAAGGGAGGTAACTTAGCTGTGCTATTTCTAGCTATACAGTACTGCACTGTCCCCTGTGGTTTCCCAACACCTTGCCAACACCTTTACAAAATGTTTCTTTACTAGGTACCCTTTAAATTTTCCTAATTTTATTGCACCATCTGTTTTCTGCAGGGACTTTGACCAAAACAACAATATTCAAAAGTCTGTGCTCTCTACCTTAAGTTATAATACCTCATTGGAAGCCAAATATCATGTTAAGTGCAAATGTTTTTCAGCCAAGTATTTTAAGATTCCATGTATTGGAATTGGGATTTAGTTAATTTTAAAAAAAGTCATCTTGAAAGAAAAATCCAATTTGAATGTTGGCAAAATATATTTTTTAAAATAGAGTGAAGTTATGAGGGAAAGAAAATCTGTCTTCTACCCATGTCTTTCATTTCCTCTCCCTGGAAGTAAACATTCTTAGCAGTTTCTTTTATAATCTTCCAGAAATTGCCCT